>BSBM01000177.1:4640000-6062500 GCA_027924585.1 Larix kaempferi | reverse complement strand
TGTATGACCAACCTGCTTTACCTGGCACCTCTAAGTAAAAGCCCTGCTCACATTGACTTGGAAGAACAAAAGGCTCTGTACCCAATTCAAGGTCCCTTGTATTAACCATGGTAAATCCATCGGCATCCTAAATAACAGTTCTTTCGAGATCACATTCATTCATTTGTAGCTTGTACCATTTGACCTAAAACAAAACTATTTTAAAGGAATTAAAGTCACACTCAATTATATCTTCCAAATAACCATAGTACCTATTTTCGGATACTTATGGATGTCTATCACTTCTAGAGGAAACATTAGTGACTTGAAAAACTGCAATTATCCCACAATCAAATGTTTTCTTCTTTTCATCCAACATTTTGATGCAAAATTTACAACCATTGCACCACATAGCATTGTTATGTATCAGATGCATCATGCCCATCTCGGTAATAAATATATAAGAAGAAATAAATGAAAGAAATATTTTGATACAATGGAAAACAACGAAAAAAATGAGCAGGGTAAATATACTTGCCTTTTTATCTTTTAAACCACATGCTAAATCAATTTCCCTTTGTGTAAGCTCTCTGGGATATTCTTCTTGATAACGATGCACTGTTTTAATCATTTTACTGGACGCTTCCCATGATAAGGTACCATAGTATTATGTACATCGTTCAATCCATTCCTCCATCCAATCAAGATTGTTTTCAATGTATAAATGTATTGCATCCCACAAGCGACCAACTATATGAAAAAATAACAATTAAGCATTGTAAATTAGTTATCATTAAAGGAAATTAAGTTTACCTTAAAATACTGATGGAATAATAAAAATTACATAAATTGAAAAATTAATTGTATAATAAATTAAATGAACACCATTCAATTACCTTTCACTTTCCTCGTTCTACCTTTCCCCAACAAGACCTCCCCTTCAAATTTGTTGAGGGAGTCAACATGCCAAATGCGAGGCAAATTGATATTTTTTGCTAAATTTGGAAGATACTGACTAATGTACACCATGGATTGATATAGCACATATCCCTTCACCATAGAACCCTCAGGACGTGCTCTTTTTCTAACAAAATTCTTCAATGACTTCAAATGACATTCCACCATCCACACTGACCTTGAGTTTACAGGTCCACGCAATTCAATCTCCTTAACTTGGTGTATGAGATTGTGTTCTTGTGCATTGAAAAATGATGGAGGTAAATAATTATGCATTTCACACATTAGACGAGGAATTTCTCTCTTCCAATACCTAATATCTTCTTTATGGATTTCTTTAGATGAAAGCCACCTACAAAAGATGCAAGAAAATAATAGTGATCAACAAGATTGAGGCATATATAGTAAAGTTCCAAGTTATAAAACACAATATGTCAATAAGAAATGCAACAAAGAGAACAAACATTTTCATGCATATAGATTGTTACTTACCTCATGTATTTACCAAGATCATATATAACTTGTTTTATGTTGTCGTCAAAGCTATCTGGGAGAGATAGAGGTAGAACGTACTGTAGCAAAAATCAAATCATTATCTAATGTTTTCAAATAGGAGAGATGTAATGTCCCCAGTTTGACCCCATGGCATTAACATTATAAATGATGTAATATTGTTATGAAATCATGGTGAGGAGCTCAAGGCCAAGGCCCCGCCATCGATTTAGTGATGCATATGGTTTGCGTGCTAGCAATGCACATTGGAAATTCAAATATCATGTAATATGCATTTTAATAAAAATACCCACAACTAGCTATGCAATGCAACAAAGAGATGGGGGCATGATTTCACAACGAATTGGGAGGGAAAACATTCAAACCCTTGAGCTAATCAGGTCAAGCCAAGTGTCAATGAGAGAACCCATCAAACCCTCAACTACCCATGTTGACTTTTGTACCCAACCATTGATTTCTCCCAAGGGTTGGTTGAGGTAGTTAATGCCTTGGGAATGGAGAGGCATGGCTGTCCAAATTTGGTTATGGGAAAGCCACCCTTCATGGAAAAACGTGTTTGTCTCCTTGGGCAAGAAAAGAGCCATGAATTTCTCACCCGAGCCATTATCCATGATCATTCTTCCTCCCTCACAAGTTTAGAGCCACCTGGGTGTCTTCCAGGCATGTTGCAGCGTTTTCTTCATTTCCCCAGTAGAGAAGGGCATTTTCTGTGTTGTATACCAGTGGGGAAGAAGGGAAATCGAATGGGGGTTCAATAGAGACCGTGTTGGGATCTTGAAGGCTGAGATATTTGGGGAAGAAATCGTTTTTCCCCCTGTGGTTGTTTTCCCATCCCACAATCCGTTTTTGGTTGGGAACGTTTTTGGGAAAACCCATGGCCATATTATTTGTAAATCCCACTGTCTAAAATGTGTATCCATGCCCCTGTTTGTGCTTATTGTGTGAGAGAAGAGTATGTTGGGTATGGGTATGGGTATCCATGGCTTGGGCTTGAGCTTGAGTGCGATAATCCAGGGTTCAATTGTAGCCTGATAAACCCAGCTATGGACTGGCTTGGCTCAGATGGAATGATTAATTGGTTGTGAGAGAGTGAATGTCCCCTTTTCCTTGAAGGAATCATGCCCAGCTTGGGGGTGGCCTTCGAACGGACTCATTATAAGTTGTCGAAGAGCCTATGGCTGGGTGGAACGTTGCAGCGACATAGCTAGTTGCTTGGGCAGTTGAAAAATGAAGATAAGTGTTTTTATGCCTCTATATTTACTTCTGCACTATATTAATTCAATCACTGTTGATATGCTGTATGCATGAGTAATGTGTGTGGATGTTTAATTCCGTTGTGCATCATAATTGATTTCTTTTACATCTGCACATTCATAATTTATTTATATGAATCTAACTAATGGGCTGAGATCATGGGAAAGCCCTGAATTTGGCATCATGTACCCTGCCTTGCATTGGTTAAATGGGTGGGTACGTGACAAGAGAACAATTACTAAAAATATGTACTCAATGGAAATTATATACGTAAATAATTACCTTAATGAATGTATGCCAATCATGAGTTTTAACACCGCCAAAATCACCTTTTTTGGTTAAGATATTTTGTATGTTCGACGAAAACCCCGTCGGAAACCTTATTTTTTGAATGACCTCTTTTATAGCATTGCTTTGTTGCTCTGTCAATAACCATGGAAGACTAATATTTCGGTACCCATCTCTAGCATTGGAAATAATTAAGCTTTGCAATGCGTGATTAGCATCTGCAATGTCACTACAAATTTTTCCAATTTTATCTTTGTCATACCTTCCATCTAATATCCGCCATATAATTTTGGTTACATTCTTCCCAATATGCATTGTATTGAACAAATGAGCTATTTGTAGGTGCGCATAGTAAGGAAACATACTGAATTGTATGGGATAACTCTTCATTCCTCGCGGAATCCCATTCATGCCTTAAAGACATTCAATAAACATAAACAAAAACACATTAACAATAATTCATGACACCCATGGTAGAGAAAATTCAGTAAAAATATAAAAATCATAATATTACTTGCACCTATATGCTACATATACAATTTGCATACCTCGACGATTTATGCTATATTCCAACTTCCATAGGTGAGGTGTCATTCTTCGGGGTTTCTTTCCATTCTCTTCTTTACCATTGAATTTTTTTTTCGGTAGTTCGATACCTATGGTTCTTAGGGAGGAAGTTCTTGTACTCATCAAACACCTCCTTTGCTAAACTTCTTTAATGACGAGATTTTATCCTAAGACCACATACTAGACATGCAAATTTTCCCTTTTTGTGAAGACCTGCAAGATATATGTATTAATGTTATAGCATTGAAAGATTTTTAATTTAAAAAAAATGCATGTTTTTAACCTTAAAAACATATAATTTTAACGACGTGCAACAGGAAGTTACATACCACAAAAATGTGTTAACCTGGGAGCATCATGAATTGTCCATGCAAGTATTCCATGGAACTGAAATTATTTCTGCCCTATTGGTCTGGAGATGTCATACATAGTGATTCCAGCCCATAACTTCAATAGCTCATCGATAAGAAGCTCAATATATACATTCATATATTTAACTTGGTACTTACCTAATTGATCATTCAACATACAATATTTCTATTTAGTCATGTGTCCCAATATATAAAAGGTGTTCTCATGCAGCAATTAAACAAATAAATTAATGAAATAATATAATTACTTTCAAAAACATACCTAGAATAATCATTTCCAACATTGTGTGCTCTCTCTTAATCATCATCCAAGGAGGTAGGTTATTGTTTATGATGAAAACAGGACACACTGAGTAATTAGAATGAAGCTCACCAAACAGATTGAAACCATCAGCTGCCAATGAAAGTCTAACATTACGAGGTTCATCTTTAAAAATTGGCCATTTTTCTTTGATGTTCTTCAATGCAGAACCATCTACAGGCATTCAAAGAACACCATCTTCACTTATGTTCTTTGCATGGTAATCCATAAACTGTGCTATGCTTTGGCACCTAAATAGTCTTTTGGAAACGTGGAATTATGGGAATATAAAAAAGAACTTTGTGAGGGACCTCTTTTGTTACTTGATCAGTTCGATATCTACTAATTTCACATTGTGGGCATTTGTTTTCTGATCCATATTGTCCATAATATATAATATGATCATTAGGACATGCATCAATAGCTTGATACTCCATTCCAATTTCTTTCATAATCAAGAATGCCTCTCTACTTGTGCGTGGTAAATTATTTGACGGTGGTAATAGAAATTCACCCAACAATCTGCAACATTGACAAAAAAAAAATGTAAACAATATACGTCATAAATATTGCATATCCTTAATTTACGAATTAATTAACACTAAAAATAGAGGAAAATAGTCAACTTTACATACCTTAGGAGTTGTGTGAAACAAGTGTTTGATAAACCATTCAAAACCTTCAAGTTCACCAACAACAATATAGAAGATAGAATATTGGTTGTTGAGCCTTCATAAAAAGGTTCTTGGGACTTCTCGAGTAGAGGAACATCATGAATATCATGGAGGTTGTCCTCATCCAACGGAGCAAATGTGTCTTGGAACAATCTATTTATCTCATCTTCACCATTTGTATCAATAACATCATCTTCGTCCAAAGGATCATTAAGAAATCGATATTCAATAGCTTTATCTCCATGCTTCTCACCTTGTAAAGTAGTATTTTTACTATTATGTGGCAAATAGCTCTCTGGCGGTCGACATTTGGGGGGAATTGTCTTTATATTTATAAACAATGCAATAACATTAGTGTATAATATACAACACATATATTTAAAATGATAAAACATTTTGTGAATACATTATCAATACTATTACAAGAAGTACATTATGTAATGAATAACGTCTTACCAAGGGATGGTATTCATACCCCCCTTCAGCATGCCCCTTCTCCTTACAATGTTTTTCAGCTGTTGTCCTTAAAAGTCTTCTTGTTTTCAAACCTCTGCAATCATTTCAAGGGAAATAACACTTTCCATCACCCTTTGCCTCCAATGTTGCCTTAAGCTCAGCATACCGCTTATTGTTTTCTTCCCAAGTATATTTATTTGACATTCTGATAGCCTATAAGAACAAAAAAAACTCATTAATCAATATATAAGTAAATTGAATATATATATATATATATATATATATATATATTAAAGGAGACCGAAAATTAAAGGACGGGATTAGAGGATTACCTAAGAATGTGTAGAGGATTACCTAAGCATGTGTAGAGGATTACCTAAGTAATTCCCTCCCATTACTACATGTTGTTCCAATAACAATTGACGTATGGTGGGTAATGGCTATCCATTCTACATAACATGAATTTATGTATTTCCTTAAAAAGGGGGCTAAGGAATTGTGTTAATGATGTCACAAATTAGGAATTTACATATTACTTCAATTCATGTGTTGGTATGTTAATAGATATGTTGTTTCCTTATAAATTAATGAATTGCTATCTAAATGTCCAAGCGGGTTAGTATGTTGGGTTGTAAGTGTATTTGTGAAAGGAGCTGTTACACCATTTTTCCAAGTGGTAATACCCATAGGATAATGATTAGTTAATTGGTTCCCTACATTGGTTTATAATTATTAATTGCAATCAAGTCTACATTATGGTGCCAATGGATCTAATGTAGAAGAAATTGAGGGGTCGATAATATTGTTCATGTTCGTTATACTAGAGATTAAAAGGTTTCAACACATTGTAATGATATTGTCAAATGGAATTATGAATATAGATGTAGACCCTCAAAGTTTGAAAGGATTGTGAAATGGGATTATGAATATAGATGATAATGATATTGTCAAATGACTATCAAAGTTTGAAAGGATACACCATTGTGGTCTCATTGGTTATCTATGAGGGGGCTAGTTAAATCTAATTAGATAGTGTACTTGAAATCTACGATGATGGTCCTATTGATTACAATGACGATGATTTCATTATCAACATCATCATTGTCACTAATGATGATGATGATGATGATGACGATGTTGGTGTTGTTTTTTATGATGATGATGATTACTGACGATGACGAAGATGCTTATGATGATGATGATATTCTAGATGATGATGTGATAATGATGACAATGATTATCATGATGATGATCAAGATGGTGTTGATTGTGATGATGATCATTTTCATCTATGCTGACGTCATTAGCATCCCCATCACTAGTAACGTCATGTTCCAACTTGCTAGGTTGATGTGTGAGTTGTTGCTAGTTATACACCAAACTAGATCAATTGCTAAACGATTGTAGGAAAGGGACGAAAATAAAATGTGATCGATACATAAGTTATGTATCAAAACATTCCAATTATTTCAGTACTAACATTGGAAATGATATTAATTCCATGGTTTATGGATGTTATATTTCTTGTGATTTGTTATCTATGTGACTTATCAACAATTGTAATTTTTTGTACAATGTTCTAAAGTAGGGCGTGGGAAACATTCAAATTTATAGGCCCAAGGTCAATGTAAATAATTTTAAAATGGGGAGAGGTATATTCTAGGATTTTCTTGAAGTCATAACAATTTATGAATCCAAAAGATGCATAATCCATAATTTCATTGAAATAGTTAATTTTAAATCTATCTAGCTTGGAGATCTCCTTGCTATTATTTTTCATTCACATAGATATAACCAAAGGATACCAATAAAAAACATAGAAGTAGCAAAAAAAAACATTTTAACACAAACCACCATTTAAAAAATTACATTTTAACAGAGATGAAAATTTAAAAATTTACATTTTAACACAAATGACAATTTAAAAAATTACATTTTGACACAAAAATCCCAAACTATATAAGCATTTGCTCCATTACATTGAAGCCCTAGTTGGAACACAAAGGGTGCAACCACAAAAAACACTAGTGCATTGCAGTCCAACTAACCTAGAAAACGAAGGAGATAAAAAATTTGATGTTTCAAACCAGTACCGGCCTTTTGAAATCACAGAAAAAAATATCAGCAGAAAGATTGTTGCAACTATAGCAAATTATTTGTGGAAATATGACGTAAGAACATGTATTTATAGATCAATGAGGGTTGCGGTTTCGGCGAAAATGCACAACGATCAAATTTCAAAAACAAAAAGTCAATGACCACTAAAAAGTTAAAAAAAAAGAAGGTTCAAGCTCCCGACGATCGTCGCTAGAGTGACGAACTCATATATGTCGCTATAGCGATGATCGTCGGGGCCAAAACATTTTTTTCCAAATTTTTTATCTGTTTATCCACTAAAGTTTCGATTTTAACTTATTCGTGGCAATATTTCGTGGAACTTTTGAGCCATATGTAGTAGCGATATCTATATATATTTATAATTTGTTTCAAGCTTCTTGTCTTATTATAATGATTTCAAAATATATTTACAATTATAAAATTTTATTGTTTAAAATAGTTTTTCCGATCATCAAATTTTATAATTTTATTAAAGGTCACACTAAAATTATTTTCAATAAAATTAATAATTAAAAAATCATTTTCATAAAAATTAGAATAAAATAAATTTTCAACAAATTTTAAAAATAAAATAAAAATGATAATAGTAATTTGACTAAAATAATTTTTATAAAAAAATGATAAAATAAATTTTTAATTATATAATGTTTGAAGAATTAAAAGTAGTGAAGTTTTATTAAAAAAGTAAAAATGATAATAGTAATTTGAATAGAATATTTTTTATAAAAAAAATGATAAAATATTTTTTAATTGATGATGATGATTATGATGGTAGTTAGTCCACTGAGACCAACCTGGTTTATCATACCTTAAGATGATTACTTGATTATTGTAAAACTTTATTTCAATGCTCAAAAAGCTTAAAAAGAAGCATTTCTAGGTTTCCATAGTGTTTATAGGTTAAAAGGTTAGGGAGGTTTGTATTGTAGCAAAGAGTGGGAAACTACGATCTAATGTGGGTATACATAGGGCATTCTAAGAGAAATTGACTTTCATCCTCAATGATCATAGTCTCACACAGATGGAAATTCCTATCCACCCATGATGTTTTAGGAATTGTCTAGCATCCTACTTCACTATGAAGCTTATGAGAGTTCGTTCTTATCTTGGCTATATTAATTTTCTTCTTCAACCTAGTTAACATAATGATATATTTTTTATCTGTTGGATTAGGGTTAGTGACCTCCTTATAGTATCACCAAAATTTGAAGAGTTATGATAAGGCCTCCACATCTATAGTAGGCTAGCGACATCGAAAATATGAGCATCAATGATGTCATATCATGTGGGAGGGTCCTCCATAACACTGAGAGGTCTGGGTCCCATAGGATTTGGTTGACCTGAACATGGTGCACTCATTGTCGGGCCAACAATGTAAATAGTTAATCTGCCACCTCTTAGTGGAATATACTATCTAACATTCATCGTATGCTAGGTATCTATAAATGAGGAATCTCCTCAACCTCATTCATGTCCTCATCTTGTTGGGGAGGTGCTTCTCTAACATAACTTCTAATGTATGCAAAATAATACATAACAATAATTAGACAATTTAATTAAACAATTTAAAGAAAATGTTATAATAAATTATATATGAATTAATTTAGACAATAAAAGTGACTATATTAATCAAAACATAACGCTAATATTACCTATGTCATATGGTGGCTCATCCTTGGTAAATAGGATGTTGGGACATGCTCTCCAATCCATCCCTACATATGGGTATGGCATAATATCCTTGGTGTGATCGTCCTTACTAGTAATCAACTCTAGTGTCTTTGTAGTGATCCTACCTGGGAACTCTATCTGGCCATCTTGGGAAACATATGACCCCACATGTGCATCTGCACCTTGAGCATTGACCTAGGAGGATGGTGTTCGAATGACGATCAAGTGACCGAAAAACTCTAATGGTGCGACAACAATCTAGAGCAAAACAAAATTGTTGCAAAAAATGGAAGACCACCTAATGCATTGGGGAATTTGCATTAAAGAATCAAAATAATATAATAATGAGAAACTAATGCATTTCCCATCAATAGTGTAGTGGGCCATTGTCTTGAACAAATGCGAGAGGCACCTGACCACTTATGCACCAAAATAAGGCATGCACAACTGGCCACTAGCTACTTGGAAGTCATTAGGGGTAGTGGCGGCCTCACTACATATATATGAACATATGCTATTTGACTGGCTATTGCAATGCTGGGTGGGACAATGGGGGAGTGGGGAAAATCCTTCCCTCTCTTGGATATCTTGGTAATGAAATAAATGTTCTCCTCTATGGGCAATTACTATAGACCATGACCCACCATGAATGCCTCTCGACGTCGATCCCAACGACGGATCAACAACCTCAATAGTCATGAGTGACCCCTTAGCGATGTAGTCTCCTCATAATACTTGAGGAGGCCAACAATCCGTAAGAGGACACAAATTTTTGGTGTAATAGGGAAAGGGACAAAATCCCTCTCCCTATCTCTAGCCTCCCACTCTCATATAACATTGTATGAGTCAAGGCACTGTTATTGGTCCTATTGATGCTCTCATTGATCTCGTCTTTGATTCAGATATAAGTTTCATTATAAACATAGACACAAACACGTATATACATACATAAAACATAAACACTTTGATTAAAGTACATTTTTATTTATCAAAACCATAAAAAAAAAATTCTCAAACAAATCACAAACCTAATTGGGTCGGATAAAAATAGTAACACACTGTTAGTGGTGCTTTTATGACATAATTGCACCGCTAACTATGCTTTAAAATTATATGCACACTACCTACATTGCTCTAACGTAAGAGCATTGCTACCGGTGCTCTAACATTAATATATGTTTTTTGGATTTGTATAGTGTCAATGCACTGTATATAACCATATGCACCATTGTAGTGTGTCAGTATATAAAAAACATCGATATCTTATAACACTATGCTTATTACTCTGTATATAGTGTTAGTGCACCAGTATATATAAAGATCATTGATATTGTTGAAAAAATAAAAATAAAAGCATTTTTTTGTTCACTACATGGCCCTCTTTAGACATACCGATGCACTGGATCTGGTGCATCAATATATTTAAATAACATTTATTTTTTAAAAAATAAGTTTTTATGTTGGGGAGGTAGGTGCGGGTGGGATCATCTTCGATCCGAGAGGAAACAAAGTCATCTCCTTCTCTTGGGAACTTGGAAAGAAAACAAACAACGAAGTAGAATGGATTTCCTTGCTCCACTCCTTGGAAATAGTTGATACCCTCAACGATGGAAAACTAAAGGTATTCGATGATTCGATGCATGTCATCCAAAGAATGAGATCTAGGATAAAAACAAAAGGCTCAAAAAGTCACAGAATTCAAAGAAGAATCATCCTTCTCACTCTCCCTCAAGATTCACATTACTTTGACATTTTCTAGGGGAACAATGTTGATGCTAATGAAGCCTCCAACAAGGGAGCCACCTTAGCCATAGTTCAAATTATTTATAACAATGAAAAAAAGGGCTTCATTTTTATACCTTAACCCTCTCCCAATTTATTGTTTCTACCACTTTGGATTTTTCGGATTCAAAATGGACAAGCCCCTACCCGTGAATTTGTTGAAGGAATGCGGTCCTTCACGTGGCCTTCACATGGCTCGCCTTCCACCTGTCATCTCATGTGAGTCAGCCTTAATTCCTTTCTCCCTTCCCCAGGGTTTATTCAACACGATGTCTCTCCCTCCTTGTTCCACTGCTTTTCTGCTCCCGGTTTATTTTGAAAACCTCCTCATTTCTAAACCTCTGTACTATGGCTCTGACCTCTCTGCCATTAGCTTCCATGATCCCTTCTCCCTATTGATGTATATGTAACTTCATAATGTATTTCATATATATTTATTGTACCCTTATAAGAGATGTGTTATTCCTCTATAAGGAAGTGTCGTCATGTGGATTGACAAGTGTCGCAAGTGTGTGTACTTGACGATGGGTTATTAGACCACCATGTGTGGGGTCGGCCCTAAAATATATATTATATTGTGGATGTATCTATATAGACAAGTCGGCCCCATAAGGTCACTGGGCAAACAGGTTAAGTATAAATAGAGATCGAGAGATCTCTATTTGGATCATTCGAAAAGACACACTTCTCTCACTCAGAAAGTGGCGCACTAGTGAGGAGGAGGATCATCTGCTCTAGGAGACTATCTCAAGTGTATTTTGGTTGTACTTTGGTTGAGCCATTGCTCTCTCTATCTCTGAGGAAGTTGTGGGGTTTTTCACCTTAGGGTTTTCCCCACGGAAACTCTGTGTCTCTTGTCTCTCATGATTTTGATTCTTGTGATGCTTGTCATGCTTATTGTGATTGTTATGCATTGATATACTGTATATGTTATTCTCTCAGTAAAGATACAAGAGTATTGTGAATTAATGCTCAAATTTTAACATGGTATCAAAGCCAACCTAAGAAGAAGACATTCTGCAGTGACAAAAGCTTGAGTTTCTTGTTTATTGGGTTTCTCTCCACAGTTTTTGGAAAAGTAGTATAGTAGATTGACTCTACTCATCAAGGAGAATCTATCTGTCCAATCAGAATTCAATTCTGAGCATTTTTAGATTTGGCCCTAAAAATTAGGGTTTCCACAAAAATAGGAATTTCTGAAATCTGAAGCCATAGCTGGAAGCTCCTTGCAAAAATTGAGTTTAGAGCTTTGGATGGAGATTTTTGGCTGGGTAGAACTCCGGGAAACTCAAACCCTAATTCAGGGCTCTCCCTAGTGAACCTGGGAGGACAAAAAGGCAAATATGAAGGGTAAAGCTTTGCTGATCTCAAATTCTGAATACACTAGGATGATCAGCTCATCAAGGCGCATCTTTCTATCCTTTCAGAAAGTTGAAATTCACATTTTGAATTTTTAGGGTTTTTTCGACAAACCCTAATCCAGGACCAGATCCAGTTTTTAGCATTTCAAGTGGTAAGACCTAAATCTTTTCTATTTCATTTGAAGTACTCTTTAAGATGTCTCACCACACCAAGCTTGAGGATAAGCTTGAAGGCGCTAATAACTTCCGAGCTTGGAAGTATAGGATTGGTTTAATCCTGGAAGAGAATGAATTGGACTCATATATAAAAGAAGACATCCCTATCCCAGAGGATGAAGAGGCTAAGGTATTGCATAAGAAGAACTTGGTCAAGGCAAAGAGAATCACTGTTGATTCAATCAAAGACCATCTCATACCCCATGTGTCTTCTCTAAAGACACCCAAGGCTATGTTTGACTCTTTGACCAAGCTATTTGAAGGAAAGAACATAAATCGGAAGATGACCCTACGGAATCAATTGAAATGGGTCAAGAGGTCGAATGGAGAAACTATTCAATCCTATTTCTCTAAGGTCTCTCATATCAAGGAACAATTTGAAGCTGTATATGAAATGGTGGAGAATGGTGAAATTGTTATGACTACTTTGAATGGCCTACCTAGGTCATGGGACTCTTTTATCCAGGGGATCTGTGCCAGAAAGAAGTTAATCTCCTTCAACAGATTATGGGAGGAATGTTCTCAAGAAGAAGCAAGTCTTGTGGCAAGAGAAGAGAAAATGGGAAATGAAGATCAAGCTCTCATAGCTCACACTAAGAAGGGCAAGTTCAAGAGGAAGCCATCCGATCACAAGAAGAAATATTCTCATCATTTTCACAAAGACAAGAAAGATCTAAGGTGTTTCACTTGTAATGAGAAGGGTCACTTTGCTTTAGAATGTCCCAAGAACAAAAGTGACAAACACAACAACAACAACTCTAGCAAGAAGAAGAAGAGTAACAAAAGAAGATACCATGCTCATGCTACCGAAGATGATGAACCTCCAAAGAAGAAGGCTAGGGCAGAAAGTGATGATAGTAATGATGACTCATCAAGTGAAGAAGAGTATGTTCTAATCTCTACTCTCACAGGTACTATCTCCCATGGTTGTAATGATTGGTTAATTGACAGTGGGGCTTCCAAACACATGACTGGGTTTAAAGAATCCTTTGTAAATTTGTCTGAACATGAATCACCCCATAAAGTGAAACTTGGGGATGATTATCAATATCCCATCAAAGGAAGTGGTGAAGCCTCCTACAACCTAGATTTTGGAAAATCTTTGAAGATGAAAGAAGTCCTTTATGTACCTAGGCTCAAGAAGAACTTGCTCTCCATCTCTGCATTGGATACAAAAGGTATGAGGGTTGCATTTGTGGATGGCCAAGTCCTAATGTGGCCAAAGGGAAATACCATAGATGATGCAGTTGTGATTGGAGAGCAAGAGGGAGGTTTGTATAAATTAAAAGGACAACCTGAACATGCCATGGTGCATGAATCCATGGAACCAAGTGAACTTTGGCATAGAATACTTGCTCATATGCACTATAGGGCACTTCCAATTGCAATCAAGGCTGTAGAGGGTCTTCCTAAAATCAAGACCAAACATGAAGGTGTTTGCAAAGGATGTGCAAAAGGTAAGAACATTAAGAAGGATTTCCCAAGCAGTGAAAGAAAGGAAAAAGATATCCTGGAAATCATCCACTTAGATGTATGTGGTCCTATGTCATCCAGTTCTCTAAGTGGGTGTGTTTACTATGTCTCATTTATTGATGACTTCTCCAGGAAGACTTGGGTATACTTCTTGAAAAACAAAGATGAGGTGTTTGATAAGTTCAAGGAATTCAAAACCTTGATGGAGAATCAAACTGACAAAAAGATCAAAACATTCAGATCTGACAATGGTGGAGAATTCACCTCAGGTGACTTCAAGAAGCTTTGTAGTGATTCAGGGATTAAGAGGGAGTTGACTACTCCTTATAATCCTCAACAGAATGGAGTTGCAGAAAGGAAGAACAGAACAATCATGGAAGCAGCAAGGGCAATGCTGCATGACCAGGATCTACCTATGCATCTATGGGCAGAAGCAGCTAGAACAACTGTATATGTGCAGAACAGAACACCCCACAAGATATTGGACAACAAGACACCAGAAGAGGTCTTTTCTGGTAAGAAACCTGAAGTCAGCCATCTCAGAATATTTGGTTGTCCAGTATACACTCATGTCCCAAAGGAAAAGAGGACCAAACTAGATCCTTCAAGAAAGAAGGGTATCTTTGTGGGTTACAGTGAAATCTCGAAGGCTTACAGAATATACTTTCCAGGGTTCAAGAAGATTGATGTTAGCAGGGATGTAACATTTGATGAAAACTCAGCATTCATCAAATCAAGGAAGGCACCTATCGAATTTTATGAAGAACCTAAGGAAACTAGATTTCAAAACACTACCATGACTGAAGCAATTCCAGAAGTTGTTCGTGAGTTTGAAGATCCGCAAGAACCTATAGATCCACCCCGTGAGGATAACTCTCACAATAGGAAACCTGCATGGGCTAGAGAGCTCATTTAAGATGCAGAAAGATTTGGCATTCCAAAAGAAGAACACAGAGCAAAGAAGAGAACCAGATCACATACCAACTATGTTGCTTTACTCTGTGACATTATGAACAAACCTCCTTCCAGTTATGAAGAAGCAGCGGAAAAGAAAGAATGGAAGGATGTCATGGTTGAGGAATACCAATCAATAATGAAGAATGATGTTTGGGATGTTGTCCCAAGACCTAAAGAGAAGTCTGTTGTGACTTCCAAATGGATCTACAAAATCAAGCATGCTGCAGATGGCAGTGTAGAGAAATACAAAGCAATATTCATAGCTCGTGGCTTCTCTCAGAAAGAGGGAATAGATTATGAAGAAACTTTTGCACCTGTAGCCAGGTATACTTCCATCAGAACAGTACTTGCCCTGGCTGCAGCAATGAAATGGAAAATACACTAGATGGATGTCAAGACTGCTTTCTTGAATGGTGTAGTTGAAGAGGAAGTATACATGGAGCAGCCACTCGGTTTTGAAATACACGACAGGGAGTCATATGTGTGCAGATTGAAGAAAGCCTTGTATGGCTTGAAGCAAGCTCCTAGAACTTGGTATGGTAGGATGGACAGTTTCCTATCTAGCTTGGGCTTTACCAAGAGTAAAGCAGATTCCAACCTCTATTACAAGGTTGAGGAAGGGAATCCTGTGATTCTACTCCTGTATGTGGATGACTTATTTGTAATAGGAGATGACAGATTGATTGCAGATACTAAGAGGAAGCTTGTTGCTGAGTTCGATATGAAAGATTTTGGAATGATGCATTATTTCCTAGGTATGGAGGTGTGGCAAAATTCAGGTGGGATCTTCCTTGGTCAAGGGAAGTACACAGTAGATATTCTGAAGAGATTTGGGATGATGGATTGCAAGGCCATGG
Source organism: Larix kaempferi (assembly GCA_027924585.1). Classification (NCBI taxonomy): domain Eukaryota; kingdom Viridiplantae; phylum Streptophyta; class Pinopsida; order Pinales; family Pinaceae; genus Larix; species Larix kaempferi. The sequence goes on along the minus strand of BSBM01000177.1, from coordinate 6,046,705 downwards.
CCACACCCATGGCATCGAATCTAAAGCTTCTATGTGATGCTTCATCTGAGCCAGTTGATGTCTCTATGTATCGTCAGATGATTGGGTCCTTGATGTACCTGACGAACACGAGACCAGATATTTGCTTTGCAGTGAACACATTGAGCTAGTTCCTGACGGATCCGAGGAGTGTTCATCTGGTTGATGTAAAGCATGTTCTGAGGTACCTGAAGGGTATAGTGGATTATGGGCTCAAGTATGAAGCGAATCAAAATTTTAACCTACAAGGTTATGTTGATTCAGATTGGGCTGGTAGTGTTGCAGATAGGAAGAGCACATCTAGGTGTTGCTTCAGTATGGGATCAGGTGTGATCTCTTGGTTCAGCAGGAAGCAGTCCTGCGTAGCACTGAGTATAGCTGAGGCAGAGTATGTTTCAGCCTATTCAGCTAGTTGTGAGGAAGTATGGCTACGGAAGCTATTGTCTGAGTTATTTGATCTCCCATTGGATGCTACTGGTATATTCTGCGATAACCAGAGTTGTGTGAAGCTGTCTGAGAACCCAGTGTTTCATGACAGGTCGAAACACATAGAGATCAAATATCACTATATCAGGGATATGGTGCAGAGAGGAGCCGTGAAGCTCCTGTATGTTGCGACGGACGAGCAGATTGCAGATGTGCTGACGAAGCCACTAGCCAGGGTGAAGTTCGAGTACTTCAGGGAGAGGCTTGGTGTTCTTCAAATCGACGACACTTTGAGGAAGAAGTGATGGACACATTTGCTGAAGCCATCCGAAGCATGTTGGAAGGAGGATCCTTCACATGGCTATGGATGTAAGCGCTGGATGATGAGCATCAGGACGATGCTCCAGTTACTGCTCTATATATGCATCATGTTGGATGCTGGATATGATCAGTTGGATCATTTATATTTGTATTTATGTACGCATCATGTTGATGCTAGATATGATTAGTTGGATCATTTATATTTATATGTATGTACGCATCATGTTGGATGCTGGATATGATCAGTTGGATCATTTGTATGTATTTGTATATGCATCATGTTGGATGCTTGGACCATGTATTTGTATCAGGTGGATACATTGTATGATCAAGTAGATCATGTATGTTGATATGTATCATGTATTTGTATTTGTATCAGGTGGATACACTCTATGATCAAGTGGATCATGTATGATGATATGTATCAGGTAGATACTTGGTGTGCATTAGGTGGATGCATTGTATGATCAGGTTGATCATGATGATGAGCTTCAGGATGTTGCTCCAGATGATATGTACCAGGATGGTACAAGTGATGATGATCAGTATGATCATGGGCATCAGGATGATGCCTCGTGCAATGATGATCCGTTGGATCATGAGTATCAGGTTGATACTTGGAGGTCAGAGATGATATGTGGCAGGTTGTGCAAATATCATGTAATCAGTCCTGGGAGATCTTGCCGGTGGTGCTGCGGCACATAAATGTTCCTGGGGTACTCTTTCCGGTATTATTATGTAGTATGTAATCAGTCCTCAGATATTCGATAGGTTGAGCTGTGTGCTCGTAATCAGTCCTGGGATGAGGTATTACTACGGAGACATGTAATCAGTCCTGGAGATCTGAGAGGTTGAGCTGTGTGCTCGTAATTAGTCCTGGGATGCTCTTTAGAGATCTTGCCGATCGTGCTGCAGCACATAAATGTTCTTGGGATGCTCTTTAAAGGTTTTTTCTATCCACATGTAATCAGTCCTGGAGATCCAAGAGGTTGAGCTGTATGCTCGTAATAAGTCCTGGGATGCTCTTTAGAGATCTTGCCGGTTGTGCTGCAGCACATAAATGTTCCTGGGATGCTCTTTAAAGGTATTGTGGAGGAGATGCATGTAATCAGTCTTGGGAGATCTTGCCGGTCATGCTTAGGCACATAAATGTTCCTAGGATACTCTTTCCAGTATTGCATCCACACATAAAATTAGTCCTGAGAGGCCACCTCTATCAGACCGTTCGCACAGATGATGAAGACCTGCAGGTGGTGGGCCTACATCCAGTATGAAAAAGGACTGGCTCTGTAGAACTTCCTATGACGAGTAGATTAAGAGATTGGTTGAGATAGCAGCAGCAGTGATGATGATGATGATGATGCATCGATGACGATGATCCCGAAAAGAAGACTTCTCTAGCAGAACTGTGTCGAGAAATACCTTCCTAGTTAAGAGGGAGTGTTGATGTATATGTAACTTCAGAATGTATTTCATATATATTTATTGTACCCTTATAAGAGATGTGTTATTCCTCTATAAGGAAGTGTCGTCATGTGAATTGACAAGTGTCGCAAGTGTGTGTACTTGCCGATGGGTTATTATACCACCATGTGTGGGGTCGGCCCTATAATATATATTATATTGTGGTTGTATCTAGATAGACAAGTCGGCCCCATAAGGTCACTGGGAAAATAGGTTAAGTATAAATAGAGATCGGGAGACCTCTATTTGGATCATTCGAAAAGACACACTTCTCTCACTCAGAAAGTGGCACACTAGTGAGGAGTAGGATCATCTGCTCTAGGAGACTATCGCAAGTGTATTTTGGTTGTACTTTGGTTGAGCCATTGCTCTCTCTATCTCTGAGGAAGTTGTGGGGTTTTTCACCTTAGGGTTTTCCCCACGGAAACTCTGTGTCTCTTGTCTCTCATGCTTTTGATTCTTGTGATGCTTGTCATGCTTATTGTTATTGTTATGCATTGATATACTGTATATGTTATTCTCTTAGTAAAGATCCAAGAGTATTGTGAATTAATGCTCAAATTGTAACACTCCTGTCTCGTCCCTCTCTGCCTCTCCATGGCCAGTGCGAAGGAAGGATTTGCGGCTCTGAGTGCAGCTATTGGAGACATCAAGGTTCATCTCTGCAGGTTCTATGAGGTGATTTGCACTAGCGTCAAATAGAATAGTGAAATTTCCTCTGAAGTCAGGTACAGTTCTCAGCAACTCTCCTGTCAAGATTCCAGAATTGATGACTTAGAGAGAAATCTCTTCGAATTAATGGAAAAGGTTAACATTATCAAGGAATATTTTTTAAGCATGGTCAGAATGACACAATGAAACCATTTCGAGGAAGCCCCTACTGTGCACAAAGAAATGACTGACACAGTCTCTATGTAGCAACAGAACTATGGATAGTAACATCTCTTCTCTGCAGGGTCCTTCTTTTTGCTCCAGTTTTAAATGTTTTTTTGCGTACTGTTAAGTTCTCAGTTTGTAAGGGTTTATCCCACCTCCTCTATGGAAAGACATAGGCAACAACAAAACCGAAAATTCATAGCTAAACTAGGCATGACTGTTTGCTATATTTTGCTCTCCTACTCTGAAGAAAAAATCATTTTTTGTAATGAATGGTTGTGCACAGCCTTTTTCGAAATATATATACATACATACCCTATTTCTGTTAAAAAACAATTTATGGTTTCAGTTGTGGTGCGTTTAGTTGACCAAAACGCACCATTGACCTAAATTTTATGTTTTGGATATGGTGCTCTTTATATACATAGACGCATCGGTTTCGGTGCCTCTATATATTTATAGAGCACCGCAATTTTAAAAAATGTTTATAGTTTCAAGGTCGTGTGTTTAGTTTACTCAAACACACCATTGATATTTAATTTTTTTGTTTACTAAGAGGTGCTCTATAAATATATTGACACACCTCGGTGCTAGTGCATCTATATATTTAGAGAGTACCACACTTTTTAAAATATTGTTTATGGTTTCAAATCGTTGTGTTTAGTTTACTAAAACACATTGTGAACCTTAAATTTTTTTGTTTCCTAAATGATGCTCTATATATATAATGGCACATCGTTAGCAGTGTGTCAAGGTATTTACAGAGCAACACTTTGTTTAAAACATTAATTTAATGTTGTTAATGGTGGTGCATTTCATTTCCTCCAAAGCAACTTGTCCCAAAACAATTTTGTTAACTAAACAATGCTCTTTAAAAATACTGACACATTGTTAGCGATGCGTCATTATATTTACAGAGCACCGCATGTTTTTAAAAAAAAATTATGGTTTCAATTTGAGTGTGTTACATTTTTGTAACGCATTGACGACTGTGCGTGAATCTTGAAATTTGGATCGTGCTATCGATGCACTTTGTGTTTACACATAGTGCACCAATAATAATGTGCAATCCAATCTTACGACACATGCCACTTAGAAATGACAATCGATGCACTTTGTTAAAAATGACAAATTTAAGTGAAATTTTAGTTTTTAATCCACTAAAAATTAAATGGGAAGGTAACAAAGACAATACCTTAACTCTTTCCTGCATGGGAGGCTTGGTTTCCACATACACAATGAATGATGTTTTCCACCTGTTTGGAAAAATTCTAAATCCACCAACAAACCAAACCACGAGAGAAATCGAACAACAAATGAGTACTGCGTGCAAGGGGCGTCGTGTAAAGAAAACCACATCGGTTATTAGGTGGGCCTACGAGGTTTGTCACATTGAAAAATTAGTGAAATGAGTTATTTAGTGCCATATATATATATAACCCTATTATAGTGTGCTCGAGTTAGTGGGGCACTGATGCACCTTGTATATGGGGTGCATTGATGCACTTCTTTTTTACAAAATGAAAATAAATTATTCTTTTTTTTATAGTCGATCCACTATATTGAGTAGTGCACCGGTGCATCTTCGAAATTATAATGCACCAAGGTGCTCTATTGGAAAAATTGAAATTTATTTATTTATTAGTTTAATTTTATTTAGTCGAGGCTGTTTTATTTTTACATAAAGTGGTGCATGTTATTGTTCAACGCACCAGTGCGTTAGTATCATTCCCATGCATTGAACAATTTTGCCGCAAAAAATAAAAAGAACATATTTTTACAAATTGCATCAAGTTGTTTTAACATCGGTGCTTTGTTTCAGTAGACGCACCATTGTGCCTTTGACGTTAGTTCACCGATGTCATTAAGTGGATCCGGAGCACCGATTGTTTTTATTCTAAAAATAATTAGATTTTTCTTTTGTCTTTTAAATGATTCGTTTTACATTGTAACACACGATGCATTTGTGTCCTTAACATGCACCACCGACCTTTGTCGAGAAGTAAAAATTAAATATTTTTTGTAATGGAATAAAAAAATTTGGACTTCAGTGTGCTTCCTAATTAGGTGCATTGGTTTTTCAGTGCTTTTACTATTTTGGTGCACTGGTGAGTTGGGTTGTTAAGTGCACTTGTGTAGTTTGTATGTTTATGCACACTTAAAAAAACCTCCGCTAAAACCTCTACCTACCCGCCTCTGTTAGCAGCCTTTGCTATAAACGAATAAATGGGCTCTTTTTGTGAAGGGTTGATTCGAGATGACCCAAGGATACAGTGACAATGTTCATTTTAATGCAAAATTTCATCATGCTTTCCATTTCATTTTAGTTCCATAATAATGTTGCAAAATTCATTAAAATAATGATGAAATCATGATTCAAAAGCATACATGAATTCAATGCAACAATTATGACAATGAAAAATAAAAATCATATAAAAGACGATAACCAAACTTGATAACGGAGTTCGTCCGACATGGACTACGTCTCTAGGCCTGTTCTCCAATGATGATTGATCTTATTATGTGGTCAAAATGTTGGATGGACCAAAATACAATCTTTCGCCAAGTACAATTTGGCCTTAGAAATGTTGCCAAAGAAGCTTCACTAATCTTCTTCAAAAGCTCCCACTCTAAGAAGAATAAATAAGCTTCACACAACTTCCCAAAACTTATACCAAGAATTCTACTTGTCTTAAAATGGATCATGGAAGTTTAAATATGAGAGTTCATGGTTTAAAAATACAACAAAGTTTGTTTTAAAACCAAATACCATACATGGCATTGGTTTTAACATCCCAACTATTATTACCATCTTTTGGAAAAAATATATATTGTTGATGTATATGTAACTTCGGAATGTATTTCATCTATGTATTTTATATATATTTATTGTACCCTTATAAGAGATGTGTTATTCCTCTATAAGGAAGTGTCGTCATGTGGATTGACAAGTGTCGCAAGTGTGTGTACTTGCCAATGGGTTATTAGACCACCATGTGTGGGGTCAGCCCTAAAATATATATTATATTGTGGATGTATATAGATAGACAAGTCGGCCCCATAGTGTAACTGGGCAAACAGGTTAGTATAAATAGAGATCGGGAGATCTCTATTTTGATCATTCAGAAAGTCACACTTCTCTCACTCAGAAAGTGGCACACTAGTGAGGAGGAGGATCATCTGCTACTAGGAGACTATCTCAATGTATTTTGGTTGTACTTTGGTTGAGCCATTGCTCTCTCTATCTCTGAGGAAGTTATGGGGTTTTTCACCTTAGGGTTTTCCCCATGGAAACTCTGTGTCTCTTGTCTCTCATGCTTTTGATTCTTGTGATGCTTGTCATGCTTATTGTGATTGTTATGCATTGATATACTGTATATGTTATCCTCTCAGTGAAGATACAAGAGTATTGTGAATTAATGCTCAAAATTTAACATGGTATCAGAGCTAACCTGAGAAGAAGACATTTTGTAGTGACGGAAACTTGAGTTTCTTGTTTATTGGGTTTCTCTCCACAGATTTTGGAAAAGAAGTATAGTAGATTGAATCTAATCATCAAGGAGAACCCATCTGTCCAATCAGAATTCCATTCTGAGCATGTTCAAATTTGGCCCTAAAAATTAGGGTTTCCACAAAAATAGGAGTTTCTGAAATTTGAAGAAATAGCTGGAAGCTCCTTGAAAAAATCAAAGTTTAGAGCTTTAGATCGAGATTTTTGGCTGGGTATGTCCCCGGGAAACTCAAACCCTAATTTAGGGCTCTCCCTAGTGAACCCAGGAGGACAAAAAGTCAAATCTGAAGGGGTTTTTCTGACAAACCCTAATCCAGGACCAGATCTAGTTTTCAGCATTTCAAGTGGTAAGACCTAAATCTTTTCTATTTCCATTTGAAGTACTCTTTAAAATGTCTCACCACACCAAGCTTGAGGATAAGCTTGAAGGGGCTGATAACTTCCGAGCTTGGAAGTATAGGATTGGGTTAATCCTGGAAGAGAATGAGTTGGACTCATATATAAAAGAAGACATCCCTATCCCAGAGGATGAAGAGGCTAAAGTATTGCATAAGAAGAACTTGGTCAAGGCAAAGAGAATCATTGCTGATTCTATCAAAGACCATCTCATACCCCATGTGTCTTCTCTAAAGACACCCAAAGAGATGTTTGACTCTTTGACCAAGCTATTTGAAGGGAAGAATATAAATCGGAAGATGACCCTGCGAAACCAATTGAAAAGAGTAAAGTTTTAGAATGGAGAAACCATTCAATCTTATTTTTCAAGGGTCTCCCAGATCAAGGAACAACTAGAAGCAGTGGATGAAATGGTGGAGAATGGTGAAGTTGTCATGACCACTCTGAATGGATTACCTAGGTCATGGGACTCCTTCATTCAAGGAATCTGTGCAAGAAAGAAGTTGATTTCCTTCAGTAGACTACGGGAAGAATGCTCACAAGAAGAAGCAAGGCTTGTGGCACGAGAAGAAAAGATGGGGAATGAAGATCAAGCTCTCACAGCTCACACCAAGAAAGGGAAGTCCAAGAAAGAGCCATCTCACTCCAAGAAATCTTCATATCACTTCAAAGAAAGAAGAATATGCTTCACCTGTAATGAGAAAGGACATATTGCCATAAATTTTCCCAAGAACAAGAAGGACAACAACAACTTCAACAAGAAGAAGAAGGGCAGCAAAAGAAGGTTTCATGCTCATGCTGCTGAGGATGATGAACCACCCAAGAAGAAGGCTAGGGCAGAAAGTGATGATAGTAATGATGACTCATCAAATGAAGAAGAGTATGTTCTGATCTCTGCTCTCATAGGTACTATCTCCCATGGTTGTAATGATTGGTTAATTGACAGTGGGGCTTCCAAACACATGACTGGGTTTAAGGAATCTTTTGTGAACCTATCTGAACACGAATCGCCCCATAAGGTGAAACTTGGGGATGATTATCAATACCCAATCAAAGGAAGTGGTGAAGCCTCCTACAACCTAGATTCTGGAAAATCTTTGAAGATGAAATAAGTCCTTTATGTACCTGGGATCAAGAAGAACTTACTCTCCATCTCTGCAATGGATGCAAAAGGTATGAGGGTTGCATTTGTGGATGGCCAAGTCCTAATGTGGCCAAAGGGAAAGACCATAGATGATGCAGTAGTGATTGGAGAGCAAGAGGGAGGTTTGTATAAATTGAAGGGACAACCTGAACATGCCATGGTGCATGAATCCATGGAGCCAAGTGAGCTTTGGCATAGAAGACTTGCTCATATGCACTATAGGGCACTTCCAATTGCAAGCAAGGCTGTAGAGGGTCTTCCTGAAATCAAGACCAAACATGAAGGTGTTTGCAAAGGATGTGCAAAAGGTAAGAACATTAAGAAGGCTTTCCCAAGCAGTGAAAGCAAGGCAAAGGATATCCTGGAAATCATCCACTCAAATGTGTGTGGTCCTATGTCATCCAGTTCTCTAAGTGGGTATGTTTACTATGTCTCATTTATTGATGACTTCTCTAGGAAGACTTGGGTATACTTCTTGAAGAACAAAGATGAGGTTTTTGATAAGTTTAAGGAATTCAAAACCTTGATGGACAATCAAACTGACAAGAAGATCAAAACATTCAGATCCGACAATGGTGGAGAATTCACCTCAGGTGACTTCAAGAAGCTTTGCAGTGATTCAGGGATTAAGAGGGAGTTGACTGCTCCTTACAATCCACAACAGAATGGAGTTGCGGAAAGGAAGAACAGAACTATCATGGAAGAAACAAGAGCAATGCTACATGACCAAGATCTACCTATGCATCTATGGGCAGAAGCAACTAGAACAGCTGTATATGTGCAGAACAGAACACCCCACAAGATATTGGACATCAAGATACCAGAAGAGGTCCTTTCTGGTAAGAAACCTGAAGTCAGCCATCTCAGAATATTTGGTTGTCCAGTATACACTCATGTCCCAAAGGAAAAGAGGACTGAACTAGATCCTTCAGGAAAGAAGGGTATCTTTGTGGGTTACAGTGAAAGCTCGAAGACTTACAGATTATACTTTCCAGGGTTCAAGAAGATTGATGTCAGCAAGGATGAATATAAGTTCAAGGATAGGTAATCCAGGAAGCAAAGATCAAGAGGGAGCACACTCCAGCAGCTCCTGCAAGGATGCAGATCTTCAGAGGGAGTTGACCATCATCCTACATTCCACAACAGAAAGGTGTAGAAGAAGCTACTTCAGCAGCTCCTGCCATGAAGCAAAGACTCAGAGGGAGTCCACCCAACAAACAAACAAAGATAAGTATTTCAATTATCATTTCTTGCCTATTTTTGTTTAAATAATATTATGCTTAGGAGATGTATTGTGCATATTAGAATGATTGCATTAATGAATAGGATACTACTAATATGCATGTGATGGGTAAGTGGCCTATGGAACTGTACAACATTCCAGTGCTACTTATCTAGAATGAAACCTCTTTGCTGACATGTTGGGAGTAGTGCAAACTCTTAACAATGTTATGGTAGAGACTGGAAGGCATCTAGAAAGTTGTGGAACATGGATAAATGCTGTATTGAAGCATTGGCTAAGATAACTGCATGACATATTTCTTTATGTGTAAAGAATTTGTTCTGAAAATTATGAGATGTTTCTAATAATGCAATTTAACTTGTTTTGTAGGAAAAACCATATATCTTCACCTACAAAAGAAGGACTACAACATTTGTTCCAGCAACAAAGATATCTATTGAAGATATTGAAGTTCCCAGGATCTGGGATGAAGAAATGGAATGCCATGATCCGTCGATCATGAAGATGATGTTTGGGATGCAGTCCCAAGACCTGACAGGGAGTCACATGTGTGCAGATTGAAGAAAGCCTTGTATGGCTTGAAACAAGCTCCCAGAACTTGGTATGGTAGGATGGACAGTTTCCTATCTAGTTTGAGATTTACTAAGAGTAAAGCGGATTCTAACCTTTACTACAAGGTTGAAGAAGGGAATCCTGTGATTCTACTCCTGTATGTGGATGACTTATTTGTAATAAGAGATGACAGATTGATTGCAGATACTAAGAGGAAGCTTGTTGCTGAGTTCGATATGAAAGATTTGGGAATGATGCATTATTTCATAGGTATGGAGGTGTGGCAGAGTGCAGGTGGGATCTTCCTTGGTCAAGGGAAGTACACAGTAGATATCCTGAAGAGATTCAGGATGATAGATTGCAAGGCCATGGCCACACCTATGGCATCGAATCTGAAGCTTCTATGTGATGCTTCATCTGAGCCGGTTGATGTCTCTATGTATCATCAGATGATTGGGTCCTTGATGTACCTGACGAACACGAGGCCAGATATTTGCTTTGCTGTGAACACATTGAGTCAGTTCCTGACAGATTCGAGGATTGTTCACCTGGTTGCTGTAAAGCATGTTCTAAGGTACCTAAAGGGTACAGTGGATTATGGGCTCAAGTATGAAGCGAATCAAAAGTTTAACCTGCAGGGTTATGTTGATTCAGATTGGGCAGGCAGTGCTGCAGATAGGAAGAGCACATCTGGGTGCTGCTTCAGTATGGGATCAGGTGTGATCTCTTGGTTTAGCAGGAAGCAGTCTTGTGTAGCACTAAGTACAGCTGAGGCAGAGTATGTTGCAGCCTGTTCAGCTAGTTGTGAGGCAGTATGGCTACGGAAGCTACTGTCTGAGTTATTTGATCTCCCATTGGATGCTACTAGTATCTTCTACGATAACCAGAGTTATGTGAAGCTATCTGAGAACCTACTGTTTCATGATAGGTCGAAACACATAGAGATCAAATATCACTATATCAGGGATATGGTGCAGAGAGGAGCTGTGAAGATCCTGTATGTTGCGACGGATGAGCAGATTGCAAATGTGCTGACTAAGCCACTAGCCAGGGTGAAGTTTGAGTACTTCAGGGAGAGGCTTGGTGTTCTTCAGATCGAGGACACTTTGAGGAAGAAGTGATGGACACATTTGTTGAAGCCATTCCAACCATGTTGGAAGGAGGATCCTTCACATGGCTGTGGATGTAAGCGTTGGATGATGAGCATCAGGATGATGTTCTAGTTTCTGCTTTGTATGATCAATTGGATCAGTTATATGTATATGTATGTACGCATCATGTTGGATGCTGGATATGATTAGTTGGATCATTTATATGTATGTACGCATCATGTTGGATGTTGGATATGATCGGTTGGATCATTTGTGTGTATTTTGTATAAGCATCATGTTGGATGCTTGTACCATGTATCTATATATGTATCAAGTGGATACATTGTATTATCAGGTAGATCATGTATATTGATATGTATCAAGTATGATCAGGTAGATCATGTATGTTGATGGATACATTGTGTGGGTCATGTATCTATGTATTAGTTGGATACACTATGTATGATGATATGTATCAAGTAGATACTTGGTGTGCATCAGATGGATGCATTGTATGATCAGGGTGATCGTGGATGACGAGCTTCTCTAGATGACATGCAGCAGGATGTTGCAGTGATGATGATCAGGATGATCATGTGTACATCAGGATGATGTATTGTGAGTATCAAATGATACTTTGTGGTTGTGGATCAGGTTGTACAGATGAGCATGTCTAGGAGATCCTATAGGTCAGAGTTGTGTACCCATAATAGCCTGGGATGCTCTTTTGAGACATTGCTCTGGGAGGACATGTAATTTGTGCCCTGGGAGATCTTCAGGTCGGATTTTTGTACTCGTAACATCCTGAGATGCTCTTGCAAGGTTTTTTCCAATGGCATGTAATTTTCTCCTGGTAGATATGGACAGGATGAAAAAGGCCTCAGATGCTTCAGCCAAGTTTTTCCATGACCACATGTAATTTGCTCCTGGGAGATCTGGAAAGGATGAAAAAGGCCTTAGATGCTTCAGCCAGGTTTTGTGGTGGACCACATGTAATTTGCTCCTGGGAGATCTGGACAGGATGAAAAAGGCCTCAGATGCTTCAGCTAGGTTTTGTGGTGAGATCACATGTAATGTGCTCTTGGGAGATCCGACAGGTAGAGCTGTGTGCTCGTAACAGCCTGGGATGCTTCAGCCAGGTTTTGTGATGGGTCACATGTAATTTGCTCCTGGGAGATCCGATAGGTAGATCTGTGTGCTCGTAATAGCCTGGGATGCTGCAGCCAGGTTTTGTGACGCACGTAATAAGTCCTGAGGATTCCACAGTATGGCCAGTGATGACAAAGACCTACATGTGGTGGGCCTACATCCAGTATGAAAAAGGACTGGCTCTGTAGAACTTCCTATGAGGAGTAGAGTCAGAGATTGGTTGAGATAGCAGCAGCAGTGACGATGATGATGACGATGCATCGATGACGATTTTCCCAAGAAGAAGACTTGTCTAGCAGAACTATGTCAAGAAATACCTTCCTAGTTAAGAGGGAGTGTTGATGTATATGTAACTTTGGAATGTATTTCATCTATGTATTTTATATATATTTATTGTACCCTTATAAGAGATGTGTTATTCCTCTATAAGGAAGTGTCGTCATGTGGATTGACAAGTGTCGCAAGTGTGTGTACTTGCCAATGGGTTATTAGACCACCATGTGTGGGGTCAGCCCTGAAATATATATTATACTGTGGATGTATATAGATAGACAAGTCGGCCCCATAGTGTAACTGGGCAAACAGGTTAGTATAAATAGAGAGCGGGAGATCTCTATTTTGATCATTCAGAAAGTCACACTTCTCTCACTCAAAAAGTGGCACACTAGTGAGGAGGAGGATCATCTGCTACTAGGAGACTATCTCAGTGTATTTTGGTTGTACTTTGGTTGAGCCATTGCTCTCTCTATCTCTGAGGAAGTTGTGGGGTTTTTCACCTTAGGGTTTTCCCCACGGAAACTCTGTGTCTCTTGTCTCTCATGCTTTTGATTCTTGTGATGCTTTTCATGATTATTGTGATTGTTATGCATTGATATACTGTATATGTTATTCTCTGAGTATATCACAATAATCATATGTGAAGATCCTAGAGTATGTTATTCTCTCAGTATGTTATTGATATATGTATATGTGAAGATCCTAGAGTATTGTGAATTAATGCTCAAAATTTAACATATATATATTTGTGGCTTAGGATATATAAATTCGTTGGGATATACCATGTAACCTCCTTTAAGACGTGGCATATAATATATTTGTGGCATACGTTAAATGACAAACCATATATAATATGGTTACAACCTCCCGACATTCATGTGATAAGGTTTGCCACATTTAATGTGATAGGTATGGATATTTTTTCAAACCAAATATATCCTATAATAATGATATCCTCTCCCTTTTGATGGACCATTCCAAACTTAGGATATCCATAGCCGTGATGGATAATATGGTTATGAAATTAAATTGGCATAGCCACATTTTAATATATTTTAAATCACTCCATTTTTAAATATTAAAGCTTTATCAATTCACAACCTTCCACCTTTGTGCCACATGCTATTGAAATGGAACTCAACCTCACCATTTGTTGGATTTTTATTAGACCACATGTCAACATGTGATTGGCCCCTGTGGCAATACTATGCTTGGACTTCTTCAATTTCAACCGACCATATCTTCTGCATACGGAGTCGGATTGAGAAGATTCAAACGTCACCGGAAAGGTATTGATGAGCCCTACAAAATGGTGTTTTCTATTTCAGAATCCAAGACTGTAAATGTTTGACCACTTTCTGACTGGTGATGATCCTCCTGGATCAAACCTCCCCACTGGGAAGCTTTTGGACCCCAAAATCTTGTTCTTATTCAAAAGAAGAGTGAGTAAAATCTATCCCCACTTGTCTTGTGTCCACCATCCATCTTTCCCAAGTAACAATCACATGGCTCACAATAAAAAAAGATGAACACACCCATAAATTTTTTGACAAACTTAAGCATTAGGAAATCTCCACATAAATTTGCATTTAATGTTGCTGCTACCATCCAAGCAAAACTGAATAGCAACAAAAAAAAACATAAACTAAAAATGCAGATGATGAAATTAATGAACCAATATGAAGCTTGCCCTCATTATTAGGATCTGATTTGTTGGCAATGATGCCTTCAGATGTTTGGTGCCTTGAAACATCTGCTCATTAGTATCAACCAATTCATTTTCAAGTTCACAATATTTTACAGACATGAGCGATAAAATTTTGCTCACATTTACCAACATCTTCATTTTCCCTATCGCAATCACAGAAAAATCATGTTTCATATTGTGATCTCTTATGATGAAATCAATCCCATTCTTAAAAAAATGATACCTGTTATGCTCCTTGTAAAACAATGCCTTTATGTCATAAAGATATGGGCTGCCCAACACAATCCCACATATATCAAGTGGAATCACATCCAACACTACTTCATCAATAAATTTATCAAAAATAGCAAATGAAAGCTTACATTGCTTAGGCATTCTCATGAACCCATCCTAAAGGATAAGGTTTTGGATGTGGTTTAGTCTCCAACCATAGTTTCTTTACAATGTCTTCAGAGATTAAGTTAACTTGAGATCCACTATCTACAAGTGGATCAATCTTAGTATGATGGAAAATAACTCGAATATGGAACAGTTCCTTCTTCTTCCTTTCATCATGGCTTACATAAAAACTGGAAGTAAAAGCATATGAACAACTAACAACGAAAACATCACCTTTATGAATCATAGCCATTACCTTGGATTCATCTCTTTAATCGGATCCAAGATCTTGCAACATGGAAATTGTCTTCCTTTTACCTTTTTAATGCTTCACCCATTTCGGCTTCGATTCCGAGTGCAACTTCCAACAATGATCCCCATCATGGTCCTTCTTTTCACAATGAGAATAAGTAAGCCTTTCACCATCCTTCTTCACTGTAGTATTCCTTTTGAAATTAATCTTATTCTTGCCTTCTTTCAGCTGCAAGAATTCCTTCAAAGAGCTTCCATGATCATTCCTTTCTCCTACCTCAAGATGAATGGCTTTCACACTAACTTTGTCAATGTCATTCAGAATAAACATAAGTAATTGATGCCTTAAATAGCTATGTAATCCGCCTATATATTTTAACAAAGTTTCTAGCATATGCAAATGAATGCCCAATGTTAGAGCTCTCTTCCTAAATTCATGAGTGTAATCTTGTATATCTTGTCCTTTAGCTTGTTTAAACTTTTCCCAATCCATGGTTAACTTTTTCTTATGACTAAGAGGATAAAACTACTTCTTTAAGACTTTCATAAATTCAACCCAACTTGAAATGATCTTACCATGTTGAGCGAGATCCTACTGAGTTGTAATTTCCCACCAGACGAGAGAAGTACCACCCAAACGAAGAGTGGCCAACATAATTCTTGATGGATCATCTGTGAATTCCTTTATCCTACAGTAAACCTCAATCTGTTTGACCCAGTCGTCTAATTTTTCTACATCTAGTTCACCATTATATCTGGGAAACTCATATTTCACATCAAGCTTTGGTAACAGTTTATGATTAGAAGTATAAGGAGAATTTGAAGAAAATGGAGGAGTTTTAGTAGGGTCACCACCACCTCCTACTCCTTTACCTGATGTAGTAGCACCACCTCCTTCGGTTCTTTCCTTGTATTCCTTGTAAATATCTTCCACCATCAATTTCATATTCATGATTGTTTCAAGGAATTCTTTATCATTCGCATAAGGATTTTCACCTTCCATGCCTTCCTTTGGAGAAGACTTCTTCATCCATGAAAATGGTATCCTCGTGCAAATGTTAGGATCACCTTCCATGATTTGTCCTTCTTCAAGCTTAGATCTGAACCTGGTTAACGTTCACACTCCAAAAAAACGGTCAAACTTGCTATGATACCAACTTGATCTGGCATGAACAAAGGATCCAGTGACAATGTTCATTTTAATGTGAGTATGCAAAAAGTTATCATGCTTTCCATTTCATTTTTCATTCCATAATAATATGGCAAAATTCATTAAAATAATGTTGGAATCATGATTCAAAAGCATAAATGCATTCAATGCAACAATTACGACAATGACAAATTCAAAGCATATAAAAGATGACAACCAGACTTGATAGCGGAGTTCATCTAACATGGACTATGTTTCCAAGCTCGTTCTCCGATGCTGACCTATCTTATTAAGTGGTCAAAGTGATGGATGCACCAAAATACAATCTTTCACCAAGTACAATTTGGCCTTGGAAATGTTTCCAAAAAAACTTCATTAATCTTCTTCAAAAGCTCTCCCACTCTAAAAAGAATAAATAAGCTTCACACAACTTTCCAAAACTTCTACCAAGAATCTCCACCAATAATTCTACTTGTCTTACCATGGTGGAGCATGGAAGTTTATATAGGAGAGTCCATGGTTTAAAAATATACCAAAGTTTGTTTTAAAACCAAATACCATACATGGCATTAATTTTAACATGCCAACTGTTACCATCCGTTGGAAAGAACATATATATTTGTGGCATAGGATATATAAATTCGTTGGCATATACCATGTATTAAGCTCCTTTAGGACGTGGAATATAATATATGTGTGGCATACGTTAAATGACAAACCATATATAATATGGTTACAACCTCTTGACATTCCCATGACAAGGTTTTCCACATTTAATGTGCTAGGTGGGAACGTATCATGTGAAGTGATATGGTTATTTTTTCAAACGAAATATATCCTATAACAAGTGTGCATGGCAGCATAGTCCCTGCCAAATGCAATGATGCAGTGTTGGAATTAATGAAAACATATGTGGTTGTAATAGCGCAAATAACAACGCTAACATATTATTAAGCCAATGAAGAACCCTTGAATTATGAGGATGGCACAATTGACTGAAGAATAATTGGTGGATATCATTGAAATAACTAAACCATGATATCAAATATGGAGTATATAACATTAGCACTGTTAATAAAATCAAATGTTTCATAGTTTTAATCAAATAAGTCTATATTTATTACAAATTGTGAGGAAATATTATGATATCTAGTTTTCAGATATGTATGAGGAAAAAAAGATAGGTTGAATATTTCATTACCCGATTAATAAGCATTGGTGGTTATAAAAGAACGTGAGCAGTTTGGTTTTGCATGTTCAATCCTCCATTTTTTTTAGAGCATGGAAGAAGCAGCTGCTAATCCTAGAAGTGCATGTGGTGGGACAATAGAGAAAATGGTTTTTCCTAGTGGCGAGCAAGCAGTCATCAAATGTATAATTAATGATAGTGTTCACCTTAATGGTTGGCTTTCTTATCTGGGGAAAGCCCTCTATTATATTATATAAGGTGTCATCTCGAGGCATATCAAACCGAATTAGTAACTTCACCTCATTCGAAAACTTTCTCGAAGAGACGGATTAATAATTTGAACTTCAACATAATAATAATTCGAACTTCGAAGTCACAAGAGCAAAAGTTGTACATAAATAGCATTGGTTTCGTTGAAATGGCCCTGGATTGAAGTTGGTCACATAAAAATCAGTATTGACATGATGGATTATTGATCGACAAAGAGTCAAAGGAGCATTGTCATCGGAAGAATAATATATGTTTTGTATAATTATTCAAAGAGTCTGACTGTTGGACTTGATTCCAATTGTTTTGAGCCCATGAATGGTATGTTATATAATCACTAGATCTTGATAAGGAGATTTTGAAAAGTGCATATTGTTTGAGAAGCCAATTATGGTTTGTTAAAGGTCTTGAACTGATGCAAGAATCACATGTATTTTGGAAGTACTCTTATGCTGAACAGGAATAATTCTCTAAATTGATGAATGGGTTATTAGTGACCCAGATAGAGGCATGAAGTTATTCACAATTTCCACTTGTGCCATCATGAAATATTGGCATGCTGATAGTGCATCTTAGGCGTGTCTCAGTGTCTTATATCTATCAATCTACATTAATGTTACATTTATCTTTTTTGGGCTCTAGTTGTTGTTACATTTTAGATTTCTACGTTCTCCGTTCATTTTGTTACAACAATCATCTTGGGAAAAGGCGACATTTTCAAGAATTTTCCTAAAAAATTGTAAGCTTATGGACTCAATCAGATCTTGGAATCCATATCTATCTCCAACCCAATTTCTCACTATAAGCAATTGTAGTATATCATAAATATTTTGAGGTATGAGGTTATGTGAGTTGGATAGGGGGGATTCATTGATGTTAAAAATTAAAATGAGATGAGAGAAATCCAGTAGAGAAGCATGCAATGTGGATCCAACTCCTGCCCTCTCACGTCATATAAATACTCTTATTTTATCTGTATTATTCATAGTAATGTATTTCAGATGGAAGCAATTGCATATTTTTTGGATTGATGTAAGTAAACATTAATTTAACAAATAAATATTAATTTAAAACTAATTAAAAAATAAACAGTAATAAATATTGCTCCACATGTTCAGTCTTCCAGGAATAATAGTTCTTACGAAGGGATAACTAAGGCGGAGTCAAATATTTTACATTTGCTCGCAAATGGAGATAGCTAGAGATGATAAAGACATAGAAAGACAGCACATCATCTCAAAGAATAAATAGAATGAAAAAGATGGGGTTACTTTTGCATTGTTATCATGGTTACCTACCTTATGCAATGTTACGACTATGAGGCTGGCGAGATACACCAAATAGTATAACGTTAACCATGGAATTAATTAACTTATTTTAAAGAAAAACAAATGCCATCACCGCCACATTGAAGCCATGCAACATATGTAAGTTTCAAAGGGAGCTTCCTGCGCCAAGTTAAGCCATGCACTCCACGAGTATCAACCTTCAAGAACCATCACCAACACGTTGACGCATAGATGAGACAAAATATTACAATGGCAGCAAGGATGCGGTAGATATGCGATTTCTAGGGGTAGAAATGGTAGGCAAATAAACATCAACTCAAATTGGATCTACACATTAAAATTGTTTCCTTGCAATTGCAATTAACTTCTGGATTCTGGCTACGGAATATGGCGGATGTTTGAATCCACGCAGGCATCTTTCTTTATCTGATTCCCTGGTTCAGTATCAATAAACCCATCTCTTGGCAGGCAATAGACATGAAAAATCGATAATCGCAACATTGGAACGACAGAGCAATGGACAATTTTGTTAAGGAATACGTATTGAATAGTTACGACAAGCGGATTGTTAACCGTCTCAACAATTTGAAGGTAAGACGTTGAAATTCTCTCCAATTTTCCCTTGAATTCCTGTGAACCATAGATTGCTTTCAAAAGTAATAGGTTTTGTTAATAATAAGTCTAAAAACTGGAATGGGAGATTCGTGGAAAACAATTCAAAAATACAAAATCCCATGTCAGTTTTGACGGTATGATGAATTGCTTCAGGATAATATAATGATTTAGAGCTAGCTGACTATTGCAAATGTCATAAACTAATTTCCCATTTGAAGGTCCATATCGGAAAAGCTTGATAGTTGCTAACACCTTTTTTTGATAATAGTAATAGGACTAACCAGGTGCTAATTTTCTTTGATAGAAGGCTATATTTTGTTGTGCTTGTGGAATTTGTTTACAAAATACAGAGTATGTTCTGTTGTGAAAAATGCAAATTGTATAAATTGTCATAGGTTCATCTAAGATCCGTCAGTGCAGGTAACAGGTTTTTGGTGCAGCTCCAAGGACATTCGTCATTCAATGCATGTATACACTCAAAGAATCCACTGCCAAGATAGATATTTAAGCACACGTTTCTCATCCATTAGCACAGACCATGCCCAACATATTACCCTAACTACTGAAAAATGCCCAATACTAGCTTGTTAAAATTTCTATCAACGATAATCAACAAATGCATGCACATTTTTCGTTTAGCACTTTGGTTTAAACAACACTGCCTTAGTTTCCGGCATAGGATTAGAGATGAAAGTTGAATGTAGACCTGTTAATGGACAAATGAATTAAATGCCCATATTGAATTGGTAATCTTCTCAAAATTTACCAAATTTAGGGGGTCTATGGATTGTATTATTGGGTTATGGAATTCGTTGATATGGGGAGCTGAGCAGTGTGCACGGCTAATTGTTGTATAATTATTTTCCTTTCTAGTCCTTATTGTGCTTTCTAAGAAAATATGAAACAAAGAGCTGAAAATTGAATATAATTGGGATGAAGAAGCTACTATTTCTTACAATGTAGACCTCCATAGTTAGCAGACATTAAATGGCTTTCATCAATGACAGATGAGCTTGCTAAGTCCGATTTGAAGCATATGGTTTTATTTGGATCATCTAGCTTCTTCTTTTTTATGTCCAAGGAAAAATCTCAATATTCATTGAAATGTCTATGGTACTGCTAACCTTGGATATGTATAGCCATTGTTAAGGAAAGTGCATTACAGAAATGAAAATTGAAGGATAGTGGTTACTTACTATGCCAATTTGTCCCATAAGCAAATTATTGGAGCTTGCAGTAAAGCACCACACGAACGCCGTGAAAGCTAACAGGAACATTGTGAAAAATATAAATTATTGGAGCTTGCAGTAAAGCACCACGCAAACGCTGTGAAATCTAATAGGAACATTGTGAAAAATATAGGAGGTTTGCTTACTCTTTATATGTGTTTGTACAGGTTTTCAAATATTCTCAAGACTGCCAGTAGAACAAAGCTCCTTCAAAGTTACGAAGTCACGAAGACTTCATAAGCATGAGAAAGAAGCCTCTGAAGACAAGTGAAGAAGATTTGAAGACTTCACAAGACAAGTGAGAAGGATTTGAAGACTTCATAGGCACAATAAAGAAGCTTGAAGATTCTCAAAGATGAGGAGGGAACCCCCAGATATCCATAGTTCTCACCTGATCCAGAGTATGCTGCAAGTTAGTTATGCTTGCCAGCATGCACATCCGACCCCACTTTGCAGTGTATCAATTTGGGAATACTGAAGTGGTTAGAATATATAACTGGAAGCTCCATCAAATGTAGACTTGAGAATAAGAAACAAAGGACGCAAAGAACAACACTGCCACCGCTTTCAAATTGATGAAGATGAAGACTTAGAGAAGAAGAAGCTTAGGCCGAAGCCTATAAAAAAATCGACAAAGAACAACACCAACACCACCACCTACATGCCACCGCCATCCCGCCATCCCTTACAGGTACAGTAAATGCCACAGCCATCCCACCACCATCCCTTACAGGTGCAGTAAATGTGACTAGTCCTCGATAAGAGATACCATTAATGGTATCATTAATGACTTTCATTGTAAATGTTAATTGTATAGTTTGAAAGTTTGCATATTTTAAAACTTTATTTTAAAACTTTGCTTTATAAAGTAGGAGCCCAACAATAACAGTGAAAGTTTCATCCAATAACATTCAACATAAATAATTAAATTATGAATTAATTATTACATAAATTCAATAGCTACGTAAAAAGTTTATGATATATGCACAAATAAGTAAAGTCAAAGATAAATTAATAGATAATCAACGCATATTGAAAACAAGAGTTACCCTGGCCTTCGGCAGGGACTAATAATGGTATCCGCCCCCTTTTGATGGGCCATTCCAAACATAGGATATCCATAACCGTGGTGGATAATATGGTTATGAAATTAAATTGGTATAACAACATTTTAATATATTTTAAATCACTCCATTTTTAAATTTTAAAACTTTATCAATTCACAACCTTCCACGTTTGTGCTACATGCCATGGAAATGGAGCTAAACCTTTCCACTCGTCATATTTTTATTGGAGCACATGTCAACACGTGATTGGTCCATGTGGCAACACTATGCCTAGACTTATTCAACGTCCATTGGCCATATACTCTGCATACAGAGTCGGATTGAGATGATTCGAATGTCGCTGTAAAGGTATTGACGAGCCCTAAACAATGTTGTTTGCTTCATAATATGAGATTGTAAATTTCTGATGAATTTTTGACCGTTGATGATCCTCTTGGATCAAGGGTCCACAAAAACCTCCACTAAAAGGTGTTTTCCTTGTAGTGTTTTAACTTGCAACCCGTGGGAACTGGCTTCAACTTAAAAAATTATTCATAATAAATTAGGTCATCATTATTTGAGTTCTTAATGTTAGTATCCCAAACACCTAAAATGTCAAGCTAATATACATCAAAATGAATCTTCTGAGAACTTTCTAAGAATTTTAAAAGGCTAGGTAGGAGATCCCTAAAAGAGCCACATTGACTCTTCATTCATAAGAGTATGTTCCTTTGCTACTTTATGTGCTCTACCATTTGAAGTGTGTTTCTCATGTTTTACATCATCATAATTGACCTATGCCCATTCATTCACTAACAATTCTAGAGAAAGAAGAAGAGGTGGATGAAGAGCAACATCTAACACATTCTTTACCACAATTTGTTACTATAATTTGGCATTCTCATATAACATGCCTTTATTTTTGCATGGGTGGATATAATACCTTCTCCCTCATATTGAGGGCTAAAATAAACTAAATTTCCATTAGAAAAAGTTGGACTATCCTTAACTGATGAAAAAATAAAGCCGGGGCTTAATTACCCAAGAGGCTTGCAATGTTTGTGAAGTGGGTAAGCCCAAAGACAAAATGTTCAACATATTTGAATCAATGGTACTAATTGGAAAGGTTGTCTAAGGGAATCCATAGAGAATTTATCTTTATAAAGAATTTCATTTGTTCTTCATTGAGAGAAACCCTATCTCCAAAATTTTCTTTAATAAACACATTTCAACCTTTGGATGAGTGGAAGAAAGGTGCCCCTAGAAATATTACAATGTCCTTAGTCCAATGAAGCTTATTCTTTATTGAATCGAGGTTCGATGTAGGTTTTATGGTGAGTTGCAATTCACACATCAATACACTTTAGGGAGAAATGTGAAATCATCCCAATGGCGTAAAAAATGAATGGAGCAACACAATTATGTGCCACCATATCCTCCATCAATATGTTGGTCATTCAAAGACTAGCATGCTTTCTAATGGTCTTAAGATGACAACCTTGAAATTTAACCCTCACATCCAACTTCTTTCAATTTTCCTCACTTAGAAAAAGATATGTAGCTCCAAAGATTGCTTGGAAAAACATGTTTTAGTTGTGGGAAAAGTGGGAGAAGGATGCCCCTAGAGGTATTCTAATGTCTTGATTCCAATGGAGCCAACAATTTATCGAACCAAGGGTAGATTTAGATTTTATGATGTGTTGCAACTTGTAGCCCATATCCCTTTATGGATACATGTGAAAGTGGTCAAGGGGGCATAAAATATGAATTGATTGACAAAAAATTGTGTTATGAGATCCTATATTTATATTTTATCCATTAAGAGACTGGTGCACTATGTATTGTTGCATGAGATGTCAATTTGAAATTTTGATCTTGTATCTGATTTCTTGTAATGTTCCTCACTAAGTGAAACCCTATCTCCCAAAATTGCCTAATAAAACACGTTCTATATCTGGGATGAGTAGGAGAAGGGTTCCCTTAGAGGTAGTCCAGCATTCCAATTCCAATGTAATTAACAATTTGTCAAATCGAGGCATGGTTTAGGTTTTATGGTGAGTTGAAACTTGTGGCCTGAATCCCTTTAGGGACACATGCAAAACTGGTCCTGTGGGAAGAAAAAATGAATGGAGAAATAAAATTGCATGTAATAAAATCCTACACCTATATTTTCACCATCAGGGGCCCAACACATATCCAACAATGCCTAGGATGGCAATTTACAAATTTGACACCCGGATCCAACTTCTTGCAATGTTCTTCATTGAATTAAATCCTGGCTATAGAAATTACAAAATAAAACATGTTTTGTCTATGGGATGAGTTGTAGAAGGGTGCCCATAGAGGTATTGATCTGAGTCTAACATAGTTGACGGTTCATTGAGTTGAGGCACAATTTGGGTTTATGGTGTGTTTCAAATTGTAGTTAAAATCCCTCTAGGGACATAAAAATGAATGGAGAAAAAAAATGGTATGTTATCAAATCCTAAACTTGTATCATATTTAAACTTGTATCCTAAACAATGGTTATAGAGTTGAGCTTCAATCTTGTTTAAATGCAATCAACAACAACAACCCTCACTGATTGATTAAAAGACTAAATGTTCAATAAGTGAATGTGAATTAATAACTTGCCCATTACAAACAAGAACTACTTAGTGCTAGCTTGCATAAAATTTAAATAGCTATTACAACACATTAAAATAGATATCATCAATACATTTTTCACCAAATAGTTGAATTAAGACTTCCATGTCGTGGTAAAATTTAACCAAGATGATAATTCTAAAAATACAAATTGAACCTTTCAGTTTTAGGTGGTAACAATGGATTAATATGTATACATTAAAGTTAATGAGGGGTTAATTAATGGTAATTTAGGGGTAATTCATGGTCAACTTGGGGGTAATTAGAGGTAATTATTGGGTAATTAGTGGTATTTAAGAGTTAATAAGGGGTCAATTATATGGAGTAATTAGGGATAATTATAGGATGTTTAGACTAGTAACATTTAAAAACTGCATATTGATATTTGAACAAAAATGCTTAATTTAATAAATCTTGGTTTTTTATTTATAAACTTCTCCAAAGGTAGCCAGAGACAAGTCTGAAGATAACAATTGAATTCAATTTGTTCCAGAACTTCAAGAAGATCAGACCGAGTAGGCGAGGGCGGTTGCGGGTCAACAACTACAAGGGGAACGAAAAGATTGACTTTAGAGTTGGAATAGTGGACTGCTCGTAAAATGTATGCGGAAATCGCAGACATCCATTAGAGGACAATCAGCGTGATCTTCGGTCAATCTATCGTAAACGTGTGGCTAAAATATCGAGATGTTCCGATACTTACATTTTTCAGATTTTCTTTCTCCAAACTCTGACAATGACCTCAACAACCTAGCAAATGATTTTATAGTTAGAACTGCTAGCTAAGTTGATTGGGCCTTAGTTGATAAGTTGTTGCTAAACAGGAGTTTAATTCTTGGATTGGTTGGGGTTAGGGTAGCAAATTTTTAGGGTAACAAATTCTTAACCTTTAAGAGCTAGTTTAATTGATTGGATCTTAGTTAACAAGTTGTGAATCTTAGTTGACAAGTTTTTACAAGAGATCATCACATGACTATCATAGAAGTAGGTACATACATGACCCATATTGTAGTAGTAGGGTAGTCGACTTTTGTGGAGGCTAAATGACCACATGTCACATGTTCAATTCTTGCGGGTCAAGGGTTGAGGGTAGGAGCCACCTGAAAGCGAAATAAATTGACCCAAGGGACATCCAAGATGGTCCTCATCTTCGTACAAACTTGGGGAAAGAATCTTCCAGGTGGGTAGTTAGCTCTTCCATTCAACATTAGGACTGGCCTCGGCCTAGGTTATAGGCCTATCCTTCAGGTGTAGGATATTCCTAGCTTGAAAAAGAAAAAAAGAAAAAAAAGTACATATACAACCTAGGTAAATAATATATGACTAGCTAAGTTTGTTCTTCCATTCAACATTAGCGCTGGACTCGGCCTAGGTTATAGACCTATCCTTCAAGTATAGGAGATTCCTGGCTTGAAAAAAGAAAAAGAAAAAAAGTACATATACAACCTAGGTAAAAAATATATGACCTAGCTAAATAATTATGTTGCTTGTTTTGTACTTTAGGTGTCCATATTGAATACCTAGAGTTTTAAATAACAAACAAGTTAAAAAGAACAAAGAAACCATGCATAGCGCGAACATACCATTTAGGTTTGGAGCTATGTTGTGCAAGGGAGTAGTGATAAGTCCCAATAGAGGTTGCACCAAGGTATTTTTTAAAGGTTCAAATAATTTACCCAAATATAATATTCTAGATGATTATTTTAATCTAAGTATATATTCTAGATGACTTCATATAACATGTAACAATAAATGTAATTATAGTCATTGAACATTGTTTGTAATTGTATTCATATCTGCCATAATACCCACAATGAGACATGAGCTTTGTTGAATGTCAATTACTTTTTTTTTCCACCAAAAATAACCAAAAGAACCTCACCCGACATATACATTAATACATATATACATTGTAATACTTTATCATTATATCTTTTAATAAGTACTAATATTGTACCAAAGGGAAATCTCAAATAGTAAGTATAAAATATAATGCACAACATAAACCAATTTCCATGTCTTCTTGTTATTTAGCTAGCCTTGGTCACTAGACTGCACTTTGTTTAAGACTAAAATTTAAATATTTGGAATACATGTGCATCGTAAATTTGTCTATATGATTCTACACTTCAAAATATAATCATATTAACATGTATAAAGTTTTATTGAGCATATTCTAAAGGTAAAAACTAAGGCACATTATTATATTTGTTTTTAGTTTTGGAATCCTTTGTGGTGGTTAAAGGGAATGTTATTAAAGTTTGGATTTTATCTCAATCAGGTTAAAAATTAGAAAATAGAGTTTTAGATTTACCAAAGATGTAAGGTTTTGGACTAGAAAATAGAGTTTTAGATTCACCAAAGATTTAATGTTTTGATTTCAATCACTAGATTTTGTAGAAAAATACAATGTCTTTTCAGTTTTTTATATCAATAATTTAGACTAAGAAATAGATTAGTTATCAGAAATGCACAATTCCTTTAATTTGTAGGAAAATTGGTTAGATCCACACCTTATGCCACGCTCACAACCACAACCACATTTATCATGGTGAACAAGTGAAATGACCATAAACAATTACTTAACTTAGTAAAAGCAATTTAACAAGAATTTAGAAACCATGTTATGCTTCTAAGTTACTTGCATGAAGTGTGTTAAATAAGCACAAACCACCAAAGCAACTAAACAAAGAGTTAATAAAGTCACAAAATACATCAATCTTATATATTAGCTTAAATGTACATATATTTCTATTACAAAGAATAAGCTAACAAGAATTGTAGGGATCAAAGTGATGTAAGAGATAATATTGGCTATAATTGTGAAGACATGAGATGAACGATAACCTTGATTATCGACAAGAGATTATTGTTGATGCTGAGATGTTCTCAATCCCATTAGAAGTTTGGGCAACAAAGGCTTTCCAGGTATTATTAATATTTCTTCGTTTGATAAGTTGCATTTCCCAGTTCTTCACTAGTTTGGTTTCATTCCTTGGCCCATACAATATTGATTCCAAGTGACACTGAAAACCTCTCGAGATTCTTTTTTTATATTAAAAAGGGCCAAAACATTAATTTATTGTGTATCTATACCTTTCAAAACCATAACTAGCTTCAACATATCGATCTTCCTATTTGCCAAAATTATCTTATAAGGGAGTATCTTCCTAGCTTCAACAATTTAGTTTTTTTTTGTGTGTGTGTGCTTATGAGGGAGTATCAATTTGTTTATATTGCTTAGTAATTTAGGAGTATTTGAGCGATAATCATTTGTTTGTTTCATAATATTTTAGGTTTTGTTTCAATTTGTTTGTTGCATAATAATTTAGGAGTATTTGAGCGATTATCATTTGTTTGTGTGGTTTATAATGCAACGTTTCTTTTTGGTTTAGGTTTGTTTCTTTTCCTTCTTATATTTGGGGTAAGGGAATATAGATTAATTTATGAGTTTGTAATGATTTTTAGTGTATTGCTTAGGACACTAATTTATGAGGAGATTTATATAATATTGATGATTTGAAACTTTGCTAGATTTTATTGGTCAATCACTCCATGATAATTTTTCTTAGTGGATGAAACATCTGAGGCCTTTAAGACATGTTATTGATTCCATGATAATTTCTCTTAGTGGATGAAACATCTTGGGCCTTTAAGACATGCTATTGATTGGGATGAATTGACATTTGATGTCAATACACCATAATGTCAATGACTTGATTATAAAAGTTGTAAGTCATCTAGGTTTAGATCCACACTTCCAAAGAGTATCAAAGAATCACTAAATGAGGTAAAGAACAAAAATTAGTGGAGTACAAGTTTTTGTTACCTCACTTTCTCACCTACCATCATCTATAGTATTTGTGTTATCTAAATAGCAAATACCTTGTAAATCATGTGTTACCTTGCATCCCTTCCTATATCAGTTGGAAAAGTTGTAAACTCATAAATACCCGCATTTACATTTTCAACAAGTATGTGACACTTTTTTCAATGCCCAAAATATGAATAATTTGGGTTGATTGCATTTCACATTGGTTGTAAATGCTTGAAAAACAGTGAGAGTCTAGTGTCTAAAAGGCACTCACTACTCCTATGGTGGATGCAGTTTATTCGAAATGTTATTGATTGGTGTTCTCTAAACATTTTGCAATTTGTGTGTTGCATCGTGCATAGTGGATCTAACACATTTCTCTGAGGATAATGCTATTGAAAACCATATTAGTTTGTCTCTCTTAACATTATTCTTATAATATACACTTTGCCTCTTATTTTTTAAGTTTTCCAAGAACTTGGTATTGTTAGGACTTGGTCTCCTTCAAGCTCTTTTACTTTATAAGCTTCAACATCTCTTCATCCATGTATTCTTCAATTATGACTTAGTCTTAGCTTCATTTTTTCACCTTTTTAATTGTGACCTTGGAAGTAAATGGTTGAAATGTTTTGCATGCAATTTTTTTAATACGTTGAGTTATTTTGTCGGTCTGTCTTGGAGATGAATGTTTTACATCATGGAAACCAACTACTCTTGTGTGCTTTTGTACAGGAGGATGTGTTTGTATTGGAAGGTTAAATTACACTTATACTTGGCTCTAGTTTCCTTTGGTGGTGTTCCAAATTAATTATATCATGAATTCTTAGTATCATGTTGTATTTTCATTGGCATTTTGAGGTGAACCCAATGATCGAAGCTACCAAGGCCAAGGTCAATTTCATAGTGTAGATTAATTTTGTACATTTTTAGATGTGCTTGGAATGAGAACCCAATGTGATCACCGATAATTATGACTAAAAAATTGAAAGTAGCTTGCTCATGTTCATGTATTGACATGGAGGGGACATCCACCAATATCAGACCATACTTGGTGTAGTTTTGGTTGAGTAATTCAATTTACAAATTAAATCAACAATGCAACTTTCCCACTAGATCAATAACCACACAACCCACAACACACCTTTTAACGTTTAAGCTACACATCATGGTTTAAAAAGGAAACAACACGACCAAATATTCCTTTATCGCATCTAACCAAATTCTTTCACTAACACTTGTACTCACACATTCTGTGCTTTCACTCTGTTCTATTATTGCAATGGTTAGAACAATAATTGGCAACCAACAACTCTTCTTCTCGATGCACTCTTCTTACAATAATCTCAATTTTATCGACCTAATGAAAATCAAGGGGGGTAAATTGGGTGATGAAAGTCCCCGCACTCTAAGGCAAGTGAGGAAAATGTGATGGGACTCTAAGGCAAGTGAAGAAAATGTGATGGAAGCTGCAAAACACAATGTACAAGGAATAGTCACATTTTGTTTACTACTTTATCTTACTGTCTTTATCTTAGTAGTCCTTTGTAAGATAAGATAAAGCTCGTTTCTCTTGACATCGTGTCATAGATATTTAATAGAGTTTTTCTCGCAGGGTTTCCTTTTCGCAAGACATAGAATGTCCTTGGCGGTTGAGGAGTTTTGGTCGCAGGGGTTTCCTTTTTGCAAGACTTAGGATGTCCTTTGCCGTTGAGCTGTTCTAATTTCCACGGTTTCGATGGGAAGATCCGGATAAACTCGGGCATAATGGCAACTTGTGACAGGCTATTGAATATCGTGATTGACCCGCATCTCAGTGATTGACCCGCATTGGCTATTGAATATCGTGATTGACCCGCATATCGTGATTGACCCGCATCTCCTTGGCGGTTGAGGAGTTTTGGTCGCAGGGGTTTCCTTTTTGCAAGACTTAGGATGTCCTTTGCCGTTGAGCTGTTCTAATTTCCACGGTTTCGATGGGAAGATCCGGATAAACTCGGGCATAATGGCAACTTGGCAAGTGACAGGCTATTGAATATCATGATTGACCCTCATCTCAGTGATTGACCCGCATTGGCTATTGAATATCGTGATTGACCCACATCTCAGTGGAATATCTTGAATTGTCGGTTCAGAAGCTATTGAATTGTTCACCCTTTAAATTCTCATTCCTTACAACACATAATCTTTACACTTGTCTGTGGTCTGCAAGATGCAGAGGTCCATCAATATGATTCAGCAGCTGCTGCTGTTACTCGCTCTCTTTTCCTGCGCCAGAGCAGCAGATCCACGCCTCGTGTTCGCCCATTACCTGCTCTACGCGCAAGATACCGTGGACACGTTGAAGCAAGAGATCCAGCTCGCCCAGAGCAAAGGCATCGATGCTTTCGCTCTTAACACCAACAACTGGGACACGACGCGCGCCGACGCTATATACCAGGCTGCCCAGGAGGTCGGCCCTGACTTCAAGCTCTTCTTCTCCGCCGACATCCACAAGGACGACCACAACCTCAGCCCCGCTAATATTGTTGAAATGATGACCAAATACAAAAGCCACCCAAACCAGTTGACATTCCGAGGAAAGCAGTTCTTCACCGCCTGGCTGGGTAGCCAGGACGACTGGTGGGCAGAATACAGCTATTCCTCCGCCCTCAGCGGCTGGCAGGGCGTCTTCAACCAAGCCGGCGGCAAGGCCAACTATTTCTTCGTGCCGTTTTTCCCAACTGACGGATCCCTGGGCGACGTGCAGGCAAAAATCAACCAATTCAACGACATCATAGACGGTCTCATGGCGTGGGACACCTCCGCCTGGCCTTACGACTCAACCCTCCAGACGCCCTCGGACGAAAAGGACAAAAACTATCTGCAAGCCTGTAACGAGAAGGGGAAGGTGTACATGTCCACTCCCAGCCCCTGGTTCTTCAAGAACATCCAGAATACCTGCTGCTCCGACTACTGCAAGAGTTCCAACAACGACAACTGTGGGTGCCAAGTGAAGGGCAATTATCATGGCCCCGAACTGTGGCTCACCCGATGGCAGCAGATCATAACCCTCAGCCCTCCTCTTGTCGAGATCGTGACGTGGAATGACTGGTTGGAGAGCTCGTACGTGGCACCTCCACTGAGCCAAGGCGAGAACGCTAAGAGCGTGGCGAGCTTCACCCACAAGGCGTACCTGGATCTGGGCGAGCATTACATCAGATGGTACAAGACGGGCAGCGAGCCCGCCGTGACGGAGGATTCCCTCTACTTGTTTTATTACACGCAGTCTAAGGACGCCACTGCCACCGCGGACACTTGCAAGGTGTTGAACTTCGAGAAGCTGAGTGATGAAGTGTACGTGACTGCGGTGCTGACTCAGGCTGCCAGCGTGGTGTTGAACTCTGGCAGCGCTTCCCAGACGTTCGATGCTTCGGCAGGGATACATACGTTCAGTATGGGTTTCAGCGAAGGGCAGCAGTCTGCGTCGTTGAAGCGCGGAGAAACGGTGGTAAAGACTGTGAGTGGAGGCATCCCAATCAGCAACAGCGGCATCTCCCGCTACAATTTTAACGTATATTCAACTTCTATATATACGAATAAAAAGTTGAATGGCCATGGGCTCTTGCATTGTTGCAGCAAGCCCAGTAGAATAAGCACTTCCACTAAATAATAATGTCAGCTTTGGTTTTGCTGATGGAGACTTGATAGAATAAAAGAAGCTATGTTTCATTCCTCAGAGGAGTGAAGGTTTATAAAATTATGAAAGTTTTGATAAAAATATAACTATCAATCGCCCATGAAAGTGTAGGCGTATATAAGTTGGAACAGGGAATGCATTTGTTGATTAAAAAGCAGTAGAATGTCTTTGAAATGAATGTTAGAGATAATGCCGAATAATGTGACTTTAGTTTAGATTTTATAAGAGACGGTTATCTCCATGCTTGTAATCTGTAATCAGTTTGATTTAACTCCAACTATATGAACCCTTGTGTATCTCTCTTTAATTATATGCAATACAAGTTTATGTTCTGTGTATTTTCTTTCTGCTAATTCTTTCAATTCGCAATTATCAATAGAATAAATAAGAAATAGTAAAGATGAGAAATCAAGTTAATAAGAAACGGTAAAGATGAGAAATCAAGTTAAATAAGAAATGGTAAAGATATTAAAATTGGAATAGGTGCAATTGTATCAAATTTGTATTAAATCTAAATGTGACAGTGAAGATAATAAAGGTGAGAACAGAAAAATGAATTCAATTATGTTATAAATTCAACGAGGAAGAATTATTTAACATGATTTTAGGTTAGGTGTTGTATCACAACACTACTACATAGGAGGGGGTTTTAAGACAATATTTGAGACAATTTTAGAGTCAATTGTCTTAACTTGAGACAAAAAAAAACTTGTGTATTGTCTTAAATATTGTCTTTATAAAGACAATATAAAACACAAGTCACTTATTCTCTTAAGAGACAATTTCATTTTTGTCTCTCTAGAGACTATAGCCGGGATTAAAGACATATTGTCTGTATAGAGACAATACATCTTTTGTCCCAACTATTGTCCCTCTAGAGACAATATGAAAAACATTATTAAAAAAAATAAACAATTTATTTTAAATGTGTTTATTGAAGGGCATGGTGGAATCGAACTACCATCATCCTGCTTTTGAAACACGGGTGCTCTTCCATTGAACTAACACCCTTTAAAGAATTATGAAAGATAAAAATAAGATAAAACGTGTTCACAATATAAAACATAAATTTTGCACATGCTAATCGCAAAACTTATAAAGTATAAACACTAGCTTATGCTGGAACAAAGCCTATAGGAACAAATCCTAATGCCATAATTTGATTTGTAAAAACAATAAATATGGGCACTCCGACTACTAGCTGCTCCTGCTTTTTTTGCACCCAGGTATGTTATGTACCTAGGGATATGCTTGAACGGAAGGTTCAGGAACAAATCCAAAGATGGCAGTGGAGACGGTTGGTTTTAAAGCCATCACTTCGCCTAGATCAAGGAGCTACTCCTGTTCCATATCCACTTGGAGGTAGAGATGGAGATGGGAGGGTTTCCGAATGGGATGGGACTATAGTCCATCAAAATAGAGCAACCTCCTTGGATGGATGGACAAGCTTCAAACCTAGCATATGTCGCCTTTTATCACTCCTTTTTCCAACATCAGTATTTTTTTCCTTTGCTTTCAAATGGTGTTTTTTTGCTCTGGCAAGCTCCTTTAGATACTTGCTTTTATTACTTTTCTTTTTCCTTTTTTCTTTTGCATACCTCTTATTATACCATGCTTTTACATTCCCGTGATAGTTGATTAATGAGGATAATACATATGTGGTGATGTGAATACAGGGGGACAGGGAGAAAAGCTGGGATGTAGGGTCAGTTGCTCAAAGTATCTTCAAAGGATACTTTGAGCAACTGTGAAGATACTTTGAGCAACTGACCCTGCATCCCAGCCCCCATGTAACTTCAGACAATACAGGAGGACAAGGAGAAAAACTGGGATATAGGGTCAGTTGCTGAAAGTATCTTCAAAGGATACTTTGAGCAACTGACCCTGCATCCCAGCCCCCATGTAACCTCAGACATAAGTTGAAGGAAAAAGACATAAGATTTCTTGAATCAACTTATGTCATTATGTCTTTTCCTATCTTATATTTGTCATTTCCAATGAGATAATGTTGCTGCTATGATTATTTTAGTGTCACATTGACTGCATGATTGGCTAATTGCCCCATACTAACATTACCATCATCATCATATTAGCAGCTGGAACATTATCAACATCATCACAATTGAGAACAAACAACAACATGGTATTTATATATTACAGCACTGTGTTTACATTTGTGGAATGGAATTATATTACAGAACTGTGTTTCCACTTATAGAATAAAAATCTGCATTGCTTCTTGTCAATCCAAGTCCAATTCAACAAGGGGGATACAGTAAAATTTAATGAGCCTCTCACAATTTCAGTAATATCACTATCATATTCATAGTTGTACATATAATTTTACCTATTGCATATGACCCGATGCATAAAATAATTTCCAATAAATCTAGACATGAATCTTCTATATGTCAAAATGAACTTGAAATAATTCTATTACAATGCAGTGTAACTGAGATAGCTACATGACCTCAACCATACAATAGAGTCATGCACCAATGCAACTTGCATGTGCCTTTGAATTGTATGTTGAGATTAGAGATGGGAGAAATCTAACATATCTAGTAGAAAATTGTTAAATTGAAGGCCCTAATGTTGGTATGTATAAAATGTTGCCTTAAACCAAAATGTATATTTAATAGATAGAACTCATTACATGTAACAATTCCCTTGAGCTTATAGAAGTTGTAATGGATGCACTACAAATTGAAAACTTGAGTTAGCTACAAACCTGGCTTCTTGTATTTTGTTTCACAAACAATTAGTCAAATACAGATGATGTTTGGTGGTTGGATTTGGGGGCCACAAAGCATATGATGGGATACAAACCACTAATGGATTGGAAACATTATCCAATGACAGAGACTCCATATCAAATATATATGATGCTATGTATGAGGTCAAAGGAAAGAGTAGCATTGATTTAAGAGTGCCAAATGGCCAGGATAAAATATTAAAAGATGTATGGTATGTATATTAAAAGATGTATGGTATGTATACTATCAAGAAATAATTGAACTCTAAACATGAAGTTGCTAAGAAAAAAATTTAATAATATTTAATGAGAGAGAATGCAAGATTTGTGATAAAGCCAATAATGAATTTGTTGCAAATGTGTTGGAAAAAAATGGATTATACAAATTGGATTCAATTTAATTCATGTTAGAATCACTGGTGGCAGTGGAAAAATAGACAGTTGGATATGGCATGAGAGCTATGGTTATTTAAATTTTTCATAGTTTTAACTTTTTCATTTTTCATAGGAAGCAGATGGTTAAAGAGATACCTTGGACTAAGCTAGACAATGTAGTATGTAAAGGATGTATTGTGGGAAAACAGCACAGCCAACAGTTCATGATAGGAAAAGAATGGAGAGTGGAAAGCTTGTTGGATCTTGTTAACAATTCCCTATGTCAATCAATGCCAAAACATGGGATGGACAATGTCGAGTATTTAACGACAATCAATGATGACTTTTCTAGCAAAAAATATGGATTTATTTCTTAGATTATAAATTAGATACACCTTCCTTCTTTAAAGAATTAAAGAAGAAAGTGGAGAGCTAATGTCATAGGAAGTTAAGGGTCCCTAAAGTAGATGGAGGTGGTGAATTTTTATCAGTTTTGCAAGACACATGGAGTTATAAGGAAACTAAATTACAGCCTATTCTTCGTAACAGAATGTAGTGGCTTAAAACATATGGAGGCGGTGAATTTTTATAAGTTTTGTAAGACACATGCAGGAGTTATAAGGAAACTAAAATACAACCTATTCTTCATAACAAAATTCAGTGGCAAATAGGAAAAAAACGAAATGACAAGGTGTACATTAAAAGGAAAATGATTTTTCAATGGATTTTGCACAGAATTAGTCGATATAGGGTTCTATTTGTTGCATAAATGCTTGACCAAAGTAGTAGACAAAGAAATTTCTAAGGATGAGATCATGTCAGAAATCTAATATCAAACTTTTTGGGTTTTTTGTCATAAGATATTTATCATTGTTTCTAAGATAAGATAAGATAAGATAAGATAAGATAATTTTACTAATGCCCAACGAATGACATACTCGTGAGCAAAATAATTGACTACTTGATGTTTTCCATTGAGGTGAAGAAAAATAATATGGTTGGCATCCCCGTAACTCTACAAAATGCTCAAGTTATACCTTTCCATGGGAACATGAGAAATTGAAAGGCATAAGATCATTTATTAAATCTTGCTTCCCTTAGAATTGTAATGATAAAAAATTCTGGAAATTGGTGACAGGAATCTAATAAAACTCATACCCAATTTTAGAATGCAATGTTTGATCCTACCTGGATCACCAACCAGGTTGTCTAGTACATCCAAGGCAGTTTCTCAAATCCAACTACTTTTGCTTTGCACTCACCTGTAATGAAACAAATTATTACATAAATATAAGGTTTGAAATATCAAAAAAATCATCAAACTAAATGAAAAAATTTCGATGTCACAGAACAAGTCACCATCATAACCATGAAAATAATCGGGTTGTTGACTTCTTTGTCTCCTTTCTTCTTGGGGATTCTCCCTCCAAGTGATACCATTTTCTGATGTTAACCATCCACTGCCAGGATTGTATAATGATCTGGAACCAAATTATATGTCCTCTCGCACCTAGTAACACATAGACTGCAACAGGGGACCGAACTGCTAACTAGTATTGAGGGAATGTCTAGAAAACAGGACAGATCCATTTATATACATAGTCCATGCTAGAGAAATTAGAAAAAACATTGTAAATCAGAAGAGTCTTTGGACACTTTCTAATCACAACCAGAACATAGAAACAAAAGCTACTAACAGAGAGCTATGAATATTCCCATACATAGGGGCATATCAATCATTTTACACATAGCATGCTAGGGAAACAAGAAAATATAGGAGGCAAGATATTACCAGCAAGATCTATTAGACAACTCATATTTCAAAAGTAAGAATGTTAATTTATTCAATGGGTGAATATTATACAGAGTTTGTTACAAATAAGAAGTCATCTTGCGGTCTAGTATTGGCAGCAAGATTTACTTTCTATGTTCTGGTTTGCATCATGTTGTGACTGCAACCTTCAATCATGAATCTTTCTTCCTTGATGAATACCTCAAAAAACTCTTATATGCCATTGAAGGTTGCTATTATATGCGATTAAAGGTTGCCTAACATTGTAAATAGTCATCCTGGACTTGGTAAATGATTTTCAAAAGTTGTTATGGGGATTTGGGAGGCTTCTTGATGGATAGGCCCGTGGGAAGACACTTCTTGGTATTCTGTATTTACAAATTTTAATTGGGTCAACCTTGATGGCTTATCTTTTTAACTACATGTGGGAAGCTAATGCAAATTTTCAACTACATCAACTATCTATGATGTTCATGCAAATGCAAATTTTGGGGCTACATCATTTACAAACTTGGCAAGCTAATGATTACTACCATAAGAGTTTTTCAGAATATGAGAATTGATCTTTGGTTGTCATTTGTAGTTAGCGCCAACAAGTCTTGAGTGATTGTTCTATCCATTCTATTTGAATTCCACTTATTATTTGTTATATATACAATTGGCAGCATCTTTCCTAATAGAGGGTCAGGGAGCAAGTACAGCCTCAATGTCTCATTTATATCTAGAGACTGTACATTTTAAGAAGGTGATAGATGCTATCAGAAATTAGTAGAGGGTGCTCATTTATTTCTAGAGCTTATACTTAGCAATATGGGTGCTATTCAATAGTTATATTATTCATAAAGACAGGAATATGCTTCCACATTCTTTCATTGAAACTTGTAGCTCAAAATTATTCATATACAAAACTAGAAATTAGTAGAGGGCGCTCATTTATTTCTAGAGCTTATACTTAGCAATATGGGTGCTATTGTATAGTTATATTATTCATAAAGACAGGAATATGCTTCCACATTCTTTCATTGAAACTTGTAGCTCAAAATTATTCATATACAAAACCAATGGAATTTGCTTCCATTTGTATAATCTAGAGTTCCAAGTGATGTAAGATTGGATGATTATGGTGACCAATAGAGACATTGCTCATATTTTCCCTAAGCAATTGAAAAAATAGGATAATTCCAAATATGGAAATGCATTTCTGGAAGATGTGTTCAAGGACTTTGATCATCATCAATAGAATATGCAACATTAGTAGAGTAGTTTTGATAGAATAGGAGAAGTGAGGTCATTCCCTTATGGAGGAAGCCTTTTTGGCATGAGTGGAGGAATTCCCTTGACCTAGGATGTCCATAATCTCCTTTTCAGTATGAAACATATATTGGTAAACACAAGGAAATGGATATATACCAGTCAAGCACCCTTTCATCTAAAACCAGTAGATAAATCACATACATGATCAAATACTAACTTTAAAGATTGAACATACAAGTAATACCGGACGACTCACATTAGGCTTTCAAAATGTGCCCAACATTATATTGTCATGCTTACTTGATTGCATTTTACAATTAATTTTTATGAAGGACATTTTATGGGAATAACTAATTTTTCTTCTTGGAATGGCTTAGAGCTTAATCAACAGCTTTGGGTACAGATAGTCATCAACCAGGGGAAACATACCCCGAATAAATTTGTTCCTAAAATGGACCTGGGACTATGTAGAATGAATACTTTTTTTGCGAACCTCATAATTTTGTGAAGTATGATGTCTTTCGGTATCAGAAACCATCGTTATAAATTCTAATGCAAAAGGCAGAAAATGAATACCACTAAACTGTAAACAAGAATACAAATCCAATTTCGAAAAGAGAAATCAGTTGGATGAGCATTAAATCATATCATATCCATAAAATTCTACGGCTATTGGCATATATAGAATCCTCTATACAAAGAAGAAAGGTGACCAAAGTATTATATCAGAATACACTTATTGTAACTGTCTAGGAAAAAGGATTGTTTCGAAAGGAAACATCAATATTTTATTATTTTTTAATAACCAACAAATACTCACAAACATGCAACTAGCGTAAATGCCAAACAAAATACATTCGTAAATTGGACATTGAATACCATACAATATATTTTTAAACAGAACCAGAAATGCAACTCAGCACTCAGCTCAAGTGCATGAAGATATGGATGGGAAATGTTTAGGTCGTTATTGCGCTCCTGAAATACTCAGATCAATCAAAAAATAAAAACCAAAATTCAAGATGTTGATTATGATCCCCAAATCTAAAATGATGGCACATTTGATGCATTTCAAGAAAGATTTTCTAAACACTAAAATAACAACAGAACTTGGAAAGCAGAGGGAAGAAACAAGGGAGAACCTAGGAAACAATCTTGAAGTTGGTTTGGAAACAATAGGTAAAGGTTGCAGGTCCCAATCATTCTCCATAGAAGGATGATATACTTGACAACGCAAGTATGTTTCACACGTCGAAATCCCAATCAGCCATAGTTGACCAGTTCCCCCATATCAAGCTAACAATTGCCTCAATTCCATAACAACTTGTTGCACAGAAGATGATACTGACAACCTTATAGGTGCTCCTCCTTCCTTGGGATGCTCTACAAGCCACTTTAAATTTTTAATTGTTAATTGTTAATTGTGCCTTCTAGCTCTAGAGGTAGAGCCATTACTAGAGTGACTACCTTTCAAGACAAATTTAGCAAAGAAAAGCATGAAAAGAGAAAATTTTGCGATGAACCTCAAGTGCTTTATTGACTAAATGATCTTGGATTTGTTTCTGATGTTCTGTGCAAGTAAATTTCAAGTCCAACCAGGGGAATCCAAACCAACTTCCAAGTGTAAGTAATCAAAACCTGGCTACAAAGAGGACTTAAAACATTGCCAATACTCTCTGTCCTTCCAATGGTTGACCTATTCTTTCTTTATCAACTATCCGAACATGGTATTGCTCATATATCCTGGCAAATAATAATAGATTTTGGCAAATAATAGCTTCCTTTACATCTTAAAATTTTCCATTGCAAATTTAAATGGTCACATGTTAAAATTTTCAATGTAATTTGAGTACCTTTACCCCTATTTGCATGGGTGATCACTTGGAGGGTTCAGGGATAATGTTGGGCCTATCATTGACCACCAAACTGCATTTTAAAGTTTAAACTGAATTATGGGCAATGGTTCCGTTCTTGATCATTTTCCTAGCAAGGGGGCATGCACTTTAGGGTTTCTAGAGGCAGTTTTCATCACAAGAAGGAAGACAAGCATAGGGATTCTTGCAGGAGACCTGTATACCATTTCCAACAGCAGCAGTCCCTGTACCTCATAACTGAGAAGTTATAAGGGATATAACAATTAGATAACTGGATACAGTCATGTACAACAATATTCAAGCAGTTATGATGAGCCATTTGGACTAAAACACAGACTAGAGATCACTCCCCTCTTCAGCATGACATCCTTTTCTCAATGGTCACATAACATATATGATCATAGGACATACAAAATTATGAGAGCCAACCTGTTTAATAGAGACACTATGGGGTCAACTTGTGTCTTTAAGGGCTGAGCTATTCTACCAATATGTTTTGCGACTTGTTTCTTTAAGGAAGAAGAAGAGTTGAAGCTCCAAAAGTCACATCACTGTTGGTGAAAGTACAATGACTGGTATAGATACAACTAGCAGGTATGACTAGTAAACATATAGGTATTTATAACTACTTCTTATGATTAGCAAGGCTATCTTATGAAGCTTGCTTGATTTGAAATCTTGATTTGTCATATGATTGATAAGAATTTGTTTGAGAATCATTTTTTGCAAGGAGATGTTAGTAAGGCTATTGCTAATGATCATGATGCTACATATGATCATGTAATATAAGGTATGTCAAATTGTGAGAGTGATAGTCATAGTGAGGTCACAATAGTTATAGTGAGCTAATGATAGCAAAAGTATAGGTACAGTGATAGGTACTATTACAGTAAGATGGTTGATACATGTATAGATTCTATCACCTTTAGAAGCATGACTATGATCAAGATATACTAATCTTATGACTATATATATATATATCAACCTAAGTCTAGCAAGATCATCTTCATATGATTGATATTGGAAAAATCATTCTTGTAATTAGAGCTTGAATATAATTAAGGGTTTGTATGATCATTTGATGACTTGGCTTGATGGCAGTATATGTAATAAAATATCTTTATTTCAATGATCGGGGTTATGATATGATCTTGATGCTATTATACTAATGCATTTGTAATGATGCATGTGATACGACGAGGTTGATACTGTATACGGACGATATGATGATTATGTTGATGCACATATGAAAGGTGCATGACTGATACAAGAACAAGATCGGGTTCAGTACAATAATGGATATTGGTGCAGCCTATTGAAAATTTCAACGACACAGATGGATACACAGAAGATCAACAGTAGAGAACGCTACATGTCATACACAGGGACCATGATGCTCAAGTACAGAGGGAGCAAAGAGACTCATTGTCGGAGGGAGTTGGCTTCAGACACCATGATGGATTATTTGACAGAGGGAGCAACCTCTATGGATGTGATGTTGATGTTTGCAGCATTGGGAAACATTTCCCCAATATTAGCCATGTGACTTGGTTAGGGGTGAATGGCCTAGAGGCAGGGAAGTATATTCTTCTGGACATCCTATGACAGAATGGGAATATTGGCCCTTGCATGATGAATAGTGCTAATGCATCGAGCATTCCCTCAGTATTAACCATGTGACTTGGCTGGAGGTGAATAGCTCAGAGTAGGGAAGTGCCTTCTTCCGGACATCTTGTGATGGGGTGGGAATATTAGGCCTCAGTTTCTCACACTATCCTCCTAGAGGTTGATGCATCTGACATTTCCCCAGTATTAGCCATGTGATATGGCTAGGGGTAAATGAGTCAGTATGGGGCAGTTCTTTCTCCCATACACTCTGTGATAGAGTGGGGAGATTATCCCTAAGATGACTCAGAATGGGGAAGTTCCTTCTCCCGGACACTCTATGACAGAGTGGGGAGATTAGTCCCTAGATGCTCAATCATCACTCATCATTTATGCTAAGCACATGGGCATACCCTCCAAGTGAAAGAAGAACTCCCAAAATACAAGAAGAAGACAATTGTACCAGTAAAGAACATGCAAGAAGAATACCTCCCTAAGCTGAGCAGGAGTGTTGATAATATAGCTTGGCATGATGTCTACCCTCGCTGAGAGGGAGTGTTGATGTTTCTCCTAGGACAACAGTGGGTAGACATGCCAAGAGGTTGGAGGAGGAAAACATCATAGAAAACCTTTCTTATGGAAGAATGAATATGTTTTGGAAGTTACTACAAGACAATTGAACAAGGAAGACCCGATGATATGTGCCATGTGGGTACATGGTGGGTACATGATGTGCATATGTTAGATCATCCCAGACCCAAAATGAATTGTAATGTAATGTAAAGTGGACCCACATGAAAAATAATAGGGACAAACATTTGTATAAATAGAAGATTATTCCTCCCATTCATTCACTCACCATCACTCGCTTGATCATCTTGGAATTGCACATAAGGAGAGAGGAGATACCTCACTAGGGTTTCCTCATCAAGTAGATGAAGTATCTTGTATTGGGATTGATATTTTTGGCTTTGGTTCATCTCTCTATTGCATTGGGATCTTGGAGACTATCTCACATTGGAGATAAGTATTTTTTTTGTCTTGCTCATGTTTTAGGGTTTCTTCATATGGTGATGCTCTTGTGAACTAAAGCATGTTCATGGTTGGATTGTACTTGGTTTTCTGGACATTATTCTCCAAAGAAAAGGTTGTCAGGTTTTCTTCCCCATGAGTTTTTCCCAGGATAAATCTCTCATGTCTATTGTGCATGAGTGTTTATCTATGCTTTAATGCTTCTACTATAATTATAGTTGATATTTTTAGTGTGTAATAATTCAGTGATAAACTGTGGCTTAATATCATTAGGTAATAATTATCAGATTTGGATATACACGTAAGATCAACATATAAGTGCATGCGAGCTTCCCCATCAATTTTCCCTTCGAGAAAAAGTGTGAGGTAGCTACAAACATACCAAAAGACTAAATCTTCCATAAAAGAATAGCACAGGAAAATTGTACTTCCATGTAGATTTGCATTGCACGATTTATAGTACAAATACTGGAGAATAACAATTTGCTTTTTAAGGGTCGTGTTTATATCGTAATCTCATCAAGAATTGATAAAGGGGGGTTTGTGACCAAACAATGTAATCTAGCACTAATGCTTTTTGGAAATGGTTGGGGACTGTCTTGCTGAAACAAGATAAGAACACTGCTATACCCCGGGGTTCTCTTTAAAGAAACCAGATTGAAACCCTATATCAATTTGGTAATAAAAGAAGAAAGAAGGGATATCCACAAATAGACAGATACATAGAGACAAGAGGTTTTAGGTAAATAAAGGACATGAGCTTTGATGAGCAGACTTCATGTATGAGCCAAAGTATTTCACTCTTATAGATTCTATTGGAAATTTAGTGGGTGTTCGAATGGTATTTTACTCTTATAGATTCTATAGATTATATGAGAGGCCATTACTATGTCCATGAACCTTCTTTTCACATTTGCAATTGCATGGGCCTTTCTATATCTTTTATGTATTTTCAAGTATGGGATTTTCCTATTCTTTTCATGCTGGATATATATCATGACTATGTTTGTATACCTCATGGGCCTTCCTATATCTTTTATGTATTTTCAAGTATGGGATTTTCCTATTCTTTTCATGCTGGATATATATCATGACTATGTTTGTATACCTCTTATTGCTAGAAACTAAGGGTATGCCCATTGATCAAATGATTTTTCAATGGAGAAAGCTTTGGTGATGGAAGAAAAATAGCTCCATGGATCGATGAGGATGCCCCAAAAGGTTGACTAACATAGGACTAATTTGCATACACAATAATTTAGTTGGGGAGCTTTCTCTCTCATTCTTGTAACTTGCAAATCTATTTAAGTAGGTTTTATCTCCACTATGGGAGATCTGCCAAGAAAGATATGGAGGAGATATGTATTTTATTTGGCTTTTATAGGCTACAAATGTTGCATTGTTGATGCAATATATTATATTCTTTATTTACCTTGTCATAGTCTATGTCTTTGTTGATAAAATATTTTATAATTTTATCTACCTTGTTCCTAGGTAAAAGGAAAATTACTAACCTAAAGGACATGAGGAATTATAATCAAGGTGCATCAAAACTATGATCTGAAAATAAAATCATAAGCAATCTACTTTTGTTTGTTTTAAGGAATGTGGATGCAAAAATGTGATGAAAGATGAAATAAATCTTTGTTTAGGCCTCTCATAGGATTTACAAACGGTAAGATTCTCAAAGCAAAAATAATTATTGAATCTTAACTTATGGTGTTGCAATTGATGTGTGTAAAGTATCCATCCTTCATAATAGGCCTTGGTTATTGAGGTCTATATACTCCATGATTGTTATGTATAGCTATGATATTAGTGGAAACCTTAATTATAGATGAACAACGAACAATTCATGAATTGTTAAAGGGTGGGTAGCAGCTATGACATTCAGGACTGTTGAGCCAACATATTAACATGCAATGGTGTTAGATAGGTTAGCAACTAAAACATTTAGTAATTATGAAATACACGTTAGCAGGAAAGAGAAGGTTAGTATACAATGCTGCAACCAAAGAAGTTGTAGTTCAACTATAAGTGCTTTAGTTCTAAGAATGAAAGATACTGAGTAGTAACTTAGTAGGATATGTGAAATGTAATAGTATGAGTGGATTGTATGCACATGTATAAGAGTAATTAAGAATAATTCAACCTTTTGGATTAGCTCGAAAAAATAGCTTTTTGTATGTATTCCCATGTGAATTATCTTTAATTGGCAGTTGACAAGAAGGTGTTGTATGCTTTTCTTTCTAATCCTTGTGGTAAGTGTACTAACATGATTCACAATTTTTATTTTTATCTACCTAAACTATGCCCAACAACTTGCTTTTGAAAGGTCAAATAAGTAAGGTCATGAGATCAATCTTGGTTAGCCAATGATTAACC
This sequence comes from Larix kaempferi, assembly GCA_027924585.1. NCBI lineage: Eukaryota > Viridiplantae > Streptophyta > Pinopsida > Pinales > Pinaceae > Larix > Larix kaempferi. The sequence goes on along the minus strand of BSBM01000177.1, from coordinate 6,001,907 downwards.
TAAGTAGTAAGGCTAATCTCTTTATCTCAATTTTGAAAACCCTATGGTTAAGAAGCTAAATATCCTTACTAATGGAAGAGATAGGTTTTGAAAATCTTATAGTTAAGGAGCTAAGTGTTCCTATTGGTGAAAGAAATAAAAGAGATATACATATGTGTATGTCTAATAATATAGTACATTCACATAAAATGTGTTCTGTATGTTTAATATATTTAGGCATGTATCTTAATAAGGAGAACCACTAAAGAGTTTGTGAATAATTTAATTGTATACATATAAATGAAAAAACAGATTTGATGGGAAGAAATATGGACCCTCATACCCTCATACGAAAATAACGTATAGACAAATACATAATACTATAAAAGTTTATTAACAAAAATATTAGTAGTAAAAACACCAATAAAAAACTAGTGGAAAATCTAATTGCATACGTTAAAAAAATTGATTAAAAAATGTTGCCAAAGATAATAGTAATTCTATGTATATTTACTTGTAAGATGGAAGAAAACCTATATCCAAGGTAAGGTAAAAGGAAGGTGTATCCCAACTTAACCTAGATCTTTTAAATAGAGAAAAATTGCACTTCAAATGTGAGTAAGTGATGAACATAACAAGAATGGTTATGTTCACTCATCTTTTAAAAAAATTGAAAAAATACTTCTTACATTAAGAGAAAACAATATATACATAAAAGGTATAACTCCAACTTAGTATTGGCAGTTATATATTCATTAAATATTCAAAAGATATAAGCTTTCATTAGAAATACTAAAGGGATTTAAGCTTCCACATATATTCTAACGTATTGCAACATGACACTTAACTTTTCATATTAAAATGAAATTAAGATAACTCTATGTTAGTTATAATTGTAATTAATTATTTCTAAAAAGTGAAGAAAATAACAAAAGCATTTATGTTCTGACCTATAGATAGTTGTTTGGCCTCCCATGAAATCATAATTAGCCTTCCATATCATATGCTTTTATGGTTGGTTGATTGGACTCCTTGAAGAACATGGGAGGCCTGGATAAGTGGAGAATGTAACACATTAGAAAACAATATATTTACAAATAATGATATTATTTTTTAGTGTTCCAACTTACAATTGAATCAACATTTTATTTTCATACCTCAATAACCAAGTTAGCAGGCTTATTTTGAGGGACATTTCACTACCAAATCACCTTCATATCTAGAACACATGGTTAAATACAAAAATATCTTTGGTTAAAAACAAAAACAAAAGTATATTTAAATGAATGGTAAATGACCAGATAAAAACTAATACTTGCATCAATAGAATTTAAATGTTATTATAGTGGCCTTGGAGAAGAAATCCAATGAAATCCCATATTGGTTGTGGCATTTAAATAATGGCCATATGATTAACGTAAATTAACAACCCTATAATCTAACATAAGTCGATCATAAACCCAAATCTGAATTTGCTCCAAAACAAGTAGCCTGTAGAAATTTGAAGCATGAACTCATATCCAAATAGTGTCCTCTATATTGCTAGGACAACATGTGAATTCAATAAAAAATTGTCGTTTCTATTAACCTAGATGTGAGGTAGGGATGGAATGTGAACCATACCACCTTTATCATGTATTATTAATAATGATGGATAAAAAATCCATTAAGCATCGGAAGTTTTGTCACTTAAAATATTTTTGCTCTCTCTAACATGGATGTAAAACACATTTTCTTCCTAGAACATGGATCTCTTCTAATAACAAGCCATTTGTGGATTTCACAACTACTATGATGAAAAATACAAATCATATAAAAATCTAAAACTTTTACCCCCATGAACCAAATTATTAGAATAGGAGTTGAGAAGTTAGTTTCCTTCTTTTTATAAAGAGAATTGGTATGAACCACCACACACCTATGGTTTTCTATTTCCACGGCTTCCTAGATGGAGCTCACCTTATGCACATATCTCAAACATCCCTAGTTTCTCATAGATTATAAGATAAGCTGAAAAATATCTACCAAGGAGCTTGTAAGCTGATATGAAAACCTGTATGCTGTTGTAGGTTTCCATCTATGTCTATAGGGCCCTACAGGTTGTCATCTCATCCTACAGGGGTCCCTATAGGCCAAGATGCCATACTATTGGGACCCTATACACACTGTCATCTCCAACTACAGAGGACACTTTAGGCTGAGTGTCACCCTAAAACAGCCTACATGCTGCCATATCAACATAGAGAGGTTAGATACTTGCTCCTTTAGGCTTTTAGTTTACCATTTCAAGTTAGAGGGGTAGACTACATAGGCCAAAAGGGGACAATTTTTGCTGGTACTTCATTGGTTTCATTGCATCCTGCTGATTTAGTAACCTGCTTTAGAGTTATCGTGTCATTTTTTACATAGAACAAAAACAACCCTCTAAAATTAGATTTCAAGTGAGGTTACCTACAATTAGTGAAGACACTTCCTCAGTGGAGAGGACAACCTTATAAGAGGAAGAGGACTCCAACGAACCTCACATCTCGAGATAAGCCTAACATAAAGGTTCAAGAAGACCATGTTTTGGGTAATGTGTTTTTCTTAATTATTTAATATAATAATTTCATATTATTCATCACCAAGATGAGATGATAACTTGGAGTCCTCTGTAGGTTACTCTAGTAACTTGAGATGGAAAGCTAAAGGAGAAATAAACCCAATTGTAGGGGAGTGCTCTACCCACTTTCTAGATTGTTAGATTCTCAACAAAGTTCAACTATTGTCCCCATAAATTATTTGCACTAGAATAGAAATGCAATTCTCTCCAACAAGTATTGTTAGAGGTAAAGTTCAAGGAATTAGAAAATATGAACAAGATATCCAACAATGAAAGGCCTCAATATAGAATTTATAAAGAACCCGCATACTTATTTAATAGCCCCGGGAACCATGGCTACCCACCATCAAACAATGAAAAACATAGAAATGCTGAAAAACACAAAAATGCTAGAAGAAATTATTCATACTTGCATATGTATTAAGATACCTGAGAAAGCTAGAGAAATTGTTGTGCTTGAAGTAATTAGGTAGCAAGTACCATGCAAATTCTGATGGTTTCCCATGATGAAGTTGTTATTCATGGGCTCCAGGTAACTGTCCAATCTGTAGAGTTTTCGTCCACCATATCATAAGTCTGCTTTTCCACTACTGTTCTAAGATTCATCCATACCCTAAAACCCCCGAATTTTTTTTTTTAAAAAAGAGAAAAAACCCAAATCAATAATACATGGAATGAGCCCAATGTGGACCAGATCGAAGAAATTTGCATCATTCATAAGCTCTTCCAAATATTTGACAAAGATATTGTGTAGGTGGAGGGAAAACAAGATGACAAAAGGCAGAGGTGAATCGATCTAATGACCAAGAGGGTTCCATACTTTTTACTATTAATTAATGGATCTGGTGTTATCTGTGGGTATTCAACAAGACCATCCTAGATCTAAAACCATTACTTCTAGTTCTCGTTACAGACAGAGATTCTTTCCCTATTAAGCTATAAGTGGTTTACTTGCAGAGCACCGCACCATCTCATCCAGATACAGGTCCAGCAACAGAAGACAATTAGGTTGGCTCATCAGTGGTTTCAGTGGAAGTTGTTGATTCTGTTGAGTAAGAAGCAGGAGCCACTAGAGCTACAAAGGCAGGAGCAGGAGCACTAAACCCAGCAGCTCTAGCATCATTCCTAGCAGCACCAGTTGAACTAGCGTCTTTCCCAGCCTCAGTTCCCGAAGTCATTCAAAGAACATCCCTTCCGAACCCCGGCGATGAGGGTTTTACTCAGCCATGGCATTCCTTCATGAGAACGGCTCTATCTTGACGTACAAGCTCACGACTTTCCTTTGCCTTGTAATAAAGGGGACCTGGGATAGGATAAGCTAGAGGTTATGGTTTGAATCGGGTACCACTTACTTTTCCCACAATCACTGGGGGATTTCAGCTCTTTATTACTGGCAAGACGCGGTCCCAAAAGACCCTTTTTATGCAGTTCCTCTCACAAATCCTTCGAGTTTATTTTGTCCCTATCGGGCTAAATAGCTTATCCGAAGCAGATAATTACATGGATCTCTGGGTTTTTGGATAGCGTTCACCGCCGTAACCCTCTGCGGCCAAATCAACTCTGCCTCCCGTTCTCGGTATTGCTTGTAGTCGTCGTAGACCTATGCGACCAAATTGACTCTGCCTCCGGTTCTTGGTATTGCTTGGAGCCGTTGTAACCCTGTGTGGCGAAATCGACCCTGTGGAACCAGCGTGAAACCCCAACAATTCCACTTGTCCCCATTGCGGAACCAACGTGAAACCCCAACAACCGGTTTTGGAAGGCCAGCCCAGACAGCCATTTTTGGACGCTCAGCTCATACGGCAAGTTTTGGAATCCGATGGAACAAAACAGGCCGTAACCCTGTGCGACCAAATCGACCCTGCTTCCAGTTCCAGTTCTCAGTATTGCAGCTGGGAGTCGCCCTAACCCTGTGCGGCCAAAGATGAAAGTAACAAAAATTATGTTTTACCTTTTCCACTATCAAACCCTATTTCGTCGCCTTCAAGATGAAAAATTCAAAGAATATAATAAAAAACAAAAAACCCGAGAAGTAGAGACGTAACAAAGGTATTGTCTTAAAAAAATGTCTTAAAACCCCTCCTTGTGTAGTAGTGCAACATTAGGTACTTAGAAAGAGTTTGAAGTATAGTTGTTTTTCTTATTAAATGAAGTGTTCTAACTTAAAATTTGAAGAGAAAAAATTGGTTTTAGAGATGATATATATTATTCGTATAATTCCTTAAGTGTAATTTTATTTTATGGAATAATAACATAACATATGTTCATAAAATTGCATGTATTATTTCCATTCCCAAATGAAATGAATTATTAAAACTATGCTATAAATAAATATATTGTGTAATCCTTTTTCCATAGCTTTTCTCTCACAATTACCTTATGATTATTCATATTAAGTTTTGTTCACAATTAACTTATAATTCTTGATATCAAGTTTTGCATGTTACACTTTTATAAACAATTAACTTATAATTCTTCATATCAAGTTTTGCATATTACATTTTTGTAAACGATCAATTGAAATTCTTTAGAATAATGATACTAATTTTGTAAAATCTAATATTTTATTAAAAACCTATTATAACATAAATATTTACATTTAATATATAGAGAGTAAGGTTTTTTATTAAAATAAAGTTTTGCATATTACACTTATGTAAAGGATAAATTGAAATTGTTTAGAATAATGATATTAATTTTGTAAAATATAATATTTTATTAAAAACTTATTATAATATAAATATTTACATTTAATATATAGAAAATAAAGCTTTTTATTAAAAAAATGTAAATATAAATTATTTTTATAAAAAGAAATAAATTATATTGATTTTATTTTAAATATAAAAAATTCAAATAAAATATATTAAACTATAAATTTTTTTTAATATATAAAACAAAAGTATAAATAATAAAATTTAAAATAATAATACAAAATAAATATTTTAATTTGTTGTTCTGATGAAAAAAAAATATTTTAATTTGTTTTTAACATTATTTTTAAAATACAACAAATTTCTCAAACAAACAAGCCAAATAGCATTAAACACAAGTCTTCAAATGACATTAAACACAAGTCTCTCACTACTTGTAGTTGACTTTGAAATTACATTATTTATCATTATCACGAAATAAACTAATTTCTATGTCTTATCATTATTTAACGAGCGCTTAGCTTGAGCTTTTGATTGGAAATTTGTATATAACATTTTTTTTCAACCGAAAAAAACGTACTATTGTTATTCCTTTGAATCAAATAGTACAAAATATTTCCTTTTTGTGCAAAAGGAATTCCCAGCATATCATGTGGACATAGACCCATATACCTCCACCAATAAACTTACTACATAAGTTCTACCCATACAAAATAGTACTTCAAAAGATAGATACAAAAGATGAATCATTGCAGATGACTTTCCAAAAAAAATCTAAAAAAAATTAACATCTCCAGATTCCAATAAGCTGGAATCCATCCATTCCTCCCAAAACAGTAAACCAACAGGGCCCAATAAAGATTTCTTTGAGAGATCATCTGCCAGACCGTTGTGTTCTCGATAGATATGTACAAAGGATATGTGCTCCTGCCTTTCAATTTCCATCCTAGTACGTGCACACCAATGTGACAGTTCAATAACATTAATATCATAATCTTTTGCAGCCCATTTTATAGTAACACGGGAGTCTGCATAGACCTTTAAATTAACAAGGCCAAATATGTTGGCACATCTCAGAATGCACCAAAGTGCAAGAAGTTCTTCTTTCATATTATTTCCTAGGCCACAGTGGAGGCAGAACGTGTAATAGTGATTCTCATTCAAATATCTTAACCCTCCTGCTACACAAAATCCATTCTGGGCGGCTCCATCAAAGAAAAGAGTAGGCTGAATGACATCAAAGGAAAAAGTACCTACCCTTCTCTCTTCTGCTGCAGGAATCATTTCTGAATATTGTTGTATTATGTTCATAGCCAATATCCCACAAGATACAGCATCTGGTACTGTGTCTTGAAAGATAGATAAATTCCTATAATGCCACAGAGCCCATGAAATTATGATAGGGACATTCACTGAGTCCATGGAAGAACGATTCCATCTCAATAAAGCCTCACTGAAAGCAACAGTATCAAGTGACTTTGACAAAGCCAGTCTAGTACCACAGAAATCCCAAACAATTTTCCCAAATGGACAATATACAAACAAATGATTGATAGATTCAGTGTCTTCCTTGCATAAATTGCACCTATTTGGGCCATGCCATCCTCCCTTTATGAGATTATCCCATGTTTTTAAGGTACCCTGTATATAACATATATACATATATATTATAATTATAATATTTTAACATAAATGTATTATGTATTATTATTATTATTTAATGAATACTTAGTTTGATATTTTGATTGGAATATTACATATATTATAATTAAATATCTTATCATAAATGTATCATAATTTTATTCTTAAAAAACCATATTATCATAATATTTATAAAATTTTATCGAACATAGTTTAAGAATTAAAATTGAAGCATATTCTCTTAGAATTCTTAGTGGTAAAGGGAAGAGCTATTAGAAATCATTAATTATATTTGATCTACATGATGTTAACTAACTTGGAAAATAAATGATGTTAATGGGTGGAAAATAATGTTTAGAATTGTGAAGGATGTAGTTTTTGAATTCCAATTAGTGATGGTGATGATGATGTTAACTCATAAAGATGATATTGAACAACTCAAGAAGGCAGAGAAAAAAAAAACTAACGGAAAAGGATTACTTGCTTGTTCATCAATCAAAATGTACATATATAGTAATACATTGCTTAATTGTCTAACGGTATAACCGTTAGAAAGAGCGAACTAGGATTAGGTTCTTTTAACATCCCCCCTTAATCATAAGTTCATCTTTGCCTGAAAAACCACCACTACTTGACTATCAACCATGTCAAGCAAATTCAAAGAGTAATAGCTGAAAATATCTCTGACATAAAAACTAGCAAAACCTCATTTTTCAGCTAAATCGGTGGTTTTAGGATGACCAAAAACCAACATGGCTCTGAATCTGGCTCTGGCTACTTCTCTAACTTTGTCTAGGAGGCTTTGTCTCAAGGCTCTAGCTACTGGCACAAGTTCTAGCTCTGGCTCAGGTTCTGGCTCGATTGTTCCTTCTCGATTGATAAGGCTTCAACACTGAACTATCAATCAATCTGCAAAATAAATCCAACATCATCCTGAATAATATGCAATCCATCAAACTTCGAAACTTGAAGTCTGACAATCATCATTGTGTTCCCCCCCATCAGCAGAAAGAGAAGAAGTTTAATAAACCATATCAACAACAAACTTTGATCGCATCACAGGCTCTCAAATTCCTAAATATTCCCACACAACAATACTATCTCATCCCCCTGTTAGGGACAAGTTGAGAATTCACACTCTCTTCACATTCTCTCTTGTTTCTTACTGACATTTCCCCCCTATCAAAAACAATCTGGCTTGCCCTCAAACCAACAAAACATAAAGAGCCATCAACTCAAGAAACTACACCCTGAAAACTGGGTTGTACATGAGTATGAACTCACTCATAAGATAGTGCCAACAACTTGGCTTCCAAACGCCAATACCAAGCACCTAACCATTCAAAACTTATATGTTTCCACTGAAATTTCCTGTTCTTCTGACAAGAGTGAAGATCGAAACAATGAGACTCAACATGGCCAACTCTCTCACAATGGTGGCACTTAAAGAATTCTTTGCTCAACCTATCATCATCAATTGTAGCTATATTATCATTAGTATTGATTGCAATATCATTATGTACCTAATTCTTTCCATTGTCCACAAATTCTTCCTTTCGATTAGCATCAACCAAAAATCCTCTGCTCAAAAAGCTAACTAGTTTTCTACAATCGGAAATATGAAAAAGATTATCACACTTTTCATATCCTAAACCATATATCGATTTCTTTTAAACAACAATTCTTCCCAAGGCCTTACACACTTAGCTAAAACCTTATATTCATTTTCCTTTGCAATGATTTTATCTTCAGTGTTCATAAGTTTTGCATTCACATTAGGATCTTCATTCGTTATCCTAGTGTCTGAAAGGAACAATTGTCCATTGAATTCACTGATTTGATTCATACCTGAAATTTGTTTGTTGTCCTCTTTTTCATCATCAACCTGTTGCTGTCGTAGGAGACTCAATTCATCAAATAACGACTTGTTAAATGATTTTTAAGCATTTCTATTTTTCTATGCATTTTTTTCAAGAAGGTAACAACTGAGTTAAAAATTCTCCTGTTCACAGAAATTGTAGATCCTGAAGTTGTGTTGAGCGATGTTTGTAGCAGATCAAAGAGCTCTTCAATTTTGGCCGTTTAGACCAACTATTTTTTTTAATGGAAATGACTCTCTTGCATCACTATTCTTTTTAATAGGGTGACTCCTTTTGACTGCAATTAATACTATTGTAAACACAATTCATTGAAGAGCATGAGAAGGGAGAAGTTACACAAAACGAACGGAATGACTGTCTCCACCATACAAGATAATTGTGATGATATTAATCTCCACGGAGTGGGTTCGATCTATGCAAAGTTATTTTCATGTATTCCATTCCATTTCGATTTATGCATAGTTCTTTTCATGTATGCCATTCCATACTAACTATTTTTGTTTTAATGTACAAAAACATAACACATCTCCAAAGGAACAACACTTCAACGCAACCCACTTCAGCATGCTTAGATCATATCTTGTTCTTTGTGATAGTCTTAAAAAGAACCTAATCCTAGTGCATTCTCTCTAATGGTTATACCGTTGGACAGTCAAGCAATGTATTATTATATATGTACATTTTGATTAATGAACAAGGAAGTAAGCCTTTTCTGTCAATTTTCTGTTTTCTCTGCCTTCTTGATTTGTTCAATATCTTCTTTATGAGTTAAAAGTGGTATCAAAGCACATTTCATATCTTAGTGCCTATGGAATTGTGATGGTCAAATGAAGGATGAATCAGGCCATAGAAAGGAATGAGAGTTATGATTATAGGTTCGTCCTCCAATGTTAAAGTGTGTGCAGAGGTCCACATAAAATTGCCTGAGAATACATTATGTGACTTGTCTATCCACAGAGAGACGCATTACCTGTCCACTCAAGTGTCCATTAAGAGATTGCATGTCTACGTTGTGAAGAAAAGAAGAATGCATTTTCTCTGGTAAGAATGCTTAAGAAAACAGAAAGTTGGATTCCATCTCAGTATTGTGGAAGTAAGTCGATTCATATGGAAATTTTAATAAAAAGGTTCTTTTGAAAAAGGTTAATGTGTTGTAGGAGTAGATTTGTTTCTGTGTTTGATACAACATGTATGAGCCTGCTATTTATTGAATGAGAGATTCAGAGGCAGTTATGGTAGTGGACCAAGAATTGCTACTGCATATGTTAACCGTTTTGAAGCATGCCCGTGAGAAGAATGTAAAACAAGATATGTTCAATATCAACATTGAGGAATCTGTCTAAGAACGAAGAAGAGAGAAGTTGCTGAAATAAATCGCTATCTATGCGTGAAGAGAGAGACAAGGAAGGAGATGCGACTTGAAGACAGAGAGAAAGTATGATGAGAAGAGGGCTAGACTAGAGTACGACATCTATGTATACACGGGACATAAATCCTATGTATTTAGGATTTGATTATTGTTACAAATGCGGAGTTTGACATAAAGGATTTATATGGTAATTTCCATTAAAAAGTTTGATATTATATTGAAATTGAGTTTTTGTGGAGGTCGATACTATCTCTGTGTGAGGAAATTCATGGGAAGTATCTTCCCTAGCCCACGTATTATTCCAATTTGATGTAGAAGACACACCAGTTGAGCTGCAGAGGAAGAGGAGATACATCTATACAAGTAAGCCTTTTCCGTCCATTTTCTGTTTTCTCTGCCTTCTTGATTTGTTCAATATCTTCTTTATGAGTTAACAGATGATGATGATGATAGTTAACGTCCATTGAGACTGACTTTGGTTTATTGGACATTAAGGAGATAGGAGTACTTGATGTGCTATAAAATTTTATCCTATAATCAAAAATCTTAAAAAGAAACATACCGAGGTCACCATAGGTTTGGCATCTTAAAAGATTAGATAGGTTAGTATTATAATAAAGATTGTGAAACTGCAATGTAATGTGGTTGTTCGAAGGGCACTCTAAGAGAAAGTGGCTTTCACCCTCAATGCTCTTAGTCTCACATAAAAGACAATTCCTTTCCTCCCACAATGTTTTAGGAATTGTTCAGAGTCCCGTTTCACTACAAAGCTCATGAGAGTTCATTCTTATTTTGGCTATATTAGTTTTCTTCTTCGAGCTAATTAAGATAGAGAAATACTTTTGGTCTTCTAGATTAATGTTAATGACCTCCTTATAGTATCTTAACTTCCTTTTAACCTCTAAATAATTTTTTCCCTACATTTTCTCTTTAAACTTAGATGTAATAATATTTTTAATGTTATTAATGTTGATGTATATGTAACTTCAGAATGTATTTCATCTATGTATTTCATATATATTTATTGTACCATTATTATAGATGTGTTATTCCTCTATAAGGAAGTGTCGTCATGTGGATTGACAAGTGTCGCAAGTGTTTGTACTTGCCGATGGGTTATTAGACCACCATGTGTGGGGTCGGCCCTAAAATATATATTATATTGTGGATGTATCTAGATAGACAAGTCGGCCCCATAGTGTAACTGGGAAAACATGTTAAGTATAAATAGAGATCGGGAGATCTCTATTTGGATCATTCGGAAAGTCACACTTCTCTCACTCAGAAAGTGGCGCACTAGTGAGGAGGAGGATCATCTGCTACTAGGAGATTATCTCAGTGTATTTTGGTTGTACTTTAGTTGAGCCATTTCCCTCTCTATCTCTGAGGAAGTTGTGGGGTTTTTCACCTTAGGGTTTTCCCCACGGAAACTCTATGTCTCTTGTCTCTCATGCTTTTGATTCTTGTGATGCTTGTCATGCTTATTGTGATTGTTATGCATTAATATATTGTACATGTTATTCTCTCAGTAAAGATCCTAGAGTATTGTGAATTAATGCTCAAAACTTAACATGGTATCAGAGCTAACCTGAGAAGAAGACATTGTGTAATGACAGAAACTTGAGTTTCTTGTTTATTGGGTTTCTCTCCATAGATTTTGGAAAAGAAGTATAGTAGATTGATTCTACTCATCAAGGAGAATCTATTTGTCTAATCAGAATTCAATTTTGAGCATTTTCAGATTTGGCCCTAAAAATTAGGGTTTCCAAAAAAATAGGAATTCTGGAATCTGAAGACATAGCTGGAAGCTCCTTGCAAAAATCGAAGTTTATAGCTTTGGATCGAGATTTTTGGCTGGGTAGATCTCCAGGAAACTCAAACCCTAATTCAGGGCTCTCCCCAATGAACCTGGGAGGACAAAAAGATGAATCTGAAGGGTAAAGCTTTGCTGATCTCAAATTCTGAATACACCGGGCTGATCAGCTCATCAAGGTGCATCTTTCTATCCTTTCAGAAAGTTGAAATTCACATTTTTAATTTTTAGGGTTTTTTCGACAAACCCTAATCCAGGACCAAATCCAGTTTTCAGCATTTCAAGTGGTTAGACCTAAATCTTTTCTATTTCCATTTGAAGTACTCTTTAAGATGTCTCACCACACCAAGCTTGAGGATAAGCTTGAAGGGGCTGATAACTTTCGAGCTTGGAAGTATAGGATTGGGTTAATCCTGGAAGAGAATGAGTTGGACTCATATATAAAAGAAGACATCCCTATCCCAAAGGATGAAGAGGCTAAGGTATTGCATAAGAAGAACTTGGTCAAGGCAAAGAGGATCATTGTTGATTCTATCAAAGACCATCTCATACCCCATGTGTCTTCTCTAAAGACACCCAAGGAGATGTTTGACTCTTTGACCAAGCTCTTTGAAGGGAAGAACATAAATCGGAAGATGACTCTGCGGAATCAATTGAAAGGGGTCAAGATGTTGAATGGAGAAACCATTCAATCTTACTTCTCCAAGGTCTCTCAGATCAAGGAGTAACTTGAAGTTGTGGATGAAGTAGTGGACAATGGTGAAGTTGTTATGACCACTCTGAATGGCCTACCTAGGTCATGGGACTCCTTTATGCAAGGAATCTGTGCAGAAAGAAATTGATCTCTTTCAGTAAACTATGGGAGGAATGCTCTCAAGAAGAAGCTAGACTTGTAGCTCACGAGGAAAAGATGGGAGGTGAAGATCAAGCTCTCGCAGCTCACACCAAAAGAAGCAAGCCCAAGAAGGAGCACTCTCGCTACAAGAGATCCTATCAAAAGAATAAGAAGGATCTAAGATGCTTCACATGCAATGAGAAGGGTCACTTTGCCTCAGATTGTCCCAAGACCAAAAGGGATAATAACAACTACTCCAGCAAGAAGAAGAAGGGCAGAAAAGAAATTTCCATGATCATGCTGTCGAGGATGATGAACCTCCAAAGAAGAAAGCTACAGCAGAAAGTGATGATGACTCATCAAGTGAAGAAGAGTATGTCCTAATCTATGCTCTCACAGGTACAATCTCCCATGGTTGTAATGATTGGTTAATTGACAATGGGGATTCTAAACACATGTCTGGGTTTAAAGAATCTTTTGTAAATCTATCTAAACATGAAACACCCCATAAAGTGAAATTTGGGGATGATTATCAATACCCTATCAAAGGAAGTGGTGAAGCCTCCTTCAACCTAGATTTTGGAAAATCATTGAAGATGAAAAAAGTCCTTTATGTACCTAGGCTCAAGAAGAACCTACTCTCCATCTCTGCATTGGATGCAAAAGGTATGAGGGTTGCATTTGTGGATGGCCAAGTTCTAATGTGGCCAAAGGGAAAGACCATAGATGATGCAGTAGTGATTGGAGAGCAAGAGGGAGGATTATACAAATTAAAGGGACAACCTGAACATGCTATGAAGACAAAGATTCATCCATAGTCATGGATCACATAGAGGTATGTATAATTTTTTTTTGCAAAAATTAACTAATGAGTTATGCAGGTCATTGAAGAGAACAAGAACACATTCCTAGACATAAATAGCAAATATGATGACCAGGTATGTTTTGTTATATATATCATATACTTTTGTATGATTGATAATGATTACTCTTGAAGTGACAAGATTGAGTAATCTAGGACTTATGCATATTATGTTTCTTACCTTAATTAATGATATGACTAACCAGAATAGTGATAGGTTTGAGTAATCACGGGTTTAGGTATATTATGTTTATGACTAACCATAAGAATGCTTATTATTTCTGTTTGAAATAATCATGACTATACATGCTTGAGATTATTGTGTTTTGATAGTATTGAGAATATACTAATGAATGTGTGATTATGTATAAGACCTCGAGGATAACACAATAGTGATACTAATAAGCATGCATAGAGATCAAGGATGAATATAAGTTCAAGGACAGGTAATCTAGGAAGCAAAGATCAAGAGGGAGCACACTCCAGTTGCCCCTGCAAGGAAGCAAAGATCAAGAAGGAGTACACTCTAGTGGTTTCTGCAAGGATGCATATATTCAGAGGGAGTTGACCATCTCTCTACATTCCACAACAGAAAGGTGTAGAAGAAGCTACTTCAGATTAGGACTCCAGCAGCTCCTGCAAGGAAGCAAAGACTCAGAAGGAGTCCACCCAACAAACAAACAAAGATAAGTATTTTAATTATCATTTCTTGCATATTTGTTTGTTTAAATAAAATTGTTCAAAGATGTATATGCTCATTGTGCATATTAGAATGATTGCATTAATGAATAGTATACTACTAATATGCATGTGATGGGTAAGTGGCCTATGAAACTTTACAACATTACATTGCTACTTATCTAGAATGAAACCTCTTTGCTGACATGTTGGGAGTTCTGCAAACTCTTAACAATGTTCTGGTAGAGATTGGAAGGCATCTAGAAAGTTACGGGATATGGATACATGTTGTATTGAAGCATTGGCTTAAATAATTGCATGACTGTATGACATATTCATTTATGTGAAAGAACTTGTTCTGAAAATTATGAGATGTTTCTAATCATGCAATTTAACTTGTTTTGTAGGAAAGATTGTATACCTTCACCTACAAAAGAAGGGCTACAACATTTGTTCAAAGCAACAAAATTATCTATTGAAGATATTGAAGTTCCCAGGATACGAGAAGAATGCCATGATCCGTCAATCATGAAGAATGATGTTTGGGATGCAGTTCCAAGACCTGAAGGGAAGTCTGTTGTGACTTCTAAATGGATCTATCAGTTCAAGCATGTTGCAGATGACAGCATAGAGAAATATAAAAGTGATGAAATAGAAGGTACATCAGAATGGTGTAGTTGAAGAAGAAGTATATGTGGAGCAGCCACTCGGTTTTGAAATACATGACAGGGAGTCATATGTGTGCAGATTGAAGAAAGTCTTGTATGGCTTGAAGCAAGCTCCCAGAACTTGGTATGGTAGGATAGACAAATTTCTATCCAGTTTGTGCTTTACCAAGAGTAAAGCGGATTCCAACCTTTACTACAAGGTTGAGGAAGGGAATCCTGTGATTCTACTCCTGTGTGTGGATGACTTATTTGTAACACGAGATGACAGATTGATTGCAGATACTAAGAGGAAGCTTGCTGCCGAGTTCGATATGAAAGATTTGGGAATGATGCATTATTTCTTAGGTATGGAGGTGTGGTAGAGTGCAGGTGGGATCTTCCTTGGTCAAGGGAAATACACAGTAGATATCCTGAAGATATTTGGGATGATGGATTGCAAGGCCATGTCCACACCTATGGCATCGAACCTGAAGCTTCTATGTGATGCTTCATCTGAGCCGTTTGATGTCTCTATGTATCGTAAGATGATTGGGTCCTTGATGTACCTAACGAACACGAGACCAGATATTTGCTTTGCTGTGAACACATTGAGTCAGTTCCTGACAGATCCGAGGAGTGTTCACCTGGTTGCTGTAAAGCATGTTCTGAGGTACTTGAAGGGTACAGTGGATTATCGGCTCAAGTATGAGGCGAATCAAAATTTTAACCTGCAGGGTTATGTTGATTCAGATTGGGCTGGAAGTGCTACAGATAGGAAGAGCACATCTGGGTGCTACTTCAGTATGGGATCAGGTGTGATCTCTTGGTTTAGCAAAAGCAGTCTTGTGTAGCACTGAGTACAGCTGAGGCAGAGTATGTTGCAGCCTGTTTAGCTAGTTGTGAGGCAATATGGCTACAGAAGCTACTATCTGAGTTATTTGATCTCCCGTTGGATTCTACTGGTATCTTTTGTGATAACCATAGTTGTGTGAAGCTGTCCAAGAACCCAGTGTTTCATGACAGGTCGAAACACATAGAGATCAAATATCACTATATCAGGGATATGCTGCAAAGAGAAGCTGTGAAGCTCCTGTACGTTGCGACGGATGAGCAGATTGCAGATGTGCAGACGAAACCACTAGCCAGAGTGAAGTTTGGGTACTTCAAAGATAGGCTTGGTGTTCTTCGAATTGATGACACTTCAAGGAAGAAGTGGTGGACACATTTGCAGAATCCATTCCAAGCATGTTGGAAGGAGGATCCTTCACACGGCTGTGGATGTAAGTGCTGGATGATGAGCATCAAGATGATGCTCCAGTTACTGCTCTGTATATGCATCAGGAGGATGCTGGATATGATCAGTTGGATCATGTATATGTATGTACGCATCATATTGGATGCTGGGTATGATCAGTTGGATCATTTATATGTATATGTATGTACGCATCATGTTGGATGCTAGATATGATCAGTTGGATCATTTATATGTATATGTATGTACGCATCATGTTGGATGATGGATATGATCAGTTGGATCATTTGTATGTATTTTGTATAAGCATCATGTTGGATGCTTGGACCATGTATCTATATATGTATCAGGTGGATACATTGTATGATCAAGTAGATCATGTATGTTGATATGTATCATGTATGATGAGGTGGATCATGTATGATGATATGTATCAAGTAGATGCTTGGTATGCATCAAGTAGATGCATTGTATGATCAGGATGATCATGGATGATGAGCTTCAGGATGTTGCTCCAGATGATATGCACCAAGATGTTGCAGTGATGATGATTAGGATGATCATGTGTACATCAGGATGATGTATGGTGAGTATCAGGTTGATACTCTATGGCCGTGGATCAGGTTGTGCAGATGAACATATAATTTGGCCCTGGGAGATTTGCAGATAGTCTTTCGAGGTTTTTCCTATGACATATAATTTGGCCCTGAGATATCTGGCAAATGCTCTTTCAAGGTTTTGCTCTAGGAGGACATATAATTTGGCCCTAGGAGATCTGCAGATAGTCTTTTGAGGTTTTTCCTATGGCATATAATTTGGCCTTAGGATATCTGGCAGATGGTCTTTCGAGGTTTTGTCCTGTGGCATATAATATGTCCCTGGGAGATCCGATAGGTTGGGCTGTGTGCCCGTAGTAAGTCCTGGGATGCTCTTGCGAGGTTTTTCCATGACCACATATAATCTGTCCCTGAGAGATCCTATAGGTAGAGTTGTGTGCTTGTAACAGCCTAGGATGCTCTTGCGAGGTTTTGTGGTGACCACATATAATCTGTCCCTGGGAGATCCTATTGGTAGAGCTGTGTGCTCGTAATATCCTGGGATGCTCTTGCAAGGTTTTGTGGTGAGGTCACATATAATATGGCCTTGGGAGATCCTATAGGTAGAGTCATGTGCTCGTAACAGCCTGGGATGCTCTTTCGAGGTTTTGTGATGCACGTAATAAGTCCTCAGGATTCCACAGTATGGCCAGTGATGACGAAGACCTGCAGGTGGTGGGCCTACATCCAGTATGAAAAAGTACTGGCTATGTAGAACTTCATATGACGAGTAGAGTCAGATATTGGTTGAGATAGTAGCAGCAGTGGCGATGATGATGACAATGTATCGATGACGATGGTCCCGAGAAGAAGACTTGTCTAACAGATCTGTGTCAAGAAATACCTTCCTAGTTAAGAGGGAGTGTTGATGTATATGTAACTTCGGAATGTATTTCATCTATGTATTTCATATATATTTATTGTACCCTTATTAGATATGTGTTATTCCTCTATAAGGAAGTGTCGTCAGGTGGATTGACAAGTGTCGCAAGTGTGTGTACTTGCCGATGGGTTATTAGACCACCATGTGTGGGGTCGGCCCTAAAATATATATTATATTGTGGATGTATCTAGATAGACAAGTCGGCCCCATAGTGTAACTGGGAAAACAAGTTAAGTATAAATAGAGATCGGGAGATCTCTATTTGGATCATTCAGAAAGTCACACTTCTCTCACTCAGAAAGTGGCGCACCAGTGAGGAGGAGGATCATCTGCTACTAGGAGATTATCTCAGTGTATTTTGGTTGTACTTTGGTTGAGCCATTGCTCTCTCTATCTCTGAGGAAGTTGTGGGGTTTTTCACCTTAGGGTTTTCCCCACGGAAACTCTGTGTCTCTTGTCTCTCATGCTTTTGATTCTTGTGATGCTTGTCATGCTTATTGTGATTGTTATGCATTGATATACTGTACATGTTATTCTCTTAGTAAAGATCCTAGAGTATTGTGAATTAATGCTTAAAATTTAACAATTAATATTTTGCAAAGTGTTATCTTTATGACAACCTCTCTTCAGCCGCCCGTGGTCTTGACTAGATTTTAAAGCAATTTTAGGGAGTCTTTTGTCTCCCATGTTATTTAATTTGTACTTGTACAACAAGTACCTAGTCATAGCAATTCTCTTGATGGGAGGAAGGCCCACTTCTATTAGTAGAATATGATAAGGTGTATTACTTTTAATTACGAGGTTATAAGTTATAAAACATTTATAGATTTGCTCGATCTTTCTCTAGGATTCTCTATAGATATTGAAAATCCAAACTTCACAGTTGTACAAGATAATGGGAGTGGTGAGAGTTTTGATATGAACTTATGTTTATCCCACATCACAAGGTTTGCTGACTTACAGTTGTTTTCAAGACCAAAATAAACTTTACACCCCCCTTTAATCCTCTTCTTGATGCTATAGTTCGAGTTGATCTTGTGATGAATATAGATTCCGAGATATTTATAAGAAGAAACTTCCTCCAAGTTGTTATTATCATATACAAAATTAGCTTAAGTGACCTTCTTGGACTTGATAATCATCGCTTTTGTTTTGTCATTGTTAACAGTCATACCCATGTTAGAGCAAAAATCCTTGATAGTTCTTAATTGCTTACCAAGATCAAAGGGACATCTTGCCATAAGAACATTATCATCAGCATAAAGAACAAGGATGACGGCGATTCGAGCGAAGGACGTGCCAACACAACCTGCTTATTCTAAAAAACCTTCTAGCTTATCGATGTAAACGCTGAAAAGGGTAGGAGAGAGGGGGAAACCTTGCTTAACTCAAATATTACAATTAATATCTTTCGACAATCCCTCAGTTTTCTTGAATTTGGAAATGACTTTCTCATACAAACTTATCGTGGTAGATCTCAGCTTGAGAGGAATTTCTAGCTCTTCTAACCTCTTCCACGGGTTGTTTGTATCGAAATCTTTCTTAAAGTACATTGTGTAGAAAAATTCAATGTTTTTCTAAATGTATTTAATATCAATTAGCATATATGGAAACCGATGTATCGAGTATCTAGAGGGATCCAATTTCTTCACATGTTTAAGATTTGGGTTTAAGATGGATTGATGGATCTATGCTGGTTTTTTGTTTTAATTTTTTAATTTTTTTTGGTAATGTTAAATAAAGTTACATAATGTTATATGACAACATCTCCCCTAGTGTCTTGAAAACACGTGCTTACCTGGGATAATCTTATAAAAAGAGGTTGTCATGGACCTGTGTTGTGCATCTGTGCAAAAAAGAGGAAGAATATATTTCTCATTTGTTTATCTCTTGTAATTGTTGCAAGCTTGTATGAGAAGATGTGTGTGACTCTCTAGGAATTTTACAAATTTTGGGTTCTTTGGATCTTGAGAAAAACTTTATCCATTGGAGAAAGAGGTTTTCTATTCATAAAAACCTGCCCATTTTTGTTTGTTGGTTTGTTTGGAAGGAAAGAAACAAGGCTTTATTTGAAAATCTTGTTGCAAAATTTCAGTCCTGAAGTATTAATGTTTTAAAAGTGTACAAGGTTTTTTTCTCTTCTGATACTGCTCCAAAGAATATTGGATAGTTTTTAGCTCCATCTTTCGTATTCAATTCTGCTATTGGTTTCTTTGATGGAGCTTCTCAAGCAGGCACATGTGGTTCTGGTATGATTATGTAAATAAATAAGGAGCACTTTTTCAAGATCTAGATGGGGAGTGGTATGGGTATGAACAAAAAACTTGAACTGTTGGCATGTTGGGATTTTCTTGAGTTTTCCAGGTTGATTGGAATTGATTCTTTGCAAGTATTTGGGGACTCCCAAGTTATTGTGCAGTGGGACAAAGGAAAATACAACTTGTAGATACTTTCTCTTGACTACTGGTGCCAAAGAGTTAAGAGGTTATTTTAAGCTTTCTCCAGTATACATTTGCTCATATCTAAAGGTGTTTCAATGCTAAAGTTGATTCCTTATCTAAATATTTAGTGAATTCTCCTAAAGGATTGTTCCCATTATAAACAAGTGTACTGTCCTCAGTTTTCTTGAATTTGGAAATGACTTTCTCATACAATCTTATCATGGTAGCTCTCAACTTGAGAGGAGCTTTTAGCTCTTCTAGCCTCTTCCACAGGTTGTTTGTATCGAAAGCTTTCTTAAAGTACATTGTGTATCAAAATTCAATGTTTTTTTTCGATGTCTTTGATATCAATTAGCATATATGGAAAGCGATGTATCAAATATCCAAAGGGATCCAATTTCTTCACGTTTTTAAGATCTGGGTTTAAGATGGATTTATCATGGATCTATGTTGGTTTTATTTTTAATTTTTTTAATTTTTTTTTTAATGTTAAATAAAGTTACATAATGTTACATGACAACATCTCCCCTAGTGTCTTGAAAAATGCCTTCTTACCTGGGATAATCTTAGAAAAAGAGGTCGCCATGGGCCCGGGTTGTGCATTCTGTGCAAAAACGAGGAAGAATTTGTTTCTCATTTGTTTATCTCTTGTAAGTTTTGCAAGCTTATGTGACAAGATGTGTGTGACTCTCTGGGATTTTTACAAATTTTCAATTCTTTGGAGCTTGAGAAAAACTTTATCCATTGGAGAAAGAGGTTTCCTATTCATAAAAACCTGTCCATTTTTGTTTGTTGGTCTGTTTGAAAGGCAAGAAACAAGACTTTATTTGAAAACCTTGTTACAGACTTTCAATCCCGTAGTATTAATGTTTTAAGTGTGTACAAGGATTTTTTCTCTTTTGATACTGCTCCAAAGAGTATTGGATAGTTTTCAGGTCCATCTTTCGTATTCAATTCTTCTATTGGTTTATTTGATGGAGCTTCTCAAGCAGGCACATGTGGTTCTGGTATGATTTTTGAAAATAAATAAGGAGCACTTTTTCAAGATCTAGATGGGGAGTGGTATGGGTACGAACACAAAACCTGAACTGTTGGTATGTTGGGATTTGCTTGAGTTTCCCAAGTTGAATGGAATTGATTCTTTGCAAGTATTTGGGGACTCCCAAGTTATTTTCTAGTGGGACAAAGAGAAATACAACTTGCAAATACTTTCTCTTGACCACTGGTGCCAAAGAGTTAAGAGGTTATTTTCAGCTTTCTCTAGTATTACATTTGCTCATATCTAAAGGTGTTTCAATGCTGAAGTTGATTCCTTATCTAAAGATGTAGTGAACTCTCCTGAAGGATTGTTATCATTTGAATAATTTTTTGAAGATTCCCTTATTCATAAGGAATCTGTTCCTTTCTTTCCGTAATGGAATGTGGGTATCTGCTCTCTGTTTTGACATGAATGGACATGTTATAAATTTCAAAGGCCCGCACCACTAGGATAAGACAATTATGGATTTCAAAGGCATGCACCACTGGGATAAAACGGTTATGAATTTCAAAGCATGGAATTCGCTATCACTGTTATGAATCATTATGGTCACGGTGAAGTTGGAATGAGGTTATGAATTTCAAAGGATGGAATTTGTTGTCACTATTATGAATCATTATGGTCACTGTGAATTGTCAAGGTGAAGTCGGAATGGGATTATGTACTTCATCTAGGTGAAATAAAGCTTTAGAGTTTCCATGGCAATGCACTGTCCCGGGCTGGACTTGATGTCGGCAGAACCCCATCATAGTATCTGGAAGAAGGAAGTGCATAGCCTAATAACAATCACGTAGAGTCTATGGTATGGCAGATTCATGTATTTCTTTCCTGGACAATAACCAATTAAATTTTCAAGAAATTTCTTTTTGTAAATAAGCTTTGTGTTCCTTTTAAGTTTATCTTTAGATTCTTGGAGTGAAAAGTGGCAGCATTTGTCACCAACTCTCATCATGAGGTTTGAACCAGTAAGCTGATGGAAATTAAACTTCACAAAAACCAACTACCCTACATTTCATGGTTTAATGTTTATTTATTACTTCAATGAAATGTTTATTTATTACTTCGACGAAAGAAAAATAAACAAATTAAATGCATAGTAAAATATATCACTTGCAAAATTTAAATGATTTTAAAAATGTATACTACATCCATGAAAGAATATTGTTTTAATGTTTTGGGGAAGGTAAAGTAAAGAAATTTAAATATTAATATTGAGGCACGTGAGATTATGGTCTAACATTCCAATTAAAAGATGGCAAGGACGAGAGGCACGCTCGTAAGTGTTAAATAGTTACAGCTTTGCATTTATAAGCGAAGAAAAAAAACTATGTCAATTTGTATTCGATATTACTGTTCCCCTACTTGGGGATAACAACCTTTAAAACATAAGATACTGTGATAAAATTATGAGAATTTAAAACTAACACTTTCACATTGCAATATAAAACATAAGATAAAAGAACTTAGTCACATTCAAATTTCCAACCATTCAAATTTCTTTTTTCTAACACATGAGGATAAAAAAATTTAGTAACATTCAAAGAGACTTTGTCCATAATACCTTTCATGTCATATCATGACAACTTTACAATTTATTCTTATGACAAGATATCATTTTGGCTTCAATGATGTTGAAATATTGTAACTTCTAAGAATATTATATTTGTATTTTATTATTCTGGAGATGGTACATTCTTCCGTAGAGATCCTATTGTATATCCGGAGATGTTTATTCCTCCGAGAAAGTGTGGTAACTTGGGTTATTAGATCTCCCATGTGAGGTCGGCTCTGAGTTAGCTATTTAGGGGTTATTAAACTCTCTTAGGAGAGGTCGGATCCATTAGGGTGAAAAGTCAGTTAGAACATGAGTATCAATAGAGGAGGTGTGTTTCTCATTTATCTCATTCATTCACTCACTTGTGATTGGCGCATAGGAGGAGAAGGAGCTCTTGTTGAGGACTACATCTTGTATTGAGTTGATTATCTATATTGAGGAAAGCTTTGCTAGGTTTTCTACTCCATGAGAGTTTCCCAGGGTAAATCTTTGTCTATCTTGTGATTGTGTTTCTTTCAGTGATCTTGCTTGTGAAATTAGGCTAAACTTAACATGGTATCAGAGCTAGCCTGAATAGGACATCTTTCACAAGGTGAAAATACCTCTCTCTCCTCCTCTGGTGAAAATTAGGGTTTCTGCAAAAGTTAAAATTTTTGGAATCTGATTGCATGGCTGGATAACTCTCCTCAAAATCGAACTTTTGAGCCCTAGATCAAACTTTTTGAGTGGGTAGAACTCCAAGAAAGTCAAACCCTAGTTTGGGGTTTGGACCAGAAAACCAGTAAACCAGAAAAAGTGTGCACCTGTGCACCAGTGAACTAGAAAAGCTACGAACCTATGCACTAGTAAACCAGAAAAGTGAAGACCATAAAACCATAAATTATGTTGCAGATCCGAAAGGTGAAAAGTTGAAGTTTCCAGAAGCAGAGTACACCAATAATCTCAAATCAATCAAGCTCATATCCTGGTAAGTATTATTCTATCTTTTGAGAAACTTCAATCTCTGTGACCTCTTCGATAAGATGGCTCCAAGCACTAAGCTTGAAGACAAGCTAGAGGGTATAGAAAATTTTCGGGCATGGAAATATAGGATTGGTCTCATTCTTGAAGAGAATGATCTTGTCCAATATATCAAAGATGAGATTACAGAACCTGTAGAAGATGAATCCAAAGAGAAGTATAGGAAGGACTTGATTAGGGTAAAGAGAATCATTGTTGATTCTATCAAATACCACTTGATTCCCCAAGTGGCATCCAAGAAGACCCCAAAGGAAATGTATGATGCCCTACGCAGAATGTATGAAGGAAGGAACATCAACAGAAAGATGAATTTGAGAACTCAATTGAAGAATACCAAAATGAATAAAGGAAAATCTATTCAAGATTATTTCACAAGGGTCTCCCATTTCAAGGAACAACTAGAAGCCATTGGAGACACCCTTGATGAAGATGAACTAGTCATGACTACACTCAATGGTCTCACTAGACCTTGGGAGTGGCTCATCCAAACTATGTGTGCAAGAAAATAAAGTATGAAGTTTGATGTGGTATGGGAAGATTGCATTCAAGAAGAGGCTAGGGTAGCCAACAAAGAGGCCCTGCTCAAAGAAGATGACCAAGCTTTGGCCACTCACACCAGAATAAGAAGGAGTCATTTCAACTCCATGAAGAATGGCCATAGGAAATCTCATCCTCCACATAGATTTCAAAAGAAAGAAGGAGTAAGCTCAGAAAGAGATCTCTACCCAGTTAAATGTTTCAGTTGTCACAAACTAGGACACTTTGCTAGAAATTGTCTCTCAAGGAAGAAGAAGAATCTTCACAAAATGCATCATGCACATCTAGCAAAAGATGATAGTGAAGAAGAAGAAGAAGAAAGGCCTAAAAGGAAGAAATTTAAAGTAGTAAAAGAAGATGGAGAAGAGTATGTTCTCTTCTCTGCACTCTCTAGGTCAGTAACACCTGGAGAAGATACATGGCTCATCGATAGTGGTGCTTCAAAGCACATGACAGGATAAAAGAAAACTCTCTCAAATCTGAAACAAAAGACCTCTCCCCAAAAAGTATTCTTCGGAGATGACTACCAATATCCCATCAAGGGAATTGGTGAAGCAAGCTACAAGCTTGACTCTGGTACTCTTGTAAAGATGAAGGAAATCTTATATGTACCAGGTTTGAAGAAGACTTACTTTCTATCTCAGCATTAGATAAGAAAGGTTATAGGGTTGCATTCATAGATGGAGAAGTGATCATGTGGTCTAAAGGAAAATCAATTGAGGATGCAATAGTTATTGGTGAAGAGGAAGGAAGATTATATAAAATCAAGGGTCATCCAGAAGTTGCCCTTGTTCATGAAGCCACTAGCCCTAGTGATCTATGGCACAGGAGACTTTCCCACATTAACTACAAAGCACTACCTCATGTGAGCAAGGTAGTCATAGGACTGGCAGATCTAAATATTGACCATAATGGAACATGCAAAGGATGTTCAAAAGGGAATAATATCAAAAATCCATTTCCAAAGAGTGAAACAAAGACTAAGAGTACTTTGGAATTGATTCATTCAGATGTGTGTGGACCAATGCCATCCACATCTTTGAGTGGGTATGAATATTATCTTACATTCATTGATGACTACTCAAGGAACACTTGGATATATTTCCTGAAGGGAAAAGATGAAGTCTTTGGAAAGTTCAAGGAATTCAAAGCCTTGATAGAAAATCATTCTGAAAAGAAGATCAAGATACTCAGGACAAATAATGGTGGAGAATATAATTCAAAGGATTTTGAATCTTTTTGTAAAGAAGCTGGAATCAAGAGGGATCTAACCACTCCCTACAATCCCCAACAAAATGGTGTTGTGGAGAGAAAGAATAGAACCATTATGGAAGCAGTAAAAACAATGATACATGATCAAGACCTACCTATGTATCTATGGGTTGAAGCAACCAGGACAAAAGTCTATGTGCAAAATAGATTATCTCACAGTGCTCTTGATTTCAAGACCCCAGAAGAAGTGTTCACAGGGAAGAATCCTGAGGTAAGTCACTTCAAGATATTTGGATGCCCAGTATATATTCACATTCCAAAAGAAAAGAGGACCAAGCTAGATCCTTCTGGGAAGAAGGGAATATTTGTTGGATATTGTGAAGCATCCGAAGCATTCAAAATATACATCCTAGGATTCCATCATATGGAGATAAGTAGGGATGTGACATTTGATGAAGAGACAGCTCTCAAGAGATCTAGGAAGTGCCAATATGAAGAAGTATATGAAGAAGATGCACGTTCCAGATCTGTAGAGGCTGTACCCATTCCTGAAGATGTAACACCTGAAGACCATGACATTAAAGAACCTCAAGAACCCACTACCATGAACATATCAAGAAAGAGAAAGCCAACATGGGAAAGAGATATTATACTAGGAATGGAAAAGTATGGAGCTCCTGAAGGCTCCACTAGAGTGAGCAAGAAACCAAAGCCATTTTCCAACTATATGGCTTTGACACTAGGTTTTTTGGACCCAAAATTCGATGGCCAAAAAGTCAAATTTTCTACATCTTGTGGTAGACTATCCGACAAATGTCATATTTTTCTAACATCGGTTCAAATTCAAATGAAATCCGACGGTTTGACAGTCATTGGATATCCGACATCTTTCATTTAACATGTCATCGATTATACAACGCCTCTCTCCCAAAAAAAATGACTTCCATCCGACATCTTTTGCCGTCGGAGCTATGGCACAGACGTCGGTAATATTCCCTGAAGAAGTCGGTTAGCCGACGCCTCTCACGCAAAAAATGGCTTTAATCCGACTTCTTTTTCCATCGGAGCTATGGCACAGATGTTGGATATCATCCCTAAAGAAGTCGAAAATCTGACGACCCTCACCAAAACAATGGCTTTAATCCGGCGTCTTTTGCCGTCGGAGCTACAGCAAAGACGTCAGTTATCATCCCTGAAGAAGTCGAAAATCCGACGACCCTCACCAAAACAATGGCTTAATATGACATCTTTTGCCGTCGGAGCTACGACAAATATGTCGATTATCTTTCCTGAAGAAGTCGGTTATTCGACGGTCCTCATAAAAAAAATGGCTCCAATCCGACGTCTTTTTCCGTCGGAGCTATGGCATAGACGTCAGATATCTTCCCTGAAAAAGTCGGTTATCCGATGGACTCTCACCCAAAAATGACTTCAATCCGATGTCTTTTTCCGTCGGAGATATGGCACAAACGTCGGATCTCTTCCCTGAGGAAGTCGGTTATCCGATGGAATTGGGAGATTTAAAAAAAAAACATTATTATCTGGAAGGTGATGCCCTCGAGGAAGTTGCATTGTTGTACAAAAGTCTACTAGAGGAGGGTTTCTTCACTAACAGACTTGCTAACATGTCACCTCACAAATGGATGAAAACATTACAATATTTTTCATGGGTAGGCAGATCTATATGGATTTCATCATAACAATATTAAACATATCAACTAATATAATTAACAATGATTGAAATTTTGTTTAATTTGTAATCCTTCAAGCGGGTTGTAAATGAATCAATGTAAATGAGAAGAATCTGAGTTGATCCTTATTTTGCTAATTGCATTTCCTGTAAGTTTTCAAGATTGATTTGCTCATCATTCACTCCCACATTCATTAGTAACAAAAAAAAAACCTAAATGTCATCCTACAATGATCCTTCAAGGGTTGTAAATAAATCAATGTAAAGGAGAAGAATCTGAGTTGATCCTTATTTTGCTAATTTCATTTCCTATAAGTTTTCAAGATTGATTTGCTTGTTCTGATACCACTTGTCATACATCCATTACCCTCAATGACCATTTGGGGTATGGGGTAGAATTTTTTTCCTTTTAAATCCCAAAAAGCTAATAATCCCAATAAATGACAAAACCCCAGAGTCCCATTCTACATAACAATACAATTCAATTTTAGGAAGCCAAGGCATTGGTCTTTTTATAACAACATTAGTCATTAGAATATGCTTGCCGACTAATAACTTAAACATTCGGTACCGTAAAAGGGTTGTAATTTAATTCTCATGGTAGACCTATGCATAGAAGGTTAATTCCCATATTTGATCATAATGATCTCATCTATCTTATCCCATGAGTCTTGTCCCATTTCCTTTAGGCACTTGTTTTGTAGTTTTTGCGACCCCAATCAACCTTTCCATCCCGAGGCATCCCATATTCTTATGGCCTTATCCCTATCATGTCCTATCAGAAAACATGCAATCTTTAGACTTTCTTGTATTTCATATGGAAGTATATTTTGAAGCCTAGCCAATTGGTTATGCCAATAAGATGGATGAGCAACAAAGCTACATATTCCCTACCACTGAAAGCCAGCATCGTAGTAATTCATTGAGCTCCTCTCTGTTTCGAGAATAATTTAATATTCTCTACTAAACAGGGCCAACCACGTGAAGGTGGAAGCTCTTATGGCCCCTCCCCCCCCTCACATCACTCTCAATTCCCCATACCCAATGCATGTACTTGAAAAAGGTGGTCTCAAGTTGTTTGAAGGTAGTCTCCCATTGTCAGTTGCACTTCAAGCTTGAAGGTGGTAGACTTGGGACTAGACATAGGTCGCAGGTTCAAATCTCCTCAGTTAAGTTGCAGCCCTAAAAAATGATGAACATTGACAGCAAGCAACATGTTTCTAATTGTTGTTGGTGTATGCTAGATTAGTTGCAAATATCATGCTTCAGAAGCTAGGCTTCAATGGTAAATATACCATTTTGGAAGGGTTTAATGTGAGGTCAAGGATATTGATTACAAGGAAATTGAAGAGAAGGTTTCAGGTATTGATTCGAAATTGGTTATGAGGAGAAACCAAACATCACAACATTAAGCTCCTTGAAATTGTCAAAATTTAGATGACACGCGAGTGGGTTTTAGAAAGCCAGCATCGTAGAAATTTATTAAGCTCCTCTCTGTTTCGAGAATAATTTAATATTCTCTACTAAACAGGGCCAACCACATGAAGGTGGAAGCTCTTATGCCCCCCCCTCACATCACTCTCAATTCCCCATACCCAATGCATGTACTTGGAAAAACCAATTACATGCAAATTCATCCATATTTCATCATGAAATTTCATCTACCATTCTTTCAATAAAGGCTAACATTCATTAAACCATTGTTTCATTCAGTCAACACTTTCATACAATAAAATATATCATTCAATAAACCATTCATTCATTCAGTCAACACATTCATTCAATAAAGACTGACATTCAATAAAGGTAAAAGTTTACTACACTTAATCATTAAACCATTAAATCATTCATTAAACCACTCATTCATTCATTAGGCCAAAAATCATGGATGGTATATTGTTATAAAAAATAATTAGACGAAATTTTTCGTGTCAAGGCTTCTTTTTATAAGTTTTTCTTCTCTTTAGTGGTAAATAATATCTAAGAGGAGCATCTGGACTTTCTTCTCCAGTTCTTTGTTCTTCAACAAGCGCCTATGGTGGTGTCTGCATCATAGAGTGTTGTTATGGACCTTGATTTTGAGGCAAGGGTTTCGGATTTGCTGCAACAATTTGAAAATGTTACATCGTTGTATTTTGGTAATGTAATGACAAGTATTTCATTTAAAAAAAAATTACAAAGTTGTTTTTTTACCTGACGTGGCCACATCTTGTTGTTCATTTTCTTCTCCTAGCTCAACCTGTACAATTTCACCCTCTACATGCTCTGCAGTTGAAATATGGTGAACTACAATTAATGTTCACCATTTGCAATGCTTTACATAAAATTGTAGCATATGAATAAATTCATTACCACGATTGAAAGCAAGATCTCTGATTTGTTGTTGGTTGTCCTTGACATTAGGGGGATAATTGCTTTCCTGCTCGTAACAGAGTCAATATTTTTCATCAAGTATTAATAACAAATAGATTGCACAAGCAATAAATCTTCGTTAAAGTATATAGATTTTATTTACCTGATCAGATGGATTTGTACCAGAAGACTGGGCTTGCCCAGACAAGCTTTTTCGGCATTCAACAACAGCTCCAAAGCCTTTCTGGGAGCCAAGCTTAATATCTTCTTCAGTGACCACTTCATTGAATCGTTCAGCCTGCATATTTGCATAATTTTGTTAAGTAACATTTTTGGGCATAATAGAACGAAAAACAATTTGCAAATTATTATTTGTATGAATTATTGGTTTTTCTAAACTTACAATCCGTGCCACCAAATTGGAATAACCACCAAGCCCAAGCTTGTGCTAACCTATTTTTTCCAGTCTTGCCTTTGTGGCCTTTGACGTGTCTAGAAGCCTATGCAAGTGTTGAAATATGTTAGATGTTCCAAGTTCAATACAGAAATCAATAATAATAAGGTTTTGAATTACATTGCGGAAAGTATTGCATACCTCCCTATGCCTGGTGTTATCTTTCCTTCTTTTCTAGCGGACCTCTCCTTTCCATCATCCACTAGAGCTTTCCACTCCATTACTGGAATCATTGGAGGGAGCTCATACTTATGGTTTCTTTCAAGGTGGGTCCTATATTGGTCTCGGACAACCTTCATATGTTGTCCATCCTTTTTCAAGACCTTCGTATGATTGAAGGTCTTGTCACTGAACAGGAAAACCAAACGATTAATGAGTTCATCTTTTAAAGCTTTTGGTTGTCTATCCCACATTGTTCGGATGGTGGGCCCAAAGATCTCCAAGGATGCGTCATTCATTTGTTTATAGAAAACATCATTTCCTGCAAATCGATCATGCCATGATCATAATTACTTGAAAATAAACCTTTTATCGATATATCACAATGAAATTCTAAACACTAACTTGATCAACGTATATGAATCACCTGGGATCTTCTCTATATTTATTGGGACGAGATCTTGGTCGAACAAAAATTGTGCCTCCATTGTTCTCGTGCTAGTGACACGGGAAGATCCTAGAAATGCAACTTGGTCGATACCAATATTACTAGGATTCTCAGGGTCGACTATGTCTTCTGGACAATCCGGTGTGCGCCGGTCACTAGTGGCCGGTGCACTCACAATTGGGTTTCGTGGTGTATCAGAATGTGTTTCATACTGTTCATTCGACAGCAATGGTAAAGGACTAGTCAATGCTCGTGGAGTCATTTGCTCATGATGCCACGTCTCTCCACGAGCCTCGCTAGGGCCAACACCGCCTTGACCACTATTGTGTGTTTTCCGATAATTCTGTAAATACAAACCACGTCTTATACGTTCAGTACTATCATATAAAAGAGAAATTTATAAAGTATTAAATTAATAATTTTATGAATCAAGATTCCTCAACTTACTTCCAAGGATTCAGATTTTCGTTCCAACACTTGAATCCTTTTCAGATTTTCGCTTGTCTGCGGATCCTGGAGTAGCAGAGAAATGATTCCCGCACTATATTTTGCCAACATTTTGTCTATAATCTTAAATGAGTTTGTGGCTTCACCAATTTTCTCGGTTTCTCTAACCATCTCAGCCACTTCAGGATCTATTAAATGTTCTTGCGATGTTGTTTCAAACAGCGATTCACTGGGCTGCAACAAAAAATTAATAAAACACTACTGAGTTCTATCATAATAGATTCCTAAAATTATATCAACAAAACATATCTATCATGATAGATTCCTAAAATTACAACTAGGTTTACTTGGTGCCTGGACGATGGGGTCGTCTGGTCCACAACTGTGGAATTGCCCCGATCATCGGGCCCCTACCAAAATGAAGTAGAAAACATTATCACAACGAAGCCAGTATACACACTAAAAACACATAAGAAAATGAACATTATGCTACGTATTATATTGGTACAATTCCAATGGATTATGCCTGCAACCTAGAGGAACATGATCCACTCATCGAATCGATGGTAATAGGTGACTTGCCCCAATCTGCTAATATCTGGGAGATGCCCCTTACAGATACCTAAATCAAAAACATTGTGAAAGTCACCTAGTAAATGAATCCAAAACTAATCATGAAAAAAAAGTCGATTAAAAACTATTATTAAGTATTATATTTTTAATATCACAAAGATGTATACCTGTTGTGTCGAGGGTGTTGTGACCCTTGCAGAACCGGACTGCATCAAAAACATAGAGAAAATTACATAAACGAAATAATTACATAACATTATAGAAACGAAACCAGTATACTAATAATGAAAAAACAAAGGAATTTTTTTTTTTTTTCTTATTATATTTGTACTATTACAAAGATGTATACCTGATCCCTCGAGGAAGATGTACTCCTCCGACCATCTTCTGACGGGGTTTTATCCCGATCACTAGCCTACGAAGTAAATATGTAAAATTTTAACGAAATAGACTAATGAAAAAAATCCTTAATATGTTAAATTCATTAATAAAAGGTAGTGTAAAATGTTAGATGTACCACTCCCATAGTAACCTTTTTTGTATCTACTCGGTTCAAATTGTAATTAATAAGCAACTCTTCCCCTGCGGATATTGATTTAATTATTTCCTTCATGCCCCTCGAACTCACAGTTGAGTTGCTTAAGTGTAGACCGTATGCTGTTTATAAACCCCGTAATATTCCCTATGGCCTTTGGCCTTCCGTCCATGTACAACGTTGTTCCTTTATTTTGATTTTTGTCTTTCAACTATAAATAGTTTGCTGACAATCCATAGCTACGCATACTTTTTATAAATCGGACCAGGATCATCCAATCTATGTAGCTGTAACAGGGTCCAACATAATCCATCAATTCTATACATGTGCCGTAAGGGACCCTTATGCCATCCATGGAAAATAACCCGAAACCATGTATTGACGATGGTGCAATTCGATATATCCTCTCGTTCCCAGAAAAATCTGTGTTCGGTTGAGGAAGATCCTTGGGTACCCATTGTTTCACTAAATGTCAGTACCTCAAGGGCACCTCGATGTTGTCTTTTGTCTCATCACCATAGGAACATGACCCCCCTCAACCATCAAATTCTTCATTGCGTTTATGGATTTTTATTCTGGTCTTTTGACATCTAGTTGTTACAACTCTTCTAGACCTACTGGATGTCTCACTTTGCTCTAGGCTTCCTAAACTCTCCTCGCTCAAGGAAGACATATCTGAAAAATACCTGTTTGGTTCTACCTGCACCATGGAAAAAAAATTTAGATACGATCGCAAGGTACAACGCCTCTTAAAAGGTGATGTGTAGCACCTTTAATAATGTTACTTGATCCTCATTCCCTTTCTCAACATGTAGGCATTAAAGCGATGAGGAAGACGATCACTTTATCTTTTTTATGAGTAGAAATTCACGCAATTATGAGATTTCTTTTATTAGCGCTACTTTGGGTCTTGACTCCCATATCAAACCATCCAACTATCAGCTTTGTCGTCGTGGCCCTAAAGTCTCTCTCATCCCATTAGTTTGGGTTCATCACCTCGATAATTGAAGTTCAATCACATTTAGTAACATATTAATATTAAGCAATAACAGTATAAAATAAATAGTTTATATTCAAAAGTATGATTTTTTAGGTGGTTAATAAGTGTTCACAAATCTTCAAAAACAATATTTTATATAATTTTGTGGAACTTGTACAAACTTAATCAAGCATGGTCTACTTAGATGATTGAAAGTATTTGAATAAAGCAAAAATGGAACATTCCAAAGAACGTATCCGGTTAATAAAGTAGTATTGTTGGTCTAGTTGTAGCCCCGGGTGATGTGTAGAGACCTCTGTCGAGATTAAGGTAAGATCATGGTAGAGGTTTGTTAACCAATTGCTTGCATCAGCGGCTTTTTTGAGGGAGTTGTTGTAAATCATCTCTGGTACAATACTGGATCCCATAGGCATTCTTCCGAGTTCTGGCACCAGTCTAATAAAAGCATCAAATCCCTGTAAGTTAGCATCTAATACTTCAGTATGTCTCAACTCCCACCTAGGTTTCAAGTCTTGCATATAATCCAACCACATCATATCATCATTAATTTTATAGATCTAATGTTTTCCTTCGGTCCAAGCAGAGATTTCCATGTTTACTTGTGGGTTATTGCACCACTGGATTCCTCTTTGACCTTTTACGCTCACTTGTCTCGGGCTCGCTTGCAATAGGCTTTCCTGTTTTAGGCTAGCTTGCTGCAAGCTCGGTTGTTAAAAATTAATGGCATACTTCTGTGTCAAATATTCTCTTGTTAGACAGTCAGCAATGCTTTTTGCTTTTCCAGAAATGTGCTCATGAACAGTAGTACAGTTATAACATCATGAAAACAATGCTTGCCTTCTTGCTAACTTTCATTCTGTTGTTGCAAATTTTATTTTGTTGTTTAGCACAGATGGAAGATTGGAGAAATCTATTCCTATGATAAATTCATGGTTCAACAAATAAATTCATAGTTCTACGCAGTTTTCTGTCAGGACACTTATTCTCCATGATAATTTTCCTCACAAGTTCAATCGAGGCCAAGTTCCACCACTCTTAAAATTCTTTACCAACAAATATAATTTGATTACCAACAATTTTGTCTGATAGGACAAGTCTTAACTACTTAATTCAAATTATTTAACACATATTTGATTACCAACAATTTGATTGCTTAAGTCTTATAACCAACACATACTTGATTACCTAGTGTAGACGTTTCCTGTAATATACTCAGAAGAGTTACTTTCACAAATGATTGTGCCTCTTAGAGGCCAGTCAACTCTAGGAACCAAGTGACCCTATTATAGGGTTAGTACAAACCAGAGAAAGAGAGATGACTGGGCTATGGTACGGTCAATCAAAAAAATTCAATGACATTCAAAAGGCTCAGTACAATCACAATAAAGATGAGCTGACAACTAGCAGACTGAGGCCAAAGAGACTCACGACCCCCATGAGTAAGGTACAAGGACCAACCAAAGGGTAAAAAAACCAACCAGTAAGGTACAATTAAAAAAGAAAAGAGTGGGTATAAATTAGACTCATAACCCTTGGAACTAAGGGGGTGTAGTGCCTCAAATGTGGACAAACTACCATAGTTATACCCACAAGACCAAAAAGTAAATAAAAGATGGTACAAATCAAAAGATAACTGAATATCAGTAAAAGACCCAAAAGGTGTGAGGTACAAATAAGGTAAAATATATATTGCAATAGCTCCTTGTAACTAACTATTATTTGACATGCCAAAGAGATGGAAGGTCACATAATGTCAAATATATGCAATAGCTCCTTGTAACTACCTCTTATATGCAACAGCTCCTTGTAACTACCTCGTATATGCAATATCTCCTTGTAACTACCTCTTGTAAATCAAATAGGACCACCAAAAGGTATGGTACGAAGTGTGTATAAATACTCATAACATCTTGGACAAAGGGGGTGTACCTCAAATGTGGACAAACTACAGTAGTTTCCACAAGACCAAAAACATAAAAGGTGGTACAAATCAAAAGATATCCAAATATGAGTAAAAGACTGAAAAGGTAAAATGCAAGGTACGACAAAAATATTATCGACAAAATGGAAGGACCATAAGACAATCAACCAAGGTGCGGTACAACCAATCATCTCTCTCTCAAAGGTACCATTGTTCCATATAACCTGAAAGACCATCATCACAGTAAACGGAAAAGTCCACACGGATGATGTGATCACGTGGTCCTTTAGACTACTCCTAAGGTCAAGCGTTAGTGGCTCCATCAAGGTGTGTTCAGTACCTTGATAAGACCATCTATCTCGACCATCTCGAAGACATAGGAGAAGAGGACATCATACATCATCAGATAATTGGTAACTGACCGTGTAAGAACTCTAAAACCCTAAAGCAACCGAGCGTGCAGAAGGGGAGCTAGGAAAAGACAAGGCTCATAGGCCAAAAAAACAAGCTCAAAAAACTATACTGGGACCAGTGTCACAGTACGTGAGCTGAAACAAAAGTGGCCAGAATGCCAACAAGCAGCACTAAAAAGAAAAAGACACTCTAAAGAGGTGAAATAGGAAGCAAACGTCCTAACTAGGAGCTGGAGACCTTGACAAATCATATCCTTCGCAAGGTGATGAAATCCAAGTCGAACAATACAAAATGAGAGACCAATAATGGAAGGATATCCCTCTACCGAAAGGGATCCTGGGTAAAAGAGCCCTAGTAGAAAAGTCACTAAGCTACCTCGTTCATGACATGTCGGAAAAGGTTTTCGGCGCTTCTGCCTTATCACCCTTGTATCACTAGTATGGTGGCCGAAGAATATAAGGAAGAAAATGATCGATGTTGCATTAGGGATAAGTGGAGTGCAGCATTCCACAGAGTCCATCCGGTTCTCGATCTCGTGGCGGTTTAACCCATGAAACAACAGGAGGCCCCTCCACAAACTGGTCGATGACCGTGTCAACAAGTACAAGAGGATTTTAGCACCCTAGAGGAAAACAACTATGTCTCGGATGATAATGAAAAGGGGGAATTATTTGGATGCCTATCCCCGGTGTCCTACCTAACTAACAAATTCTTTTTATCCTCAAGCGAGGTTAAAGTGTGTTGAGTTAACGAGTTAAATTTTAATGGTTGTATTACTCAGTTGGGTGATGGAAGTGCAACTCGTGGTGTGATGACTGACTCAAACCATGCAAATGCATATGAATAAAATAAGCCTTTCCTTTCAATGAATGCTAGCTAAGGTAAGGAGAGATTTATTTCAAACTATAACTACTCTTTCAAATTAAATGAATGCAACAAGTGTTCAAGTTCATTCATGGGACCTCAAGGAGAGCTTCAGATATACTCAAGTCATGCAAATGAATTCATCACATAAAACAAAGTGATAATAAATATAAGGAATTGTACATATCCATGTTCATAATTATCTAGGAACACTTATAACATTCTTCAATCATTCTTCACAAAAACACAGGGATAGTAGAATCAATAAACTGCATATAAATCTTCATGAGCTTAATAAAAAAACAATAACCACAACTGGGGAAGCTATACCACAACTTGTTTTTTTATGACTATAAATACAAGAGTATCCTAATCATGAGCAATACATCCTTTACTTTTACATCATGAGCAATACTAATCATTTCCCCTTTAACTTGCATTGAGTACCTTGACATCAATTCCCCCAAGCTACTATATTCTAAGTGTTAAAGCTTCTACAGTACTACCCTAGTCGAAGACTAAAATCGCCACAATCCAAGTCATGATGGTTTGATTGAAGTCTGAAGTATGATGATGCATGCTTACCTTTTATGAATTTACTAACCCTGATGAATGATACAATGAAATCCAATTTTAAGAAGATGAAGACTTTAAAACAAACCATAATAGCCTGAAATACTTCCTAAACTAGAACAGCAAAAATGGGTAAGCAAAATCGAAGTTCCGTTTTCCGTCGAGGTGGCTTACAAATTGATTTAAATTTGACCTCAATGGCACCAACCACAATTTTAGGCCTATATAATTATGTTCCTTTTATATATATACGTTTCCAATTCGTCAAATGTTTCGTTACTTTGTACCCTGGGGCCACTTTCTGGAAATTATCATCTTCAAGTAGCCTCGACGAAAAACGGAACTTCGATTTTCCTTACATCATGATGTTAATGGTGTTATAGGATCTATCTCACATGGTTCTACTTCATAATGGGATGGGGCCAATTAATCTTACTTTCAAGACTCATATGGTGGCAATGATTGATACATTCTCATTCCTCACATTCTACATTGCCCAAACTTTTCTAATTATATGAAAATTGAAGCTTTCAATTTTATCCAAACCATGTAAGGAGAACTTGACCTAATTGCAATTTTTATAATCTACACGGAAGGATATGTCAATTTATAGACAGGGCAATTTAATTTATAGACAGGGAAATTTTTAGCCGTAGTATAGTTATCAACCTAATCCTTCGCATATCAGGGCAATCTAATTTATAGAGACAGGGCAATTTAAAGAGGATGATGATTTGGTTGACATCCATACTAGATTGATCTTTAATTTGTTGTTGAGTTATTTAACACGTAGACTGTATGACTTGAATCTAGGTGAGACCCAATTCTACAACAAATTTCAAAAGATAGAAGAGCAAATTGAACTCACCCATATTGTTTTTCCTAGTCCCCAAGTAGGATTTATCTATGAAGAAATGGCTATCAGAGATATATAGAGAAAACCTGATCTTGCACTACTCTATGGAGCCTTGACAGGCCCCATGAAAAAAACTCCAAGTCATATCTAGATTCACTGCTACTTCACTAAAAACAAAGGGAACCTTCAAAACTACAATGTGGGTGGCCTTAAGTCTTGACGGTTTGGTTGGTTAACTTAACATCCCTCCAATTCACAACAAATTTTTGTGGCATTCATTTAATTTGGTGGAGGCTGAGGCATTCATTTCAAAATCGGAGATGGAGGCTGCTTCCATGCCGATACTTGAGGAAAGTTCAAAGTATGATGATTTTAGTTTACAAAAATTACTACTTTGGGACTGTTTTGGGACTGAGGTCTACTCAAGAGAGGCTACAGCTTGTTGTATGAGTTGAAAATTGGGTTGGGTTAGGGTTTGGAGCAGAAAATTAAAATATTTATACTTTAATGCATAAATAAATTCCTAAATCAATGCTAGAAACAAAATAGTACAGTTGTGACAAGGTAAGATAAATTTAAACATAATTTTCATCTCTTTCAACTTTAACACTCCCAAAAGTCCCTGTGTTAAAGTTGAAGTAGACAAGGACAATAAATAACAACAACATTAATAAAGTAATGAACAAGTTAAACAGAACTAACAACTAGCATCAGTAATGTTGGTTTAGACCTTCCTTATAATCAGATATATTTTTCAATAAACCCTTTCTGCAATAGCTGAGAGCCACCAGGGATCAACAATGTATGCCCCAGCAAGGCCCATAGGCTCACAGTAGAGGCCAAAGATAGATTGGATAGTCCTGTTCCTATGGATACTGATTCTGAAGATAAGCATAATGGTGGGGTTGGAACTAGTGGATTGTCTCTTGAAAATATGAGTAATGAACGCTTTCTAAAATTAATCATTTCACATGCCATGGTGTTTGTGCATCTGGCAATGGAAAATCCTGAAACTTGTAGAATATTTGGTGAGAAAAAGGGCAGTGAATCCCTTATGAGGTTCTTGACTCTTCCAAGTATTCCGCTATCTTCAAAAGGGATGTCTGTAGCTGTGCACATGGTTGCAGTTGGCAAAGCATTCACGCAACAACACTCAGTTGTCCTTGCAAGGGTATTTTGTGCTCATCTGAAGGAACATCTCAAGAGTACATTAAATGTTTTGGATCATGTTGTAGGGACTAATTTATTAGCTACAAAAGATGGACTGAATCGAAAAGTATTTTGGTGCTTGTTTGTGGTACAATTTTTTGTCTTTCTAGTTGATGCTACTAAAGAGAATCAATTGTTGGTAGCATTAACGGCAAAGTTTGGAAATGATAGCAAGGATGTGCTTCTTGATATTGGGATGATACATCAAGAAATACTATGGCAAGTTGCACTTGCTGAGGATATAAAGGCGCTGATAAAGAAACACTACTACATTTTTGGCCTTTAGGGGGGCTTGTCTTCCGCCCCCAAAAGTGACCTACGAGGGGGGTTTTGGATTTGGGGGCAGTTTTGGAAAAACCACCCCTAAAGGCACCGATGTTAAAAATTTTTCCCTTTAAGGGCAGTTTTTGACGAGATTGGAACCGCCCCCAAAAGTCACTTTTGGGGGAAGTTTGTGACCCCCCTCATATAGGTCTACGGAGGTGGTTTTAAACCCCCCTCATAGACCCCTTCATAGAGACCTACGGGGGTGGTTTTGAACCCCCTTCATAGAGACCTACGAGGGTGGTTGTGAACCCCCCTCATAATCCCCCTCATACAAACCTACAGGGGCAGTTTGGAACCCCCCTCGTAGAGAACTATAGGGGCGGTTTCAAACCCCCCTCATAGAGGCCTATAAGGGCAGTTATAAACCCCCCTCATATAGTCCTATAGGAGCGGTTTGGAACCCCCCTTGTAGAGGCCTATAGGGGCAGTTTAGAACCCCCCTCGTAGAGGCTTATAGGGGTAGTTTTGAACCCCCCTCGTAGAGGCCTATTGAGGCAGTTTGAAACCCCCCTCGTAGAGGCCTATAAGGGCGGTTTGGAACCCCCCTCATAGATGCCTATAGGGACAGTTTGGAACCCCCTTGTACCTACAAGGGTGGTTCTAAACCCCCCTCGTTGTAACATATAAGGGCAATTTCGAACCCCCCTCGTAGTGACATATGAAGGTGGCTTAGAACCCCCCTCGTAGTGACATATGAAGATGGTTTAGAACCCCCCTCATAGCAACATACAAAGATGGTTTGAAACCCCCTCTATAGCTATAATAAATCATAATAAAATATATTTTATTAAAAATACCAATATTGCAATATCAATAGGGAATGGAGGAATCAAACCACCAACCTCCTGCTTGTAAGGCAGGCGCTCTTCCATTGAGCTAGAACCCTTTCAGAATTGTGGAGAGGAGAATATGAACACCCAGATTGCATCATTTGTAATTCTAAGAAAAGACAATAATATCCAAGACGACCATGCTTAAAATCCAATTTATTTTTCAAAACACATTGATAAGCACAAAAATCTACCATAATAAGCCTAAAACTCCATCTAACTTTTGGAACTATTTGAAGAGACCCAAAAGATGTCTAACCACAAAAATCTACATAATTAATTTCACATAGGATCTATGTTGGTAAAGAAACTGGGATTTAAGTCCCTCACTTATAGATAATTAACATTTATCATATACTAGATCCATGGGGTATACTTCAAAATTGCTAAACACCATAACCATTAAAGCATTACAAGATTATACTAATCCAATGAAAATGAAAGGAAATGCAAGAAATCATAAAATTGTTAGGAGATATGGGTCTATTCTATAATAGACCTAATTCATTACTACTAGATATTCTTGCTCCGGGATCATTTACTCTTGTACATCTCCACCCCTATGCAGTCTCCCATGCCCGGGATTGAGGGTTCCTCATGTTTTCCATGACCTAGCATAGATTTCATGCTCCAATCTACTTTACTTTCCTTTCTTGTCTTCTGCTTTTTATAGGAGGTCGTTTGGTACTCCCACTTTGTAATAACATATTTTGTACTCAGCAGTCCCATTGACCTATCTGTGGTCATTAGTTGGACATTAATAAAATTATCTTATCTTATCTTATTTACCTATCATCCTCAACCAATGATAGTATCTTGCTTACATGAAGACATCACCACAAGTATTGCTCCCTTGATTATTAATGCTAGAATTGCTCACAGTAAAATTCTTTACAATATTAAGTCCCAGTATAGGATCTCAAAAGATAGATATTTTTCAGGTTTCAACATGGCCATTTACCATTGTGTAGTCAATGATGCCTTATATGTCTACAACTAACTAGATTCAGAGGATTTTTTTAAGGAAATGTTTGAATCTATTGTTCATGCCTTCATGCAGCAGGCCATGTATCCTAAGTGGCCACCCACTAAAATTTTTTTTGTAGGAAATGATATTATATCGTCAACCTAGCTGGAATTAAGAGTGCAGTTATAGCACTGAATGGTTCAAGAATCAAGACTAAGCATGTTTACACTAAAAACTATATTCATCTTGACTGCTTGTACTTGCTAACCTTACTACCTGATATGTTCCGAGATGAAGAAAGAAGAATACTGAACAGACTTCTAAGTGATTAAAAGGTACCTACCTGCCAGGAAGGAAAAAGAAAGTTTATATTCTCCAAAATTCTGAATGTGGACTTCTAAATTTGGGACGTTTTGAATTCTGTTCATTTTCGGGCTCTTGATGACCTTAGCCTGTAGGGATTATTGGTAGCACTTTTGATTTAAGTGTTTTTTAGGATTAATTCCCCCAAAAGGGCATATTTAATTAGCCCTTATGCAGCCTTCAAACCTCTGAATTGTTATTGCAGTAGTGAAGAAGTAGATGGCACCCAAAAAAGATGAGGTTTGCTATGAAGGCCTACCACAACATGATGCCTCTTTATTTGATGCATTTCCTTTATTTGAAACTAGGCCTAATATGTTTAATACATAAAATGATTATACTTACAAAAATTAAATGTTAGTAGGATCTATAAGCAAACCCTAGTAAGTTATTTCTTAGGCAAACTCCCTCTCAAGATCATAATCATAGAGTGGATTAAAAAAAAATGGGAGTTTCATGGCTGGGACATTGTAGGTATTAAGAACCTTACCAAAGACTTTTCTTATTTCAACTTGTGGAGGGAGCACACTGAGTTGGATTTTTTTGAACTGGACCAGAACTAAAAAAAAAAAACGGACCAAATTCTTACATTTTTGGTCTGAAATGCCAAAGTGGACTGATATGGCCCTGAAACTGGTTAGACCGGCCAGTTTTGTTGGATCCGGTGCAGTTCTGATAACACTGCTCAGATGCAGCCACTTGCTATGAAACATAACCTTTGCTTTCCCACAATGTGATGAGCCAATCTTAGCTAATGAATAGGCTTAAATCTGCTGAAACGGTTGCATTTCCAGGTCTCCCTCTAGCATCATGGCAATTCTTGGATAGTTAGCAGCCCTGCTAAGGAAATTGATCAGCTACGTGCAAAGGCTCTTTAAACGTTTAAAGTTTAAACCTCAAATCACCAAGCATGTTGGCATCGAGAAGGATCCTTCTTCTAACTTAAAAGAAACTATTGACATATTAGTTGGTCAGAGTAAGTTCACCCAAATGGTGATCTATATAAATCTGGCCTGGTTGTTGTTTCCAATGTCAAAGCATAGACCATAAAACTAAAAATCTCTTATGGCTCCAAAAGCATAAGAGGTTGTAAAACTACAGTCCTCAACGAAGGAATGTACAAAAGAGAACATTTGGACCAAAGTGGTCCACAAAAAATATATTGGCTCCTCTACTTAACTGATTGTAAATTGATTAAGATCTTATTCTCTTGCTTTAACTTTTGATAAATTAGAATTTGTAAAAATAAAAATAGTACCATTTATGCTTATGATGGTACAAGGTAAACTACAAAGGTACCAATTCGCAACTTGTCTAACTAGTTAAAGCTTTGGAACTAAGTTGCACGAAGCTTGGAAAGAGGTATGGGTTTTGGAAATGGGAACACCTGGAAATGTGACCCCCCTGAAAATGGATACATCTAGGAAACACAATATATATATATATATATATATATATCATGTTATCTTGCAAGAAAATAAGAATGATACACAAATCATTTTAGAAGGAAACCCGTGTCAATTTGAACTTCCATAGATGATTGCACTATGTAAAAGTTAGGGGGTTTTAGACTTTCTAAGGATCCTATGTGTCACTGACAAAGAAGTTTTACCCAAAAAAAAAAATTTCATCATCTCAAGTCATGCGGTATTGCCTTGCCTCGGCCACAAGGGCTTCAACAACATGTGACCATTGCAACCAGACTACACCTCTTAGCCTAAGGTCTGCCCATAACTTCACCTTAGATGACAATATGTTATATGTGCAACTTTAGTTCTATAGTTCTACTTAACTAAGTTATCCAACAACAAGTACACATCCAACCACGACCTTTAAAACATTTTAGTGATACTATCACACTTTTTGATGAGTTATTGGATGGATTGAAAGAACATTTACATCATTTATGGATTGAATTAGAACTCTTGTGAAAGAATTCAGAAAACCTCATCCTATGGAAATATCCAAAAGTATAAGAGGCAATATGGGAAGGCTAGAAACCATAGTATCATACAACATTCAACTCTACTTAACTCAAAGTATCGCCTATTCTGAAAAAAGGTTTCAAATAAAAACAACCTTTTGGTTTCAAAATACAAAAGATATTCTTTCAGAAAATTGCAGTGACTAGATTGAAAATATCGAGCTTTAAAGAATTAACATCATGCATTTTGTAATAGTCTTGGTCAGCAAAATTGAACAAACAGGTCCAGTAACAGAGAAAATACTCTCACTTCATGCACAAATGTCTTAGTGTTGAATCACAAACTCCAAGAACATCACCAATATAAGGCTCAAGTTACAAATAATCTAGAATGGATATCATATTGTTAGTTGAAATTAAGTTTTAGTTGGTATTAGTGGTGACAGTTATGCAGCTGTCCAGTGACATACTCCACAGACACTTTCATATCATCTAATCTGCGTAGAAATACAAAAGCATGCAAGTAATGCAAATGCAAGCAAATAATTCTACACAAATAATGACTGAATTCCACCAATGTAAATACTTTATCTAATAAATAATTAATTACCAAATACCCACCAAAAATCAGGAACACGCATTCAAGGTGGAAGGGCTGCAATTTTACATTTGAATTAATCATTTCTTAAATAAAATGTCTGGAAATCAAAAGAAAAACTTCTTTTAGTTTATCATTGCTCTGTTATTATGCCTTCAACAAAGGAGTTTACTTCAATACTACATGTCCTCCAACCAGAGAGGTCCAACTCTGACATGAGGTGCTAAACTAGGTAACTCTGTTCCAGTTTACAATGACAAAGTAAAAGAATAAGTCTAGACTCTAGTTATACTTTATATTGTAAAGAAATAATTCCAGAATGATGTTAAAGTTTGGAGAATGCTGCAAATGTAATCTGATCAGCCTAAAATGAAATTCAAATTTGGTTTCCATTTCCAGCCAAAAGCAAACAGAACTTGGGTTTGCCCAAGCCTTCAATCAGCCAATGATTACAAGTAAATGTTAAATGTTCTGAGTAAGAAAACTCCATAAGAGACATCACAAACATTGATAGTTGTAAAAGATAGCACCAGGCAATCATTGAGAAAAAACAGTGTATAAAAAATATCTAACAAGTATAAAACAATTTCCAAGACAAGTAGAGTGCCATAGTGCAACACACCATGACAAAGAGAACTTCTGAGAGAACTTTAACATCTAACAAATGTAAAACCAGTTCCAAGACCAAAACCTTAACCAAGTAGAGCACCATTAAGCTACATAAAAAGTTGAAAAGCTCTAAAGCTGGTAAAGCTTGACATACAGAATGAACATTAGTTTTGACTAACCACCTTCTATAAATATAATCGCCTATTTAACTGGTCAAAATAAAATTCACTTTGAGTATCGCCTATTCGTTGATATGTGCACTTAACTTTAGACGTATTC
Organism: Larix kaempferi; assembly: GCA_027924585.1. Taxonomy (NCBI): domain Eukaryota; kingdom Viridiplantae; phylum Streptophyta; class Pinopsida; order Pinales; family Pinaceae; genus Larix; species Larix kaempferi. The sequence continues at coordinate 5,957,020 of BSBM01000177.1, read as the reverse complement.
TATTTCTGTGCAGTAAGGCAATATAGAATACTTTTACAATATAAATCTAAATCTAGTGTACAACTCTATTTGCATCAGAAACACAGTTATCAATATTTTATAGCCATCAAGTAATTTTATAGCCTAATAAGTAATTTTGCTTGAGTAAAGGGTACACTTTTACTAAGGTCATGACAAAGGAGTTAAACAATCATCACCACCAACATCGAGGTACATACCACCAACATCGAGGTACATAGAGGGGCTGATGCACTTTAATAAATGCCAATCCCCTTCCGCCATGCATCATAGAATCCAGTGGAAACATTGCAATCCTAAAACCATGAACAATGCTAAGTCTCTTTAATTCCGAATGCAATCTAAAATTCTACTTTTTACATATGAAGTCCGATGAGGTTGGAACCACTCTCAAACATCCTAAAAAAATTAATGGTATTGTTAAAAATTTAAGTAACCTGGTTTCGGATACCATTAAGTTTCAACATGTGATTTTGGTGAGACATTTCAAAGAGCAATAAACTATTACTAAAAATAAAAAAGATATGTATTTCATGGCTATTGGGAAAATAAGATCAAGAGCAGAGAAAAGGAAATCTACTCTTCATAGGAAAATGAAACTGAACCACAAGGACTGAAAGTTACAACTCCACAAAGGGTTAGGGATATCTAATACAATATGCCCATCAACAGTTAACGTCATGGTAATTTTGAAGGAATATACCTATTGTACGATCTGAAACTAAATCTGGTCAACTGAAGTTGTTAGCACCAAAATTCACATATCATGTTTATTGTTTACCTTTCGCCAAGATTGCACCAACTTTTCTAGCTTGTCCTCACCTTTAATCTTTTTGCTTTAAATATCGTCATTTTCCCATAATACCAATTTTCCAATCCAGTGAAATTCACAACATATGTTTATTATTTATTGAGTCATTGTACATCTCACTGATTCCTTATCCTCGCTTTTCTTTTGGTTTTTCCGTAACCTTAATATTTTACAAAAATATTAATTTGAAATCATTTGATTAAAAAGTGATTTTATTTTAATATTTTTATTAAAAAGAGGATAAGACTTTGACAAAGACCTTACCCCATGGTTTTATATCCAAGACTCATTTTTTAAGCCTAAGTAATCAATGTTTTTTATGAGCCAAATTAATAGTTTAAAACGTTTGGCAAAATAGGGCTTTGCATCCAAGCCCGTGTTCTAACTCAAGTGCTTCACTTAGCATCAATGCAAGTAGCCAAGCACAATGCAACATCAGACAACTCTTGGAAGAAGATTTTAAATTACTTTCAGACAGGAAAAAAGGAGTACACTTTTTCCCTAAGTAATTTTGCTTGAGTAAAGGGTACACTTTTACTAAGGTCATGACAAAGGAGTTAAACAATCATCACCACCAACATCGAGGTACATACCACCAACATCTAGGTACATAGAGGGGCTGATGCACTTTAATAAATTCCAATCCCCTTCTGCCATGCATCATAGAATCTAGTGGAAACATTGCAATCCTAAAACCATGAACAATGCTAAGTCTCTTTAATTTCGAATGCAATCTAAAATTCTACTTTTTGCATATGAAGTCCGATGAGGTTGGAACCACTCTCAAACATCCTAAAAAAATTAATGGTATTGTTAAAAATTTAAGTAACCTGGTTTCGGATACCATTAAGTTTCAACATGTGATTTTGGTGAGACATTTCAAAGAGCAATAAACTATTACTAAAAATAAAAAAGATATGTATTTCATGGCTATTGGGAAAATAAGATCAAGAGCAGAGAAAAGGAAATCTACTCTTCATAGGAAAATGAAACTGAACCACAAGGACTGAAAGTTACAACTCCACAAAGGGTTAGGGATATCTAAGACAATATGCCCATCAACAGTTGACGTCATGGTAATTTTGAAGGAATATACCTATTGTACGATCTGAAACTAAATCTGGTCAACTGAAGTTGTTAGCACCAAAATTCACATATCATGTTTATTGTTTACCTTTCACCAAGATTGCACCAACTTTTCTAGCTTGTCCTCACCTTTAATCTTTTTGCTTTAAATATCGTCATTTTTCCATAATACCAATTTTCCAATCCGGTGAAATTCACAACATATGTTTATTCTTTATTGAGTCATTGTACATCTCACTGATTTCTTATCCTCGCTTTTCTTTTGGTTTTTCCATAACCTTAATATTTTACAAAAATATTAATTTGAAATCATTTGATTAAAAAGTGATTTTATTTTAATATTTTTATTAAAAAGAGGATAAGACTTTGACAAATCCCTTACCCCATGGTTTTATATCCAAGTCTCATTTTTTAAGCCTAAGTAATCAATGTTTTTTATGAGCCAAATTAATAGTTTAAAAAGTTTGGCAAAATAGGGCTTTGCATCCAAGCCCGTGTTCTAACTCAAGTTCTTCACTTAGCATCAATGCAAGTAGCCAAGCACAATGCAACATCAGACAACTCTTGGAAGAATATTTTAAATTACTTTCAGACAGGGAAAAAGGAGTACACTTTTTCCCTAAGTAATTTTGCTTGATTAAAGGGTACACTTTTACTAAGGTCATGACAAAGGAGTTAAACAATCATCACCACCAACATCGAGGTACATACCACCAACATCGAGGTACATAGTGGGGCTGATGCACTTTAATAAATGCCAATCCCCTTCCGCCATGCATCATAGAATCCAGTGGAAACATTGCAATCCTAAAACCATGAACACTGCTAAGTCTCTTTAATTCCGAATGCAATCTAAAATTCTACTTTTTGCATATGAAGTCCGATGAGATTGGAACCACTCTCAAACATCCTAAAAAAATTAATGGTATTGTTAAAAATTTAAGTAACCTAGTTTCGGATACCATTAAGTTTCAACATGTGATTTTGGTGAGACATTTCAAAGAGCAATAAACTATTACTAAAAATAAAAAAGATATGTATTTCATGGCTATTGGGAAAATAAGATCAAGAGCATAGAAAAGGAAATCTACTCTTCATAGGAAAATGAAACTGAACCACAAGGACTGAAAGTTACAACTCCACAAAGGGTTAGGGATATCTAAGACAATATGCCCATCAATAGTTAACGTCATGGTAATTTTGAAGGAATATACCTATTGTACGATCTAAAACTAAATCTGGTCAACTGAAGTTGTTAGCACCAAAATTCACATATCATGTTTATTGTTTACCTTTCGCCAAGATTGCACCAACTTTTCTAGCTTGTCCTCACCTTTAATCTTTTTGCTTTAAATATCGTCATTTTTCCATAATACCAATTTTCCAATCCGGTGAAATTCACAACATATGTTTATTCTTTATTGAGTCATTGTACATCTCACTGATTTCTTATCCTCGCTTTTCTTTTGGTTTTTCCATAACCTTAATATTTTACAAAAATATTAATTTGAAATCATTTGATTAAAAAGTGATTTTATTTTAATATTTTTATTAAAAAGAGGATAAGACTTTGACAAAGCCCTTACCCCATGGTTTTATATCCAAGTCTCATTTTTTAAGCCTAAGTAATCAATGTTTTTTATGAGCCAAATTAATAGTTTAAAAAGTTTGGCAAAATAGGGCTTTGCATCCAAGCCCGTGTTCTAACTCAAGTGCTTCACTTAGCATCAATGCAAGTAGCCAAGCACAATGCAACATCAGACAACTCTTGGAAGAAGATTTTAAATTACTTTCAGATAGGGAAAAAGGAAGTGCAAAACTAATTAAGGAAATAGATAGTTTGAGAGATATGGAAGGTAACACTTCTACTTCTCAGAGTTTTGCTGACACAGTCAAAAGCTATAATGAACCAAGGAAATATAAATCTGATCTGAATAGAGTGTCAAGACCAGCTACTATGCCCGTCTTAAACAATCAGAATTCTGGTAGGAGACAGAGGTATCCAAAATTACTTTATGGCAATTGTTATTCATGTCGTAACTTCGGTCACAAAGCAGCAGACTGCAAGGCACTGTTAGGAAGGACTTTTTCAAGATCAAACAATGCAAATCCGAATCTGCAAAGGAGCCACAACAAGTATGACTATTCAAACAAGAATCCATTTTCAGTTCTTAATGAATACGATGTTGAATGCACAAAATGCAATAACTATGGACATCTAGCCCAAGATTGTCGATTGAAGGAAACAACTCTTGAAGAAGAAAAAAGAACTCATGACAATTGTGGCATAGCCTTGTATGCTCAAAAGGAGGATGATCAATGGTATATTGATAGTGGATGTACCAGGCATATGACTGGTGACAAAAGGAAGTTCATCTTCTTAACCAAAGAAAAAGGTGGAGAGGTGTCCTTTGGTGATGATGGAACAGCAAGAATTGCAAGCAAGGGTCAGTTGCTCTAAAAGGAAATGCTAAAGCTCAAAATGTCTTATATGTTGAAGGATTGAAGCATGATCTGCTAAGTGTTGGCAGATGTGTGATACTGATTACAATGTTCTATTCTATGCTCATGGATGTGAGATTCAATGAATGGATCCAATAAGGTTGTTGGTAGAGGAGTCAGGACTCTGAAATCGTGGGAATGTGTACATTCTAAAGGAAATCCAAGGAGAAAATAATTACATTGTCCGTGTTGATAAGAATTGGTTATGGTAAAAAAGGCTAGGTCATCTAAACTTTGATAACCTTGTTAAAATTAGCAGAACTGAAGCAGTTAAAAGATTACCTAAGTTATCCAAACCAACACAAAATATTTGTTACTCCCGTCAACATGGAAAACAAACAAGGGCAAACTTCAAAAGAAAAGAACATCTCTCTACCTCAAAACCTTTGGAGCTTGTCCATACAGACCTAAGTGGACCAGCCCGAGTTCAATCTTTGCAAGGGGAAAGATACTTCATGTTGTTCATAGATGACTTCACAAGGATGGTGTGGGTAACCTTTCTCAAGGAAAAATAAGAAGCATTTAACAAATTCAAAGCTTTCAAAGCTTTGGTTGAAAATGAAAGTGGTTGTAAAATCAAGTGTTTCAGGTCTAATAATGGGGGAGAGTTCACATCTAATGAATTCAATCAATTATGGGAAAACCATGGCATTAAAAGGAAGTTCGGTGTAGCAAGGACATCTCAGCAAAATGGGGTATCAAAAGGAAGAATAGAACCGTGCAGGAAGCAGCCAGAAGTTAGAACTATGCTTCTTGAGGTTGATATTGTTGAGACCTTCTGGAAAGTAGCAGTAGCCACATCAGTGTACATTATAAACCGTGCCCAACTGAAGGTGAGCAGTGATAAAACACCTTATGAATTATGAAAGGCAAGGCTACTTCAAGGTTTTTGGAAGTAAGTGTTACATTAAAATCAACGATGATAATCTAGGAAAATTCAACTCTAGATCCGATGAAGGAATATTCCTTGGGTACTCTACCAGCAAGAAGGCATACAAGTGCTACAGCAAAAGATTAAGAAAAAATGTTGAAAGCATTGATGTAAAGGTAGATGAGGTTCTACCAAAGCACTCTGAGGATCAAAGTAAAATAGAAGCAGATGTCATTACCTATCAAGAGGAAGAATTTGGAAAAAATGAAGAAACAGAGCAAGAAGAAGACCAAGAAACAGAAGTGGCAGAATCTGTACCCATAACAATAGACACAAGGCAAGGATCTAAGAAACTCTCAGTCAAATCTGTAAAGAGAGATCATCCCGAAGACTTCATCATTGATGATATTGAAGATGGAATCCAACTCCAGAAAGCACCAAAAAGAAGAGATCTAGCTTTACTTTCAACCATAGAGCCCAAGAACTTCACTGAAGCACATGAAGATGAGTTTTGGGTCAAGGCAATGAATGATGAACTCAGTCAAATTGAGAAAAGTAGAACCTGGGAATTGGTTCTGAGACCAAGGGACAAGAACATGGTTGGTACCAAGTGGGTGTCCAAAAATAAATTGAATGAAGAAGGAAAGATAGTCAGAAACAAAGCCATGTTAGTATGCAAGGGTTATGCTCAAGTTGAAGGACTAGATTTTGATAAAACCTTTACACTAGTTGCACATATGGAAGCTATAAGAATGTTCCTGCCTTACTCTTGCTTCAAAAAATTTAAAGTCTGGATGCCAAATCTGCATTCCTTAATGTATCCCTGGATGAAGAAGTTTACACTGAGCAACCAGAAGGATTCAAGACACCTGGTAAGGAAGATTTTGTTTGGAAACTAAAGAAAGCATTGTATGGACTAAAACAAGTACCTCGGGCTTGGTATGCAAAACTTGACAGGTACCTAACAGAGCAAGGGTTTAAAAGAGGGAGTGCAAACAGTAATATCTATTTTAAGATTGAAAAGGATGGGTTATTGATCACAGTGGCTTATGTTGATGACATTATCTTCGGATGCAAAATGATGATTTCAGTCACAAATTTGTAGATTGTATGGCTAAAGAATTTGAAATGTCTATGACTGGAGAGTTATCCTTTTTCCTTGGTCTTCAGATAACTTAGTCACAACGAGGAACATTTATCACTCAGTCCAAATATTTGAAGGAAATATTAAAGAAATTTGGCATCACTGATAGTTCCCGGGTCAGTACTCCAATGGCAACCTCTTGCAAACTCAACAAGGATGATGAATCTCCTCCTGTGGATCCAACCTTATATAGAATCATAATCCTATTGAGGGGTATGTTGCTCAAGGGCTCCCCAATGGTAGTTTTCTTCAAAGTGCAGCCCAGAGAAATGAACTGGAGGCATGTCTTCACCTAGATTCACCATTGACTAAAGGAGCACATAATATCAAGTAGCATTATTAATATTTAGCAAACATAACAATGACCCCTCTGGCTCTATGCAAGTGCAAACTTCATGAATAAAAATCATAATTACAAAATGGAGCTACACAGGTTCAATGTGATGCAAAAACAAAGGCATCATTAGTGCTAGATAATAGTAATGTTATTGTGTATTTATTGATGTCTTAAGAATATTTGCTCATCTTGTGAAGTGCTGGCACCCACTTTTTAGACACCACATATAGCTACATTCCTTCATAACTATCCAGTAACATCGCCATGGCAGCAACTGCAGACATTCGAAGAAATAATGGGTGCAGAAGTTCAATGTTGGCTCATAAGATTAATAAACAGTGTTCCTTCTTTCTAAATAAGAGGTTTGTTGTTGTTATTCAGAATGTCCTTGTTGTTTCCTTTGTTTCTCCTCACTTGAAAAATGAAAATTTAGAGCTTTGGGAAGGGTGGGAGCCCTTAGAAGGATAATGCAATCCATCTACAGGAAAATATATATATATATATATATATAATATATTTCAACAGGATTTGGTTTTTATTGGGACTTCATTGCCACCTTTCATAGAGTGAACTCCCTATGATATCTCTGAGATGGTCCTTGGCCACAAGAGATGTCCCGAGGATGTTTTCACAATGTCCCTGTTAACTGAGTACATCCAAGAATGTTCCTGATTTATCTCCATGTCCTGCATCCTCAAGGAACTCAAGTACACACACCCCAACCTCAAAGATGCCTACTGCTAGTATGTTGAGTTACACCAACGTGTTTCCATGGTGAGGTTTGGGAGATAGCCACATGAATTTCCCCTCGTGATTCAACATTTGTTCACTACATAAATAATACATGGCTTGATAGCCACACTTCCTTAATTGGTTGATTAGGTAAGCATTGCATGCAACAACATATAAAGAAGCCAAATAGCACGTCCAATGCAAAGAGAAATACCACTCCATACCACACACTAACTGTCATCATTGTTGAATTGTGTTATATTGGAGGTGTAGAGAATCACATCTTGGAACAGTTGCATGCAGTTGGAACAAACCACCCACTTTCACTATCATTGGTTGGTCAGAAATAACATTCTAATCAACTTGCCCCTTCTCAAAAGCACTCCAAATTGTAGGAGCATTGCAAAAATGGACCCTCACTCCCTCACAAATTAAATTATTTGTCCAATTGGTCATTTGGGACTCAAAACTAAAAGTACAACAAGCAATAATAAGTAAAGAGTGTCTGTGGCATCACCTTTCTAAAACAACAAAGAAAACCACATAAACAAACCCTAAATGGGAAAACCCTCGACAATGTAATACAACCAGATGAAGTAAGACATGGGAAGCAAACTATGCTAGAAGGGAGAGATTAGTTGCACAAGAGACAAATATGGCTCGAATGCAAGGGGTACTTGTATCTGCAACACAATATAGTACATGTCTAGAAAAAGTGAGGGATACATGTGTGTGCATATAACATGCATATATGATTGTTAAAGGCATTATAGTTACAATAGGCACATTTATAGTTGTTTATGTTTGATGTCAATTCAGAAATACATAGAAAAGTAAACCAAATAAGATATGATCAAGCCACAATTTTGAACTAGAGATCGTTGCTACTGATTTAAGCTTGCATGTAGCAAACTCTTTGACAATTACACCATACATATGCATTCCTATTGACTTGGACAGGAAAATAACATTGATTTAGAAGGTATGTGTGTTATCACGGCAAAATCTAATTCATTTGTTGCACTAAAGGGGGATCAAAGAAGGGCCCATCAAAGTTACATCACATCAATCATAAAGTTTTCAATTTCCAAGACAATCTATAGTGAGTTGCTTTATCATAATGGTGTCAGCATAAACAAGACAAAAAGAGTTGTTAGTTTCAAACAAGGCTACGTGGGAGCGCCCCCCACCCCCTCGCTCCCACTCCCGAAGCTCTCTTCCTTTGGAAGCTTGCTCCCAAAACGCTCCCAAGGAACTCCCTGCCTCTCCTATACTAAAAGCTCCTATACTAGGTTGATCATTTGATCACAATGTTATAGTATCTCCCTTCATTGCCAAGCTCATATAAAAGTAGTTATGGTTGATCATTTGATGATAATGTTATAAGTTATAACTACTAGATGATTGATGTTATATGGTTTAATCTATGTTTTCTATAGCTAATCAAACATCCTACATGTTTTTTAGATATAAATCCATCAAAATATATCAAAATATATACTATATAAAAAACGCTCCCGGAACGCTCCCAAAACGGGAGCTTTTGAAAATTTCACTTTTCGCTCCACTCCTGCTCCCTGCTCCTAAAAACATAGATATAGATCCATCATAGGAAGTCTACTGTACTTGACATCCACCAGACCGGATATTATGCATGCAGTAGGAAAGGTAGGAAGATTCTAATCACTTCCAAAAGAATCACATGTAATGGCTGTTAAAAGGATTTTTAGATATCTCAAAGGGACACTAGATTTTGGATTATGGTATCCAAAAACTAAAAATTTTGATCTTACTGCTTACACTGATGCTGATTGGGATGGAAGTCTGGATGATAGAAAGAGTACTAGTGGAAATGCATTCTTCTTGGGTGAAAGTTTAGTTGCATGGACAAGTCGGAAACAATTAGCCATATCTCTGTCTACAGCAGAGGCAGAGTACATAGCAGCAGCAGATTGTTGCACTCAGGTATTGTGGATGAAGCAGTTGTTGGAAGAAATGGAAGTGAGGTATGATCATCCAATTCCAATTTATTGTGGCAATACAAGTGCTATAAGCATAGCAAAAAATCCAGTCTAGTATCATTTTTTGAGAGAGCAAGTGAATGATCAATAGGTTAAGCTGGAATATGTGAACACCAAAGAACAGATCACCGATATCTTCACCAAACCTTTTCCCAAAGATGCCTTTGAATACCTTCTACAAAGGATGGGAGTTATCTCCCTACCCTACTAAATATCACTCTCATTTGTTGAAGGTGGGCGATGAGAGCCTTAGACACCCAAAGCAGCTGCAGAGGGAAGCTACAGGTTTGGTTGCAAAAGAAGGAAGACCCACATGGGGAGAAGAAACAAGTCTAAATTCAGTCAGCAATAAATGAGTACATGAGCAGCTACAAGAACAGGAAGACACACCCACAGGACCAGATCAGTAGATACTCATGCAATCAATGATTGTATGATTCACTTGTCAATCAGTTTATGATCCACAAGGGGAGTAGCAGCATGCCATGACAGAGGAAGCATTGGCTTCATCTTTCCTTCATCAATCAGCAACATCCTTGTCATTGATGTCATAGAATGATATCATATTGTTAGAGTTGAAAAGAGGATAATACTTTGACAAAGCCCATACCCCATGGTTTTATATCCAAGTCTCATTTTTTAAGCCTAAGTACTCGATGTTTTTTATGAGCCAAATTAATAGTTTAAAAAGTTTGGCAAAATAGGGCTTTGCATCCAAGCACATGTTCTAACTCAAGTGCTTCACTTAGCATCAATGCAAGTAGCCAAGCACAATGCAAGCAGCCAAGCACAAGTGTTGAGGAGAGAGCACTGGAAGGCACATGGTATATGCACTACGCGTCAATCACAAGTCAAACTAATAATGTATATTAAAACGTTGTATGCATTAGTGTTTATGCATCTGGGATATCACTCACTGTGGAACAAGATCATTCGTCCAAATACTCGAACACGGATAGCGCACACAAACTACGCTCAAAGACCATCCAAATGTCGATACCAAGCAAGCACTTGAGCCATGTGTTGATAAAACAAGTGAGCATATTCAATTATGATCTTATTCAGGGGTGACAGATGCGTGGTTTCAATGATCAATGTTGAGATATATATATAAGTGTTGAAATATTATAATTATTTCTCCTTGTTTGGTGAAAATGACAACAAACAAGCGTAAGTATTATATGTCCATGTTTAAAGTGCAACCGAAAGTACCAAATACTATAGTTAGCATATGAATGCCCAAGCTGAATTTTAGAGTCAAGAAGAACATCTTCTGAGAGTGTCGGGATTTAAGCCTGAGTACTAAATGGAAAAGAGCGCCAAAGGGAAAGCTCAAGAGAAACATTATGAACCCAGTCTCCAAAATAATCATCTAGTAAGAAGACCATCACATTGCTGCATGAAGGCTACATATATGAATGCAGTGTTACCCCCATATCTGTATGGGTGTACCCTAATGCAAATATGGGCAAATTCTGGGAGCTGTTGTAGCCATGAACAACCCTACTTGATAGTCAAACTAGGTTGAAACAACAATCTTATAAATAGGTTGAGTTCATTATGTGCATTTCAATTGGACCTCTTAGGAAGGAGAGATACTAGGTCCTTCTGTTTTGGGACAAAATCTAAATTCCCATCTACCCCTGTTTCCATGATGCCCCCAACATGAAATCCCCTGGACTCTGACCCACTTGCTCAATTCAAACCTCGAGGGTTAGTTTACAAGACGATATTAGGGAACCTCATCATACCAATGCCCAACCAAATGATTATTATGTTGTTGCTACTACTAATAACAATAATAGCATAAACATTTTAACAAGAAGAAGAAGGAAATACAAAAGAGGAAGTTGCATCCCATTGATTTTGTAGGCTCTACAATACAAAGATAGTGATAATATAGAGGAAGCCTTAAAGCCCACGAAATACAAGATAAGCCCCAAAGAGCATGCAAAAATCCTAATAGAGAAACCCACTTGGGAAAAATCCATGGCCCTCTTCAAGTGGTTTCACATGCAGAAAGACTACAAACCCATTGTCATTCATTACAATGTCATCCTTAGAATTCTTGGCAGGGCTCAAAAATGGGATGAACATGAGGATTGTTAGACCCAAATGACCAAACAGAAGGAGGAACTATTGCCCACAAATAACACTTATGGAACCCTAATAGATTTTTCTGGAAGGGCTAGCCTCAAGTCAGAGGCTCTGTAATGGCTCCAACACATCGAACATCAAGGGCTTCAACCAGATGAGGTCACCATGAATACTATTGTTCATATGTACAAGAAAGCTAGAGAGTTTGAATAGGCGGAGGAGGTTTTTAGAAAGTGGTACCAAACTCATAGACCACAATGGGATTTCACATATAACACTTTGATCGATATGTATGGAAAGGAAGGCCTCCTCAACAAATGTTCAAATGCCTTCTTGGAGATGCTCAAATCAGGTATTTTCCCTAACACTATAACTTTTAATACTATGATTCACTTGGTCATCTAGGAGAAGCAGAGGCTCTCATGGATAAAATGGAGGAAACATGGTGCCAACCAAACGTTATGACTTACAATACTCTTATAGCATTGAATGACAAGAATAAAAATATAGACATGGCATTAACTTATTTCAACAGGATGAAACAAACTGAATTTAAGCCTAATATTGTGACTTGTAGAACTTTGTTGCATATACTTTGTGGGAAACACATGAGATTAGAGAAGATGAATCCTTGGTCCAGGAGAAGGATGAATTGGGGGTTCGTGTGGATGAATTCTCAAGGCCTATTATTATCAGAATGTGCATAGAGATGGGGTTACTGATGAAAGCATGGGTTTGGTTTGAAAGCTTTTACCTTCTTGGAGGAATCAGCTCCAAAATCTATGTTAATCGATGCATATGGAGAGCTAGGGTATTGGTTAGAAGATGAGAAGGTGTTTGGCTATAGTTGTGAACGAGAAAGAGGAGTCAGGGAGAGTGTGCCCCTCCGAGAAAGCCTTCTCTCTAGGAGGGTGGCAAGAGCGATTGTTTCGCACATTCTCTTTTGAAGTCCTTGCTGAACTTGAACCTCAAAGAGTTCCGAAAGAAACCCAAAGTTCATACCCTTGAATATTTCTATGTTCATGCCCTAAATGAACCAATGACTTTGAATGCATTCAAACTCATAGTTGGGATAGGTGAGAATGTTGATGAGGATAACATGGCTATTGTTGTTGCTTTTTCCAGTGAAGGTAGCACCATGGAAAGTCAAGGGCCTCATTAATACCCACAGAAAAATAATGGTCCACAAGATTTAGGCCCAACTTCAAAGTCTTGATATTTTGTGTCTACAAAGAGTTAAAACTTATGGGTTTTTGTTAAAGAATGCATTGAATTATATTTGGTCGAATGTAGTGGCTTTCACATTCATTGAGGGAAAAAGCGAGGTTGTGACACTTATGATGCCACAACTTGCTTCTTTTGTAGTGGACTAGGAATTGACCCCTTTCAGAGGTTGGTGAGGGTCATGTAAAATATGGACAGTAGATTTGGGTATGGCCAATATCTACACATCCAATGATGTCGAGGAAACAAACAATTTTCAGAGCCAAATGGTGGTTGAACTTCTAAATCCCACTAGCTTGTTTGTGGGGATTTCAACATGGTGGATACTCAAGAGTGAGGAATGTTTATTACCTATCATGATTCCTCACAAAGGGAAATAGTAGCTATCATGATGCCTCATAATGGGAAATAGTATGGAATGACCTCAGGCCAATCTTGGGTTGTATGACCCTAATAGATTAAGAAAAGAATTGGGTGAAGTGTGGCTCAACTTCCAACAATGATTTGTATCCATACCACTTGATGATTCATGATGTTGATCACAATAGGAAGGACATACATATACAGTGAAATGACCATATCGTCAACACCTATGGAAGACACCTGAACAATTAGGAGAGTCATATAGGATGGTCATCTTTAATGACATCAAGCAATTTCCTTAGTCTAGTAGGTACACTTACTTTCCTTTCCTTGGAGGAACTAACATAGTTGTCTATGTTGGGAAATGAGTCATCACCTTAAGATATTCCTGATCTCCAATTACCCACTGCATTCCATGTAGCTTCAGTGGACACCAAATTTAATTTTTTTCGTCCTTGTATGTTATGAATTTGAACCAAAAAAGAAACAAGAACCAAAATATAACTGCTTTGGATCAATAAATTAACAGTTGAGCCAACTTGCATTAACAATGTTCCATAGCATAGCATTTGTGATCATCATTTTTTTTCTAGGGCTCAATTTTGTATTCTGGAAGGGATTATTATTCGACAAAACTAATAACCAACAGCTCAGTCATGAACAAAAGTGAAATTTCAGGCATTTTGGGAATGATGACTATTGAGGATTGAAATTTCTAGGTTTATTTTGATAGCAGAGTTGTTGATTTCGAAGGAAGAATCAGGAAGGGATTTATTACAAGTCTACTAGTAGTAGAAGTAGGTACAATATAGTTTCTTGTGACCATTCATTCGTCTGCAAAGATATTAGGAATGAATTTGTGTATGTCAAACAAGGGTTGCAGTGGATGAGCATATACCTCAGCTTAGTGAAGAGACATATTCTACTTTTGAAAGGGAAGTTTGAGGCCATTATACACCCTAACAAAGTCAACAATAGAACATGACTCTTCCATAAATACAAACATGGTTTTATGTGGCTAATGGAAAACAAATTTGGCACTTGAGCCAATGCAATACTTTGTTGAAGCTTAGATAAAGGATGTTCCAACATGCTATATGGCATTGAAGATTAGATAAAGGAATTTTTAACATGCTAGATGGAACAGTTGTTCAAGGTAAATTCAGAAAAAATATGTAAAACAGAGACACGTGGAAACAATCATGAACATAATGAGTTGGAGGAGTCCAATTGCATGGTATGGCTTATTGCAGGGCATAAATACACTTATATGGCCATGAGAACCTTGGCACGTGAGATGATATGATAGTATTGCTTGGAAGAAAGACACTATTGTGTGGCACGTGAGATTACATGATACTAATGAACATAGATAAACCTTGCCTCAAGTCTGTTTTTAATACTTCACTCATGCACATTTTGGGCTTATACAATATATGTTTAACACTTGGAGCATTTGAAGAAAAAATCCAAATTGAACCCACATATTGTACTTATTTTACCACTTGGAATACAAGCTAAGGAATAGAATTTGATAGCACAGATTATCAGGTTGACTCAAATGGAAGAGATGAAGGAATGGAGGTTTTTAAATTATATAAAAACCATTAATAAGACTGTGGGTGCCTAATAAGCATGCTTTTCAAAATTTCATTTGATCCAAGAGCAAATGTTGTTGTGTGTAGGGCAATGCAGAACTGTGTGTTGTGAATCTTCCACCATTTTGCATAGTTGATCCACATGTACATGTATACTGACATGAATATGTTGACAATTTCATAAAAATTGTAAGGTAAACCAACCCATGAATCCACATTCGACAAATACCCAAAAGTAAACCAAGATGAGAAGTTGATTCATTGTGAATATTCTTACAGGATGCAGATCCTCACGCTTCAATAAAATCCTCACTCCATACCTGTCTCTTTTCTTGGGTGCATAATGTAGGGGGGATTCAATGGCCACCTCATAAACTTTGGAGGACAAACTACTCATAATATAAGACACATCGGTAATCTGTGAAGGCAATACTAACTCCATTGGCAACAACCCTGCTCTCCTCCAATCTTCTCTTTGGAATACCAGTTTGATTGGATGGAACATTTGTGTTGTGCTGGAATGCCCTACTTTCAGGTGTTGCAGCAAAGGCTCTTATGGTTTTTCTAACTTTGTGTCTACTAAGAGACCAACCAATGAATATGTTTGGGTGTGCATTGTTATGGGGTGCAAAACAAACATTGAAAGATGTTGGGACGACCGAGGACAAGCAAGAGAAGATCCTGGAGAATTCTGTGAGTGCCCCCTTGACTCTGTATTTGTGTCAAAATATATGGAGTATCAGATAGTTCTAAGAATTATAACTACAACACAAGATCCAATCTAATAGGTGGATTGAGCCAATATCATGAACTCAATGGGTGCCTCTGTTTTCCCATTTTCTCATTGATTTTTACTCTCGCAATTAAAATTTCAAACATGGTGTATACATCGATGCAAGCATATTCATATGGTGTAAAAACAAGAAAATAGTTATCCTTGGTGGTGTGCCCCAGGTTTGTTCCCCCTATCTGATACCACACACTAACAAAAATTCGTGCTACTTTGAACTAAAATACCATTTATAGCATAGAACAAGTCCCACTTTTTTGGATCCAAGGAATAGTTAGTAGAGCCTTAAGGCTTAAATATGCTAAATATCAATTAATTGATAGGATTTTGTTCAGGAAAAACTATGACGTTGTTAACTTATATGTTTGGAAGAAAATGATGCTAGTAAGGTTTTTCATTCACAAAGAAACCTAACAGTAAACATATGAATGTGTTTCTTATTGGCATTGTCTATGTATCTTTTCACCAAAAAAATATAGATTTGCAACGACCTTCAAGAGACAAAGGAAGAAATAACTAACCTCAAAATTTGTTGTAGATGTATTCTTCTTGGGCAATTCCTTATCAACCTTCAGATTCAGCTGCAAATTCGCTAGAGCAGTATTCCTCTTAGCCAATTCTTCACTTTCAAACTCATTTTCAATAACCTCCAAGTTATGTCAGTGGATGCTCTATCCATGGCACTGCATTGATGTATATAAATGCTATTTAGACCCCTAATTTCCTCCGACTGATGCTATGAATATACATGAAACCCTTGGAATAGACATGAAACTCTTCAATTCATCTCTAAATACCCTCTCTAAACCTCAAGACACCCCCTCCCGCCAAATAAAAATATTTGCAGCAAACGAAGGTGTGGAAGTCGGTGAGCAGCTTCAGCAAGAAACATTTAGGGTAAAATGAATTATCCTCTCAGACACACCAAATCCAACCTCCCTTTGACCCGCCAAAGAAAACCTCCCTTCGACCTGCCAAATCCAAATTTACGGCACCAACATCCCAGGTTGAATGGGTCACCCTGGAATTTTGGAGAACTCTCCTTGCAGAGCAAAAAATTAATAGGGTAACACTGTATTGGTCAAAGGCATACTGTCATTTTCCCCTTATGCATGCAACCACCTCGTTTCTCATTGCTCCAAACAATGGAAAATGGAAAAGAAGATTTCATGGCCTAAGAGAGATGGAAAGTGTGCCCTACGAAATCGTGATGGAAAGCGTGGCGTAGGAAATCTTGCAATGATATGTTTTTGTTTCGTTTGTGTTATTTTTTTTAGTTATGTTATTTTTACAATTTTTTAATTTTGTTTTTAATTCATGTTTATAATTAGTTACATATTTAACAATATCATTGTCCAACCCACCCACCAAAGTATAACGTGTTGTGTGTGTTGGGTGGGGTACTATGGCAAGTACTTATAATGTGTTTTTTTTCCAAAAGAAAAAAGTGTAATATTGTTATTATAGGGTACTATGGCAAGTACTTATAATGTGTTTTTTTTCCAAAAGAAAAAAGTGTAATATTGTTATTATAAGTTATAAAACAAAGTTACATCTGGAGTTACATAATACCTTCACGATCAGTTGATATAGTTGTTTGAGCTCTTAGACTTAGAAGATAGTGAGCTTGAAAAAACTGGTTCTTACAAAAAGTTATACAGAGAGAACTTCAAATAAATCGGAAACTGGCAGGTAACCCAAGCTTATGCTCATAGACTTAGATATGAGTGAGCTCGAAATATCCTGGAAATTACAAAATGTTATGCAGAGAGGAATCCAACAAATCAGCTGACTAGCGGATTACCCAAGAAACGAGGAAGCAGGACTTCGACGAAGCCTTCAGAAAGTGATGATGCTTCCATGATCGATGATCTTCTCGTCCAAGCTTTCGTTGTAGTGCAGAACGCCATCCACGGGACCCATTGCCAGTTTGGAAAGGTGGTCAGCAGTCGTATTTGCTTCACGGATGATGTGCTGGAAGTGAATCATGTCGAACGAGGCATTGATACTTCTTACCTCCTCCATCCAAGGCTCGAGGAGCAATGTTCTGATCGAGTGCTTACCATTAAACCAATTGACCACCACCTGCGAATCCCCGTAAATGTTCAAGGAAGAATAACCCCTCCTGAGCGCAAACCAGAGCAAGAAACGGAGAGCTAGCAATTCTGCCTTAAGATCGTCTCCATCTCCTATGCCAACCTGAATTTTAACATAATGACTGCGCCGAATATGGAAAAAGATCCCCGCTCCACAAGTACCCTGTTGGGAGGCCCCGTCAAAGAAACCATGAATAATACACTCATCCAGAACTGGAAAGGAGATCCGATGGACCTTTGCCTTTGTAATCTCTTCCGGTTGACCTTTCCAATGATAAAAGGCTCTTGTAGCTGAAGAATGAACCATCGGGAGGGTGTCGTCGAATATCCCTGCATTTCGAGCTTTCCAGATACTGCCAATCAAAAAAAGAGGAAGGGTACTTTTTCTCCCAAAAAGAGCAAACCAGCTACGAAGAACGTTGTCCAGATCGCTTCCTTTCCACTCATAAGGCAAGTAGGTCCTGCCACGAAGAGTCTACCATATAAATTTAACGTATCTGCAATGGATAAAGATGTGTTGTAAACCCTCGTCGGCCACTCTACAAAGGTAGCACATGCCTGGGCCGGAGAAACCCCTTCTCTGAATGTCAGGCCAAAGAAGGATTTTGTCCTATAAATAGAGCCATAGGAAGCATCGAAACTTTAATGGGACTTTCCAACCCCATAGGATTTTGAACCACCAACGAATAGCTGGAGGGTTGGGAGCATTGTCTGCCAGCAAGTTATACATATTAGCCACTGACAAAATGCCCGAAGCTCCAGGACCATCCCAGGTCAACAGATCTAACTTGTTATTGAGTTTGATCCCCACGTTAGCAAGTCTTGAAGTGTAAGAATGCCAAACAGAGTGCCAATGTGAAGACAAATTTAATTTGTCGCTCGAGATCCAACAATCACTGGAGATGTCACTGCGGTTGATATAGAACTGGGAAAGCACCACCCTTTTGCGATCATGAAGCTCCTTGATAAGATCTGCAGGTAACTGAAAAGAACCTTCATTGCCAACATAAGGATCTACCCCCACAATGCACTCAATGCCACTTCCTATCTTCCACTTGATCCATCCTATGAAACAGAAAGAATTGCTGATGTTATTCCAAATAGTCAAGGCCTGTGCCGACCCTTCCTTTTATTTCCTCAACCATTGAGTAGTCGTGAAGCATTTTAAGTACTTAGTGTGGATGACCATGCTCCAAAGGTCATCGTCAGTCAGAGCTCTCCAAAGGATCTTAGCCAACATTTCCCAATTGAACCAGTCTAAATTCTTTAGACCCTAGCCCCCTCGTTCCTTGGGCCAACAAAGACTGTACCAGGATTTCAGATGCCATTTTTGAACCGTTGTTTTCCCCAACCATAGGAAATGAAATAATCTACTCTGCAATCCTTTGAGAATCGAAGATGGAATCTGCCTAAGACCAAACCAGTAGGTGGGCAGACTTTGCAACACTAATTATGCTAATACGAGCCTCCCTCCAATAGAAATCCATCTGACAGCCCCGCTGTTGATCCTATGATCGACTTTTTGCAACAGCCAATCCCAATCCGCCCTTCTGTAGCAGTTGGGTTTGAGATAAAAACCCAAATATTTGATACCTGCATCAATATGATGGAAGCCAAAAGGAAAAATCTCCTCCATCTTACTGATTTCAAACTCTTCGACCCCATTAAACAGGAAAGACGACTTGCCCAAACTAATGGCCATCCCTGAGGCTGAGAATAAAGTGTCAAACAAACACTTAAAAATTATCCATTCATCAACAAAGGTGATCCCAAAAATCATTACATCATCAACAAAAAGCAGGTGCGTAATTGACAAAGCACGAGAGACTATTACCCCTTTAATGTTACAGCCTTCCTTAGCTTCCTGAATAAGTCTGCTTAACCCATTAATGGCCAAAATGAAGAGCAGAGGAGATAAAGGGAAGCCCTATCTAATGCCTCTGATGTAGGAGAACATAGCCATGGGCTCACCATTGACCAAAACCCCGTAAGTGGTGGGAAAGATGCAAGCCAAAATCCACTCGACCATACTTAGGGGAACACCGATATGTAAGAGTATAAGATGAATATAGGTCCAATCCAGACGATCGTAAGCTTTCACCAAGTCCAGGTTAAGGATAAATGCACTGAGGTTCTTATATTTGACTAAGTGTAAACATTCTTGTGCTACCCCCACAACATCCAGAATATGTCGGTTGTGCAAGAACCCAAACTGTTCGAGCGTGATGAATTTAGCCAAAAAGGGTTTTAAGCGATTTCCAATGCTTTTTGCCACCAATTTGTACAAAGCATTACACAAGGAAATGGAGCAGTAGTCCGAAAAGCCCTCCTGTCTATCCGATTTTGGAATCAGAGCAATGAAAGTGGCATTGAGTCTTTTAGGAACAGTGGCTTTGGAATGAGATTCTTCCATTTCCCTCAAAATGTCATCCCCCATGATATCGAAAAAGTGCATAAAAAACTCCACCTTCTAGCCGTCAGGGCCTGGGCTCTTTTCTTTGACCAAAGAACCTAAAACTGACTTAAGTTCTTCCATGGAGATCGCCCTCTTGACCCCCTTACCTTCCTCAGCAGTGAGAAAACGAGGGAAGAGCTTTAATATCTTAAGCTAGTCAACAAGATTATTCACCTGGGGTTGTTTGTATGCTTCCCGGAAGTAGAATTCAGCATTCTCCATGATGAAAGCTTGATCCGCTCTGAATATGCCATCCTCCCCTTTTACCTCCCAAATAGAGTTCTTGTTTCAATGCATATTAGCATAATTCTGGAAAAACTTAGTATCACCGTCCCCCTTAGCTAGCCACAGTGCACAGCTCTTTAAACGCCAGGTACTTTCCTTCTACCTTAGTAATACCTCATTTCTTTTGATCAGATCCTACAAAGCCCTCTGATTGCCTTCATCTAAGGGGGTGGTGTATTCATAGAAAATGTGAAGGTATAGTGGTTAGTGGGGTGGTATATTCATAGAAAATGTGAAGGTTTAGTGGTTATCCTTTATAGGGTATAGTGGTGTATTCCTTTATAAATTGTTTATATCACTTTCTCTACTTTGATTGTATCTCCTAATTCACACTCCTACTCATATTATGAAACGACAATAGGGGCTAAAGAATGTGAACTTGTAATATTTTTCCTCCTCCTTTCGTTTTTGATAGCTTTAGTTAGTGTTATTTTATGGTTTTAGAACCCTCTTAGACTCTTCATGGTGATTTTAGAAGTCTCTAGTGGATTCTGATACATAATTAGTTACACATATGTGGATTATGGTGAAATACTGTGGTTGTTGGAACCTATGAGGAATAATGAGATACGTCGATGGAAAACATTCACATACAGAATTAGTTCAATAAAAAAGAAACCCGTTGAATATGTATTTAGTGACATAATTCACTAAGGACCTCAGGAATGCATTAATTTCTTGAAGGTTTAAGACCCTAAATTACCAGGAATGAAATACTCGTCCCCTCTTGAAAAAATGTGAACCCAACAACAAGAAGAATGTGATTTCAACCCCCTTTATGAGTGCATATTCCTCCTCATAGCAGCTCATCCTCCAAATAGAAACCTTCTGTCCTCTTTCCTCTTGAAAATCTTCACCGATAGCAGACATCCTCTTCAAATATCCTACTGACCTTTCACTGTCAAAAACGTAGACCAGACTTCCAGCAATGGTATATATTGCATCTTTGGGCTTTATGACCTTCCCTCATGTGTATTCATGGCTCCAAATGTTAGATTCTCGCTTGTAAGGTAAAGTAATTATGTCTAGGGCCCTACACATGGACCATGAGTCATATAGTAAATTTATTTATCGTGGACCATTATGTAGGTTATGAGAACCATTATTGGTTTACATAACCTACAAATATTAAACCATAGTTGGTTTATTGGTTTACATAACCATGGACAAACCAACAACAACAATGACAACGACGATGATGACAATGATGATCATGATGATCTCACATGTAGGCTAGAGATTCTTATGTGGTAATCTAGGTTAACATGCATGGACCATCAACCCCATGGAAAATTAACATGGAATTAGACCCTAAGTTTAGTTCATAGGGCATGGTCTAGGCCTCGAGAACCATCCGATTACTAGCCACGATTTAGTTTATTGTCCAACTATTGGATTATTTTCCACTTCTTATCGGTGGAGGATTGGAAAAAGTTGCAGAAAAAACCTGGATTATAGACAGAGGGGTGCTTATGGTTAAGCGTTGGCCTCTGGGTTTCAACCCTTTTACAGTGTTCTTCCAAAAGAGATGCTTATGGATGCTAATGCTCGACCTCCCCATTGAATACTGGGATCTAGCAGCTTTGAGAGGGATAGGAGATGTTGTTGGCAGATTTGTTTTCTTTGATGAAAGGGACCTAAGGTGGAATAACAAACGCATGGCCTGGATTTTAGTGGAGTTCAACATGGACCTAGGACTACCAGAAGAAGTTGAGATTGTCATTGAAAAGGGGTCCTCCATTCAAACCCTAGACAATTGGAGAGAACCCTTTTGATGTCATGTATGTAGATCCATTGGCCATATAAAAACAAATTGTCCTTCAGTGGTTGGAGAGGCTCAGTCACTGGAGTTATTTTCAGAAGAGGGAGAAGAAGACTTAAATGGGAGAACTCAGAATGCTCAGATGGAGGTTCCCAGTCAATTCCCCTCTACTGAATCTTTCATTGGTAAGTTAAATATTTTCTTCTAAATTTATTTACTTCTTTAACGGAATAAGACATTCTTTTTCTAAGTAATAATGAGGAGTGGCTGGTCGATATTTTTTAGGGTTTCTGGGAAATTTTCTTGGAAAATTTTAACAATTCCCATCCCTCTACTTCTCATTTCAACCTTGTCATCTCAGAAACCCCTCCTTTGATTTCCCCCTCATTTCAACCCTGTCATCTCAGAAAAACCTCCTTTGATTTCCTCCTTTGGTTGTTACATATCCCAAAATCCCTATTTTGACTGAGACCTCTCCTTAGGGATCTCACGCTACCCCTCATTTACATAGTGAATGCACCTTGGCTTCTCCACTTCCATTGGATACAAATTTGTTTACCAAACCCTCGAAACCCTCATACAAATAAGTTCTTATTAATAAAGCGCCTCTTCAGACCTATAACTCCTTTGCAAATGGAGCTGGCCTTGTGGATATTGCAAATGTTACCATCAGGAAGAAGCCTAAAAACAAATCCACTAACAGGAAATAAGACACGGGGGTTGTTGAGGGAGGGTTGGCAACATACCCCATAATGGTTTCTTCAAACCTTGTTTATGTTCCTTCTCCTTCTGGTCAACTTAGAGCATTGAACCCTGATATGAGGGTTCCTTAATGCTAGTCTTCTCTCTTAACATTAGGGGGGTTGTTGGTGCCTCCAAGATGCTAGCCCTCAAGGATCTTTTGTCTACAGTTAAAGCTGATGTTGTGTTTCTTCAAGAGACTATGCTGGATCATGTTAGAGCTAAATATTTTTTTCTAAAAGTTTGTCCGACATGGAACTGTGTTGCGACAAATTCATATGGACTTTCAGGGGGTTACAATTTGGCAAGATGGAGTCTGATAGCAAAGCCAAAAAATAAGGGAGGTTGGGGAATAAGAGATCTCAATCTCTTTAACAAGGCCCTAGCTACCAAATCACCATGGAGGGCACTTTTTCATGATGGTATTTGGAGTGTCACCTTGAATAACCAATGCACATCCAAAAGGTTCCATCCTTCTTATTGACTACCAATATGTGTTCTATCCACGGTGATGCACTTGGTCATATGAAGCCTTTGTCTAATAATTATTGTAATTGCATCTTGAATTCACTCAACTCATTAGTTTGCAATATATTCTAGGCCTTGGATATGGGCATGTGTGTGTTAATATGTTATGATCTCTTGTTGCCATTTTTGTCCATTGGAATCCACTTGAGTCACCCTTCACAAAAAGGGGAAAACAATGAGAAGAAAGGGTGATGGAATGAAAATTACTAGCATGTTGAAATTGGCAGGAAAATTTTCATTTTTGGTGTTACAGATCTAAAAATGACCAACATATCCCACTTGTAGTTGAAATTAGATTCACTCTTTAGAGATTATGTGATGTCGCAAGGCCTTAATCATCACTCAAGAGCAACAGAGGGAATTGTTACATATAGGCTAGATATTCCATATGTAGGTCATATGTAGTAGTCTAAGTTAACATGCATGGACCATCAACCCCATAGCAAATTAATATGGTATTAGGCCCTAAAATTAGTTTATAGGCCATGGTATAGGCCACGAGAACCATCATCAATGTTACAAATATTGAAATGGCCACAATATCTCGCTTGTAAGGTAACGCCCATAGGTCACAATATGGCCTATGTGGTGGTATAGAGAAACGCCCATAGGTCACGAGACTTTTAGTGTGGGTTTTGACAAACCTCCCCCACAAGTTATGAGAATTGGGCTTTTAGGAGGGCTTTTCAAACAACTACCTCCAAAAGTTCAATTCTCATGACTTTTAAGGGGGGTTCCAAACAAACCACCTGCCAAAGTTCAATTCTCATGAATTTTAGGGGGGGTTTTGACAAACCGCCCCCAAAAGTTATGAGAATTGAGCTTTTAGGGGGGATTTTCAAACAACTGCCTCCAAAAGTTCAATTCTCATGACTTTTAAGGGGGGTTCCAAACAAACTGCCTCCCAAAGTTCAATTCTCATGACTTTTAGGGGGGGTTTTGACAAACCGCACCCCAAAGTTATGAGAATTGGACTTTTAGGGGGGGTTTCAAACAACCGCCTCCAAAAGTTCAATTCTCATGACTTTTAGGGGGGGGGTTTGACAAACCGCCCCCACAAGCTATGAGAATTGGGCTTTTAGGGGGGTTTTCCAAAAACCGCCCCCAAAAGTCAAATTTCGGGACTTTTGGGGGTGGATTTAAAAAAACCGCCCCCAAAAGTCCAATTTTCATGACTTTTAGGGGCGGTTTTAAAAGACTGCCTCCAAAAGTCTGAATAAACTTTTAGGGGGGGGGTTTACCAAGACCCCCGCAATCCAAAACCGCCCCTAAAGGGCTATTTTGTTGTAGTGAAATATGATGGCAATGTTTCTAGCAGTGTCACAACTGATTTGGATGCGCATGCAAATGAAATTGATGATCACTTGCCAACTTCTATTGGACACTATGTGGATCTTATTTTGAATCAACATAGGCAATCATCTGTTTGGAATGTTGAACCTCAAATTTTTGATCTAATACATCTATTTCATGATATTGGTCACAGTGCTCGACTTCAACGAAGGTTGAACATTGATTCCTCTGCCCGAGGACAACAAGCCTATGTTTGTCAACCATAGTATTCTCATTCTGATGAAGGCCCTTCCAGAATCAAAACGCAAGGCAATAAGCAAAAGTCACTACATTCTTTTTGCTATGAGATATTAAGGTCATTTTCATTCCATACAAGTCATTTGTTTTCAAAACTAGGAAAAATGAATTGTCAGTCCTGCTTCCAAATTTGTAGCATCTACATTTACAACCATCTTTCTAGATGATGAGAAGCATAATAGCTTCCATGAGAAATGACAAAGAGGTGAGGGTTCACCCATCAAACTAAAAAAAACACTAGATGCAATAAGATAAAATTACCCCAATGTAGATTGAAAGGTTCTACCCCAATGTAGATTGAATTAGCAATGAAACCCTCTTGGAAGATCGAATTAGCAATGAAACCACAGTGATTTGCTACCTAATTTTTAAATTTGTCAAATCAAAACAATTTAGGGCTTGGTACTCACGGACTTGGGAGGCATTTTCGGCTCCTCTTATAGTTTCTTTGCTTGGACTCCCTGCCCCCTTCCGCAATCACAAACCGCCTCTCCCACTATCCACTGGTCCAAACCACCTCTCCCAATGCTTGCTCGTTAGGTCACTCCCACTGCTTGCTCGTTGGGTCACTCCCTCTCCCCTGCCACAATCACAAACCTCCTCTCCCACTATCAAACAATAGTCGAATCCGCCTCCCAAAACTCCAACTATCCATTGGTCCAAACCACCTCCCCCACTGCTTGCTTGTCAGGTCAATCCCACTGCTTTCTCATAGGGTCACTCCCTCTCCCCCGCCGCAATCAGAAAATGCCTCAGGTCTCAGGTTGAGAGCAGGTCCAAATCGAGAGTAGGTCACTCCAAATTGATAGCAGGTAGAGAGCAGGTCCAAACCACCTCCCCCACTGCTTGCTTGTCAGGTCAATCCCACTGCTTGCTCATAGGGTCACTCCCTCTCCCCCACCACAATCAGAAAATGCCTCAGGTCTCAAGCTGAGAGAAGGTCCAAAATGAGAGCAGGTCACTCCAAATCGATAATAGGTCGAGAGAAAGTCCAAATCGTAGAGGGTTTATGGGTGTGGTTTATGAAATGCATATGGGCTTTTTTTATTTGTTCTATATATATTTTATATAATGTTTGTTTTTTGGTTTTTTTTAATTTGTTTTCAATTAAATATATATATAACATTATATATAACAATTAAATTTTAATTGTTATATATAATGTTATATATATATATTTAATTAAAAACAAATTAAAAAAACCATTGTTATATATTCATGTTTTAATTTTATTTATTATATATTCATTTTTTTAATTTTAATTGGTTTTTTTGGTTATATATAATGTTTTTTTTTAATTGTTATATATAATGTTTTTTTTAATTGTTATATATAATGTTTTTTAATTATTATCTAATTGTTATATATATAATGTTTTTTTTAATGTTTGTTATATAATCATTGCCATCATCATGATCTTGGTATATGTTGACCATTCTTAACTACCTCCTATAGCCAATTGGCTACTAGGGAAGCTAAGGAAAATATGCACCCTTCCTCCTCATACTTTCAAGAAGGGGCTCAAAAAATATGGTTCATGCCAAGCTCTGAAAAGTGGAAGGGTCATTGCAAAGGATAAAAGGAATCACCAAAAACTCATGTTGACCTTAATGAATGTGGAAAGATATTTTAGGAATATTTTCTTCATTCATGTGAATTTGGCGATAACTAGAGCGAAGGTCAAGATCAATGAAGAATTTATCTCCATGTATCATATAAGAGATAATTAATGACTGGAATGAGAAATTTATCTTTCACTATCAAGGAGTTAAGAGATAAAAAATTGGGACACATGTGCCAAGTGACTTGTTTTTTAAGGACCCTGACAACCAAAGAAGAGTATGGATTGGTACTAGGATGAATGATACCAATAGCTAAGAACAACGATACAGTATTTTTAATTTCATATATTATTTTGTTCAAAAGTATGACAATATGATCACACATTGGATGGGAGGATACGATGAAGCAATGAGATGCTATGATCATGCTCTCTCATTTGTAATTCCAATAAATCCATGGTGATATGACATAATCTTATTATCCATTCACACCGAGAACAATATCACACCCACCCGTTTCAATGGAAAACATGTTAGTTTTCCGGGAGTAATCACCCATTTGAAGCATCACATTTTCACAACTTCCACCATATTGCATAGATCTCCCATCAATAATGATTATCTAAAATTTCTTAGTAACAATTATTTCAATTGGTTTCTTGGGAAACTCAATGATGAATGAAATATGGGTGGTTCTACCATTAATCAAGATAATGAATTTTCTCTTCTTGATATAGCCAACCATGTTTAACATTAATGAGGAGAATAAATACTAGTCAAATAATTAAGGGAGATATCGGGTTCTTCACAGGGTTAGGAAGAAACAATTCCTCAATGATGGGAGGGGATTCCTTTTGAGTTCTTCCATCAAGTTCATCATCATAAATGTCCTCAAATATGTCCACAAATAATTGATTTTCCTTACATCTATGCTCAAGAGAATATTTTTCATTACAATTGTAGCATAGAACCTTAAGTTGATGTTCCTCCATTTTGTCCTATGCCAACTTATGGATCTTGAAAGGTGGAAGAGGTTGTTGAAGAGCCACCATAGTCGGGGAAAGGAAATGAAATAAAGTTGGGATTTTGGACTGAGCATAGGATATAACACAGGCATGACAATAAATATTATTGTCCTCCAACCAAGTAGTAGGTTGGTTCACCTCTAAGTGGGATTTAATTTCCTCTTTAAGACCACTAATAAGGAATTGCTTAAAAAATAATCAATTAATTTTTATGAAAAAACAAATGAACTTTGATGACTCCTATAATGAATTTCAATAGGTAATAAAATATTACATTAAGGGAAAGTTAGTGCTTCATTTGATCGATCGAACCAACCAATCGGATCTGACCCGCTAAACTTGTTTATAATGACTTCAGAAAAATGAGGCATCATACTATTGGAAGGGTTGGAAAATGAGAAGTGATTCTTAGTTTCCATTTTGCTAACTAATTGGGTGAGAGAATCAACCATTTTTTGTATGTCCTCTATGGTTTACATGTTATGAGTGTTTATCATGGGACCATTAGGTCCATCAAACAGGTTAGTGATGATTTATCCCAACACAATCAACGACCTAAGAGGATTTCCTTGTGAGGGTCCATAAGCAATGGTACTAGCGAGTCCACAAAAAAATAAGTTATTTCAGAGTGAAACCATGATGATCAAATTACTCCTTGTTGAGTATCATTACATGGTTTTTAATGCTCCATTAATGGTTCGTGTCAGTCATTTTTGAGTCTAGAAACCCTCCCACACCGTCAATGCATGCATCTAGTCTAACCATGCCAAATTTCAGTCCAAGCCAACACATATTTAAAAAATTTCAACATTGGCCCCATGTATCACATTATTTAATTTATAGGTATGGTTTTTTATGCTGCAATGGTGAGTGTCATTCATTCAATTCTTGAAACCCTCCCACACCGTCAATGCATGCGTCTAATATCAGACTTCTGACTTCAAAAGAATCTGACGAGATCGCTAAACCACCGACGACAAACACTGTTGGTTTTTCTAGGTACTAGCTTTGTCGGATATCATATAATGATGATGATCATGATGATGATGACGATGATGAAGATGACGATGATGAAGATGACGATGATGATGAAGATGATCGATGATGATGACGATGATGACAATGATGATGAAGACGATCGATGATGATGATGATGATGACAATGATGGTGAAGATATTGTTGATGATGATGAGGAAGATGATGATGATGATGGTGAGGATGATGACGATGATGTTGATCACAATGATGATGATGGTGGTGGCCGTGACGATGACGATAAACATGATGCTGTTGATGATGATGATGATGAAAATGATGAAGATGATCATCAAGATGATGATGAAGAAGAAAAAGATGATGATGATGAAGATGATCACGATGATGACGACGACAATGATGATGATGATGATGTTTGAGTCTTGATAATTGTGCATTTCCTTACTAAGCTTCTCTCTGTTTCAAGAATAATTTAATATTCTCTACTAAATAGGACCAACCACGTGAAGGTGGAAGCTCTTATGGCCCCTCCGCCCCCTCACATCACTCTCAATTCCCCATAACCCGACAAAAATATCTATGTACAAAAAATTTAAATGTGTTTTTTGACATAGTATATAACAAGCAATGTTTCTAATTATATCATACTGGAAAATGGAAACTCACTAATAAAAAGTTAATTTATTATTACTACATACCTCGTAAACCTCAATGGTCTTCATCATCTTCTTCATCTGAGTCATCGTTTGTACTATCATCCGATGATCCAGATTCAACATTGTAAGGATTGGCTATATCATCCTCGTCCTCGATGTCAGTTACGATCATCATGTCATCGTCGATATCATCTTCATGGACATTGTCTGATACATCATCTAATTCAATAAGTTCTTCGACATCTTCTTCAGGAACATGATCATCTAACTCATGTTGATCATGATCATCTTCTACAACGTCTTCTTCTTCAAGAACATCTTCATTACCTTCATCTACATTATACTTTACTAGCCTTCCCCTTGGATCATGTCTCACAGCAAATGACCAACCCGCTCTACCTGGAACCTCAGAGTAAAATACCTGTTCACATTGGGTTGGAAGAACATAGGGCTCCGTTCCTGGCTCAAACAATCTTGTATTTACCATGGTAAATCCATTATCATGCTCAATTATTGTTTTATCGGGATCATGTTGATTCAATCGACACCTGTACCATTTGACAACGAACAAAAATACCTTGAAGGAGTTAAAGTCACACTGAAGAATGTCTTCCAGATACCCATAGTATCGATTTTCAGAGAGTTTTGGATGTCTGTCACTTCTAGAAGAAACATTGGTCACCTCAAAGACTGCAAATATCCCATAATCAGATGTTTTCTTCGTTTCATCCAACCTTTTGGTGTGATATTTACATCCATTGCACCGCATAGCCTTATGGTGTTTTACCTACAACAAGCCATAGTACAGGAAAAGATTACATAATGATCCAATATTTATGATTAACTAGTGCATGTTTATAATTGCATATAATGATAAAAATCAGTGTGATGTACAACGACAATATTTTTTACAAAAAAATAAATAGTGTGGTTGATTAATATGCTTACTGTTAACACCCAAAAAGTGCTCACTACCTCATCTACCCCATTACATGACTCATTTGTCCATATTTCCTACCATATCTACCTTCAAAACCTTAAAATTCCATTGAAAAGCCTCCAAAAGGCCACAAAACCATCAAAAAAGCCTCCAAAAGGCTACAAAACCCTTTTTTCCCCCAAAATTATCAAAAATTCCTCCAAAATAGCGAAAACCCTCTAAAAAGGAAATATAAAATATAAAAAAAGGAGGAAAAAGGAGGGAAAAACCCTATACAGCTGACCTAAACCATACGGTTCCCAAAACCATGGTCCAACACTCCACCACCAAAAACCTATAAATAGGTGATGCAGACCCCTCATTTCATATCCACAGTCAAATACACCCTTACTCTGCCAAAATCACTCTCGAAACCCTAGCTCACCCTTGAGCTACTTTCATCCTTGACTGCCCCTTTTGGCCCATTTACAACCTTTTGGAGAAAGAGAAGGAGCAAAGATGGAGTTTGGAGCAACCCTCTTGGACCATTGTAAGAACTTCACCAACCTCTACACCTAAGGTAAAATTTTAATACAAAACAGAAAGATCTTCACCATATTTCCATGTTTTGGTTATGTTTATTAATGCTCATGCTAGTTTAGAATTTGTATTGTTTTATTACTTTCATTTACTATTTATTGAACTGCTACTAAGGAGTCCATTCTCCTTAGTAGGTGCTCATTTGCACAAACTAGGGTGAAAACCCTAGCTACAGTTTTTGCGACTCTGCTTGTGTTTCTTTTGAAT
Organism: Larix kaempferi; assembly: GCA_027924585.1. Lineage (NCBI taxonomy): Eukaryota > Viridiplantae > Streptophyta > Pinopsida > Pinales > Pinaceae > Larix > Larix kaempferi. The sequence goes on along the minus strand of BSBM01000177.1, from coordinate 5,926,003 downwards.
TTATGGTTATAGTTTTAATAGTTTTAAGCGTTTTCAATTTTTTGCAATATTTTTTTGTTTTTTCCTTTCGGTTGTCCCTTTCAGCTGCCGTAAACCGCGTCTTTTACCCCCCTCAGTTGCATTCCAACCGCATTTTTCAGGCATTTACCTGTGATCCGACCGCAGATCTCAGACTATTTCCGGCGCCCTACTGACAGATTCAAGTCTATTACCTGCGATCCGACCGTGGCAGGTAGCTTGTTTGGTGCAATCCGACAACGGCTGTTAACCATTTTCCCGCGTCCTTCCTGCAGCTTTCAGCCATTTTTCTGCAACCCGCCGGCTTCTTTAGGCCATTTTCATGCGTCCTGCCCATGGCTTTCAGCCATTTTCCTGCAACCCGCCGACGTCTTTAAGCCATTTTCCCGCGTCCTGCCTGCGACTTTCAGCCATTTTTCTGCAACCCGCCGGCATCTTTAGGCCATTTTCCTGCGTCCTGCCTGTGGCTTTTAGCCATTTTTCTGCAACCCACCGACGTCTTTAAGCCATTTTCCCGCATCCTGTCTGCGACTTTCAGCCATTTTTCTGCAAACCGCAGGCGTCTTTAGGTCATTTTCCCGCATCCCGTTTGCGACTTTCAGCCTTTTTCCTGCATCCCGCCTGCGGCTTTCGACCTGTTTCCAGTGGCCCGACTGCATCTTTCGGCCAAAATCCTGCAACCTGTCCGCAACTGTTGAGCTGTTTCCCGCGGTCCGACTACCCAGATTTGCCACAGACCCGCAGTCTGTTTTCTGCATTTTTTCCTGTTTTGAACCCAACACTTTGCTGAAATATTTTCTGCACTTGCACAGCCATCTGTCCTGCCTGCAGCCATCCTTCCCTACAGCCTTTTCTACAGTGTTATTTCTGTTCCATTTACAGAATATTTTGTTTTAACTTTCAGCATTTTAATTGAAAAAGAGAAAATTTTGCATTTCAAAGTTTAAATTCTATATTGTTATTTTTAGTTAGAAAGTTTCCCACTCTGTGGCACTTTTACTTGGGTTCATCATCTCACACGCACACACTCTATCACCTAATTCAAGTGAGCCTTAAAAAACTACTTAACACAACCAACATTCTAACCCCACTTGGGGAACACATAAGAATTTTTGTAGTTCGGTAGGATCGGGGGGATAGGCATCCAAATAACACCCCTCGGTTGCTTACACTTGAGACATAGCTGTTGTCCATTAGGGAACCAAAATCCCCTAGTATTTTTTGGCACGGTCACAACCAGTTTATCAGAGGGACTCTCCCCTAGGAGGGTTGAAGTCGCCAGACTGGTTCCAGAGGCTTGAGTGGAATACCGCAATCCATTCAGTAACCAAAGGCTACCTTTCGTAGTTCTCGGGGTATCCCCGTATGGGGATACCGCGGTGATAGAACCAAACGGCAGATTCACCTTTTCTGGACGTGTCATGAACAGGGTATCTTAGTTGCCTTTCTTCTAGGATTGACTACCCGGTGTCCCTCCTGGTAGGGGGATATCTTTAGCCACTTGGATCTACTATCCATATTATCTGACTTGGATTTCATTACCTTTAAGAGGATATGTCTAGTTGAGTCAGAATACTATTTAGTTAGGTGTTTGCATGCTCCCTTACCTCCTTTTGGTCTAGCAAGTCCACTATTTTTATTTTTTAGGAAACCTGCTGCTTGTTGGTATTCTGACCATTTCTATTGATACTCCACTTATTGTAGCACAGCTGTTACAGTAAGTGTTTTGAGTTGGTTGTTGGCCTGAGCGCCATATTTTTTGAGCTCTCCTTCTGCACACTTGGTTGCATTAGGGTTTTTGAGCTGTTTTTTCACTCAACGCAACCCCGAGATATTTGACACCATTTGTCACCATTGATTCCCCGAGACATTCTCGACGCCTCCGAGGTGAGCCCCCGCAGCACGGTTCACTTGACACCACCCATCATAGACATAGATCTTCATCACTTGATACCACTCATCATAGATCTCGAGCTTTGTCACTTGACTCCACTCATCAACGACATAGAACTCCGTCACCCGAGCTAGACGCCCCTTATTTTACCTCTGATTCTGAGGCAGAGTCCGAGAACCCCATTTACACTGCACCAACTAGCCCCATGGCTGCCGTGACTTCCACCCCTTTCTTTGTCGGGACCATTGGTGGAGCATCTACCACCACACCTGCTTTGGGTATGCCCTCGATGGGGCCCACATCTACCATTCCGATCACTGCACCCATTCCAATAGCTGGAATACCTATTCCCACTCCATCAGTGACTCACACTACCCTTGGTGGTGCAGGACCGTCCCATACCCCTTTTGTCCCTCCACTTGGGGGCAACCTCCCAAACCCTGCCCCTACACTTGGGGGCATTGGCCCCACCATGGTCCAACCCACTAGTATGTCACATCCTTCTACTAGTTTGCCATTCATGGCTAGCCTCAACCTTCTTGACCTAGCTAGACTGACAAACTATCCCATCAGACACAACCCTACGTGGCCTCACATGCCCACCAAGCTTCCCTCCGACATCCCTAAGTTTGAGGGCAAGGCAGGTGAGGACCCCCAGAACCATATTATGTCCTTCCATCTTTGGTGTTCCTCCAACTCCATAGTGGACGACTCTGTCCGCCTCCGTCTATTACAGCGCACCTTCACTGGCTTTGCAGCTAAGTGGTACATCGAGCAACCCCATGGGACCCATGCCACCTTTACTTCCCTTGCCTCGACCTTCCTGCAGTTCTTTCAGTTACCTGTCCACTATGACGCGGGAGTTGAGATCCTACTATCTTGCAGGCAGAACACGGCTACCCACGTCACTAACCACATTCATGAGTGGCGTCAACGCCGCAGCCTATGCAAAATCAAGTTAGACGGGCATATCTTCTTAAATTGGTTTCTAAAATCCCTACTTCCTGTTAGCCAAGGATGTGTCATCCGAATGACCTCAATCTGAAGAAGAGGCCATCCTCAAAGCCCAGCAATTTGACCTCATTTACGCCCAATCGGGTTATCTCTATACCATCATACCTGACGCCCCTCGCAGTGATTCCTCCCAACACAATGTGCTAGGGGCATCCCATGCCGCAGACGGCATCATTAGCCGTATTGCCTCGCATCCCCAACCCTTTTCCATAGCACGTCCTAGCCATGGCCCCGACCTTTCACAGGCTACATCACAATCCGGAGCAACCAATTCGTATGCTCCCATGGCACATCACCACCATTCCCACGGACCCTCATGTCCACCTCAGTGCTTTGGTCATGCATCCCCCACTTACGTCCCCCCAGTCGCACCTCAGCCCTATTACTACCCGCAGGCTGCACCAGCTCTTGTGTCCTCTCAAGCCCAACATGCTTATTACCCACCACAAGCAGCCCCTACGGCAAACCCACAACCCGCTCCGCAGACATATCAGCAACCCCCACAAGGTTCAGCACCTATGTAGCCTCCCCCTACTTATTATCCACCGCAGCCTGCTCCCGCACCTGGACAACCCCAGAACCCACCTGCTGCCCAAGGGCAAGTATACGCCCAACAAAATCCGCAGCAGAACCAAAACAACCAGCGCCAACCGGGCCAACAAAACCGTGGCAAAGGCCGTAACCATGGGAACAACCCCCCTCCAGACCAAGGTGGTCAACCTCCCAATCCCCCAGACAACAATAACGTGGCACCTGCCAACCAAAACCTTGATCAGCCGCCCAAGCAGGCCAAAAATCCTAATTTACGAACAAACCATCCTTGTTCTATTTGCGGGGTCTATGGCCACTACACACACGCTTTCCCACATTTGGAGCGAGCTCGGCAACTCTGGACTGATGATGCCCATCGCCAAGGGCACGCGGCTCCTCAGGCACCACCCAACCCCCCACCCCCTTAGCATCAACCTTTGGTGCTGCAAAACCCCTTACCAACCCAAGGCGTAGTGAACACTCAGCCGTTGGCTCCCCCTCAAGGCAACGCACCCCCACAACAACAAATCACTTATGTCGCTCCTGATCAACCCATGTTCGACTCAGGTACTCACCACTGGTTGATGATGTCTTCCACTGACGTCAACCTCCAAACCCGTCGGAACCAATATGGCTCCACCCCTGAAGCCCCTCCCGTCGACAAAAACACTAATGCTCATCCCACTGATCAGACGTTACGTATACCTCCGGCTCCACTAGATGGCACCTCTAAAGCACCTCGCTTCCCACTTCGCCACATCAACAATAACCCCAATGTTTGCGCTGCGTCAAATTACAACATTGTAGATGACTTAGCCCAATCTCCCGCATCCATGTCTGCGTTAGAAGTCTTAAAAAACTATCCTTCACAGCGCAAGACTTTTCTCTCCGCCATTGGTGCTATTGACCCAAATGATTCACAATTGATGAAGGTGCCTCTACATGCATTATGTCCACATTCGTTTGGCAGAAGTTGGGATCCCCTACCCTCCAGCAGTCCACCACTGCGTTGCGAGCCTACGACGGTCGTTCGGCTCAACCCCAAGGTCTCTTAGCCAATGTCCCCGTCCAGTTGGCTGGAAAAACCGTGCTCATTGACATAGAGGTCATCAATGCCTAACTTGATTATAACCTCTTACTTGGCCGCAGCTACATGTATGCCATGAGAGCGGTTGCCTCATCTATTTTCTGTACCATGATGTTCCCCCATGACAGACGCGTGGTCAATGTCGACCAACTCACCTATTACAATCCCAATGCCCCCACTGCACCTAAAAATGTTCTCCCCATGGTTCAACAACCTGTTTGTGGTGCAACTACCTCATTTTTTTCCTCCGTGGGACCCAGAGTTTACTCAGACACGCCGATGAATTCCACATTCCAATCCATTCCACCCGCGTCACCCGCGACCGAAGTCTCTGACCTCTATACTCTTTCCCACAATACACAAACACCCAACAATCAACCGCCCTTGTTACCCAAACCGCCATTGGTACCTAGTCACATTGGTGTTACACCCACCCACACAATCCCCTTCCTATTCCCTCCTTCGGGAGTAGTAAGCGCCCTGGTTATGGCTACTCTCAGCCTTCCCGGTTTAACCTTAGGATTACCCGTGTGGTATATTTCACCTCCCGTTCCCCCGCAGACACCAAATGTCGTCCTTCAACTGGTGCAACCCATTGTCACTACTAGTCAACCACCTCCCGATGTCACTACCCCTTCGTCATCTACGAATCCCCCTCCTCTCATCACGCCCACTGGGGGCAGAGGCCCACAACCATACACTGTCGTACCCCTTCCTAAGGCGGTTAAACCCCCCCCTGTGTTTCATGCTCCCCCAAAATGCTTGTTGTGTGATGAGTTAGGCCATCCAACTCATCAATGTCCACAATTACCTACATTACAGGAACACATGCAAATGCTTGACGACGACCCCAACATTCCGGTTGTCGAACTCGATCCAACCCCTAAGCCTCATGATAAGTCACTGCGTACCAACCACCCTTGTGCCATATGCGGTATTTACGGCCATTACTCCCATCACTGTCCTGGTCTCCCAGATTACAGAGCAGCTCTATACGAGATGAATAATTTGGACCTTGAGATGGAGCCCCCCACAATTGAGGAGATCCACCCTCCGGTATCATCCCCATCCGGAGAGATTAACACCATTTATATGATCTCTTCGACTACCACTCCCTCGTCAACCCATTTGACAACTCCAACCTTTCACAATGATGAGGATATTCTAGAGCCTCTCACTGCCCCTGATTATCCCTGGGATGACATGCACCATCGTTCATATTTCCTCCCAGAAGACTCCTCCTCTACCACAACTACCCAATTCGCAGTTGAGTCCAAAGATTTCCTTCCCACTAAAGTCAACTGGTTTAAGGATCCTATTCCTGCTCCTGATGCCTTTGAAGAAGGTAACATGTCCAACATCTCACCCGTCATCCATATAGATATCTCTGACCCACCTGGTGCTCTTGAAATCATTACATTAGGAGCCTCCTGCAATGAGTATGAGATCGGAGAGTACAAAAAAAATTTCCAAGAGTTCTGTGATGTCTTTTCCTGGTCCTATACCAAAATGCCTGGTCTTGACCCCACTATTATAGAGCACCGCATTGACACCTCTGAGCTCGGGGGCATAATAGATTACCTCGACCTTGGGATAGGGGGCATGATCAACGATTTTGAACCTTCCCCATCACATCTATCTCAGCACGTCCATGACCCCCTTGTTCAAACCAACACATATGTGATCCACAATCATAAACCCCATGCACATAGCATGGGGGCAAGTCATTAACCCTGCTCACTTTTTCACATGCGTTATCTCAACCATTTTTGAGGTCACATGTCACTTGTATATATGATTTGATTTGATACGCCTAGTATTTCGCCCCCGCGGGCCATCATTTATCCCCACCACTGCATCCTTGGCTTAGTGGACTCACCTTTATTTGCAACCATTTTTTAACCTCGTTATTTCTTTTGACCATTCCGGAGTCCTTGTGACCTCCGTTTTTCGCACCATTTGCGTCATCGGATTCATATTTCCGTGCATGTGATGATGATTGAGATCATTTCTCGCTCTCACCAGAACCTTTATTGACATCGTGACATTTCACCTTATTGCTGCAATTTGCACATGGTCCATATCCTGCTAGTCTATCTTGATGACGTTACAGCTCGTTCCCGAAAATGATCAGACCACCTTAATGACCTCCGGCAAGTTTTCCTGCATTGTCGCAAATATAAAATCCAATGGAACCCACACAAGTGTGTCTTTTGCGTTCCAGCAGGCCAGTTGTTGGGTCTCATTGTTTCCCAGAAAGGAATTGTTGTCAATCCCCTGAAGGTCCAAGCCATCCTAGACCTTCCCTCTCCTCGCATGCTCTGGCAGCTCCAAAGTCTGTAGGGGCGATCTAATTTCCTTCGTCGCTTCGTTCCAGACTACGCCACTACCGTTCATGGTTTCTTACGCCTGCTTCATACCCATATACTCTTTGTCTGGGATGAGCAAGTAGAAGCTGCATTCGCAGCCCTCAAGAAAGCTCTCACACAAGCCCCTTTGATCTCCCCTCCGAATTTCTCTCAGGACTTCATCCTTTACGTCTCAGCATCCGATTATTCCATTTCCGGAGTCCTTGTTCAAGAAGACGTCGCTCGCCAAGAGCATGTCATTTATTACGTCAGCCAGACCTTGTCTGGTCCACCCCTATGTTACCCATATGAGGAGAGACTAGCCCTAGCTGTGGTCTTTTCCATCCAAAAATTGTGACACTACATTTTGCTCAGTCATACCACAGTTGTCGCTGATTCCAACCCCATGGTTTATCTCTTAAATTGGCGGCTCCTGCAAGGTCGTGTTGCTAAATGGGTCATTATCCTCCAGGAATATGACCTCACTTTCAAAACCCCTAAGAGCACTAAATCCCTCGCACTTGCCCAGCTCATCACCGATCTCCCCTCCCTTCTACCGTCCCCACAAATCTCCGATGAGTTACCCGACAATCACTTGTTCATCATCTTGTTTGATGACCCATGGTACGGTGATATTTTGTTATACCTGCGCACGCAGAATTTCAGACCCAACATCAATCGTGATGGACGCCGTCGTATCCGTCACCAGGCCTCTCGATATCTCCTCTTAGGCGATGTCCTCTACCGATGATGGGTTGACACGATTCTCCATCGTTTCCTTACACACAAGGAAGCCGAACACGTCCTCAATGACTGTCATAGCGGTGCCTGAGGTGGCCATTTCTCTAGGATGGCCACCGCCCAAAAGGTTGTCCGCGCCGAATACTTCTGGCCCACATTCTTTACCGACTGCATCACAGCAGTCAAACAGTGTCATAATTGCCAACTTTTTGCCCCCAAGGCCCGGACACCACCCGCTCCATTACACCTAGTCATCACCGTTGGTCCCTTTTGTAAGTGGGCCATCGACTTCATGGAATGTAAACCCCCATCTGCCAACGGCCATAAGTACATCATTGTCGCCGTTGATTACTTCACCAAATGGGCGGAATCCATGCCCACCTTCAATTGTACAGCTGACACCGCTGCCCGTTTCTTCTTTAACCACGTTATCACTCGATTCGGGGTTCCCAAACATTTGGTCTCAGACCATGGTTCACACTTCGAAGATTCCATTTGGCGTGAGTTATCCACCCTATTGAAGTTCAAACATCAGTATTCCTCTGCTTACTGCCCCCAAGGGAACAGCCAAGTAGATGCCATTAACAAAATCTTAAAAACCATCCTCCAACGCACTGTTGACCGGCATAAGTCCAATTGGCACCACATGTTGTTCCCTGCCTTATGGGCTTACCGTACATCCACCAATACCGCCACCAATTTTACCCCGTTTCATTTAGTTCACGATGTAGAGTCTATCCTCCCCATTGAGTGTCAGATACCTACCTTACATATCGTCGTCGAGCTTCTCCCCGCAACCTCCCCACTCGAGCAACGTCTGCTATCACTAGAACAAGCTGATGAAGACCGTCGTGCCACTCTCCAAACCATTGAAGCCGCCAAGAACCACTCCAAAGCTGGTTACGACAAACATGTACACCCTCGGAATTTTCATGAAGGGGACATCGTCCTCGCCTATGACCAAGCCCATGACAAAACTGGTAAAGGAAAGTTTGAGTCCATGTGGCACAACCCTTACATCGTGCAGACTTGCCTCGGCAATGGGGCATACATTTTAACTGACTCAGAAGGTCACCCTTTGCACAACCCCCGTAATGGGTTGTATCTTAAATGATTTTATCCCTAAATAAACCCGCGGCCCCATTGGTCTGTATTGTACAGTTTGCTCTCAGCTCTGGTCCACTCTGATCACTAGTCAAAGTCAACAAGTCCAAATGACACTTGTCATGTTGGCCCCACTCACTATTTATAGTCCGTTGACTTTTTCTTGTTTTGGCCATTCTGAACCCATACGGAAACCATTTTTTGAATCGTTTCCACCACTGGAATCAGCATGACGCGACCGTCATGATGGTCAACTCATTCCCTTAGTTTTTCCACTTTATTTTTTGAGCATTTTTTAGACACCACTCGTCGCCTCGGTTTGCGTGCCACTTTGGCTACTCTCCATTTTTTGGTATCTTCTATATCATCGAATTCATTTTTCCGAGCCCTTGATGATGCTTGAGATCATTTCTCACTCTCACCCCCAGATTTTTTGGGTATTTTTCCAAAATGCCCCCCGTCACCTCGGTTTGCGGGCCACATCGGCCGTTATCCATTTTTGACACTTTTTATATCGCCGGATTCATTTTTTCAAGCTCGTGATGATGCTTGAGATCATTTCTCGCTCTCACTTGGTACATTTTCAACATTGTGTCCCGACACCTTGTTGCCTCGGCTTGCACGCCACATCGGTCGCCATCGGATTGTTCCACATTTTTACATGAGCCATTCACTCTTGTCATACAGCAATTATTTCATTATTTTGCCACCATTCATTATCCCGGAAGGAGGCCCACCAGTGTTCCCCCCTCCCTCGTTCTTGGTCATCATAAATGTTCCTTGATTGAGCACTTCCTCCTTGCCTGGCCATTCTTTTTGTTCAGTATAATTTTATCCCTTTTTCGGGCTGGATAAGTCCTTTACGAAAAAGGCACTTAGGGAGTTTCTGTTAAGCTCTTTTCTGACTCCTAAAACAATGAAAAGATCGTCGAGCAATCTTGCTTCCTTTCATTCTCGTTAAAGTACCTGAAAGGGCGTCTATCTGGTATAAGTTTACCCCTTTTCGGGACCTAGTAGACTAATTACGAAAAAGGAATACTCTAGTCACACCGGCTAGAAGAGTTCTTCATTGCATCCTTTTATGCTTCTTCGGGCCTTGGAGACTAACACATGAAAAAGCAACCCCCTGGAGTCTTATTATCACTTTCAGAATCTCTAAAATTGAAAGAAACCATGAGCATGAACTATCCTGGGCTCGTACAAATCCACACGACAGTACCATTCCATTATTTCAGAGTCTTCTTATCACTTTCAGACTCCTTAAAATTGAAAGCAATCACGAGCATGAACTGTCCTGGGCTCGTATAAATCCACACGACAGTACCATTTTACACACACTTCTTCTAGTTCCTTAACCCATGAAGAAGTCCCTCTGTGCCTCTTGGCACTATGATCGATCATCTCGGCAGCACCCCTAATCAGGTCGCCTTTATTCAGAGTATTCTGCAGTCTCCCGCCATTTTACACCAGCTTGAGTATCCCTCATCCCAGTTACTATCCTTACAGCTATGATCCCTTTCCATCAGTCAGTTTCATATGCTACCCGATCATCCCCGCCATCATACTCTAAACAAAGGAAGTTTGAGTCCACCCACTCTACTTGCCCAGTTATCCCCCACAGTATGTCAATCCTACCATCAGTACTCTCACACTTCGGTTCTCCACCTCGCTCTCCTGTCAAGGAAACATTATTGCCTTGATAAGTTGCAGGTCTCCCTCTGTCGACGAAAGCCCCTCTATTCCAGAGGATAGACCCAGAGGTCCCTGCGCCTTGGACCCATCACCATCTGTGGTGAGTGCCTACGGACCACTCTGAGAGGGTCATCATTGCCTCTCCGAGTGGTTGTTTCTCACATGCTTGACTTCAACACCTTGATAGCATCGTTGAGAATCGCGCAGGGTTTATATCCTTCCGTTATTGGTCGAAGACCCCGGATTTTCCCCGACTCTAGCACATTGGTGAGTCACTTCGGAACGCCTAGTTATATGTTCCCGTGGATGTCTGGGTTGCGTTGGCGATTGTATTCGGAAGCCATCCAGTTATATGCTTCCTTGAGTACCCAGTTCAGTGTACCATTGAGAGTATGACTCCCCGTCACTATGATCCAGCAGCTCATCAGTTCCTCTGGTACCCCACTCAGCAGCACTGTTGTTATTCCAGTGTATCAGTTCTTTAGCTCAGACATGGTCAACCCAGCAGTATGTCCCAGATTTGTGTCCCCTTTGGACCCTTATGATGTACACAGTGGTTCTCTATGTATCCTACAGGTCCCCCTTTTTGGGCCTTACAGTTATTTTTATGTATCTTGATACGAGCATGGGTATGCCTGCCTCGTCCATATATTGAGAGTCTCCCTCATTCATTATTTGAGGCCATGTATATGTCAGGTCCCCATATTTTGGACCCCATTGTTATTATTGTTCTATATCTTGATACGAGCATGGGAATGCTCGCCTCGTCCATATGATCAGATTATTCCTCATCCATTATTGAGGTTATGTACTTTTAGTTTTTGCAGTTTGTTCGGGACCGGTGCTCCGAGCTCCAGTTTGTTTCTTCTCTTCTCCACACCCCAGGAAAACCATACAAGACTTATGATGTTTATCGGCCATACGATGAGCTCCTGCCCTCACACATCAGGGGGCAATCTGTTAACACCCAAAAAGTGCTCACTACCTCATCTACCCCATTACATGACTCATTTGTCCATATTTCCTACCATATCTACCTTCAAAACCTTAAAATCCCATTAAAAAACCTCCAAAAGGCCTAAAAGGCCTCCAAAAAGCCACAAAACCATCAAAAAAGCCTCCAAAAGGCTAAAAAACCCTTTTTTCCCCCAAAATTATCCAAAATTCCTCCAAAATAGCAAAAACCCTCTAAAAAGGGAATAAAAAATATTAAAAAAGGAGGAAAAAGAGGAAAAAGGAGGAAAAAACCCTATACAGCTGACCTAAACCATATGGTTCCCAAAACCATGGGCCAACAGTCCACTACCAAAAACCTATAAATAGGTGATGGAGACCCCTCATTTCATATCCACAGTCAAATACACCCTTACTCTGCCGAAATCACTCTCAAAACCCTAGCTCACCCTTGAGCTACTTTCATCCTTGAGTGCCCCTTTTGGCCCATTTCCAACCTTTTGGAGAAAGAAAAGGAGCAAAGTTGGAGTTTGGAGCAACCCTCTTGGACCATTGCAAGAACTTCACCAACCTCTACACCTGAGGTAAAATTTTAATACAAAAAAGAAAGATCTTCACCATATTTCCATGTTTTTGTTATGTTTATTAATGCTCATGCTAGTTTAGAATTTGTATTGTTTTATTACTTTCATTTACTGTTTATTGAACTGCTACTAAGGAGTTCATTCTCCTTAGTAGGTGCTCATTTGCACAAGCTAGGGTGAAAACCCTAGCTACACTTACCTGCTTATCTTTTAAACCTCTTGCTAAATCGATTTCCCTTTGTGTTATATTGGTGTCTCCATTGCGATGTGAAGCTTTAACCAATGAAGCCACACCTTCCCATGATATTCCATGACCAGATTGTTCACATCGTTCGATCCATACCTTCATCCAATCAAGATTGTTTGCGATGTATAAATGAATTGCATCCCACTCTCGACCAACTGTTTCATGATGACAATAAAATTAAAATTCAATACAAATGTATAGTCAATTAGGATTAAAGATAGAATATGTATGATTTTATATATACATAAAAATCACCAGTCAAATGTGTTATGTTACCTTTCACCTTCCTCGATCTACCTTTCCCCCTGGGGTACTCCCCTTCGAAATTGTTATTGGATTCCGGATCACAAATGCGATGTAAATTGAGCTTTGACGCTAATTTAGGAAGATATTCACTAATATATAGCATGTTTTAGTATACCATATATCCCTCCATCATAGAACCCTCAGCATATGCTCGTTGTCTGACCAAACCCTTCATAAATTTCAAGTGCCTCTCAACCATCCACATGGACCTTGAGTTTGCAGGGCCACACAGTTCAATCTCCTCAACTTGGTGTATGAGGTAGTGTTCCTGTGCATTGAAAAATGCCGAAGGTAGATGCTTCTGCATTTCACACATGAGACGAGGAATTTCTCTCCTCCGATACTTTATGTCTTCTTTATGGAATTCTTTAGATGACAACCATCTACAAGTGACATGACAAGTACCAAATCAAGAGATTAAAGGAAAAAAACATTATATTACGTAACATGGATTAGAGAATGAAAATCAAATATAAGTTCTATGTTGAATTGAAAAAACACTAAGCGCATGGAAAAAATCACCACTTACCTCATGTATTTCCCGAGACTATATATTATTTGTTTGACATTGTTGTCGAAGTTGTCCAGGATAGAGAGAGGTAGAACATACTGTAACAATAATATAAAAATAAATGCATTTTATCAACAAAGAGTAAACAAACAAAAAATGTACCAACCATATTCACTGGAGCGGGAAAAAAAAATTAAAAAAAATCCATACCATAATAATTACCTTCATGAAGACATGCCGATCGTGAGTTTTCACCCCCGCGAAATCACCTTTCTTTGTTGTGATATTCTTCATGTTCGCACAAAATCCGGTGGGAAATTTAATTTTTCGAATGACTTCTTTTACAACATTACTTTGTTGGTCCATTAAGATCCATGGAAGTGAGTTGATATTAATTTGCTCTCTGTTGCTATGAAATTGAATGACGTCTTTCATTGCATGGTTGCTATCTTGAATGTCTTTGCAAATTTTGACAATTTTTTCTTTGTCACTCCTTCCATCCAATATTCGCCATAATGTTTCGGTCACATTCTTTCCGATATGCATTGTATCAAATAGATGAGCAATTTGTAGGTGCTCATAGTAGGGAAACCTACTAAATTATATAGGATAACTTTTCATTCCTCGTAGAATCCCATTAATGCCTTGATCATGATCACATGAACGACAATCATGAAATTAGATAAATCAATGTCAATTACAGTAAACAACACATAATATAAAAAAAAAACAATATAACATAACATATACGATGATTCATAATTATATGTACCTTGACGATTTCTATTATATTGCAACTTCCATAGGCGAGGTGTCATTCTCTACAGTTTTAATGCAGTCTCTTGCTTGCCATTGAACAGATGTTTTTCGGTAGTTCGATACCGGTGATTCTTAGAGAGGAAGTTCCTATACTCATCAAACACCTCCTTTCCTAAGCTTTTTGAACGACGAGATTTGATCTTAGGACCACAAACCGGACATGCAAATTTCCCCTTTGTCTAAAGACCTACATAAAGGGATGGAATATCTATATCAATTATAAAAATTTTATACAAAATGACTGGATTATTTAGAAAAAAATGTGTGCGTAGTATATTAACTAGTAGTTAGAAAATTAAATGCAAATAAAGAGGAACTTATAATTACATACCACAAAAATGGGTTAACCCTGGGGAATCATGTATTGTCCATACAAGCATTGCATGGAATTGAAATTGCCTTTGTCATATTGGTCTAGATACGTCATACATAGTGATGCCATTCCATAACTTCAGTAGCTCGTCAATAAGAGGTTCGATATATACATTCATATATTTGACTTGGTACTTACCTGATTGAATTGAACATATAAAAATATAATTATGAGACGTACCATTTAAATTATATATATGAAACCATATTGCACAATACAAAAACATTAAATATATATATATGACATTATGTGACAAAAAATGACAAATGAGAATATACCACTACATTAAAAAAAAACTGCAGTGTTCGTACCTGGAATAATCATCAACAACATTATGTGCTCCCTCTTTATTGTCAACCATGAAGGAATGTTGTTGTTGATAACAAAAATAAGCCACATCGAGTAAACAGATCTCATCTCTGCAAAAAGATTGACACCATCTGCTTCCAAAGAAATCCTAAGATTAAAAGGTTCGTCTTTAAAGTGAGGCCATTTTTCCTCCATATCTCTAAATGCAGACCCATCTGCAAGCATCTGAAGAATGTCGTCTTGACTTCTGTTCCGTGCATGGTAATCCATAAACTGCGCTATGTTTTTGCACCTGAACAGTCGTTGCAAACGAGGAATAATGGGAATATAACGTAGAACCTTGCGAGGCAACTTTTTAGTTACTTGATCTGTGTGATATCTACTAATATGACATTCAGGACATTCTGTTGCAAATTCATGTTGGTTGTAATAAAGAACATGATCATCAGGGCATGCATGAATTGCTTCATACTGCATTCCAATTTCTTTCATGATGGAAGATAAATCTCGATATGTGCGAGGTAAAATATTTGATGGTGGTAACAAATATTCACCTATCATGCTACAACAAATTAAAATAAAAATCTAGTTAATATAATATAGAAATAATATTAATGAAACAAATCTCATCTGTAATCATTTGACTTATATATGAATTAACAATAAAATACATGACAATCATATATATTTTGTGATGGAATATATTACATACCTTAACATTCGTGTGACTGATATGTTTGAAACACCATTCATAACCTTCAAGTTCATTACCAACAATAAAGCAGAGAGAAGATTTGTCTTGGAGCTGTCATAAAGGGGTTCGTATGCCTTGTCAAGAAGAGGTATATCATGAATATCATCAAAATGTTCATCTTTTTCATGATCATCATCATGATCATGATCATCCATTCCAACATTAAATGAATCATGGATCAAAGAATTTGTAACATCATCTTCAACTATGTTATCAGTATGATCATCTTCTTCAATGTGATCATTAATTACTTATTCTCCATTAATATTCATAGCTCCATGTTCATCCGGTACTTGTTCTGGAAGCACTTGTTGATCCGGACGATATGCCGTAGGATGTATTTCCTTTATAATTACATGAAACAATCAATAGATAAAAGTTAATATAAGAAATTCAAACACAAAATGTAAAAATTTATGTGAGACATTAAAAATTTAACAAATTTTGTACTGTTGGGATGAAAAGAACAACGACCAATTGTACTATTGGTCAAATAGGTGCATCCAAAATATCCAAGAGACATAATAATTGACCCAATTACTGAGAAAAACTACTCAAAAATAAGATAAACGATGTTATGGTTTATATAGAGAAAATATAAGAGAAATTACAACAGGCCAATATAGTCTTTATTTCTATTATCATGATCGAAAGTGTCACAAATCTAGAGAGTTAAGTGCTTTCCTCGGTGAGTGTGGGTTAGTCTCATGATTAACGAACAAATAAATGATACATAACTTAATAAAAATTAATATAAGAAATATTAAAATAATACATAAATTTACAAAACCAATCAAAATAAAAGTATATATAATGCAAAACTTACAAATGGGTGGTATTCATGTCCCCCCTCAGCGTGCCCATGCTCCCTACAATGTTTTGTGGCTGTTGTGATCAAAATTCTTCTCCTCTTAAAGCCCCTGCATTGACTACATGGACAATAGCATTTCCCATCACCCCTTCTTTCAACTCCTTCCCACAATCTAGCAAGCAATTGTCGATTTTGTTCGTCTGGATCAAGAATATTGCTAGTTGACATTTTCTCGTAAAGAGCTTAAATGAAGATTATCGATCTTAGAAAATGAAGCTCCACAGTGCTTTGCTCGTTTGAATCATAGAAACAATGAAAAACAGTCGGCCGAACAAAAAAAACTTCCGCAAACCGTCGCTAGTATGGCAAACATGTCGGAATGTTTGAATATTTATAAATTTTAAAAGTCAAAAAGTCAAACCAACGTTGGATATCCGACCACCCTAACCTAGTTACTGTTAGGAAATCTCTATTGGATATTTGACTTATTCGGGTTTGAGATGTCATCGGTTATCCGACATCCCAGGCATCGGATATCCTCATAGGTGTCAGATATCCACAGAGCTGTCGGATATCCTAAGGGCCTCATCGGATATTCAAATAGTAGTCAGATATCCGATGGACACTTCACGAAATTAAAATAAGAAAAAAAAAAAAGTAATTTTGAAAGAAAAATCCGACGACACAGTGCATTTCGTCGGAGGTCGTTGGATTTGCTCGTTAGGCTTTGGGTTCAAATATACTAGTGTGATGTGTGATTTTGTGGATCAAGTACCCACTATTTATGAAGAGGCATCTCATAAGAAAGAATGGGAAGAGGCAATGACTAAGGAGTACCAGTCAATAATGAAGGATGATGTTTGGGATATAGTTCCCAAACCAAAATACAAAAGTGTGGTATCTTCCAAATGGATATACAAAATAAATCATGTTGTAGATGGTAGCATTGAAAAATATAAGGCAAGGTTTGTGGCCAGAGGATTCTCTCAAAAAGAGGATATTGACTATGAAGAGACATTTGCACCAGTTGCAAGGTACACTTCCATTAGAACCATCATGGCACTTGCATCCATGATCAAGTGGGAATTACACCAAATGGATGTAAAGACAACCTTCCTGAATGGTGTGATTGAGGAGGAAGTGTACATAGAACAACCACAAGGACTTGAGGTCGAAGATGGAAGAACCCATGTGTGCAAACTGAAGAAGGCTTTGTATGGGTTGAAGCAAGCTCCCAAAGCTTGGTATGGAAGAATTGATAGTTTCTTGATAAGCTTGGGATTTACCAAAAGTAAAGCTAACCATAACCTTTATCTCAAGGTTATGGATGATGAACCTGTTATATTGTTGCTATATGTGGATGATCTATTTCTGACTGGAAATAAGAAATAGATTGTCGAATGCAAGAAGAATCTCTCTACAGAGTTTGAGATGAAAGATCTTGGATTAATGCATTACTTCCTAGGTCTGGAAGTATGGCAAAGACCAAAAGGGATCTTTCTCAACCAAGTAAAGTGTGCAGTGGAAATCCTGAAAACATTCGATATGTTGGAATGCAAAGCCATGGCCACTCCCATGGATTCCAACTTGAAGCTGTTAGCTGATGACTCTTTAGAGTTAGTGGATGTGACTCTATACAGACAGATTATTAGGTCATTAATGTATCTGACGAATACCAGGCCAGATATATGCTTTGCGGTGAACACCTTGATTCAATATCTAGTGGAACCTAGACGAGTTCACCTGATAGTTGCAAAGCATGTGATGAGGTACCTAAAGGGTACGATAGATTTTGGTCTATGTTATCGTAGAGATCATGACTTCAGATTGTATGGCTACACAGATGCTGATTGGGCAGGAAGTGTATCAGACAGGAAGAGTACATCGGGTGGATGTTATTGTCTAGGATCTGCCATGATCTCGTGGTTTAGCAAGAAGCATTCAAGTGTGGCTCTCAGCACAACTGAAGCAGAATATATTGCTGCTTGCTCTATTAGTTGTGAAGCGATATGGCTTTGAAAGCTATTATCAGGATTATTTGACTTAGAGATGGACCCCACTGTGATCATGTGTGACAACCAGAGTTTTATCAAGATGACAGAGAATACATTATTCCATGATAAGTCAAAGCACATGGAGATCCGATAATTTTATATATGGGATATGGTGCAGAAAGGAGCTATCAAGCTCGAGTATGTAAGCACTAACAAACAAGTTGTTGATATATTAACCAAAGCTCTGTCTCGAGTAAAGTTTAAGTATTTTCAAGACAAGCTTGGTGTAGTTCAGAAGGACCCTCCTCGAAAGGGGGAGTGATATGGTCACTGATGATGATATTTCCTGCATCGACGGTAAGGTCGATGATGTGGATACCTATATTGATGAGAATACTGATGAGGTTACCTGTTCCGATGATGAGGTCGATGATGAGGTTACCAGTTTTGACGATGAGTTCAATATATGGTCCTTATACTTTGTCTAAGTGGACGAGGAGGGATTGTATCATCCCTGGACTTCCATCCCTGAATTGATCCGTAGACATATGTCTCTGAGAAGTGGTCCCTAGTGGACATGAAAGGACTGCATCGTCCTTGAACAGTTAGTTCAAAATGTACGTGACAGGATTGCATCGTCCATATACATGAGAAGTTTCTTAAATGAATCAGGATTGATCATCCTTAGACAGTGATCCCGTAATTCCGAAAGGAAGGATTGTCTAAGATGAGAGTTGATGGACTGAAATCCCATAATTCCGAAAGGAAGGATTGTCCATGATGTCGTAATTCCAAAAGGAAGGATTGTCTAAGATGAGAGTTGAAGGACCAGAATCCCATAATTCCAAAAGGAATGATTGTCCATGATCCCATAATTTCGAAAGGAAGGATCACCAGAGTTGATGGACCAAAATCCCGTAATTCTGAAAGGAAGGATTGTCCATGATACCATAATTCCGAAAGGAAGAATCACCAGAAGTTGATGGACCAGAATCCCGTAATTCATAAAGGAAGGATTGTCCAGGATCCCGTAATTCCTAAAGGAAGGATCATGTGTATTGTTGATCGTGATGATCTAGATGATGATGCTACTGATCGTGATGATCTAGATGAAGATGATGTTGATCGTGATGATCTAGATGATGATGCTGCTAATCGTGATGATCTAGATGATGATGATGTTGATCGTGATGATCTAAATGACGATGCTGCTAATCGTGATGATCTAGATGACGATGTTGTTGATCGTGATGATCTAGATGATGATGCTTCTAATCGTGATGATCTAGATGACGATGATGTTGATCGTGATGATCTAGATGACGATGTTGTTGATCATGATGGTCTAGATGACGATGCTGATGATCGTGATGATCTAGATGATGAGGATGTTGATCGAGTGATCCAGATGATGATGATGTTGTAGCTGATCGAGTGCTATAGAAGATGAAGACTCAATACTGACAATGTTTATATTCCAGTATTGATTATGTTCCAGTAATTATTTGAGTTATTGATGATGATGTATGAATAAAGCTTCCAATGATTTATAGATGTATCATGTATCATGTAGTCGATGACTCCTTGCTCCTAAAGATGTTGTTATAATATCCTTCTTGTTAAGGGGGAGTGTTGAAATATTGTAACTTCTAAGAATATTATATTTGTATTTTATTATTCCGGAGATGGTACATTCCTCCGTAGAGATCCTATTGTATATCTAGAGATGTTTATTCCTCCGAGAAAGTGTGGTAATTAGGGTTATTAGATCACCCATGTGAGGTCGGCCCTGATTTAGTTGTTTAGGGGTTATTAGACTCTCTTAGGAGAGGTCGGCCCCATTAGGGTGAAAATTCAGTTAGAACATGAGTATAAATAGAGGAGGTGTGTTCCTCATTTATCTCATTCATTCACTCCCTTGTGATTGGCGCATAGGAGAGAGAGAGGTATATATAGGAGGAGAAGGATCTCTTGTTGAGGATTACATCTTGGATTGGGTTGATTATCTATATTGAGGAAAGCTTTGCTGGGTTTTCTACCCCATTAGGGTTTCCCAGGGTAAATCTTTGTCTATCTTGTGATTGTGTTTCTTTCAGTGATCTTGCTTGTGAAATTAGGCTAAACTTAACAAATGACACCAATATTAATGACCTTCATATGGCCTATTTGAGCAAAATATAATTTGATTTAGTTGGAAACTTAAAAGCAATAATATTTTATGTATTTTATTTTCATCTGTGTTTTTTGCATTGATGAAGAATATGCAAATTTAGAATGTGCTCCAGATTTACAAGTTGGTTGAGGACATTCGAGCAAATGGAGGTCTTGTCACAAGTGAACCAGGTCGCATTAAAGGGGGAGCATAGTGATATCTTTTCGGAAGGATCCAGATGACTACCTATTTGAGATAATTCAAAGAGGTCTGAACCACTATGTCAAACTATGCTTCGTATTGGAGATATTGATCCATGAAAAAGTAAAAAAAAAAATATATATATATTACAGAATGATGTGATTTCTTTTCAGCAAAATTGCAGGCCAATGTACACTGCATTGCATTGCAATGTGAGAGTTTATGACATTGTGTGGAATATTTATTTAGCACTCTATATTTACATCGATAGGTGTTTATATCTTAGAATTTGGGGTGGAATAGCATCTATGTTGTTCCTAGATTGCATGAGGATGAGACAATTGTACTGTCCACATTGATTTTATGTCAGTGATTCAAAATTCGAAATAAACAATTATAAAAGAAAATAAATACTAGCACAGCCACAAGTAAAGTGGTCGGTGAACACCGATAGGTGTAGCTAACCACTTAGTTTTGTGGAGATGGTTGGTTATTAAACAAAGGCTAAACATTAAACTAATTAATATAAACAGTAAACTAATTAATATAAACATAAAACAAATACTATTTAATAAACATACCCCTTTTCTTAACCACCGCTTAATTGAAGCTTATTTAAATCTTAATCAAGATGCATTTGAGCATAACAAGATACGACGACCATGAAATGAATCCCCACTATACACTTGTTACACTCATGTTAATCTTTTTTATCCACTCAAGGAAGTCCAAAATCATATCTAAACACCTATCGGTGTAATAAAAAATAACTGGTAGTTGATGCATGAATAACTAGTAGCCAATATATGGATAACTCTTAACTGATGCATGGATAATAGGCTTCGTAACACACAACAAGTAACAAATAACTTAACTTATCACTGATTTGTGACACTTAACTTATGACAGCCTATTGGTGTTCACCGACCATAAGTTAAGCGGCTGTGCTAGTTTCTTTAGTTCATGATAATACTCATATGCTTTTTAGCAAGATATGCTGAACAAATGCCATCATTCAATGAAATTTCAATTTTTAGTTTTCTTCAAGAATATGTATTGTTGGTTTCCTTATATCGAACCTTTTTTCCTTCGTTTATGGACAAATCCTTTCTTTGTATTTAAAAAAACAAATAAATGTTTTTCCCAAACTTCCTTATATTATAATCACATCTCTCAACTGATGTAAAACGATCTAAAGCACTTGATGTGATTCTCACATACTTGTTCAACCAAAAATACTTTCAACCGGTATATATAAAAAGAAAAAAGGCTAGATTGCTTAAAAAAATGACTAGAACCGTCCCTTTATGTTTGTAAAACCATCATTTTACATTTGAAAATAAGTAGAAACGTCGTATTTCCATCCTAATACCAATATAATTGAGTTTTGAGGTTCCTATGGTAAGGTGTTGTTAAGTTGGTTGTTGTGGTAAGGTGTTGTTAAGTAGGTTGTTTGGAGAATCCACAATAGATCTTTTTAGTTTTAGTTGTTTGGATCAAAATTTGGATCCATCATTAATACCATGGTTGGTCTTGATGATGGACCTAGATTTGAATTGGAAAGGTTTTCAAACAACATACTCCACATTATTACCAGAACCTTGATGATGAATCCAGATTTAGATTTCAAAACTTAGGGTAACCAAAAATGTAAACAACCTACTTAATAATATTTTTTATTTATGTTTTAAAATCCAACAATATTGTCAATAGCTACAGATTTGGTGTGAACCATTATTGATTATATAAAAGTTATAATCCTCCAGCCTATCAAACCACCACAAGGACTCTAGAGTTCAGTGAAAAAGTGTGGAACCTCACCCAATGTTTGAAAGCTCTATATGAAATAGCGAAAAGGGCAGCTCAATGTTGAAAACCTCTCCGAAAAATTGGTGACTTTTTAAAAAGTCGCGAGTTTTTCCCTAAGCCGAAAATTCAGCTGGGAAAAATTGTGATTTTTTAAAAAGTCGTGAAGGCACGACTTTTTCCAAAAAGTCGCAAATTTTTAGTAAAAAGCGCGGGTCGACCCAAAAAAGTCGTTCGGGCCTCCATAATGGAAAAAATCACCAAGGAGGCTTTTTCACAGTTTTAAAAACTTAGTTTTTTTTCTTCAATTTGATGAGTTTTGTACAAGTGACATTGATGTCAACAATACTAAAAGTGGCATTCTCTTTATCTTTAATTTTCCATCCTTTTACTTAAATTTTTAATATTACCATTAATTGTTTCAGGATGTTTGAGAGTGGTTCCAACCTCATCGGACTTCATATGCAAAAAATATAATTTTCAATCCCATTTAGAATTCAACAGACTTAATGGTTTTTAGGATTTCAGGATTGCAACGTTTTCACTAGATTCTATCATGTATGTGGGTAAGGGATTGGAATTTAATGAAGCACATCAAGCTCTCTATGTACCTTGATGTTGGTGGTGTTGATGCCCGATTGTTGAAGTTGATTGAATTCCTCTATCATGACCTTCATAAAAAATGTACCCTTCAATTAGGCAAAATCACTTATTAAGCATGAGAAGCTCTTTCTACCTTATTTTAACACTTGGATTAAGAAGTTTCATCAAAATTGTAGGGTGTTAATTGATGTCCTTAGAGGATCAAATTCTAGATTAGAGGTAGAGGCAAGGGATAGAGCCTAGAGGTGGGGGAACATGGAACCATTGATGAATATGATCCCAAACATAGACAATGATTTTGATGATTATGTTTTTTCAATTTTGATTTAGATATGTATTGCACTTGGTGCAATTTTGATAATATTTTGTCTCTAATGGTTTGGAATCATAACTTGGTATCTTTAATATATGTATATATATTCATTAAAATTGTAAAATTTTATGTATTTTTTAGCAGTTCGAGTCATTGAAATCAAACCGCTCTGAGTTATTTGCATCCACTACATCTATATATCATTGCTTTCTCCATATTTATGTTCCAAGGTGTTTATATGATGTTATTGTTACTTTATATTTTTAAAATTCTAAAAAAAAATGAATGTATTTTGTATTTTTTAATGTTTTCCGACTTTTGCCGATTTTTTTCCCGATTTTGCCAAGAAGTTGTATTCGAGACCCTTGCCGATGCCGAATTTTTCAACATTGGCCGACAGCTACCCTTGTGGTTCCTCCAGTTTGGAACAAAGAAATCTTCCAACCTAGAGCAAAGCCTACTATGAAATTCCCCACCATGAATATCACCGTGAAGCTCAAGATGAATATAGGCAATTTATTGCACCTCGGAAGGAAATTAATGTGAAATGATTCTTCTCAGTGTTAAGAGATATTGAATCTTTAAAACATTAACATGTTGAAAGCAGCAAGTGCACCACATTCAAAGCAAAATGTTATCGGCATCCATGTGGCAATCCAGAATGAAGGCTCTCAATCTCCTTGTCGACCAAGAATTGAGATTGTTGTTGCTTATAGTGAACGCTCATTCTCCATTTCAACCACCTCTTCCCAACGGTTACTATGGCAATGCAATTTTTCCCAAAGCTAAGATACAAACACTTTTTTATATTTTTAACAATGAGCAACATTGACCAATGTGTTTAATATCCTTAATAATAATTTTTATATTTTTAACGATAGAAGTTGTCTAAAAATTCAACCATTTTTTATTTTGCAAAATTTAAATTTAACTGTGTTTTAATGGCGATTTTGATGGTAGAAATGAATTCAATGCCATTAAAAACCCTTGGGACACCCAAAATTTCATAATTTAAGAATTGAGTTAACGATAAGCAACATTGACCATTGGATTTAA
Organism: Larix kaempferi; assembly: GCA_027924585.1. Taxonomy (NCBI): domain Eukaryota; kingdom Viridiplantae; phylum Streptophyta; class Pinopsida; order Pinales; family Pinaceae; genus Larix; species Larix kaempferi. The sequence continues at coordinate 5,901,781 of BSBM01000177.1, read as the reverse complement.
TGTCCTCTCTAAAAAAATATAGATGATAAAGACGACTTGGTTTACAAGGTCTTCTTAGAGTGACCCTCTATACAAATATTATAACAAATTGTTTAATATTATAAACATTATTAATATATCATACGAGTTGTCTAAAACTGCTACAAGTTTTCCCAGAGAAAATCCTATTTTCATACACGAATTTGCCGAAATCCGGGATATAATTTTTAGAATCTCAAATAACAGTATTAATCCTGCATAATTTGGATGTCCTGGAGTTTTCTAGGGTGTTGAATTCATCTAGATGTTCAGAAAAAAATGATTAATCAACAAAAATCGTTGGATTTTTAGATTTCATATCGTCGGATTCTAACCAAATTTTGGTCGAACAGGAGAAATCGTAGCACTTTTAGACGACTTCATATATCATATTTTTTGGATTGAGTTGTGTTCAAACAATAACTCAATAAAAGTTTTCGATCACTAATCCTAGTTAAATTCTTAGAATAAAATATATATTTTAACATTACAAATATTTAACAAATGAGTAGAGCTCTAGCTTAGTCGTAAAAATAATCATCAAAATAGCCACTCTAAATGAGTTAATCCAAAGAGTCATATGAACTTAGTATGCGAATTAACATAAAAGTACATTTAAAAATGCAAATTTTTAAAAGAATTCAAATAATTACTTTAATAATTATTGTAATGTAAAAAATCTCACCATATATATTAAATCCAATACAATTAAAACAAACTGTAAATTACCCATATTAGATACATGTCTTTATGGGCTCTTTAATACCAAAATCCTCTGTCTGTAATACCCAAGCAGAGCTCTTAGCTCTTTGGTGTCTTCTTCATTTTATATCCTCCATCCATATTTCCAACGTTCAGCTTTTTGGAGACTCCTCTGCGATCATTGGATGGGCGATGGAAACTAGTGAACTCATGGTGGCTTCACTTGATCAGTGGAAGAGGAAGATTAGACTTCTTATGCTTCAATTTGATACCCTTAACATTGAAAGCATGTCTCCCGTAATTACAACTTCAGGGCTGATGGACTATCAAAGAAAGGCCTTATACTAAAAGAGGGCACTCTCTGGGTAACACATTTCCATGAGTTGAGGCCTCCGAAAACTAAGACTTTTTATATCTATTAGATAATACTTTACTATTTCTGTACTCTTTGTTTTTCACTGTTCTGTAATCCTGGAACTAATTTTGTACTTGGCAGTTTGTGGACTGTGTTTACTTAGTATTTTGAACTCTCGATTTAATGAAGCATTAATAATAAGTTATGATTAGTTACATATGATTAGAGATAGTTGTTTATGTTCTCACAGATTAAACATAACAATAGAACTTTATCCTTGGGATATGATATATTGTAAATTTCTTTGATTCACCCTCATGAATAGCAAAATTATTTTTTTTGAAAAAAAAACCCAAAATCAAACATGTCTTTTTAAACTCTTTAATACCAAAATCAAACATGTCTTTTTGAACTCTTTAATACCAAAATCAAACCTATCTTTATGGACTCTTTAATACCAAAATCAAACATGCCTTTATGGACTCTTTAATACCAAAATCAAGGGTACTACACTTAGCAAAACACCAAAATAAAGATATAGTGGTTCGTAAGGATAGTTGGTCCTATAGTAAAGTTTTTAGCAACACTCATGCTTTAACTTTAACTTTTTTTCTAATTTTATGCTGTTTTGGGAAATTGGTGCATAACATGATGCTAGGTTGTGAAGGATCTATGGTGGAGGTACAATTTTCATTATTTTAGCTAGTTAAGTTTTTGGAGAGCTAAATGATTGTACTTGCCCTAGGATGCGATTATGGTATGTATATGTATTTCATTTTTATACATATATATGAAGTTTTCAATTATTAAAATTTGATTTTCAACTAAATCATTATCTTCCATAATTTCGTAATTTCGAGCTCTTGTTTGTTTTGCTGATTTAAGATAAGTTAAGTGATAATCATTAATGTTATAAAGTGATTTTTAAATTTGATTTATGCATGATAAGATTTCAAGGTCTATAACTTGTTGGAACACATTTGATATCATTTCTATTGATTCTCTTGTTGATTGGAGTCGAAAAATAGCAAAATATTATTCATTACTTATATTCATTATTTGTTGATGTAAAACTATAGCTTGAAATCACAATACTGAAACTTTTATTTTGGAATTGTGTTAAAATGTAATCATCATTTTTTTATGGTTTTAACGTGGTTCCTCGAAATCCAAACAATCTCTTTAAATTGTTCATGAGATTTCTATGTAGTGTATAACATTTGTCATTATGGAATTAGTATGTTTGTTAGCGTATAACTGTAGCTATTAGTATTAAGCTTTATACATTTTTGATTTTTTTTTATAAATTTTTGATTTTTTTTAATTTACTTTTTTAAATAATATTGTAAAACAAATAAAATTATAACTAAGAAAGAAGCTTCATGATTTAATAGTAAAACTCGAATTCCATATCTAATTAATCCTAATCCCAAGTATTTTTGTAACGTTTCTATTTTTTAGTTCGGCTAGTAGGAGGGGACATTAATTGAACCAGAGCCTCTAAATTTCGCCCCATAGCCATCACTACGAATTCTTAACAACTAAAATGCATGTGCACACATGGAAATAAAAACACACAGCATAAATAATACAATCCACACACACATATCATGCAATTCCAAGCATAATTGTCACAGGCATATAAATAAAAATCATTACACATCATATACATAAGAATACTTATCTTTAGGCAAAGAAGATCCAAGCAATTGGCTGTGTAAGAGCAATTTTCCACCTAGCCATAGGCATTCTGTCTAGCATATACTCTTTCTACTGAGAGGCTAGCTATGAGGCCACCAGGGCAAAGGGAACATCTACAGGCTTCTATCTCTCAACCCACAACCCATTATGCTCACTGTGTTTAGCCAAAAAGCTCAACCAAAGCTCTACAAGGGTCTCACTAAACCATCACAGCCATGCCACTCCTTTGAACTTCCCCACACAACACAAGGAAGGAATTTCCCTTCACTGATCCACAGTTCCCTCAGGAAATCCAACCCGTACAATGCTTACCAGTGTGTGTAGTAAGAGTCCAACCTGTTGTATGCTAATGGAGAACCTCCTGCAACATCAATCCATGGCTTCTCAAGCATCCAAAAGTGGCAGAACTCAATGGGTAAAGGTTCCTAGCTTGCCCAACCTCCATCTTCACTTACAACCATCTATTTTCCCTTCCAAAAATGCAGCTCTATGTGCAAATTCAAATTTATGGGTTAATCATAGTCTGGTATGTTCATGAACAACAATGGAAAACTCTACGTAGTGTAGCAGCATGCATGAGAGATTGAGAGTCTGATCAAAAGAGTGTTGACTCCAAGGATATGAGGTAAGGGTGAAAAGACAACTGACATAACTTTTGACCATAGAAGAAATAGGACTGTTGACAGCTGACATAACTATCACAACCCCCATGTTTCAATAACTACATGAAGTGACTTTTCCCACCTACCTCACTTGTGCATTCAATGAATGAGTTTAATAGTCAAAAGAAGGTAATTGGATCAATTAAAGCACATGGCATATTTTGGATGAGTTATAAGGTTGACACATGTCAACATAGGATTTGGTTTCCCATAAGCCCCCTTCCTCTTCCCCTTTGTTGGAATCATAGCGCCTCTAGTGCTCTTTACACAACCATCTTGGACCACTTTTATTAATTTCCAACATAATATTTACATACATTTCAAATTGGCACAGTAAGCCAACCATATGGTCCAAATAAAAATATATACATCATACATGCTGCCTAGCCATTCACTAGTTGGGCCTTGGCCTTGAGCTCCACACTAGGAATCCATATTAACATATTTACATAATTTACATAATTTTGATTAAGTACATTCCAAGTCAAAATTGAGAGTATCACAATTTTAACTCAACCTTAAATAGAAAGGATGAAACCCTATGTTATGATGAATCCCTAAGTTTTTTGAGTGAGAGGTCTAAACATAATGATTATTTTGATGTTCATTTTTTTCATAACACAATAGAGGAGAAGAGCCAATACTTGCATGGATTAATAGTCAAGATAGAAGTGGTGTTAGCTAACCTCAATCTTGGAAATACTAGTTACCTTAAGTTGTTCATTAAAGTACTTCATGTACAAGTCATTGTCTATTTTAAGTCACATTAATGTTCACCCATTGGTCCCAACCACAAATACACTAAAATATATTAATACTAGAAAACTTGGAACTTTATGGCTGACATAGTATCAATTTAGATTCATTACACCTCAAATCTTTATATAAAATTAATAGAAAAAACAATTAAAAAACATAAAAAATTAAGTTACATAATTTTAAAAAAAAAGCACCACTACTTGTTGCCTCCCCTAATTTAAACTTTAAACAAAATATTGATATAACTTTATAAAAAAATAAAAATTATAACATTTATATTTTGATATAATATAATATTTTTTATTTCCATGTCATTCCAAGACAAGATATCTTAGATGCCGATGTGCCTTATCACGTTGTGTTGATTTGGATCTCTTCATTACAATGGGTTTTACCTTTTTGTAAGGAGAGAAAGCATGTATGTATATGTTTATATGTCGGTTTTTAATTTTTTTTCTTCTTTTGACTTGGAAAGCAAAAGCACTACGATTCTGAAATAATTTTATAAAATTGATAGTGAGGATAATTATTGTTATTTAAAATGATTTTTATCTTTTTAAATAAAAATAATAGTTTTGATAATTATTATTATTTAAAATGATTTTTTTTATGATAAATAATGATGTTGATTTAATTTTTAGAAAATGTTTAAAGAATAAATTCTTAATTAATAAAAAATAAGTTTAATTTTTTTTTTTCAAAATCAAACATAAATTTTACATTTGGAAAATTTTAAATTTTGATAAATAATACTTAATATTTATATTAATTACATTGGTAGGTGTTTATATTTTAGAATTTGAGGTAGATTAGTATTTATGTGGAGGATGAGACATTGTATTTTTTATATTGATTTTATAACATTAATTTCAAATTCGAAATAAACAATTATGAAAAAAAAGTAAGAGATATTGTACGAGTATTTATAAATTCTACATTATTATCTCTTTTAATATGGAAATAAAAATAAAATCATTTACATTATCATCTTCTTTAATATGGAAATAAAACTAAAATTTAATCTTAAAGTAAAACTACAATTATTTGAAATTAACTTAAAAATAAAATATAAATAATAAATAATAACAACTAAGTAATAATGACTATCCACTTTGACAATATAGTCAATTTTGACAACTTCAAAAAAAAAACTTTAGTTAGTGCCTTTAGTGCCCCTCTTTGTATATAGGAATACAAATTAACGCTTGAAAACCAGACTCATGACCACGGACTTGTCATCCAACCAATCGCTGCTCAAGGTCTCGAGGTCAAACCTCACCAACCCCACATTTCGGTGGACTTCTCTTTGTGTTTTTCCAGGGCTGCAACCACAAAATCTGATCTTATTCCTTTCCAGGATATTTTATCCTGCGCATTTCTTAGTGGCCATGTTCCACCTATAAGTGCGCATTGATTCTGCGCAATACTTACCGACCAATTCCGCGCCCCTCTTCACTGTAATCTGGTCTAGTAACTCCATGATCATGAGATCTAAGATCAATATGCAGCTGTTGTTGTTACCCATCCTTTTACTTGCAATCGCGTCTTGCGCAAGTGCGGCGGATACGCGCCTCGTGTTCGCCCATTACATGCTATATGCGCCCGACACTGTGGAGGTCCTGAAGCAGGAGATTCAAGTGGCCCGGAGCAAAGGTATCGACGCCTTCGCCCTCAACACCAATGTCTGGCGCCGAGAGCGCGCCGACGCCATCTACCAGGCAGCCAAGGAGATCGGGCCCGACTTCAAGCTCTTCTTCTCTGCCGACATCCACAAGGATTCCAATGGCAACCTCAGCCCTACCGACATTGTCGAGATGATGAGCAGATACAAAAGTCACCCCAACCAACTGTTTTTCAGAGGGAAACAATTCTTCACGGCCTGGCTGGGCAACGACGACTCCTGGTGGGCAGACTACGGCTATTCCTCTGCCCTCACCGGCTGGAAGGACGTGTTCACCAAAGCCAGCAACAGGATGAACAGTCATTTCTTCGTGCCCTTTTTCCCCACCGACGGATCATACTACGGCGTGCTGGGAATGCTCGATAAATTCAACGACACCATAGACGGTCTCATGGCGTGGGACACTTCCGCCTGGCCTTACTACGACTCGACCCTTCAGACGCCTTCGGACGAGAGGGACAGCAACTATCTGAAGGCCTGTAAGGACAGAAGGAAGGTGTACATGGCCACCCCCAGCCCCTGGTTCTTCAAGAACATCCAGGATACCTGCTGCTCTTCCGATTGCCAGGCAAAGAATGTCGGCTGCGGCTGCCAAGTGAAGGGAAACTATCAGGGCCCCGGCCTCTGGCTTTCCCGATGGCAACAGATCATAAGCCTCAGCCCTCCACTGGTCGAGATCGTGACGTGGAACGATTGGGTTGAGAGCTCCTACGTGGCACCTCCGCTCAGCGTGGCCGCGAAGGACGTGGCGAACTTCACCCACCGTGCATTCCTTGATTTGGGCCAGCACTACATCCGATGGTACAAGACAGGCAGGCAGGCAGCCGTGACGGAGGACTCGCTCTACTTGTTCTATTACACGCACTCCAAGAACGCCAACGCGGCTGCCGACAGTTGCAAGGTGGCAAATTCCGACACGCTGAGCGACAAAGTGTACGTGACTGCGGTGCTGACTAAGCCTGCTTACGTCGAGGTGAGGTCTGGCGGTGCTTCCAAGACGTTCAGTGCTCCAACGGGAATATCGACTTGGAGTATGGATTTCAGTGAAGGACAGCAGGTTGCCTTGCTGAAGCGCGGAGGAGCTGTTGTGAAATCCGTGCTTGGAAACAAAGCCATCACGAATAGCGACGTTTCCAGATATAATTTTAACGTATATTCAGCGTCTTCAAATTGCCGTCAGATGTAATTACAGCACATTTGCGTGGTAATATGGCAATAATAAAAACAGGACTTTGTAGTGGTAGCTAATAAGAAGAACCAATGAACAATCTGGCTATCAACTCCACAGGATTGGTAATGGAGTCCAAGCCAGAGAATTGGTAGTGGAGACTGAGTGCACCCATGTCTAACGTTGACCAATGTTTAACCAAAACTCTCTATGAAATTTTCCCAGTGATTTATTGTCTATTAATTTATGCTTTTGTGGATGCAGATTATGGATTATGTGTGGATATCTGGAATTGGTTTCATACAACATTTGGATGCTGCATCTCAGCCATTTTAGATCTGGCATTCCTCACTCTTTCCTTTCTAGTGTAATCAATTGCTTTAATTTGATGGACTATTTGAAACTGTACTTGAATGTATGGTTTTCATCAATTAGCATTCAAGGGAATCATAGGTGCAAAATATACCTTTGACACTAATAACAGAGATGGTTTTCATCAATTAGCATTTAAAAGAATCAAAGATGTAGAATATACTTTTTACACTAATCAAAGAGAGAGAAAAATGTGTAGAAATCTAAATAAACATAATTGTAATAATGAACAAGACATAATCATAGAATTATTAGATAACAATTAATAGATAAACATACAACCATTAGACATCATTTCCAAATCCCCACACTCCAAAGCACACTCAATTGTATTAATCAACAACTAATAAATGGTTACAATACATTAGAGAGTTTCCTTGCTCTGAACAGAGATGTTAGGCAACAGAAATTTCAGCAGCATAATAATAAGTTAAAAAACTTTCCTCCAACATTAACTCTCAATAACAAAACCATAAATCATTTATGGTTTTCCAATTCTATAAGCTGACACAAGCGATTAATTGGCCAAGTACTAGCCCTTAGCATTCATTGTCTAATCTACCTTTAGAAAAAACTAGCTTATTCTTAGTCTAAGTTCTGCCTGGAGAGCCCTTTGGACACTAGCTTTATTAGTTGCTTTCTTGGTCCAAGCAGCAGAGAAACAAGCTGCCTTTATATACTCTTATAGTTTAGCCCAAGCAGTTAGTCCCGCCTGGAGCCCAACATTTATACCTAGCCACTGCTCAGCATTTAGTCCCTAGTCCCTGCTACAGCTCAAGAATGCAGGAATGCAAAGTGTATAATTACACATGTCCCAACAAGCATTATGTAATAAAAATCCTCCTTACATCTAGAATTGGATATGAACATACAATAGATTTGTTAGAATTTATAACTCAAGAATCATTACCTGTTCCGCTGCATCAAAGTGTTTAACTACACATGTCCCAACAAGCATTATGCTAATAAAAATCCTCCTTACATCTAGAATTGGATATAAACATACAATAGATTTGTTAGAATTTATAGCTCAAGAATCATTACCTGCTCTGCTGTAGGAATGCAAAGTGTATACTTACACGTGTCCCAACAAGCATTATGCTAATAAAAAGCCTCCTCACATCTAGAATTAGATATAAACATACAATAAATTTGTTAGAGTTTATATGCATCCTTATGTAAGAGTAAAATAATTTGATGATACTTCCATTAGCTCTTGCTTCCTTAAGAGACCATGCACCAAAAGTCCATATGCATCCTTATGGAAGAGCAAAATAATTTGATGATACTTCCATTAGCTCTTGCTTCCTTAAGAGACCATGCACCAAAAGTCCATATGTTAGTATGTATGTGAGAGAGATTTAAAGCCTTTGAAATCTTGATGTCATTTAAATTCCCAACCTACTTTTTCTTAGATAAAACTCTACTGAGCTATCTACAACAAACAAGAAAATAATGGAGGCAATGTACATCCCTTGCTTATTCACCGAGAGGGTTTGAAAAAATACGAGGCAGAAACGCTTATTAAGACAGCAAAATCAGTTGTTGATTTTCATTTCTCAACCCAGGAGATCATGTGTGGATGCATCTCTGATTCTCTACAGTGATTAAAACAAGTCTATGCTGTAGCGATTTGACACAGTTAAGACAAAAATATTGAAGCTTTTTGGATTGATGGTGTATAGTTCTTCCTGCACTGTGCCAATTACATCATGGAATTGTTGGCCATTTACGAAGTCGATCTGTTCCCTGGAAAGTCTTTTTGACATGGAAAATTTCAATCTACCAGCAGTAACCTTCTAGATAATTTTATAAAAAGCATTTCATAAGAAGATAGGCCTAAAGTCACTGAAAAAGGAGGGGTCATTGATCTCTCAGATACAGGCTGAAAAGTAGCATCAAGGGCCTTGAAAATCCTACCAGAAGATCTAGATGCATCAATTGCATAGATCAGATCCAATCTAAGAAAATCAAACAAATCCTTAGAAATGTCTGGCCTAGGTGCTTTATATGATTGCATCGAGTCCACTACTTGAAGTAGTTCCTCCTTGCAGATGGGTTGCATAAGACTTCTTTTGTTGTCCTCCTTTAAAAACATTTAATTGAAACTAGCAGATATGGCAATGACATCCCTAATAGTCCCCTTCCCATGATCTTGATAAATAACACTAAAGTGCCTCGTTGGGTGATTTGAGATGTCCTTTTTTGGATTTCTTTTGTTAGTCTAAAGATTCTACAATTTGAGTTGGAATAGATGATTTTTTCGAGCACAATTTTGAAAAAATCTAGTCTTAGTTTTTCAAAATTCAGTTTACAGTTGTTAAATTCTAGAATTTTGGGTGTTCCAAGAGTTTTTGAGAGTGTTGAATCCATTTTTACCATAAAAAATCTCAATAAAATATAACTAAATTTCCATTTTTGCAAAATAAAAAAAGTTGAATTCTGGAAAAAAGGCCATCCAAATAGTTGAATTTTAGACAACTCCATTTTCTATTCCTTTCTTTCTCCCCTCCAAGACAATTAGTCTATTCCTTTCTTTTTCTGAAACTGATAGTGCACCAATCTTCACTTCATCACTTCGCTGTACAATAACAACTTCCAGAATAATCTGAATTTTTAGCTCGGTGAGAGATCCCTGTTTGAATTTTTCAAAGTTTCCATCTTAATCTTTGAAGGTTCTCATAGAACTGTTTCATAGCATTGTGATGCATTATTGTAGTGATATATTTTCCAATTATACCATACAATCTCTTTGAAGGCTTTTTAATGTAACCAAGGGAAACATTATAGGATTGAAGATTATTTTTATTAAAAATATTTCTAAAATTTCTAAATATTTCCTTACATTATAAATATACGAAAATATAATTTTGGTTAAATTTATATATAAGTAAAAATGACAGTTTTTTAATAGTACATTTTTACAATTAACTTTCATTATTAGAATTCAAAAAAATGTTTTAAGAATGAGATAGAGAAATTTCTCTTAGATTGAATTAAAGACCAAGATATGTGAAATCTCTTTATGAAAGTACTTGATTTGTTTCCCTTGGCTTTGTTTGGATTACTTACTACATTATTAATAGTAATAGTATCTTTTCATGAAATTGCTAAAGGGTTTTTATCTATGCATACAATCTTAAATTACTAATCATATCCTTCCTGAGATTAAGTGATTTTATTTAAAAGATAGTTTACTGCTTTATGTTCAAATACCTATATACATAAATTTTTTTATATTGCAATTTGCACAATCACAAGCAAGCATTTGCTAATTATAAAGCTTCACTTCCAGGGAATGAAACATAACTCTTTTTATTTTATCAGGTCTGCTTCAGCAAAACCGAACACCCAACATTATATAATTATGTGGTGCGCTTGCTTATTCACCTGGCTTGCAACCAATGCAAGAGCCCATGCCATTCAACTTTATTCGTATATATAGAAATATATTGGTTATATGATCATGCAGAAGTAGAAGAAGTTGAATATACGTTAAAATTGTAGCGGGAGATGCCGCTGTTGCTGATTTGGATGTCTCCATTCACAGACTTCACCTCCGATCCTCCACGGCTTAAAGTGGCAGATTGCTGCCCTTCGTTGAAGTCCAGATTGAACGTGTTTATCCCCGCGGGAGCAGCGAACGTCTGGGAATTGCTGCCAGACGTCAACACCACGGTGGCAGCCTCAGTCAGTACTGCAGTCACGTACACTTTGTCGCTCAGCTTCTCGGAGTTCAACACGTTGCAAGTGTCCGCGGTGGCAGTGGCGTTCTTGGCGTGAGTGTAATAAAACAAGTAGAGGGAATCCGCCGTGACGGCGGGCTCGGTGCCCGTCTTGTACCATCTGATATAATGCTCGCCCAGATCCAGGTACGCCTGGTGCGTGAAGCTCGCCACGCTCTTAGCGTTCTCACCTTGGCTCAGTGGAGGTGCCACGTAGGAGCTCTCCAACCAGTCATTCCACGTGGCGATCTCGACAAGAGGGGGGTTGAGGGTTATGATCTGCTGCCATCGGGTGAGCCAGAGGCCCGGGCCCTGATAATTGCCCTTCACTTGGCACTGGCAATTGTTTTCGTTGGAACTCTGGCAGTCGGCTGAACAGCAGGTATCCTGGATGTTCTTGAAGAACCAGGGGCTGGGAGTGGCCATGTACACCTTCCCCTTCTCGTTACAGGCTTGCAAATAGTTTTTGTCCTTTTCGTCAGAGGGCGTCTGGAGGGCCGAGTCGTAGTAAGGCCAGGCGGAGGTGTCCCACGCCATGAGACCGTCTATGATGTCGTTGAATTGGTTGATTTTTGCCTGCACGTCGCCCAGGGATCCGTCGGTTGGGAAAAACGGCACGAAGAAATAATTGGCCTTGCCGCCGGCTTGGTCGAAGACGCCCTGCCAACCGTTGAGGGCGGAGGAATAGCTAGTGGAGGATTGCCACCAGGAATCGTCGCTGCCCAACCAGGCGGAGAAGAATGGCTTTCCTTGGAATGTCAGCTGGTTGGGGTGGCTTTTGTAATTGGTCATCATCTCGACAATGTTGGCAGGGCTGAGGTTGCCATTAGAGTCACTGTGGATGTCGGCAGAGAAGAAGAGCTTGAAGTCGGAGCCGACCTCCTGGGCGGCCTGGTACATGTTGTCGGCAAGCTCTTTGCGCCAGACATTGGTGTTGAGGGCGAAGGCGTCGATGCCTTTGCTTTGGGCGATTTGGATCTCTTGCTTCAACGTGTCCACGGTATCTTGCGCGTAGAGCAGGTAATGGGCGAACACGAGGCGTGGATCCGCTGCTCTGGCGCAGGAGAACAGAGCAAGTAACAGCAGCAGCTGCTGAATCATATGGATGGACCTCATCATGCAGGGCAGGAATGTGATGTAAGGAAGGCGAATGAAAATGTGATGTAAGGAAGGCGAATTTAAAGGCGGAAGGTAGCAAGGGTGACCAGTTCAATAGGATCCGAAACAACGATTTCAGGTCTTCGGCTTTGGCGCTGCGGGTCAATCACGACAGATGGGACTGAAAAGTCGACATCTTCGGCTGCATTGCGGGTCAATCTGAAATTTTTCCATGAAGTCCATCGTTCCAATCGAAACTCAGGAAAATTTGTGCAAACTTTGAAAAACAACAGAACACAAATCTTCTGAATTATCCGCAAATTGCTCCGCTTATTCATTACAAAGTTAATGAAAAGATGGAATTATGCTCACATTCATCAACAAAGAAGAAACGTATACGCACATCCAATTTCTAGCCAGCGGGGAAATTGCCTTCAAACTACCTTCATTAATTATCCACAACAGCATGGAGTTATTGAGGAGCATATGTTGCACATGGAAATTTGAATAAGCTGAGTCAGTATGTTTTGTATAAATCTTGAGCAATCGTGTAAATGAATGTATCTTCTTTCCCTGATGCCTACTTTCTTTGTAATTTATTGGTAAGGGTATTCACATAATGATAAATATCTAGGGTGTCATCAGCTTGCTCTTTTGTCTTTATCAATTCACAATCAACATCTTCATTGGAATCTTCTTGGTTGTATTGTTGATCATAATAATGCATTTATCTATTCACAGTCACCAGATTAATTGGAATCTTCTTTGGATGTATTACTGATCATTGTGTTAATAACGCAAAGTTGTAAGTGTCTCATTTAGCATTGCCAATCCTGGTGTCTAATATCATTCTTTGTAATGACAACCACCATTGTTACAATTGTGTTTCCATTGGTTTTGTCCATAGAGTCCATGTGCCTGCTCATGTTTATGTTAGAAATAGTAATTACTTCACTTAACTTATCTTTTACATTCAGTTTCTATTTAAACGTTCAGTTAATAAATGCAATAACATGCTTTGCATGCATGCAAAAGCTAGGTTAGAGCTTTTAGGGTTTTCCATAAGTGTTTAAATACACATTAGATTATTGTTTGTATTACATCAGTTGATCTCCCTTTATGAATAAAGATTGAAGAGTCGTAGCTCATTCCACATTATCTTTGTTTTATTTCTACCTCCATCCTTCAGTTTGGTATCAGAGCTTAGGAGAAGATCAAATTGGTAGCATAAATTTCGGAAGAAGCCAAAACCGTAGCTTTGAAGAATTTGTAAGTTTTTTGAAGAAGTTTCACACAATTTTTTTTTTGAGAAATTATAAAAAACAAAAAATTTTGGAATTAATGGGCCCTCCCTATAGTCCAAAGCCCGGTCGTAGTTAGTGTAGACCCGGGCAAGAAGATATTTTTTTTAAAATATATTTTTCTTCATTTTTTTTTTATGAGTGAAATTTTTTCACGAAGTTGTTTTTTCTTTTACGAGATTCTTTGAGTAAGAATTTTTCTTTTTACAAAAGAAGAAGATATTTTTTTCAAATCTTGTTTAAGAGGGAGACATTGTTTTGAAAAAAGAGGAAGGAGATTATTTTGAAAAAGCCACTGAAGGACACCGCAACGTCTATGGCTTCTAGCCGCAATCAATCTCAGATTTCTCCTCTTACAGGGAAAAATGACTATGATATATGGGCCACGAGAATGGCGGTTTATCTCAGGTCAGAAGATGCATGGGAATATGTCGTGTATGGCTATTCCGAACCTGCAGATGATACAGCTTTTCAAGCCCTTTCAAATGCATAAAAGGATGTCCTGCGAGCACACAGGAAGAAAGATGCAAAGGCACTGCATCTCATAATGAACGCTTTGGATAACAACGTATTTCCAAAGATATCAGCATCATTTCATGCCAAAGCATGGGATACCTTGGCGACAAGCTATGAGGGTGCTAGTAAGCTACAGACAACTACACTCCAAAATCTGAGAAGAGATTTTGAAGATCTGAAGATGAAAGAATCAGACTCAGTAGATTCGTTCATGACCAAAGTCATGGGTATTGTTAATCAGCTTAATATCTATGGTGAAAAGATGGAAGATCGAAGGGTGATTGAAAGGGTTCTGAGATCCCTACCCCACAAATTTGAGTCGAAAGTTTTAGCAATTGAAGAAGCAAAGGATCTGAGTACTCTCTCTATAGACGAGTTGACCGGATCTTTACTTTAATTCGAATCCAGACTCAATAGGAATGAAGAATATTCTCCAGAGAATGCTTTCAAAGCACATGTCTCATTCTCAAGAGGCAGAGGCAGAGGCAGAGGAGGATGAAGAGGACGAGGCAGAAGTGGCCGAAGTAATGGCAATCGAGATCAATACCACCATCATAACCATGAAGGAGAAAACTACGACAAAAAAAGGTCAGATAAATCTAATATTCAGTGTTATTATTGCAATAAATTTGGGCATTATGCTCATGAATGTAAAAAGAAAAAGTCTGATCAAGCAAATCATAATGCTAATGTGACTAATACCTCTGAGGATAAAGATGATATGTTATTCCTTACATGTCATGCTGCACACGAAATCCCAAAGGGACTTTGGCTTTTAGATAGTGGGTGCAGTAACCATATGATAGGTAACAAAGGTTTAATTGCAGACCTAGATGAATCAGTGAGGACAGAGGTCAAAGCTGGAACGGATGAGGTAGTTCCAGTTCTTGGAAAGGGAGTGGTCAACATTCTGACCAAACAAGGCCAACAAAAGACAATCTCAGATGTCTATTATGCTCAGGGATTGAAGCATAACCTGCTTAGCATTGGGAAACTCATTGAAAAGAAGTACAGACTTGTCTTTGATGGATCAGACTGTAAAATTTATGACAAACCCCCAAATCGACAGTTGATCATCAAAATACAAGTGACTAGGAACAGGATGTATCCACTAGTCATGAATTGCAGCAGCAAGGTAACCTCTTTTGCTAAAAAAGCCACTTGCATGGATGATTATTGGTTATGGCATTTTAGATATGGACATATTCACTTTGGTTGTCTCAAGTTTTTGCAGCAAAAAGAGATGGTAAAAGGATTTACCCCTATGAAGGAGCCAGAAAGCAATTGTGAGTGTTGCATCATTGCAAAGCAGCACATGGATAGCTTTCCTAAAGGTATGTCTCGAAGGGCACATGCACCTTTAGAACTTATTCATACTGATCTGGTTGGACCAATGCAAACTCAATCGATTGGTGGAAGCTATTATTTGCTTACATTTATTGATGATTTCAGTAGAAAAACTTGGGTGTATTTCCTTCGTCAGAAGTCTGAAACTTTTGGCAAGTTCAAGGAATTAGGGCTCTGGTTGAAAAATAGAGTGGTTATCAACTCAAAGTATTGAGATCTGATGGAGTGGGAGAGTATGAATTAAAGGAATTTCATGATTATTGCAAATATCATGGAATCAAGATGCAATTCACTACAAGATATACTCCTCAGTAGAATGGTATTGCAGAACGCAAGAACAGAACCATCATGAATATGGAAAGGAGCATGTTGAAAGGAAGAAATTTGTCCCATGAATTTTGGAGAGACGCAGTGGCTTGTGCTATTCATGTGATGAACAGATCTACCACCAAAATTGTGAAGAACATAGTACCAAAGAAAGCATGGTCAGGTATGACTTGTAATGTTTCTCATTTTAGAGTATCTGGTTGTGTTGCTTATGCTCATGTTCCTAAATAGCTAAGAAAAAAGTTAGACGACAGGAGTGAGAAATGTATATTTCTTGGATACGGTGAACAAACTAAAGCCTACAAGATGTATAACCCTATTACCAAAAAGGTTATTCTCAGCAGAGATGTTTTGTTCAAGGAGGAAGAGTCATGGAATGGAACCATAGACAAGGGTATGGGAGTTGCAATACCCCAACCAGAAGATGGAGAAGATGAGGAGTTGATTGGACAACAAGATCCAGTAGCATCTTCACCAGTAGCAAATACTCTAGAAAGAACACCTAGAAACTCAGTTCGAGGTGAAGCATCAAGTCCGCAATCAGGTAATGAATATGATCACAGTAATAAAAAGACTAGAAGATTGACAGATATTTATGATGAATTCGATGCAAATACCAATTATGTTTTTATTGCTAGTGAACCTGTGTTTTATGAAGAGGCTATAAAACAAGAGCATTGGGTAAATGCTATGGACGAAGAGATAGATTCCATTGAGAGAAATGATACATGGGATCTAGTTGACCTGCCAAAGAATAAGAAACCCATTGGTGTGAAGTGGGTTTATAAAACCAAACTCAATGAAAAAGGTGAGATTGATAGGTACAAGGTAAGGTTAGTAGCAAAAGGTTTCTCGCAACAACCAGGAATTGATTTTGGAGAAACTTTTGCACCAGTGGCAAGATTGGACACAATAAGAGTAGTGCTAGCAATTGCAACACAGAAAAAATGGAAAGTGTATCAGATGGATGTCAAGTCAGAATTCTTGAAGAAGAAATTTATTTGGAGCAGTCACATGGGTATGAAATAAAAGAACATGAAGAGAAAATTTACAAGTTGAAGAAATCTCTATATGGGCTCAAGCAAGCTCCAAGAGCTTGGTACAACAGAATTGATTCTTATCTCATCAAAAATGGTTTTAGCAAAAGCAACAGTGAACCAACACTTTACACAAAGGTAAATCAACAAGGACATATTTTAATAGTTTGTTTGTATGTTGATGATATGATTTTTATAGGTGACCTCTCAGTGGATGAGTTCAAGGAAGCTATGAAGAAAGAGTTCGAGATGAAAGACCTTGGATTGATGAGGTTCTTTCTTGGCATAGAAGTAGAACAGTCAGAAAAAGGTATATTTATCTCTCAAAATAAATATGCTAATGAAGTTCTTAAGTGATTCAAAATGCTTAATTGCAAAACAACAGCTACACCAGTGGCAACAGGTACTAAGTTGAGCAAAGAATATGGCAGTCCCAATGTAGATCCAACATTGTATAAGAGACTTGTAAGAAGTCTCATGTATCTCACAGCTACGAGACCTGATATTATGTTTGCTATCAGCTTGATTTTGAGGTTCATGGAGTCTCCCAAAGACTCGCATTGGCAAGTTGGCAAAAGGATCTTACAATATGTTGCAGGGAATTCAAGCTATGGAATTTTATACTCAAGCACTAAGTATGATGTTTTGACAGGTTTCACTGACAGTGATTTTGCAGGAAGTTTGGATGATAGGAAGAGCACTTCTGGTCATGTTTTTCATCTTGGATCAGGGGTGATTTCATGGGCATCCAAGAAGCATCCGATTGTGACACTTTCATTGGCAGAAGCAGAGTATGTAGCAGCGACATCAACAGCATGTCAAGCAGTCTGGTTATGCAGAGTTTTAGAAGGTCTTCAACAGAAACAAGAAGGACCAACCACAGTTTATTGTGACAACAATTCAGCAATCGTTCTATCTAAGAACCATGTTTTTCACCGGAAAAGCAAGCACATTGATACCAAATATCACTTTAAAAGAGAACTTGTGAACAATGGTGAAGTTCGTGTTGAGCATTGTAAATCGATTGACCAATTGGCTGACATATTCACAAAGCCATTGGCAAAAGATATTTTTGAAATTCATAGAAATAATTTAGGCATTGTAAAAGCTGCAGTAGTCAGCAGTAGTAATTATGAGGGAGTGTTAGAAATAGTAATTACTTCACTTAACTTAGCTTTTACATTCAGTTCCTATTTAAACGTTCAGTTAATAAATGAAACAACATGCGTTGCATGCATGCAAAAGCTATTTAGAGCTTTTAGGGTTTTCCATAAGTGTTGAAATACACACTAGATTATTGTTTGTATTACATCAGTTGATCTCTGTTTATGAATAAAGATTGAAGAGCCGTAGCTCATTCCGCATTATCTTTGTTTTATTTCTGCCTCCATCCTTCAGTTTAAAGGGAGTGGTGACATGGTATGGTGGGTTAAGATTTGGCGATTTCACGAGTATGCAGCCATGGGAAGAGGACCACTCCATTTTCGGGGCCTATGAGCTCTTCTACCAAGCAAAACATATATATATATATATATATATATATATATATGGAGCCTGTTGTCACCGCCATTGCTCCTTCCTCCAGTCATTTGGATGCGCACAGAAGCACCCAACATCATTCTCCTTCCTCTAGTCATTCAGATGCGCACAGATCAAGAGAATCTCCTTCAGCTGGGCGAATTACTACTTCTGATGAAAGGCATTGATGCAATGCTGAATCTTATTGCCAGCAATGCCTGGAGAATAATCTTTGAGACCTTTAGCCAGGAGCAGGCACAGAGTTCTGGAGAATTTCAAGTCCATTCCCCTATCAGAATCCTCCAGAAGACAAAGACAAACCAGATGGAGAAATGGACATGCTTCAAGTAACAGATAAGAATGCTTTGTCTCAGACATTTAGTTTATACAGGGAGCTTAGCAAATAATAATGCTTAGTCTTAGACAGTTAGTTGATATAGAGGGAGCATCTGTACAGTTTTTTTTCTTACTCTTTATAATATAATCATATTTTAGTTTAAAATAAAAACAAAATAATATGAACATTTCATTAAAAAAATAAATTTAATAAAATAATATGAATAACAAATACTTATTACTCGAAAAATATTATATTATATTATATAAATTCATAAAATTAAAAAATTAAAATCAACTTAGATCTATTTGAAATTGAAATTGAGATTTATCGATCACTAAGAAGAATCAAACTTCTTTTACACAAAAAAAAAATTCTCTAAACTCTTGATAGACAGGAACTCTGGATAGATAGGAGTTCAAAATGTACCAGTGATAATCTAAAAACAAGAAAAGTGACCATGTCTCCCTGCTCTTGTTGTTTAATTTAATTAATGTATTTTTATATTTTTATTCTTAATTAATTTAATGTTTTTTAAACATTTATATATATGATTGGCATTGTGCAACCATAACTAGGGTGAAATTTTATGGTAAAACTAAATTTACCTAGATAGTTATTGTAACCATGGCTGTAAAAGGCATTTGAACTATGAAAATGATGGATAAGCCTCCAATGGCATTTGTGTGTTGGTTAATGCAATTAAGATATCTTATATTTGTTCTCATTTTCGTAATATAAGTTAATCTTAAATTTCTTATGGTATTTATGTGTTGGTTAATGTAATTAAGATATTTTATATTTCATTTTATTTTTATAATATAAGTTAATCTTGAAACTATATAATGATTAATTTTATTGAAAAAAATCTAACTTGAAACAATGATTAATTTTATAAAAAACAAATTTAATTTATAAAAAAACAAATCTAACTTAAAAATGAGATTTAACTTAAATTTTTATTTGAATTTTATTTAAATGAAATTATATCAAAAAACCAATAAATCATAAATCATAGATAATTAATAATCCTATAATTTTTTTATTAAAATAATTAGATATTCTTACCATATTAATTAGATGTTCTAATCACATGGATCCATTTAATTGGAAGAGAGGACTCCTATTGCATTTCATGGTTGGTTAATGTTATTAAGATATTTTATGATATCTTGTTTTCTTTTCATTATGGCTCTTATTTTCATAATATATATTTTTAATTTAGTAATTGAAGATATAATTATTGATAGTTGAATACTAATAGTTTAACAAGTTAATATTCAAACAATATAATAAATGAATTTATGATGAAAAAAATCGAACTTGAAACAATATAATAATTAATCTTATAAAAAAAACTTAAATTTAAGTTAAAAATGAAATTCAATTTAAATTTTTATTTAAATAAAATTTTATCGAAAACCCAAGAAACTATGGGTAATTAATAATATTAAAATTATGTTGATTAAAAGCATTAGATATTCTTTTCCCATTAATTAGATGTTCTAATCACATAAACCCATCTAATTGAAGAGAGGACTTTTATGGCATTTGCCTATTAGTTAATACCATTAAGATATTTTGTTTTCTTTTCGAACAATTTAATATCAAACAAATTTACTACTAACTCATTCTTGAATCGGATTTTGCAAAATTTAATGGAATTGTTTTATACACATACTTAAATTAAAAATAAATAGAATATAAATTTATTTTGCAAAATTTAATGGAATTGTTTTATACACATACTTAAATAACATAAATTCAATTAGATAATAAAAAATAAATAGAATATAAACTTATTGCAAACCTTATGGTCCATATTGAATGAGATGGAATCTAAAGAATTTACTGTTTGATACTCTAACATTTTATGCATTTGAGAGTGTAACATTGTATTTCATTTTTTGTTGGATTTATCTCTATTCTTTCTTTCTTTTTAGTTTTATGTTCATTAAAATATTTATGTTTTTTATATTCTTATGTTTATTTAAATCATTTTGTTTTCTTTTAAATATTTATTATTTTGTATGTATAATTTTTTTTTGTAAGGGTGTAGCATAAAATTATATTATAAGTACAAAAAATATTATATGGCAAAGTGCTAGTTTTGACGGTCTAGGTTGGTGGAACCACCAACTTAGATGCACAAAATTGCTAGGCTGAGATGTAGCATGATAAAATAGGCCTATCTCGGGAGGATGGATGCCATAGAAGTTCTTACATTTCTTAACATAAACCATAACCGAGCAAAAAAAAAGACTGTATAACAAAAAAAGGTGGAACCTTCGACAATAACAGAGTGAGCTAAGGACGGGCATTAGAGACAGTAGTTTCATCCTTCTGGGGGTTGGGTTTGCCTTTGATAATGGGGCAGTTGTCGAAGAATTCGTCATCCCACCCCTGTGGAGGGATATTTGGCGTAAATGGCTTGGTTTTGCTGTAGGGTGAAGCGCCCCCTTCATAAGTTTGAACCCGCTTGAAGTGCAACAAATCGATGGTGGTGGGAACATGAAAGGTGGTGTGCAGAGGAGCCAAGCTGGAGGAGACATCAGAGACAGGAAGAACTAGTCCAGAGGGGGTAACCATCGTGGCCTCAAAGCTTCTAGCTACCATGTCCATCATTTCCCCAGAATTGACGGAGCCGTAGGAGCAGCAGAAGACCCTCCAAGCGAGCAACTGCCAGGCCATCCAAACCAGCCTGAGAGATTGTGGGCTTTGCTGAAGCAGAGCTCCTTTGCACATTAAAGCACCATTCCAGAGAGTGCTTACCGCTGGAAAGGCTGGCGTCTAGGCTCACCAATTTTGCATCCAAGTGCACTAGAAGAGCCCTGATATCAATGGAGGCCGTGGCAGAGTTCCATATGGCCAACATTTCTTTAACAAGATTGTCGAGCATATTTTTAATCAACTAGTAGTAAATGATTTGGTTGTCGTGGTTACCTGTAGCAAGGATGTCCACCACCTGACCAGATTCCCAGTCGTCAATGAGCGCGCGAACCAAGGTCGAGACACTACTGTCATAGCCATTGATGGCTGCCTTGATTTTCCCTAGAGACACAACCTCTCTGCCAGCTCCATGCCTAGCTCCACAACGAGAGGTATCTCTCGGGCGGGTCATGGTGAGGAAAAGAAGCTCCCATGCATTAACAGAATGCGCAGAGCCGAACAAAACAGAGCGGTGCCAAACAGAGTGCAGCGAGAGGGGGCGAATGAGGAAGGAACAGGGTTGGATCGCCATTTCATGCATCAAGGGGGAGGGATACAGCTAATCCACACGCGGGAGTTGCATCATACAGCTGCCTGCGTTATTGCTAGGGGACGACCTCCGTCGCATCGAGCCTCAACTCATTATCCTAAGGATGAAGCACATTAAACCATTCAAATTCCCAATGATCACCATTAGTAGGTAGCCTATCTTCAAGACGAGAGGGTGACGGATGCTGCGTGCCGGTGCCAGATGGTCGGATTGAGTCGCTAGGTGGAGTACGCTTGGGGAAAGCGCCCACATTCGGGTCTTTTTTTATGTATAATTATGTTTTCTTTTAAATATTTATTATTTTTTATATTTTATGTTTTTTGAGATATTTATATTATTATTTTTTTGTAAGTTGTAGAGGAAAATTTAATAAACAGAGCCAAAAAAGATGGCGAAAATTACATATGTATCCGAAGAGTCAAGCACCAACTGGGGAGGCCTCAAGAGATGAAGCCACCATCCTAGTCGCTCAAAAATACTGAAATGACTATCATTAAACAAAATTAAGACCTCTTGGGTGAGCCCAACCTAGAAAAAAGGTTGGGTCTTTTTCCAAAAAAATGTCATAATGTCTGGGAGTTCTAGATATCAGACTGTAAAAGAAATAGAAACAAAAAAGATGAACATTACAAAAATAACCCAGAGCTGGAGCGGCCCATCTAGGGGCGTGCCTCTGCAAACAGTGCTTCTGGTTCCTCCTCAAGGATGGGACAACTTGCATAGTAATATTCAATTGTCCCCAGAGAGGGTAGGACAGGGGAAGAAGGTCTAGGTGTACCATTGACATCTTGCACCGCGTGGTTGGCCAGCTTAGTAGGTGGCTGAGCCATGTCCTTTCTCACCGTAGCCTTCACCTTGGCTGAGCCATCGTCCGAAGCCGCAGTTTCGCTGGTCACTACTTCTTTTCCCAAGGTTTCCAACTCATTACTATGCCCAAGGGAGAAGATGTCCCAAGTCATGTTAGCATTCATTATGCTCATGCGTTCAGAGGCTTCTGTCAGACTGAATTTTATGTTCCGAACAATGCTGGTGTTGGCTTCCCAGCTTGCCTCCATTTCCTCTACTAAAGTATTCATCATATTTTTAATCATCCAATAGTGGTTGATAGCTCCTCCATTGCTTCCTAACACCAGGAGAGCCGCAACCCTACGAGCTTCCCATCCGTCAATGAGACTACGGGTACGAGCAGAAATACTCTCTGCGTAACCATTCATTACCGTCCAATCCATAGCATTCTTTGGATGCCTGCCTGAGCTAGAACCTTTTCTGCTGCTACCATGACGAGGGGTGCCTCTAGTTCGTGTCATGGTGTATGTTCGCCAGAGAGATTCCAGGAACAGGAGCACAGGGAGAGCCACGAGGAATATCTAGGAAGAAAACATGGCAGCAGAGCAATGAGGTATGTCGACGCTTCGCTTTATGGAGCCAAGCCAAACCACTTCCCTCCCATAGGGGTAGTAAATGCAACAGGTTTTCATCCTTGGAAAAGGTGGCAGAATTAATGTCGCAGGTGCCTTCCAGTGCCTTCGTCCATCGTCATGACGTTGTTATCATGCAGCTGGGTGAAGGCTGGGTCTTGGGGCTCGTCCCTAGATCTTGAATGCTTGTCGTCGTCGTGGGGAGCGTGATGGCAGGTGGAGGGTATCTAGGTAGGGATGGTACTCTCTATCACGTGGCGCAGGTTGGTGCAGTTGCCAAGTGGAGGTTGTCTCATGTGAGCATGGATACCACCCGGATCCAGGGTGAAATATTTATATTATTATGTAGGGATGGTTGGGTTCTATTAATTGGGTCCATACAAAAATTTAATTTTTTCATAACCATAGTTAGGCCAAAGCGTTTTCCTCAATTTTCAACATGGGGTTTGGCTTCGAGCATACATTAGCAAAGGTTCATGGATATTAAATTGTTTCTGACAGCTTGCAAAGGTTTTTCCATTATTTTGTGCACCTAATTGCAACTCATCATTAACCATGGTCATAATATGGTCGTAACTGATGAAGTAAGAACCATTTCTGCAGGCATTGTTGCAAAAAAATTGTTTTTTACTTCCATCAAATTTGATGTGCACAGAATAATTTATGATCGCTTTGTTGTTGAGTTGAGAAGAAAGATGCATGAAATTTCCAATCAAACTGAGAAGGGTGTTTAGTGGAAAGACGATACCAAGTGGGTGCTCTATTCTCCAGAATATGCAAGAAAAAATGGCAATTCAAACATTATGTTGGGGTCTGTTAAACCTGCCAAATACCCTTTGGGAAAGCTTTATTCCATAGACTTGGTTTCCATGAAGCAAACTAATGTCAGCACCAACTTCTCCATAGATATCATAATCATCAATTCTGGCCCTACTGATTATCACGAGAGTATATGACCTTTAATTGTTTTGGGAAATTAATTATGTAGAATTTTATCAGAGCTTTTTAAGGAACTATATCTTTGTATCCTGAACCATGAAGATGTAGAGTCTGATGAAGAAGATGTAGCAGTCATAGCTCAAGTCGAATTGACGAGAGCAATAACATTGATTAGATTGTGAGGATAGTTTCTTGTCACTGTAGATCTTGGAGAAATTGACTTCTCAATGTGTGGTGGAGGATGCGTGTAATATGCTTTTAAAGCTTTGCAAGGTCGTTGTAGCTCAAACGGATCTCATTAATTCCCTCGACCAAAATTTGTGCATTCATAGACTATCAACAACCACATTAATAATATTAATGTGTCTGAATACGCCGATAGGCGTAAATGAGACACATACTATAGGAAAACAACATTAATATGAAAAGTATGTGCCCAATTTACGCCTATCGGCGTATTTAGACACATTAATATTATTAATGTGGTTGTTGCTAGTAACGGGTGGGCGCATACACATATCTCCAAAATATTAATAGAATAATATTTTTTAATAATTTGAATGATAAATATAAAATAATTTAATTCATATTAATGTTATTTAGTTAATAATATTATTAATTAATTATTATTATTTAATTAAAAAGTATTAATTAAACATTATTATTTAATCATTTTACTGAAATACATATATTAATTGTTTGATTAATAATATTTTTTAATTAAACAATATTATTAATTAAATATTCCTATTGTTTTATAATAAGTAATTAAACAAAATAATTATAAAATTATTTAATTGATAATATTGTTATTTAGTTAATGAAATATTAATTAATATTGTTATTTATGTAATAATAATATTAATTATTTAAATAATTAATAATATATTAAATAATTCCCCGGATGAGGGTGACACGACAACATCCAGAACCATGGCAGGGAGCACCATCTGCCCACCTGGCAGCGTGGCTCCTCCATCTTGCCACATGCCCCAGGCTGCGCCTCCCACCCAAACCCTACCTTTAATGCTGGACACGACCCCTGTCCACCTAGCCTCTACACACGTGCTTGGTTTTATAACCCACATGGATCAGTGGTTGGCATTTATGTCAGCACTGGTTTCTACGTCCCTCCCTCCCATCTGGTTCACCTCTGCCATTAAGCTCTCCCGTGTGAAGCCTGCTCCTTCCAGATGCGTGCTCATAGATATGATGCCCCCTATCTGCGCCCCTGCTATCATTACTTGCCTCTGTTACTCCTTGTTTGTCTCCACTGAGAGTTCTGCTCCTGCTCAGTTTTCTTGTGACGTTGTTGATTCAGCCATGACCTGCAGTCAAGGCACGTCCAAGCGAGGCTCTGGTCATGGTGCTGGTAAATCCACGTCCACTGCCGAGAAGGACAAATCTGCAAACATTGGCTCCAAGGACAACGTCTCTGTCCTTGTTCGCCGTCTGGTTGATGACTAGGAGTCATGTAGTGTGGACGAAATATTGGCTTTTGGAAGCCAAAGAACCCAAGTAAATTACTACTAGATCTTGAAGAATATGCTCGGCACCTTGGTGGAGGAGATGCTCACCAATTGGAACATGGCCAAGGTAGCCATCATGGATACCAGGGCCAATATGGTCCATTTGGACGAGGTGCTAGCTGCTCTGGAGAGCAGCCTGACTGGCCGCAGGTACTCTCTGTTTCCACTCCTGGCTCCTCCTCCTTATTACGGTCCTACTGGTCCTGTTGCTAGTTCGGCGAGGGATTTAACGATTCACATTGAGGGCACTACTGCTGTAGCAAATTCCCATGCTACTGGTAGTTCCCTACATGACTCCATGGGTATTGTGGCTTCGAATGGTGTGGTCCCTGCTCACGGCCCCAATTATGGTACAAGCTCTCCTGCGACGGTGGTGGTCTAGGGAGCTCCTTTCCCGGGGACTTCCTTCCATATCCCCTCGACCATTGACGTTCTGCACTACAAGCAAGTTTGGAAAGCTGAGGATGATGTTGTTCCTCCTCGCAAAGACGAGCCATTGCCCATCATGCTCCCGACTCAACAATGGGATGATGACTTCTTTGGCGCATGCCCTATCCTTGAGGAGAATCATGGTTCTCAGAATGCAGACGCCAGTACCTAATGCGGCTCTATGTGAGCACTGTTCTTCTGGTTTTGGTGGTTAGCTTTTATGTTTCGTTTTCTTCTGTTAATGATCCTTCCTCAGATGCTAGTCTACTTCCTTGGTCTAGTTTTGTTTCTGTCTTTACTGATCGGCTGTCATAAGGTCTATGTTACTAGACATGTCCAGAGAGACTCTTTTTTGTACTCTTGGTTCCAGGAGAAGTCTCAGAAATCTTACTCTACTGACTCTCATGAGATTGTAACTTTTTTTGTACTATAATATAATTTTACTATGCTTCTTACCATATATATATATATATAATAATTATTTCTTGAAGGGTAGATGAACGGGAGTCGGAGCTCTGGTTAGGGTTTTCAATGGACGGTGATTAGGGTTTGTGGGGGTCGACGACGGCCGCCAGGTTGTGGACTCTGGCGACTGACTAGGGTAAGGGTCTTAGTCTCGAGGCACAGGGTGATGTTTGCAGGTAGACTGACTGATGGTGTGGGGGCGTACACGTGGATTGACTGCAGGGTACCTTTTACCATTGTCGGGGGAAGCTGGCAGTGATAGTTTACTGCTACGGTGCCGTTGCATTTTTCTTTTGTTAAGGTTTACCTGCTACTATTATTTTCTTTATTTTTTCTGATCATGGAGTTTTAAGAACAGATGGAATATTCCTACGACCAACGTGATAGTGAGGTGGTTTGGGCATCGCCACCTGGCACTGTCTGGGATGAGGTGGGCGGTTTTCGATTGAACGGGGCACCCGAGGTGTCTGCCAAATTATGTGAAACCATCTAGGTCGGGCAAGGTTTCCCCCCCTCGAGTTTCTTGGTATCCTCTCCTTCACTGGCGGATTTTCCTATGGTTTTTGTTTCAAGTGACTCACCTCTGTCGGATGGCATCGATGTACCTCTCTGGACTCTAGGTTATGTTGCTCAGGATTTTGAAGGTTGTAGTGGGTCTGTGGACAGGGTGAAGCTTGGGGCTGGTGTGCGTCCGACTGTGGGCGTTATCCCGCGCGCATCTGCGGACTCTCAAGATATTGGAGGTCATTGTGGGGTTGTGGAGAAGGGGTTTGTCTCTGGTCATATTTGGGCTCAGGAACATCGAGGTTTCGCTAGTCCCAAGACTGGTTCTGGAACGAGCACTGAAGAGGGAGGAGGGGGTTCTTCTGATGGGGTGGAGTATTCTGAGAAGCGTGGTCAGAAGAGATGGTTGAATTCTAGCCTCACCAAGTATAACTATGCCCTTGGAGAAGAAATTGAGTGGCATCAAATTATTCAGATGAGAGATAAGACGTTGGTGGGGAAAGCTTTGGGTCAGTTCTTTGCCATGCAGACCATTGAAGGATGGACTGAAAGTCATTGGATGGCACATCTGGGATATGTACCTGAAATCGTGGAGTTAACCAGGAATTGGTTCACTTTCAACTTTCTATCAATCGAACATGCTATGTGGGTTCTAAACAGGAATTGGAGTTGGGACCATTTCCCTGTTCTGCTAAAGACTTGGAACCCGATGTTTGACGCTAGCAGGGAAAGGTTGGATATTGTACCTCTGTGGGTTCGTCTTCCAGGGATTCCATTACATTACTAGTCGAAATTCCATTTCAGGGGTATTGGGAACTTGCTTGGTACGTATCTGGAGGGGGACTATTCTTTTCTTCATACTAAACAGCGGAAGGTTGCGTGGGTTTTGGTCAGTTTGAATGTCAGAGAAGGTCTTTTTGAAGACATTACTTTAATTTGGGGCCTCTTTAACTATGTGCAGAAACTTGACTATGAGAATGTACCTTTTTGTTGTAGACTTTGTCATGCGTATGGACACCCGACAGTTGAATGCAAACTCCCACTCCGAACTCAGAACAGTGGTAGACATAGGTGGTTGGATGGAGTGGGAAATATTGCACCGGCTGGAACTATTGCGCCTTCCTGTACTGCGTCGGTTTAGGAGAAATCTGGAAGGGAACGGGAGGACTCTGGAAGGGAATAGGAGGGAAAACCTTCTTCTTCGAAGGATCTGGTCCTGGCACCATCAGGGGAAGTCAGTGGGGGACCTTCTGATCTTCGTCACACTCATGGTTTTCAATTTATGGGTACACCTTCTCCTACCATTAATCCCTCTTTCAATTTTGTTATGAATCACGTTACTTTTGCTAGCTTGGACTGGGTTGAGGCTCTGAAAAAATGGAATATCTCTCCACCTTTTGTTTCGGGTACTGTGAAACTCATTAAGCCTCCCCCTGCTCCCTTGGAAGTATTGGTGCCTTGTTTGAATCCGGACCCTGAACCGGCCACTGAGGTGGCAACCTCCCCGAATTCCCCGACAGATTCCACGGACTCTGGCTACTTCCTTCTTTCAACCACCAAACTTACCTTTGGGGGACTGGGAAGTGGAAAGGTTTTGCCTGCTAAAAGTAGGGGCAGGAAATCGTTAATCTCAAAGGCACAGTCCAAAGCTAAAATGGACCTCCTGGAAGGAAAACAACAGACTATTGAACGAGCGCTTAGAGCAGTGGGTACCCATAAGAAGGGTCGGTGATGAAGATTATGTCTTTCAACTGTCAAGGTCTGGTTGGTCCGCATAAAAGATCAGCATTGTGGAGGGTGGTTTCTCTGGACCACCTAGATATCATTTTATTACAAGAAACTATGGGAGATGGAGAGGCTGTTAAGGCTCATTTGGAGATTTGGTTTTGTGGTTGGTCGTTTGTCACATTGGATGTTCGTGGGGGATCTCTGGTGGCCTGGCTATTGGTTGGAATGTCAGGTCTGTTAAAATTCACAATATTTGGGGTATGGAATCTGTTCTCGGTCTGTCATTCTCTGCTTTGGACTTAGGGGAAGTTCTAAATGTGGTTAATGTTTATGCACCTTATCTCAATCGTGTCCCCTTCTGGGATGCTCTACTCAACAACCCTCTTGTACAAGGGGATTCTTTGCTGCTGGGTGGTGATTTGAACTTTTCCTTGGGTCAGTCTGAAGTCTGGGGGCCTAGGGCTCGGACAGATCCATTGGCTGGTTATTTCTCTCACAGACTTGTTGCTAAAAATTTGATCGACATTGAGCCTATTAAGCTCAAACCTACTTGGAGAAATAATCACACTGGTGATAGCAGGGTGGCTAAGCGGTTGGACCGATTTTTAGTTTCGGAACATCTGGTGGACAGGTTCTTTCTCTTGCGTCAATGGGTAGGATCCGGGGGTGCCTCTGATCATTTCCCTATTTTTATTAAATTACGCCCTAGTCCTCCCAAACCTCCCGGTCCTCTTAAGTTCAACAAAGTTTGGCTGAAAGACAATTCATTTTTTACTCTGGTTCACTCTCTGTGGTTACCCTATAACCCTAGGGCATATCTTTCAGCCTCTTTTCAGTTTGCTGCAAATCTAAAGAGGATCAAAGGACCCATTAAGGAATGGGCCCACGAAAAGAGGATTAGGGAGGATAGAGAACTCAAACATATTGAAGCGGACCTAGATGAGATTTATGATGGAGAGGGTGGTGGCTTGAGATCTCAAGAATCTAAAGATCTCTTGGTAAGGTCGGAAGGAAGGCAAAATACCATTTTACTGGAAAAGGAAGAAACTTGGCATCTTAAGAGTAGGGCGACGTGGCTGGAAGCTGTGGATGAGAATACAAAGTTCTTTCATGACTACACTAAAGGGAGGAAGGCTGTAAATACTGTGTGGAGTCTAGAAGATGCAACTGGGGTGTCTCACACTTCTTTTGAAGGGATGGCCAAGGTGGGGGTTGAACACTTTCAGGAACTCTTCCGGGTGCCAAATCAGGCCGTTGTTGCTAAGGTGATTAGAGTGGCACAAATCTTCCCACGGTTTGTGGATGATGATGATAACTGGGTCCTGATGGAAGAGATTTCGGAATAAGAACTCAAAGCAACCCTTCAGAGTTTTCAGAAAGACAAGAGCCAAGGACCTGATGGGTGGTCTATTGAATTCCTGTTGGCGTTGCATGATTTTTTGGGGGGAGATTTACTTCAAGTGGTGGAGGACACACGAATCTCTGGAAGGATCCCGACCTGTTTTAATTCAACTTTTATTTCTCTCATTCCTAATACTGACAACCCTTCCTCATTCAATGATTTTAGGCCTATTTCTCTTTGTAATTGTGTGTACAAGGTTGTGACTAAAATCATTGCTAGAAGGCTCAAATTTATTTTGTCCAGGAATATTTCTGATGAACAGTTTGGCTTCCTGGAAGGTCGTAAGATCCATGAGGCCATTGGTGTAGCTCAAGAGGGCCTGCATAGCATCAAAACCAAAAAATTGAAAGGAGCTATTCTCAAAATTGATCTTTCCAAAGCCTACGACAAAGTAAGTTAGCTCTACATCCGAATCCTCCTTACTCATTTGGGTTTTGATATTGGTTTTATCAGGTGGGTTATGAGCTGCTTAAACACTGTTTCTTTCTCTTTTCTCATAAATGGGACGACATCCCCATTTTTTCACTTTGAGCGTGGAATTAGACAAGGTTGTCCTTTGTCTCCCTTACTTTTCCTCATGGTGGCTGAAGGTCTAAGTAGGGCCCCGAGGGAAGCTAAGAGACAGGTTACTTTGAAGGGCATTCAGGTGGCTCCCAATCTCTCATCACCCACCTTATGTTTGTATATGATGTCCTCATATTTTGTACTGGTTCTGTCGGAGATGCTACAACTCTTCGGGATATACTTGCACTGTTCTCTAAAGCCACTGGGATGGATATTAAAGTAGGGAAGTCTACTCTCACTACCAATTTGCTTAGGGTTGAAGAGATCCAAGCTTTCAGTGGAGTCTTCCCTTATTCTCTCTATGGGGTTGATGATGGACTAAAATACTTGGGCTTCCAGTTGAAGCCTAATGCTTATAATAAACAGGATTGGCATTGGATTCTCGAGAAGTTACACAATAGATTCAAGGTTTGGATCCATAAGTGGTTATCGAGGGCTGGTCGTTTGGTGTTGGTCAAATCTGTCTTGGAGGCAATCCCAGTCTATTGTATGTATTTGTCTTGGATTCCCAAGGGGATCTTAGAGACTGTTAGAAAGATCTGTTTTAGGTTCTTGTGGAGTGGGAAAGATGACACTTTTGTTTCCCCGTGGGTTAGATGGCAGAGAATTGTTGTTCCCAAAGCTTTGGGGGGTGGGGTTTAAAGAACATCTTCCTCTTTTCTAAATCCCTGGCTGCTAAGGGGGATGGAGGGTTTTGAAATCTGCTAACTTATGGACCAAGGTTGTTATACAGAAATATATTGCTCTGGGTTCTGTTATTGACTGGGTTCAAAACCGTGGGAAGGCTCATGTGGGGGGATCGGTCATTTGGAAGGCAGTGGTCACCTCCTTTCCAGTCATTGACTCTAATCTAG
The DNA here is from genome assembly GCA_027924585.1 of Larix kaempferi. NCBI lineage: Eukaryota > Viridiplantae > Streptophyta > Pinopsida > Pinales > Pinaceae > Larix > Larix kaempferi. The sequence goes on along the minus strand of BSBM01000177.1, from coordinate 5,870,066 downwards.
TTTGAAATATTGGTGATGGGAGTTGTCTCAGGGTTGGGGTGGATCCGTGGTTTGGTTGTGCTAGTCGCCACCTTTTGTAAGAGGAAACAGTGGTGGCCCTGAGGGATTTTGGAATCACATACTTGTCTCATTTATCCGATCCTATCCAGGATAGGTCGTGGATCCAGACGTGGAGGGAGGTGAATACACTGGATCTTCCAGTACAACATCATGCATCAGTGTCAAACTATATACAAGAACTCATTCGTTCACAGGTCGTGTTGAGGAACATGGTGGATGAATTATTATGGGAAGGGGATCTTGGGGGTAGAAATACACCGAAAGGTGGATATACTTTCCTCAGTGCACTTGGATTCATAAGAGAACCTGCCTGGTGGTGGAAGAATCTTTAGAATCTTAAGTGTCCACCTAAAACTCGACTGTTTATGTGGAATGCTCTGGAAAATAAAGTCCCAAATTGGGACAACTTACATAAGAAGAACAAGCATGGGCCCGGGTGGTGCATTCTCTACAAAGCCGCAGAGGAAACTGTCCCACATCTTCTAATTCAGTGCCCTTACACAATTTCATTTTGCGCACAATGCTATAGGATTTTTGGTAAAAACTGCATCTGGTTGGGAAACTCGGTTTTACTTGCCTGGGAAAACTGGAACACTGGGCCGCTACAACACTCCGTGAAATTTCTCCCATTGCTTGTATTTTGGGGCATTTGGCTGGCCCGCAAAAATTTCATTTTCTCTGGAAAAACTTGTACATTGGCTATTATAGTGGCACTTTCCTGCAGTATTCTTACTGCTTTCCACAACATGTGAGAGCTGTGAGAGCTGCGAGCATCTTATCAATTTCTTCTCTAACCTTTTCTTTATATCGCAGGTTCAACCTGTACGAGCGCTGTTTTACTGGCTTGGCGTCTGCTTTCAAAGGTATGCGCATAACTCCTAAATCTCCTAGTATGCCTTTCATTTCTGTAAACTTGGTAGGAAAGATATCCTGGTAGCCACGTAGTAAATCTGCAATATGGCCAACAGTTTCATCATCCCAATAATCTCCTATAGAAGCAAACTTGGGCTCGGCTTCTGTACCAATGTTAATCTTCTTGAGCTTGATGTGTTCTGTAATGGCAGGGATATCAAGCCGAGGACCCTCGACCTTGCGCGTCCCTTCTGATTCTGGAATATTGATGTTGCGAGGATCATCTTCCTCTTCACCAGTTGTGAAATTATAGCATTCCAGGGCATGTTCCATCTGGACAGCCCAATCTGGTTGAGAATATTCTGGTAAAGGACATTGTTCAAATACCTTCTTTTTAATACACTTTAAAGCGTGGTCGATGCTTGGATGTTCTGACTCAAAGCTGAAAGTAAGTTGAAAACTTTCCATCATAAGAGGCCAAGTGATAGTGCCTCTGTGCAATTCTGTTTCAGTGTACCAGTTCCTTGGAACTGTATCCAACGTGTGGATGAATAGGTGAACCCACTCATCCTCAGGAATATCTGACCATTGTTGAATACATGCTTCAACGTGTGACCTGGGGTCACTCTGTCCGTCATATTTGCGCAACACTTCTGCTGTAGTTTCCTGAAATCTGCGGCAGTCTTGCCATGTGTCAATATTTTCTTTATGCGCACCCCACCATCTTGCTGGTGTAGCGCGCAGTGCTACATCCAATGCTTGTATGCGCTGCTCATCTAGGATCTGTTGTTCATATGTATGTATGAATTCACTTACTTCAGTTAAACCATCAAAGTTTGGAGTGTTATTCAATTCTGTTCCAATCCATCGAATGGATTTAGTCATCATGGCGCAACGCCTTGCAGAATCCTCATGTAAGCGATTCTGCTAGTTTTCCAGTCCTGCTTCTGAATCTGATGTGCACGAGCTATCGCATCGCCAGCTGATATGGCCGTCCGCTGTGGGATTGACATAGTCATTATGACTAGCAGTCATGTGGTACAAACTTTCCATGTGGCGCACTTCTTCTTCTGCCCGAATGGGTTCAATATACCATGGTCCTTGAAGTGGATCAAGCGGTGCGATGACCCTGATCTAGGCATCCTCAAAGGTCATCTGTCTTTTCTTCAAATCAATGACAACCAAATTATCAAATGCCCATTCTATGCCTAAGAGTGTTGGGTAAGGTCTACTATCATCCAGAATTTTGATTACTTCAAAGTTTGAAGAACTTCTTACTCCCTCAATATCAATAGGTACATTGGGTAGTCTACCCAATGGAGAAACTCATTGTTGATTCGCAAGTCTTAGCTGGATAGGAGATCTTGTAAGCTGAGGGCTACCCATCTGTTCCCATGTCTGCATGGTGAGAACATTAACTTCTGAGCCTAAATCCAAAATGACTTCATCCATTTCAAATGCTCCAATCTGCGCTGTGAGTCTCATCTCTTTTCCAATTCTAGTATGAATCCCGATCTGGTGAACAGCACGCTGCGGTGTATTCATCAAAGCAGATTGTTGACACTGATCCAATAGGTGTTGAAGTTCCATAGTTTCTTTTTCATTGCGCAACAACTTTAAACATTTTCTCAGGAAAGCATGGACACTGCCTAGTGCATCCTCCTCCTCAGGCCTTCCAGATGTAGTGGCTTGTTCTTGTACCAGGTTCTCTTGTCTTACCACTTGCGGTCTGATATCGTTATGCAGAACTGCGATAGGGCTTGAAGCTCGCGGATCCGAGAAATACTCTTGATCTTGCTTGAATGCTTCTTTTTGCTTCTGCAGGTTGAGTGGAGATGGTTTAATATTAGCGCGGCGCACCCATTGCGTCGCTGGTTTTCCAGTTCCCAACTCTGGCGCACCAGTAGTTGCTCCACTGCGCGTCAGTATATTAACTGTGGGATCTGGTTCTCTTTTTTCTGCTGCAATCAGCTGAATATTCTGGTTAACCTGTGGCGTCTTTGCTTGCATCTTAGCCATCAACTGAGGGCATTCTTCAATGACATGATCATAAGATTTACAGTATCTACAGATGGTTGTAGGATTTTGGCAATCCCTTGCATAATGGCCTTGAGCTCCGCAGTTGTAACAAGTGATCTGTCCTCTTCCACGAGCAAATCCTGTTGCGTGTCCACGGCCCCTATAATTTCCTCCTCTGCCTACGCGATCTGGTTCATACTGCGGACCTGCTGTGGGTCCTTGTGCCTTTGATTGTACTCTATAAACATCATGTTTCCTTTCCATCATAAGGTCATATGCTCTGCAATTGTTCTCATCATGGCCTACTGATTTACAGAAATTGCAATATATATTCTTTGGAGTTTGTACATATTTCTGTAACAAGTGACATTCTTGTGGTTTGTGACCTCTAGTTCTACAGATTTCACACCAAGGCCCCTCAGCCTGTGGTAAAGGGTTAGGTGCTCCAGTCGCAATATACTCTATGAAAACAGGACAATGGTCCTTTGAATGACCTTGTGCTCTACATTTTGTACACCAAATTTCTTCTTTAACATCCTTTCCTTTCTTAATATCATGCACTTGCAAGGTTAGGTTTGCTAACTGGTTCTGCAACTGCGCAACATCGTTGCTTGTTCCAGCAATTGGTGAAGCTTCTAGTTTCATAGCCATCTCTAGAGCTTGTTCCTGAGTAGTGAGATTCTGTTGCATAAGAGGAAGTCTAATATGAGGAAGCAGCGCAGCAATGAACCATTCCTTATGCTGCTGTGGTGCAAACTCAAAGCTTACTTGATCTATCAAGGCTTTGAACTTCTGGTCAAAGTCCCATACTGAATCTGTGGGTAACTATTTTATGTCTTTGAGCTCGGTTATGCACTATGATTCTGATTTAGGTTTCTTGAATTCTCTAATCATAGCATTTCTGACATCAGCAAGCGTCCTATTCTATGCTGCTGAGTATTTCATGAACCGGGTTAAGGCTCTTTCTCTTAGTGTGGTTGCTAACTGAACCAGCTTAACAGCATCATCATTAATTTGCTTAATTGTCCAAATGACTTCACATAGGAACTAGTGCTGCTAAGGGTCTTCTAGCCCTGTTCCCCTAAAATTTGGTAGCTTCATGTCATCACCCATCCTTCTTGCGCTAGGTTGACCTGGAGGTGTTGTAGCACTGCCTCTGGGATGGTTAAACAAAGGTGGAGCTGAGGTACTAGAAGTACCGTGCGGGCTACTAGAAGGTGTTACTACGGGGTTATACTGAGCCCCGTCCGGCTTTTGCGGTGTAAAAGGGTGATAAGGGATATGAGCACTCCCTTGTCTCTCTATATGGCTCACTCTAGGAGCTCAACTATCTTCTGGGATAGACTCAAAAGAATGTTGGTCAAGGCCTACTTTATACCGTTTTCCACTACGAGTGCAACCAATAAGTTCAATATCACTATCAAAATCTGCGGACATTACTTGTCTATGCTATTCATCGGAAGCTATGCATAGTTTTCATTTTTCATACAGAAGCATTTTAATCCATAAGTTCATAGAAATTAAGAACTTACCCCTGTGTGCTTGGAAGAAGCTCCTCTCAGCTTCGCTGAAGCTCTTTCTCGTATCTACTGCAAACTCGGTGATGAATCCTTCCAACAGACTATTCAACCAAAAGTCTACTGCGCGGGACACAGAATTATCTACCCGCTTCAAAATGCTAAATAGCTCAGGCGTCCAAGCGACGGGTTGATCAACATGCACAGTGGGTCTAGTATCTGCTAGCTTGGCTACCCACGCATGCAACTCAAGTGCAAATGTTACAAAGAAAATTTCGTGAAGGTCAGTATAAATATGCTTCTGCAACCAGTCTTCTGTCTAAAGCCTAGAGCTTCTATTTTCTCGTTCAGCAAACTCTCTAGCCTTTGAATCAAACCAGTCTTGAATTTCTTTAGTTGTAGGATTCCAATACCACATTGCCTTCAAAATAATAGGGTTAAAGCCGATGAAGGAACCATTTGTTGGCTGAGCAAGTCTCAAGGCAACAAGTCGCAAGGCAACGAAACCATTTGTTGGATCCCTTTTTCTCTAGGTTGCGCATCAATCTCGCACGTCATCGGAATAACAAGTCTCAAGGAAACGAAACCATTTGTTGGCTCCCTTTTTCTCTAGGTTGCGCATCAATCTCGCACGTTGCCGGAATAACAAGTCTTAAGCCAATGGAACCATTTGTTGGCTTCTTTTTGGACAAACCCAGGTTTTTAGGATACGCAGCAACAAACACCCCTTGGTGCACTGGCCCTCTCGGCAACGAGCTGCGCAGCAGCCCGAAGTCTCACCCGAAGTGGCTATGGGGGGGCTAAGGAATCAGGCTTCCTTAACCTAGGCGACGCGGAGACTAATCTTCTCCCCTCTTCCGGGAGGATTCCTCAAAACGGAACGTCTTACTCTTCCGCAGACCTCTCAGAACTCACGCTTACCAGCCTAGCTGTGCGGTATCGCTGCTCCTGCGCACGAGGCGATTACCCACTGCGTCCGATACTGTATCGTTTCCGGCCTTGCGCCACATCGCAGTAACGCATTCCCCAAGCACTGCAGCAATAGCGTTCTTGCAGGCCCTTTCGATAATGCATAAGTCTAACTTCTAAGGAAGCTCAAGAATTTACTCTACAGGTGCATTCATAAAGATAGCGAGACATTCAGGTAAACATAGATAGGAAAACATAGACATGCATTCACACAACACATTATCATAACAACTGGAATTATGTGGTTCGCCTCCATGGGGAAATCACATTCGCAGGAACTGTATTCTTTATTAACTCAAAATGGGAATTACACAATATGCTGCGCACATAGCTGCAGCCTTAGATCTTTCTGGGAAACTCCACGCACACAGCTGGGAGCCCTTCTCTTAGATCTATTCTCTTCTTCTACAGAGATTACAATGACTCAGACATCAACTTAGATTGTCTGCAACTCAAACATCATCTTTCAATGAGCTTCTAACCAGTCTATCTCTCTAACAATCTAACTTATCTCTAACTTATCCAACCTTCTTCCTTTTACAATTACTCATATATATAGGTGGCCTTGAGGGTCGCACCTTTACAAAACTGTGGGCCTTTCCCAGTAGTATTCCCCAAAAACCCTAACCGCGGACATGGCTAGGTGTACTGTAGGCGCCGCTTGTAGTCACGTCATCGCTTCCTGCAGGCTCCGCGATTTCCGGCGCAGATTGCGGGTATGGACGCTGCTTCATTATTCACTGCTCTTTGTCCTTCGCCTTCAATGCTTTGGTCCGTTGCTCTTCCTTGGTCAGAGCAACCATAACTTCTGTACTTAGCCTTAATGAGGGTAGTTGAGCCCTCTATTCCGTCGCTTCATTTATTGTGGTAGCTGAGCTTTCTACTCGGCCACATTCACTCTCCTTTGACGTGTGCGCACGAGCTCCGCGATTTTCGACCCATAATCTGCGCTGAGCTCGTCCATCTGGCACCGTACTACGCACAGTTTGCTTCTGTCCAAAATTGGTGCTTTCTCAAAATTAGCACTTTCCCCTCAACACTTGTGCTTTTTCCTCAAAATTTGCAGCTTTACTATAGTTGCGGCCTATGCTCCAACAATTTACATACATTTCAAATTGGCACAGTAAGCCAACCATATGGTCCAAATAAAAATATATACATCATACATGCTGCCTAACCATTCACTAGTTGGGCCTTGGCCTTGAGCTCCACACTAGGAATCCATACTAGCATATTTACATAATTTACATAATTTTGATTAAGTACATTCCAAGTCAAAATTGAGAGTACCACAATTTTAACTCAACCTTAAATAGAAAGGATGAAACCCTATGTTATGATGAATCCCTAAGTTTTTTGAGTGAGAGGTCTAAACATAATGATTATTTTGATGTTCATTTTTTTCATAACACAATAGGGGAGAAGAGCCAATACTTGCATGGATTAATAGTCAAGATAGAAGTGGTGTTAGCTAACCTCAATCTTGGAAATACTAGTTACCTTAAGTTGTTCATTAAAGTACTTCATGTACAAGTCATTGTCTATTTTAAGTCACATCAGTGTTCACCCATTGGTCCGAACCACAAATACACTAAAATATATTAATACTAGAAAACTTGGAACTTTATGGCTGACATAGTATCAATTTAGATTCATTACACCTCAAATCTTTATATAAAATTAATAGAAAAAACAATTAAAAAACATAAAAAATTAAGTTACATAATTTTAAAAAAAAAAAGCACCACTACTTGTTGCCTCCCCTAATTTAAACTTTAAACAAAATATTGATATACCTTTATAAAAAAATAAAAATTATAAATTTATAAATTTTAAAAGTCAAAAAGTCAAACCAACGTTGGATATCCGACCACCCTAACCTAGTTACCATTAGGAAATCTCCGTTGGATATCTGACTTATTCGGGTTTGAGATGGCATCGGTTATCCGACATCCCAGGCATCGGATATCCTCATAGGTGTCGGATATCCACAGAGCCGTCGGATATCCTAAGGGCCTCTTTGGATATTCAAAGAGTAGTCAGATATCTGATGGACACTTCACAAAATTAAAAAAAAAGAAAAAAAAAACAGTAATTTTGAAAGAAAAATCCGACGACACAGTCCATTTCGTCGGAGGTCGTCGGATTTGCTCGTCAGGCTTTGGGTTCAAATATACTAGTGTGATGTGTGATTTTGTGGATCAAGTACCCACTAGTTATGAAGAGGCATCTCATAAGAAAGAATGGGAAGAGGCAATGACTAAGGAGTACCAGTCAATAATGAAGGATGATGTTTGGGATATAGTTCCCAAACCAAAATACAAAAATGTGGTATCTTCCAAATGGATATACAAAATAAATCATGTTGCAGATGGTAGCATTGAAAAATACAAGGCAAGGTTTGTGGCCAAAGGATTCTCTCAAAAAGAGGATATTGACTATGAAGAGACATTTGCACCAGTTGCAAGGTACACTTCCATTAGAACCATCATGGCACTTGCATCCATGATCAAGTGGGAATTAAACCAAATGGATGTAAAGAAAACCTTCCTGAATGGTGTGATTGAGGAGGAAGTGTACATAGAACAACCACAAGGACTTGAGGTGGAAGATGGAAGAACCCATGTGTGCAAATTGAAGAAGGCTTTGTATGGGTTGAAGCAAGCTCCCAGAGCTTGGTATGGAAGAATTGATAGTTTCTTGATAAGCTTGGGATTTACCAAAAGTAAAGTTGACCATAACCTTTATCTCAAGGTTATGGATGATGAACCTGTTATATTGTTGCTATATGTGGATGATCTATTTCTGACTGGAAATAAGAAATAGATTGTCAAATGCAAGAAGAAGCTCTCTACAGAGTTTGAGATGAAAGATCTTGGATTAATGCATTACTTCCTAGGTCTGGAAGTATGGCAAAGACCAAAAGGGATCTTTCTCAACCAAGTAAAGAATGCAGTGGAAATCCTGAAAACATTCGATATGTTGGAATGCAAAGCCATGGCCACTCCCATGGATTCCAACTTGAAGCTGTTAGCTGATGACTCTTCAGAGTTAGTGGATGTGACTCTGTACAGACAGATTATTAGGTCATTAATGTATCTAACGAATACCAGGCCAGATATATGCTTTGCGGTGAACACCTTGATTCAGTATCTAGTGGAACCTAGACGAGTTCACCTGATAGTTGCAAAGCATGTGATGAGGTACCTAAAGGGTACGATAGATTTTGGTCTATGTTATCGTAGAGATCATGACTTCATATTGTATGGCTACACAGATGTTGATTGGGCAGGAAGTGTATCAGACAGGAAGAGTACATCGGGTGGATGTTATTGTCTAGGATCTGCCATGATCTTGTGGTTTAGCAAGAAGCATTCAAGTGTGGCTCTCAGCACAACTGAAGTGGAATATATTGCTGCTTGCTCTATTAGTTGTGAAGCGATATGGCTTCGAAAGCTATTATCAGGATTATTTGACTTAGAGATGGACCCCACTGTGATCATGTGTGACAACCAGAGTCTTATCAAGATGGCAGAGAATACATTATTCCATGATAAGTCAAAGCACATGGAGATCCGATATTTTTATATATGGGATATGGTGCAGAAAGGAGCTATCAAGCTCGAGTATGTAAGCACTAACAAACAAGTTGTTGATATATTAACAAAAGCTCTGTCTCGAGTAAATTTTAAGTATTTTCAAGACAAGATTGGTGTAGTTCAGAAGGACCCTCCTCGAAAGGGGGAGTGATATGGTCACTGATGATGATATTTCCTACATCGACGGTAAGGTCGATGATGTGGATACCTATATTGATGAGAATACTGATGAGGTTACCTATTCCGACGATGAGGTCGATGATGAGGTTACCGGTTTTGACGATGAGTTCAATATATGGTCCTTATACTTTGTCTAAGTGGACGAGGAGGGATTGTATCATCCCTGGACTTCCATCCCTGAATTGATCCGTAGACATATGTCTCTGAGAAGTGGTCCCTAGTGGACGTGAAAGGACTACATCGTCCTTGAACAGTTAGTTCAAAATGTATGTGACAGGATTGCATCGTCCATATACATGAGAAGTTTCTTAAATGAATCAGGATTGATCATCCTTAGACAGTGATCCCATAATTCTGAAAGGAAGGATTGTCTAAGATGAGAGTTGATGGACTGAAATCCCATAATTCCGAAAGGAAGGATTGTCCATGATGCCGTAATTCTGAAAGGAAGGATTGTCTAAGATGAGAGTTGAAGGACCAGAATCCCGTAATTCCAAAAGGAATGATTGTCCATGATCCCGTAATTTCGAAAGGAAGGATCACCAGAGTTGATGGACCAAAATCCTGTAATTCTAAAAGGAAGGATTGTCCATGATACCATAATTCCGAAAGGAAGAATCACCAGAAGTTGATGGACTAGAATCCCGTAATTCATAAATGAAGGATTGTCCAGGATCACGTAATTCCTAAAGGAAGGATCATGTGTATTGTTGATCGTGATGATCTAGATGATGATGCTACTGATCGTGATGATCTAGATGATGATGATGTTGATCGTGATGATCTAGATGATGATGTTGTTGATCGTGATGATCTAGATGATGATGACATTGATCGTGATGATCTAAATGACGATGCTGCTGTAATACCCCCAATTCGACCCTTAGGATATATTAGCCTTTAATGTAAATAATGTGTACATGTGATGTATGTTTTCCTAGCGTGGAGCTCAAGGCCAAGGCCCCGCTAGTGAAAGCCGAATTTTATTTAAGGGCAAGTATTTGATATTTTGATACCATGTGCTCTTAAGCCATGGAAATTGTAATAGGATGTAAATTAAACATCAGGCAATATAAAATGTCCAAAGCTGGCTACAGAGGCAACGAATGAGAAGGGGCCACGTGTATCCACTAGGGAGTGGTGAGGGGGCTATGGGAGTGACCCATAGGTTGCCATTTGTCATTATGTGAACCCATTGACTTCCTTAGGTGACATTAATGCCAATTGTAAGGAGTGGTTGAAGAATTAAGTCAATGACTTTGATGGAGTATGGGCAGCCCTGAAATTCGTATGGGAAGGTATGGGCTCTTTTGACTTGTCCCACAAGTCACTCTACATCTTGGGGGTTGCTCCATCCTTATCCCCATTCCATTGTGGAAGTATGGGACATCTTTGCCCACCCAAAAACGAGCTCCCAGCAAGGAGAAAACCAGAAATCGCGACTTGAAGGAAACCCACGTTTTGGGAAGCCAAAAACGTCCCGATTTGGTATTGGACAGAGAAATCCAATGGGGGATCCATTGGTAGGAACCTTGGGGGCGAATTTGGGAGCAATAGCTACCCCAAAAGCCATGGGAAAACCCAGTTTTTGCAGCTCAGAAAACGAGTGACGGATTTGGGTTATTTGCTGAACGATTTGGGTTATTTGCTGAACGAAGCTGTGAGAAATCCGATTGTGGATGTGTGAATAGAGGATGGGATTGCTGAGTCTAGCTTGAAGGGTATGTGGCTCTGGGATTAAGCTCAGTGGACTAGCATCCTCCTCCATCTCCTATTGCATGCTTGAGAAACCCAACCGTGTGTTGGCTTAGCATGGCTATCTGAGTGAAACCCTCTGACTGTGAGTGAGCCATCTAGTTCCTCCTTAGTGGATACACAGCCCAGCTCGGGGGTGATCTCTCAGCTGAAAGAATACAGGCTGGACAGAGATCTATGGTTGGGTGGAACGTTGCTCTCACGTAGCCAGTTGTTTGGGCCATTATAATTCGAGATAAGTATTCTTGATGCTAATTCTATGCCCTGCAAGCATTTTAAATAATGATTGTGTTTATATGTTGAATGCATGATAAAACTGTGTGCATATGTATTGTTAATTCCGTTGTGTTTATATTGAATTGAATCTGCATAGAGAAGTTTTAAAATGTTAGTTATTTGTGTGCAAAAATATTGGGGCTAAGTTTATCAAAAGCCCGGTAGGTTGTTAATGTTTCCTTCCCTGTTGTTCTATGGAGAAGGGGACGCTACAGCTGATAATCGTGATGATCTAGATGACGATGTTGTTGATCGTGATGATCTAGATGATGATGCTTCTAATCGTGATGATCTAGATGACAATGATGTTGATCGTGATGATCTAGATGACGATGCTGTTGATCATGATGGTCTAGATGACGATGCTGATGATCATGATGATCTAGATGATGAGGATGTTGATCGAGTGATCCAGATGATGATGATGTTATAGTTGATCGAGTGCTACAGAAGATGAAGACTCAATGCTGACAATGTTGATATTCCAGTATTGATTATGTTCCAGTAATTATTTGAGTTATTGATGATGATGTATGAATAAAGCTTCCAATGATTTATAGATGTATCATGTATCATGTAGTCGATGACTCCTTGCTCCTAAAGATGTTGTTATAATATCCTTCTTGTTAAGGGGGAGTGTTGAAATATTGTAACTTCTAACAATATTATATTTGTATTTTATTATTCCGGAGATGGTACATTCCTCCGTAGAGATCCTATTGTATATCCAAAGATTTTTATTCCTCCGAGAAAGTGTGGTAATTAGGGTTATTAGATCACCCATGTGAGGTCGGCCCTGAGTTAGTTGTTTAGGGGTTATTAGACTCTCTTAGGAGAGGTCGGCCCCATTAGGGTGAAAATTCAGTTAGAACATGAGTATAAATAGAGGAGGTGTGTTCCTCATTTATCTCATTCATTCACTCACTTGTGATTGGCGCATAGGAGAGAGAGAGGTATATATAGGAGGAGAAGGATCTCTTGTTGAGGACTACATCTTGTATTGGGTTGATTATCTATATTGAGGAAAGCTTTGCTGGGTTTTCTACCCCATTAGGGTTTCCCAGGGTAAATCTTTGTCTATCTTGTGATTGTGTTTCTTTCAGTGATCTTGCTTGTGGAATTAGGCTAAACTTAACAAATGACACCAATATTAATGACTTTCATATGGCCTATTTGAGCAAAATATAATTTGATTTAGTTGGCAACTTAAAAGCAATAATATTTTATGTATTTTATTTTCATCTGTGTTTTTTGCATTGATGAAGAATATGCAAATTTAGAATGTGCTCCAGATTTACAAGTTGGTTGAGGACATTCGAGCAAATGGAGGTCTTGTCACAAGCGAACCAGGTCGCATTAAAGGGGTAGCATAGTGATATCTTTTCGGAAGGATCCAGATGACTACCTATTTGAGATAATTCAAAGAGGTCTGAACCACTATGTCAAACTATGCTTCGTATTGGAGATATTGATCCATGAAAAAGTAAAAAAGTAAAATAAATTTAGATTACAGAATGATGTGATTTCTTTTCAGCAAAATTGCAGGCCAATGTACACTGCATTGCATTGCAATGTGAGAGTTTATGACATTGTGTGGAATATTTATTTAGCACTCTATATTTACATCGATAGGTGTTTATATCTTAGAATTTGGGGTGGAATAGCATCTATGTTGTTCCTAGATTGCATGAGGATGAGACAAGTGTACTGTCCACATTGATTTTATGTCAGTGATTCAAAATTCGAAATAAACAATTATAAAAGAAAAAAAGTACTAGCACAGCCACAAGTAAAGTGGTCGGTGAACACCGATAGGTGTAGCTAACCACTTAGTTTTGTGGAGATGGTTGGTTATTAAACAAAGGCTAAACATTAAACTAATTAATATAAACAGTAAACTAATTAGTATAAACATAAAACAAATACTATTTAATAAACATACCCCTTTTCTTAACCACCGCTTAATTGAAGCTTATTTAAATCTTAATCAATATGCATTTGAGCATAACAAGATACGACGACCATGAAATGAATCCCCACTATACACTTGTTACACTCATGTTAATCTTTTTGATCCACTTAAGGAAGTCCAAAATCATATCTAAACACCTATCGGTGTAATAAAAAATAACTGGTAGTTGATGCATGAATAACTAGTAGCCAATATATGGATAACTCTTAACTGATGCATGGATAATAGGCTTCGTAACACACAACAAGTAACAAATAACTTAACTTATCACTGATTTGTGACACTTAACTTATGACAGCCTATTGGTGTTCACCGACCATAAGTTAAGCGGTTGTGCTAGTTTCTTTAGTTCATGATAATACTCATATGCTTTTCAACAAGATATGCTGAACAAATGCCATCATTCAATGAAATTTCAGTTTTTTGTTTTCTTCAAGAATATGTATTGTTGGTTTCCTTATATCGAACCTGTTTTCCTTCGTTTATGGACAAATCCTTTCTTTGTATTTAAAAAAACAAATAAATGTTTTTCCCAACAAACTTCCTTATATTATAATCACATCTCTCAACTGATGTAAAACGATCTAAAGCACTTGATGTGATTCTCACATACTTGTTGAACCAAAAATACTTTCAACCGATATATATAAAAAGAAAAAAGGCTAGATTGCTTAAAAAAATGACTAGAACCGTCCCTTTATGTTTGTAAAACCATCATTTTACATTTGAAAATAAGTAGAAACGTCGTATTTCCATCCTAATACCAATATAATTGAGTTTTGAGGTTCCTATGGTAAGGTGTTGTTAAGTTGGTTGTTGTGGTAAGGTGTTGTTAAGTAGGTTGTTTGGAGAATCCATAATAGATCTTTTTAGTTTTAGTTGTTTGGATCAAAATTTGGATCCATCATTAATACCATGGTTGGTCTTGATGATGGACCTAGATTTGAATTGGAAAGGTTTTCAAACAACATACTCCACATTATTACCAGAACCTTGATGATGAATCTAGATTTGGATTTCAAAACTTAGGGTAACCAAAAATGTAAACAACCTACTTAATAATATTTTTTATTTATATTTTAAAATCCAACGATATTGTCAATAGCTACAGATTTGGTGTGAACCATTATTGATTATATACAAGTTATAATCCTCCAGCCTATCAAACCACCACAAGGACTCTAGAGTTCAGTGAAAAAGTGTGGAACCTCACCCAATGTTTGAAAGCTCTATATGAAATAGTGAAAAGGGCAGCTCAATGTTGAAAACCTCTCCGAAAAATCGGTGACTTTTTAAAAAGTCGCGAGTTTTTCCCTAAGCCGAAAATTCAGCTGGGAAAAATTGTGATTTTTTAAAAAGTCGTGAAGGCACGAATTTTTCCAAAAAGTTGCAACTTTTTAGTAAAAAGCGTGGGTCGACCCAAAAAAGTCGTTCGGGCCTCCATAATGGAAAAAATCACCAAGGAGGCTTTTTCACAGTTTTAAAAACTCAATTTTTTTTCTTAAATTTGATGAGTTTTGTACAAGTGACATTGATGTCAACAATACTAAAAGTGGCATTCTCTTTATCTTTAATTTTCCATCCTTTTACTTAAATGTTTAATATTACCATTAATTGTTTCAGGATGTTTGAGAGTGGTTCCAACCTCATCGGACTTCATATGCAAAAAATATAATTTTCGATCCCATTTAGAATTCAACAGACTTAATGGTTTTTAGGATTTCAAGATTGCAACGTTTTCACTAGATTCTATCATGTATGTGGGTAAGGGATTGGAATTTAATGAAGCATATCAAGCTCTCTACATACCTTGATGTTGGTGGTGTTGATGCCCGATTGTTGAAGTTGATTGAATTCCTCTATCATGACCTTCATAAAAAATGTACCCTTCAGTTAGGCAAAATCACTTATTAAGCATGAGAAGCTCTTTCTACCTTATTTTAACACTTGGATTAAGAAGTTTCATCAAAATTGTAGGGTGTTAATTGATGTCCTTGGAGGATCAAATTCTAGATTAGAGGTAGAGGCAAGGGATATAGTCTAGAGGTGGGGGAACATGGAACCATTGATGAATATGATCCCAAACATAGACAATGATTTTGATGATTATGTTTTTTCAATTTTGATTTAGATATGTATTGCACTTGGTGCAATTTTGATAATATTTTGTCTCTAATGGTTTGGAATCATAACTTGGTATCTTTAATATATGTATATATATTCATTAAAATTGTAAAATAGAATGTATTTTTTAGCAGTTCGAGTCATTGAAATCAAACCGCTCTGAGTTATTTGCATCCACTACATCTATATATCATTGCTTTCTCCATATTTATGTTCCAAGGTGTTTATATGATGTTATTGTTACTTTATATTTTTAAAATTCTGAAAAAAAAAATGAATGTATTTTGTATTTTTTAATGTTTTCCGACTTTTGCCGATTTTTTTCCCAATTTTTTCGAGAAGTTGTATTCGAGACCCTTGCCGATGCCGAATTTTTCAACATTGGCCGACAGCTACCCCTGTGGTTCCTCCAGTTTGGAACAAAGAAATATTCCAACCTAGAGCAAAGCCTACTGTGAAATTCCCCACCATGAATATCACTGTGAAGATCAAGATGAATATAGGCAATTTATGGCACCTCGGGAGGAAATGAATGTGAAATGGTTCTTCTCAGTGTTAAGAGATATTGAATCTTTAAAACATTAACATGTTGAAAGCAACAAGTGCACCACATTCAAAGCGAAATGTTATCGGCATCCATGTGGCAATCCAGAATGAAGGCTCTGAATCTCCTTGTCGACCAAGAGTTGAGATTGTTGTTGCTTATAGTGAACGCTCATTCTCCATTTCAACCACCTCTTCCCAACGGTTACTATGGCAATGTAATTTTTCCCAAAGCTAAGATACAAACACTTTTTTATATTTTTAACAATGAGCAACATTGACCAATGTGTTTAATATCCTTAATAATAATTTTTATATTTTTAACGATAGAAGTTGTCTAAAAATTCAACCATTTTTTATTTTGCAAAATTTAAATTTAACTGTGTTTTAATGGTGATTTTGATGGTAGAAATGAATTCAACTCCATTAAAAACCCTTGGGACACCCAAAATTTCATAATTTAAGAATTGAGTTAACGATAAGCAACATTGACCATTGGATTTAATGTCCTCTCTAAAAAAATATAGATGATAAAGACAACTTGGTTTACAAGGTCTTCTTAGAGTGACCCTCTATACAAATATTATAACAAATTGTTTAATATTATAAACATTATTAATATATCATACGAGTTGTCTAAAACTGCTACAAGTTTTCCCAGAGAAAATCCTATTTTCATACACGAATTTGCCGAAATCTGGGATATAATTTTTAGAATCTCAAATAACAGTATTAATCCTGCATAATTTGGATGTCCTGGAGTTTTCTAGGGTGCTAAATTCATCTATATGTTCAGAAAAAAAGGATTAATCAACAAAAATCGTTGGATTTTTAGATTTCATATCGTCGGATTCTAACCAAATTTTGGTCGAACGGGAGAAATCGTAGCACTTTTAGACGACTTCATACATCATTTTTTTGGATTGAGTTGTGTTCAAACAATAACTCAATAAAAGTTTTCGATCACTAATCCCAGTTAAATTCTTAGAATAAAATATATATTTTAACATTACAAATATTTAACAAATGAGTAGAGCTCTAGCTTAGTCGTAAAAATAATCATCAAAATAGCCACTCTAAATGAGTTAATCCAAAGAGTCATATGAACTTAGTATGCGAATTAACATAAAAGTACATTTAAAAATGCAAATTTTTAAAAGAATTCAAATAATTACTTTAATAATTATTGTAATGGAAAAAATCTCACCATATATATTAAATCCAATACAATTAAAACAAACTTTAAATTACCCATATTAGATACATGTCTTTATGGGCTATTTAATACCAAAATCCTCTGTCTGTAATACCCAAGCAGAGCTCTTAGCTCTTTGGTGTCTTCTTCATTTTATATCCTCCATCCATATTTCCAACGTTCAGCTTTTTGGAGACTCCTCTGTGATCATTGGATGGGCAATGGAAACTAGTGAACTCATGGTGGCTTCACTTGATCAGTGGAAGAGGAAGATTAGACTTCTTATGCTTCAGTTTGATACCCTTAACATTGAAAGCATGTCTCCCGTAATTACAACTTCAGGGCTGATGGACTATCAAAGAAAGGCCTTCTACTAAAAGAGGGCACTCTCTGTTAGGATATTTAGACACTTAGGAGTTAGTTAAGATCAACTTGTGTAATATATCCGTTAGGGATAGTGTGTTTCTTTAGTATGCATTAGTATGAATTTGTAAATACTTAATCCGACAGTCACGATATGTTTCCGACATAGAGTGATTCGACGGCTCAACTTCTCTTAGATCAAACCTAACCTTGATCCGTGGCTTAACACCCGATTGGTCCATGGTCTCTATTTAAAGAGCATGGAGGGTCATTGTTTAGTTGATCGATTATGAGAAGCTCATTTGTAACTTTCTTTCTTTGCATAATAAATTGTCCCGTAGAAGCTATTTGGCCGAGGCCGTGGAGTGTTTCCCTCAAGAGGGTTTAAACCACGTCAAAACATCGGTGTGTTGATCTGTGATCTGTTTGTGTGAAGTGGTTGCTCTTGGTGTTCGGTCCTTTGGTAGTACCCTGTGTACTCGAACATGGTATCAGAGCTTATGGTAGTCCTAAGCTTATAACCCATGTGAAATCCAGTCTTAAACAAACCTTTGAAATGTCAGACTTAGGACATTTGCATTATTTTCTTGGTCTCCAAGTTATGCAATCCAAAGAAGGAATCTTTCTTTCTCAGTCTAAGTATGCTTGTGACCTTCTTCGTCGCTTTCACATGGAAGATTGTACACCAGCCCCTTCTCCCTTCCAGTCTGGAGTCAAACTTTATGCCACTTGTACTTCACTTGAAGTAGATGCCACCTTGTATCGTCAGCTTGTTGGTAGTCTTTTATACTTGACTCATTCCCATCCTGACCTTTCCTTTGCCGTTGGTCGAGTTGCTCGTTATATGCAGACACCTCATGAAAGTCACTAGAAAGCAGCTAAAAGAATACTTTGATATATTCGAGGTACAGTTCAGTTTGGGATTCATTACAGTAGAGGGGGGAAACCTTTGTTGGTTGGTTTCACTGATTCAGATTGGGCCGGCGATCCTGATGATCGAAAGTCAACTGCAAGTTATGTTTTCAGTATGGGATCTGGACCTATTACTTGGGCTTGTAAGAAACAACAAGCTCTTGATCTTTCTTCAGCAGAGGCAGAATATCGAGCAGCCGTCAATGCCAGTCAGGAAGCTTTATGGCTTCGACAGATCCTTTCAGAGTTTGGATTCGAGCAGCAGCAGCCTACTCCACTTTGGTGCGACAATCAAAGTGTCATCAAGCTTGCCAAAGATCCAGTTCTACATCAACGCAGCAAACACATTGAGCTACATATGCACTTCATCAGAAATCTTGTTCATGATCGGGTTCTTGAAGTGCTCTTTTGCCCTACAGATGATCAAGTTGCAGACATCTTCACCAAGTCTCTTACAGAAGCGAAGTTTTCTAAACTTCGATCTATGTTAGGAGTTCAGGAACTTGTCATTAAGGGGGGATAGGCTCTAATGCCTCCTTCCTTCTCCTAATAGTGTCACCTTTGTAAATCCTTCAATCCTATCCCAAGTTGTTCTTAAGGGGGGATGTTAAGATATTTAGACACTTAGGAGTTAGTTAAGATCAACTTGTGTAATATATCCGTTAGGGATAGTGTGTTTCTTTAGTATGCATTAGTATGCATTTGTAAATACTTAAGTCGACGGTCACGATATGTTTCCGACATAGAGTGATTCGACGGCTCAACTTCTCTTAGATCAAACCTAACCTTGATCCGTGGCTTAACACCCGATTGGTCCATGATCTCTATTTAAAGAGCATGGAGGGTCATTGTTTAGTTGATCGATTATGAGAAGCTCATTTGTAACTTTCTTTCTTTGCATAATAAATTGTCCCGTAGAAGCTATTTGGCCGGGGCCGTGGAGTGTTTCCCTCAAGAGGGTTTAAACCACGTCAAAACATCGGTGTGTTGATCTGTGATCTGTTTGTGTGAAGTGGTTGCTCTTGGTGTTCAGTCCTTTGGTAGTACCCTGTGTACTCGAACATGATGGACTATCAAAGAAAGGCCTTATACTAAAAGAGGGCACTCTCTCGGTAACACATTTCCATGAGTTGAGGCCTCCGAAAACTAAGACTTTTTATATCTATTAGATAATACTTTACTATTTCTGTACTCTTTGTTTTTCACTGTTTTGTAATCCTGGAACTAATTTTTTACTTGGCAGTTTGTGGACTGTGTTTACTTAGTATTTTGAACTCTCGATTTAATGAAGCATTAATAATAAGTTATGATTAGTTACATATGATTAGAGATAGTTGTTTATGTTCTCACAGATTAAACATAACGATAGAACTTTATCCTTGGGATATGATATATTGTAAATTTCTTTGATTCACCCTCATGAATAGCAAAATTATTTTTTTTGAAAAAAAAACCCAAAATCAAACATGTCTTTTTAAACTCTTTAATACCAAAATCAAACATGTCTTTTTGAACTCTTTAATAACAAAATCAAACCTATCTTTATGGACTCTTTAATACCAAAATCAAACATGCCTTTATGGACTCTTTAATACCAAAATCAAGGGTACTACACTTAGCAAAACACCAAAATAAAGATATAGTGGTTGGTAAGGATAGTTGGGCCAATAATAAAGTTTTTAGCAACACTCATGCTTTAACTTTAACTTTTTTTCTAATTTTATGCTGTTTTGGGAAATTGGTGCATAACATGATGCTAGGTTGTGAAGGATCTATGGTGAAGGTACAATTTTCATTATTTTAGCTAGTTAAGTTTTTGGAGAGCTAAATGATTGTACTTTCTCTAGGATGAGACTATGGTATGTATTTCATTTTTATATATATATGAAGTTTTCAATTATTAAAATTTGATTTTCAACTAAATCATTATCTTCCATAATTTCGTAATTTCGAGCTTTTGTTTGTTTTGCTGATTTAAGATAAGTTAAGTCATAATCATTAGTGTTATAAAGTGATTTTTAAATTTGATTTATGCATAATAAGATTTCAAGGTCTATAACTTGTTGGCACACATTTGATATCATTTCTATTGATTCTCTTGTTGATTGGAGTCGAAAAATAACAAAATATTATTCATTACTTATATTCATTATTTGTTGATGTAAAACTATAGCTTGAAATCACAATACTGAAACTTTTCTTTTGGAATTGTGTTAAAATGTAATCATCATTTTTTTATGGTTTTAACGTGGTTCCTCGTAATCCAAACAATCTCTTTAAATTGTTCATGAGATTTCTATGTAGTGTATAACATTTGTCATTATGGAATTAGTATGTTTGTTAGCGTATAATTGTAGCTATTAGTATTAAGCTTTATACATTTTTTATTTTTTTTATAAATTTTTTATTTTTTTTAATTTACTTTTTTAAATAATACTGTAAAACAAATAAAATTATAACTAAGAAAGAAGCTTCATGATTTAATAGTAAAATTCGAATTCCATATTTAATTAATCTTAATTCCAAGTATTTTTGTAACGTTTTTATTTTTTAGTCTGGCTAGTAGGAGGGGACATTAATTGAACTAGAGCCTCTAAATTTTGCCCCATAGCCATCACTATGAATTCTTAACAACTAAAATGCATGTGCACACATGGAAATAAAAACACACAGCATAAATAATACAATCCACACACACATATCATGCAATACCAAGCATAATTGTCACAGGCATATAAATAAAAATCATTACACATCATATACATAAGAATACTTATCTTTAGGCAAAGAAGATCCAAGCAATTGGCTGTGTAAGAGCGATTTTCCACCTAGCCATAGGCACTCTGTCTAGCATATACTCTTTCTACTGAGAGGCTAGCTATGAGGCCACCAGGGCAAAGGGAACATCTACAGGCTTCTATCTCTCAACCCATAACCCATTATGCTCACTGTGTTTAGCCAAAAAGCTCAACCAAAGCTCTACAAGGGTCTCACTAAACCATCACAGCCATGCCACTCCTTCGAACTTCCCCACACAACACAAGGAAGGAATTTCCCTTCACTGATCCATAGTTCCCTCAGGAAATCCAACCTGTACAATGCTTACCAGTGTGTGTAGTAAGAGTCCAACCTGTTGTATGCTAATGGAGAACCTCCTGCAACATCAATCCATGGCTTCTCAAGCATCCAAAAGTGGCAGAACTCAATGGGTAAAGGTTCCTAGCTTGCCCAACCTCCATCTTCACTTACAACCATCTATTTTCCCTTCCAAAAATGCATCTCTATGTGCAAATTCAAATTTATGGGTTAATCATAGTCTGGTATGTTCATGAACAACAATGGAAAACTCTACGTAGTGTAGCAGCATGCATGAGAGATTGAGAGTCTGATCAAAAGAGTGTTGACTCCAAGGATATGAGGTAAGGGTGAAAAGACAGCTGACATAACTTTTGACCATAGAAGAAATAGGACTGTTGACAGCTGACATAACTATCACAACCCCCATGTTTCAATAACTACATGAAGTGACTTTTCCCACCTACCTCACATGTGCATTCAATGAATGAGTTTAATAGTCAAAAGAAGGTAATTGGATCAATTAAAGCACATGGCATATTTTGGATGAGTTATAAGGTTGACACATGTCAACATAGGATTTGGTTTCCCATAAGCCCCCTTCCTCTTCCCCTCTGGTGGAATCATAGCGCCTCTAGTGCTCTTTACACAACCATCTTGGACCACTTTTATTAATTTCCAACATAATATTTACATACATTTCAAATTGGCACAGTAAGCCAACCATATGGTCCAAATAAAAATATATACATCATACATGTTGCCTAGCCATTCACTAGTTGGGCCTTGGCCTTGAGCTCCACACTAGGAATCCATACTAGCGTATTTACATAATTTACATAATTTTGATTAAGTACATTCCAAGTCAAAATTGAGAGTATCACAATTTTAACTCAACCGTAAATAGAAAGGATGAAACCCTATGTTATGATGAATCCCTAAGTTTTTTGAGTGAGAGGTCTAAACATAATGATTATTTTGATGTTCATTTTTTTCATAACACAATAGGGGAGAAGAGCCAATACTTGCATGGATTAATAGTCAAGATAGAAGTGGTGTTAGCTAACCTCAATCTTGGAAATACTAGTTACCTTAAGTTGTTCATTAAAGTACTTCATGTACAAGTCATTCTCTGTTTTAAGTCACATCAATGTTCACCCATTGGTCCCAACCACAAATACACTAAAATATATTAATACTAGAAAACTTGGAACTTTATGGATGACATAGTATCAATTTAGATTCATTACACCTCAAATCTTTATATAAAATTAATAGAAAAAACAATTAAAAAACATAAAAAATTAAGTTACATAATTTTAAAAAAAAAAGCACCACTACTTGTTGCCTCCCCTAATTTAAACTTTAAACAAAATATTGATATAACTTTATAAAAAAATAAAAATTATAACATTTATATTTTGATATAATATAATATTTTTTATTTCCATGTCATTCCAAGACAAGATATCTTAGATGCCGATGTGCCTTATCACGTTGTGTTGATTTGGATCTCGTCATTACAATGGGTTTTACCTTTTTGTAAGGAGAGAAAGCATGTATGCATATGTTTATATGTCGGTTTTTAATTTTTTTTCTCCTTTTGACTTGGAAAGCAAAAGCACTACGATTCTGAAATAATTTTATAAAATTGATAGTGAGGATAATTATTGTTATTTAGAATGATTTTTATCTTTTTAAATAAAAATAATAGTTTTGATAATTATTATTATTTAAAATGATTTTTTTTATGATAAATAATGATGTTGATTTAATTTTTAGAAAATGTTTAAAGAATAAATTCTTAATTAATAAAAAACAAGTTTAATTTTTTTTTTCAAAAGCAAACATAAATTTTACATTTGGAAAATTTTAAATTTTGATAAATAATACTTAATATTTATATTAATTACATTGGTAGGTGTTTATATTTTAGAATTTAGGGTAGATTAATATTTATGTGGAGGATGAGACATTGTATTTTTTATATTGATTTTATAACATTAATTTCAAATTCGAAATAAACAATTATGAAAAAAAAGTAAGAGATATTGTAGTAGTATTTATAAACTCTACATTATTATCTCTTTTAATATGGAAGTAAAAATAAAATCATTTACATTATCATCTTCTTTAATATGGAAATAAAACTAAAATTTAATCTTAAAGTAAAACTACAATTATTTGAAATTAACTTAAAAATAAAATATAAATAATAAATAATAACAACTAAGTAATAATGACTATCCACTTTGACAATATAGTCAATTTTGACAACTTCAAAAAAAAAACTTTAGTTAGTGCCTTTAGTGCCCCTCTTTGTATATAGGAATACAAATTAACGCTTGAAAACTAGACTCATGACCACGGACTTGTCATCCAACCAATCGCTGCTCAAGGTCTCGAGGTCAAACCTCACCAACCCCACATTTCGGTGGACTTCTCTTTGTGTTTTTCCAGGGCTGCAACCACAAAATCTGATCGTATTCCTTTCCAAGATATTTTATCCTGCACATTTCTTAGTGGCCATGTTCCACCTATTTCGCGCCCCTTTTCACTGTAATCTGGTCTAGTAACTCCATGATCATGAGATCTAAGATCAATATGCAGCTGTTGTTGTTACCCATCCTTTTACTTGCAATTGCGTCTTGCACAAGTGTGGTGGATACGTGCCTCGTGTTCGCCCATTACATGCTATATGCGCCCGACACTGTGGAGGTCCTGAAGCAAGAGATTCAAGTGGCCCGAAGCAAAGGCATCGACGCCTTCTCCCTCAACACCAATGTCTGGCGTCGAGAGCGCGCCGACGCCATCTACCAGGCAGCCAAGGAGATCAGGCCCGACTTCAAGCTCTTCTTCTCTGCCAACATCCACAAGGATTCCAATGGCAACCTCAGCCCTACCGACATTGTCGAGATGATGAGCAGATACAAAAGTCACCCCAACCAACTGTTTTTCAGAGGGAAACAATTCTGCACGGCCTGGCTGGGCAACGACGACTCCTGGTGGGCAGACTACGGCTATTCCTCTGCCCTCACCGGCTGGAAGGATGTGTTCACCAAAGCCAGCAACCGGATGAACAGTCATTTCTTCGTTCCCCTTTTCCCCACCGACGGATCATACTACGGCGTGCTGGGAATGCTCGATAAATTCAACGACACCATAGACGGTCTCATGGCGTGGGACACTTCCGCCTGGCCTTACTACGACTCGACCCTTCAGACGCCTTCAGACGAGAGGGACAGCAACTATCTGAAGGCCTGTAAGGACAGAAGGAAGGTGTACATGGCCACCCCCAGCCCCTGGTTCTTCAAGAACATCCAGGATACCTGCTGCTCTTTCAATTGCCAGGCAAAGAATGTCGGCTGCGGCTGCCAAGTGAAGGGCAACTATCAGGGCCCCGGCCTCTGGCTTTCTCGATGGCAACAGATCATAAGCCTCAGCCCTCCACTGTTCGAGATCGTGACGTGGAACGATTGGGTTGAGAGCTCCTACGTGGCACCTCCGCTCAGCGTGGCCGCGAAGGACGTGGCGAACTTCACCCACCGTGCATTCCTTAATTTGGGAGAGCACTAGGGGAGGGATGCCAGTTGTTGGACACCCCACGTGGCTCCCTCCCCCATGCCACGCTGTCGAGTCGACACGAACGCAGCCCGGGCCCAGATGGCACCGCCCCCTGTCGTGGTGGGTGGTATAATTAAAGCGGCCTTTATGGCACGCTTTTTCCCGCCTTTCCGGCGCTTTTCCCGCACACTCTCCTTCCTCCCGTGTATTGTTGCTCGGGCCCTGTCTGTGAACGCTCTGCCACCCCACTTCCTGTTCACGCCCGCTCTGGTTCTGCACCACCCCCGCTCTGGTTCTGCACCATGGGCGCTCTCGTTCTGCCGGTATCCTGCTGTGCTACTGTTATATGGCGGACGGTTATTGCCTTACCCCCCGACGGATGGCGTTCGCCGCTGCTGTGTGTTCTGTCTGCTAGCTCTCCCGACGTTGACACTCGCTCCATGCCCATAGCGCACCACAGGCCCTCGAAGTTGTCTGTGGCGGACCCCTTTGGAGGTTTTCATCGGTTCGGTGGTAGTGTTGTTGGGTTGTCGCTCGGCTGGTTTCGCTGGTGGCAATGGTGGCTTCCATCAGGTTGTTCCTGCTCACGGTGGTGGTGTTGGTTGTTCCTGCTCACGGCGGGTGGCGTTGGATGTTCCTGCTCACGGTGGTGGCGTTGGCTGTTCCTGCTCACGGCGGTGGCGTTGGCTGTTCCTGCTCACGGCGGTAGGTTTCCTACCAGCCATTCCCTGCAGTGTTTGTCAACACTCTCAACCTTCTGGGGATTTCGTGGACCATTTCTGTTGCTTTTAAAGGTTAAATTCTGGTTTTCAGGGTTGTGAATTTGTGCATTTCTGTTGGTGAATTGGTTTGGTGCCCTCCTGCTCGCACTTTGAATTGTGTATGGTGGGTTTACGTTGCGTTTGTGGCAATGGTGAAATGCATTTCGTTTATGCTGCAGCAGGGTTTAGGAATGGTTTATAATGCAGTAGGGTTTATGAATGGTTTATGATGCAGTAGGGTTTATGAATGCAGTATGGTTTATGAATGTTTTAGTGTTTATTCATTTATTAGGTTGGAGGTGAATTTGTTTCGGCTGAATTACTGAAGGTTCTATGGTTTACGTTGCACTCGTAATTAAGGTTCTGTGGTTAATGTTGAAGTTGCGTTTAAATTTTTTTTAGGGTGTATGAATTAGGGTTTTGTAATTAAGGTTCTGTGGTTAATGTTGAAGCTGCGTTTAAATTTTTTTTAGGGTGTATGAATTAGGGTTTTGTAATTAAGGTTTTGTGGTTAATGTTGAAGCTGCGTTTAAATTTTTTTAGGGTGTATGAATTAGGGTTTTGTAATTAAGGTTCTGTGGTTAATGTTGAAGCTACGTTTAAATTTTTTTTAGGGTGTATGAATTAGGGTTTTGTAATTAAGGTTCTGTGGTTAATGTTGAAACTACGTTTAATTTTTTTTTAGGGTGTATGAATTAGGGTTTTGTAATTAAGGTTCTGTGGTTAATGTTGAAGCTGCGTTTAAAATTTTTTTAGGGTGTATGAATTAGGGTTTTGTAATTAAGGTTCTGTGATTAATGTTGAAGCTGCGTTTAAATTTTTTTTAGGGTGTATGAATTAGGGTTTTGTAATTAAGGTTCTGTGGTTAATGTTGAAGCTACGTTTAAATTTTTTTTAGGGTGTATGAATTAGGGTTTTGTTGCAGCTGCATTTAAATTTTTTCTAGGGTTTATGTTGCAATCATAGTTTGGGCAGAATTATTGCAGGTTCTATGGTTTGTGTTGCAGCAGGTTCTATGGTCTATGTTGCAGCAGGGTTTGCAAATTTTTTAGGGTTTATGTATTTGTTTTGACTGAATTATTGAAGGCTCTATGGTTAATGTTGCAGCAATGTTTATAATTTCATTTGGGTTTATGAATTTCGTTTGTTGCTGGTTTATGTTGCCTTATGTTGTAACAGGGTTTGTAATTTTTTGGGGGTTTATGATTTTAGTTTGTTGTTGGGTTATGTTGCAATCATAGTTTGGCCTGAATTTTCTATCTTCTATGGTTTATGTTGCAGCCGGGTTTGTAATTGTTTTAGGGTTTATGAATTTAGTTTGTTGTGTTGTTAATGTTGCAATCATAGTTTCTGCCGAATTAATGAAGGCTCTATGGTTAATGTTGCAGCAGTGTTTATAATTTTATTGGGGTTTCTGAATTTCGTTTGTTGCTGGTTTATGTTGCATCATAGTTTGGGCTGAAATATTGAAGGTTCTATGGTCTATGCTGCCTTATGTTGTAGCAGGGTTTGTAATTTTTTGGGGGTTTATGATTTTAGTTTGTTGTTGGTTTATGTTGCAATCATAGTTTGGCCTGAATTATCTATCTTCTATGGTTTATGTTGCAATCGGGTTTGTAATTTTTTTAGTGTTTATGAATTTAGTTTGTTGTCTGTTAATGTTGCAATCATAGTTTCGGCCGAATTATTGAAGGCTCTATGGTTAATGTTGCAACAGTGTTTATAATTTTATTGGGGTTTATGAATTTCGTTTGTTGTTGGTTTATGTTTCCGTCATAGTTTGGGCTGAATTATTGAAGGTTCTATGGTTTATGATTTTAGTTTGTTGCTGGTTTATGTTGCAGCAGTGTCCCTAAATTTTATCTGTTTTATGAATTTAGTTTGTTGTTGGTTTATGTTGTTGGTTTTTGTCGCAGTGGAATGGTAATAGTTAAAAGGCAAAACTGCATCATACAGGGGATGGATGGCAGTTGACAACAATGACTACTCCATTGTCTCATCTAATTGGAAGAATACCCATAATTCAGTTGTTGATATCAGCAAGTTTGCCAAATTGGCTATTGTTGATGCATTTTACAAGCGATCTGCTCCACCTTATGATCTGCTGTTGTTAATGCAGTTTACAAGTTGCATGCTATTGTTAAATTATAAGTGTATGATGCAGTTTTTACTTTTACCTATTAACATGAAGTGATCTGCTGCATCTTATCTGCTGTTGTATGATGCAGTTTTTACTTTTACCTATTAACTTGAAATATTGGGCAAAATAGAAGAAGTTAAATTAGTTGTTGCATTATGGGCAAAATAGAAGAAGGTAAATTAGTTGTTGCATTATGGGAATTTATATAGTCATAGTTTTATTAAACAGTTTGTGTGCTTGATTATTGTTGTCTGTTGTTCTAGCCTTCAAAAGGATATTGAATTTGTTTATAGGAATGTACATACACTGGATCTAATTTAGGCCTGTTATGTTGATTAGTATGATACTGTATTAAGTTGTAATAAGTCATGCATGAGAGCCCTCCATGGAACATTCCTTATAGAATCATTATTAATAATAGGAGAGAAATATGGACCATGTTGCAGTACAGTTAGCATCGAATGGATGGGTATCACACCCATGCAATGGTTCAACCCCATTCCTAGCTGCTAGTTTAAGGAAAATATAGGGGTCAAGAGTTGTAAACCATAGAACCAACTGCACCATAAACCATAGAACCTTCAATAATTCAGCCCAAACTATGAAACTTCAATAAACCTTAGACCCTGCTGCAACATAAACCATAGCCCACAATATCATCTAGGATGAAGCTATTATAGTGGTCTTGGGATTCTTCTATCTCCCTTTGAATTTTGGGCATATGGTTGTAATTCAGCCGAAATGACTGCAACATAAACCATGGACCCTGCCACATTAACCACAGAACCTTAATTACAAAACCCTAATTCATACACCCTAAAAAAAATTAAACACTACCCTTTGTAATTAAGGTTCTGTGGTTAGGGTTTTATAAACACCGCTGCAACATTAACCATAGAGCCTTCAAGAATTCGATCGAAACTATGATTGCAACATTAACAGAAAACAAACTAAATTCATAAACCCTAAAAAAATTACAAACCCGGCTGCAACATACACCATAGAAGATAGATAATTCAGGCCAAACTATGATTGCAACATAAACCAGCAACAAACTATGATTGCAATGGTTGGGCATATGGTTGTAATCCCATACTACTACAACATAAGCCATGGACCCTGCTGCAGCATAAACCCTAGAACCTTCAATAATTCAGCCCATACTACTGCAACATAAGCCATATACCCTCTGGGTGGCGGAGCGTTCACAGACAAGGCTCGAGCAACAATACACGGGAGGAAGGAGAGGTCGCGGGAAAAGCGCCGGAAAAGCGGGAAAAAGCATGCCATAGAGGCCGCTTTAATTATACCACCCACCACGATAGGTGGCGGTGCCATCTGGGCCCGGGATGCGTTCGTGTCGACTCAACAGCGTGGCATGGGGGAGGGAGCCACGTGGGGTGTCCAACAACTGGCATCCCTCCCTTATATAGAAATACAACAATGTTTGTTTGGTTGTAGAAGATATTTTGATTCCATCAATAATGATGATTAATCATTTTGGTGTGTATGTGTTGGTCTTTCATAATGGTAGTGATGACAATAATTTTTTTGGGTTGTAGGTGCATAAACCCTAGAAGCTTCAATAATTCAGCCTAAACATAAATTGCAACATAAACCAACAACAAACTAAATTCATAATCCCTAAAAAATGTTAATGAAATGTTTAATCAGAGTACATTACAACTTGCTCTTGAAATGATGAAATTGTATATTAAACCTTATGATAAACCCCTGATTACAATGCCGCAAACATCAGGGAACGATATGACCTAGGATTGTACCCAAAAATGTATAGGATTGTATACAAAATGGCCATGTTGCAGTAGTTAGACCCAGTGATTACAAAATCCACAATGCAATGTGGTCACAACAAAAACTTTGGCATCCCTATATGACACTCCTATGCTTGATGTCGTCCAAGATCTTCACTTCCCAATATTGTTGAGTTTCCTGCTTGAGCCAGGTTGGTTGGCATACCTAACAATGGCTGATTAGGTTGTGGCTGGTTGCCTCCATATGATATCCAATTTGCTTCTTGTAGCCATGGAGGAATTGAGTAGCCACAGTGCACACTTGTGCTACTAACCCCTGCATTGGGTTACGCCCCCCGATAATCATACATATGTCTGACACCTGCACTGGTAGGAGGGAATAAAGTGGGCATGCACACTTGTTGATAGCGGGGGACTTGGATGTTTAGGAGGTCTTGGAAACATGGAGTATTATCTGCAAGATGTTCCAATGTGTTTGGCATCATCCTACTCCCCTCCACTATGTTTGCATCAATGGCAGAACTTTTTGCCACCCCTTGTTCTTTTTGAAGCAATTGTTGAGCCTTTCTCAATTCCTTTTCATGCCTTGCCATTTGTTTTTGATGAGCCTTTTCTTGTCTTTCTTTCTCTCTGTCAAGCCTCTCCTATGCTCAAATTTCTGCTGCAGCAATCCTTGCAGCCTTCTTTTCTTTAGCTAAGTCCCTCTTTTTCTGCTTTAAATCCTGGAGTTCAAGTTTCCTATGCTCAGACTCAACCAATAGTTTTATATAGTCCTCTGAGGTGAGTAATTGTGAACTTCGGCATAGACGAAGATTGTCTGCTGTAAATTGCCTTCTTTTTGCTGACACTCTCTCTACCGGTAGATTTAGAAACCAACCAAGTAACTAGCTCTTCTTTGACACTTGCTGCTCCTTGCTTGACACTTTCCTCTCAATATTTGGGTCAATGTTCTCCTGCTCTATCTGAACCATATTGTCCTCTTCAGCTGGAACCTCGTTGTGGACACTATCTTCTTCCAAGTTTCCATTGTCCACAAAATAATGAACAATTTCTTCTTCCAATTCTCTGGGCTGTGAAGGCATGTTCATGCTTTCTTCATTTGTCCTTGACACAATATTTTTGTCCAAATTCATCATGGCTTCTACCAGCCATGATGGTGGGGTAACCTGGCTTGGCAAAGTCAATTCTCCATTGCTGCTTCCTGGTGCATGGTCAACGTTTTCATTGACATGAACAGAAGCAGAAGTTGCAACTGTTTCTTGCATAGAGACATTAAGAAGATTAGAAGCAGAATTTGCAGCTGTCTCAGTTGGTGTATGTACCTCCATGTTACTGTCAAT
The DNA here is from genome assembly GCA_027924585.1 of Larix kaempferi. Lineage (NCBI taxonomy): Eukaryota > Viridiplantae > Streptophyta > Pinopsida > Pinales > Pinaceae > Larix > Larix kaempferi. The sequence goes on along the minus strand of BSBM01000177.1, from coordinate 5,839,075 downwards.
TGGTTCATTGTTATATTGTGTTTCACTTACCTGTTCTTCTTCATCACCACAGTATGGTCCTTCTTGAGAGAGGGATATCATATGATCAGTAGCAACAATGTCTTCCTCTACCTCCACATCTTCTTGGCCAGCAACATGTGCTTGGACATCCCCTTCTTCCTGACCATTCAGATCAAATCCCAGGCTACAACTAGTATCATGCATGAGAGCCTCAGAATTCAGTGGCCATATTCCAGTCCTCCTAAACCCAGCCTTGATATTCGAAGGTGTGAGAGCCCTTTTAAAGGCTTTACTTGCAAGCTCGGCTAGTTCAAACCTTTTTACCTCCACCCCTGGATTCTGTGCCATCCACGAAGCTCGCGCACCCCTGAAATAGTTCTTGAAAGGCCCGAACACACTGACATCTAGGGGTTTCAATCTGTGAGTGGTATGAGCAGGCAATGTCAACAGGTCGATGCCCAAATTGTTAGCCTCCTCGATTGTTTGCACAACAATGTGGCTTCCATGACCATCTAAAACCAGCAGGTGTCTATTTACAGGTGAGACACCACCTGGTATAGATGCAGCAAAGTGAGTAAGCCAATTCAAAAAGAGTTCTTTGGTCATCCAAGCATGGGGATGTGCAGCCATGCATGCACCTGGTTCACAATTCTGTATATAGTTTTTGAGTTGAGTTTTACCTTTAAATAGATAAAATACTCGGATTGAAGCACCAATTGCATTGACACAACATAGAATAGTGATCCACTCCCTGCTCCTAGGAAAAATCTTTGGCACATTACGACTCCCTCTCTTGGCAATTACACGCATGCCACAGTTCCTTCCTGCCTGTAAACCTGTTTCATCACAGTTCCTTCCTGCCTGTAAACCTGTTTCATCACAGTTCCATATATGGTCTGGAGCATACCCATGGTTCTCATATGCACTAGAAAGGGTGGCATAGAACTTAGTCAGAATTGCAGGCCGTAGATTTAGAGCCCTGTCTCTATCTAGGCTCTCAGTTGTATGAAACACAAGGTCTGGATGCCTTTTTTTAAACCCAAACCACCATGACTTACCAGGAAACCCATCTTTGAAGGGGTTTGGCCTCCCTTGACAGATTTGAGCTACTGTGGATTTTAGCTGTATCAACTCTATCCCATGTCCCATTTCAGCCATATCCTTACACCACTGAACCACCTTGGCCTCCTCCTCTTCATTCATAACTGTAACAGGCCCTCTGCGCTTTGTATGTGTGAGTCCATTTATCCAATAATGTACTGAAGAGGTAGCAACTCCATGTTTTTTAGCAGCAGCACGAATGGAATATCCGTTGAACTCTATATCATCAATAGCAGCTAGCATGTCTTCTTTTGTCCAACCTCTTATTGCACTGATTTTGGTGACTAAACTTGTTCCTTGAACTGTGGTTGGAAGTGACTGTGTGGTTGGTGGTGGGACAACAATGTCCTCTTCCACCACATTGTCATTCTCAACAACATTGCTGGGAGCATTGTTGGCATTTGTATCATTGGGCCTCTCCTCATCCGATGAGGTGCAGCGTAGCTGGGCACCCCTACTCAGTCGATGACTTGTTCTCCTTGCATTGCTAACTCTTGCCATGCCTACAACAACCTGCACATTTAGAAGGGAGGATGGTTATGTAAAAGAAACTGGAAGTTGATTATAACAGAAATGTAAATAACAGAAACAGAAACATAAATAACATAACTGGAAACATAAATAACATAAATAATATGAATAACAGAAACATAAATAACATAAATAACATGAATAACATGAATAACATAACTGGAAATAACATAAAAAGAAACATAAATCACAGTAACAGTAACCTGAATCTACTGTGCACACAGTTCTGCTGGTATGCCTCCACTGTGCACACACTTCTGATGGTATGCCTCCACTGTGCACACACTCTGTTGTTCAAATTTCTGAAATGCAACTGTGCACACACTCTGCAGGTCGAATTTATGAAATGCATCTTCATAAGGGTTGTGGTTCATTTATAGTTGTTTGCTATTCAATTGGGTTGGTAAGAAGGTTGCACATGGATTGCAATCTCTCAAATTTCAATGTGTGTTGTGGATTGATTTGAAAGTGATCCAATGGTTGGGAGCTTGTCATTGTGGATCCCTGTTCCTTCATCTGTTTCATGATCTGTGTGCTTCCATCTGTTTAATGGGTGCATTTAATGGGTAGGTGTCATTTATTGAATACAGTGGGTTGGAATGTTGAACAATCTTGCAGTTATGGCTGACACTATCTTTTCTGATGCTTGAATAGGTATCAATGAATGTTTGAACAGGTTTCAATGAATGCTGGGATATTTAGGCTCCATTAGATATTCGTGGGTCCTCCTTTGATAGGTACCTTGCAGTAGGTGGCAAAAACGAGTAGGGTTATTTAGCTGTTTATGTACTTCTGGATATTTGAGCAGATCTGTACTTTGTTGGGACAAGATGTTTTGTATAGTTTGTCATATAAAGACTATTTATTGACATCTATTGGCCCAGTCACTTAATGGGCAATTTTTGGACATAATTTAAATATTTTCTGCACTTAATATGGAATGTGTATGTTTAATTTATGGGTTTATTTGTGTCAATATATGGTGGTTATGTGGGACCAGTACTCTGTCAACTACTGGTCCCTATTCAACAATAGACAACTCTCCCCTACATCCGATGGTACAAGACAGGCAGCCAGCCCGCCGTGACGGAGGACTCACTCTACTTGTTCTATTACACGCACTCGAAGAACGCCAACACGGCTGTCGACAGTTGCAAGGTGGCAAATTCCGACACGCTGAGCGACAAAGTGTACGTGACTGCGGTGCTGACTAAGCCTGCTTACGTCGAGGTGAGGTCTGGCGGTGCTTCCAAGACGTTCAGTGCTCCAACGGGAATATCGACTTGGAGTATGGATTTCAATGAAGTACAGCAGGTTGCCTTGCTGAAGCGCAGAGGAGCTGTTGTGAAATCCGTGCTTGGAAACAAAGCCATCACGAACAGCGACGTTTCCAGATATAATTTTAACGTATATTCAGCGTCTTCAAATTGCCGTCAGATGTAATTACAGCACATTTGCGTGGTAATATGGCAATAATAAAAACAGGACTTTGTAGTGGTAGCTAATAAGAAGAACCAATGAACAATCTGGCTATCAACTCCACAGGATTGGTAATGGAGTCCAAGCCAGAGAATTGGTAGTGGAGACTGAGTGCACCCATGTCTAACGTTGACCAATGTTTAACCAAAACTCTCTATGAGATTTTCCCAGTGATTTATTGTCTATTAATTTATGCTTTTGTGGATGCAGATTATGGATTATGTGTGGATATCTGGAATTGGTTTCATACAACATTTGGATGCTGCATCTCAGCCATTTTAGATCTGGCATTCCTCACTCTTTCCTTTCTAGTGTAATCAATTGCTTTAATTTGATGGACTATTTGAAACTGTACTTGAATGTATGGTTTTCATCACTTACCATTCAAGGGAATCATAGGTGCAAAATATACCTTTGACACTAATAACAGAGATGGTTTTCATCAATTAGCGTTTAAAGGAATCAAAGATGTAGAATATACTTCTTACACTAATCAAAGAGAGAGAAAAATGTGTAGAAATCTAAATAAACATAATTGTAATAATGAACAAGACATAATCATAGAATTATTAGATAACAATTAATAGATAAACATACAACCATTAAACATACAACCATTAGACATCATTTCCAAATCCCCACACTCCAAAGCACACTCAATTGTATTAATCAACAACTAATAAATGGTTACAATACATTAGAGAGTTTCCTTGCTCTGAACAGGGATGTTAGGCAACAGAAATTTCAGCAGCATAATAATAAGTTAAAAAACTTTCCTCCAACATTAACTCTCAATAACAAAACCATAAATCATTTATGGTTTTCCAATTCTATGAGCTGACACAAGCGATTAATTGGCCAAGTACTAGCCCTTAGCATTCATTGTCTAATCTACCTTTAGAAAAAACTAGCTTATTCTTAGTCTAAGTTCTGCCTGGAGAGCCCTTTGGACACTAGCTTTATTAGTTGCTTTCTTGGTCCAAGCAGCAGAGAAACAAGCTGCCTTTATATACTCTTATAGTTTAGCCCAAGCAGTTAGTCCCGCCTGGAGCCCAACATTTATACCTGGCCACTGCTCAGCATTTAGTCCCTAGTCCCTCCTATAGCTCAAGAATGCAGGAATGCAAAGTGTATAATTACACATGTCCCAACAAGAATTATGTAATAAAAATCCTCCTTACATCTAGAATTGGATATGAACATACAATAGATTTGTTAGAATTTATAACTCAAGAATCATTACCTGTTCCGCTGCATCAAAGTGTTTAACTACACATGTCCCAACAAGCATTATGCTAATAAAAATCCTCCTTACATCTAGAATTGGATATAAACATACAATAGATTTGTTAGAATTTATAGCTCAAGAATCATTACCTGCTCTGCTGCAGGAATGAAAAGTGTATACTTACACGTGTCCCAACAAGCATTATGCTAATAAAAAGCCTCCTCACATCTAGAATTAGATATAAACATACAATAAATTTGTTAGAGTTTATATGCATCCTTATGGAAGAGTAAAATAATTTGATGATACTTCCATTAGCTCTTGCTTCCTTAAGAGACCATGCACCAAAAGTCTATATGCATCCTTATGGAAGAGCAAAATAATTTGATCCTTATGGAAGAGCAAAATAATTTGATGATACTTCCATTAGCTCTTGCTTCCTTAAGAGACCATGCACCAAAAGTCCATATGTTAGTATGTATGTGAGAGAGATATAAAGCCTTTGAAATCTTGATGTCATTTAAATTCCCAACCTACTTTTTCTTAGATAAAACTCTACTGAGCTATCTACAACAAACAAAAAAATAATGGAGGCAATGTACATCCCTTGCTTATTCACCGAGAGGGTTTGAAAAAATACGAGGCAGAAACGCTTATTAAGACAGCAAAATCAGTTGTTGATTTGCATTTCTCAACCCAGGAGATCATGTGTGGATGCATCTCTGATTCTCTACAGTGATTAAAACAAGTCTATGCCGTAGCGATTTGACATAGTTAAGACAAAAATATTGAAGCTTTTTGGATTGATGGTGTATAGTTCTTCCTGCACTGTGCCAATTACATCATGGATTTGTTGGCCATTTACGAAGTCGATCTGTTCCCTGGAAAGTCTTTTTGACATGGAAAATTTCAATCTACCAGCAGTAACCTTCTAGATAATTTTATAAAAAGCATTTCATAAGAAGATAGGCCTAAAGTCACTGAAAAAGGAGGGGTCATTGATCTCTCAGATACAGGCTGAAAAGTAGCATCAAGGGCCTTTAAAATCCTACCAGAAGATCTAGATGCATCAATTGGATAGATCAGATCCAATCTAAGAAAATCAAACAAATCCTTAGAAATGTCTGGCCTAGGTGCTTTATATGATTGCATCGAGTCCACTGCTTGAAGTAGTTCCAAAACTACAGTGATTGATGGATGCATCTCTGATTCTCTACAGTGATTAAAACAAGTCTATGCTGTAGCGATTTGACACAGTTAAGACAAAAATATTGAAGCTTTTTGGATTGATGGTGTATAGTTCTTCCTGCACTGTGCCAATTACATCATGGATTTGTTGGCCATTTACGAAGTCGATCTGTTCCCTGGAAAGTCTTTTTGACATGGAAAATTTCAATCTACCAGCAGTAACCTTCTAAAAATATTTTTGGATTGATGGATGCATCTCTGATTCTCTACAGTGATTAAAACAAGTCTATGCTGTAGCGATTTGACACAGTTAAGACAAAAATATTGAAGCTTTTTGGATTGATGGTGTATAGTTCTTCCTGCACTGTGCCAATTACATCATGGATTTGTTGGCCATTTACGAAGTCGATCTGTTCCCTGGAAAGTCTTTTTGGATTGATGGAAAGTCTTTTTGGATTGATGGAAAATCTTTTTGGATTGATGGAAAATTTCAATCTACCAGCAGTAACCTTCTAAAAATACTTTTGGATTGATGGAAAGTCTTTTTGGATTGATGGAAAGTCTTTTTGGATTGATGGAAAATCTAAAAATATTTTTGGATTGATGGAAAATCTTTTTGGATTGATGGAAAGTCTTTTTGGATTGATGGAAAATCTAAAAATATTTTTGGATTGATGGAAAGTCTTTTTGGATTGATGGAAAGTCTTTTTGGATTGATGGAAAATTTCAATCTACCAGCAGTAACCTTCTAAAAATATTTTTGGATTGATGGATGCATCTCTGATTCTCTACAGTGATTAAAACAAGTCTATGCTGTAGCGATTTGACACAGTTAAGACAAAAATATTGAAGCTTTTTGGATTGATGGTGTATAGTTCTTCCTGCACTGTGCCAAGTCTTTTTGGATTGATGGAAAATCTAAAAATATTTTTGGATTGATGGAAAGTCTTTTTGGATTGATGGAAAATTTCAATCTACCAGCAGTAACCTTCTAAAAATATTTTTGGATTGATGGATGCATCTCTGATTCTCTACAGTGATTAAAACAAGTCTATGCTGTAGCGATTTGACACAGTTAAGACAAAAATCTAAAAGTCTTTGCTGGAAAGTCTTTTTGGATTGATGGAAAGTCTTTTTGGATTGATGGAAAATCTAAAAATATTTTTGGATTGATGGAAAATCTTTTTGGATTGATGGAAAGTCTTTTTGGATTGATGGAAAATTTCAATCTACCAGCAGTAACCTTCTAAAAATATTTTTGGATTGATGGAAAGTCTTTTTGGATTGATGGAAAGTCTTTTTGGATTGATGGATGCATCTCTGATTCTCTACAGTGATTAAAACAAGTCTATGCTGTAGCGATTTGACACAGTTAAGACAAAAATCTAAAAGTCTTTGCTGGAAAGTCTTTTTGGATTGATGGAAAGTCTTTTTGGATTGATGGAAAATCTAAAAATATTTTTGGATTGATGGAAAGTCTTTTTGGATTGATGGAAAATCTAAAAATATTTTTGGATTGATGGAAAGTCTTTTTGGATTGATGGAAAGTCTTTTTGGATTGATGGAAAATCTAAAAATATTTTTGGATTGATGGAAAGTCTTTTTGGATTGATGGAAAGTCTTTTTGGATTGATGGAAAATCTAAAAATATTTTTGGATTGATGGAAAGTCTTTTTGGATTGATGGAAAGTCTTTTTGGATTGATGGAAAATCTAAAAGTCTTTTTGGATTGATGGAAAATCTAAAAATATTTTTGGATTGATGGAAAGTCTTTTTGGATTGATGGAAAATCTAAAAATATTTTTGGATTGATGGAAAGTCTTTTTGGATTGATGAAAAATCTAAAAGTCTTTTTGGATTGATGGAAAATCTAAAAGTCTTTTTGGATTGATGGAAAGTCTTTTTGGATTGATGGAAAATCTGAAAGTCTTTTTGGATTGATGGAAAATCTGAAAGTCTTTTTGGATTGATGGAAAGTCTTTTTGGATTGATGGAAAATCTAAAAGTCTTTTTGGATTGATGGAAAGTCTTTTTGGATTGATGGAAAATCTAAAAGTCTTTTTGGATTGATGGAAAGTCTTTTTGGATTGATGGAAAGCCTAAAAGTCTTTTGGATTGATGGAAAATCTAAAAGTCTTTTTGGATTGACGGAAAGTCTTTTTGGATTGATGGAAAGTCTTTTTGGATTGATGGAAAATCTAAAAGTCTTTTTGGATTGATGGAAAATCTAAAAGTCTTTTTGGATTGATGGAAAGTCTTTTTGGATTGATGGAAAATCTAAAAGTCTTTTTGGATTGATGGAAAGTCTTTTTGGATTGATGGAAAATCTAAAAGTCTTTTTGGATTGATGGAAAATCTAAAAGTCTTTTTGGATTGATGGAAAGTCTTTTTGGATTGATGGAAAATCTAAAAGTCTTTTTGGATTGATGGAAAGTCTTTTTGGATTGATGGAAAATCTAAAAGTCTTTTTGGATTGATGGAAAGTCTTTTTGGATTGATGGAAAATCTAAAAGTCTTTTTGGATTGATGGAAAATCTAAAAATATTTTTGGATTGATGGAAAATCTAAAAGTCTTTTTGGATTGATGGAAAATCTAAAAATATTTTTGGATTGATGGAAAGTATTTTTGGATTGATGGAAAGTCTTTTTGGATTGATGGAAAATTTAAAAATACTTTTGGATTGATGGAAAGTCTTTTTGGATTGATGGAAAATCTAAAAATATTTTTGGATTGATGGAAAGTCTTTTTGGATTGATGGAAAGTCTTTTTGGATTGATGGAAAATCTAAAAATATTTTTGGATTGATGGAAAGTCTTTTTGGATTGATGGAAAGTCTTTTTGGATTGATGGAAAATCTAAAAATATTTTTGGATTGATGGAAAGTCTTTTTGGATTGATGGAAAGTCTTTTTGGATTGATGGAAAATCTAAAAATATTTTTGGATTGATGGAAAGTCTTTTTGGATTGATGGAAAATCTAAAAGTCTTTTTGGATTGATGGAAAATCTAAAAATATTTTTGGATTGATGGAAAGTCTTTTTGGATTGATGGAAAATCTAAAAATATTTTTGGATTGATGGAAAGTCTTTTTGGATTGATGGAAAATCTAAAAATATTTTTGGATTGATGGAAAGTCTTTTTGGATTGATGGAAAATCTAAAAATATTTTTGGATTGATGGAAAGTCTTTTTGGATTGATGGATGCATCTCTGATTCTCTACAGTGATTAAAACAAGTCTATGTTGTAGCGATTTGACACAGTTAAGACAAAAATCTAAAAGTCTTTGCTGGAAAGTCTTTTTGGATTGATGGAAAATCTAAAAATATTTTTGGATTGATGGAAAATCTTTTTGGATTGATGGAAAGTCTTTTTGGATTGATGGAAAATTTCAATCTACCAGCAGTAACCTTCTAAAAATATTTTTGGATTGATGGATGCATCTCTGATTCTCTACAGTGATTAAAACAAGTCTATGCTGTAGCGATTTGACACAGTTAAGACAAAAATCTAAAAGTCTATGCTGGAAAGTCTTTTTGGATTGATGGAAAATCTAAAAATATTTTTGGATTGATGGAAAATATTTTTGGATTGATGGAAAGTCTTTTTGGATTGATGGAAAATTTCAATCTACCAGCAGTAACCTTCTAAAAATATTTTTGGATTTATGGATGCATCTCTGATTCTCTACAGTGATTAAAACAAGTCTATGCTGTAGCGATTTGACACAGTTAAGACAAAAATATTGAAGCTTTTTGGATTGATGGTGTATAGTTCTTCCTGCACTGTGCCAATTACATCATGGATTTGTTGGCCATTTACGAAGTCGATCTGTTCCCTGGAAAGTCTTTTTGACATGGAAAATCTCAATCTACCAGCAGTAACCTTCTAAAAATATTTTTGGATTGATGGATGCATCTCTGATTCTCTACAGTGATTAAAACAAGTCTATGCTGTAGCGATTTGACACAGTTAAGACAAAAATATTGAAGCTTTTTGGATTGATGGTGTATAGTTCTTCCTGCACTGTGCCAATTACATCATGGATTTGTTGGCCATTTACGAAGTCGATCTGTTCCCTGGAAAGTCTTTTTGGATTGATGGATGCATCTCTGATTCTCTACAGTGATTAAAATAAGTCTATGCTGTAGCGATTTGACACAGTTAAGACAAAAATATTGAAGCTTTTTGGATTGATGGTGTATAGTTCTTCCTGCACTGTGCCAATTACATCATGGATTTGTTGGCCATTTACGAAGTCGATCTGTTCCCTGGAAAGTCTTTTTGACATGGAAAATTTCAATCTACCAGCAGTAACCTTTTAGATAATTTTATAAAAAGCATTTCATAAGAAGATAGGCCTAAAGTCACTGAAAAAGGAGGGGTCATTGATCTCTCAGATACAGGCTGAAAAGTAGCATCAAGGGCCTTGAAAATCCTACCAGAAGATCTAGATGCATCAATTGGATAGATCAGATCCAATCTAAGAAAATCAAACAAATCCTTAGAAATGTCTGGCCTAGGTGCTTTATATGATTGCATCGAGTCCACTGCTTGAAGTAGTTCCTCCTTGCAGATGGGTTGCATAAGACTTTCTTTGTTGTCCTCCTTTAAAAACATTTAATTGAAACTAGCAGATATGGCAATGACATCCCTAATAGTCCCCTTCCCATGATCTTGATAAATAACACTAAAGTGCCTCGTTGCATGATTTGAGATGTCCTTTTTTGGATTTTTTTTTGTTAGTCTAAAGATTTTACAATTTGAGTTGGAATAGATGATTTTTTTGAGCACAATTTTCAAAAATCTAGTCTTAGTTTTTCAAAATTCAATTTACAGTTGTTAAGTTCTAGAATTTTGGGTGTTCCAAGAGTTTTTTAGAGTGTTGAATCCATTTTTACCATAAAAAATCTCAATAAAATATAACTAAATTTTCATTTTTGCAAAATAAAAAAAGTTGAATTCTGGAAAAAACGCCATCCAAATAGTTGAATTTTAGACAACTCCATTTTCTATTCCTTTCTTTCTCCCCTCCAAGACAATTAGTCTATTCCTTTCTTTTTCTGAAACTGATAGTGCACCAATCTTCACTTCATCACTTCGCTGTACAATAACATCTTCCAGAATAATCTGAATTTTTATCCCTGTTTGAATTTTTCAAAGTTTCCATCTTAATCCTTGAAGGTTCTCATAGAACTGTTTCATAGCATTGTGATGCATTATTGTGGTGATTTATTTTCCAATTATACCATACAATCTCTTTGAAGGCTTTTTAATGTAACCAAGGGAAACATTATAGGATTGAAGATTATTTTTATTAAAAATATTTCTAAAATTTCTAAATATTTCCTTACATTATAAATATACGAAAATATAATTTTGGTTAAATTTATATATATAAAAGTAAAAATGACAGTTTTTTAATAGTACATTTTTACAATTAACTTTCATTATTAGAATTCAAAAAAATGTTTTAAGAACGAGATAGAGAAATTTCTCTTAGATTGAATTAAAGACCAAGATATGTGAAATCTCTTTATGAAAGTGCTTGATTTGTTTCCCTTGGCTTTGTTTGGATTACTTACTACATTATTAATAGAAATAGTATCTTTTTATGAAATTGCTAAAGGGTTTTTATCTATGCATACAATCTTAAATTACTAATCATATCCTTTCCTAAGATTAAGTGATTTTATTTAAAAGATAGTTTACTACTTTATGTTCAAATACCTATATACATAAAAAAAAATTATATTGCAATTTACACAATCACAAGCAAGCATTTGCTAATTATAAAGCTTCACTTCCAGGGAATGAAACATAACTCTCTTTATTTTATCAGGTCTGCTTCAGCAAAACCGAACACCCAACATTATATAATTATGTGGTGCGCTTGCTTATTCACCTGGCTTGCAACCAATGCAAGAGCCCATGCCATTCAACTTTATTCGTATATATAGAAATATATTGGTTATATGATCATGCAGAAGTAGAAGAAGTTGAATATACGTTAAAATTGTAGCGGGAGATGCCGCTGTTACTTTGAAGGGCATTCAGGTGGATCCCAATCTCTCATCACCCACCTTATGTTTGTATATGATGTCCTCATATTTTGTATTGGTTCTGTCGGAGATGCTACAACTCTTCGGGATATACTTGCACTGTTCTCTAAAGCCACTGGGATGGATATTAAAGTAGGGAAGTCTACTCTCACTACCAATTTGCTTAGGGTTGAAGAGATCCAAGCTTTCAGTGGAGTCTTCCCTTATTCTCTCTATGAGGTTGATGATGGACTAAAATACTTGGGCTTCCAGTTGAAGCCTAATGCTTATAATAAACATGATTGGCATTGGATTCTCGAGAAGTTACACAATAGATTCAAGGTTTGGATCCATAAGTGGTTATCGAGGGCTGGTCATTTGGTGTTGGTCAAATCTGTCTTGGAGGCAATCCCAGTCTACTGGATGTATTTGTCTTGGATTCCCAAGGGGATCTTAGAGACTGTTAGAAAGATCTGTTTTAGGTTCTTGTGGAGTGGGAAAGATGACACTTTTGTTTCCCCATGGGTTAGATGGCAGAGAATTGTTGTTCCCAAAGCTTTGGGGGGTGGGGTTTAAAGAACATCTTCCTCTTTTCTAAAGCCCTGGCTGCTAAGGGGGGTGGAGGGTTTTGAAATATGCTAACTTATGGACCAAGGTTGTTATATAGAAATATATTGCTCTGGGTTCTGTTATTGACTGGGTTCAAAACCGTGGGAAGGCTCATGTGGGGGGATCGGTCATTTGGAAGGCAGTGGTCACCTCCTTTCCAGTCATTGACTCTAATCTAGTTTGAAATATTGGTGATGGGAGTTGTCTCAGGGTTGGGGTGGATCCGTGGTTTGGTTGTGCTAGTCGCCACCTTTTGTAAGAGGAAACAGTGGTGGCCCTGAGGGATTTTGGAATCACATACTTGTCTCATTTATCCGATCCTATCCAGGATAGGTCGTGGATCCAGACGTGGAGGGAGGTGAATACACTGGATCTTCCGGTACAACATCTTGCATCAGTGTCAAACTATATACAAGAACTCATTCGTTCACAGGTCATGTTGAGGAACATGGTGGATGAATTATTATGGGAAGGGGATCTTGGGGGTAGAAATACACCGAAAGGTGGATATACTTTCCTCAGTGCACTTGGATTCATAAGAGAACCTGCCTGTTGGTGGAAGAATCTTTAGAATCTTAAGTGTCCACCTAAAACTCGACTGTTTATGTGGAATGCTATGGAAAATAAAGTCCCAAATTGGGACAACTTACATAAGAAGAACAAGCATGGGCCCGGGTGGTGCATTCTCTACAAAGCCGCAGAGGAAACTGTCCCACATCTTCTAATTCAGTGCCCTTACACAATTTCATTTTGCGCACAATGCTATAGGATTTTTGGTAAAAACTGCATCTGGTTGGGAAACTCGGTTTTACTTTCCTGGGAAAACTGGAACACTGGGCCGCTACAACACTCCGTGAAATTTCTCCCATTGCTTGTATTTTGGGGCATTTGGCTGGCCCGCAAAAATTTCATTTTCTCTGGAAAAACTTGTACATTGGCTATTATAGTGGCACTTTCCTGCAGTATTCTTACTGCTTTCCACAACATGTGAGAGTTGCGAGCATCTTATCAATTTCTTCTCTAACCTTTTCTTTATATCGCGGGTTCAACCTATACGAGCGCTATTTTACTGGCTTGGCGTCTGCTTTCAAAGGTATGCGCATAACTCCTAAATCTCCTAGTATGCCTTTCATTTCTGTAAACTTGGTAGGAAAGATATCCTGGTAGCCACGTAGTAAATCTGCAATATGGCCAACAGTTTCATCATCCCAATAATCTCCTATAGAAGCAAACTTGGGCTCGGCTTCTGTACCAATGTTAATCTTCTTGAGCTTGATGTGTTCTGTAATGGCAGGGATATCAAGTTGAGGACCTTCGACCTTGCGCGTCCCTTCTGATTCTGGAATATTGATGTTGCGAGGATCATCTTCCTCTTCACCAGTGGTGAAATTATAGCATTCCAGGGCATGTTCCATCTGGACAGCCCAATCTGGTTGAGAATATTCTGGTAATGGACATTGTTCAAATACCTTCTTTTTAATACACTTTAAAGCGTGGTCGATGCTTGGATGTTCTGACTCAAAGCTGAAAGTAAGTTGAAAACTTTCCATCATAAGAGGCCAAGTGATAGTGCCTCTGTGCAATTCTGTTTCAGTGTACCAGTTCCTTGGAACTGTATCCAACGTGTGGATGAATAGGTGAACCCACTCATCCTCTGGAATATCTGACCATTGTTGAATACATGCTTCAACGTGTGACCTGGGGTCACTCTGTCCGTCATATTTGCGCAACACTTCTGCTGTAGTTTCCTGAAATCTGCGGCAGTCTTGCCATGTGTCAATATTTTCTTTATGCGCACCCCACCATCTTGCGGGTGTAGCACGCAGTGCTACATCCAATGCTTGTATGCGCTGCTCATCTGGGATCTGTTGTTCATATGTATGTATGAATTCACTTACTTCAGTTAAACCATCAAAGATTGGAGTGTTATTCAATTCTGTTCCAATCCATCGAATGGATTTAGTCATCATGGCGCAACGCCTTGCAGAATCCTCATGTAAGCGATTCTGCCAGTTTTCCAGTCCTGCTTCTGAATCTGATGTGCACGAGCTATCGCATCGCCAGCTGATATGGTCGTCCGCTGTGGGATTTACATAGTCATTATGACTAGCAGTCATGTGGTACAAACTTTCCATGTGGCGCACTTCTTCTTCTGCCCGAATAGGTTCAATATACCGTGGTCCTTGAAGTGGATCAAGCGGTGCGATGACCCTGATCTAGGCATCCTCAAAGGTCATCTGTATTTTCTTCAAATCAATGACAGCCAAATTATCAAATGCCCATTCTATGCCTAAGAGTGCTGGGTAAGGTCTACTATCATCCAGAATTTTGATTACTTCAAAGTCTAAAGAACTTCTTACTCCCTCAATATCAATAGGTACATTGGGTAGTCTACCCAATGGAGAAACTCGTTGTTGATTCGCAAGTCTTCGCTGGATAGGAGATCTTGTAAGCTGAGGGCTACCCATCTGTTCCCATGTCTGCATGGTGAGAACATTAACTTCTGAGCCTAAATCCAAAATGACTTCATCCATTTCAAATGCTCCAATCTGCGCTGTGAGTCTCATCTCTTTTCCAATTCTAGTATGAATCCCGATCTGGTGAACAGCACGCTGCGGTGTATTCATCAAAGCAGATTGTTGACACTGATCCAATAGGTGTTGAAGTTCCATAGTTTCTTTTTCATTGCGCAACAACTTTAAACAGTTTCTCAGGAAAGCATGGACACTGCCTAGTGCATCCTCCTCCTCAGGCCTTCCAGATGTAGTGGCTTGTTCTTGTACCAGGTTCTCTTGTCTTAGCACTTGCGGTCTGATATCGTTATGCAGAACTGCAACAGGGCTTGAAGCTCGCGGATCTGAGAAATACTCTTGAGCTTTCTTGAATGCTTCTTTTTGCTTCTGCAGGTTGAGTGGAGATGGTTTAATATTAGCGCGGCGCACCCATTGCGTCGCTGGTTTTCCAGTTCCCAACTCTGGCGCACCAGTAGTTGCTCCACTGCGCGTCAGTATATTAACTGTGGGATCTGGTTCTCTTTTTTCTGCTGCAATCAGCTGAATATTCTGGTTAACCTGTGGCGTCTTTGCTTGCATCTTAGCCATCAACTGAGGGAATTCTTCAATGACATGATCATAAGATTTACAGTATCTGCAGATGGTTGTAGGATTTTGGCAATCCCTTGCATAATGGCCTTGAGCTCCGCAGTTGTAACAAGTGATCTGTCCTCTTCCACGAGCAAATCCTGCTGCGCGTCCACGGCCCCTATAATTTCCTCATCTGCCTGCGCGATCTGGTTCATACTGCGGACCTGCTGTGGGTCCTTGTGCCTCTGATTGTACTCTATAAACATCATGTTTCCTTTCCATCATAAGGTCATATGCTCTGCAATTGTTCTCATCATGGCCTACTGATTTATAGAAATTGCAATATAGATTCTTTGGAGTTTGTACATATTTCTGTAACAAGTGACATTCTTGTGGTTTGTGACCTCTAGTTCTACAGATTTCACACCAAGGCCCCTCAGCCTGTGGTAAAGGGTTAGGTTCTCCAGTCGCAATATACTCTATGAAAACAGGACAATGGTCCTTTGAATGACCTTGTGCTCTACATTTTGTACACCAAATTTCTTCTTTAACATCCTTTCCTTTCTTAATATCATGCACTTGCAAGGTTAGGTTTGCTAACTGGTTCTGCAACTGCGCAACATCGTTGCTTGTTCCAACAATTGGTGAAGCTTCTAGTTTCATAGCCATCTCTAGAGCTTGTTACTGAGTAGTGAGATTCTGTTGCATAAGAGGAAGTCTAATATGAGGAAGCAGCGCAGCAATGAACCATTCCTTATGCTGCTGTGGTGCAAACTCAAAGCTTACTTGATCTATCAAGGCTTTGAACTTCTGGTCAAAGTCCCATACTGAATCTGTGGGTAACTATTTTATGTCTTTGAGCTCGGTTATGCACTGTGATTCTGATTTAGGTTTCTTGAATTCTCTAATCATAGCATTTCTGACATCAGCAAGCGTCCTATTCTATGCTGCTGAGTATTTCATGAACCAGGTTAAGGCTCTTTCTCTTAGTGTGGTTGCTAACTGAACCAGCTTAACAGCATCATCATTAATTTGCTTAATTGTCCAAATGGCTTCACATAGGAACTAGTGCTGCTCAGGGTCTTCTAGCCCTGTTCCCCTAAAATTTGGTAGATTCATGTCATCACCCATCCTTCTTGCGCTAGGTTGACCTGGAGGTGATGTAGCACTGCCTCTGCGATGGTTAAACAAAGGTGGACTTGAGGTACTAGAAGTACCGTGCGGGCTACTAGAAGGTGTTACTACGGGGTTATAATGAGCCCCGTCCGGCTTTTGCGGTGTAAAAGGGTGATAAGGGATATGAGCACTCCCTTGTCTCTCTATATGGCTCACTCTAGGAGCTCAACTATATTCTGGGATAGACTCAAAATAATGTTGGTCAAGGCCTACTTTATACCGTTTTCCACTACGAGTGCAACCAATAAGTTCAATATCACTATCAAAATCTGCGGACATTACTTGTCTATGCTATTCATCGGAAGCTATGCATAGTTTTCCTTTTTCATACAGAAGCATTTTAATCCATAAGTTCAGAGAAATTAAGAACTTACCCCTGTGTGATTGGAAGAAGCTCCTCTCAGCTTCGCTGAAGCTCTTTCTCATATCTACTGCAAACTCGGTGATGAATCCTTCCAACAGACTGTTCAACCAAAAGTCTACTGCGCGGGACACAGAATTATCTACCCGCTTCAAAATGCTAACTAGCTCAGGTGTCCAAGCGACGGGTTGATCAACATGCACAGTGGGTCTAGTATCTGCTAGCTTGGCTACCCACGCATGCAACTCAAGTGCAAATGCTACAAAGAAAATTTCGTGAAGGTCAGTATAAATATGCTTCTGCAACCAGTCTTCTGTCTGAAGCCTAGAGCTTCTATTTTCTCGTTCAACAAACTCTCTAGCCTTTGAATCAAACCAGTCTTGAATTTCTTTAGTTGTAGGATTCCAATACCACATTGCCTTCAAAATAATAGGGTTAAATCCGACGACGGAACCATTTGTTGGCTGAGCAAGTCTCAAGGCAACAAGTCGCAAGGCAATGAAACCATTTGTTGGATCCCTTTTTCTCTAGGTTGCGCATCAATCTCGCACGTCGCCGGAATAACAAGTCTCAAGGAAACGGAACCATTTGTTGGCTCCCTTTTTCTCTAGGTTACGCATCAATCACGCACGTTGCCGGAATAACAAGTCTCAAGCCAATGGAACCATTTGTTGGCTGCTTTTTGGACAGACCCAGGTTTTTAGGATACGCAGCAACAAACACCCCTTGGTGCACTGGCGCTCTAGGCAACGAGCTGCGCAGCAACCCGAAGTCTCACCCGAAGTGGCTATGGGGGGGCTAAGGAATCAAGCTTCCTTAACCTAGGCGACGCGGAGACTAATCTTCTCCCCTCTTCTGGGAGGATTCCTCAAAACGGAACGTCTTACTCTTCCGCAGACCTCTCAGAACTCACGCTTACCAGCCTAGCTGTGTGGTATCGCTGCTCCTGCGCACGAGGCGATTACCCACTGCGTTCGATACTGTATCGTTTCCGGCCTTGCGCCACATCGCAGTAACGCATTCCCCAAGCACTGCAGCGATAGCGTTCTTGCAGGCCCTTTCGATAATGCATAAGTCTAACTTCTAAGGAAGCTCAAGAATTTACTCTACAGGTGCATTCATAAAGATAGCGAGACATTCAGGTAAACATAGATAGGAAAACATAGACATGCATTCACACAACACATTATCATAACAACTGGAATTATGTGGTTCGCCTCCATGGGGAAATCACATTCGCAGGAACTGTATTCTTTATTAACTCAAAATGGGAATTACACAATACGCTGCGCACACAGATGCAGCCTTAGATCTTTCTGGGAAACGCCACGCACACAGCTGGGAGCCCTTCTCTTACATCTATTCTCTTCTTCTACAGAGATTACAATGACTCAGACATCAACTTAGATTGTCTGCAACTCAAACATCATCTTTCAATGAGCTTCTAACCAGTCTATCTCTTTAACAATCTAACTTATCTCTAACTTATCCAACCTTCTTCCTTTTACAATTACTCATATATATAGGTGGCCTTGAGGGTCGCACCTTTACAAAACTGTGGGCCTTTCCCAGCAGTATTCCCCAAAAACCCTAACCGCGGACATGGCTAGGTGTACTGTAGGCGCCGCTTGTAGTCACGTCGTCGCTTCCTGCAGGCTCCGCGATTTCTGGCGCAGATTGCGGGTATGGACGCTGCTTCATTATTCACTGCTCTTTGTCCTTCGCCTTCAATGCTTTGGTCCGTTGCTCTTCCTTGGTCAGAGCAACCATAACTTTTGTACTTAGCCTTAATGAGGGTAGCTGAGCCCTCTATTCCGTCGCTTCATTTATTATGGTAGCTGAGCTTTCTACTCGGCCACATTCACTCTCCTTTGACGTGTGCGCACGAGCTCCGCGATTTTTGACCCATAATCTGCGCTGAGCTCGTCCATCTGGCACCGTACTACGCACTGTTCGCTTCTGTCCAAAATTGGTGCTTTCTCAAAATTAGCACTTTCCCCTCAACACTTGTGCTTTTTCCTCAAAATTTGCAGCTTTACTATAGTTGCGGCCTATGCTCCAACAATTTACATACATTTCAAATTGGCACAGTAAGCCAACCATATGGTCCAAATAAAAATATATACATCATACATGCTGCCTAGCCATTCACTAGTTGGGCCTTGGCCTTGAGCTCCACACTAGGAATCCATACTAGCATATTTACATAATTTACATAATTTTGATTAAGTACATTCCAAGTCAAAATTGAGAGTATCACAATTTTAACTCAACCTTAAATAGAAAGGATGAAACCCTATGTTATGATGAATCCCTAAGTTTTTTGAGTGAGAGGTCTAAACATAATGATTATTTTGATGTTCATTTTTTTCATAACACAATAGGGGAGAAGAGCCAATACTTGCATGGATTAATAGTCAAGATAGAAGTGGTGTTAGCTAACCTCAATCTTGGAAATACTAGTTACCTTAAGTTGTTCATTAAAGTACTTCATGTACAAGTCATTGTCTATTTTAAGTCACATCAGTGTTCACCCATTGGTCCCAACCACAAATACACTAAAATATATTAATACTAGAAAACTTGGAACTTTATGGCTGACATAGTATCAATTTAGATTCATTACACCTCAAATCTTTATATAAAATTAATAGAAAAAACAATTAAAAAACATAAAAAATTAAGTTACATAATTTTAAAAAAAAAAAGCACCACTACTTGTTGCCTCCCCTAATTTAAACTTTAAACAAAATATTGATATACCTTTATAAAAAAATAAAAATTATAAATTTATAAATTTTAAAAGTCAAAAAGTCAAACCAGCGTTGGATATCCGACCACCCTAACCTAGTTACCATTAGGAAATCTCCGTTGGATATCTGACTTATTCGGGTTTGAGATGTCATCGGTTATCCGACATCCCAGGCATCGGATATCCTCATAGGTGTCGGATATCCACAGAGCCGTCGGATATCCTAAGGGCCTCGTTGGATATTCAAATAGTAGTCAGATATCTGATGGACACTTCACAAAATTAAAAAAAAGAAAAAAAAAACAGTAATTTTGAAAGAAAAATCCGACGACACAGTCCATTTCGTCGGAGGTCGTCGGATTTGCTCGTCAGGATTTGGGTTCAAATATACTAGTGTGATGTGTGATTTTGTGGATCAAGTACCCACTAGTTATGAAGAGGCATCTCATAAGAAAGAATGGGAAGAGGCAATGACTAAGGAGTACCAGTCAGTGCAGGAATGCAAAGTGTATACTTACACGTGTCCCAACAAGCATTATGCTAATAAAAAGCCTCCTCACATCTAGAATTAGATATAAACATACAATAAATTTGTTAGAGTTTATATGCATCCTTATGGAAGAGTAAAATAATTTGATGATACTTCCATTAGCTCTTGCTTCCTTAAGAGACCATGCACCAAAAGTCCATATGCATCCTTATGGAAGAGCAAAATAATTTGATCCTTATGGAAGAGCAAAATAATTTGATGATACTTCCATTAGCTCTTGCTTCCTTAAGAGACCATGCACCAAAAGTCCATATGTTAGTATGTATGTGAGAGAGATATAAAGCCTTTGAAATCTTGATGTCATTTAAATTCCCAACCTACTTTTTCTTAGATAAAACTCTACTGAGCTATCTACAACAAACAAGAAAATAATGGAGGCAATGTACATCCCTTGCTTATTCACCGAGAGGGTTTGAAAAAATACGAGGCAGAAACGCTTATTAAGACAGCAAAATCAGTTGTTGATTTGCATTTCTCAACCCAGGAGATCATGTGTGGATGCATCTCTGATTCTCTTCAGTGATTAAAACAAGTCTATGCTGTAGCGATTTGACACAGTTAAGACAAAAATATTGAATCTTTTTGGATTGATGGTGTATAGTTCTTCCTGCACTGTGCCAATTACATCATGGATTTGTTGGCCATTTACGAAGTCGATATGTTCCCTGGAAAGTCTTTTTGACATGGAAAATTTCAATCTACCAGCAGTAACCTTCTAGATAATTTTATAAAAAGCATTTCATAAGAAGATAGGCCTAAAGTCACTGAAAAAGGAGGGGTCATTGATCTCTCAGATACAGGCTGAAAAGTAGCATCAAGGGCCTTGAAAATCCTACCAGAAGATCTAGATGCATCAATTGGATAGATCAGATCCAATCTAAGAAAATCAAACAAATCCTTAGAAATGTCTGGCCTAGGTGCTTTATATGATTGCATCGAGTCCACTGCTTGAAGTAGTTCCTCCTTGCAGATGGGTTGCATAAGACTTCTTTTGTTGTCCTCCTTTAAAAACATTTAATTGAAACTAGCAGATATGGCAATGACATCCCTAATAGTCCCCTTCCCATGATCTTGATAAATAACACTAAAGTGCCTCGTTGCGTGATTTGAGATGTCCTTTTTTGGATTTATTTTGTTAGTCTAAAGATTCTACAATTTGAGTTGGAATAGATGATTTTTTCGTGCACAATTTTGAAAAAATCTAGTCTTAGTTTTTCAAAATTCAATTTATAGTTGTTAAATGCTAGAATTTTGGGTGTTCCAAGAGTTTTTGAGAGTGTTGAATCCATTTTTACCATAAAAAATCTCAATAAAATATAACTAAATTTCCATTTTTGCAAAATAAAAAAAGTTTAATTCTGGAAAAAAGGCCATCCAAATAGTTGAATTTTAGACAACTTCATCACTTCGCTGTACAATAACAACTTCCAGAATAATCTGAATTTTTAGCTCGGTGAGAGATCCCTGTTTGAATTTGTCAAAGTTTCCATCTTAATCCTTGAAGGTTCTCATAGAACTGTTTCATAGCATTGTGATGCATTATTGTGGTGATATATTTTCCAATTATACCATACAATCTCTTTGAAGGCTTTTTAATGTAACCAGGGGAAACATTATAGGATTGAAGATTATTTTTATTAAAAATATTTCTAAAATTTCTAAATATTATTTTACATTATAAATATACGAAAATATAATTTTGGTTAAATTTATATATATAAGTAAAAATGACAGTTTTTTAATAGTACATTTTTACAATTAACTTTCATTATTAAAATTCAAAAAAATGTTTTAAGAACGAGATAGAGAAATTTCTCTTAGATTGAATTAAAGACCAAGATATGCGAAATCTCTTTATGAAAGTACTTGATTTGTTTCCCTTGGCTTTGTTTGGATTACTTACTACATTATTAATAGTAATAGTATCTTTTTATGAAATTGCTAAAGGGTTTTTATCTATGCATACAATCTTAAATTACTAATCATATCCTTTCCTAAGATTAAGTGATTTTATTTAAAAGATAGTTTACTACTTTATGTTCAAATACCTATATACATAAAAAAAAAAAAAAAATTATATTGCCATTTGCACAATCACAATCAAGCATTTGCTAATTATAAAGCTTCATTTCCAGGGAATGAAACAGAACTCTATTTATTTTATCAGGTCTGCTTCAGCAAAACCGAACACCCAACATTATATAATTATGTGGTGCGCTTGCTTATTCGCCTTGCTTGCAACCAATGCAAGAGCCCATGCCATTCAACTTTATTCGTATATATAGAAATATATTGGTTATATGATCATGCAGAAGTAGAAGAAGTTGAATATACGTTAAAATTGTAGCGGGAGATGCCGCTGTTGCTGATTTGGATGTCTCCATTCACAGACTTCACCTCCGACCCTCCACGGCTTAAAGTGGCAGATTGCTGCCCTTCGTTGAAGTCCAGATTGAACGTGTTTATCCCCGCGGGAGCAGCGAACGTCTGGGAATTGCTGCCAGACGTCAACACCACGGTGGCAGCCTCAGTCAGTACTGCAGTCACGTACACTTTGTCGCTCAGCTTCTCGGAGTTCAACACGTTGCAAGTGTCCGCGGTGGCAGTGGCGTTCTTGGCGTGAGTGTAATAAAACAAGTAGAGGGAATCCGCCGTCACGGCGGGCTCGGTGCCCGTCTTGTACCATCTGATATAATGCTCGCCCAGATCCAGGTACGCCTGGTGCGTGAAGCTCGCCACGCTCTTAGCGTTCTCACCTTGGCTCAGTGGAGGTGCCACGTAGGAGCTCTCCAACCAGTCATTCCACGTGGCGATCTCGACAAGAGGAGGGTTGAGGCTTATGATCTGCTGCCATCGGGTGAGCCAGAGGCCCGGGCCCTGATAATTGCCCTTCACTTGGCACTGGCAATTGTTTTCGTTGGAACTCTGGCAGTCGGCTGAACAGCAGGTATCCTGGATGTTCTTGAAGAACCAGGGGCTGGGAGTGGCCATGTACACCTTCCCCTTCTCGTTACAGGCTTGCAAATAGTTTTTGTCCTTTTCGTCAGAGGGCGTCTGGAGGGCCGAGTCGTAGTAAGGCCAGGCGGAGGTGTCCCACGCCATGAGACCGTCTATGATGTCGTTGAATTGGTTGATTTTTGCCTGCACGTCGCCCAGGGATCCGTCGGTTGGGAAAAACGGCACGAAGAAATAATTGGCCTTGCCGCCGGCTTGGTCGAAGACGCCCTGCCAACCGCTGAGGGCGGAGGAATAGCTAGTGGAGGATTGCCACCAGGAATCGTCGCTGCCCAACCAGGCGGAGAAGAATGGCTTTCCTTGGAATGTCAGCTGGTTGGGGTGGCTTTTGTAATTGGTCATCATCTCGACAATGTTGGCAGGGCTGAGGTTGCCATTAGAGTCACTGTGGATGTCGGCAGAGAAGAAGAGCTTGAAGTCGGAGCCGACCTCCTGGGCGGCCTGGTACATGTTGTCGGCAAGCTCTTTGCGCCAGACATTGGTGTTGAGGGCGAAGGCGTCGATGCCTTTGCTTTGGGCGATTTGGATCTCTTGCTTCAACGTGTCCACGGTATCTTGCGCGTAGAGCAGGTAATGGGCGAACACGAGGCGTGGATCCGCTGCTCTGGCGCAGGAGAAGAGAGCAAGTAACAGCAGCAGCTGCTGAATCATATGGATGGACCTCATCATGCAGGGCAGGAATGTGATGTAAGGAAGGCGAATGAGAATGTGATGTAAGGAAGGCGAATTTAAAGGCGGAAGGTAGCAAGGGTGACCAGTTCAATAGGATCCGAAACAACGATTTCAGGTCTTCGGCTTTGGCGCTGTGGGTCAATCACGACAGATGGGACTGAAAAGTCGACATCTTCGGCTGCATTGCGGGTCAATCACGACATGCAACAGGGAGTGACTTTGAGTGTTTACTAAACACAAATCGTACAAACTCTGAAATTTTTCCATGAAGTCCATCGGTCCAATCGAAACTCTGGAAAATTTGTGCAAACTTTGAAAAACAGAACACAAATCTTCTGAATTATCCGCAAATTGCTCCGCTTATTCATTACAAAGTTAACAAAAAGATGGAATTATGCTCACATTCATCAACAAAGAAGAAACGTATACGCACATCCAATTTCTAGCCGGGGGGAAATTGCCTTCAAACTACCTCCATTAATTATCCACAACAGCATGGAGTTATTGAGCATATGTTGCACATGGAAATTTGAATAAGCTGAGTCAGTATGTTTTTGTATAAATCATGAAATCGTGTAA
This sequence comes from Larix kaempferi, assembly GCA_027924585.1. Taxonomy (NCBI): domain Eukaryota; kingdom Viridiplantae; phylum Streptophyta; class Pinopsida; order Pinales; family Pinaceae; genus Larix; species Larix kaempferi. The sequence goes on along the minus strand of BSBM01000177.1, from coordinate 5,814,712 downwards.
ATGAATGTATCTTGTAATTTATTGGTAAGGGTATTCACATAATGATAAATATCTAGGGTGTCATCAGCTTGCTTTTTATCTTTATCAATTCACAATCAACATCTTCATTGGAATCTTCTTGGTTGTATTGTTGATCATAGTAATGCATTTATCTATTTACAGTCACCAGATTAATTGGAATCTTCTTTGGATGTATTATTGATCATTGTGTTAATAACGCAAAGTTGTAAGTGTCTCATTTAGCATTGCCAATCCTGGTGTCTAATACCATTCTTTGTAATGACAACCACCATTGTTACAATTGTGTTTCCATTGGTTTTGTTCATAGAGTCAATGTGTTTGCTCATGTTTATGTTATAAATAGTAATTACTTCACTTAACTTAGCTTTTACATTCAGTTCCTATTTAAACGTTCAGTTAATAAATGCAATAACATGCTTTGCATGCAGTAATTACTTCACTTAACTTAGCTTTTACATTCAGTTCCTATTTAACGTTCAATTAATAAATGCAATAACATGCTTTGCATGCATGCAAAAGCTAGGTTAGAGCTTTTAGGGTTTTCCATAAGTGTTTAAATACACATTAGATTATTGTTTGTATTACATCAGTTGATCTCCGTTTATGAATAAAGATTGAAGAGTCGTAGCTCATTCCACATTATCTTTGTTTTATTTCTACCTCCATCCTTCAGTTTGGTATCAGAGCTTAGGAGAAGATCAAATTGATAGCATAAATTTCGAAAGAAGCCAAAACCGTAGCTTTGAAGAATTTGTAAGTACCAATTTGCTTAGGGTTGAAGAGATCCAAGCTCTTAGTGGAGTCTTCCCTTATTCTCTCTATGGGGTTGATGATGGACTAAAATACTTGGGCTTCCAGTTGAATCCTAATGCTTATAATAAACAGGATTGGCATTGGCTTCTCGAGAAGTTACACAATAGATTCAAGGTTTGGATCCATAAGTGGTTATCAAGGGCTGGTCATTTGGTGTTGGTCAAATCTGTCTTGGAGGCAATCCCAGTCTACTGGATGTATTTGTCTTGGATTCCCAAGGGGATCTTAGAGGCTGTTAGAAAGATCTGTTTTAGGTTCTTGTGGAGTGGGAAAGATGACACTTTTGTTTCCCCGTGGGTTAGATGGCAGAGAATTGTTGTTCCCAAAGCTTTGGGGGGTGGGGTTTAAAGAACATCTTCCTCTTTTCTAAATCCCTGGCTGCTAAGGGGGATGGAGGGTTTTGAAATCTGCTAACTTATGGACCAAGGTTGTTATACAGAAATATATTGCTCTGGGTTCTGTTATTGACTGGGTTCAGAACCGTGGGAAGGCTCATGGGGGGGGGATCGGTCATTTGGAAGGCAGTGGTCACCTCCTTTCCAGTCATTGACTCTAATCTAGTTTGAAATATTGGTGATGGGAATTGTCTTAGGGTTGGGGTGGATCCGTGGTTTGGTTGTGCAAGTCGCCACCTTTTGTAAGAGGAAACGATGGTGGCCCTGAGGGCTTTTGGAATCACATACTTGTCTCATTTATCCGATCCCATCTAGGATAGGTCGTGGATCCAGACGTGGAGGGCGGTGAATACACTGGATCTTCCGGTACAACATCATGCATCAGTGTCAAACTATATACAAGAACTCATTCGTTCACAGGTCGTGTTGAGGAACATGGTGGATGAATTATTATGGGAAGGGGATCTTGGGGGTAGAAATACACCGAAAGGTGGATATACTTTCCTCAGTGCACTTGGATTCATAAGAGAACCTGCCTGGTGGTGGAAGAATCTTTAGAATCTTAAGTGTCCACCTAAAACTCGACTGTTTATGTGGAATGCTCTGGAAAATAAAGTCCCAAATTGGGACAACTTACATAAGAAGAACAAGCATGGGCCCAGGTGGTGCATTCTTTGCAAAGCCGCGGAGGAAACTGTCCCACATCTTCTAATTCAATGCCCTTACACAATTTCATTTTGCGCACAATGCTATAGGATTTCTGGTAAAAACTGCATCTGGTTGGGAAACTCGGTTTTACTTGCCTGGGAAAACTGGAACACTAGGCCGCTACAACACTCCGTGAAATTTCTCCCATTGCTAGTATTTTGGGGCATTTGGATGGCCGGCAAAAATTTCATTTTATCTGGAAAAACTTGTACATTGGCTATTATAGTGGCAATTTCCTGCAGTATTCTTACTGCTTTCCACAACATGTGAGAGCTGTGAAACAAAGGGAGGTCTTAGAATTGGAAATTGATAGAACGGTTCCTTCGGGGTTCTTTGATGGGGCAGCACAAAATGATACCTATGGGGGTGGGGCAATGCTCTTCCTATCAGCTACACATTATTATACTTTGTACATGGGTCTAGGGGAAGGTGGAAACAATTATGCCGAATTGATGAGCTTAAAACTTCTTTTAATCTTTGCCACTGAGATTGGTTGTTGCAACCTCAACATTTTTGGTGACTCTATGAATGCCATTAAATGGATTAACGTGACTCAACAGTGCAGAGATATTAGAATTAGTAATTTATTTATGGACATTAGGGAGCTGCAACACTTATTTGACTCATTTTCCTGCCGACATGTTTATAGGGAAAACAACTAGGAGGTGGACTCGGCCTCAAAGGAGGGATTGCAACTGGATATGTGGCTTTGGAAGGTGAAAGAACTTAGGGATGGGACTGTTCAGGAATACTACCATCATCCTTTTATAGAACGAGCTCTATTATAGAATGGTTTCTGAACTCATTATGACAGCTTTGGATACTACTCTTTATATTTTTGATATTGATTTATAGCATTTATTCAGGGGTGCTGATGGTTTTTTTGTGGATCTATATTGGTATTTTACTCATGAACATATGGTGCTCGGGGAGTTGTTTCATTGGCACTTTTATTGATACTTTTTTTAATAGTTATGTAAAAGAACTATTGTAGTAGACTACGGTCTAGTAATCAGTTGTGGTATCTACCCACAATGCACATTGATCATGCATATACATAATGTAATTTTGTTCACCTCTGATGAAATGAATTTATGCTTTATTTCCAAGGAAAAAAAATATTAAATAATTATTTGTTATTTAAATAATTAAATAAACATTATTAATTTATTAATATTGGATATATGTATTATATTATGATGTATTTTGGAGATATTTATTAACATTATTATATATTTGACACATTAATAGAGTTTTTTTCCTATATTAATTTTTAATAAAATAATATTATTTAGTTATTTATAATATAATAATATAGTAAAAACTATTATTTAATTATAATATTTTATTATGTTTTAGTAAATAAAATTAATACAATAATAGGCCATAAAAATATTAAAAAATATAATAATTAATTAATTAATTGTAAATTAATAATTGATTAAATAATAATATTTTTTAAATATAATGATAATACTTTTAATAATATTATATACTAAACATTTTTGTTTTATACTTGGAATTGTAATTGCAATATATTGAAGATTTTAGTTTTATAAACAACACCGTATTTAATTTATATAAGTTATTATATTATTAATTTAAATTTAATAAATAGTAACTAGATTATAAAACCATTTAATAAATAGTAAATAGATTATAAAATCATTTAATAAATAGTAAATAGATTATAAAAACATATGAATATACTATTCATAATATATCAACATGTAGTAGTGATTTTTTCTATTTATATAATTTTAAAATGATAATATTAATAATATACTTTATAGAGACATTTAATATTACAATGCAATAAAACCTTCAAGTAACATTGCAAATATGAATGTCAGATTGTGGCATAAACATGGAAGAGTGTCACAATCTGACATAAAACTTGACGAACGTCATAATGCGACAAAACCTAAAATGTGACATAACAATTTATTAATGTCCCAAGTTCACATAACCCTATTGTATGTGACAAAACCCTTGCAAAACCTTCTAGAAATACTAAAAATTTGAATTTTAGATTGTGGAATGAACATGGAGGAATGTCACAATCCAACATAAAATTTGATGAATGTCACAATGCGACAAAACCTAAAATGTGACATAACAATTTATTAATGTCCCAAGCTAACATAACCCGATATTATGTGCCAAAAACCCTTACAAAACCTTCTAGGAACATTAAAAATTTGAATTTCAGAGTGTGGCATGAACATGGAGGAATGTCGTAATCCAAACTAAAACTTGATGAACGCCACAATGCAACAAAACCTAAAATGTGCCATAACAATTGATTAATGTCCCAAGTCGACATAACCCTATAGTATGTGACAAAACCACAAAACCTTCTAGGAACGTTAAAACAAATGAATTTCAGATTTGTGACATAAACATGGAGGAATGTCATAATCCAACATAAAACTTGATGAATGTCATAATGCAACAAAACCTAAAATGTGACATAACAATTGATTAATTTCCCAAGCTTACATAACCCTATAGTATGTGACATAACCCTTCCAAAACCTTATATGGACATTAAAAAGTTGAATTTCATAATGTAACATAAACATTGAGGAATGTGATGAACGTCACAATGCGATAAAACCTAAAATGTGACATATAACAGTTGATTAATGTCCCAAGCTGGCATACATAAAATGTTACATAAACATTGATGAATTTATGTTTCATTGCATTGTTGAAAAAAACGTGACAATGTGATAAAACCCTTGTACATAATTACAAATCCATATAACCCTTCTTGAACATCATTAAGTTGATATAAGTCAATAAAGTAGATGTCATAATGCAACATAAATGTCACAATGCGACAAAACCATGGAGGAATGTTGCAATCAAACATGGCACTTGATGAACGTCGTAATGTGACAAAACCCTTGTAATTCAAGGAACATTGGAAAGTTGAATTTAATATTGTGACATAAACATGGAGGAATGTCGCAAGCTAACCTAAAACTTTATGAACATCACAGTGTGACAAAACCCTTACAAAACATTTCAATTCCATATAAAAAATTGTATGCATATTATCAATAACAATATTATGTGATGCTTGATATCACAATTGGTAGATCACTCATCTTGAGTTGAGCATCAATCATCTTGAGTTGAGCATCAATATTTCCTTATTGACTTTCCTTATTGAGATAATTTTTCAATTAATTATTATATTATAGTAAATTGAAAAATATTTTTGTATTTAAAATATTTAATTCAAGGCAATAATCAAAGTCTAAGTATTACATAATAAATATATCACATTCTAGGGGCTTCTGTTACATTGCGATGTTTTAAAATATTTGCAATATTTGCTCCAATAACAAGAGTGTGACATAAACAATAATTAAAAATAACACATGTTATGATGTTCAATCCTTGAAATAACTTTTGATTAATGTACTAAGCCAACATAAGTAAAATGTGATTAGAATCAACATGAGTGAAATAATAAACCCTTGCAAAACGTCATAATGTAACAAAAAATTTCTTGACTGTCGTAATGCCACAAAGCCATTACAATTCCATATACTGCTTGTTGAACATCATAACATAACAAATTCATTGAGGAACTTATGAAGAATGTGACATAACCATTGATTATGTACCAAGACATGACATAAATCAAATGTGATTATAATGAACATGAGCACGCAACATAAAATCCTTACAAAATGTGACAATGTAATAACCATGGAGATGCATCGCAATTGAACACAGCACTTGATGAACGTCCAAATGTTAGAAAACCCTTGCAAAACCTATTAGGAACATAGAAAAGTTAAATTAGATTGTGACAAAAACATGCCATGGAATTTCGCAACATAACCCTTAATGAAAGTAGTTACTCAATGTCATCAAACATATAAACCTTGGATGAAAATAATGAAAAAGATTATTAGTTTATATAAGTATCATTGGCATGCTTATCTTTGACTTTAACTTTAAGAATGATAAACTTCTTAAAAAGAAGAAAGACAATTGATACAATAATTATTTGTTAATTGATATGAGTTATTATGTTATTCATTTCTTTAATTCTATAAATATTAAATAGATTATATAAAAAAATGATCATTTTAATTACTTTTCATACAATAAAAGTGATTTATCCTACCCACAATTTTAAAATTATAATTTATATATTTATACTCGCAAAGCTCAAAATCTATGAAGAGGTGGTTTTAGAATTACCACAAACCATGTCAACAACAATGAGGTGGTTTTAGGATTACCACTAACCATCCAAAACAATGAGGTGGTTTTAGGATTACCACAAACCATGTCAACAAGTTCCACATCAACTTGTAACTTGACCGAAAATGTAGATATTACTCCGCCCTGTTAGGGACAAGGTGAGAAGACTCAAACTTTCTTTTTTCTGACTTTCATTCCACCCCCATTAGAGAAAATTTGGGGTCTAAAATGGGCCTTATAAGAATACGAGCCACCTCATAAGAAAAAAGATCCATTGAATTCAAGAACCAATAGAATCTCAATAAAAATGTCAACCACAATGGTTGACATGGTTAAATATTTTTTTAATTTGTATTTTCAACATATCTCTCTGTTCTTTTACTCAAATTCCGCATCCAACGATTACCCACACTGCATACTTTTGAGGTACCCCACCCCACACAAAACGAGAAATACATCAAAAAGACGTGTTACTTTCAAAGTAACACGTGTTTTTGATGTATTTCTCGTTTTGTGTGGGGTGGGGTACCTCAAAAGAATGCAGTAACACATTTTTTTGATGTATTTCTCGTTTTGTGTGGGGTGGGGTACCTCAAAAGTATGTAGTGTGGGTACTTTTTGGATGCATAATTTAATTATGCATCCAATGAGTGCTCTTGCTCGAAATTTGAGTAAAACGACAAGGAGATATGATGAAAATACAAAAGAAAAATGTAGTTTTTTTTCTCTTTTCCTTCAAAATTCATAAATATTATTTATTAGTTTCCTTATGAGGCCCATTTTAGATCTCAAATTTTCTCTAATTCCTGTCAGGAACAATTTATTAACTGCAAGAATCATCAAAATATGTTGATCCACCACCCGTATAAGCAACTACATAAGGAATATCTTTTCTTGCGGACTTCATCTTTTTCCTTTTAGCCTTCTTCAATAAGAAACATTTTGTGGAGGCAATGTGTATGTTTTCCACAATAGATACAAGGATGAAGATCGAAACACTAATATTTCATATGTCCAACTTTATCATAATGTTGGCATTTCAATATTTCATCCAAATCTGATGATAAACTTTTAGATAAATTAAAGATGAATTTTCATTGAGGAATCCAACACTATGAAACTAGATGAGTTTTGAATATTTGGGAATGAAAAATGTAACTGCTTCTTTGTATCCAAGGCCAAGTCTATGCTAGTTATGAACAAGTTCTTCCCAAGGTCTAACAATGGGATTAGGAAGACCAAGCTAAACATTCACCTTCTCTGGTTCCATCACTAACCCTTTACCCGAGATTAAAAATCCCAATTACAACAGTTCTTCCTTCATGAAAAAGAAATTCTGCAGGTTCACCATCAGCTTCTCCTCCTGCAACTTACGTAACACTTGTCGAATGTGCTCCAAATGTTCGACTTTGGATCGACTGAATACCAAGATGTTGTCGAGATACATTACGACAAACTTTCCCAAGAATGGTTTCATTACTTCATTCATCAACCTCATAAACGTATTGGGTACATTAGTCAATCCAAAGGGAATGACTAACCACTCATAAAGTCCTTCATTTGTCTTCAAAGTTGTTTTCCATTCACTGCCTTCTCTCACCCTGATCTAGTGATAACCACTCTTCAGGTCGATTTTGGTGAAGTATCTCGCTCCACTCAAACAATCCATCAAGTCGTCCATCCTTGGAAATGGAAACCTGTACTTGATCGTGATCTTGTTGATAGCTCTGGAGTCTGTACACATCCTCCATTATCCACCCTTCTTTGGTGCTAGTACTGTTGGTACCGCACACGGGCTCAGACTCTCTCTGATCAATCTCCTGTCCAACAACTCTTGGACTTGTCGATTGAGTTCCTAACTCTCTGTCGGAGTCATTCTATGTGGTGCGTTGTTTGGAAAACTCGATCCTAGAATCAAGTCGATATGATGGGATATACTTCTCGTCGGTGGAAATCCCTTCGGTGCATTTTCGACTACTATGATCCAAAACTCATTGAGCATCTCTTCGACTTTGACCGAAATTATCTCCATTGTCGACCTCTCGACACATGGTCCTTTTAGAATGATGGCAAAACATCCTGACTGTTTCTCCTCCTCCGCGAGGAATTCCTTTGCTGAGCAGATCAACACTCGCTTCTCCCAATAGTTGCTTTCGCCCTGCTTGCAGTCGGCTTGATCCTCCTGCTTCAGTTTCAGTGTCCTCTGCGTGCCATTTTTCCAAACTGTGACTATGTTGGCTCGACCATCATAAATCATATTCTGATCATATTTCCATGTTCTCCCTAACAACAGATGACATGCGTCCATTGGGATTACATCGCACAGTACACTGTATTCAAGCTTCCCAACCTTAAAGTTGATCATGCACTATCTGGTTACCTTGACATGATGTCCTTTCTATAACCAGGATATCTTGTATGGAGGTGGTTGTTCTCAACATCTCAAACCCAACTTATTTATGACTTCCATCAACACTAAATTCTATGTACTGCCACCATTGACTATGGTCTTGCAATACCTGTCATCGATCAACACTTTGGTTCGAAAGATGGCCTTTCGCTATGCCATCTCCTTCTCGTCGCGTCGATCGTCCTGAACCAACGTTCTCCTCGTCGTCATGTTTCTACCTTTTCCTCTACCATCTTCACCACTGTCGGATGTCGATTCTGTCCTCTCATCGACTTGCTCATGTCTCTTCGACATCTGGGTTTTGAATCATCTTCCACGTGTAGATTATCCTAGCATTCGTATGCCTTGTGTACGACTCCACGACACTTATAACAGGATACAACTGGTATGTTATCTCCTTGTTTGTCAGCTGGACCACTTCGACCATACACACCCCGATCGTGGGTCTCTCGACCATCCCATCGGTTTTCTTGCACTTTCTCTCTAGTCGTTGTCCCTTCTGCGCGTCGTTTGTCTTAGATGACCTCTCTCTTGTTCCACTACTCTGTGCCTTATCGGAACCAATATTTGCACCTCGACCATTCATTATCCCTCTAGTCAATGCACCTCTCCTTGATAGTTTCTCTTCTGCCTCGAGAGCTAACTAGTAGGCTTCATCGACTGCTCTGAACCTTGACAAGCCCAACTCTTCCTGTATAGCATACTTCAAGCCATTTACATATCTTGCGATAGCTTCTTCGACTTCGTCGGTTTGACTGAATCTTATCGACAATCTATAGAACTCTTCTGTGTATTCCTTCACAGTCATCTCTTTCTGTTGAAAGTTCTACAACTTTCTGAACAAGGAAATCACATAGTCACCAGGCAGGAACTTTCCTTTTAGCTTCGCAACCATCCTATCCCAAGAATTGATATTTTCCTTCCCTTTCTTGACTCTGTCAGCTAGTACATTGTCCCACCACAATGAAGCATGACCCTTCAACCTCATACATGCAGTTTTAACTCGTTTAGGATCCTCTATCTGCTCTATGTCGAAGTATTTCTCCATCTCTCTGAATCAGCCTATCAAGTCTTCCAGATCTAGACTTCTTGAGTAGGTACGTACATCCATCTTTATCTGACCTCTCATCTCCATCAGAATCTTGATGATTTTATCTTCTAGTTCTTCCTCTGCTGCTTCCCGGGCTTCCATGTCCTCGACTTCCTTGTCATTATGGTAAAGTACATCAGGAATACATCCATGCCTTTGTTTCTTTGATCGCTGCGACCTCACTGGTCAAACATCTCATTGTTCGCATGCACTCGTCGAACATTTCACGATCAATAGTGACTACTGCGCCACGCGCTCTTTGTCCTTGGACATTAACACCTCTTTGAGCCATCTTCAACTAAGGTTGAAATCTACACTTGTCCAATCACAACCGGACTTCACAACTCATGCACAACTCTACCCAACTGCAGTTGAAGTTGTCTACGCATTCGCAGGCTCTTTCGGATCTCCGGATTCAACTATTCAATCGGATTCAACTCCAGGATCTGATGCCAACTGACATAAGGTGGGTCGGTTCAGACCCTCTTTCTTAACAATAACACACATGTAATATCCTAATTTTGACCCCATTGCATTAAAATGTAAATGATGTAATATTGTTATAAAATCATGGTGAGGAGCTCAAGGCCAAGGCACTGCCATCGATTTAGTGATGCATATGGTTTATGTGCTAGCCAAGAACAATGGAATTGAAAATATCATGTAAATATGCATTATGAAATACCCACAACTAGTTATGCAATGCAACAAGAGACGGGGGCATGATTTTTACAAGGATTTGGGAGGTAAATTTTCAAACCCTTTAACCAATCAAGTCAAGCCAATGTCAATGAGAGAACCCATGAACCCTCAACTACCCATGTTGACTTTTGTAACCAATCATTCGTTTCTCCCAAGAGTTGGTTGAATTAGTTAATGCCTTGGGGAATGGAGAGGTATGGCTATCCAAATTCGGGTATGGAAATGCCACCCTTCATGGAAATTCGTGTTTGACTCCTTGGGTAAGAAGAGAGCCATGAAATTGCTCCCCAAGTCATTATTCATCCTTTCCTTTGTTCCCGCACACAGTTTGAGCTTCCTGGGTGTTTTTCCTCTACATTTTTCCTGTGTTTCCTTGTTTTCTAGCTGGGAAGAGGGTGATTTTGGTGTTGTAGAGCCGCTGAGAGAAAGGGAGCTCGATTTGGGGTTTCATTGAGTCCGTTTTGGCCATTGGAATACTCATGGTCGTGGGAGAAATCGGTTTTTGTCCTTGTGGTCGAATTCCCCTTTCCACAGTCTATTTTTGGTGTGCCCACGATTTGGGGAAAACCCATGGCCATCTTGTTTCTAAATCCCATTGTTAAACATGTGTATCCATGACCAATGATGGTGTTTTCTGTGTGTAGATAGAGTATGTTGGGGTATGGGTTATGGGTATTCATTTTTTTGCTTGAGCTTGAGTGCAAGTATCTAGAAATGAAGAGGGTTAAGATTTAACTCGATAAACCCAACTATGGATTGGCTTGGCTTAGATGTGATGTTTGCTTGGGCTGTGCTGAGCTTGAGAGTCCCCTTTTCCTTGTAGAAATCATGCCCAGCTCGGGGGTGGTCCCTGAGTGCTGAAAGAATACAAGCTGGGAAAAGACCTATGGTTGGTTGGAATGTTGCAGCGACATAGCTAGTTGCTTGGGGTAACTTTACCATCAAGATAAGCATTCTTTATGTGTATTTACTTCTGTAATGTTTTAATTTGATGATTGTTATTGATATGCTGAATGTATATGAAATGTGTGTGGATGATGTTTTATTATGTTGTGCATGTTTTCTTTGATTTGCATCTGCACACATTTGTTTTATTCATATGAATCTAATGAAATGGGTTGAGTTTATGTAAAATCCCCATAAGTGTAGTCATGTTCCCTTCCTTGCATTGGGTTGACGGGAGAGGATGTGAAAACACAACAACACACAGGTTCTCACAAAGACTAGATGTGAACTGAATGACAGAAGCTGGCTTCTATTACTTGAATCAAATTACAGGATACAATAGTAAATGCAAAGTAAAATAAACAAGTTGGCCTTAGCATGTTACAATATACAAACATGAACCTCTGTCTCTCAATGTGTTTCTCAACTGTGTGCAATCCTCCTCCCTCTCATGACCTCTGCTGAATGAAAGAACTAGATGAGAAATGGATCATTCTTCACCTATGTTCCTTCACACTGGTCTTATACTCCGCTCTGCTGCTGCTCCCGAGGTCACTCTGTTCCCCGAGACGTCCTTCCCTGTCCACCACTCTGTCTCTAACCTGATGGATCCTGCAGTTGTTAGCACCATCTGACCATGTTGTACAAACTCCTCCTGTGGTGACATATGGCATGATAACAACCACCTTCATAACTTCTCATAACTTCCTCAACAACCTCCAATGGCTATTGCCTTGAATCCTACATCTTTGACTTTGATACAGTTGTCGACCCCATCACATGTCTCGACCACACTGCACTTAGTCACCCTCGACCATACTTGTCAACTTTACTTAGTCTCTATGGCTGCCAGTAAATCCATCTCGTCCTCCACACTTGGCCGTTTTCTGCATTCTGTCGATGTCGTTGTTCGACAACTCGTCGACCTTCAACCCCTTTCACTGTTATCCTGTCGATGTTGACCTCATTCCTTGTCAAATTTTGACTTCTAACTCCTGTCAACCATACATCGACAACTTCCTTCACGACTACTTGGCTTTGACAACCAATCTTCCTTCGCACCAATGGTCGTCGGCAATCCCCCTGGTCGAATTCTCGTGTCGATCAACTTCGACTGCTTCGCCTAGGTCTCGATGCTCCTACATCATTTATGAGGGCATACATGGTGTAAAGCACTAGAATCTAACATTAATTCTTCATTGTATTAAAAAACACTACAAATAGAAAAAATCTCGTTAATCATACCTGAATCAATTTCAATTGAATTTGCCTCAGAGTTAGAGTCCTCCTTTTTGGATTCTTGTCTTTTCCAACAATCCTTCTTGAGATGACCATTCTTGTTGCAGTACCAACATTTGATTTTGCTCTTTTTTCCCTTTGATTTAGATCTAGAAAAACCTATTGATTTTTCTCCTCTTTCTTTGGATCGACCTCTAACAAACAAAGCTTATGGTGTAGAGGACTCAATACTAGCTTTATTTCGTAACTCTTTAGACAACAAAGCTCCAACCACATTGTCAAATTCCAAAGTATTAGTTGTACTAAGACTAATGGAAGATACTACGTGACCCCAAGATTCAGGTAAAGTAACTAACATATTTACTGCCTTATCTTCATCATCAATCTTAACATCCATACTACTCAACTGGAAAATAAGAGTATTAAATACATTCAAATGATCTGCAATCTTCATACCTTCTTTCATTTTCATACCGTATAGCTGCCTCTTCAAGTAAATTATGTTTGTTAAAGACTTCGTCATATACAGGATTTCCAACTTGCTCCATAAACTTGCTTCTGACTTTTCTCCAGTGATATTAAACAAGACATCATCTGCAAGACATAACCGAAATCCGAATTGTGCTAAGTGCTATGGCATCTAGTTCCTCCCATTCATCATCTATCATAGTTACAGGTTGCTTTTTCTTGCCATCTAAGGCCTTCTGCAACCCTTGTTGAACTAACAGATCTCGTATCTTAAGTTTCCACAATTCAAAATTATTTTTTCCATTAAACTTCTCAATTTCGAATTTAGTATTTGACATTTTTGCCATCAATTTTTAACACAGACTTGAAAAAGAAAAATACTCCAGAATATTTTCACATAAAATTTTAATAAGCCAAAATTTCGAGCCTACTAAAAAATAAAAATTGCTTCACCTTAAGTTCTGGTTTCAATCTTCACGTCTAGTGTAGGTTGTGTCCGACCTCTCCTCGCGCACTACTCATCCTCTGCTCGATGGCTCTCGATGAACGTAACGAACAGACTCCAATGAATTCTAGCGATCTATCTAGAAACAGAGGGTGGCTTCTCTAGCGGAAGGGTTCGGATCTTCTTATCCTACACAGGGCACGAACCTCCCTTTTGTTCACACAGGCTCCAAAAAAAAATCCTGCCCCTAAAAACAGGACACAACGACTTGCTCTCCGATGAAGGACTTAACGGATTCAAACTTATTTGGAAATGATGGCTAGTTCTCCACAGGAAATAGAGGCTCTTCCAATGGACCGGCTACATGATACACGAAAATGGTGGCTCCTCTCTCCACGGGACCAGCTACAGCTCCATAAACGATGACTCTCCACTTCCAGCATCTCTCTGCTCTACGATGGGCTCCTCAGCGATACTCTCCATAGTTTCACGAAATACACAGCCTCCACAGACGGGACTCTCCACAACTTCGCAGAATACTCTGCCTCTACAGGCTCCACGGGCTCCTCTAGAGGAATATCCACCTTTGAAAATGATGTAGGCTCCTCTCGGGATCCCTCTCCAAGTCCGGCTTCACCTTCGGCTCTGATACCACTTGTTGGTATTCTGAGTCTGAATTAAAACTAATAGACAAAAAAATGGATAAATAGAACACAATATTTTAACGTTGTAAAACCCCAATCTGGGGAAACATCCACCCGACAAAGTATTGATGTCATATTCCAATCAATAACGAAGATTACAATCAGGCATTTCCTCTCCTCCATACATTTTTCTCTTACGTACTCCTCTCAAATCACATATAAATACGTTTGTTCAAGAACTTACAGTAATAGGAGAACTGCCAGTGGTTAGAGTAACTTCCAACCAACCAACGATTAGACGATTGAGAAACCATCTTTGATTAATTAGTTGTCACAATTTTAACACAGGCAAAAAATAAATGACCACTCACTCCTTTGGAATACAAACCAACCCTCCTGAATTTGAAATGTAATGGAAAACTGAATCCCATCCTATGAAATTCATAACCCCAATCAAACTTCACGTCCACAGTTCATAGTGACCATAATGATTCATAACAGCGACAATGAATTCCATCTTTGAAATTCATAATTACCTCATTCCAACTTTACCGTGACAATTCACAATGACCATAATGATTCATAACAATGACAACAAAATATATCCTTTGAAATTCATAACTGTTTTATACTAGTGGTGGAGGCCTTTGAAATTCATAATATTTCTCTATCACTGGGTAGTGGATTAGATAGAATGAAGGGTGCTAGGCCATTTGTAGATGGATATGGAAAAAACGTATTGATGGTAGTGTAATCGATAGAGGGGAGTGGAGGGATACAAATGGTGGATATAGGGGAGTGGAAAGATACAGTGGTGGGTGTTAATAAGTGTAATCTAGATGATCATTCACTATTTTTTGTTTTGTTTTAATTAATAAAATGAGTAGTGCTAAATATGTCCTTAATAATTGTTAGTAAGTTATCAAATTTATTCTATGTAATTAATTTAACATGCACGACCTTCTTTACCATAGTTCTATCCTGGTTTTGTATTTTTCATTAGAGTGTTTACTTATATATCACTTCAATTGTTGGATTGATTTTATCTTTGATTTTTGGGTCACATTATTAAGAGTAGTGACTAGGGGAGATGTTGTTAACATAATGTAACTTTATATAACATTAAAAAATAAAAATAAAACCAACATACATCCATAAATCCATCTTAAATCTGGATCTTGAACACCTGAAGAAATTGGATCCCTTTAGATAATTGATAGATCAGTTTCCATGTATACTAATTGATATCTAAAACATCTAAAAAGACCTTGAATTTTTTTACACAATGTACTTTAAGAAAGCTTTCAATACAATTCCTAAAAACAACCTATGGAAGAGGTTAGAAGAGCTAAAATTTCCTCTTGAGTTGAGAGTTGTTGCGATAAGATTGTACGTGAGATCCATTTCCAAATTCATGACCACTGAGGGATGGTCAAAAGATATTAATTGTAATATTTGAGTTAAGCAAGGTTTCCCCCTCTCTCCTACCCTTTTCGGCATTTACATCGATAAGCTAAATTTTTTATAGAAGAAACAGGTTGTGCCGAAACGACCTTAGCTATAATTGGTGTCATCCTTCTTCTTTTTATGCTGATGATGCTGTTCTTATGGCAAGATGTTCCTTTGATCTTGATAAGCAATTAAGAACTCTCAAGGATTTATGTGATATGGGTATGTTTGTTAACACTGAAAAAACAAAAGTGATGATTATCAAGTCCAAGAATGTCACTTATGCTAATTTTGTATATGGCAATAACAACTTGGAGGAAGTTTCTTCTTATAAATATCTCGGAATTGATATTCATCACAAGCTCAATTGGAACTATAACATCAAGAGAAGGATTACTGGAGGGTGGAAAGCTTATTTTGGTATTGAAAACAATTGTAACTCATCAATTTTTGTGATGTGGGATAAAAAGAAGTTCCTCTTTGAAACTCTCGTCACTCCCGTTATCTTGTACGACTGTGAATTTTGGGGTTGCAGTATCTCTAGAGAATATTGGAGAAAGATGGAGCAAATCCAGAAGTGTTTTATAACTTATAATCTCATAATTAAAAGTAATACACCTTATAATATTATAGTAATAGAAGTGGGTCTTCCCCACATCGAGAGCATCGCTGTGACTAACTACTTGTTAAATGACATGGGAGACGAGAGACTCCCAAAAATTGTGTTAAAATCCAGTCAAGACCACAGGTGGCTCAAGAGAGGTTGCATAAAGATACCATGGCTTGGTTAAACCATTGGGGACTAGACCATTGTGGGATAGACAAAAGTGACACTATGCAAAATATTAATAACATTAAAAATATTATTACATCTATGTTTAAAGAGAAAATGTGGGGTAGAAAGGATGTAGAGGTTAAAATGAAGTTAAGATATGATAAGGAGGTCATTAACTCTAATCTAGAAGACCAAAAGTATCTCTCTATCTTAACTAGCTCGAAGAAGAAAACTAATATAGCCAAAATAAGAACGAACTCTCATGAGCTTTGTAGTGAAATGGGACACTAGACAATTCCTAAAACACCGTGGGAGGAAATGAGTTTCCTTCTCTGAGAGACTAAGAGCGTTGAGGATGAAAGCCATTTCTCTTAGAGTGCACTGCATACAACCACATTAGATCACAATTTCACAATCTTTATTATAATAATAACCTCTATAATATTCTAACATGTCAAAACCATGGTAGCCTCGGTAGTAGGTACACTTGTTTTTAAGCTTTTTGAGCATAGGAATCAAATTTTACAGTACACCAAGTAACTTCTATCTTCTTAAGATCCAATAAACAAAAGTCCATCTCAGGATATTAACTGTCATCATTATCATCATCAATTAAAAAACTACATCTTGATAATTCTAAACATTTTATTTTTCACCAATTAATATCATTTATTTTACAATAGTTAACCTCATTTGAATTAAATATAACTTCCAATTTCTTATAATTTTTTCCTTTTCAACTAGAGACTAAATATATATATATATATATATATAATAATATAATTTTTAAATATTATGATAATATGGTTTTTAAGATATTAAACCGTGTAAAATAACTTTATTATAATTTATGTTAAAATATTATAATTATAATAAATGTTATATACAAATTTCCAATCAAAAGGTCAAGCTAAGGACTCATTAAATAATGATAAGACATAGAAATTGGTTTATTTTATGCATTCGTCGATATCAATGAAAGTAATAATGATAAATAATATAATATCCAAAGTCACATGAATGAGAGACTTGTGTTTGTGGTTGAGTGAGGATCATGTCTGTTATGTGGGATGTAAAAAAAATAAAAATGTTTATTGTGTAGTTGTATTTTAATTTATCATTTATATTTTGAATGATTCTTTTATGTTATTGTTCTAGATTTATTTTAAATTTAAAGAGACATAATGTTTTGAGAATAAAATAAAGAGATAAATATGAAGCCTCTTCGAGGGGGAAACCTCCTTTTACAGTGTATCAAATGCACAAGACAAGATGAGATGCTCTATAAAACTAGGTCTCATTGGTATATGTAGGAGACAATAGCTAAGGTCGTAGCCGACCATACAAATACAATTAAGAACCTATCCGCCCAATAAAACAACACTAATATAATAATAGAAATGTAAAGTTAAAATATCCAGGGTTTAACGTGCCCCTCCCTTAAAAACAAGTTTTCCCCTCAACGCTTGATTAATTGGGGATATTTCTGCATGAAGAACCCATCTTCCCATGTCAACTCTTCTATTGGCAAGTCCTTCCACTTGATGAAGTGCTCAGTAATTTATCGATTTAGCAATTGCTTGATTCATGTTTCAAGGATTGTTTCAGGTTCTAGTATGATTTCTCTTTTTCATCAATTTTTGAGAAAATAGTATGAATTAGGATCTAGTGGCCAATTACCATTTTTAGCCAAGAAACATGGAAGATTGGATGTACACGTGAATATGGAGGCAACTCCAATTTGTAAGCCATACTTATATCCCTTTGCAACACCTTATAAAGATCATAGTAATTGGGTTCTAATTTATTGTCCTTTTGTTACTTTAGGGACATTTGTTTGTATGGTTATAGCCTCAAAAATATGCAATCCCCCACTTCAAATTTTATTTACTATAATGTTGATCAACTTGTTGTTTCATCATATTTTGTGCTATAGCCAAGTTTCCTTTCAATCGTTGAAGAACCTCCTGTTGGTGTTCTTTGTGATCCTCCATTGCTTGAACCTTAGTTCTCTCTTTCAAGGATGGTGTGATGCATGGAAGATAATAGCCAAAAAGTGCCATAAATGGTGACATTTTTTATGAAGTATGGAAGGATGTGGTGTACCACCATTTTATTAAGGGAAATCACTTGACCCATTGTGTTTGTTTATCGAATGCAAGCAATGAAGATACCCTTCAATTTTCCCATCAGATTGAGGATGGTAACAGGAGCTATGAACCAATTGAGTGCCCAAACAAGCAAATATTTCCTTCTAAAAGTTACCAATCAAAATTTGATCTCTATCACTTACAATAATATTGGGGATTCCATGTAGCCTCTGAATTGTTTTCATGAACATTGTGGCTATTGTACTTACTTTAAAAGAAAGATAAAGAGAGAAGAAATGAGCATACTTTGTGAGATGATCCACCACTACCATGATGACATTATTTCCTTCAAACTTTTGTGGACTTGTGATAAAATCCATTGAGACCTCTTCCCAAAGCAGACTCAGTATGGCTAATGATTTTAGAAGACTTGGTGTCTTGATTGTCTCCCCTTTATTTTGTTGTCAAACCAAACATTCAACCACAAAATTTTGGACAATAGTTTGAAGACCTTCCTAGAAAAAATCCTTATTGATCCTATGGTGAGTTTTCAAGAACCCTAAATGTCATCCTATAGGAAAAGTGTGCAATTCCAAAAGGACCCTTTGTTTGATTTAGGAATTCTTACATCAATATAGGCGATCCTAGTACCACAATGAATCATTCTTCCACAAAAAGTAGCTAATGCACTAGGGTCCTCTTGTAGTTGTTGAATTACCTTGCATGCATTTCGATCATGCTTCCATTCTATCCTTTCTTCTTCCACCCAACCAGATTGCAGAATGGAAATAGCACAAAGTAAGACCTCGAGGTCTTCTTCTTTCCTTGAGCATCTACCACCACATTTTGTTTTCCATTTTTTTATTTAATTTTAAATTCCTAACCTAACATATTTGTAATACATTTTTGTTATTCTTTTGAAGATAATCATTTTTCCAAGAAGTACTTAAGACTATCATGATTTGTTCTTACCTTGAACTGTCTTCCTATTAGGCAAGGGAACCATTTCTTAATTGCATGTAGTATGGCCAATATTTATTTTTTATAAATTGATTTGAGTAAGTTTTTTCCTTTGAGTTGGAAACTTTCGAATGCAAGGGGCCTTCCTTCTTGCATTAAAATTGCACCAATTCCATTCCACAATAAATGATTTTGTGATGATGAGTGCTACATAATGTGATCATAATTTCCAATGTCTAACTCATAAGAACAAACCCAAGTGTCTCGCAATAACAAGATCCCAACAAAGACATCATCTCTAGACTTCATACCTTCTCTTATGGTTTCCTTGTGATCCCTATTTCCTTACACTAAGAAGACAAGTACAAATAAAATAGTACAGTGATTATGAATAAAATGAATCAAAGGACCCTCTCCCTCCTATATATATATGAGAGGTAATTAAATCCAACAATACAAGTGTGGGACTAAGCCCTTAGAAGCAACCTACTACAAACACAAATAGCCTCACTTATGTGAATAACTACACTCCAAGGGCACACATGTCAAAGTCCAATGTGATTCCATACACAAGCAAGGCTCCAGTGCAAGTTTGCTCCAAAATATGTGTTCAACACTACTCCTACAAGCCTATGAAGACTCTAATGCTCCTCCTAATCCAATGTGCTCCGCTAGGTCCACCCCACCTACCTTAACACTATCGTAACCTAGTTGTCTCCAAGTCAACTCCAATCCTCTAAGTGAGCATCCAATCCACCCCATGTTATCTAAGGCTTAAATATGTCCTCCATAATGCCAAATGCTCCTTTTCCAACGTATATTTTCCTTTCAAGAATGCAACCAATCTACACATGACATCATGAAAATATCCCCAAGTTGTCTAAATATCTCCAATGTTCCAGGAGAAATTTGCATACAAGCATCCAGCTAAGGTCAAGCAACCATTGAGTAAGCCACCTCCAATGTGCAAGTCCATCATGAACCACCCAAGAGATAATAATACACCATGTACCCCAAATATCATGGAGCAACCTGAAACAAAATGTATACACTTTCAAATTTAACCCAAAAGATAACAACTATATCCCTTCCAAAATGTATGATAAACAAAATATTGATACATTAACTGCTAGAGTCTATCTAAAAGCAATATCTTGAAAAATCCAAATTACATTGCATAGGTATAAATAAAAATCTAGTAAAATTCATAATAACTATGGCATGTCTCAATGTGTTGACGGTGTATGTGTCACGTTGTCTTCTTGAAATTAAACCATCATAAGCACACCTTCAACCACATGTTGACCCTCACACCTTCAACCACATGTTGACCCTTTTGAAAAGATAATTAGTTTTTTTTATTTAGTTCCCTGTAAATATATGTGAAACAAATAAATTCAAAGGATGTGTAGACTTCCTTTATCGGTTTTCCGCAAGCCTAAGCTAAGCATTGTGAAGACCATTAACATTCTTCATCAAATTAACAATAACAGTGGAGCCTCTATAACCCTATAGATGTTTAATATTTGTGTCCAAGGCGACCTTTAATAAAAGCTTAAACACAAGAAATTCAACTTGGTTATTTGAGCTTAGGACCAAACCTGCCTTGAAGTTTATATAATGTGTTTCAAGATAAAGAAAAGCTTTCTGGCACTACAAAACCCCATATTTCCTTGCATAAAGCCATTGAAGAAAAACAAAGGTTGATAGTTTTCTATAGTCAAATCCCCCACATATCTAAAGATTGTGGGTTGACTAATTGATCTAAAAATTGAAATCATGGCCCCTACTTGTGAAATACTGTGAAAAGGGGGAATAATCTTGTCCCAAAGAGTGTAGTGTTTTTAGCAAGCCATAATGCCTAGAATATTATATATGGAAGACCTCTAATATTTTTTTAACTTGGATTATTATTATTTTTTTAATGTGGTTCATGTCCGAAGATTGGGCCACTACATCCATAGAGAATATCCAAGGGGCCCACCCAAAGGGGCCTCACTGTTAGAAAAACAGAATCGCAGAGCAATAACAATAAACAAGATGCAAATATAAATCACATAAACATAATACAAGAGAGACACCAATATACGTGGTTCACCCAATCTGGGCTATGTCCATGGAGAAATTACCAGTCCTTTTATTATACTGGCCAACAAATGAAGGGATATAACCCACAACACATCCGCTGCAACTTCCTCTTCACTCCCTCACAATCTCTCTCACACAATCAAAGATCTTTACAATGCTACAATATACGGCCGTATTACAATGCATTCCTTTTAAAGAGCAAGCGATTACCATGGGAAAATACTATGGAACACCCAATACCATGGGCCCATAAATCACCCATTATTGACTAAGTCATTACTATGAAATTACAACATTTTACAAGGCATTTATTTTTTGAAATTTTCACTACGGGGGTGTTTCCCCCTAACCCCCGCCAGGGGGGATTCCCAAACTAGTTGTCGCCCCCCCTGGACCCCACATGGTGACTATTTTGGGGGGGCGAAGCCCCCCCAAACCCCCCCCGTCATGGGATGGGATTCAAATATGGCTGAAACACGACCTCTAAATAAGGAAGATCAGGCTCCACAACCAACATTCACCTTGTTAATCTATTTTGGATCCTATCCCTGGCACCACTTGGGTGCCTAACCACGAAGGACCCAAAGAATTGAACCCTTGACCTCGTAACGGCTTGGTCCTAGAGAATCCAACCAACTGAGCTACCCCACGGGGATTTAAACTTGGATTATTATACCACATAAATATACATATTTCAACAAAATCTCCATTACAACAATTTGGGATGCTTATTATATTTTCCACCTCCTTCCAGAGCTACTAAGAAAATGGGAAATGAATAAGTAAATGTGAAATGGTTTTAGACTTAAATTTGTATACATAATAAATTCCAAATCCCTAACTACATTTGTTTTGAAGTATTTCCCAATTCAACACTTTATTCTTCATTTATTCTTCATGGAAAACCATATATATCCTTGACATCTTTTGGGCTTTTAATTTCCAAATCTTCTTCCACCACTAGTTATTCAGTTGTGGGTTCGATACATTCATAGATACATAGCCCAATCATGTAGTGTAATAATCACCAATTTTATTGTAATCCCAAGCTAGTGTGCCCTCTTCATCCCAAAGACTTACATATCCCCTTTTAAGTTTTTCTACATACAAATCCCACAAATTAACATGACTCTAGCCAATTCTAATTCCTAAGCTTGCTTCCATCCTCGAGTCCATAAATCAGTGTCATTTGGAGCTCCCATTTGATTTAGTGTTGTGAAGCCCCTTTTTATAAAAACTCAGTCATATCAATGGGGAAATTTAGTCTCTCTCTACATCCCAAGATTGCATCATTCCCTATCCTCACATGTACATATGTAACATCTCAAAATTATTTACTACAAATTACGCACATAATTAATTTTTTTGGTATAAATGAATATGTCTCCATTCATTGTTCACTCGTTCATTCCATCAACCATTTTCAGTGATGGCTATGCTTATAAACATGCTTACTTCATTGTTGTATTCCGAACTAACTTGTAGTTCTTCATTAGTTTATGCACATAGCATATTAACAAATTTTCATAATGTCTTTCCCCTCTTTTGTATTTATTCGCAACTATTTGTTTCATCCTCAAGTTAATGATATTGTTGCGAAGAAAGGATCCATAGACTTAAATATGCCTTACATATTAGCTCGTAAGTTCATGGACTTTAGATGGCTGAACTTAGCATTCATTCTTGTTTATTAGTTGTTTGACATATTATTATTATTCTGCTCCATAATAGGGATTCGTTTACCGTCATTATATGAATCTTTGTTTATCAGAACATGCTCATCTCTTAAGCATTTGTATACTTGTTTTGTTTGCCCATTAAGGCATGCATAATAAAAATGCATCCATTTTTGTTTGTATATTATAGTAATCAATTCGGTATGATTTCACACATACTATTAATTCAATTACATGATATTATATATCAAGGCTTGTATTTATGCCTTCACATGCATAAAGGCGATTCTTTGCAATCTTCTTAGCCATTATATAGCTTATTCAACCAATAGTTTGTGTTTTTACACTTATATCTAAATCCTATCTTCATTACCTTGGCTTTAGAGTTCACATAGACAACTAATATAGTCTTGTAACTCAGCCTTCACATTCACATAAACATTTATTATATCAAACGTGGTCACAACTTAGCATTGCTAGGGAACTTAGCAAACTTAGTGAAGTCGTGTAATTCAATGCAACGCAAATTAGCATGTCGATTTATAATGCTTATCATTGATCCAAATTTTAGGGGGCATATGGTCTAAATTCAGATGTATAAGCCATAAAAGCATTAAATGGAGAGGCCACCCTCTCCCATTTATCATAAAAGCATTAAATGGAGAGGCCACCCTCTCCCATTTATCATAAAAGCATTAAATGGAGAGGCAACCCTCTCATATTCATGGTATTTGGTAGCACATAGTTTTGACTCATGGTATGGCCTCAAGACACATTGTAATAATGTTATATAAAGGCCTAACAAGCCTTCTCAAAATAATAAGTTACTCATTTGGATTCTCTCCTATTTTCTATTTTTCATTGTAAGATTAATTAGATCTGAGTGACTTATTGGAAATTAGTTTAAGAGGTGGGGCTCCTCTTTGAACCTCACCTCTCAATCACTTCATATGTTTTTGTTCATGCTTATTCCCATGCAAGATTAGTGTTTTTCATGTGAATTTTTTGACAGATTTGCATGCTTAATCTCCTCCTCTCTTGGCATTCAAGCCTTTCAGTTCTCAGCTCCCAAGATATGGATCAATGGTATCATAGTAGGTAAGCTCTCCATCGGAACAAGGGTTTCAAGCATTCTACAGGCTTCAAATATTTGCAGCAATCACCAACTTCCTTTTGGTACGATCATAATCCATTTGTTGGACCATACATGGATTTGGATTCACTACATCCATACATGGATTTGAACTCACTACATCCATACATGGATATGGATTTGCTACATACATACATGGATCCACTACATCCATTGGTTTGCAACATTTTCAACAAACTTTCAAGATACTTTTTGGACTCTATGGTATGTTTCAAAGGGTATATCATAGCTCATTTCGAAGTATTTTTTGTCATCTCAAATGGGTATTTTACAGCTTTTCATTTCGTTTCTCGGTTTGTGAAATATGCTTGTTTGAAGTAGCACATGTTTGTACATAATGCGGTCGGACGTACAACAACTTTAAACAAGTGCTACAGACTCCACAGAATGTCTCAGAGGCTCTACCATAGCTTACTGGAAATCTCTTTCTGTCAGCTAAAATGGGTATTCCGCAGTTTTTCATTTGGATTTATTTTTTGAGAGATATCATTGATTGAAGCAATAGATGTCTGCAAAATAGTGTGCGCGTGTATCTTAAGCTTCAACAAACATTTTCTCAATCTCTAGGCCACCCTAGAGCAAGTATTTTATATGGATGGAATGGTCTATTCAATATCTCAAATGGGTCTTCAACAGAATTCAATTTTGCTACATGCATCAGAAGCTATGAATGGATTTGCAGCAAGTCATCAACTGCACCAAGATCATGAATTTTCAATTTTTTAAATCTTATTGTAATCATGGTTATGGTTAACCACACAAAACCTATGGTTATGGGTCAACCACACAAAACCCACAGTTATGGGGGAAACCACACAAAACCCACATTTATGTATTGTAATCACGGTTATGGGTCAACCACACAAAACCCACGGTTATGGATTAACTACACAAAACCCATGGTTATGGGTCAACCACACAAAACTCACAGTTATATATTGTAATCATGGTTATGGGTTAACCACACAAAACCCACGGTTATGGGTTAACCACACAAAACTCTTCTCTTCACTAGAAACAAGCTTGCCATTACCACCATGGTTATGGGTCAACCGTATAAAACCCATGGTTATGGGTCAACCACACAAAACCCATGGTTCTGAGTCAACCACACAAAACTCTTCTCTTCATTGGAATTAAGCTTGTCATTTCTATCATGGTTATGGGTCAACTTTGCAAAACCCACGGTTATGGGTCAACCACACAAAACCCTTCTCTTCATTGGTAACTAGAACATTGTAACCATGGGTCTCTTTTTAGCATGGAATGATGGGGACCATCATTTTCTAAAGGGGCAGGAATGATCCGAATTTTAGGGGGCATATGGTCTAAATTTGGATGTATAAGTCATAAAAGCATTAAACGGAGAGGCCACCCTCTCCCATTTAAAATAAAAACATTAAAAGGAGAGGCAACCCTCTCATATCCATGGTATTTGGTAGCACATAGTTTTGGCCCATGGTATGGCCTCAAGACACATTGTAATAATGCTATATAGAGGCCTAACAAGCCTTCTCATAATAGCAAGTTACTCATTTGGCTTATCTCCTATTTTCTATTTTTCATTGTGAAATTAATTAGATCTAAGTGATTTATTGGAAATTACTTTAAGAGGTGGGGCTCCTCTTTGAGCCTCACCTCCCAATCACTGCATATGTTTTTGTTCATGCTTATTCTCATGCAAGATTAGTGTTTTTCATGTGAATTTTATGACAGATTTGCATGCTTAATCTCTTCTTTCAGCATTCAAGCCTTTCAGTTCTCAGCTCCCAAGATCCGGATCAATCATTAATCTAGCATAGCATGCCATGGGTTTTCAAATTTCCCCTTCATGCTTGTATTAATAGTTTGAATTAATGTTTTTGTTATTATTTCAATCATTTCCTCCATCCTTTATTAATAGTGCCACGTTGGGTGGCTTACTTAGCTTGAAGCTAACACATTACATGTTGTTCGCAGGTACTCCCACGGAGAGTTTGATCCAAAGTCTCAACCCATAACATCGCTTAACCAAGATTTATGGTTCCATGTCACTTATGGTATGTTGTAACGAGGGGGTTGTCCATCGTGGATCCCAAACTAACGTTGGTCATTAATGAAGCCAGCTACCCGGTTGTTGTGTTTGCTGCGTAAGTGATAAGTGGTAGTTCGTAGGGTTTAAAGCTCGACATAAATGTTTGTACTTCTCCTCGATGGAACACAACGAGGGTTTCTTCCTTGTGAATCCTTTTGAGCGTTTTGTAATTTTTGTTTTGGGAGGGCTAAGGTTTTCGCTTTGCAACCATGGAGGTGGAGAGCACGGTTCGAAACTCCTCCAAACTTGCTCTTGCTTTATTTTTTGTTGTTCTTACCAGACCTTGAATAATTCCATACTATATTTGTTGATGAGAGTTATCCAAGGTTACGCCTAGCATCGAGCTTCCATGGCATCGTGGAGCTCTCTACAACCCTCCAAGGTATCATGTTCATTTAATTTATGGCTACTGTATTTTATTTTATACAAATCATATTATATTTCTTGTATATGTACTAACACATGCTCTATGTGCTCGTTGTAGGTGAATAACTTCCCATGGCGTGGAGAAAGAAATAGAGTCGAGGAGGAATGAAGGGAATGGCCATGGTAAGCCTCCCTTCCTCGGTCTATTAACGTTTGGAGGTCGACTATGTCCAAGTCGTTGCAGTTTCTTTTGTATTAAATATCAGTACGAGATTAGGCTCTCTGAGCCTTTGTAAATTTGTGAATACTATTAATAAAGTTGAACTGGGACCTCGCATCGCATTTTATGGTTCTCTGCGTTATCAATTTTCCATTTCGTGGCTTCTTTATTTACCCTTAGAGTTATGTACAATGATATATGTATCATATTTCTCTGTTGGTGTAGCACAAAGCCTTCGTGATCTCGTTAACGTTGTATAATGATTTTTTTCTTGTTTAATTTTTTTTTACGAGGGTTTGAATCCCTGTATTGTTAATTGGAATGGAATGACTTTTATTATGCATTTGTTTCCTTTTTCCTGAAGAAAATATTTGCATCGTTTTTTATCTTTTAAAGAATGAAGGGTTTATACGTATGATTCCAAACCATGGGCTATGAGGTCATTTCCCTGTTTGTGGCTTTGATCCTCAATCTTGGGCATACAAATGTATTATATCGAAGTGATCTGGATATTGGGGGTCGAGACCCGGAAGACTTGAATGTCGAGAGAGGAGTAGAAGAGATAGCTTCAAAATTGAAACGAACAATGAACCAACTGTGAGAAAGACAAAGTAGTGAGATCTGGGCTATGAATAGCATAGAGGGTTTTTTAGCCTCACCTATCAAATACCCCAATAATAACTCAATAAAATAAGAGAAATGTAGAATAGAAACCAAATGAGTAACTTGTTATCATGAGAAGGCTTGTTAGGCCTTTATATAGCATTATTACAATGCGTCTTGAGGCCATACCATGGGCCAAAACCATGTGCTACCAAATACCATGGATATGAGAGGGTGGCCTCTCCATTTAATTCTTTTATGATAAATGGGAGAGGGTGGCCTCTCCATTTAATGCTTTTATGGCTTATACATCCGAATTTAGACCATATGCTCCCTAAAATTCGGATCATTCCTCCCCCTTTAGAAAATGATGGTCGCCATCATTTCATGCTAAAAAGAGACCCATGATTACGATGTGCTAGTTACCAATTAAGAGAAGGGATTTGTGTGGTTGACCCATAACCATGGGTTTTGCGAGGTTGACCCATAACCGTGGGTTTTGCAAGGGTGACCCATAACCATGATGGCAATGGCAAGCTTGATTCCAATGAAGAGAAGAGTTTTGTGTGGTTGACTCGGGACCATGGGTTTTGTGTGGTTGACCCATAACAATGGTGGCAATGACAAGCTTGTTTCCATTGAAGAGAAGGGTTTTGTGTGGTTAACCCAACCGTGAGTTTTGTGTGGTTGACCTACAACCATGATTACAATATATAACTATGGATTTTGTGTGTTTGACCCATAACCATGGTTTTTGTGTGGTTGACCCATAACCATGATTACATTAAGATTTAAAAAAATTCATGATCTTTGGTGCAGTTGATGTCTTGCTGCAAATCCATTCATAGCTTCTGATGCATGTATTGAAATTGAATTCCATTGAAGACCCATTATAGATATCAAAGAGACATTTCCATCCATATAACATACTTGCTCTAAGGTGGCCCAGAGATTGAGAAAAATTTTGTTGAATTTTAAGAGACGCGCGCACACTATTTTACAGACATATGTTGCTTCAATCGATGATATCTCTCGAACCAGAAATCCAAATGAAAAACCACGAAATACCCATTTTAGCTGATGGAAAGAGATTTCCAATGAGATATGGTAGAGCCTCTGAGACATTTTTTGGAGTCTGTAGCACTTGTTTAAAGTTGTTGTACGTCCGACCGCATTATGTACAAACATATACTACTTCAAACAAACATATCTCACAAACCATAAAACTAAATGAAATTCCGTGAAATACCCATTTAAGCTGACGCAAAGAGATTTCCAATGAGCTATGGTAGAACCTCTGAAACATTCTATGGAGTTTGTAGCACTTGTTTAAAGTTGTTGTATGTCCGGACACATTATGCACAAACATGTGCTACTTCAAACAAGCATATCTCACAAACCGGTAAACTAAATGAAATTCTGTGAAATACCCATTTGAGATGACGAAAATACCTTTCTGATGAGCTATGGTAGAGCCTTTGAAAAATCCTGTGCAGTCCATGGAACCTGTTCAAAAAAATTTGAATGTGAGATTGTTGAGTATAGAGATGCCAAGGGTTTGTAGAGAAGCATGGGTTGTTGTAGACGTTGTGGAACCTCCGTTGAACCCGCATCATGCTTCAAAATCTTGTCCCGCTGGAGAGAGTACCCGCTCTGATATCACTGATCCGGATCTTGGGGGCTAAGACCCGGAAGACTTGGATTCCGAGAGAGGAGGAAAAGAGATAGCTTCAAAACTGAAGTGAACAATGAACCAACTGTGAGAAAGACAAAGTAGTGAGATCTGGGCTATGAATAGCATAGATGGAAAAACATAGAGTAAATATGCCACATGGAGGGGTGAGGCTCAAATAGGGTTTGTGAGCCTCACCTTTCAAACTATACTAAGAAAGACACTCAGAACCAATACCCCAATAATAACTCAATAAAATAAGAGAAATGTAGGATAGAAACCAAATGAGTAACTTATTATTATGAGAAGGCTTGCTAGGCCTTTATATAGCATTATTACAATTCGTCTTGAGGCCATACCATGGGCCAAAACCATGTGCTACCAAATACCATGGATATGAGAGGGTGGCCTCTCCATTTAATACTTTTATGATAAATGGGAGAGGGTGGCCTCTCCATTTAATGCTTTTATGGCTTATACATCCAAATTTAGACCGTATGCCTCCTAAAATTCGGATCATTCCCCCCCGAAAATGATGGTCCCCATCATTTCATGCTAAAAAGAGACTCATGATTACAATGTGCTAGTTACCAATTAAGAGAAGGGGTTTGTGTGGTTGACCCATAACCATGGGTTTTGCAAAATTGACCCATAACCGTGGGTTTTGCAAGGGTGACCCATAACCATGATGTCAATGGCAAGCTTGATTCCAATGAAGAGAATAGTTTTGTGTGGTTGACTCAAAACCATGGTTTTGTGTGGTTGACCCATAACTGTGGGTTTTATGTGGTTCACCCATAACCATGGTGGCAATGACAAGCTTATTTCCACTGAAGAGAAGGGTTTTGTGTGGTTAACCCATAACCGTGGGTTTTGTGTGGTTGACCTACAACCATGATTACAATATATAACTGTGGGTTTTGTGTGGTTGACCCATAACCATGATTACATTAAGATTTAAAAAAATCATGATCTTTGGTGCAGTTGATGTCTTGCTACAAATCCATTCATAGCTTCTGATGCATGTACTGAAATTGAATTCCATTGAAGACCCATTTGAGATATCGAAGAGACCTTTCCATCCATATAACATACTTGCTCTAAGGTGGCCCAAAGATTGAGAAAAATTTTGTTGAAGTTTAAGAGATGTGCACACACTATTTTGCAAACATATGTTGCTTCAATCGATGATATCTCTCAAACCAAAAAGCCAAATGGAAAACCACGAAATACCCATTTTAGCTTACGGAAAGAGATTTCCAATGAGATATGGTAGAGCCTCTGAGACATTTTTTGGACTCTATAGCACTTGTTTAAATTTGTTGCATGTCCAACCGCATTGTGTACAAACATGTACTACTTCAAACAAACATATCTCACAAACCAAAAAACGAAATGAAATTCTGTGAAATACCCATTTTAGCTGACACAAAGAGATTTCCAATGAGCTATGGTAGAGCCTCTGACACATTCTGTATAGTCTGTAGCACTTGTTTAAAGTTTTTGTACGTCCAAACGCATTATGCACAAACATGTGCTACTTCAAACAAGCATATCTCACAAACTGGTAAACGAAATGAAATTCCGTGAAATATCCATTTGAGATGACAGAAATACCTTTTTGATGAGCTATGGAAGAGCCTCTAAAAAATCCTTTTCATTCCATGGCACCTGTTCAAAGTTTGTTGAATGTGAGAGTGTTCAGTATAGAGATGCCAAGGGTTTGTAGAGAAGCATGGGTTGTTGTAGAGGTTGTGGAACCTCCGTTGAACCTGCATCATGCTTCAAAATCTTGTCCCGATGGAGAGAGTACCCACTCTGATACCACTGATCTAGATCTTGGGGGCTGAGACCCAGAAGACTTGGATTCC
The DNA here is from genome assembly GCA_027924585.1 of Larix kaempferi. Lineage (NCBI taxonomy): Eukaryota > Viridiplantae > Streptophyta > Pinopsida > Pinales > Pinaceae > Larix > Larix kaempferi. Next base: position 5,783,605 of record BSBM01000177.1, on the reverse strand, counting down.
GAGAGAGGAGGAGAAAAGATAGCTTCAAAACTGAAGTGAACAATGAACCAACTGTGAGAAAGACAAAGTAGTGAGATCTGGGCTATGAATAACATAGATGGACAAACATAGAATAAATATGCCACATGGAGGGGTGAGGCGCAAAGAGGGTTTTTGAGCCTCACCTCTCAAACTAGACTAAGAAAGACACTCAGAACCCATACCCCAATAATAACTCAATAAAATAAGAGAAATGTAGGATAGAAACCAAATGAGTAACTTGTTATCATGAGAAGGCTTGTTAGGCCTTTATATAGCATTATTACAATGTGTTTTGAGGTCATACCATGGGCCAAAACCATGTGCTACCAAATACCATGGATATGAGAGGGTGGCCTCTCCATTAATGCTTTTATGATAAATGGGAGAGGGTGGCCTCTCCATTTAATGCTTTTATGGCTTATACATCCGAACTTAGACCATATGCCCCCTAAAATTCGGATCATTAAGTCTTGTATAAAAGACTCTGTTCCATTCGTTTATATGCTTGTCAATACTTGATATTGTGACCCTCATGGATCTTAAATCACTCTTTGTTCTTTTATTATTTCTATAATATATAAACTCTATGAGTCTTTCTGGCTATGCCAAGATGCTCAATAGCATTCTTGTAGTGCCTCATTAACAAATAATGCAGTGTTCGTTTTTCTTTCTCTTTACATGTATAGGTTATGTATGGAGAGGTTTCAACCTCTTATCACATGAGATATGTGATGCATGGTTAATATATGGTTTGTTTGTTTTAAATGTTATCATATTACAATGCTTTGTTTATGGTTGTGACTATTCGCTCCCATGTGGAGCTACGATGGCTCTTATTTATGATACTATGTTATATGACATTTTCATCATAATTTATATTACACTACACCCCATTGTGAACATGGGTGCGGTGACCCTGCAAAGGAACTGCCTAAACTCTACTTCACTAAACTTGCTATGGAACTGCCATGTTCCACCCTACCATAGATTACTGTTGCAGTTCATAAACTCTCAACTTGAGCAGATAATCACTCCTGAGCCAGACCAGGCTTACTAGGAAACTAAGACCTAGGGTTGTTTTTTGTCTGTACTCTTCATTAAGTAGACTTTCTAATAGGATCTCTTTAATAATTTCTATGGTTCCTGTAAATAAATCCTCTTTTTTTTTAAGGAGTGCACACTCCAAAACCTCTGCTTGGACCAAAAAATCATTGAGCGCTCAATAGGAAACCAGGATGGACCTGTACTGTGGCAATGGGCAGACTTGCCTCTACAGTCTCCCTTATCTACTGTTCATTTTTCATCTTCTTAGTCCATTTTCAGGAATGGCTTTTTCTCTCTATTTTGGCTTCAAGAAAATGTTAGCAACTAAGAAAAATTCTCAAGGGAAAAAGAAGTAAAGAGCAGCCTCCCTCTTTCTTTCTTTTCCCTTTTATCTTTCCTTGCTTTCAAGAAAGAGTAGTTAGGGTTGATTTTATTTTCCTCACAATTGTTGAAAAAAATAATTATTATTTTTCTCATCTTATTTATATTTTCTCTTTTTAAATTTTAATTTCTCTCTAGTCCTAATTCCCTAGTAAGCTCGGTCTCTCTTTTAACAAGTAGTCCCATAGCAAGTAGGTATAACATTTAAAGAAATAATAAACTACTTTAATCTCATAAAGTTTTATTTGTCCATGATGCCTTGCATCATTCATAGGTCCAAGTCTCAAAACATATTTACATGAAAATTCATGTATTTATTTACATAGGGGTAAAACTCTTGGGATGCTACAACATCATTTCCAACCTTCCATTTCCCTATCACCAAGGAGAACACTAATGCATTCCATTGGTTCGGCACATTTTTTGCATTCTTTCTTTCACATACGATCCAATCCAAATATTTCCCTAGTTTGAAATAATTTTGATCAATAATATTATTCCATAAACTCTCATATGTGATTTCCCTCCATAGGATTTTAGCTACAAGGGATGTGTCAACCAGATGTATATTTCAAACCCTAATGACCATGCTCCTTAGGTTTATCAATCACGTACCACTTCACTAATGGGAGACTCTATTTTTCCTATCACCCTAACTAAAGGAATTTGAAACATGCCTTCCTAATCTTATCTAGCAGACTGGTGGTTCATTGGTATGGTGACCAATTCCAGGGTCAACAACACAAGATTCCTACTTTATTCTGTCAATCCAGGATTGTACAACTTAGGAGGTGTTGGAATTGTATGTGCGTCTTATCAAGAGAATCTATTCTACAATGGGAGTGGAATGGTATCTAATTAAAAAATGGAGGGTTAACACAATCATGATATTCCTAAATGAATCCTAAATGAAACAAGAGGATATTTCCAACTGAACTGACTACTATTGGAATGAATTTCAAAACTCTCTAATGATAAAGCAGGGAACATAACTACTTAAATTGGAAATGAATAATAATTATGGAAAACATCAGCATTTCTAAATTAAATCTATGAAAGCTTTTTAAATTAACTTCTACAATCTGGAAACGTGATTCTATGAAAGCATTGTAAGTTAAACTACTGCAATCTGGAAACGTAATTCTATGAAAGCATTTGTAAACTAAACTAATGCGATCAGAAGAAGTAAATTTATGAAAACATTGTAAACTAAACTACTGCAATCTGAAGAAGTAAATCTATGATTAATTTGAATATAAAGAATCTATGCAAGCATCAAAACAAAACTAAGTTGACTCTAAGAAGGTAGATCTAAGAAAGCATGCCAATTGATATAGCTATTGTAACTTGCAGAACTGAATATTAAGGATGCATGGGAAATCTACGAAGTTAATTTATTTTGCACGAAAACAATTCTACAGGAAACTATAGCAATGTATGAATGGCACTACAACATCAATTGATCTACACTACAGAATATGAAACAAAATTAATGGTTGAATTAAGCAATTGAATTCTAACTAAGCATGGACATGAATTACCTAAATTGATTTAATGAATCAAGAACTCATCTGGTTGTGATGAGGGGACTCTTCCTGTCACCTACCCAAATTTTGAGAATATTATTGTATTTGCAAAATACTTTATGTTAAATTATAATTACAAAATTTTGTAATTATGACCAAGTTTGGTCAAGGATGATTGTAATTATTGATTATTATTATTTAATAAATTAAAATAGGAGACAAACACCCAAGGGAATTGTTAAATGAGTGTTCACTGACCCACTAGGAGGAATGGAAGTTGTTAGAAGGTATGGGACATATGGCAGCATTTGCACTCCACCACTAGCTGTTGGTTATGGGACAACTGCCCCTAAATTTGTGGCATTATCCCCCAGGTGGGTGGAAGAGAGCAGGCAGCTCATTAATGACCAATTAACCACTAAAATGCCTAGGCAACCTAGATAAGGCAATTCGAATTGGGAAAGAAGCTCCTACAATACTTTCTGCAGAAATATTCCTCAAGTGTATTAGGTGATCACTAAGAGATTCGAATAGGGAGGCTATGTGAGAGTGCAATTGTGAGTCTGCTAGTTATTCTGAGAAGGAAAAGCCAGAGGTACTGGTGTAGGTCTCTTTGACTGCTGAGTCTTTATGACTAGATAATCTATATTCTACTGCAAGTTGATGTACTAAGGCTTCTACAGAATCTTCCTCTTGGTGGTTCAGTGAATAGGCTCGGGGGTCCTAAGGCAAGTAACTTGGCTGTCTTCAGGAATAGGTTGGGTGGAACAGGTTCCTTGGGATGTTTGTTTCTCCTACAGTCAACCAGGTTCTACTGTTCTTACTTTTGTTTACAATTAAATGTTTCTGCATGGTAGAATTATTAATTACAGTCATACAGAAGAAACTATTTTATTTTCTGATTTAAAGATGATTTGTTTTAAGAATGATTAAGTAATTGAATTGAATGATTAAATTCTTTTCTGTATTTTTCCCATACCGTTACCTGTATAGTACTCTAGTACAGAAAAGAAAAATTAATAGAGATGAGTGATAGGAAGAAATCCATTGAATGAAAAGATGAATACAGTAGTGTTCTTGTTAAATTCTGTCATATGTTTAATAGCGGGAAATATTACAGTATAGTATAAACAAATGCATAGTATTCATTTATTTCTTAAATAAAAGAAAAACACATTTTGTTTCTGCACAAATCTATACTTTTCATTTCATCTCCATCTATTTCAGATAAGTAACAATATGTATTTCAATATTATAGATTTCATGTTGTCAAGCACTTCATACTCTAAGAATTATATAGCAGCTGCAAAACTATTCTCTATAACAGAGTGTTATTTACAGCTGATAAGTAAAACACTTATTAATGTTTTCATCACTATTTATCACATTTAGAATAATATCGATTTCAATCTCAGATACAAATACTGTCATTGTAAAAATCAAAACCCTAAGATATCACAAACCCTAGAATCTAAATGTTTATTTAGTACACAGTTCATAAACTTCTCATCAAGCCATTCATGGCAAACTTTAGACATTTATTTCTAAGGTTATAGCAGATATGAATTTTCAAACCCTAACTAACATTTTAGATAACCATACCACCTCTTATACATGTCGATTTTACTAACAAGACACTAAACATCACTTACCAGAAAGTACAATTTTAGTATCAATGTCTAAACAATAGCTTACAACCCTAACTAAAAACATACACAGTGTCTACACCATTTCATGAACAGGTTAAGGCCTAGTCTCGGGTACAAAAGTTCAGTGCAAGTAAGGTTTCCAATGAAAGCTACAGGTAGGGTTTCATTCATGATACAAAATAGAACCCTGTGGCACTAGCCATTTCTAAAACGTATAACAAACCGAACTTTATCTTATCACAATTCCAAAACATAAATATCAACAATGATAACGAATTATAGGAAACAACTATCAACAGTTATGCAAACCATAACTCTCGGCCAAAGACAACTATAGTTGTTCGGAACCACTTTAACAATTATATAAACAATTTCTCAACCATTACTTTAAGACAAAACGTTTCATTACAAACGAGCCATTGTTTTAAAAGTGCAAGTGAACCCTCGACTCTTGGTTTCCCATTCAAAAATTATAAATAAAACTTTAATGGAGTTTACATTACGGACCTGTCAAGGTTCCAACATTACACAGGGTCTATCCCTTAACAACCAGAAAACTAAAACAAGTTCAAAGTTCCACAAACTACGCAGGGTTTTACCCTTAACCAACAACAGTACAAACACAAGTTCAAAGTTCTTTTCAAACGACGCAACCAAGCATCACAGAGCCGAATAGAAACTTAAACAACTAAGGGTTATCCTCTCTGCAGCTTTTATCAAATTAAAAACATTAAAACTTAACACTCGGCCATTACTCCAACAGGGTCGTGTATTTCCAAATCTCGGCACATCGCACTCATCAACTAAACCATGCCAAAGGCACCTATGAGGTTTCAAGAACCACTGGAGCTTACCAGGAAGTAGATGCATCATCTCCATTCCAAATCTTATGCATAGCAACCTCCTACGAAGTGGGTACCTGCCAAGGCACAGTTTGAAGGGTTAGAAACAAGAAAACGCAAATATAAAAGTAAGTAACACAGTATTACATTCATTATCATAAACACTTACCCTTATAAACGAAGCACCTGAACTTAGACACACCACTCCAGCAAAAATGATGAAGCCTGATGGTGTTTACAGCAAATACGAATTCAAAACTCAGAAGACGATTTCACCAACTGAAGAATCGAACCCCAGTTCGAATTACATTCAACAACTGACAGAAGAACCACACACAACTACCATGGCTGTATCATGACTCTATTGCACAAGTGCATAAGCCTGTAACATTTAAACACTATCTCACAAATCTAAGGTTCGAAACCAAGGAAGGAATCCTCCTCACAGAAAACCACTAAACCCTACATTGCAGCAAATAGTCGGCTCTGCGACCTTACCACTAAACGCAACAATGAATGCCAGAAAACCAATTTTCATTACTTACCAATGCAAGATTAGGGTTTCGTTCTCAGCTCTAGATCTTGCAGAGATCAACAGTGATTTAGCTACCAAATCGGGCACGTTGATATTCGAGAAACCATAGCATTAAATACATATTGATTACTTCATCTACCAAATCGCCAAGTAAGCAGACCGAGAGCTAGTGCATGGCACAGCTCATCATTATTCAGTGCTTAATGAAAACTCAATCATGTGGAAACCGTCCAACTAAGTTTCCACTTCACTTACAAGTTGAACAACGCTAATGCTAGGCCTATCAACTCCAGTTTGGAAAGCATTCCAAGTACGAACTTTAATACCCTATCATAAATCGAAATCATTGTAATATTAGATCCATAAGTGCACATTTTATATAGTTCAAAGAGTTGTTTTAGGCATCGTAACATTGGTATTATGTGCCAATGCATTGTGTGAATGCATAGTCACTATATAATGTTTACATTTCATTTCTATGGCCCATCTATAGTCATTTAGGATAAAGCTTATATGTTTCATACATTAGCCATATATATTGTTAATTATTTTGATAATTGGAGACCATAGATATAGTTTAGCATTTTATTTATGCATAAGTATAATGTTAGTTATAGCATAGCACTATATTCATAATATATTTCACACAATAGCTATGTATTGAAATCAATTGATAAGAGTAAGACTAGAAGTATAGTTTGCATATACAATAATGTTAATTTATAGCATTAGTACTATAACCACTATATATTTCATATATCGTTAATCAAATGACAATTGTGAGACTTTAGAATAGTCTAAGTTCTGTAGATGAAAAATGTAATGATAGTTCAATAGTATAAATTTTATTTCTACAAGCTTTCAAATAGAGTTACATTTGGGTATTGGTATCAACACGTGAAGTAATAAAAATAGCCATATTAGGGTGACTTCTCCTAGATAATCAATATAGCAATATAACAATAATTTGATGATGTAAATTTTAGTAACACTGAAGAGTTTGTAAGCCAGCACATAAACTAGAATTGGAAACAAAATATCCATACCTCCAATGACTTGTTTCGCAAGGAAGTACTTAGCATTTTAATATTACATTGACAATGAATTGAAAGACAGGTGTACTCTTAACACATGCTTGTCGTAGAATTTCTTACCTGCGGTCTGCACATTGAAACAGGATTCAAATGCCTTAGCTAAACGTAGCTAAGTAAACCCCAGGGTACCTCGTAGGACCCCTTCGTCATCATACAAACAAACTGTCAGCACATCATCAAGAACACCATAATAATACTAACCTATGTACAACATATATTTACTTTTAGAACTTAGACAGATCTGAAGAGTGCAATCTTGTGCATGATCATAAAAGATCTTTCGTTAAGGATATTAGCATCCATTTAAATCTGAAATAGCAAATACAACTACATCATATTTTATTTTGAACATTATGATGTGTCATCGTTATTAATTATCCTAGTTAAGAGAATTAACTATTTTATATGTTTCACACTAACAACTTCGATAATTATTGCTATTTTAAAAAAATTTAAATTTTTGGTATTTTACAGCATGTTACACTTCCCCAAAGCAACACGGGAGTGGAAGAAACTTAGGCACACACGAAATGCAAGAAACAAGGAACTATCATTAAACTGATTAAGTCTTCATATTTCAAAAATATGTAAATAAGATAAACCTGTAACAAAAGTGCTATATCCAATGGTTCAAAAATACATGAGAGATGAACCCTCATCTTAGATCATGAAGGTCTATTTATGACAGAAAGTATATAATCAAAAACTAAATACTGAAATTAACCTAAGTCTAAACTTGATCACAACTAACAAGTTATAGAACTTGACAAGAACCCGACATTGTTCTCGTTTTTGGGGGCATCAATTTTAATAGTTGTTTTTACCTCTATTTCAGAAAGTGTGTATCACCATTTTTCATTTTGAGACCCTATTTTGTGATTTTGAAACTTCATGGTCATAAAAAAAAATTAATTTCTATTTATAACTATGTTTTTCCAAGTTGATGAGAACCCGAAATTGTTATCTTTTTTGGGGGGGTCAATTTTAGTAGCTATTTTTACCTCAGTTTCAGAAAGTGTGTATACCGGTAGCACCATTTTTTGCAATTTTGAAACTTCCTGGTCATAAAAAAAAAATTATTTACAACTGTGTTTTTCCAAATTTTAGAAAACAATTACATTTAGTAGCTTGTTATCATGAAAAATATATATATTTTTTAATTTTTAAAAGCGAATTAAAATCAGATATATATATATACATATATTTTCCAAAAGGAAAATATCTATAACTCTAAATAAAGAGTGATCATAAACATGTCATAAACTGTCCTCAGGGGACTTCATTATATATCAAAGGAGTTACATAACTGTGTTTTAGAGAAATTCATATTCTAGCATAATTTTGTTTGCCTTTCCGGCTACAAAAATGGTCATTAATTATGTTGATCCTTTCACACCAGTTGAGCAAAATGGAAATCTATATGATCATGAGTATGAACTTCTACATCTAAAAGGCCAAGAGGTAGGGAAAGAGCATGCTTTGAGAATTTTTCGGCTTCCGAATTCAGTTCCCTGTAGATATGCATGAAGTTGACATGTTCAAAAGCTGTGATCAGTTCTTTAATAGAAAGAAAAATATGGTGTATATGTGGAGCATTGATTCGTATCTTCCCAATTGCCCAGTCTATAACCATCTTGGTGTCCTCGAAGAGCTGCAAGGTCTTTATTTTCTTTTTCGATGCAATCTTTAAAACTACCCATAAAGTTGCGAGTTTGTCTTTGCTGTTGGAGGCACGTCATGGAGCGAATTTGATTTGCCACTTTCTGATGTATGAGAGATAAATAATCCCTCCGGCTCCTCCAAGGGGAGGGACTCCCTGACTTTCTCCATCAAAGTAGGACCAAGGATTTTATTTATCTATTGGTGGGCATGATAGTAACCTCTGCGGTTTTTCTGCTGGCTCGTACTTGTGTTCCTTGGTTTTCTGTAGAAGAACAGAAACTATAACATTTGGAGGGATGTTGTAATTGTGGAAAACTGCCTTGTTGTGAGCCTCCCAAATGCTGAAAATGAAGAGGGCGGGAAAGGCCTTAAATGAACGTACCCTTTTGTCTTGCCACCATTTTTCCACGTTGTGTTCCAAAGAATCTGGATTCAATGACATTGAAGCATTCATACTTTTGGAAGCTTTTTCCCAAACATAGCCTGCAAAGGGACAGATGCAAAAAAGGTGAGGGATCATCTCTTCTGCGCAATTACAGAGCACACAAATACTAGGACCTTGAAAACCTCTCTTTTTTAGGTTTTCCCAGGTAAGAAGCTTATTGCTTAATGCCAGCCAGAGGATGATGATTGTTTTAAGGGGGGCACAGTGTTTCCAGATTTTTCTCCACCAGTTACAGGGTTTGCCTCTTGGAAGTGAGCTACTTGTTGTTTCATATCCAATATTTGCAGAGAAGCTCCCGTCCTTACTTTGCTTTGTCCAAATCAACTTATTTGGTTCGTGTTCCTTGAGAAAGATGAAATATTTTGCCAGGGTTTTTATATAAAGGTTCCAGGATTCTGCCTTAACACCTGTTAATCCTAGCTAAGAGGCCGATTTCCATCTGTCTCTGTTCCTTATCTCTACCTAGAGAATTTGGGCATCAGCTAGGGTGAGAATGGTTTTGGAGTGTAGATCCGCAATTAGGTCAGCCGGGAGCCTGAAGTCATCTCCTAAACCGGCCCATGGGTCTTCTCCCACACGCACACTACGTCCATCTCCTATCCTCCACGCAACCCAGTTTCATATTAAGGGAAAGGCTAGTACTAGAGCTTTCCATCCAATAGAACAGTTTTTGAAGATTTTAGCAGGCTATCTAAACCATTCTAAAATTGAAAGAGGATGTCAGTATTTAGAAGTCATTTTTCTACCCCATAAAGAGTTGGGAGATTCTGCTAATCTCCAAAGTGTTTTAGCTAATAGTGATTTGCAGAAAAGATCTGGATTTTTTATCCCCCACCCTCCCATTTATTTTGGCATAGAGAGTGTGGTACATTTAACCAGAGGAATTCCTTCATGTTGCTTGCTTGTCGTCCATAGAAAAGAGAAACAACTTTCCTTATCTTCACTAAGATTCCTTTAGGAATGTAAGATATTGATGCCCAGTAGACTGGAATGATTTGGATCATTGCTTTTAGCAATACCAATCTGCCTCCTCTGGATAAGAAACGGTTGGCCCAGAGTGTGATTCTTGATTCAATTTTCTTATACAGCCATACCAGTCCTGAAAAGCATATGCATTGGGATTGAGTGAGAAGCCTAAATACTTGAAGTCCTCTGATATGTGGGAGGAAGGAAAGGAGGAGGACCTTTCCATACTGGTTGATAGTCTTCTGGGAGGTTGTTGTAAGCCAACCTGGACTTTTCTGTATTGATGACCATACCTGTAGCTTTCTTGTATGTGTCCAAGATCTTCGTGAATGCTAGAAAATTTCCATGAGTCCCTTCGCCTAAAAGAAGAACATCATCCACAAAAAGAGTGTGAGTTAGCGAAACTGAGTTGCAGATTCTGATTCCTTTGATCATGCCAGCCTCTCTTGCTTTGTGGATAAGGCAACTCAAGGAATCTGCTACAAGGAGGAAAATAAAGGAGACAGGGGATAACCCTAACGAATTCCTTGTGCTGGTCGAAAAAAATGGGAAGGAGATCCATTGATTAGGATAGTATAGGATGTTGATTGAATGCATCCCATTATCCAATCCACAATCTCAATTGGCATTCAAATTTGTATCAGTAATAATTGAAGGAAGTTCTAGCTTACTTTATCATAGGCCTTGGATAGGTCTAGCTTGAGAGCAAAGGCAGAGACTTTTTCCTTCTTTAGGGTATGGGTGGCTTCTTGAGCGAGGGAAACAACATCGTGAATTTGTCTGTTGAAAAGGAATCCAAATTACTCTTCTGTGATGACTTCATTGAGGATTGGTTTCAACCTTTGAGAAATAACCTTTGCTATTATTTTGTAAACCAAATTGCACAGCAGGCTATGGGTCTGAATTTTTCGAAGGATTCTCCTTTCTGTTTTTTAGGGATCAAAGTGATGAATGCTGAGTTTAGATCCCCCAATATTTTCCTAGATCTTTGAGATTCCTTAACAAATTTGAGAAGGTCCTCTTTCAATAGATCGTAAAACCCTAAGAAAAATTCCAAGGTGAACCCATCCGGGCCCGGGCTCTTGCCTTTTTGAAAGGAATGAAGCACTGCACTAATTTATTCCTCTGATACTTCCTTAGTCAATTCTGATTTCATTTCTTCTGTAATGAATCTGGGGAAAAGGTTAATTACCTCCAAGATCTCTGTAATTGGGCATCTTGTGGGAGCTGTACCTATGGAGTAAAATGATCTTCTTCCACCTTGGCCTTTTCTTGAAAAGATAAGGCTCTGTTCCCTTGATCATATTTAATTTCTATTATTGTGTTAATATTCTTTCTGTGCATTGCATACCGATGGAAGAACTTATTGTTCCTATCTCCTTCCGCTATACACAGAGCTCTACTTTTTAACTGCCATATTTGTTCTTCCTTGGCTAGGAGATCTACTCTTTTTCCTTCCATAACCTTCAAACAAAGGATTTGTTCTTTGGTAAATATCTTGCTTAAGTTGGAGTTGTAGAGTTCCTGTAATTTTGTTTCTGTCTCCTTGAGCTATTTTTGGAAAATGGCTTCTTGTTTCTTTCCCCGATCTTTAGAGAGAAGTTTGATCTGTGCAAGATTGTTTGAAAATTGTTGCATAAATGTTGCATGAGGGGAGTGGGAAAGTGATCTCCAGTTCTCTTTTACCATATTGCAGTATTCTTCATGATCCAACCAAGTAGGTTTAAATTTGAAAGGGGGTGGAGGTTTCTTCTCTGGAAAAGAAAAGGAAAGAGAGATTGGTCTGTGGTCAGAAACCCCTCCAATTTCCACCGCGGAGCGAATAATTATGCATGGCTGGAGAAAATTGTCTGTAATTAGGAACCTATTCAACCTTTTGGAAATTGCTTGGTCTCCTCCTCGATTGTTCCTCTAGGTTGGTTCGAGTTTGGAAGGCTGTATATCTACCAAATTATTTCCCTCGAAAAGGTTGCGAAAAAACGGGGCTACCGAGTCGTTGCGATCATTTTTCCCCCAAGATTCCCTGGTTCCTAGGGTTAAGTTAAGGTCGCCAGCTATGATGAGATTAGGTGAGTCCAGCGCACCTGAATTACATAGATATTCCCAGTATTCTCTTCTCCCGTAGAAAGGACCGTAAACATTGAGAAAAGATAATTGTAAACCCAATTCTGGAACCTCCAGTTCTGTTTTGAGAGAGGAGTTAAAAGAAGCAGAGGAGAGGTGAATTAGGTTTGGGATCCATGCCGTGATTAAGCCCCCGGAGTCCCCATCTGCATCTAAAGCTTCTGTTTTCCAATCTTTCAAGAGGTCGTTCAAAACTTCAAACGCTTTGAGGCCTCCCATCACTGTTTCTTGAAGTAGTAGTATTTTTGGTTTCAGAGTCGCTACTATTATTTTGAGACCATGTTGTTTGGGCCCACTCCCCAGCCCCCTTATGTTGAAGGAGAGGGATAGAATTAAGCACCCTTAGAGAGGGATTTCTCTGCTCTAAGAGCCCTACCAATGGTTTTTTATTTTCCTTCCTTGATGTCTTTGGCCACTTGAAATTGAGCTTTGGATAGGAGAGATTTTTGGCCAACTTGTGATTTGGGGGGTTGGTCAAAGGCAAGACCTCCAGAAGAGACAATAGTTGTTTTAGAGTTCTGTCGAGACTTGGAGCGCAATCCGTACTCCCTCTTAGGAGGGGAGAGGGAGATCGAAAAATTTCTTAAATTGGAGGAAGAGTTTAAAACGGAAGGGAGAGAGGTGGTTGGAACCTCCAAAAAGGGGGTCTCAGGGAGAAGGGGGGTTGACTTTGAAACAGAAAAAAAAGGAACGGCTGGGTTTTTAACGGAAACACCTTCAATAGAATTGCCTTGACTGGAGCAAGAGACTTTTTCCTTGTTTGCGTTGTCATCCAAGATGTCCTTCTCAGGTGAAATCACAGTTGTGATCAACTTTTCGCATGCCACGTCCTGGACATCTGGGGGTGATGAAGCTCCATCTGTCGTTATGCATGTAATGTTCTTGTCCATTACCGTTTCCTCCTTTGGAGCTAGAGTAACGATCCTTGGCTCGTTCTTTTTTATCCAAACCTTTTTGAAGAAAGGTTTCTTAGCTTCGGGCTGCTATCGTTCGAGCTGTCAGGGACAATCCTTTTGAAGGTGCCCAAATTCCCTGCAGCTAAAGCATCTGAAGGGAAGTTTCCAGTAATCCAAGCGTTGGTTCCATACACTACCCCACATTTCCAGTCGAATTTCTTCGAAGAGACCATTTATCAAATCCATCTCTACCAAAATGTGAGCGCATCGTCTGTCTTGCTTGGTTTCCCAGTCTTCTTCCAGAGCTAAGTACTTTCCGATTTTGTTTCCAATTGCCTCCAGAAAGGATTTCTGCCAGAAGACCATAGGGAGACCTGGTAGGATGACCCAGATCTACTGAATGTTGTGAGGTTCTCTTCTAGCATTGAATTTTATTGTCCATTTTTTCAAGATTAAACCGGATGGTCCCCAGTTCCAACGTTGATTAGTAAGGTTGCAGCATCCTCCTCTTCCTTGACTTTGAAGAGAAACCATCATCGGGGTAGAATGTGGAAGCCTGGTGTATAACCGATCGCAGGGAGCCAATGATTATCCATCCAGGAAAATAAAGCTTCCTTTCCTATAATTTTTCCGTTGAATCGGACTACTAGGGCAAATTTTAGATAATCGAGAATTTATGTGAGATGGATATCCCTGCCTTCCGCGAGTTCAAGGCAGTTTTTCTTAGGTCTTATGCTTTTCTTTTCAGCATGTGGAGGATGAACTATGTTATTATTGTGTTTATCATTCTTTGTGTAGGGTAATGGCGAAGCATGTGAGTCCAAGGCTGTTGACGCCATAGTTTCAGTGAACTTAGAGGCGAACGACTTGGGCGACGTAGAATTAAGGTGACAGTTACTGAGGAATTCGTCATCCGTATAGAAAATTGGTTCGGATTCAGAGTCCTCGAAATCCACTAAATCATTGTACATGGTAGCCCTTACTTTGGCTTAAGAGGAAGACAACAGGGAAGGACCAGAGCTTGGAAGAAGGGGCCCTTCCTTTAGCTTAGGAGGTCTGGCGACAGGGAAGGACTGGAACTTGGAAGAGAAACTGTCTCGAGGGCATGGAGAAGGGCCAGAACGGGGAGGGATAAGGAGGAGAAGTGAAAAGGAGAAAAAATGTGCCATTGATAAACTCGCTGTAGCTAGGGTTTTACCCCTACCTTGTGCCAATGAGCACCTACTAAGGAGAATGGACTCCTTAGTAGCAGTTCAATAATGATTAAATGATTAAGCTAAAACAACAATTAACAAACTACTTTAAACATTGCATGAAACATAAATGAAAGATGTAAAAAATGGTTTTATATTAATGTTACCTTGAGTGTCAAGGTTGGTGAAGCCCTTTGCAGTGTCCCAGAGGATGCTCCAAGCTTCTGAATGCTCCTTCTCCTTCTCCAATGGTGGGGATGGGCCAAAGTGGCTCTCAAGGTGAAAATAGTTCAAATGATGAACTAGGGTTTCGAGAGAGATTTTGGCAGAGTAAGGGTGCTTGTGATTGTGGATGTGGAATAAGGGATCTCCATCACCTATTTATAGTTTTTTGGTGGTGGAGTGCTGACCCATGGTTTTGGGAAACACATGGTTTAGGGCAGCTGTATAGGGTTTTTTCCTCCTTTTCCTTATTATTTTATATTTTTATTCCCTTTTTAGGGGATTTTTGCTATTTTTGGAGGAAAAGGGGGTTTTTTAGCCTTTTTTAGGCTATTTTGGTGGTTTTGTGGCCTTTTGGAGGCTTTTTAAGCCTTTTGGAGGCTTTTTAATGGGATTTTTTGGGATTTTAATGGAAATATGGTAGGAAAATGGACAAATGAGCCATATAATGTGGTAAATGAGCTAGTGAGCACTTTTTGGGTGTTAACAGATTGCCCCCTGATGTGCGAGGGCAGGAGCTCATCGTATGGTCGATGGACATCATAAGTCATGAATGGTTTTCCTTGGGAGTGGAGAGAAGAGAAGAAACAAACTGGAGCCCGGAACAGCGATCCCGAACAACTGCAAGAACTAAAAGTACATAACCTCAATAATGGATGAGGAATCATCTGATCATATGGACGAGGCGGGAATACCCATGCTCGTATCAGAATATAACAATAACAATGGGGTCCATAAATGGGGACCTGAAATATACATGACCTCAAATACTGACTGAGGAATAATCTCAATATATGGACGAGGCGGGCATACCCATGCTCGTATCAAGATACATAAACATAACTGTGAGGCCCGAAAAAGGGGGACCTGTAAGATACATGATCACTGTGTACATCATAAGAGTCCAGAGGGGACACAAATCTGGGACATACTGCTGAGCTGATCATGTGTGAACTGCAGAACTGGTGCACTGGAACAATCAACAGTGCCACTGAGTGTGATACCAAAGGAACTGATGAGCTGCTGGATCATAGTGACTGGGAGCAACAACCTCGATGGTACACTAAACTGGAATAAACCTGGGTACTCAAGGAAGCATAGAACTGGATGGCTTCCGAATACGATTGCCAACGCAGCCCGGACATCCACGGGAACAGATAACTGGGCGTTCCGAAATGACTCACCAATGTGCTAGAGTCGGGGGAAATCCGGGGTCTTCGACTAAAAACTGATGGGATATAATCCTACGCGATCCTCAACGATGCGATCAAGGTGCTGAAGTCGAGCATGTGAGGAACAACCACGCGGAGAGGCAATGATGACTCCTCTCAGAATGGTCCGTAGGCACTTACCACAGATGGTGATAAGTCCAAGGCGTAGGGACCTCTGGGCCTATCCTCTGGAATAGAGGAGCTGTCGTCGACAGAGGGAGACCTGCCCCTATCAAGGCAATGATGTTTCCTTGACAGAAGCGCGAGGTACAAGACCGAAATGTGATGGTGCTGATGGCAGGACTGATAAACTGTGGGGGGACAACTGGGCAAGTAGAGTGGGTGGACTCAAACTTCCTTTGTTCAGAGTATGATAATGGGAATGATCTGGAAGCATATGAAACTGACTGAGGGGAAAGGGATCATAGCTGTATTGGATCTGGGAGGATAACTGGCTGAGGGAGACTCAATCTGGTGTAAAATGGCAGAAGACTGCTGAATACTCTGAACAAAGGCGACCTGATTGGGGGTGCTGCCGAGATGATCGATCATAGTGCTAGGAGGCACAGGAGGGTACTTATTCATGGGTTAAGGAACTAGAAGAAGTGTGTGTAAAATGGTACTGTCGTGTGGATTTTACGAGCCCAGGACAGTTCATGCTCGTGGTGGCTTTCAATTTTAAGGAGTCTGAAAGCGATAAGAAGACTCTGAAGTGATGGAATGGTACTGTCGTGTGGATTTAACGAGCCCAGGACAGTGTATGCTCGTGGTTGCTTTCAATTTTAGAGAGTCTGAAAGCAAGTAAGAAGACTCCAGGGGGTTTCTTTTTCGTAGATTTAGTCTCCAAGGCCCAAAGAAGCATAAAAGGATGCAATGAAGAACTCTTCTAGCCGGTGTGACTAGAGTATTCCTTTTTCGTAATTAGTCTACCAGGTCCGGAAAAGGGTTAAACTTATACCAGATAGACGCCCTTTCAGGTACTCTAACGAGCATGAAAGGAAGCAAGATTGCTCGGCGATCTTTTCATTCTTTTAGGAGTCAGAAAAGAGCTTAACGGAAACTCCCTAAGTGCCTTTTTCGTAAAGGACTTGTCCGGCCCGAAAAAGGGATAAAATTATACCGAACAAAGGAATGGCCAGGCAAGGAGGAAGTGTTCAATCAAGGAACAGTAATGATGACCAAGAACGATGGTAGTAGGGAACACTGATGGACCTCCTTGCGGGGTGGATGAAATGGTGGCAAAATAACGAAACGTTTGCAGTATGACAGGAGTGAATGGCTCATGTAAAAAATGTGGAACAATCCGATGGCGGCCGATGTGGCACGCAAACCGAGGCAACAAGGTGTTGGGACACAATGTTGAAATTGTACCAAGTGAGAGCGAGAAATGATCTCAAGCATCATCACGGGCTCGGAAAAATGAATCCGGCGATATAAAGGATGTCAAAAACGGGTAACGGCCGATGTGGCACGCAAACCGAGGTGACGGGGGCACTTTGAAAAATGCCCAGAAAATCTGAAGGTGAGGGCGAGAAATGATCTCAAGCATCATCACCAGCTCGGAAAAATGAATCCGATGATATAAAACATGTGAAAAACGGAGAACGGCCGATGTGGCACGCAAACCGGGGCGACTAGTGGCGTCGGAAAAATGGGTAAAAAATGACAGGGTAAAAATAATGCAACAAGTTGACCATTATGACGGTCGCGTCGTGCTGGTTCCAGTGGTGGAAACGGTTTGTAAAACGGACGCCGTATGGGGCCAGAATGATCAAAACAAGAAAAAGTCAACTGACTATAAATAGTGGTGGGTCCAACATGACATGTGTCATTTGTACTTGTTGACTTTGACTTGTGAGTTGAGTGGACCAGAGCTTAGGTGGCATTTCTGGACGATCCGTCTGGCTGTTTGCAGATCCGCGAGATACAGGTATTTCATTAAACTCATACCCGCATATTTTTTCGGGTTGGGGGTTGGGTAGTGGGTCCCAGGGTTGACTTGTACGGTCCACATGGGGTGGACCGCGGGTTAGGGGGTCGAAACCGCGGTTGAAGACCGCGAGTTTCGGGCCGAACCACGCGGTGGGAGACCGCGTGTTTCGGGCCGAACCACACGGTTGGAGACCGCGTGTTTCGGGACGAACCGCGCGGTTGGAGACCGCGTGATTCCTGGATGGAACCGCGGTCGAGTACCGTGAGTTCCAAGGAGGAATACGCGGTTCTCAACCGCGGGTTTTGGGCTGACAGTCGCGGTTGGGAATCGCGAAAGGAAGCCCGAAAGCCGCGGTTTTGGGCCGAGCTATTAGGGCTTCTGGGAGAGGGAAAAGTATTTTTCTTAAGTTGACATGAGTCTGATGAGTTCACTTTGTGTGATTGGCAGGATGCCCCAGGTTCTCTGGAGAGAGCGGGAGATCCCTGATGAGACCATGGGTTTCATTCGAGGGAACCGCCATGTGCGGACAGTGCTAGTCGCCAAAAAATGTAGCTAGGGTTTTACCCCTAGCTTGTGCCAATGAGCACCTACTAAGGAGAATGGACTCCTTAGTAGCAGTTCAATAATGATTAAATGATTAAGCTAAAACAACAATTAACAAACTAATTTAAACATTGCATGAAACATAAATGAAAGATGTAAAAAATGGTTTTATATTAATGTTACCTTGAGTGTCAAGGTTGGTGAAGCCCTTTGCAGTGTCCCAGAGGATGCTCCAAGCTTCTGAATGCTCCTTCTCCTTCTCCAATGGTGGGGATGGGCCAAAGTGGCTCTCAAGGTGAAAATAGTTCAAATGATGAACTAGGGTTTCGAGAGAGATTTTGGCAGAGTGAGGGTGCTTGTGATTGTGGATGTGGAATAAGGGATCTCCATCACCTATTTATAGTTTTTTGGTGGTGGAGTGCTGACCCATGGTTTTGGGAAACACATGGTTTAGGGCAGCTGTATAGGGTTTTTTCCTCCTTTTCCTTATTATTTTATATTTTTATTCCCTTTTTAGGGGATTTTTGCTATTTTTGGAGGAAAAGGGGGTTTTTTAGCCTTTTTTAGGCTATTTTGGTGGTTTTGTGGCCTTTTGGAGGCTTTTTAATGGGATTTTTTGGGATTTTAATGGAAATATGGTAGGAAAATGGACAAATGAGCCATATAATGTGGTAAATGAGCTAGTGAGCACTTTTTGGGTGTTAACACTCGCCTATAAACCACCAAAAAAGACCCTAGGACCGAAGCCGAGGCGCAGAGCTCCATCGCACCCCTGTATCTCAAGAATCACCATATATATATATATATTTCAAGTTTTATTCTTTAAATTTTCATCTTCATTAACTTATTTTTAAGGTTAAATTTGTAAAAAAAATTGAAAATTTTGAAAGAAAAAAAAATTAATAAAATTTTAAAACTTTACAAATTTTAAATTTTCAAATTTTCAAAAAATTAAAAAAAAAATACAAAAAACACCCCCTACCACCGCCCTCCGCTCCCCCTCCTACCGCCCTTCACCTTCCTCCACCACCCAACACCTACCCCTTCCCTCCCCTGTGCATCGTCCCCCCTCCCTCCCTCCCCCTCCCCCGCCCACAACCCTCCCTCCCCCTCCCACGCCCCCCTCCATCCCTCTCCCCCCTCCCCCTCCAACGCCCCCCGCCATCATCGCCCCCCCTCCCAGCTGCATGATAGGTGCCCACTCGACCCCCCTACCACGAAAGTGCAATTCTCAGAATTGCGCCACCACGAAGGGGTGGTGGAAGGAGCGTATCTGCCGCCCCTTCGCGATTCTGAGAATCGTGTTGTCGCGCTAGCAGGGTCAAGTGGGCATCTCTCACGCGGCGAGGAGGGGGGAGGAGAGGCGGATGGCGGGGGGAGGGAAGGAGGACGGTGGGCAGGGGAGGGAAGGGGGGGGTGGGCGACGGAGGCGGAGGTGGTGGGACGGGGTGTAGAGGGACATGGAGGGCTGTGGGAGGGGGCGGTTGTTTTTGTTTTTTTTATGTTCTTTTTTAATTTTTAAATTTTTAAATTTTTAAAATGTTATTAATTTGTTAATGTTTTTTTTTAAATACAAAAAATTGATATATGTATATATATATATATATTTTTAATTTTTGTTGTTAATTTTTTATTTTTTATTAATTTTAAATTTTTTCAAAACAAATTTTTTTTTTTTAAATTGTTTGTTTAAATTTTTTTATTAATTTGAATTTGTTTTAAAAAAATTAAAAGATTTTTTTTTAAATGATTTTTTTTTTTAAAATATGGTTCATGGATTTTAATTTCTTTTTAAATGTTAATTTTTTTTTTAAATTTTGGAATTTTTGTTTTTGAATTTTTGAATTTGTGTTTCAGTTTATTTTTTACAATTTGTTTTCATTTTTTTAAATTATATTTTTAGAAGTTTTTGTTTATAAATTTTATTGTACAGTTTTTTTTTAAATTGGTTTTTGAATTTTTTTAATACATTTTGCATTTTTGAATTTTATTTTTTTTATTTTTTTAATTATGTTTCTTTAAAGTTATTGTTTTTTTTAATTTTAACATCGAATAAAAATGACAGTGATTCTAGGAGGTTCACTTTTCAATCCGGAGTCGATTTGGAGTTTTGAGTGCAACGATACCATCCATGGTTTCCAGAAAGTTGTAATTTTACTCCCCCAAAAAAAGCAGTGTTATTGTGTTTCCTCTCTTGTATGTCCAAATATCATAACTTCTACATTTTATGGTTTAATATATTGTTTTATTATGAATAATATCATAAATTCTTTTATTTTAGATGGAATGAGTGGTGAAATAATTTCTTGAATAATTTATGTTTAACTTAGTGTTATTTTTATATAGTGTTATTAACCGTTTTAATAAATCCAATTTGAAATTATGATACAATGATATAATAATGTATTTTTTTGAAAAAGTGTGCTACCAGTAGCATTAGTTTTCAATTCAGGGCTTGATTTTAAGATTTTTGTAAACACCAATAACGTTTGTTTTGGTCCATGTCTATATTTTTAACCATAAAAAAAAGTGGTGCTACCGGTAGCACCACTTTTTTATTTGGAGTTGTATTTTGGTGTTTTTTATGCAAAAATATAAGTTTTTATGGCTAGAGTTCTCGTTTTGAGTATAAAGTTCTCGTCAAGTTGTATAACATGTTAACTAAGCCTTCATTCTTGAAGTGCTGGAGATTATTAACTAGTAGTTGATTAGGATCACGAAATGTCTTGGTGGATAGTGTAATTTCCCCTTTTATCCGATGTACATTACTTCATTAATATTTGAAACTATTGGTACTATTTAACCTCTAGTAGTGGACTTCAGTTGTGGATTTATCATCACTAGAACTGTGGCATTAATCATGCAACAAGGGTTCATAAATCGATTCTCAAAACAAGGAAACGTTGGAACTTGACTTTAACTCCTGACTTGATTCTCTGCAATCCACAATTACATTCTAATACCATGCATTAGACTGCTATTTAACTAAAATTAAAGTAAATCAAGAAAAAGAAAGGATAAACACTTCTATCATCATCATTATATTCATAAATACATAATCAACCTCGAAATGTTTAACCAACTTCTTTAAATAATACTTCTCAGCTTACATAGTTAAGCTCTTGTATATGTCTTTTACCTATCAAAATTGGAACTCATCACACACCCTTGGTAGTATTCCAAAATACTGGGATGGCTTCAAGGAATAATTAAACAAGATTCAATCTTCCACCTATCAACAACCATGTATGGCAACAAACTTTAATTCTACACTCTATTTTTTCTAAGATCCACCCCCAATCAATCTTATTTTATCAACTAATATTCACAACGTACCCTAAATATTTAAAACCTTCATTGAAATTCAAAATAATAAATGGAAAGTAATATTTTATACCACTTTTTGTCACTTTATCCAACCAATTGAAACATAAAGAGGATTTGTACTCACTCATTTCCATACCAATTCCTTTAAAATAAATTTTCAAAAATTCATATAAATTTGATGTAGCCCCCGAGTAGCACATCAACAACAAACAACGAATGAGTTAGAGACATATTTTCTCTAATATTCACCCTAAAGCTGGAACTTTTCCTTTTATACTTTATTATTTAAATATCCACTTGCACCTTTTGCTACTACAGGGAAAAGAAAAGGGGAGAGTGGACAACCCTATCTAAGGGGGAAAGTGGAAAACCCTATCTAAATCCCTTGAAAGGATTGAAAACATTTGATAGAAAACCATTACTGGGAACTACAAAAGACACTATGGGCATACAACCCATAATACATCTTACAAGTGTATTAAGGTCTCACCCTAACTCCCTTAATAGATAGGTTGTTATGTATTAAGGTCATCTATATTAAATAAGGCCAATAAATATATATAGTGTGAAAGCAATATTTGTAAAAAGACTACTAAAAGGTTCCACCTATTAGAAAGTCTCTATATTGTGAAAGCAATATTTGTAAGAAGACATACTAGAAGGTTCCACCAACCAGAAAGTTCTTTCATTAAGAAGGCTTACTAGTGTTAGATTTTAACATAGCAGTATAATTTTCATATCTTTCAACTTTTAATTCATAGTTCATTTCATCCACAATTATAATATCATTCATTTGCAATGGAAATAAAACAAAGGATCACTGAAATATAACCATGCACAAGAGACACAAAGATTTATACAAGGAGAAAACCCAGCGAACTTTTCTTAGAAGAAATTAATCTAAAACAAAAACAATACCAATCATGAAGATTAAACCCTAACAGAAGTGTGTGCTCTTCTTCTACAAGAAACCCTAGTGAGGGTAGATATCTTCCAAGAGAATAAGAGAAAACCCCAAAATTACTTCATGTGACTTTTGCTAGTCCTCATTGAGAAGTGTGCATCACTTGATAGAAGATGTGATGTAAGAATGTTTCAAATGAAGTGTGAGGACACTTCTATTTATATTCTTCAGTTGAATTGATTTTCACTTTTGAGGACGGCATGTACTTTTATTTATTCTTTATTTATCTTTTATTTATCTTTCAAGCCGACTTGTCATTTTGTCTTCTAGGGTCAATTTACCCCTTTTAATAAGGTAGTTCTTATCTTCCTTGCTTTCCACTTTCTCTTGTACTTATTCAATGGATTGTGCTGACTCCTTGGTTATTTCTTCATCATAGAAAATTTATCCTCATTGATATCTCCTCACATGCGGTCACGTTCTGTTTAGTAGAGCCCTAATGTTGATTTGACCATACTCTAAGAAGTCTGGGACACTTCTTAGAGCCAACTGTCAAATTCAACATTCGATTAGACTTTGTCTAATATAGAAGGAGATACGATATCCTTGAAACATAGACAAGTCATCTCACTCTACATGAAAGGATCACTCTGGCTAAGGAACACTCCCACATAGAGTATGCAATGTGATCTCTAGCCTCCTACAGTCCAATCCACATTATTGAACAAGGCTAAGAATCCAAGCCACAATCAAGGGCTACGACAAGGCCATTATCTCTAGGTCTCTAACACATCCAAGAGAATGATCTGTAGAATGTTTGCCCAATGCTGGAACCATGGAGAACATCAACATTCCCTCTCAGTGAGGCAGACATTCTGCACCAAGTCGCTAACTTGGTGAGAATATCCACAATTTGCATCTCAAGTCCGTTAATACAATGCCAAGGCCATTCGTCATTGAATGAGTCGTTCTCCATCACCGTGGATTCTTGTGGAGAACGTCTATCCGATGCTACTCATATGTAATGCATCTACATCTGTATGGTACTTGTACTACATCAGCATCTGTATTGCATTTGAAATTGAACTTATTGTATGTGTACTACAACTGCATCTGTATTACAATATCTGTACTGCAACTACATTTGTACTACTATACTGCAACTACATCTGGAAGATCATCACAGTGTTTGGGAAATTCATCTCTCATATGAATGTGTGTCGCTCATCATCACAGTGTTTGGTCCATTCATCTCTCGCATGAATGTTTGTCGCTCATTATCATAGTGTATGGGCCATTCATCTCTCATATGAATATATGTCGGGCATCATTACGGTGTTACACATCCATCAATGCTCTCTCTCACTCAAAGAGGCATTTTTCATCACACCAAGCTTGTCACTAAAGTATACAAACGTTTCCTTGGATAGAGGCTTGGTGAGAATGTCGCTTATATGTTCATCTGTGGATATGTATTGGAGCCTCACTTCTCTCTGCTGCACCATGTCTCGGATGTAGTATTTGATCTTCAGATCAATATCCCTGTGATATTGACTACAATTCGCTCTACATCTATTGTACCGAGTGCCACAAAAGTATGCTTCCTCTATCCACTGCACTCTTCTTAGTCAGAATCTGTATATCTTTTTCAGCTTCATTTCATTACCTAAGATCATATCAATTGTACCATGCAGGTACCTCAGCACATGCTTTGCCACAATCCAATGGAAGAGTCACGGCTCAACCATAACTAGCTTAGGTTATTTACTACAAAACAAATGTCTCATCAAGAATATGATAAACTACTTGTACATCACCAAATATGAATCTGAAGTGGAATCACTTAGCTTCTCCATATATGCACATCATGGGATCTATCGGATCTGAATCTGAAGCGGAATCACTTAGCTTCTCCAGATCTGCATCATAGGTGTGGTCATGGACTTACAGTCCACCATGTCGTATCTTGCAATATCTCGATGGTTCACTCCCTCTACCTGAGGAAGATCTCATCACACCTCCAATCCCAATAATCTCAGACTCAAAGATCAACTCCCTCTTACACTTAATATTGATATTTCATGTTTCCATAAAGGAACAAATCATCAATCACATAGCACCAAGATCAAATGGTAAACATAAACAACCTTGTAGTAAAGGTTGGAATCTGCATCACTCTTCGTGAAACCCATATCATCAAGTATTTGTCAATCCTGGAATCCCAAGCTCTGTAGGTATGCTTGAGTCTATACAAAGTATTCTTTATCATCAACAGGTTTTGTTGTAGCTAATCCCTCTGTGTGGGAATATGTTGCTCCCTTTGTACCTAAGTATCATGCTCCCTATGCATATGGACACTCTACTCTCTATATCTGAGTATCATGCATTCACTGCATCTGGACACTTTGCATTTGGGCCAATCTTCCCACATCATATAGCTCAGGATCATGGAAGATTCTTTTCCCCTGTGTATCCATCGGTGTCACCTCCCATCAAGTGGGTCTACTGGATACCTTCCAAGACTTTCTCGGGGTCTACAAAAATGGCTAACTCCATAGCCTATAAAATGTCCCATATCGGATGCTAATATGGATTGCTTGTTAGATCTTATAGATCCACTTGGAGGTCATAGTTGACTTCCCTTCAGGTCTCGACACTATCATACATCATTCTTCATGATGGATTAGTATTCTTCCATCATGGCTTCTTCTTGGCCTACTGCTTGATCATTTTGAAGCGGAGGAATCCGACTTCTAAATAAACTTCCAACGTAAATATGATAGTGGCTCCATAAATAGGTAATTGGTAAAATATATTTGATAAGATAGGATGTTGATTACATAGGTTTGGTCGCCTTTAAATGTGGCCAGACCATTAAGACAAGAAGACACGTCTTTTCCTAACTATTAACTATTAACTATTAATTATTTAATTATTATTCTTATTTATGTTCGTTACATTGCCTTCCCCTTAAGGGAAGCTTTGTCCTCAAAGCTTATTTGACAACAATGATTACATCTGATTTTTTTACTTGTAATGTAATTTGTTGATCTTTAGTCTTTGCGGCTTTTGATGAAACGAGGCGATATGAGTTACGAATTCCAAGGGAGAACTGTTGCATCGTCTCTGATGTGGTCCATCCAAGATCTATTTTTATCAGAGCTATTTGATCGCCTTGTGGGATGTAACTTTTTGTTTAATGCTTAGTGTATTGATTCGATGTTCTTGCTTGTTTGACATCGTAATTCCTTTGTGTATGTTCATTTTGACCCTATCGTTGGTCAAAATGACGTTTATAATTTGGGTGACGATAAGGAGATCTTGTTGTCTGTTCTTTTGCTTCGTTGTCTGAGCTGGAAGTTGTATTTTCATCCCTTGATGTTTAAAGGTTTCGTTCTGTATCTTTTCCAACTTTTTTTCTAACTGCATGTTATCATTTTGACATTTTTTTATCAATTCTACTTGCGTTTTTCTATCATCTTCAGACTTCTTAAGTTGTTCCTTAAGATCCTTGTTATGACTTCTGATGCAGCTATTTTCTTCTTTCTTGTCAAGAATTTTTCCTTCAATGTCTTCCGTAGATTGTTCTATCCTTCGACTATTTTTCAACTTCTTAATTTTTGTGACTAGTGTCTTGTTATGATTTCTTAACTGAAAATTTCTTCGGAATTGTTGGATATTGTTTTATTACTTTTTGTGATCTCTGACTTATGAGTCTTTTAGACTCATCATTTTGTTGTTGAAAAAATTTTGTTTGTTGTCGATATTGGTTGACCACTGATTCTTGATCCTCTAATTTCTTTTGTATCTGCGCCAGTTCTTCATCCTTGTTGCAAACGATTTTGTTCAATCGTATTATTTCTGCTTTGTAATCATTTATTTCTTTATTTATATCTTGATTTTTCAATCTTTGATTGAAATCGTTTTCATTTTTTAAACGATTCTCTTGTTCTATTAATCCATTAGACATATCTCGCTTCGTCATGTCAAATTCTTTGTCCAATGCTTCTTTTAGTCCGAACTGCAATTCTGCTTTAAAATTCGCCATAATTCCTGGCTTGGGACGATAACTTGGTCTTCTTTGTCGACAGCGCATCTCAACTTCTTAATAAGCCTTCCTTGACTTTGACTTCTTCAACGATAAGTGATTGTCCTCAACTTTGATTTCTTCGGTGATAAGTGTTCTTCGACTTCTTTGACAATAAAGAGTCTCGCTTTGACTTTTGATTTTTGTTAGTCTTGGCTTGTCTTTTAATGTCTTCTTTGACTAGCTGCTTTGGCTTGAATATGTTTTGTTCTCCAAACAATTCTTATTCAAAAGAATTGATTTTTTTTTCTTTGATAACAATAATTATTATTAAAATTTAATAATAATATTATTATTAATATTTTGTTTTTGAAATATGATCTAATATAATAATAATAAAATATTATTATTATTATTTTAAATCAAATAGTTAAACTATTATAATAATTTTAATATATGCGTTTTTTTTTAATTGTTAATAAAATATTTTATAATAATAATAATACTATTATTAAAATATATATATTTTATTAACTTTTTTTTATGTGTGTTCTATGTAGTTTTCACGTGGACTGAGGTAGGGTTTTGGACCAAGGGAGAGAGGGAGCCGAGGGAAAGCGTAGGTGAGCAGGAGAAAGGGGGAGTGTGCAGGTGGAGAAGGGGACGTTGTGTGTGGAGCAGTGCACGGGAGGGCTTGCGTGCTGGCAGGAAGGAGAAGGAGGGGAGGGAGGAATGCTGAGAAGGAGAAGGAGGGAGTTGTAGCCAGGGATGGAGAGAGCTGCGAAGGGGCGGAGGTGGAATGGTGGCTGACAGGGAAGAATCTGGTGGAGGGCCACGTGAGGGAGAAGGTAAGGAGATAGGGAACGACAGTGGGGCAGGAGGGGAGCGGCGTTGGGTGCTGTGGAGGATGGGAGAAGCAGTGGTGGAGGATGGGAGAAGCGGTGGTGGAGGAGTGGGGCACCGAAGAGATGGAGGAAGGGAGATGGAGCGTGGCGAGGAGGAGATGGAGACAAGGAGCAGCGCGAGCGAGCAACAGGCGCATAAGGAAGATCCGTGAGTAGGAGTAGGCACAGGCACAAGGAACGATGGGAGGATGAAAGCATGGGAGGAGAGAGCAGTGGGAAGAAAGGGAAAGGGTACTGGTGCGAAGAGGGATGGATGTGGAGGTGGAAGAGGGAACGTTGAGCAGGGTGAGAGGTCGAGTTGATAGGAGGGACACACAGATCTTGGGGAACTACACAGGAGATGGGTGAGAGGAAGGAGGAATGTAGGATGTGCACGTGAGGATATTAGTGTGGAAGAGATGAAGTGAAATGGATAAAATCCAATGCTTTGGTCAAAGACCTACTTCTAGAGAAACTCTAATAACTATGGCCAAAAGTCAAATCAGTGAGGCCAGAGAAGGGCTAGCTCTGATACCAATGAAGCGGAGGAATCTGACTTCTAAATAAACTTCCAACGTAAATACGATAGTGGCTCCATAAATAGGTAATTGGTAAAATATATTTGATAAGATTGGATGCTGATTACATAGGTTTGGTTGCCTTTAAATATGGCCAGACCATTAAGACGAGAAGACACGTATTTTCCTAACTATTAACTATTAACTATTAATTATTTAATTATTATTCTTATTTATGTTCGTTACACATTGCATCATCTCTTGGAAGATCCAACTGTTCTGCTAGCTCTACTGTCTCATCCTAATAGAATGATGATTGTTATACTTAGAAGGATACACATCCTTAGGAATCTTCTACTTCTCGTTATCAAACTCCGTATGAAAAATTCTAGATCTCTTGAAGGTTACCATCTTCATCTTATTCTTCCTTGTAACATGAGTGTATGTTGAACAACCAAGGAACCAATCCTATGACTGATATCTCAGGAGTCTTGTCCCCACTATCTGGTGAGGACACTCGATTTGAGAAAAACTATCGTACTGGTCGCATCATGGATCTTAGTCTCCATAGTCTTTATAATGGTCCTATCCATGAAATAAATATCCAGTACTAATTTAAACAATCATGTTATTCATCAATAAAGATAACAATTTAATTTGAGCAAATAAAACTTATCACATAAAGTATAAAATACTTATCATTGTTTGTTTTGTTGGCTCCCTCTTGATCTCTATTGATCCGCACATGGCTAGGAAGCATGAGGGGGACAACAGTTCGACTGAATGGGTCGGATTTGTTATGGCGGAAGCTTAATAAATAGAATACGCAAAGCAGGAATACACTACACAGACATAACATAAATACACAGGCAATATGCAGGCATGCGAACTGATTTCCTTATACTGGATATAAGTTCTTGACCTGTATGTTACAATATTATACATGCTTATATAGAGTGTGCTGAGATGCTTGGGTGCCTTCCTGTTACGTTCGGTTACAATAGAAGTTAGAACGGTTCGGAAGTTCAACTGTTACAGTTGACTGGAAGATAGAGAGACAATCTGTCATAGTTCGACAGTCGCAATTCGCAGGTCGACGTCACAAAACTGTGAGGTCACGGAACTTGTCAAAGTTGTGGAGTTGTCGAAGCCGTGTCAAAGTCGGAACTTGTCAAATTTGTTTCAACGTCGATGACTTGTCGTAGATGTGTCAAAGTCAGCATCCGATAATAATTCCAACTACGATGTGGATCAGACCTCCTTCCTTAAGAAACAACCGTCCCCATTGTTTTCTCATGAAGGTGAGGAAACTTTTCAGTCAGTTTAGTAGAAGAGTACCACTTTCCTTGTGTTGGGATCTGTCCGGATTTAGCAACCTGAAACAAGGGAATTTTGTTCATCCTTGTATTGCATACTCGTCATCCCACAATGGTGTCGCAAGGAAGAGGCTCCTGAACTTCTGGATTGATGTCGTCGGGTTCTGCTGTCGGTAAGTCGTTATGTTCCAACAGTGGTGCATGGTGTGGTCGAAGTAAATCCACATTGAATACTCGATGCAGACCCAGGCATGCAAGAATGTCGAGCTGGAAATCATTTTCTCCAATCTGTTGAAGAACATTGTATGGACCATATCTCAAAGGTTTGAGCTTCTTGAATGGACCAGTGAAGCGCTCCTTCTTGAGATGTAACAAGACCTTATCCCCAATTTGGAATGAATGAGGAATACAATGCTTGTCATGTCAGGCCTTATCTTTCTCGTTTGCTCATTGCAACATTTTATGTGCTTGCTTCTAGATGTCGCATATTTGATCTCGAAACTTTAAAGTTTTATCAAATTCCCGCTGGCTGTAGTCGGTGTCAAATTTCGACTGTATCGAGGAGCTAATCACGTCAATAGGCGTTGAGGGCTGAAATCCGTAACAGATCTAAAATGGACTCTTTCCCATAGAGTTTTTATGAGCACGATTGTAACTATGTTGTATGTATGGAAGAATTTCATTCCATGTGCATTGATGCTTGTGGTTGTACATGCAAAGCAATTGCACTACCAAGTGATTCACAACTTCTGTCTGTCCGTCAATTTGAGGATGGAAAGTTGTCGAAAATGAGAGTCGTGTATCCAGATATTGCCAGAGAGTCTTCCAAAAGATGTCGACGAATATGGATCTTGGTCGGAAGTAATGGTTGTCGATAAACCAAAGTGTTTCCAAACATGTGTGAAGAAGAGTTGAGTAGTCTGTTGCGTTGTCGTAGTCTTCTTGCATGGAATGAGAATGGCCATCTTGGAAAATCTGTCGACTACTACTAAGATCACGTCATGTTGATGTTTGGTAGTAGGATATCCCTTCAAGTAGTGCATAGAAATATATTCCCATGGTCGACTAGGAACTGGAAGAGGTGTGTACAATCCCTATCGTCGATTAGGCGGTTTAGCAATGGCACAAACCACACATGATCGAATGTACTTGTTGACGTCAGTTTTAAGTGTAGGCCAAAAGAAATACTTCTGGAGAATAGTAAGTGTCTTTGCTACTCCAAAGTGTCCTGGATTCTCACTGTAGTGCGCATCCCAAATGAGTTGTTGTCGATGCTCACCGATTGGTACACAAAGATGTCCAAGCTTGTATAGCAAGGTGTCTTTCAGGAAATATTCGGAGGTCAACGACTTATCAGTCTAAAGCTGTTGGTATATTGGTGAAAATTCGATGTCGTTCCGATATAATTGAGGCCAAGTGGTCATGTCGTATCCCTGCATACTCATCAGTGTGAAAAGGAGATTAATGGGTGGTCGACTCAAACAATTAGCGGTGGCATTGTCTTTACCTTTCTGATACTTAGACACCAACTGGAATTGTTGTAGGTAATTAATCCACTTGAGTTGTCTGCTTGTTTGTAGTTTTGACTGGTTTGGAGCGAACTGTAGAGGCTTATGGTCAATGAGGATGACCGTTTCCTTGCCAAGGATGTAATGCCTCCATTTCTTGAGAGCTTGCACAACGACGTACAGTTCTTTTTTGTACGTCGATTATCTTCTAACTGTGTCGTTAAAAGTTTTGGAATGAAAAGCGTCTGGGTGACCAGACTGAGTGATCTCTGCACCCAAGGCATAGTCCGATGCATCTGTCTCAATCTCAAAGGGCTGATGTAAATCAAGTAACACAAGTACTGGTGCAATGCGGAGCTTGTGCTTGAGCTGTTCAAAAGCTTCTTGTTGTGTTGGTGTCCATCTGAAGACATTTTTTCCATTTCCCTTCGTCAACTGATTCAAGGGCCAGGCTATGTGACTGAAGCTGAGTATGAATCATCAATATAAATTCGCCAAACCAAGAAAACTTCTTAGTTCTTGAATTCTTTGAGGAATGGACCAATATTTGAGGATATGTACTTTGTCTGGATCGACGTGAATGCCTGCAGAGTCAATTACATACCCCAAATATTTGATGTTGTTCATCGCAAAGGTACACTTGTCCATGTTCAAGTAAAGTCAATGTTGTTGGAGAGTGTCGAAGGTGTCCGACATGTTCTTCCCATGATCGACTGAAAATAAATATGTCATCAAGATAGACAATGACCCATTTGTCGATGAAAGGTAGAAGAATGTTATCCATGTATCGCATGAAGGTCGCAGGTGCATTGGTTAAGCCGAAAGGCATGACTAACCATTCAAACAATCCTTCCTTGGTATTGAAAGTAGTTTTCCACACATCTGAGGGCTCAATTGGAATCTGATGATATCCCGATTTGAGGTCAAGCTTAGTAAATAATTTGGCACCTTTCATACAGTCGATGAGCTCATCTATCCACGACAGGGGGTAGATATGCTTAACCAAAATTGTTTTGAGTGCCCTGTAGTCTATGCACATGTGCCAAGTCCCGTATTTATTTGGAACAAGGACGACTGGACTTCCACAAGGAGAGGAGTTGGGCTGGATATGACCTTTGTCAATAAAATCTTGGATTTGTCTGCAAATCTCTTCATTTTCGAGAATGGATCTTCTGTAAACAGATGTGTTAGGAAAAGAAGAACCAGGAGCAAGTTTAATGGAGTTTTTACCTGGAAATGTCGTGGTACTCCGTTTGGCTCTTGGAATAAACTACAATACTCATCGAGAACGTTGTTGATCAACTGCTTCTATCGGGAGCTGCACTGGTCAATGAGTCGACTCATCGCTGCAGTGTTCCTAGAATGTTGTGGTTTGATCATGATTAACGCAAACTTCTGAGCATGATTGATGAGCTTCTTTGTTTGTTTAGAAAATATCATTGAAACTGTTGGTGTAGATGGTTGCTCTGGAATATTGTACCTTCGATTTTGGATTCTGACAATCACCTTCTGCGGTCGTAACTGATAACTTCCATGGCAATCCCATAGGTAAGGTTTCCCAAATAGGGTGTCGGCTATGGAGAGTGGTGCTACGTCGCAGAGTACTTCATATTCAAAAGGCTTTATGAAGTAGGCGAGTTTGCATTTTTGGGTGATCCGTAGTTCCTGTCCATCCTTCATCCAACCGATGTTGTAGGGTTGAGGATGCAGAGTGGTGACAATCTCTTTGTCATTGTCCACAATCAGATGTAATGCATTGTACTGAACCCATATCTGTGTATGGAACAGGCTCTCTCATTCCACCTCACCGACGATAGTCGAGGTTGCTGGAGTGGTCGATTTCGATGTCAAAAGGGTCGTTGCTTCTAGATCATATTCTCCCACCGTCTTGTCGAACGCGTTGGATGTTGACACTTTCGCCAAAAATGTCTTCTGAGATTTGCATTCAGACGTATCATGACAAGATGAATGGTGGTAATCACACCATTTCCCATTAGGAGGTTGTTTGCTACATTCCCTTTTCTGAAAAGGATTTTTGCTGTGATCTGGATTTGGCAGTGTCGGCTAAGAAGATTTTTACTTGTCGAAGTCGGTTGATGTCTTCTTGTCGGGTGGTCATCCTGATGTCAATTTTGTCGTGAAGCGTGATTTCCCTTTCTGTTTTGTCTCAAGTTTGCTAGCATAGTGGAATGCATTCACGAGCGTATTGACAGTCAAAAACTCCATCTCTTGCTGAATGTACCGGGACAATCCACTGATGTACTTCAGAACAAGCAATTTATCTTGTTCTTGGACACCAAGTCTAGCCATGAGCCAATAGAAATCATCAGTGTAACTCTATACTAATTGGTCTTTCCATTGCCTTAGTTGCTGCCACTTATTATACTGCTTCTCAAGGTATTTGGGAGGGTAAAATTCCTTTTAGATGTATTCGACAAATTTATCCCATGTGTTGATGGGGTCTCCTCTTTTCTCCATCTCTATCGAGAGGTTCTCCCACTAGCAGTGCACAGATGTTCACATCTTTAAGGCTGCAATGGTGATCTTGTTAGCTTCTGAGAGTTTATTCACAGAGTAATAGGATTCCAATTGTTGTATCCAATTGTCGACGGATTCTGCGTCAATCTTTCCTTCAAGATTTGATATGTCCAAATTCATTTTCACTTTGAAGGGGTTGATTTTGTCGGAGTGAGTTCTCATCGAAAATCCTCCGGATGTCGAAGCAAATCACGTGAGAATTTCATTGAACTAGGTGAACATTTCAATTCATTGTCGAGTCAACGATTGCTCAATAAGTTGTGTTGCTTCATCAGATGCATGTCTATAATCTATTTCTTCTTCCATTTCTGGAGGTAGTGTCTACTTGGATTGCTGAGATTGCAAGCATGTTTGAACATGCATAAGTCGGTAACTTCGTTGGAAGTGTCTACACAAACTTAAGCACGAACAAATTTGAGTTCTCTGATAAAAATGATCCACACATGGCCAAGAAGCACAAGGGGGACAACAGTTCGACTGGTCAGCTTTGCTATGGCGGAAGCTTAATAAATTGAATATGCAAAGCAGGAATACACTACACAGATAGAACATAAATACACTGAAAATATGTAGGAATGAGAACTGATTTCTTTATTACTGGATATAAGTTCTTGACCTGTATGTTACAATATTATACATGCTTATATAGAGTGTGTTGAGACGCTTGGGTTCTTTCCCGTTACGTTCAGTTAAAATATAAGTTAGAATGGTTTGGAAGTTCAACTGTTACAGTCGAATGGAAAACAGAGAGATGATCTGTCATAGTTTGACAGTCGCAAGTCGCAGGTTGACGATGCATGTCAACGTCGCAAAATTGTGAGGTCGCGGAAATTATCGAAGTCGTAGAGTTGTCGAAGCCGTGTCAAAGTCAGAACTTGTTGAAGTTGTGTCGACGTCGATGACTTGTCACAAATGTGTCGAAGTCAGCATCTGAAAATAATGCCAACTACGATGTGGATCATCTACCTCCTTGCAGAAATCACTGGAGTTTCTAGGAGGGATCTCTTCTTCATCATTTGATCCGACAGCCTTTATCTTCTTCTGACCTTCTAAAACTTGTTGAAGTATTCATCATGGGTCTTCATGGAGTAGATCACCAATGACAGTCACATAGTATAAGGCATCATCCAAGGATGATATTGTCATTGGTGCACATGTATCTAGAATGTATCAGAAGAAATACTCCTTCTGAAGATCATCTTCAATTTTGTCAAGTTTATCTTCTTTTGTCTTCTTTGATGGAGGTTCATTAACACTAGATTTGATGCATGTTGCCTTTCCTTCATTTTCCCTTGAGTACACTTGTTAGCATAGTGACCAAATTTCTGACAAGTGTAACACTTTATCTTTGAAAGGTCCTTCTTCCTTTGAGCTGGGGATGATCCTTCACTTGAATTTTCTTCTTTTTGAACTTTCTTCTTCTTCCTCTTCCTCTTCCTTTTCCTGCATGAGTTAAAAGAGCTTGATTTTCTTCTTCTTAATATTTCTGTGAGCTATTGTTTGATAATACTCTGGCCTCTTCTTGAACACAATCAATCCACAGTCGATCAAACTTGGGAAATTATTCTCTTCCACAAACAATATGAATATAAAATGATTCCCATGTGGAAGGAAAACCATTAAGGGTCATCATATCAAGTTCTACATCTTCAATAATGTCTCCAATGGCTTTAAGTTGATATCCCAACTGTGAGACCTTCATGAAGTAAGTAACAACAGAATATGAATTTGACATATTTATGCAACAGAATATGAATTTGACATATTTATGCAACAGAGTTGATTTCTCAAGGCTAGTCTTTTGTTGGTGGTTTTTCTTTCGAACAATCGTACTAAGGCATCATACATTGCTTTAGCAGTCTTCAACTCAAAGATATGAGGAGTCAAGTGGTATTTTATAGAGTTTACCAAGATCCTCTTTTCCTTCACTTCATTCTTCTTGTATTTGGCTTTCTCTCCATCATATTATGGTTCTGAGATATCCTTATTTACATGATATTGGGTCTCATTTTCTTTCAAAATGAAAAGGATTCTTGTTTTCCAAAATCTAAAATTTGAAGCACCATCTAGCTTGTCTTCCACTCTAAGATTGGACACCATTTTGAATTTCTGATCCAGAAACCCTAGCAAGAGCTACGTCAAAACTGAAATTTGGTAAATGTGAAAATTGAGTCCACGAGGAGATTCACCCTCCTATGGCGAGCTCCAAAATGATATGATCAAACCCAATTTGTGGTCAGAAATGTTAGAAATTGAAAACCTTAACTTCTCTATTCCATTAGAAATTAGGTCAAAACTGAAAATTGTCAAAATTGAATTTTGCTTCCATAGAAATATGCACCCTCCTAGGGCGAGTTCCAATCTGCTAAGATCGAACCCAATAAGAGGTCAGAAGTGGTAGAAACTGGAAGCCCTAATTTCTCGATTCCAGCTAAAATTAGGTCAAAATTGAAAATTCATGAAACTAAGATCTTCTTCCATAGATAGGTGCGCCCTCCCAGGGCGAGTTCCACAATGCTCCTTTCAATTCCAAATTATGGCAGTAAGTGTTCACAATTGGAAGCCTTAGTTTTTATATTAGAGCAAAACAGTCTCTGGCAATGGATTCTATTCAAAACTGCTCTGATTCCATGTTATATTTTAACATGGCGGTATAATTTTCATCTCTTTCAACTTTTAATTCATTGTTCATTTCATCCCACAATTATAACATCACTCATTTGCAGCGAAAATAAAACAAAGGATCACTAAAAGATAACCATGCACAAGAGACAAAAATATTTATCCTGGGAAACCCAAACAGGGATAAAACTCAACAAAATTTTCTGAGAAGAAATTAATCCAATACAAAAACAATACCAATCATGAAGATTAATCCCTAGCACAAGAGTGTGCTCTTCTTCCACAAGAAACCCTAGCGAGGGTAGATATCTTCCAAGAGAATAAGAGAATAGAGAAAGCCCCAAAATTACTTCATGTGGCTTTTGCTAGTCCTCCTTGAGAAGTGCACATCACTTGAGAGAAGATGTGATGTGAGAATGTGCCAAATGAAGATTGAGAACACTGCTATTTATACTTGATTTTCACTTTTGAGGTCGGATTGTACTTTTATTTATCTTTTAAGCCAACTTGTCATTTTGTCTTCTAGGGTCAATTTACCCCTTTTACTGGGTTATTTTTTCTCTTCCTTTCTTTCCACTTTCTCTAGGACTTCTTCGATGAACTGTCATCACTCCTTGGTTATTTCTTCAACATAGAAAAGTTCTCCTCATTTATATCTCCTCACATGTGGTCACATTCTTTTTAGTAGATATCTAATGTTGATTTGACCATACTCTAAGATGTCCCGGACACTTCTTAGAGCCAATTGTCAAATTCAAAATTAGATTAGACTTTGTCTAATATACAAGAAGATAATATTTCCTTGTAACATAAACAAGTCATCTCACTCTACAAGAATGGATCACTCCATATATGGAGCACATGAACATGGAGTACGCAATGTGATTTCTAGCTTCCTGCAATCCAATCCACATGATTCAATGAGGCTAAGCATCCGAGCCACAGTCAAGGGCTACGACAAGGCCATTCTCTTTGGGTGACTAACCCATACAAGAGAATGATCTTCAGAATGTTTGTCCGATGCTGGAACCATGGATAAAATCAACAACTAGAAGGTTCTTCCTATGAGAAAGTTCCTTCACTGGAAACTATATATAGGAATAGAAGCAATGAAACAAGATGTCTTGTGGATTATTTTGTAATCGAAGCTTGGCTTCATTTGGAGGTTTCCCCCTTGAAGAGACAAGTAAACATTTATTTCATCAATAAAGATATTGCTATTGTGATATTATGTTATCTACAATTGTCTATTATTGTGGTAATCTTGTCTTTTCATACTAAAATATTGCTTTATTTTTTTTATTTATGCTATGGATTTATAATAATGCTATTAAGGTACATAAATTCTGGTATAAGAGCTTAGTACAACTTATCAAACCTTTGGTGATATAATACAACTTATCATACAACCACTCAAATGAATCCCTTTGAAGTTGTTTATGGCCGCAATCTCCTTTCGGTACTATCTTTCTTAATACACATCTCTAAGGTATAGGATGTTGACAACACAATCACATATCAGGCCAACATTCTTTGCACTCTCATAATAGGATGAAGCAACAAGCTTATCAGCATTGTTCTGAATTCCATTTTGCAGAAGGGGAGCGATTATTTCTTCGCCTACAACCCTATAATAAGACCTCTCTTAGCCACATGCCGCTAGAAGCTTTCCCACAAGTTTTATGGACCCTATAATATCCTCAAACATGTGGGGCCCGTGGCTTACAAACTAGAGCTACCTAGCCACTACAAGATTCATTCCATATTTCATGTCTCCTACTTGAAGAAAGTGGATGTCCATCATTGTTGTATTCAAACTAGCCTTCTATAATTGTATGAAGAAGGTTCCATTTGGTTGTAGCCCAAGGCTATCCTCGACAAAACGGAACATTGTCTCCACCATCACACCTTCCAAGAGGTATTGATCCAATGGAAAGATACCCATACTAAGGATGTCACATGGAAACCAACACAAATCCTTTAGGAATTTTCACATCTCCATCCCTTATATACTAGATAATATATTGCTTCAAATTTCTAGAGTATTAAATCCCCCAATATGAACTCACATGCTGTAATATTTCCTACTTAGTGAACCTACATGCTTTAGGCATCACTCTAGTTCTTGGGATAGAGCGGGTAACCCTCCAATGTTCTCAAATTTGATTTCCCACTGTGACTTCAATATTAGCTCTCTTCTATAACTTTAATGCTATATTTCAACACTCATGAGATAAATATGATGAAGGAAAAATTAAAAGAGAGCGTAAACAACCTTAATAAATCATTGGACTAGGGCCTTTCCAATGGGCACCATTATATAGAATTGTAGAAACATAATATTGATTATATGAAAGATGTAGAGGACATAAAGGAATACATTTATTTAGATAACAAGGAGAAACACAATCCCTATTGTTTCCATATTGACATAAATATCATAAATGCCTAAGAGAGATGGAAGTCTTAAGCACTCAATGATATAACATAAGCTCATTCATGAAACCTATATGTGAGGTAAAAATATATTCAAGCATGAAAATGTATTAATTGCATACATAAAATAAATAATAAATATTATACACCACATACAACTATACTCGGAATCCTCACCTGGATGGGGTGGAAGGGAGGCAAAGGATGGCTCCGGAGCTGCATGACATTTATCCTGACCTTGATCATGAGGCCACCATGGAAAAGACATTTGGTACTACGCTAGAGATGCAAGCGGTGGAGGTTCATCATGAAGCATTTAATGGTAGTTAAGCATGTTCACCAGGAGAGTTTGAGTGAGAGAGCAATGAAGATGAAGGTAGAGCAACAAGACAACACCATCTTGGGCGATAATGGGTTCTGGCATATGAACCATCTGACATAATTATGGCTCAGAGTTGCATATCTTGGTTTCATTGCTTATCTGAGATATGAGAATTTGGTTGCAATTGGAGATAGCGGCAAGAAAAATTCCAAGCATGGCATTTACAAGCAATTTTTGTGGTGTCTTGAGCATGGATGGAAGAGGAAGACATGGTCATGGAGGTTGGCGTGGAGGATGGGGAGTCATATCAACCCTAGTGAAGGAAAAAACCTTTTGTTTCCTCCTCCCCTTCAAACAAACATAATGAAATATTGTTATAGTTGGATGAACGATTGGCTTTAATGAGAATAATGGATGCCAAATTTGACCTCGTTTCCAATTCTGCTTGTGGGATTGTTTTTAAAGTTTCTGATTACGAACAGGGGAAAATTTTTGAAGAGAAGAAGGTGAATTCCCCTAAGCATTGACCTTTATATCATGATCCAGGGGCAAATATGTTAGTCACTCATGAAGCAGATAAGCATGTTCAGTTTTATCGTCAAGCTTTTAGAATATTTTTTACTGTAGTATAGATAAAATTCCTGTAGCTATCCTAGGTAATGACAGTGTCATAATATTCTCTCATAAATTTTGTATCCTTGGGAATATGTCTCCAAAAAACTGAATAGATAAAAATTTTATGTGTGGCTAGTCTAGTTTCCCAAGTGGAAGGATAGACAAAACAGACTACGTACAATTCATTTCTTGTTTTCTATAATATAAAAGTTACTTCTAACTTACAAAAAAAAACTATACTTACAATCCCTTAATCACAAAGAATGTTGCAGAAACATTCATGACAAAAGCAAAGTAATAATGGATATCATAAAATATTCATAAATTTGCAAAGACTCTGTGCAATAGAAATAGCCACAAAGAAGTTACACCTCAACTTATCCATTAATTGTAAACAAATAACACTGCCTGTCACGTCCCCATTTTGACCCCCTTGCATTAAATCGTGAATGATGTAAATATTGTAACTTAATCATGGTGAGGAGCTCAAGGCCAAGGCCCCACCACTGATTTAGCATTTTATGTACTGGAAATTAAAGAGATAGATGCCTATGGTTCTTGTGCTAGAAGGGCACGATGTAAATAAGACATCACGTAAATACGAATTTAATGAAAGATACCCACAACCAGCTGCGCAATGCAACAAAGAGATGGGGGCATGATCTTTACAAGGAATAGGGAGGGAAAATAACCAAACCCTTGAGCCATGGTGTTAATCCATTTCATTGAGGAAACCCATGAACTCTCAACTACCCATTTGGCCTCATGCACCCAATCATTTAATTCTTCCAATAATTGGTTGAGACAATTAATTCCTTGGGATGGGAGAGGTATGGCTGTCAATTTTCGTGTATGGGCAAGACAGCCACCTGGGAAATCGAGTTTTGGTTGGTTGGGCAAGAAAACCCCCACGAAATTGGCCCAAAGACATTCTTCACCCATGGCATTCTTCCTCTCACGCAGTTTGAGCCTGTTGGGGTTTTATCCTTCACGTTTTTCACCATTTCCTGCATTATTCCATGCCTGCAAACTCGTTTTTGGTTAGTTCATTGGATGGGAGAAGAGAGCCACAATTTTTGGGGTTAGGGAGGCCGTTTCTGCCCATGAGCATTCTTCTAAAAACGATTCTGCTCTCCTGGGGTTGATTTCCCATTTTCTCCTTTTTCGTTTTGGTTGCCCACGTTTTTCTGGAACTATTAGAAGCCCATTGTTGGGAACTTCACTATAGAAGCGTTTTCTCATGCCTAGCACTTACACTTTTGCTGTTATATGCATCCATCTCCTAGCAGCCTCAGAAAACCCAACTGCGGGTGGGTATGGCTGATTCTGGTGTACCTATGGTTATGTGAGACCCTGTTGTTCCCTAGTTCCTGGTGGAGATCATGCCCAGCTCGGGGGTGGCAGTGGTGCTGAGAGATTAAGGAGCACACTGGCCTACGGTTGGGCTGAACGTTGCAGAAGCGTAGCTGGTTGCTCAGGGATTACTTGGTTTAAGATAAGCATTCTCATTTGCTAATTTGATTTTGTTTAGATTGATGAATGGCATGAATATACTGAATGTATAATGGATGTGTAATTGTTTATTTCCGTTGTGTTTTTCTTATAATTATACATCCCATATCTTTTTCTTTTTTTTAATTATGTGAATGTTCACTTAAAAGTTTATGGGTCTAGATGCCCGGTTTTAGCCTCACGATCCTCTCCATCTAGCTGGTATGATGGGAGGGGTCGTGACAAAATGGTATCAGAGCTGCGTTGCAGCATTGGGCCTCTATGGGCCAAATCTGATAGCAATTACAAGAAAAAAGTTTTTCCTTAAGAGTTTGGAAATTTGTTGTTTTAAGTCTGTTTCTGGAAATTTTGGTTTTAAGTCTGTTTCGGGAAGTCATCCTGAAACTGCGGAAAGGTTCCGCGAACCTTCCCGCAATTGCAGAAGAGTTCGGCGAACCTTCCCGCAATTGCGGAAGAGTTCGGCGAACCTTCCCGCAATTGCGGAAGAATTCAGTGAACAGATCCGAAACAGCGGAGAAAAATTCTTTTTTAGTGAAAAATTTTGTAAGTGTCAGCGTCGAAAGGAATTTTCGGAAGGAATTCTCTTCCGAAATTGTGGAAGGAATTCTCTTCCGAAATTTCGGAAGGATTCCGCGAATCGTTCCGAAACGCGGGAGAGTTCGGCGAGTCATTCCGAAGTTGCGGAAGACTTCGGCGAATCATTCCGCAACTGCGGAAGACTTCGCCGAATCGTTCCGCAACTGCGGAAGACTTCGCCAAATCGTTCCACAATTGCGGAAGGCTTCCACGAACCTCTCTGAAATTTTGGAAGCGTCCGGCGAACTGCCCCGCAACGGAGGCGAGCCGAGAAACACCCCGAAACTGCGGAAGGCTTCGCTGAATGGCCCCGCAATTGCGGAAGCATTCTGCCAAGCGCCCTGCAATTGCGGAAGGCTTCAGCCAAGCGCCCCGCAATCGCGGAAGGCCACAGCCAACCGCCCCACAATTTCGGGAGTGTTCAGCGAACCGCCAATGCGGCAGGATTCAGCGAACTGACCCGCAACGGCGGCGCACAGCACAGCGAAAAAAAAAAAGAGAGTAAAGTGCCAAAAACTCAATTTTTGGATAGGGGGAGCACCGGGGCTCATAATGGGATGATTCCTGTGGGGCTCGGAGGCCATTGACGGGGGCCATGAAAGAACCAGTGAAGACCCCGAGCTCATTACATTCCAATTTGACAGAAAAAGGGGAATAGTGACTTTTGAAGGTCAGAGTCCCGAGGCTTGACAGAAGGTCGGTTTGAGCTGAAATTGATCAAGCGCAGCCATGAAGTAGGCACAATGTTAAGTTCCGAATCTTAGAACCAAACTCCAAAGGATGTGGAGTCGGGGTAAGCAAGAAGGCCAAAAAGCACTGTTCCGGGCCACTTTTTTGGGATTTTGAAAAGCTTGTGGGCAGTAAAAGTGACCCTAGATGTGGGATTCAAAAATTTTACTGAACTAGACATTTCATATTCTCATTAAGATGGACAGTTTTCGTTAGACGAAGATTTCCTAGAAATGCACTGTTTGGGAGAGAGCCATTTTTGGCCCAAAATTTGGAATTTTGGAAATATGTGAAAAGTGAGAAGTAGCAAAACCCAGAAATTCATAGAAGATGAAAGGTGCACCGGAATTAAAATCCGTGAATTGCTGAGTGTTCCTTGTTATATGGACCAACTTCGCCCGATATAAAAGTTTTTGTGATTCCTCATAGATTTTCTTCCACAGGTGGCTAAAGTTGGCATTCTGGACCAAAATGCAACTATGTAAAATGGGCAGAATTGTAGTGAAAGTTGTCATTTTTTGAAGAGATGTAGTTTTTGCACCTGATGTCGGAATGGAGCATGGAGATAGGAATTGGAAAGCTTGTCCAGCAGGGAACAATGATACATGACCAGAGTTTGAATGAAGTCTACATCTATCATGGATATTTAGTGCAGAAGAGTGCCAGCAGCTGTCTTGACAAACAAATTTTGTTGTCAATATGGGCAATTTCTACAATTGCATGATATGGAAGAGGAATTCTATGTTACGATGAGGGACCGAAAAGGGAAGAATTCCTTAAACCCCTATCTTGTTATCATATTTATGGTTATGAAATTTTCATATGTCATAAAAATGTTAAAAAAAAAAATGTGTAAAGGATCACATAGATGTATATGCACTAGATGGCATCTTAACAAACATTGCATAGTGCATATAGAAATGCTTGTGCATAAATGGGATATTGCATATTGGTAGAATAATGAAGTCTGCATATGCAATGAACTACTAATGGAGAATATTGTGGTTGATAATCACTATTGATGTTGGTATTGGTTGTAGGACCAGAGATAACAAAGAGCATGGCTAAATGTGCTGAGGATGTTGTTGCATGAAGCCAACAACCTTATGCAGAAAGGATGGTGCAACGAATCTATGATCATAAAGTTGGCAAAAAGGAATGTGTAGCATTGGTAAGAGGCCAACTGATCAGGTAACAGCCATACAGGTAATGGTTATTGGTGCATAAATTGCATGAATGAGGAAAGAGGATTTGGTAAGATTCCTTCAACTATGCTTGAATTATGTTGAAAGCATAGTACTCATAACTTAATGCAAGGTAGCATTGAGGAAATGTGCATTAAGATATTATGCACAATCTTGTGGTTATACATTGAGGGAATACACATTAAAATATTATGTGAGTGATGTAAATGTGCATGCATAGATATAGGTGCACATGATGAGATGCATTGTGAGAGTGCATAAGTGTGAAGTATGTTTCATTGCAATTAGATAATAGATGGAATGATGAACTATTATCAATCTTAAGAACAAGAGAATAATTGCATAAACTGGTGAAATCTAACCATGCAACTCTAGTATGGTATTAATTCACGGGAAGTAGATGGTTTTGGTGATATTAAAATGCTTCTGTGACTGTGGTGGCAATGAAATTATTATATGCATAGAAACTTACGAAGCATTTGGCCGATTGAAGTTTCAGATTTCAGGTAGATTGCTTTGGGCATGGAAAATATGGATAAGTCCATGATGAAGATTGGAGTCTACTGTGAACAAGAGCCAAACACTATGAGGATAGCCGCATTGCTAAGCAAATCAATTTCTGTAGGAGACAGAATTGTAAAATTCATGCTGAATTTAATTATTAATGTTATTGATTGGTTATGAAACAATCATATTTGAAGCTTATTGCTAAATGTTGCTGACTGTTTGGCTATTTGATGAAGTGTGCCAGGATGACACATTGTAGGAAGGCCATGTGTGATGACCTGCAGAAGCCGAACTAGATGGGAAGGACCCCATGCTTTGGAAATG
Organism: Larix kaempferi; assembly: GCA_027924585.1. NCBI lineage: Eukaryota > Viridiplantae > Streptophyta > Pinopsida > Pinales > Pinaceae > Larix > Larix kaempferi. The sequence continues at coordinate 5,739,448 of BSBM01000177.1, read as the reverse complement.
GGTTTCGGGTGAAATGCCATTGATAATGTCTCAGCCAAACCGCATGTCGGTAAACCATGAAAGTGAGGTGGTAGAACTATGCCCAGAAGGCATGTGAGATACATCTGCAAAATGAATGAGTATTCTGTGACCCTAGACAAGAACATGCATGTCTAAATTATTAGGGTTAATACGCATAGCATGCTCTATCTTATTTATATCATTGCAGACTGCTTGAGTATGATCAGGACCTACATGGCGCACATTGGAAGGGGGGTGCACACCTTTTCTGGTGCTGGGCCATGTTAGGGTTTTCAATATTGACTACACCCTAAGGGAATGGATGCATTCCTGGTGTTTCAATACTTGATAGTGAATGATATGAAATATGATTACGATTTTTGAGCAACAATACTGATAAGTCTGCTTACCCTTCTTGTGCTATCAGCTTACACAGATGCAATTTGGTGTTGCACGTAAGAGGAAAAGTGAAGAAAGGGTGCTCAAGAGGACTGTATGGGCAGTGGTAACCTTTCTACGCTGACGCTAAAGGACACTAGAAGGGATGGATAGGCCCGGGGAGTTTTGTTGCAGAAAAGGGGTATCATCCTTGTGTAGTGTGAGTGGGTATTGTGGGGCCATGCTAGCCTGTAGTCAAGTGAGTCACCTATGGAGTTCCTAGAGGGAACCACTGGTTGCATAAGAGAAGGAGCCACGTAATCATATTATGTTGTTCATATTTCCTGATAAACCCAGTCGATGTACTGGCTTGGCAATGGTTGTTGTATGTCTGATAAACCCAGTCGGCGTACTGGCTTGGCATTGGTTATTTGGGAGTTGTGACGAATGGTTGTTGTATGCCTGATAAACCCAGTCGGCGTACTGGCTTGGAATTGGTTATTTGGGAGTTGTGACGAATGGTTGTTCTATGCCTGATAAACCCAGTCAGCATACTGGCTTGGCATTGGTTATTTGGGAGTTGTGACGAATGGTTGTTGGATGCCTGATAAACCCAGTCGGTGTACTGGCTTGGCATTGGTTATTTGGGAGTTATGGCGAAAGGTTGCTGGATGCCTGATAAACCCAGTCGGTGTACTGGCTTGGCATTGGTTACTTGCATGATGTGGAGGTATTGATGAAGGGTGTTATTTCCTGACAAACCCAGTCGGAGAACTGGCTTGGAAATGGTTATTGTATGCTTGATAAACCTAGTCGGCGTACTGGCTTAGCATACTGATTTTTGAAATGCTTGATAAACCCAGTCGGCGTACTGGCTTAGCATACTGATCTTTGAAATGCTTGATAAACCTAGTCGGTGTACTGGCTAAGCATACTGATTTTTGAAATGCTTGATAAACCCAATCAGCGTACTGGCTTAGCATACTGATTTTTAAAATGCTTGATAAACCCAGTCGGCATACTGGCTTAGCATACTGATTTTTGGGATGCCTGATAAACCCAGACGGCGCACTGGCTTGGCATTTCCTATTCGGATGATGTTGTGGAGCAGCATGTGTGCTGGCCAAGCATCCACCCCACAGGTGATCCAAGGCTTGTAAAGCAGAGAGGGAAACCTGTGGAGTAGCGAGGAAACGCACAATACAGATAAGTATTTGGTTATCTTGCAACTTCTTGCTTATGAATATACATGTGTATATGATTTAATTATGATTTCTTAAATTCTCATTTGGAAATAAACCCTATAAAAATACACTAAACATGTGAATTGACTCAATGTTTGAGTGTAGGTATTGCTGGAAGCAAGGACTATGAAAGCATCTGGAGGATGCATGTGGACATATGATTGTCCTAAAGAGCTCAGTATGAGCAGTAATGGAAGATGGTGCTAGTGGAACTGTGTGGGTCCTAGCAGCCAAAGGTTCTGTAAGCGACAATGGGGAAGGGTTCTCTAGTTGAAATCCATATGCAGACCTTAGACACTAAGTGTCATAGCTAAGAAAGGAAAGTCAAAGCATTCACATTGAAGTGAAAGAGACTAAGGAGCATGAAGCCACAGTGATAGTGTAGCTCCATAATAGAACAAGCCTAAGAGGGAGAAACCCCTACTCTTCTCTTTTCTTTTGATTGATGCATTTATAAAACAAAAGATTGATGAGTGCATATCATGGCTGAAAATAGATTGTGTGTAATTGCTTGAGATGAATTGTGGATGATGAAATAGTAAATTTCCTGTGAAAGGATGAACATGAATGAGTTCATGTGTATGTTTGGAAAGCATGAAAAGTGTGGAAGTCCCAGGAATAAAGCATGGACATTCCATGTCAATTAGGAAAATAATTGACTAATCTTAATGTTTATGTTATGCTTGTCCTAACAAGGAATTCCCATGATGAATTTCACAGGTAAGAAAGTGAAACAATTGGTTGCAGCCGGCACGGGAAAGTGTTGCTAGTAAGCAAAGTGTGTTCAGTTGTGCCCATTGACCATGGCAGCAGACCGAGGGCTATTAGAATTGGCTGAAAGTCTTCTTCAAACAATTGCCAGGACCCAAGAAAATCTTGGGGAGATGCTCAAGCTACAGAGGCAACAGAATGAGATAAACCATGAGGCTTTGCAGGACTCTATTCGTCTGCAAAAAGAGGTAAAAAGCATTCTGGGAGCAATCAGCAAGGGAAAAGAAAGTGGGTCAATGAAGAAGTATCCATCCAATCGTCCGATCAAGAAATGTCCCAAGTGGGAAGAGTCAAAAGAAATGGATCGGGAAAAGGTAAAGCCGCCAATGAAATGTTGGGGGTGTGGAGGAAATCATTGCCTCCGTGACTGCCCAACAAGAGAATATCAAGGGGGTAGCAACCGTAAATTCCCCAGGTTCATGGACCAGTTGGAAGGAAAAGAAAAAGAATGAATTGTTTTGGAACAATGTCCTCATGCAGAGCTAGAAGGTCCTAGCCGACAAGAGCAGGTTGTAAAGACCAAAGTACTTAGTCCTGAAAAACCCAAGTAAAAAGGTGAAATGCAGGACAAACCTACCACATTTTGTGAATTTTGGACATATGTAAAGTGAGTATTTATTTTCGAAGTGTTGGAACACCGAGGACGGTGTTATTCCAAGGGGAGGGGTATGTCACGTCCCCATTTCGACCCCCTTGCATTAAATCGTGAATGATGTAAATATTGTAACTTAATCATGGTGAGGAGCTCAAGGCCAAGGCCCCACCACTGATTTAGCATTTTATGTACTGGAAATTAAAGAGATAGATGCCTATGGTTCTTGTGCTAGAAGGGCACGATGTAAATAAGACATCATGTAAATACGAATTTAATGAAAGATACCCACAACCAGCTACACAATGCAACAAAGAGATGGGGGCATGATCTTTACAAGGAATAGGGAGGGAAAATAACCAAACCCTTGAGCCATGGTGTTAAGCCATTTCATTGAGGAAACCCATGAACTCTCAACTACCCATTTGGCCTCATGCACCCAATCATTTAATTCTTCCAATAATTGGTTGAGACAATTAATGCCTTGGGATGGGAGAGGTATGGCTATCAATTTTCGTGTATGGGCAAGACAGCCACCTGGGAAATCGAGTTTTGGTTGGCTGGGCAAGAAAACCCTCACGAAATTGGCCCAAAGCCATACTTCACCCATGGCATTCTTCCTCTCACGCAGTCTGAGCCTGTTGGGGTTTTATCCTTCACGTTTTTCACCATTTCCTGCATTATTCCATGCCTGCAAACTCGTTTTTGGTTAGTTCATTGGATGGGAGAAGAGAGCCACGATTTTTGGGGTTAGGGAGGCCATTTCTGCCCACGAAATGCCCATGAGCATTCTTCTGAAAACGATTCTGCTCTCCTGGGGTTGATTTCCCATTTTCTCCTTTTCGTTTTGGTTGCCCACGTTTTTCTGGAACTGTTAGAAGCCCATTGTTGGGAACTTCACTATAGAAGCGTTTTCTCATGCTTAGCACTTACACTTTTGTTGTTATATGCATCCATCTCCTAGCAGCCTCAGAAAACCCAACTGTGGGTGGGTATGGTTGATTCTGGTGTACCTATGGTTATGTGAGACCCTGTTGTTCCCTAGTTCCTGGTGGAGATCATGCCCAGCTCGGGGGTGGCAGTGGTGCTGAGAGATTAAGGAGCACACTGGCCTACGGTTGGGCGGAACGTTGCAGAAGCGTAGTTGGTTGCTCAGGGATTACTTGGTTTGAGATAAGCATTCTCATTTGCTAATTTGATTTTGTTTAGATTGATGAATGGCATGAATATACTGAATGTATAATGGATGTGTAATTGTTTATTTCCGTTGTGTTTTTCTTATAATTATACATCCCATATCTTCTTCTTTTTTTAAATTATGTGAATGTTCACTTAAAAGTTTATGGGTCTAGATGCCCGGTTTTAGCCTCACGATCCTCTCCATCTAGCTGGTATGATGGGAGGGGACGTGACACTGCCAACAGGCTACACAACTCAACTACAAGAAAAATAGTTATGGAACAAAAAGAGAGACAATAAATAAAAGAGGTTAGATCATGCAAATGGAGTTGTGAATCCACCAGCTAGACTCCCTATCCTCAACAAATACAATGGGCATGTTAGGTGGTACCAGTACCAGCGAACCTTCAGATATGTGCCTAGGAGGAGAGGGTCGTTTTTTTTCAGGACCATGATGGGTGTTATCCATCATTTTATGAGTGGTGGTTATGACCATACCCTTTGTTCCTTCTCTTAGGAGAACTATGGCTTAGTGGAATTGTTGACTTCCTCATTATAGGGCTTGTAGCCCTCAGGTTGGTGTCTGGGGATCCTAGGGGTGGATCACTGGGTCACATGACCCCCCCACTTGTTTTCTACTTCGATGATAGTTCTTCTATCTATGAGGCTCTTGCTTCCTCTTCCAGTCACCTGACACACCCTTCTTGGTCCCTTTTCAGCATAACACCCTCTCTCCTTGGGCCAATTCCAGTGATGAAGTCATCTTACCATCCAGTCCGTACTGCTTGTTTTGGGGGGGGTGTTGATGGATTGTCATCATTGTTGGGGTTAAATGGGGCATGACGTCCTCCCTGCATACTCCATCCTCCAGCTCGGAGTAATTTGCTCATTTTTAGCTATTTTATTCATTTTTAAGTCACCTAGGGGGGGAATACCCCAGGTTGCCCACATATATGATTATTTTATATTATTTCATGTTATATTTTTAAGTTGACATTTTATATTTTTAAATTGACATTTTAATGGCATGTAAACCTGGTTATTTTGTAAAAGTGAGTGTGAGGGGCTATAAATAAGCTCTCCTCACTTCATTTTCAAATCACAACTCATGGGATAAAATACATTATGTTTATTTTTTACCCAATATATCCTTTTGAAGTGATGTGCACCTCTTGAAGGGAATGCATTCTTGCTCTTGTGGATGAAATTTGGTCTTCTTTTGCTTTGCTAATGCTTGGTGGATGCTAGAATTGCTGGAAGAAGACATGCTCAAGTAAGTCTAGTCCATTTTTAGCCTTGCTTAGGAATGGTAGGTGAATTTTTGCTTCTTGAATGATTGAATGGTGGCCTTAGGGCTACATTTTTTGTGAATAGGGACTTTTATCTACCTTTTATCCTCTTAGCATAGTGAAAATGCTCCCTAGAGGAGGTTTTTACGAAGTTTAGCCTTGGATCTCCAACTTTTCCCTATATTAAGTTCTTGTAACGAACCCTAGTGGTTGTTATGAGAGGCCCTAGTTTAGTATACAAGGAGAAATACCTCCAAGAGGAACATTGGCCACCTTCCTCTAAGGCTAAGGTTTAAGGTTAATATCCATGAAAACCCTAAGTTGTCATTCTCTTGCGTAAACACTTGAAATTGTACATGTGTAAATATTAGTTTTAGGTTTGTATTCTTGTTTCTTTTGTAATTAGTTTATTGTATTGTTTTTGTACATAAACAAAACCCTAAAAACTAAAACCCTAACCCTAAAATTAGTCCTAAACTTTCCCTAGCATTATTCTCACTTCAAGTCATCATAAGTAGATATACTTTGAGCAGGTAAAGACTTAAACCATTCATATGCATCACCCGTTAGACAATAAGCAAAAGCTTTAAATTTAACATCAAGATGAGTAGTATCAGTAAGCATAAAAAAACGTTCCATCCCATCCCAATGTTGGGCAGCAGTAATGGCATAAATCCTCAACTATAAAAAGAAGTGAGAATGAGACAATTGACGAATTTGATCTCAAATTTGACAGAATTGTAAAAGAGTTTCCCATAGATTGCAAGCTTCCTGATCCGCTGATATTATCATATTATTTGAAAGCACTTTCAGGTGATTTTATGTTCCACCTAAATTTGGATAGGCTTCAAGACCTTGTTGCTGCAAAAAAGAAGGTAAGAATTCTAGATGACAGTTGAAAGGCCATTGGGAGGCCTGACACATTCGGGAATTCAAGAGCAAAACCAGAACCAAAGACAAGGGCTTCTTCTTCATCCAATGATGGTCCTGATCCAATGAATATACTAATTGAATAAATGAGGAAGTTAAGAGTTGATATGAACCAACAAAATACTACAATGCAGAACCGGATTGTGCAGCTGAAAAGAAATCAACAACCTAGCCAACCCAGGTTTCCTCCAAAGAACTTCAACAAGGGTTCTCCATGACAGCAAAGGCCTCGATCATACTTGTAACCAACCAATGTGGTAAGTGATTTTCCATATTACTGTAGGGCATGCCGCAACTTCCATGACGAACGAACTTGCGCCTACTATAGGGAATACATCAGAAACAGCATCCCTTTCGAAGAAGATGACTCTGAGTTATGTAATCTATTTGAAAGAAAGCAGTTTGGTTTGTCTAACAAACCATACAGGGAAGTCAGGAAAGGCTCCATTGATGCAGAAAAGGTAAATAAGCTTCTTGGGGAGATGCCTCCTCGGGGACAAATCAAGAAGTGGTATGAAAATAGAACTTTAGGTGATACTTATAAGAGGCAAAAAAAGCTCCCTCCGACGAATACAGAAAGACCAAATGTTCCTCTCTCGCCACAGGTAAGTGCAGGTAAGGCTCCTATCGATTTGATTGCTGAAGAGCCTTTAAATATTGACATCACAAGTACTCTCATCTCTATGAAGGTTCCAGTCCCATTTTCCCAGTTAGCAAAGATTCCCGGTGTAAGAAGGAAAATCATTGAACACTTCCACATTCAAGAGAAGCTCCAAGAAAATCAATCGGTGGTCAAACAAGATGAAGAAGAAGAGGATACTCCAATCAACTTGTCCAATATGTTGCCAACTAAGAATAAGAATCTTGGACACAAACCCTTCTTTATTTATTTATGCATTGGTGATTTAGTTTTACATAATTGTATGTTTGATTCCGGTGCATCTACTAATGTTATGCCTCTAATTGTGATGAAAAGGTTAGGATTGAATATTTCAAGACCTTATAGGAATATTTGTGCTCTGGATTCCCGAGAAGTGAAGGTATGTGGAGTTGTGGTTGATGTTACGGTACGATTAGCAGTGCACCCCAGAATCATGATAAAGATTGGCATAGTGGTCATTGACTTGCCAGTATCCTAGGGGCTGCTACCATCAAGAAAATTTGGCTCAGATTTGGGAGGAAGTTTGCAGTTGGATCTGTCATATGCTACAGTACCCACTCCTGAAGGTGGCTACATAATTTTGCAAAGAGAAACCATGAGGAAGCACCATGTGGAAGATCCTGCAGAGCCAGAAAATGAGTATGTTTGTGAGAATGATATCGGGTCTTATGCAGTGTTCGCTACAGATATTGTTCATCATATTGACATGGACAATTTTTGGACCGTGCACTTCAATGGGGCAAAGTACCAAGTAGGTATGGGTGCAAGTATTGTATTGATCTCTCTGAAGTACGAAGAGCATTGTTTTTCATTTCGATTAGAATTTAATGGTACTAATGATACTGATGAATATGAGTCTCTTCTACTTAGCCTTAATATTGCAAAGGATTATGGTATAAAATTATTAGTACATTTCTTTGGTGATTCTGACCTGATTGTATGCCAAGTCAAAGGAAATTTTTCTTGATACTTCCATGCCTTATCCTTAGAGGCAGTTCCAAGAGAACAGAATAAAACAGTGGATGCAGTTGCAGTTTTTGCTTCTACTTTCGATCCAGCTAATGCAGTACAGGATACAGGGAAATTTCATATAGTGTTTCTCCCTTCCATTCCTGACAACTTCGATGACAGGGAAGTATTTGACAATGATAAACAGATCTGTAGATTCATGGTCGATGTGGAAGAGTATTCAGAAAATCAGATTGATTGGAGAGAAGAAGGGTCCGTGGAAGAACCTGAATATAATCTAATCTAGATGGAGAAGGTCTCTTTGGAAAATATATTTGACAGGAATGATCGGTGCAAACAAAAAGTGGAAGTACCTCAGGATCTTGAGTACGAAGAAGTGAATATCGGTTCCCAAGAAGATCCTCATCCGATTAAAGTTGGAAAATCAATGAACTCTTAGGAAAGAAAAGAGTTGATAGACCTGGTTTGAGAATTCAGAGATGTGTTTTCCTGGTCGTATGATGAGCTCAAAACTTACGACAAGAACATCATCCCGCATGCTATACCACTAGAAGAAAATGTGAAGCCTCATCGGCAAAAGTTAAGAAAGGTAAACCTAAAGCTAGCTCCACTGGTGAAGAAAGAACTATCAAAAATGGTTGAATCCAAGATAATAGCTCTGATAAGATATTTTGAATGGATTTTGAACTCAATTCCAACTAGAAAGAAGACAGGTGATGTTAGAGTATGTGTGGATTTCAGAAATCTGAATGCAGTACCCAATAAGGACAACTACCCGCTCCCAAATATGGATCTCTTGGTACAGAGGATTATAGGTTCATAAATTATGTCCTTCCTTGATGGCTTCTCAAGCTTCAATCAAGTAGCGGTAAAGAAAGAAGATCAAGCAAAGACAACTTTCACCACTCCATAGGGCACTTATCAATACTTGCGTATGCCTTTCGGTTTGATGAATGTCAAAGCCACATTTCAGAGAGCCGTGGATTATGCCTTCAGAGACATTATGCAGAAGACCTTAGAGATATATGAAGATGATCTCACCATCTACTCCAAAAGAAGAAAGGATCACATCAAACATCTTCGACAGGTATTTGAACGTTGTCGCATGTATTGTATTTCTTTAAACCCTAAAAAATTTGTCTTGGGGGTTACAGAAGGTAATTTACTTGGTCATGTTGTTACTCGAGAAGGTGGTAAAATAGATCCAGAAAGGGTTAAAGCTATTAAAGAAATTACATTGCCTAAACACTTAAAATATTTAAGATCATTCTTTGGCAAAATCAATTTTATTCATAGATTTATTCCAAATTTTGTTGAGATTACTAAACCCTTGAATAAGTTGCTTAAAAAGGAAGCAGATTTCAGATGGAATGCTGAGTGTAAGAAAGCATTTGAATATATCAAGGATGTTCTCACTCGAGCTCCGATATTCGTAAGTCCTTATTACTTCAAACCTTTTCAGATATTTTCTTTTGCATCTACTGACACCATTGCAGGAGTTCTCCTTCAAAAGAACGATAAGAATGAAGAACGGATGATTGCTTTCATGAGAAAATCCTTGAGCAGTACATAAATGAAGTATCACGGTATGGAAAAGCAAGCATATGCCTTGGTGATTTCATTAAAGCACTTCAGGGCATATGTCGGGTAATCAAAGATCGTGCCCCATGTTCCACATCCATCAATGAAGGAAATATTGAAGCAACATGATGGTTTGGATGGCAGATCCAAATGGATTACGAAGATTCAGGAATATGACTTGGAGATCCAGCCTACCAAATTTATCAAAGGCATAGGGTTAGCTCAACTATTGGTAGAAGGGAATGAAAAGGCCCTGGATTTAAAATAAGAAGGTCCTCCCATGGTTTTAGTGATTAAGAAAGGAATAGCACAATGTGAGTGGTATAAGGACATTGTGTATTATCTGCAAAACCTCTCATGTCCTAATCACTTTTCGGATCACGGAAAGAGGGCCTTGAAATTGAAAGCTTCCAAGTACTGTTTTGTGGACATAGATGGAGATGAAGGATGGGTTCAAGGTGTTGGATGGAGGAATCCAGATGGAATCATTCTTTCTTGTGTTGAACCCCCAAAGAAGAAGAGTTAATGAAGGAATTCCATCAAGGACTTTGCAAAGGACATCATGCAGCTTCTACCACCGCACACAAGATTCTGAGATTGGGATATTATTGGCCCATAATTTTCCAAGATGTGTACAAGTACGTATGGAGTTGTCAGCCTTTCCAGTTGTTCATGGGAAAACAGAAACTCCCAGCCTTACCGCTCTAGACAGTCATAATTGAAGCATCGTTCCAACAATGGGGTCTCAATTTCATTAGTGAATTTAAAGAAAATTCAAGTAATGGCCATAAGTGGATACTGAAAACCACAGACTACTTCACTAAATGGGTCGAGGCTATCCCGACGAAGCGATCTATAGAAAAAGTGATTATAGACTTCTTGGAGGACATAATTCTTACCTGCTTCGGCACACCAACCAAGATTGTGACAGATAATGCGCCAGTTGTAGTGGGGGTGAGTTATCTACTTTCTGTTTTGAGTATGGCATCATACTATCACATTCTTCAAATTATTATCCACAAGAAAATGGACTCGTCGAGTCAAGCAATAATAATTTGATGAATATTATAAAGAAGATTGTCGATGACAACAAAAGATCTTGGGATAGTAAGTTGAAGTATGCAGTATGGGAAAATAGAATTACTATTAAGGTATCTACTAAGAAAAACCCATTTGAGTTGGTGTATGGATTGGATGCTACTTTACCGATCAATTTGAAGCTGCTTGCCTATAAAATACTCTAGGAGAATGTTAATGATCCAGATAAGTGCCAAAGAAGAATCAACAGCTTGATAGAACTTGATGAGAGCCAAAGAAAATCCTTCGATCACCTGACAAAACATCAAGACAAATTTAAAGGTAAATTTGATAAGAAGGCTCGCCAGCGCAACTTCCATAAAGGTGACTTGGTCCTCCTATGGAACAAAAAAGGAGAACAACCAGGTAAGCATGGTAAATTTGAAAGTTTGTGGCTTAGTCCATATCAAATTACTGACATTGCAGGTCCTACTACATTCTGCCTGAGCCACCTGGATGGTGAAAAGATTCCTCTTCCTATCAATGGACAGATACTGAAGAGGTATTTTACAGGTGATACCTGACATTTACTATCTTTATGTTTATGAGCTTGTTAATTGGTTTGTTAGTCATTTCTTACCCGTGTCTTAGTTAGTTCTCTCATATTGTCTTTAGTCTATTTTTTTATTCAGATTATTTTTGTATCTTTATACTGAGCAAGGCAAGACGGAAGTGTCTGCCTCATGATTCTTTGATGCCATTGGATATTTGATGTGTGTGTAGGTCTACAGGTACCTAGAAGATTCATAGTATTCTCGAGCACTCCCAGGAAGAGCAATCGTCCCGCAGTTGGAGCCAATGTTATGTGGTATCAGTACCAATGCACCTTCAGATATGTGCCCAGGAGGAGGGTCATTTTTTTCAAGACCATGATGGGTGTTATCTAGTATTTTCTGAGTGGTGGTTATGGCCAGACCCTTTGGTCATTCTCTTAGGAGTACCATGGCTTAGCAGCATTACTGACTGCCTCATTATAGTGCTTGTATCCCTGAGGTTGGTGTGCGGGGCTCCTAGGGGTGGGTCACTGGGTCACATGACCCCCCACTTGTTTTCTACTTCGGTGACAGTTCTTCCGTCTATGAGGATCTTGCCTCCTCTTTCGGTCACCTGACACACCCTTCTTGGTCCCTTTTCAGCATAGCGCCCTCTCTCCTTGGGCCAATTCCAGTGATGACATCATCTTTCCATACAGGTTGTACTACTTGTTTTTTTGGGGGGGAGGGGGTTGATGGATTATCAGCATTGTTGGAGTCAAATGGGGCATGATGTCCTCCCTACTTACTCCATCCTTCATCTTGGAGTAATTTGTTTATTTTTAGCTATTTTAGTCATTTTTAGGTCACCTAGGGGGGAAATACCCCAAGTTACCCACATATGATTATTTTATATTATTTCATGTTATATTTTTAAGTTGACATTTTATATTTTTAAATTGACATTTTAATGGCATGTCGACCTAGTTATTTTGTAAAAGTGAGTGTGAGAGGCTATAAATAAGCTCTCATCGCTTCATTTTCAAATCACAAATCATGAGATAAAATACAGTATGTTTTTTTTAACCCAAGATAGCCTTATGAAGTGATACGCACCTCTTAAAGGGAATGTCTTCTCAGTCTTGTGAATGAAAGTTGGTCTTCTTTTGCTTAGTGAATGGTAGGTGAATTTTTTCTTATTGAATGATTGAATGGTGGCCCTAGGGATGCATTTTTCTGAATAGGTCATTTTATCTACCTTCTATTCTCTTAGCATAGTGAAAACACTCCCTAGAGGAGGTTTTTACAAAGTTTAGCCTTGGATATCCAACTTTTCCCTATATTAGGCTCTTGTAACGAACCCTAGTGATTATTACGAGAGGCCCTAGTTTAGTAGACAAGGAGAAAGACCTCCAAGAGAAAGGTTGGTCACCTTCCTCTAAGGCTAGGGTTTAAGGGTAATATCCATGAAAACCCTAAGTTGTCATTCTCTTTCCTAAACACTTGAAATTGTACATGTGTAAATATTGGTATTAGGTTTGTATTCTTGTTTTTTTTTTGTAATTAGTTTATTGTACTATTTTTGTACATAAACAAAACCTTAAAAACTAAAACCCTAACCCTAAAACCAATCCTAAAATTTCCCTAGTGGCCTCCTTTGTCTCCTCCCCTAGGGTTCACTCTCCTCTTCTCTATCCTCTCCCTCCTATCCTCTTCCTCTCTTCACCTTCGCCTTCCTCTTTCTCCACCTCGCCATCCTCTTTTCTTCCTTCCTCTCTCCTTTCCCTTCTTCCTTTCCTCTCCTTCTTCCTTTCCTCTCCTTCTTCTCCTTCTTTCCTTCTTCTCATTTCCTTCTCTCCTTCCTTTCCTCCTCCTTTTCCTTCCTCCCTTTTCTCCTACAAAACCCTCGGCCAACCTAATTAGGGCTCAGCCTAGCCTAAACAGGCCTCAGCATAGTTCCTTTGGCCTCCCCTTTCCCTCGGCCTTGCCGTAAAGGGATCGGTCCCATATTTTAGGGACTACCCAAGGGTACAGCATCCCTCTTTCCACTGCTATAAGGGCCTGCAAATTTTTGCAGACTATCAAAATTGATAGTCTACTTCATCTAACACATCAACACAGAAAGCAACAGCAAGATCAGTAATTAATTGGCATTTGGTATTGCTTGAAGGAGGTGAATATAAGGTCAGGAAATTCACATGATTGGCATAAATACAAGTCCGAAACATACATCTTGACTGTAATACATTGTAAAAGTTGTGATAAATAAAGTGGAAGTGGTGTGAAATACTTTGATTGCATAAAATCTACTTCATATGCTTCTTCTTTGACCTTCATAAAGAGTTGCTCTAATTGTCATAAAAGGCACTGCCAAAACCATCATACTCTTGCTATACTTATATCAGTTCTTATACTTGTCATTAGAAAGTTATTGGTTGGTTATATGTTGTTGTCATTACACGCATATTGAATGATACATGGTTACATGGTTAATGTTGGTGAATGATTCCTTATGCTAAAGTGCCATTGAATGACTTTGATACTAATTTCCAATATCTTGAATTGCATGCACTAGCTTGGACACGTTTATTGTAGCCTCTATAAGCACTTTATTCGAGTAGTATGTCTTCTTCATTCATAGAATCAAATTGATTAAATGCACTGGTCACTAACTTGGTTATCTAGAAGGCATAGTCTCTTTGTCTCAAGTGTCTTGCAGATCATCAAAGGGCTCTCCCCTTGGAGGTTACGACACTCCAAAGTAGTTGGATGTGTGACTAAGATGACAGTGATCACATTTTCCATGCATTTGTTCATCGGACACTAGCCCTGCTAGTTCATCCAGTAACAGAGCCATTAGACTCTAGTGAAGCTTCAACCCCCTTGGCTACAAAAAATACCAACCCTTGCAAAGTGCACAATGTTTTATTTTTATCCTTTGTTGAATGTAGAGTTTTTGCCTATCTTTGTGCAACTGAATTCCAAGAATAGAAAAGTTGGTTGACTTAGACATGTGATGAAATGACTCCCAAAGAAATAGGAGTCTGGGACTATTCATCTCTCGGTATTCCCTTAATAGAACAATATCCTTACAGGTGTCGTGAATCTTTAGCCTTGCTTATGAATGACAAATGTAAAATATCCTGCAAATCCTCTTTACCAACCAACTCCACCAATGCTTTTTTTTTCTTATGATTTATCCCACTATCTTTCACATTATTTGGAAATTGCTTTCGAGGTTGATATTCTTTCAATATACTTGAAATGAGAAGTAGAAACTTCTTAGGCATGTAACCTGAGTTATGCACTCACTATCAATTGCTTGTGTTGAGGATTTTCTAGTAACTAGATCATCAATTATGTTATGTAAAGTTGTATTAACTTTTGGTTTTTCAAGAGCTCCTAATTGGATTGTGTCTGCAATGTACTATAGGTCTTACATTCTTTTGTTTCCACTTACAGAAGGCAAGAAAGCTATGCTAGAGATTTTTTCGTAGAAAATTATGTAAAAACTTCAACATATCTCAATATTTTATTCCTCTAACAAGATGATAAATATACAACACCCCTCCATCTTATGCATATATGAAGCATGCTTTGCTGTCCAAACTTTATATACTTGCAGATCTGATTTTCAGTGTATGTTCTCCTAATGATTGAGCAGTTTCTAGCAATGTTGAAAAAGTCGGAATCAACAAAAAGTCGACAAGGGTCCCAAAAACAATTTCTCGGCAACATCGGCGAAAAAATAGGGAAAAATCGAAAAAAGTCGACAAACATTAAAAAATACAAAATACATTCATTTTTTTCAGAATTTTAAACATATAAAGCAACAATAACATCAGATAAACACACTGGAACATAAATATGTAGAAAGCACTGATATATATCATCATCATGTAGTCATGTCCAATATAAAATGATACATCAAAGTCAATACTGAATCCTGAAAGTCTGAAAGTTTGAAACACCATAGTTGTCCAATCAAGGACTCAAAAGTAGATAACCAATACAAAATGACATCACATATAAATATATCTCAGGAAAACTAGTAGCTATCTATCTAAAATCAATGCCCTCTTCCCCTTTTACGGGAAAAGGTCATGGGCCGTTTGTCAAGCCTACCCCTGACACTAAAAGTAGCAGCAGAAGACCCTGACCCTACATCTAACATCGGACGATGAGTGACGGACGGAGGACTAGCTGTATCAAACGGTGTAGAAGGTGGTGGCGATGCTAGCACATCACCCTCCGTGGTGGCTCTGACCTCCTCCTCCTCCTCCGCCTCCTCCGCCTGCCCTTCCTCTCCCTCTAGCCATGTAGGTTCCTCCTCCATGATAGGAGTCTCAATCTCCACCCTCCACTCAGACAAAATATCAATATTGTCTAAAGCGATGACATCAGCATTTGGTGCTTTATCTATCTATCTCATCCATAAGCGGAGATTGTAATGGATGTAGACCAAATCATTGAGACGTGTGAACTCCAACCTGTAAGAGGAAAATAATTTTTTTGTATGAGTCTAGAGGTTCAAGTTTCAAAAATTAATGAAATATAATTATAATATGTGAGGATGATCGATTCACAAATTATATTAAATGAAATTGATTTGTTAAAAATTTAAAGTCTAACCTTCTGCGTCTCTTTGCGTGTACTTTTTCAAACACACTCCAATTCCGCTCACATCCTGAAGCAACACATGTTTGGCTAAAAATCTTGCTGGCAAATTTCCTTAAATTTGGTGTCCTTACACCATAGGTTCGCCACCAAGTAGCTACAACAAATAAGAAAGAAAGAGAACTGAATTACATTGCATTGCATTGGAAAACTGAAATAGGAAATAAATAAATCATAATTCAAAATTTCAAATTTCAACTTGCAAATAAAAGTTAAACACTTCAATAACTTACCTGGCATGAAATTGGTCCTGTCACGAATAGCATTAGCAAAGCTAAATACTCCAGTACCATCCCGATACACCTTTATCTCACGATTGATTGCATTGCGAGTCTCATAATCAGGTACCATCCTCTGAATACAAGTGAAGAGCCCCTCCAACACCTCAGCATCAAAATCAAATTTGCATTTGTAGAAAAATGCAGGGTTGAGGAAGAGTACTGTTGCATGAATGGGTTTATGAAGCATCCCGGACCATCGACTATCAATCAACTCCCATAACAACATGTGCCTATTGTACCCCGGGGTACCCTTGCCCACATAATAATTTCGGATGGTCTCTTTGGCCCTATCCATGGCCTCATACAAATAGCCCATTGCGGGCTTATCACCATCAACAAGTCTTAGAACCCTTACCAAAGGTTCACTCACCGAGCACACTTCCCCCACTCCTTCCCAGAAGGAGTCAGTGTACACCAACTTGGCAATGGTTCTCCCATCCTCTCTCCTGCTGTAAGCACAATCACGCCACTCATCACAAACAAACATTTGCTTCAACTCAAACTAACATTGAAGCAAGGACTGGAGAGTAATGAAGGTGGTGGCAAAGCGCGTGATTGCGGGACGCTTCAACTCCCTATTTTTGGTGTGCCTCCTCATGAGGCTGAGAACAAAAGTATGGTTGTAAATGAACTTGGGGATGCTCTTAGCTTGATCAATCACCACTTTGATAAAGGGAATTTTCCCCATATCCTCCAGCATCAAATCAATACAATGAGTAGCGCATGGAGTCCAAAACAAAGTGGGGTGCCTCTCCATAAGCATCTTGCCAGCAGCCACATAATTAGCTGCATTATCCGTAGTAACTTGCACAACATTGTACACCCCAATATCATGTAGGAACCCATCTAACAACTCACATAAGAGCGTTGCATCTTTTACATATGTCGATGCATCGACTGATTTCACAAACAAGGTACCTCTAGGACAATGTACCAAAAAGTTGATAAGGGATCTACCCTTACCATTTGACCAACCATCTGACATGACTGTGCATCCAGTGCTCTCCCATGACTGCTTAAGCTCCTCCAACCTAGCACCGATGTCCTTCTTTTCTGCTTGAAGGATTGGACCCCGCAACTCCTCAAAGGTGGCACTTTTATACCCCGAACCAAATGCTGCAATGGTATCACACATCGGCTACAAAAATGGATTGTTTTTTACGATGCTGAGAGGTGTGTGACTCCAGTAAAGACACCTCCCCATCACCCTATCCACTTCTACCTTGTCATTTTTCTTTATCAATGCCTTGATAGAAGGTTGTGATCCACCTCCTGTTCGTGGACCAAAATGTTATGAGGCCCCCGCCGTGGCTGTGGAAACCCTCGCACTACCCTGATCGAAAGTGGTAGATACTGTTGCCCCCACACTTCTTGCTAGGCCAAAAGCTGCAATCTCAGCTCTGTTTGCGGCGATCTCATCCTTCTTTTTATTCTTTTCATGGATTGCGTCATGGGCAAATCTCATGATCTCTGGGGTCACTGCAGTACAAATGCCAACATCATGCCCAGGGAGTTTAGCTAGATGGTATTTCAACCTGTTAACCCCTCCTGACATGTGATGCCCACACAATTTGCAACTCAAATTTTGCCTGTTTCCTTCATCCTCGGGCTCACCATACTGCCAAAACGGGTCCAATGGCTTTGGCATCTTGGAAAATGGAATGCCAGCCTCTAAATGCATACCTAGGGCACAAAAATACAAAAACAATAAATTAAACCCCATTTGAAAAAATTGCAACAATTTGGCTTAAAAAATCAAACCTCTAAATTTATATTTTTGGCCATGAAAAATGATAACAAGAGGGTGGCTAAAGATCTAAGAAAGAAAACATGCTATTCCATTCTAAAACTCCCTTACATTTTGACTCTTTTTTATATTTATGGACATGGAAATCATTGGAAAAATGGCAAACAAAAATAAAAGAATATATGAAAGAATATAGGCAAGCAAACATGCAAAAAAATCATAAAAAAATACAAGAAAATGAATAACTACATACATGTGAGACGAATTGGTTGATTGGCAAAGTTGTCTCTTGAAGTTGAACCCTTTCTCCACAAAAATTCACAATGGTGAGCTTAGATGTTGTTTGAAGTCTTGGATGCCTCTAAAGTAGTTGATGGTGCCCTCTTGCCCTTCACACTCCTCCAACAGCCAAATGAAACAAATGACAAAAAAAAAATCAGTTTTGAGCCTTTATTCCGCGGACGTGACCGCTTGGGCAACTTTTTCCATTGACCCGCGATTTTTTGGAAAAAAGCACCGAGTTTTTCAAAAAGTCGGAAATCACCGATTTTTTAAAAAATCGTGATTTTTAAGCGCCAATTTTTCAGCAGAGGTAAAACCGCGCGATTTTTTGAAAGAAGCGCGATTTTTCGGCGATTTTTGCAACGTTGGTTTCTAGTGTTGTTTATGCATGCTGATTTGACATAACAGTGAGCAGATTTTTTAAGTGAGTTAACAAACATATAGAAGCTAAGTGAGCAGATTTATGACTCCAATAAGCAATTTTCAGATATGATGTATGCTTGGAAAGTGTTCCCAAGGACTGGAAACATTGTTCTGTTGAAGTGCATCTGTTCAATGTTTATTTTCTCGGGCTGTCTTGTATAATCAGTTGGACAGAAATGAAATGTATATTGCTGTAATCTATGTTTCAGATTCATCCCTAATGTTGAAAGCTCACTGGAAATATTTCTGGGAAACCTCAAGGTTGAGGTGAAACTTCTAAATTCACAGTAATTGTAGTAAAATGAAATTTCAACAGTTCTGTTGTTTCCCATCAGTGTCTCAAAAGTAAAGTGAATTGTCATCTGCTTTTTGCAACTTAATTTTTTTCTATATTGTGGAGAAAGAATAGGAAATTAACAAATATTCATTTTAACTTACTTTTCACAATCACGGACATCTCGCACGGGTGGCGCAGTCCAGGGTTACCAAAACAACAGCTAACCACACAGCCTTCAAAGTGAACAGTGATATACACAAACAAGAAAAATACCCACTCCTTTTACTCCCAACTATGGAAATGATAAATCTGCAAATTTATTCTCCCCTTTTAAAACAGAAGTATATAGCTCTATAAATAAATCATTCTTCCCAAGATCCACTAATATTTTGGAAACTTAGTTACCTACACTAGATTAAGTATTCTCTTACAAACTAGCTGCGCCATCCATCCCACCTCCTTGGACAACTTTCTAAAACAACTAACTTTTTAGTTCTTTCTAAAAAAATCCTTCTTTTTCTGTTTGTTTTTTTCTTTACTACGAGGGGTTCAGGAATGTATTTACAACTTATAAAACAACTAGCTAATTTAACTACTACATGCACAATAAGATGCTCCCGCCTCTCACACACAACACACATGGGCACCCAGGGCACCGAAACCTTTTCTACAATGCTGCCTGCATACTACACCTAACTCAAGCAACATTAGACTTTATGCAAAATAGAGTAAAATTTCAATTTGGTCCATCTTGATTTGTCTAGGTCCCAGCCAACCCTTTTTCAGAGGTAAGTAATTAACTTTAATCCAAGCAAAGAAGTGGCAATTCTTTGTATATAATGGATAAGGCACCACATCAATGCCGATCATAGTGAGAATTTCAGGTGGATGACTGCTTTCTGCAAGGTGGCAGCCATGCAAACAGACCACACAAAATCCCAACAGTGGGGAACTTGTTGTTACAAGGCTCAAAGTGTTAGAAGGAGCTATGTATATCATATTCATCCCCAACCTGCATATGCCCATGACTCCATGCATAATATTTGGCTTCAATGTTCCAAAAGAATAATGATAATTTCCTCGGAATAATATACCAGACAAACCAGTCAATGAAAAATAGTGCTAAATTTAATTTGTTTTAACATTGCCGACCAGCTGGGAATCTTTGGCCAGTATTTTAATTAGGTGAGGCAAACGTTACGTAATAAGTATAACCAATTTCCCAGTAGGTAAATGGCCTTATGATAAACTAATCTCTCATGAAAACATTACTTAGAAGAAGATTTTGTGATGAGCACTTTGCCTTCTTTAATCTAAGAGCAGTTAACTTTTGATCTTATGAAGTTGCAGCTTTGCAATGGAAACTCTTAAACATGACAAGATATAAAGTCAACTTAAATCATCTGTTTTCACTTTCTACAGTACAATAAAATACTTAACAAGATTCACTCTGTTTTTTTGGTGGATGCCAAATGGCTTTAACTTTAAGTGTCTCAAGTTGCTTCACAAGCGTCGTCAAAGTAAGTTCAAACATTAGACCACAAAGAAGAACAAGACAGTATTACATGAAGTTTTAACCATAGTATTATGTAGAAAAGCATTGAACGAATTTTGATATTCCTGCTAGTAGGAAGTAGCACTAATATTAACAAATTATTCGAATTCAAATGTTTATTCAGATTACAGGAGTGGCAAAAAATTCGTGTTGCTTCCATTCATATTCAGCAAAGAGCTCTAAACCCCAAGAAAAATCAGTACAACAAATAAGGCCATCCTGATCAAAACCAGACCTCCTTTTTTCATCCCAAGAGTATGAACTACCACCAGGTAACTCTTTTCAGAAATCCTATGGTTTCACAGACATCTGCCAGTATTTTGTCCAGCTGCACCTGCGCCTCTGTTGTCAAGTGAAGTTTGTCCTTCTGGAGGAGAAGACCTCTGGCATCGGCAAAGTAAAAATTTGGAATAATAACCCCCAGCTGTGCTTCACAAGAACCACTCTGTTCTATTAGCGGATGCCAAACGGCTTTATGTGTCTCAACTCTCAAGTTGCTTCACAAGCCTCTTCAAACATAGACAACAAAAAAACAAGATAGCATTGCATGAATTTGAACCAAAATAGTATGTACAAAATCGTTGAACGAATTTTCATATTCCTGCTAGTAGGAAGTGGCCCTAATATTAACAAATGAATCAAACGTGAACTTTTAATCAAATCACAGCAGTGGCATAAATTCTCTTTGCTTCCATTCATATTGAGCAGAAAGCTCTAAACCCTGGGAGCATTCAGTACAATCAATAGGGTCATCCTGAACAAAACCAGATTTCTCTTTTTCATCACAGATGGTATGAACTGCCACTAGGAAACTTCTGTCAGAATCCTTGTGCTTTTCGTAGACATCTGCCAGCATTTTGCCCAGTTGCACCTGTGACTCTGTTGTCAAGTGAAGTTTGTCCTCCTTGAGGGGAAGTCCTTTGGCATCAACACAGTAAACATTTGGAATGCTAACACCCAGCTGTGCTTCCCTCACCTTCTGCACAAGTTCACTGTAGGGAGGATCACCCACAGTTATAGCAACCTGAAATAGACCACATTCAAACCCATTAAATAAAAATCAGAAACAATTATATATCCAAGCCTTTCATGCTCTAGCTTCAACTCAGTTAGGAAAGTAAAACAGAAAAAATTTGAAAACAAAAATTACAACAATGAATAAATTTTATAGGCAAAAATAAAATCTCAGTCAAGGGACAGGGGTGGGCAGTTTAACTAATAATTAGATATTAACTATTGCAAGATGACTAATATTTATCATTTGCATCATATTCCTCCAATGAATCTCTTCCATAATGCATAATAAATCTCCATCCCTTCAGCCATGCTTCTCTGTGAACTAGCATTCTCTCAGCTTGCTAAATTCTCATCTTCTCATTGGAAGTCTTGTCTGTAATCTTTGTGTCCCCCTTCTAGATTATTACATATGGCTCTCAAACATGCAGACAAGCAGTGCTGCAGTTGGGTATCTCCAAGTATTAGCAGGGAGTTTTAATGGCAAAAGGACATATTTCCTGTGGTCACAAAAGAAATTAGAAGCTATGGCAGTTGACTCTTTGGAAACAAGATTAAAAGCCCACTTAGAGCCATTTTGTTTCCGAAAGATGATCCACAAGTGTGCTAGCAAGTGTATAGAGGCCAGTTGTTTCCTTGATCACACTTGTGTTGAGATTCACTAGAGAATGGAACTGTTACCGCACAAATTAGCACCCTTCCAATGAGGTCACCAGGCCTAGTGCTAAGATTGGCAACTTTTAAGGAGATGCACCCAATGTCACCACAATGCACTCTCCTCTCTTTAGGACTGCTCCTTTGGCCACAGGAAGCTTCCCAAAAGTGGATACAAATATCCCTGTAATGTATGCAACAAGAACAACACTATCTTTAACAAGACCTTCTTGCTAATTTAGTAGACCGGTGCCTTAATGGAGTCAACAAGATATTCAATAAATTCTCAATGACTAGGAAGGTTTAGGAGCAATATAAGTTGGTACTCTTTAATTAGTATGATGAATCAATCTACTACAGTAAAAACCAGCACCATTACTTGTGTAAAATCTTGGAATTAACCCAAGAAAATTTCACGACGAGTACTTCTCACCGCTTACCAACCAATGATGAGTTTATCTCCTCCCTAGGGCGCACTTGGATTGATGGCTTCCTGCTGCTATTTAGGACTGTTAATCACTTCAGATATGTAGCAGCCTTGCAAAAATTGGTGAATGACTTGCTCAACCACCTCAAAACCTCCCTTGGGTCAACCACCAAGCCTTGGAGATGAGGTATGAACCCTTCCCAATTGTTAGGGTTTGATCCTTTATCAAGAATGGACCTGCAAAACACTTTGACCAGATCTGAATCAAGGCTGTACCAACCACTACGAGGGGACATCACCTCTCCTAGGGCTGACGTCACCCTAGTTTAGGGCTTACTTGAGCCGCAAAACAACTTGTTTATGGAGTTTTTTCACGTTTTATGGATTTTTTAATCATATAAACTGAACAACTCATAAATTTATAACAGCAGTAAATATTCCATAATTTTGCAAGTAAATTCAATGCTAAACAAGTACAATAACAAAAATAAATACTTTTTGGATTTTTCAAAATATAAAATATAAAAGTGAAGTGGTGAAGATGAGGGAAATAGACCTAGGTCTTATTCCACCGAGCATCGAGAAATTCAGGTTAACGTTTCTCCTAAGAATTGGCAATTCAATATTTGTAAGAATTAGGGCAAGGCTAAAAAACCCTAGGTTGTGTTAGCCTTTGACCTAGTTAGGGCAAAAAATATGCCAAGGCACAAACAAGAGAGACCCTTCAAGAGGGATGTCTCAATAACAAGACTAGACTATTATGTATAAAATCCTAAATTACTCCTACAACAATTGAGAGAAAAAGGAGAAGAGAAGATGCCTCAAGAGTCCTTTCACCTTAGAATAGCCTTGAAAAATTAAAATAGTGAAGAGACCTCGAACATCAAACTTGATCCTTGAAAAACCATATAAAAGCCAAGAAAGGAGGTGCGCACTACTTCAATTGCTCATATACACAAGAAGAAATAAAATTTCAATCATATTTGATCCATGATCTTGATTATAGATGAAATGAGGGCGCCTTATTTATAAGGAAAAAAGGTTAACTTAACCCTCTTCTAGGCCGACCTACATAATTTGTCTTTAAAATGACTTTTAATGATTTTTTAGGGTTTGTCAACCACAATCCGGGGACTAAACCTCATAAAAGATAAAATAATGATAAAAAATGATGAAATGCTTCAACATAAAGAAGATTTGAGCCTGGAAGGAGGAAGTCATGCCCTATCTAACCCC
This sequence comes from Larix kaempferi, assembly GCA_027924585.1. Classification (NCBI taxonomy): domain Eukaryota; kingdom Viridiplantae; phylum Streptophyta; class Pinopsida; order Pinales; family Pinaceae; genus Larix; species Larix kaempferi. Next base: position 5,715,731 of record BSBM01000177.1, on the reverse strand, counting down.
AACATGTGTCTTTTTACCTCAACACCCTCCTTAGGTTGGTACGGCCTCCAAAGCTTGCTTTCAAGGTGGATGACTTCTTCTTTTTAACCAAGATGACCAAGAGGGAGGAGTGACATAACAAAACAAGGTCCAAGGGGGTATGAATGAAGTGTGCTAGAGCGGTGTCACAACCCTTACAAGCATAATCACCTCTACAAAGCATAAAACCATAAGTGTAGCTAGGAGCCCCTAAGCAATGTGTATGAATGGATTCATCCCAAGGTGCACTAGATACCCACCCATGGCATAAATGCTCGACATGATGAGGAGCTCTACTCATCAAGGGGTGGTCAGTGGAGCCACAAGACCAACACTCCTAGAATTGAGGACCAAGAGAACCTGCCATGACCTTGACCATGGGTCTTGAGCCCCGCTAGACCAACACTTTTACATAAACAAACCCCATCTTGACCTTTAACAATGGCAAAAAGACCCCCCTCTTTGGCACATCTCGTAGGATGCACTGGAGAGAATCTAAGGCATAACAAGAACCAACACAACCCGTAATTCTGCAATAAAGAGAATAAACCAGCCCTCGAAAAACCCAACTCTTGAAGAAAAAACAATCAAGGCATAATAATCCTAGACAGAAAAATATACAAGAAAAGGAGCACTAGAGAGGGAAAGAAACCTGTGAACAAAAGAGAGCACTACACTTCTTTGTTTGAAAAATACATCATATATTCACATAAAATTGTTTACATCAGCTAAGAAAAAAGGCGGAAGGGATATATAATGGAACCTCTATCCTATTCCTCAATGCTACTAAGGTAGAAATAAAATCAAAATACGTTAATACATCCAGGGATTTGGCATCCTTTATCAATGTGGCACCTTTGGCCAACAATTGCATATGTATCTCATCCGAATAGAAAGCACAAAGAACTAACTTCATGATCAAAAATAAACCTACATCAAATCTTCTAGAGGGTAAATATTGAATAGAGAAGAGATCTCCAGGAAATGCCAAATCCCAATGAAAAATATACGAACCAAATAACTATGATCACTTGATAGGTGCCCTTAAGCAAAACACTTTATGAAGAATGACAATGAGATGATAAACTACAAATGACAATTAGGTGTATATACACAATTCAAGAGGTAGGGCACTTTCCACAAGAGAAGTTATGAGCCTGGTGTACAAGGATGGCCTTTGACAAATCTATAAATATAATAATGATTATAATATAAGGTCAGCCATGGCCAAAAGTGAAGCTTACCATTTTCAACATCCCCTCTTAATCTGAACAGGGGGGCATGAACAAAAACGATGAATACAAATGAGAGTGGGTGTATAAATACCTAACTCAATATAAGGTCGATCGTGACTAAAAATGAAGATTGCAACCCTATTTTCAGCGTGCCTCCTTAATTTGAACAAGGGATAACCAAGAGAATGCATTACATCCCAAGATTCACATCCCCTCTAATGTTGAAAAAAAACTTTGTAGAGAAGACATCACATATTATCCCCCCTAAACACCATATCTTCCTCACTAGTACAAATATACAAGCGAGGGAAGATGGCCTCTAGCAAAGGTATAGAAGAAGAGACTTCCATGAGATAGATCTAGACAAATCGTCAATAAGGTCCTCGTGTTCAACATATGTTTTCCCACTCACGATAGGAGGTGTTTGAGGAAAAACTCATAGGATCAAGAGGAGGACTAACTTCATAATGTGAAGGAAAGAGAGCCACTAAAACATGTTGAAAATTATCTATAAATGAATCATCTGCAAGAAGCAATGGAAAGATCTTGTTGAGCAATGAGTAGGAACTTGATCGATTTCTCTCCAATATGTTTATGTTGATAATTGGGGAGGAAGGGCCTATATGTAATGTCTCCATTCAAATAAGTGCATAGTAAGACAATCCCATCAATCCTACTAGTTTCCTAGGTTGGATGGGCACATGTGGGATGGTAATAAGGAAACTAATAAATGATATTTAGACATTAGAAGGGTTCAAGAATTTAATAAATATGATGAATAAATAAATTCAAGAGAAATTCTAGGTGGCAAGTGGTTTTGGAGACATATGGAGGTGGTGGGACCCACACTAGCTTGATTTTTCAATGACACATGGCAGCTCTCTCTTGCCAATTCGAATTCATGGGAAGGTGAACACTCTTGGGTGAGTTGGTAAGTCATAACACATGGCATTGAGCATATTAGGTCGAAATGGGAAGGAATAGTAACCTCCATGGGAGAGGAAGAGTCAAATTGGAGACTAGTGGACACATGGGCTAGATTCCCTAGTTTTATGACAACAATAATGAAGCATCTATGACATTTTATGACAAAATTCAGACCTGACTTCTTACACCTGACCATTATGACATGTCAGCCCCAAAAATAGGCTCAAGAAGGCGCTCATGGAGTTGGAGGAATCTAAAGAGACTCAAATTCGAATTTGGGAGAAGATGGAAGGTTGGAACTAGGAGACAAGTGGCAAATGAGGAATATTTTCTAAATGGAAAATTATTGAATCTATTGAGAGGATTTCGACCCCTTGAAGGCTAATGTTGGTTATAAAATGTAGAAATCAAGTATGAGAATGGCTTTTGATGATTTGAGAAAAATTGCATTTGTGAAGAGAGAGCTAGTGGATGACTAGTTTCTTGCCTTAGCCAATTTCGAGGGTGAAAGATTCCCATCCAAGTTGGTGTTTGGAGAGGCCACTCAGGTCTTTCATGGTGCTTTAATGGAGTTTGTATTTGCAGGTAGCAGCTACAGGAAGTTTCATGGTTTGGTTTAGTGCAGCACTTTCTCTCCACCGTTTCCAGTTTTGAAGGCATATTCGTGCTCCTTGAGGGAGGGCGTTTTTGGTGAGCTATTGTACTCTTTGGGGGAGCTTCTAATGCCCCATTTCTTTTGTAATATGAAGTAAATACTCTGTTCTTCGTCTCCAAAAAGTTTCAGGTCGAAATTCCAAGTAGAAATGTATAAATCTCATTTTTAATGGAAGAACAATGCCATTTCCCCACTACCTTGTTGTGAGCCAATGTATTGATGATGATTTCGAATGTATGGATGATTCTCTGATATATTTGTGATAAATATATTGCCATGGATGTCTTCTACAAGTTTCATGTACTGTACTTGAGCATTTGAAGCATTTTTACTCAGTTTAGTTGTATTGGGAGGTGAAATAGTGCCATTTCCCCAAGGGTCGAATTGGGGGTTTTTGCTGTTGAATGTGAGAGAGTTACAACAGTATTAAAAATCAATTAATGGTGCATATGAGACCTTAATCACATACTTAACACATTATATACCTCTGTTCATAAATTTGTGGGAGTTTGGAGGCATTTGGAAGGCCATTTGCAGTGTTACCCAAGGGGGATTTGATGCACAAATTACTAGTCAAAATTACATATATTGATCAGAATACAAATCAAGTTTGCAGCAGTATTTGGAGGGCCATAAAACATCCCTGAACCTTATATTCAAGTCTAAATACCATTCATACACTCCTACAGAAGATTTGGGAGCATTTGGGTTGATTTGGAGGTCAAAACAGTAAAACTAGTCAAAGGTCGAAATTGGGAAAAAAAGTGGAAAATTGGGCATGTTAATAAAATTTGAAAAAGGGATATTACAAGTGGTATCAGAGCATGGTCTTGGCACCTGATGGTATTAACAAGAAGCCAAACAAATAAAACACCACCCTTTGAATCAGTAGTTGAAGAAGTTTTGGTTGAAGAAGAGATAGTAGCAGAAAAAGAGTTCTTTTCTAAAACAATGGGTAGAGAGGAGGAGGAAAAATTAAGACATAAGGAGGAATTTATTGAAGCCTTAAAACCATGTTTTGAAGGACTTACCATGGTTATGCTAGATATGAATAAACAAATGATGAAAGGTTTCGAATTGTTGGGTAGCCAACTTTCAGGCAAAGGGATGACAGGAGATAATAGTGGTTCACACTCAGGGGAAAAGATGAAAGGGAATGAGCATATTTTCTCAAGTACAGGACCTCATAATAGACCTGATAAATTTCAAAGCACACAAAGGCATACTGCACCTAAATTTCTCACACCCAAAGAAGAACCCAATCTTGAATTGGATTACAAGAAACTAGTAAATGATTGGAATGATTTGAATGAAGAGTGTAAAAGAGGTGTACCACTCAGTGACTACATTGATGCTATGCAAAAGATTAAAATGAAGGGAGACAATAGGAGTCCATTCCAAAACAAAGAATTGAATAGTGTTATTGGAAAAATGTCACTTCCTACTTTTGATGGTTCTTCTCAAAATTCTGCTAACACTTGGGTGCAAAAATTGGATGTATATTTTCAGCTGAATCCTATGTTGGAAGAGGATGCATTAAAAATGGCCATTTTGCATTTGGAAGGAGATGCCAATGAATGGTGGTTTCATGGGCTGAAAACCTTGGGTCATAATCAGGTTAAAACATATGGAGAATTTGTTGACAGGGCACTAGAAAGATTTGAACAAAAAGATACAGAATTGCCTTTCAAAGAACTAGCTCAATTGAAGCAAACTGGGTCCCCTACCGAATATATGTTGGACTTTCAAAAATTATCAGTCAAGGTGGCTGATGTATCTATGGGAAGATTAGTATTGCTGTTCACTGAAGGTTTGGCTGAACCCTTAAGAGGTTTGGTCAAAGCCCACAAGCCAACTACATTAAAAGATGCAATGAGCTTGACTAGGGATCTCCAAAATGTGCTTCCTAGAACGAGATTTCCTCCTAAGCCTAGCTATAAATTTGAAAAGAAACCTTGGCAAAGGGATGGATATGATAAGAAACCTTGGCAAAGAGAGTCATTTGAGAGGAATAAAAAAGAGGGACTAAACAGGGATGAACTTAGAAAAAAGAAACTATGCTTCACATGCTTCCAACCATGGACACCGGGGCACAAATGTACCAAAGGAAAGGCTCAATACATAGAAGTATTTTCTGATAATGAGGGGTATGATGGGGGCATGGATGAAGATGGACATATTTCAGATCAAGAAGAGGCATATGAGACAGCAGTAGAAGAGGAAAGACAAGAAGAAAATCAGCCTTCACCGGACAAAGCAAGAATGGCAGTGCTTTCAGCAGTACCTCGCTATCATACTATCCGATGCAAAGGTGTGGTACAAGGACAAAGAACTTCAGTTTTGGTAGATGGAGGAGCCACTCATAACTTCATTGATGCAGAGATGGTAGAGAAAAGAAAGATACCTATTGAACCATTTGATGGCTTCACAGTTGTCATTCCCGGTCACAACACAATGCAATGCAAAACATGGGTTCCAAAGCTGCAAGTCACCGTAGGTAACTATACTTTTGTTGATAGTTTTTATGTGGTTGATGTTGCTGATACTAATGTGGTTTTGGGAGTGCAATGGTTGTATTCAATAGGAGAGCATACAGTAAATTATCAAATTCCCGAAATGAAATTCCAAGATTCAAAAGGAATACAAAGAGTTGTGAGAGGGCAACACACTTATCCAAATCAAGTAGTGACTTGCAATAGCATGAGATCTATATTGAGGCATGGGGATATAGAATGGGCTGCTGAATGTCATATTACATCTCCCAAGCCAACTATAAATATTGTCAAACACCCAAAGGAGATAGAGAGACTTTTGCAAAAATATGAAAAGGTTTTTAAAGACCTTCCACATGGTAGGCCACCAGATAGGGGGGTTGAGCACAGTGTTGTTTTGGAGGAGGGTACTTCACCCATTCAAATACCACCTTATAGACATCCTAAAAGGTTTAGAGATGAGATTGAAAAAGCTATCCAAGAACTCCTAGAGTTGGGGCTCATTAGACCAAGCTCTAGCCCTTATGCTTCTTCAGTAGTGCTAGTGAAGAAAAAAGATGGAACATTGAGAATGTGCATAGATTTCAGAGCCTTGAACAAAAAGACTATCAAGAATAGGTATCCTATTCTTAGAATTGATGAGCTCATGGATGAGCTACATGGGGCCAAATACTTCTCAAAAATTGACCTTAGATCAGGGTATCACCAAATTCGAATGAAAGATGAAGATGTGCAAAAGACCGCTTTTCGATGTCATTTTGGCCACTTTGAATTTCTCGTCATGCCTTTTGGGTTAACTAATGCTCCAGCCACCTTTCAAGCATGTATGAATAGTATATTTTGCAAGCAACTAAGAAGGTTTGTTTTGGTTTTCTTTGATGATATTCTCATTTACAGTAAAACATGGGAAGAGCATTTGCAACAGTTAGAGATTGTGTTGAAAATCTTGCAAGAAGAGTCCTTATTTGCTAAATTATCAAAATGTGAGTTTGGGATGAAAGAACTACTGTATCTTGGGCACATTATTGGGCAAGAAGGAGTGAAGGTACACATGGAAAAAATCAGGGCTATCTTGGAATGGCCATCACCAAAAAATATTACCGAATTGAGAGGCTTTATTGGCATATGCACCTACTATAGAAAATTTGTGAAAGGGTTCTCCAAGTTGACTTCTCCACTCACTGATTTGACTAAGAAGGATGCTTTCAAGTGGGATGAAGAGGCTGAAAAAGCATTCCAAAAAATGAAAGAGGTAATGAGTAGTTGTCCCATACTTGCACTTCCTGATTTTACTAAACCTTTTGTTGTGGAATGTGATGCTTCAGGTGGAGGAATAGGGGCTGTCCTAAAGCAAGGCCAACACCCCATAGCGTTTGAGAGCAGAAAGTTGCAGCCTCATGAAAAACTTTACTCCATCTATGATAAAGAAATGCTGGCCATTATGCATGCATTGGCCAAATTCAGACAATACTTGGTGGGCAGCAAGTTTGTGGTGAAAACTGACCATAATAGTCTAAGACACTTTCTCACCCAAAAGGATCTAAATGAAAGGCAACAAAAGTGGGTAAGCAAGATTCAAGCTTATGATTTTGATATTGAATATGTCAAAGGAAAGAATAATATAGTAACAGATGCTTTGTCAAGAAGGCCTTCCTTTTCTCTCATGGATATTGCCAAGGATTGGAAAAACATGCTACTAGTTGAATATGCCAAAGACAAATTTGCTTGTGATGTGTTGGATGGAATCAAAGGGGATGATAATTATAGGATTTTGAATGGGCTGATATATTATAAGGGAAGAATTTATTTAGTTCATAACTCCAAGCTCAAGTACCGAATTTTGCAAGAAGCACATGATTCCCCACTAGCGGGCCATCCGGGGATCTTCAAAACTTATAGACAGTTGAGGCAAAGATTTTTTTGGAAGGGGCTGAAGGAAGATGTTCAGAAGTATGTGAATGAATGTAAAGCATGTCAACAAAACAAATCAGAACTTACATGTCCAGCCGGCCTATTACAACCATTGCCCATTCCGGAGAAAAAATGGGACAGTATTTCCATGGATTTCATCACCGGATTGCCTAAATCCTTAGGTAAGGATTGCATCTATGTGGTAGTTGATAGGTTGACAAAATTTGCTCATTTCTTTGCTGTTACATCATCTTTTAGTGCTGCACAAGTGGCTGATATTTTTTTCAAAGAAATCTTCAGATTGCATGGGCTCCCCAAGAGCATTGTCAGTGATAGAGATAGTAGATTCATGGGTGCTTTTTGGCAAGAACTTTTTAGATTGGTAGGCACTCAATTGACTCCAAGTACCAGCTATCATCCACAAACTGATGGACAAACAGAGAGGGTAAACCAATGGTTGGAAGGATACCTAAGAAACTATGTGGGAGGGCAGCAAAAAGCATGGGCAAAATGGCTACACTTGGGTGAGTTTTGCTACAACACCACTTATCATATGTCAATAGGAATGTCTCCTTTCAAAGCATTATATGGTTATGATGCACTTACATTTGCTGACATTATATTTGGTGATAGTAGAGCCCCAAAGACTAAAGATTGGGTGGAAGAGAGCCAAGAAATTTTAAAGCTCTTGAAAGACAATTTGCAGGTTGTTCAAAATCAACAAAAACAATATGCTGATAGACATAGAGAAGAGAGAACCTTTCAAGTCAATGATTTAGTATATTTAAGGTTGCAGCCCTATAAACAAACATCTCTCAAAAAGAATGGAGCAGAAAAATTAAAACCAAGGTACTATGGGCCATACAAGGTAGTGCGGAAGGTTGGAGAAGTAGCATATGAACTAGAACTTCCGGAAGGGAGTAAAATCCACAATGTATTTCATGTTTCTTGTCTTAAGAAAGCTCTTGGTCAGAAAATCATCACTTCAGAAATACTTCCTCCTTTGGATGATGAAGGTCAGCTCACACTTGTTCCGGAAAAGATTTTGAAGACACGGGAAAGAAGGTTGAGGAGTAGAATCATCAAAGAATATTTAGTGCAATGGAAGGACTTACCAAATGAAGATGCCACATGGGAAGAGGAGAAGATTTTGCAGCATCCAAATTTGAAATTGCTTGAGGACAAGCAATCTTGGGTGGGGAGGACTGTAATGTCCCCATTCAAATAAGTGCATAGTAAGACAATCCCATCAATCCTACTAGTTTCCTAGGTTGGATGGGCACATGTGGGATGGTAATAAGGAAACTAATAAATGATATTTAGACATTAGAAGGGTTCAAGAATTTAATAAATATGATGAATAAATAAATTCAAGAGAAATTCTAGGTGGCAAGTGGTTTTGGAGACATATGGAGGTGGTGGGACCCACACTAGCTTGATTTTTCAATGACACATGGCAGCTCTCTCTTGCCAATTCGAATTCATGGGAAGGTGAACACTCTTGGGTGAGTTGGTAAGTCATAACACATGGCATTGAGCATATTAAGTCGAAATGGGAAGGAATAGTAACCTCCATGGGAGAGGAAGAGTCAAATTGGAGACTAGTGGACACATGGGCTAGATTCCCTAGTTTTATGACAACAATAATGAAGCATCTATGACATTTTATGACAAAATTCAGACCTGACTTCTTACACCTGACCATTATGACATGTCAGCCCCAAAAATAGGCTCAAGAAGGCGCTCATGGAGTTGGAGGAATCTAAAGAGACTCAAATTCGAATTTGGGAGAAGATGGAAGGTTGGAACTAGGAGACAAGTGGCAAATGAGGAATATTTTCTAAATGGAAAATTATTGAATCTATTGAGAGGATTTCGACCCCTTGAAGGCTAATGTTGGTTATAAAATGTAGAAATCAAGTATGAGAATGGCTTTTGATGATTTGAGAAAAATTGCATTTGTGAAGAGAGAGCTAGTGGATGACTAGTTTCTTGCCTTAGCCAATTTCGAGGGTGAAAGATTCCCATCCAAGTTGGTGTTTGGAGAGGCCACTCAGGTCTTTCATGGTGCTTTAATGGAGTTTGTATTTGCAGGTAGCAGCTACAAGAAGTTTCATGGTTTGGTTTAGTGCAGCACTTTCTCTCCACCGTTTCCAGTTTTGAAGGCATATTCGTGCTCCTTGAGGGAGGGCGTTTTTGGTGAGCTATTGTACTCTTTGGGGGAGATTCTAATGCCCCATTTCTTTTGTAATATGAAGTAAATACTCTGTTCTTCGTCTCCAAAAAGTTTCAGGTCGAAATTCCAAGTAGAAATGTATAAATCTCATTTTTAATGGAAGAACAATGCCATTTCCCCACTACCTTGTTGTGAGCCAATGTATTGATGATGATTTCGAATGTATGGATGATTCTCTGATATATTTGTGATAAATATATTGCCATGGATGTCTTCTACAAGTTTCATGTACTGTACTTGAGCATTTGAAGCATTTTTACTCAGTTTAGTTGTATTGGGAGGTGAAATAGTGCCATTTCCCCAAGGGTCGAATTGGGGGTTTTTGCTGTTGAATGTGAGAGAGTTACAACAGTATTAAAAATCAATTAATGGTGCATATGAGACCTTAATCACATACTTAACACATTATATACCTCTGTTCATAAATTTGTGGGAGTTTGGAGGCATTTGGAAGGCCATTTGCAGTGTTACCCGAGGGGGATTTGATGCACAAATTACTAGTCAAAATTACATATATTGATCAGAATACAAATCAAGTTTGCAGCAGTATTTGGAGGGCCATAAAACATCCCTGAACCTTATATTCAAGTCTAAATACCATTCATACACTCCTACAGAAGATTTGGGAGCATTTGGGTTGATTTGGAGGTCAAAACAGTAAAACTAGTCAAAGGTCGAAATTGGGAAAAAAAGTGGAAAATTGGGCATTTTAATAAAATTTGAAAAAGGGATATTACACTATATGAGGAGTGCACAACCAGACGTGCATTGTAAGATGTTAATCTATGGTAATAACAATGCAAAGAATCTAGGGTGGCAGGTGTGGGGGATTCTTTTCAACCCCGAAGGAAATAATGTACTTACCTATGCTTGGGGAATTGGAAACACTTCAAATAACCAAGTGGAGGTTCTTGGGCTATGGAAGGGGCTTTCAAAAGCAAGTGAAAAGGAATAAGAACCCTCATGGTTATAGGCGACTCTATGATCATAATCGGGTATTTGAGACAGAGGCACACTCCAAGCGAGACACACCTCAAAAGAAGTATGTTACAAATCCAAAACATTATTCTTACCTTCCATCAAGCGCAAGGCTTTCATGTTCTGAGAAATCTTAATAGCTTAGACGATAGCCAAGCCAAGAAAGGGAGCAATCTGCAACAAGGTGAATACTTGGAAAATAGGGGGGCTATTGTTTTTAATTCCATCCCGTAAGTTAGTGATCCATTAGTCCACTCCCCCTTCTATTCATGAATTCAAGGTGTCATCATTTGCTTTGGGATACGCGGGACATCAACCACGTACCCCCATCCTTCATTTATTCTCCAAGTTATCATTGGATTGATAGGGGAGTCTTGTCCATAATTCCCCTCGCATGTGGTTTAACATTCTCTACTCTTGGCATGGTATCATTTATGGGGAATATCAGTTCAAATTCTAAGCCTGTGCTACCTTGGATTTCTCCTTCGATGGAGGAAATCATGGATGCAAGAGGGCTCTCCCTATTTGTGGCGATTGTTCTTGGAAAGATCGAACCCAAGTTTCAATTTTAGGCTTCGATTCCTGTTGCGACCTCGGGTTTCAATTCCAGAATGACTTCTAGATATAGTTTCATTTCTTGTTGCGTAGGCTTTATAGTGGCTCTTCATTTTCTAATAGGGTTACTTCTGCATTCTTTTGGGATGGATTCAAATGGTTCTCTACCTCACGATGATTTGGGTGATGTATGATTTCCTCTACTAGGATCGTGTTTAGCGCAATGTATGGTTGTGAGTCTTGACTCCAGGATTACTGCACAAGATTGTTACTTGGCACCCACCCCCTTTAACAATGGCATCCCTCTGTGAATCTCTCCTCCCGTACTCTAGCACTATTTTGGGTTTTATTTGTATCAAGTTTCGATCGTCGTCTTGGGTCTCTCTCTTTGCTTCAAGTCGCCTTTCTCTATGGCACAATCATGGGATTCTCTATTTTGGGTTTCTCTCCTCTTATCAGCTCTTAACTACAGTTTTTGTCTTAGCACCTCAACCTTTTTGTTTCGCTCCCAATGATTACAAGGTTTGTTGGTCTCAGTCTTCTTCATCAAGCTCAAGCCACATTTGGAAGCAGGATCACATAGTTTTTTGGAGCTCATATTTTCAAGCAACTGCAGGGACAATGGAGATTACAAGCAGTCTCTTCAGAGCTGACACAATGGGCATCCTCTTCCAAGTTTGAAAGCAAAACAATTGGGATAGCTCGCAAAGTGCAATGTAAAGCACCATTATCTCTATATCAAATGTTTTGTAAAACTATTCTAATTCTAGGGGAATTTTTGAGGTTGTTTACCAGTCGTGTAATTGAAAATTGTAGAAAAATTTTGAATAGTCAAGAGAAAGATATTGCTACAGTAGGAAAATTGAAACTTCTGGAACATATATAGACTTGCTTGCCTACCCTTCTGTAAGCATTTTGTATAAGAAGGCTGGACAATCAGGCCGCAACTCTTCTCCTTTCTTATCCATTACTGTTAGCAAAAACAATGCAAAGAAGCCTCCGTATAGTGTTCTACAATTCACCTTGATAGGCCCAAGAGAAAGAGAGCTACCAACTTCTTTCGAAAAATCAAAATATATGGTGTGTCACCTCTTGCTACATAACAAATGAAGGAAGAGAGCATTGGGCTTGAAGAATGGTTTACACCCTAAGGACCCCTTAAAAAAGAGTGCTAGCATTGAAGGAGGGTTTAAAGCCTATGAAAAACTCTAGAAAAAATGCACTAACCTTTTAAGGGGGGTTTAAACCCTAGAAACCCCTAGAAAAAGAGATTATTTGAAAACCCTAGTTCTATAGCTACAAAGAAGCCTTAAGCGATGCCATTAGCCAAAAATATTAAGATTCGCTACTAAAGTGAGCCCTTGAAGGAGGGTTTAAACCCTTGGAAACCCTAAAAAGAGATGATCTAAAACCCTACTTCTATAGTCACAAAGAGATGCCAATAGCCAAAATCTTTAGATTAGTTACTAAAGTGAGCCCTTGAAGGAGGGTTTAAAGTTTACACACAAAGAAACCCTAAAAAGATAAAATCTAAAAACCCTAGTTCCACAGTGGTTAGGAAATGCCACTAGCCAAAAATCTTTGGATCAACTGCTAAATTATGTGTGGTTTACACCATTCTACTACCACGTTGAGATTCACAAGAGAAACTGGAAGAATTGAATGAAACCAACACAAACCTTAATTTTGCAATAATGAGAAAAGAAACCAGCACTAGGGAAACCTAACTCTTGAAGAGAAAACAACCAAGAGGGGCGCAACCCTAGAGAGAGAAATAACACCAGAACAAGTGTGCTAGAGAGAGAAAGAAACCCACGGACAAAAGAAAGTGCTACACTCAATAGGTGTCATTAGGCAAAACACTTTATTAATAATGATCACAAGATGATAAATTACAAATGAGAGTTAGGTGTATACCCAACTCAAGAGGTAAAGCGCTTTCCCCAAGAGGAATTATGAGCCTATGTGTACAAGGTCAGCCTTAGCCAAACCTAGAAATATAATAATAATTACAATATAAGGTCATCCATGGCCAAAAGTGAAGGTTACACTATTTTCAACATCCCCCCTTAATCTAACAAGGGGCCAAGAAGCAAAATGAAGAATACATGTGAAAGTGGGAGTATAAATACCCAACTCAATATGAGGTTGGTTGTGGCCAAATGAGAGTGGGTGTATAAATACCCAACTCCATATAAGGTCGGTCATGATTGAAAATGAAGATTACACCCTTATTTTCAACATCCCCCCTTATTTTGAACAAGAAGACACAAAGAGAAGGCATTACATCACAAGATTAACATCCCCCTCTAATGTTGAATAAGAGCTTCATTGAGAAGAACATTACATATTATCCCCTTGAACACCATATCTTCCACAATCAATTAGAATCCACAAGCTAGGGAAGATGACCTCTAGTAGATGTATAAAAGAAAAGACTTCTCATGGCATAAATGAAGAATCATATGAAAGTGGTAGTATAAATACCCAACTCAATATAAGGTTGGTTGTGGCCAAAAATGAGAGTGACTGTATAAATACCCAACTCCATATAAGGTCGGTCGTGATTGAAAATGAAGTTTACACCCCTATTTTCAACATCCCCCCTTATTCTGAACAAGAAGCCACAAAGAGAAGGCATTACATCACAAGATTAGCATCCCCCTCTAATGTTGAATAAGAGCTTCCTCGAGAAGAACATTACATATTATCCCCTTGAACACCATGTCTTCCACAATCAATTAGAATCCACAAGCTAGGGAAGATGACCTCTGGTAGATGTATGAAAAAAGAGACTTCTCATGGCATAGCATCAAGACAATTCATCAATAAGGTCCTTGTCATCACAATCTACCTGCCCAATCGCTATAGGTGTAGTATTTGAGGAAACACTCACATGATCAAGACGAGGACCAACTTCATAATGAGAAAGAGAGAATCCACTAAAACATGTTGTGAATCATCTATGGGCGAATCATCTATAAGATGTAGAAAAGTTGGGTGAACCATGAGTAAGAAGTGCATCAATATCACCAATGATCGCTTTCTCTCCACTATGTTGCTATTAATAATTAGAAAGGAAGGGTACCTATGCAATGTACACAACTAGATGTGCATTGTAAGATGAGGCCATCAAGATCAATAACAATGCAAAGAAGAAGCCTCCATATAGTCTTCAAAAGTTCATTTCTATAATCCTTAATGTTGAAAATGAGTGACAAACAATATATCCAATCATATAATAGAAATGCCCCTTACTTCATTAAATCCATAACACATAAGGTAGGATAATGCCATATAATAATCCTTTCATGGAAGGATAAACCCATATTCATGTGCCTCTCCAAGGGGGCAACCTCCAAAGGAGCAATGCTTCAATACAATAACAATAATTGACATATCCCATGAGGAGCACTTTATCCTTATTTAAGTTACCTAAAAAACCTTGATGCTAACCACTAGTGGCCCCTAAATTAATGATTGGGGCCATATTACATTTATTCAATGATAACCACCTAGTGGACCTTATTTAATAACAACTAATATAGTGGACCTAGTGCACATTATAGTAAATGGCCTCCATACCTATCCTATAATTAACTCTAATGGACCCTTAGGCCCCAATTACATCACTAGGGAGATCCCACCATTCCAACCCCCTTCAAGAAGCATTGGCCTCAACACTTGCATCTATGATGTACCTTTATAAGCCAAGATCCTATGTCCGAGCAATAAGCTCGACGCTAAGAATGAAGTTGTCCAAGAAACGCATCCATAAGACCAGGTCCTAGGTACTAATCCTTTCCTCAATGTTGAGAATGAAGGAATCCATGAAATGCATCCATAAGATCCAATCCCATGTACGGGTGCACATGCTAGCTCCCCACTAATGACACATGAACCCAATGAATGTTTGATTGCTTTGCTCAAGATTCTCACTAAGGTCACATGGATTGAAATATCCTTCCACCTAGATATTAGGACCATCTAGAATAGAAACATCACCCATATAGCTGCAAAACGGTGGTTGTGAATTTGGAGGGAACACTGCCATTGGAGAAGATTCAAATTGAAAATTGGTAAACATAATCTGCTCATGACTTCCCTCAATGATGTTCACTTTATATGGAGGAGCCTGTTCAAAGAGAAGTCAAAAGTAGTTATCTTCCCATAAATGACAAATGTCCATATACCATTAATAACAAGCATCCTCGAAATAATGCCAAAGAAATATTTCCCTCGAATACTAATATTTAATATGTCTCCAAAGTTCCAACCTTTGGATTATTTCACATGCTTACTGTTGTTTTTCTACTTGGTTATCTAGAAGCAATAGTTGTGTACAGACTACTTCAAGGTTTGAATAGTGTTGGTGTGCCTGAGAAATTTCTTGTTATGTTCTTCATGCTCTATGACGTATTCAAGAAAACTTACATGAGGGTACATATAATTTTCATATAAACTTGGGTATGCCTCAATGATGGGAGCTCATGTATCCATGTTAAATGCAATATTTCACTATAAGTAGGAGAGCTAGGGTTTTAGAATAGAAACCAGAGAAGCTTACATTTAATGGAACTCCTTTGTGCAGCTATGGTTTTAAGGCTACAATTTTAAAATGGTTGTAACTTCCTCAATATTTATTTGATTCCCTATTATGACCCCTTCTATAAATGGCGTTGTTGCTCTACTTCAGATGCCATTTGTCTTGTTGCAATCTAGTTCATAAACATAGAGAAAAGAGCACTCCAAGAATTTCTTGCAAGGGTTTTGAGTGGTGTTGCAAACATCAACTGAGAAATCGCGAGGTGCTGAGAAATCGCGAGGTGCTGAGAAATCACAATTTTTGTTGCTCGCCAATTTTTTCTCCAAAAATCACCTAAAAAATCAGACCGATTTTTCCCAAGATATTGCCGATTTATCCCGAGATATTGCCGATTTTTCCCGATTTTTTCTAAAGACGATTTTGACTTCGTGGAGGGCGGAGTGTGAGGAGCCTATTATGAGATCTGCCCTTGCAGAGTATTCTTATAGCACTAATTAATTAATTTCAGAGCATTCTTACAACACTAATTAATTAATTTCAGTGCATTCTTATGGCACTAATTAATTAATTTCAAAGCATTCTTACAACATTAATTAATCCGCCCTTGCAGAGCATTCAGTGTACTAGTCGAACTAATTAATTTCATTTATTATTATTATTGACTCGTGATGATCATGAGATACATTTGTTATGTTTTTTTATGACTTGGGAGTTAGGATTCGGGACACGATCCATTATTTATGTGTGATGTATCTCTACACATCTTATATATCTTATATATCGGTTTTATTTCCATATTCAATGTCAATGTGTTTATTTGATGTTATTGTTGCTTTAGATGTTTAAAAAATTGAAAAAAAGGAATATTTTTGTATTTTTTTAAGTTTGTCGATTAATTGCCGATGTGCTGCCGAGATATCCTGAAACGATGTTTCCTAGACCCTACTGATTTTTCCGCCGCGCCAATGTTTGCAACATTGGTTTTGAGGCTGCAACTTGAAATGGGTGTAAGTTTTGCGATACTTCTCAGAATTGCTATTATGACCCCAATCTGGAAATGGCATTACCACTCTACTTCTAATGGCACTGGTGTGGCAACCATCTAGTGCCTAGATAGAGAAACAAATTACAACGGTGTGGCTACAACAAAAAATGGTTATAACTACTACAGTATTTTTTAGAATTGCTATCATAACCCCAATCCCAGAAATGGCACCCCCACTATGCTTCTAATGGCATTGGTGCTACTGTAATCTAGTTAACAGGCCAAGAGAAAAACCTGCCCCAAGAAAATCTGCCCAAAAGAAAACGCTTCTCCTTGGCCCAAGAAAGTGCTCTAATACCACTTGCTATGCTCTTTATTGTTGAAAATGTGGAACAAACAATATATCCATGAATATGATAGAAATGCCCCTTCATTAAATCCAAAACCCTTAAAGTAGGGTAACATCATAGTATCATACAATAATTATTTTATGGAAGGATAAAATCCTATTCACATCTCTCTTCAAGGTGACAACCTCAAAATGAACAATGCTCAAAAGGAGGTTTTAAAGTTTAAACCCTAAAAAAAGCATGCTAGACTTGAAGGAGTTTTTAAACCCTAGGAAACCCTACAAAAAGAGATGATCCAAAATTCCTAGTTCTACAGTCCCAAAGATGCCTTAAGCAATGCCATTAGCCAAATATCTTCAAATTAGTTGTTGAAATGAGCCCTTGAAGGAGGGTTAAGCGCTAGGAAACCCAAAAAGGGGAGGATCCAAAAACCCTAGTTCTACAACAGTTAGGTGATGCCAGTAGCCAAAAATCTTTGGATCAGTGGCTGAATTGAGTGAGGTTCAAATCACTTTGATACCATGTTGAGATTCACAAGAGATAGTGCAAGAATTGAATGGAATCAACACAAACCCTAATTCTGGAATAATGAAAAAAATTAAAAATAAACCAGCACTAGGGCAGCCCATCTCTTGAAGAGAAAACAACCAAGAGAGGTGCAACCCTAAAAGGAAATAACCCAAGAACAAGAACACTGGAAAGATAGAGAAATCCATGAACAAAAGAGAGCATTACACTTGATAGGTTCCCTTAGGCAAAACACTTTATAAAGAATGAATGAATGATCACAAAATGATAAATTACAAATGAGATTTGGGTATAAATAAAGAACTCAAGGGGTAGGGCGCTTACACCTTTCCAACAACATGCAGATTATATAGAGATCTTTATTAGCTTCCCAAGGATTGGTGTGAAGTGGATTAGAACACCGGCCTTTAGCAAGATGTTCAGAGGTTATGCGAGAATGGCATGACAGAACTGTCTAATCTGCTTGATCTGTATGTGGCTCTGAGGCATTGCTCACACCAGATGGCAATATTCAGGTTGCAAGAATTCGAGATTGAGACTAGATTGAGGGATGGAGAGGCAGTGGGGACCAATTGCTGATATTTTGAGGGGCTAATTATATTATGACTCTCTGGCGTTTTTGTATTATTCTGGTAAGGGTAAAATCTAGTTTCTAATCATGTTTTCTGTCAATAAAATTTTATCTTTATAGGAGGAGGGAGCATTAGTATGCATATCAGTACAAGGGCCATAATTTGTAGAGCAGGTCAGCCCCCAAATCTTTCTTCAAAGAAAGAAATACTCTAGGCCTAGGCACCCTTTTAAAGAAGAGAAGACTCAATACAAAACCACTATAGCAAATACCCAATTGAATAAACAGATTAAGAAAAGCCATTACCTGGATGAAAAGGAGATCAGCATGTTGCAGATCAGAGCGGATATCATGGATAAGTCTCTCGATATTATGTTTGTAACTATTAGCATTCTTCTCAGATCCTGTATCACTTTCGCCTTGGTACCACAGAATTGCTCTTAGAACACCTCCGTGATTGAGAGCTGCCTTGGTTCTAGTTATCATACTTTTATAGAGTGTGCTGCCCTTCTCCCATTCTTTGATAGCAGTACCTCCAATGGCACAGGGAACCAAACCAATACGAGCTTTTTCAGGATCCTCATAATGCTTCAGTGTAGTGTTTGCAAATATCATTCCGGGACCTACTCCACACACTTTGTCTGCATTCAACATTCAGCAAGAAGCAGTAATTATAAATGTGTATGCATAGCTCCAACTCTAATGCATATATATACAGAGACAGAGAGAGAGGCAGGCATACTTACGTTTATCTATATCGGCATGCAAAGGATCATGGGCTTGTTCCCAGTGAAGATGTGAGTTAAGCCTGAGAATTGAAGGGTGTGGTTGGCATTCTTCAGGAAGGAAATGGTCCCAATGGGAACCATAAACTCCTCCCCTACCGGACATGTTGCTCTGCCCTGAAAGGACGAAGATATCCATTTTCACTGCCTTAACAATTGTAACTGTTATGAGTTTATATATAGAGCCAAACGCGATCAACGTTACCCTGTCACGCATCACACAGAAATTCGGATTTCTTTTAACAGCGAGCTAACAGTCAAAGGCATTTGGGTCAACAATGGGCTCAGCTAACTGTTGCGGTCACATTATTCACTCTGGAGACTGACAGAATACCTATCGCTAAAGGTTCCGGGCAGAAAGTCCGTAGACACCAAGGGAATAAGAAATACCGGCGTTGTTCAATGCCCTTAGCATTGTCGGACCCCGGCAAATTATAGATCTGAGTGATTTGTTGTTAAGTTTTGTATCTTTGATAATCCTGGTGGATTCAAAGAACATTTATGAATATATGAAATTACATCTTTGACACACTGTAATTGCAGTTTCAAATTTGACATACGACCGAAAGGGAAGCGAGGGCGTGCGGATTACGCATAATCTACTGCCAGAATTGCTCGTCACGCCTTCCCTGTCAGAAATGCCTTGGATAAGAGGCAATGTTGGTCGAATCCAAAACAAAAATATGTGTAATGTTGATTAATCCTCGATCGTATTTTTGACATTTTAGGTCGATTGGGATATTTTTTTTCAAATCTTTATCCCAGCTTGCTCGTGATGAGATTGTATTTTTGCAGCGTTCAAATCTAAAATTTTGATTGATCTTGTTCGATTTTAATTTGTATAGTTTAAGTTGATTTGGAAATTTTAAAAATCCGTTATGGCAATTTAAAGAGATGAGATTGTATTTTTGCCGTTTTTAAATTAAAAATAAATAAATAAATAAAGTTTACATACACAAACAAATAAATATCCCTTTTAACTGCTTGGATGCCACACTTTAAATATAATATAAAATTCCAATGCACGATAACGATAATCTTTTATGAAGTTCTAATGTGTTATTTGGTAATAAATAAAAAATTAATAACCTACACGGTTTGATTTCAAACTTCAAGTTGCTTTCAATTTTATAGGTTATGATCTTGAAGGTGGAAGGTTTGTATTGGACTGAATTTGTCTAAGATTCAAGATTCACCGAGTTCTAAAGTAATTTTGAAAAGGGGTTTAAGGGTATTTTGAGCTTAATAAATTTTAGAATCGGATATTTTCCTAAATTTTCAATTTTTAATATTTTGAGATTTAGTTTTTCAAATTTTTATAGAATTTCATTTTCTATAGATTTTATAACTTATGTTAATGATCTTTACTTAAAAGAGTTTTTATGATTATCTTAAAATCTAGGCATGTGAATAGGATCATTCAAATTATCTTTTTTATTTGGTGGAAAAATTTCCTTAAATTCAACTCGAATTATGATGAAAGTTATAGTTTCACCTCATTGATAAGAATTTTGTCTTTGGGGCTTTTGGCCCATTTTAAGACAATCTAAATCATCGAACTTTCAAAAAAATGTACGAAAGGGGTGGTACTATGCCTTGCTGAAAAATGCACCCTCGACATTGGGCGATTTGAGTGCCCCATATCATATGCCTGAAGCTAATCTTGTGTGATCGAATCTTTTTTTTAGATCTCTTATCTGTTTGACATTACCGAAACACTCTAAAACCAAGCTTGTCACATGATTTAGTCAAAACTTAGTATCTTGACTTTCCTTAAGCTTCTTGGTGAAGCCTAGGCATGGGATAAGGCGCATTCATATTGCCTCCCTTATCTAGCGAAAATTTCCCTTTAATTTGGTAGGAACTATGATGAAAGCCATAGTTCCACCCCATTGTTGAGAGCTTTGGCCATGGAACTTTGAACCTAGGGGATCCTGGACCATTTTAAGACGACCCGTATCGTTGGATTTTCAAAAAAAATGTATGAAAGAAGTGGAACTATGCTTCTTTAAAAAAATCACCCTTGTCAAAAATAGGGTGATTAGAGTGCCCCATATCATACATCGGAAGCCTATCTTGTGTGATGGAATCCTTTTTGTTTTTGAAGTCTCTTTTCCCTTTGGCATTACCTAAACACTCTAAAACCAAGCTTGTCAAAAGTTCATGATGCATTGTAAGTCCTCACTCTGATCTTTAAGTCTCAAAATCCAGTATCTTGACTTTCCTCGAGCTTTAAGATCTTATCACATTCATTCAAAAGTTTTATGTTTTGTGAGCTTCCAATGTTGTGCACTTTACCTAAAGGTATTTATCTTTCTTACTTGTGATCATTAGTTAGTTTTATAGTGCACCATGTTGGAGAAAAAAAAACATGACTCCAACTTTTGTGACATTATGCACTCTTTCAAAAGTTTGACATGTGCACCAGTTGACACATTTTTTAATTTTGCTTCTTTTGGTGCTTGTTCATCTCCTTCGCGAGTTTTCAAAAGTTATATTTTGTAAACCGACAATAGTATCATAGTCCTCCCAAAATGTGTTTTTTTTTCAAGTCTAAATTGGTGTTGTACATACACATCCATTTTACATATATTTTGCATTTATAAGGGACAAAAGCGCTCCTTCTCAAGTTCTCCCCTATTTTTAGGGTCAAGGGCACTCTTACATGGTCAAACCCCCTTTTTAGGGTCAAAGGCACCCTTATAGCTAGTTAACTCCCTTTTTTAGGGATTAGGGCACCCTTGCATGAGTCACCCACCCTTTTTAGGGCTTTGTGCAATGACCATCAACAAACACATAATCTTTGATCACATCTTTTGGAAACATGAACTCTTTTAGACTTATGACATGGTTGCACCCATCAAAACAATTAACTTGTTGCACTTGTGCAATGACTTGTTGTAGGCACAAGACATATCACAATGTCCCTAAAGATGCATTATAGGAGGCTTGTGGCTTGGTCACAAGTAATATAAATATGAGACTTTGGGAACTTTAAAATACACATTGCGATGATCAAATGATCTTTGAATGACTTGTGCAACGTCAAACTCCATCACAAATTTTAGAAAAATGAATGTTTTGGGAGATTGTGATATGGATGCACTTGTGACAAAAATTATTTCTTAGGGGATTTGTGCAACAAGATTAAGTGATATTTTGAACCAGTGGATCTAGAATCTAAATGGAGCACTTAAGTTGGCAATTATGGTTCAATTAACTACCTAATGCACCCTAGTTGGCTATTTTGGCTTAGTTAACTACCTAATGTGCTCAACTTGGCTAATTTGGGCTAGTTAAACTATTAGGATTTTCCTATACTCCATCCTAGTCCCACCAGTATTTTGATCATTTACATTTTCAGTCATGCATGCACTTTTAGGGTTTGCATGCATCATTTAGGGTTTGCATGCATTTCAGTCATCACTCCCAGCACCTAGCCCTCAGTTAGCTAGCCCCCGGAGCTTCCTTCCACTCAGTTTCATCCCTCCTAGCCTGTCATGCGCCCTCCTTTCACCTACTGCATGAGAAGGGCGCCTTTCTCACCTACCAGTCCAGTTTACTTTAGTTATCCACCAGTCTTTCCTTGATTTGAGGCCAGACTGACTCCTCACTGTCGTTATCACTCCGATTGACCTCCGATGAGACATGACTACCTGTTCTGACTCCAATTAGCTCCTCATGCGCCCTCCACTGAGCCTCCTTCATTCAGTTAGTGTCTCCATGTGCCAATTACATTCAGTTACACCTACCACACTCAGTTAGACTCAGTTTGATTGATGGTTGACAGTTACTTGTGCATTGATGACTCCACCGATGATGAGATAGACTACTAGTTGTGCTTCGATGACACTCCAGTGATCTTTTGATCACTCCATGAAGGCTAATTCCAATTGCCACCTTAGGCATTCGAATCCTCATGCATTGCACTATTTATTTTTCCATATTGTGATTAATTAATTAATGTGTGTGAAGTATTTTTGCTTATATCCGAGTTCTACTGTATTATTATTTTGTTGCTCATTATACTGCATTAACCACTCTTCTTCTATTTTCCTGCTTAATCATAATTACTCTTGTGAGGTATACATCATCTCTTAGATCTGCTGTGAGGATTTTCACATAAACTACAATTTCACATGCATAAATGGGTTAATTATCTCATGAGGCAATTCTAAGGCTAGTTAATCCTAGCCACTCATGGCAATGCCAATTTTACTCCCTAAGGAGGTCATGCCCCATTACTTGGTCCTTCACAAATATTATTTCACTAAATATAGGAGGGCTCTAACACCAAGCCAAGAAATTGGCCCTAAAATGGTTGATTGACATTGAAAGACTTGAGATAGTCATGATTCAGGAATCTATGGGGAAGGGGTACGAGTTGGTCTTGGAATGAAAAAAAATATTGAGTGGTTAGGATTTTCTTACAACTGATTCATATGGGTTATCTGGTGGGATGATTATTCGATGGAACCTAAATGTGTCTCTAATCAACTATTTTCCCCTCTCTTCAGGATTATGCATAGATATTTATAGAAAGATCCTAGGTTAAGTCCTGACTCTTAATATGAGGGCAAACAACTATATTGGGACAAGCTTCTTAATATGTAATGCTTGAAGAAAGAGAATCTAATTGTGGGGGTGACTTGAAATTGACTTTAAATAGAAAGGGAGTTTGGGGTTCCAATGCTAGGGTGGATAGAGTGGTAGAGTTATTCCTTAACCACTTTGAATAGTTAGGTCTTGTGGATGTTGAACCTATTAAGATTAGGTCCACTTGATGCAATAATAGGGTTGGGTTCAAAGAAGTATCCAAATGATTGGATATATTTTTGGTTCATAATGTTCTCTTCATAAGATTGAAAGCTATAGGCCTTGGATTTATTTGAACAAGTGGTTGGACCAATTTCCTATAATTCTTGAATTTGACCATGATGCCTCTAAGCTAGGGACTCCATCCAAGTTCAACCTTGATTAGGTTGTGGTGGAGGAATTTCAAAATTTCGTAAGGGATAACTGGAAAAAATTTGACCCTGCTTTGGAGACCTTTGCCTATGAACAATCTACTTTGGCATTAAAATGAGTTAAGGAAAAGGTTGTTGCTTGGGATGGGGATAGTATTGAAATAGGGATTCTCAAATATTTGAATTTGAGAAGGAAATGGAGGACATTATGGATCATTTAGTTGGGGTTATCTTTCGGTTGGATGTACTAGCCATATTGAATCACTTTGAAGCAAAGAAAACCAAACTATTGTTAGATAAGGAAATGGATTGGAAGATTAAAAGTAGAGCAACCTAGATTGAATTGGGAGTCCAGAATACTAAGTTATTTCATATCTTTGTTGACCACATAAGGAATATCAATACTATTTGGGAAATAATTGATCAAGAGGATCAAAAGGTCAAATATCGTTTTCAATATTTTTCTACACTAGGACATTTACATAGAACCAACTGGGGAAAACATTGTTGATGAGGAGACTAATGATATACTCTTCACGGCGATGTATAGGGAGGAATTACTCACTATTTTTAATACTTTTAAGAAGGAAAACGATCCAGGGCCTTATGGGTGGTCGGTGGAATTTTACAGTAATTTTTTTAATCTTTTGGGAAGGAATTTGTTGAAGGTGGTTGAGGAAATGAGAGTGAATGGAAGGGTTCTTGGAAGTTTAAATGCTACATGTATTGCCATGATTCCCAAGATCAATTATCCTAGGTCATTTGATGGATTTAGACCTATATATCTAGGTAATTTATTATATAAGATAATATCCAAAGTGATTATTGTTAGATTGAAACCAGTTTTGACTGCTTATGTTTCCAAAGAGAAGTTTGGCTTCTTGGAATGGATACATATACATGAGACCTTAGTGGCTACTCAAGAAGTCATTCATTCCATCAAGACCTCACATGAGATTGCAACAATGATCAAATTGGATTTATCAAGACCTAAAATAGATATTATTTATTATATCTATATTTATTTCTAATTCATATTGGCTTTGCTTTGTCAATGGTCAACTGGATTATGGGTTGTGTGACCTCTATCTCCTTTGTTGTCCTTATAAATGGCCTAGCATCTCCTTTTTTCAAGCCTTATAGAGGGCTCAAATAGGGTTGTCCCATATGCCCTTACCTTTTCTTACTTGTAGCAGAGGGTTTGAGCAAATCAATTAATGAAGTAAGGAGAATGAGGACAATTCAAGGGGTTAAGGTTGGAAAAAGGGAATCTCTAACTTACTTACTATTTGTTGACGAAGTTATTCTATTTTTTTTTGGTTCTACAAGAGAAGGAGCCACTCTTCAAGGTATACTTCATCTTTACAAAAAGGACATTGGAATGGAGGTTAATGGAGCCAAATTTTCCTTACAAACTCCTCGTTATGCGCTTGTGCAAGTCTGTTCTTTGTGTGTGAAAGGTAGTTCTTCTCTGTTGAGGGGATTAATGGCGCCAAGGTGAAAAACTACGAGGGCTAGGAAGAATGGGGG
Organism: Larix kaempferi; assembly: GCA_027924585.1. NCBI lineage: Eukaryota > Viridiplantae > Streptophyta > Pinopsida > Pinales > Pinaceae > Larix > Larix kaempferi. Next base: position 5,690,462 of record BSBM01000177.1, on the reverse strand, counting down.
AAGTTGTTCTAAGAGGGTTACTCGGGAGCTCAAAAAAGTTGGGCAAGTTGTCTGGTTCTTTAAGGAGAGAATCCCCTCCATGATCAGAGAGGAGATTAATAGAGTCAAGCAAGACTTATAGGACTAGGTAAAAGCCATGCAAATAGAGGAAGTAAAGGAGGATGTCGCGGAATGCGTCAATGATCTAGGATCAACTGCAGGATGACTCTCTGCCTATGACTGCATGATCACTACTTATTGGGTCACGAAAGGTTTGTTGGATCACGTCTTAATGGATACGAAGAATAAGGCGGTGGGGGACACTAAGCATTACTGTGACAACAGGCTCATGCACAAAAAATTCAACCTTATTTCCATGAAGATGGGTTACGCTCTACCCTCCCATGAATGACAACTCGGAGACGGGACCTTTTGCTCTACAAGTTCATGGAAAGAGTTTTGCCCCTCGACTAGGATACCCTTTAGGTGGAAATTGTTGATCGTCGTTGTCTGCGTTTGGATACTCGTCGTCACCAAGCCCCTCCCCTGGGCGTCAACATGATCAAAACGAATTAATGTATGTTATGTGGGTTCATATTCTATCCTTTTCTTTATTGGTCACAGTCTACAGTTATGTCCTCGGTCTATAGTTTACCTTTTATTATGTTGATTATTAGTAGTTTCTGGAACAATTGGGGTTTTCTGAAGACAATGCTTTATAATGGGTATGGGAAGGAAATTTTTGTAATAGTCTGGGAAGAAAATATTTTATGTATGCTGGGATAAGGACTGGGGATTACAAAAATTTGGGAAGGTTTATCTGAAGTTATGTAGACTGTAAGCCGGCAGGGTCATCAGTTTTGATTTCCATGTACTGATTGTTTCTTTAGTAATATAAAATTCTTGCTTACAAAAAAAAAGGAGCCAAATTTTCCTTATATATTTTTGGCTTGAATGAGGCTTAGATTAGTGATATGGAGAGGTATTTCCCCTTTCATTATTTGGATTTGAATGAGGGTATCAAGTACTTAGGGTTCAAGATTAAACCTAATTGTCATAGGAAAGCAAATTGGTTGTGGTTGGTGTTTAAAATTGAGAAAATAATTTCCCACCGGTGTCATAGATGGCTCTTGAAATGTGGTAGGCTGATCTTAGTTAAGTTATTTTTGGAGGCTATACAAGTGTATTGGCATATTATGGCCCACATACCTAAAGGATTTCTGGAGAAGATCAAGAAGTATTATTTCAATCTCCTTTGTCAAGACAACAATGAATATAAAGGTTCTTGCTAGGTAAAGTGGTAGAGGTTGGTTTCCCTAAAAGTATTGGGGGATGGGGGCTAAAAAATGTTCACCTATTTTGTCAAGCTTTAGCAACTAAGTCATTATGGAATGTTATTACAAAGGACAGAAGAAGACTCTCATCCAAAAGAATATTGCTCCAAATTCTTTACTGGATTGGATAAGAAAATAGAGAAATAATATTCACAACATGTCAAATCAGTGGAAGGCAATGACTCTTTCTTTTCTTGTCATTTGATCACACTTAGCTTGGAAGGTTGGTGATGGGTCCCAGGTCATAATAGGTGTTGATGCAATTATGGGTTGTAATAGCGAGGGTCATAACTTTTGACTCGTTTATCCGTTTGGGATCAAATTTAACAGGAAGTTGTGTTTCGAAGCTTTCAATGCAATGACCGATCAAATCCTTCTGATTGGACCTTTTTTCGACACTTTTCTGGGGCCGAATTCCTTCATATAATGCTTTAAATTGGGGTTTTAGTGTTTTTGCGGGAATTTTTAAATTTGCAATTATCAGTTATATGTTAGTTTATGCACCTAATAAAAAAAGTGAGAAGTTCGTGTTCGGTTTTAGATTCATGCGAGAATTTTCTAAAATTAACAATTTTCGAAAATCTTAGATATCGGTTATAAATAGGTTGAACCTTCGTTGTAATAGTTGGGATGGAGAAGGAATTAAATATTGTTATTTTTCCACTCTCGTGTGTTTGCATGGTTTTTCAGATATCATGAATGAATTAAAGTTTATTGGCTACATCATCTAGTATCAGAGCAGGAAGATGGCTAGGAGAGTAAGGGGAAGAGCAGGTCTTTCTCAAATGTGTAGAGATATGCAAAACCTCCAAAGGCAAGTAGAGGATCTTACAAACGTGTTGGCTAATCAAAAAATAATACGAAGGGAAGTGTCTAATGAGGATACAGGCCAAGGAGATGTGAATTAGCATATAGAACATGAAGACGGACAATTAGAGAGCTTTCCTTTTGAAGAAAGGATGTTTAGGGATCTAGAAGGGAGGAAGGATGGGATCAAAATAGAAGTTTCAAAAAATGCAGGGAGTCTTAAACCAGAGGAATTAATAGATTGGTTGAAAACCATGGAATTTTTTTTTTGAATGGAAGCCTGTGACAGAGGAAAAGAAGGTGAAATTTGCATGCACCAAGTTCAAGGGTCACACCATGATTTGGTGGGATCATGTCAAGGTATTTTTTAAGGATTATATACTTAAGCATAGTATTCTAGGCGATTATTTTGGATTGAAAAAAACATATATATAGATTGGTAGGTGAATATTAAATATGAAACATACAATTTACTACTTAAAATTGTAAATTTTGGTGAATATTATGATTAAAAAAACATATTTTATGTAAATATAGGCGATATTAGAGGCTAAAAATGACCAAATAAGGAATTTATTTTTAGAAAAAACCCAAAAACGGCTAATTGGAGAAATTTCACCCTTAAAAAATTCCCTAGATCATGTGCGGAAGGAAAGAACAAAATTAAGACCTGGAATAAGATGGAGAAAAAATTGCGAGAATTTTTTTTGCCTTTAGACTATGCATGGACCCTTTTTCATAGATTTCATAATATGAAGCAAAACCTGTCCACCGTGGACAAACTCACACACGAGTTTTATCAGTGGTTCATTCGTGCAGATCACCATGAAAGTGATGAGCAACTGGCTGCAAGGTATGTGAATTGCTTGAAATTTTATATTCAAGATGAATTGAGCATGCATAGGGTTTGCAGCGTGGAATAGAGGGGCAAGGAGGTGTACATCGTCTACCTCACAAGGTGGTTTTAACTATGGCAGAGGCAAATCATCCCAAGGAGCTGAGAAAGCATAAAATGCTAGAGAAGATAACTTGAATCAACCACGAGGAAGAGGATTTAAGAGGGGTAGAGGTTACAGTGGTGGCAGATGAATACCTTGTATGTGTTTTAGGTGTGGTTTAGAGGGTCACCAATCATTTCAATGCCCAAGTTATAACATGCAAGAGTTGAATCAAGGATAACAACCTAGTTTAAACTTGGTCCAAGCTAAGAATGAAGAAGAAGGAGATGAATCTGAAGTCCCACCTAATATGGGGGAGAATCTCATGATATAGAGGTTAATGGTGATTCCCCAAAAAGAGCAAAGACAACGTAGCAACAATGAAAATTCGTGGCTACGGACAAATAATTTTCAATCCATGTGCACTTCTGGGGGAAAGGTATGTCAAGTTATTGTTGATAGTGGCAGTTGTGAAAATATGGTTTCCAAAGAGATGATAGATAAGTTGAAATTACATTGTGAAACACATCCCCATCCTTACCAAATTGCATGGTTCAAAAAAGGGAATGAAGTCACCATTAATAAAAGATGTTTGATCAAGTTTTCCATTAGTAAGACATATAAAGATGAAGTATGGTGTGATGTCATTCCGATGGATGCATGTCATCTATTATTGGGGAGGCCTTGGCAATATGACAAAAAAGTCATGTGCATGATGGAGAAAATAATACCTACACCTTTGGAAGGATGGATTAAAAGTTGTCTTATTTCCCCTTAAGGATGAAGGGAAAGATGAGAATATGTTGTTAGAAGGAGAGCTTGTCAAGGAAATAAAGGAAACTTGATTCTTTTATGCATTAATAGTGCAAAAAGGAGCCGAGGAATACATACCAATACCTATTAAAGTGGCCAAGGTACTAGAAGAATATGTTGATGTTATCCTTGACGAACTACCTGATGGTCTTCTACCGAAGAGGGATATTCAACATCACATTGATCTAATCCCATGATCATCTTTACCTAATTAGGAAGCCTATAGGATAAGTCCTACATAACATGCAGAGCTCAACCGGAAAGTAACAGAGCTTATAAAGAAAGGTCTGGTAAGAGAAAACATGAGTCCCTGTGTCGTACCAGCATTGTTGACTCCAAAAAAAGATAATACGTGGAGGATGTGCATAGATAGCAGAGCAATCAATAAAATTACCATCAAATATTGGTTTTATATACCGCACTTGGACGACATGATGGATGTGCTAGTCGGAGTTAAGCATGTTAGTAAAATTGATTTGCACAATGGATACCACCATATCCAGATTCCCAAGGGGATGAATGGAAAACTGCTTTCGAGACCGGGATGGTCTATATGAATGGATGGTGATGCCATTCAGGCTATCCAATGCGCCTAGTACCTTCATGCAGTTGATGAATATTGTGCTTCGACCTTATATTGGTAAGTTTGTTGTCGTTTATTTTGATGGCATTCTAGTTTTCACTAACAACAAAGAAGATCACTTGCAGCATTTAAAAATTATATTGGATGTGTTGAGAAAACGTCAGCTTTATGCAAACCTGAAGAAATGTAGGCTCCTGCAAGAAAGTTTGGTATTTCTAGGTTTTGTCATCTCAACAGAAGGAGTCAAGATGGATTCAGAAAAGGTCAGAGCAATTTTGGAGTGGTCTATTCCTAGGAACATAATCAAGGTAAGAATTTTTCATGGGTTGGCCAGCTTTTATCGAAAGTGTATTCAAAATTTTAGCAGCATTGTAGCACCCATAACAGATTGCACCAAAGGCACGACATTCAAGTGGACCTATGAAGCTGAGGAAAGTTTCAAGTTTCTAAAGAAGAAGGTAATTGAGGCACCCATATTAGCCTTACCAAATTTTGATAAAGTGTTTGAGGTAGACTGTGATGCCTCACATGTAGGCATTGGAGATATACTTAGCCAAGCAGGAAGACCAATTGCATTTTTTAGTGAAAAGTTGAACGAGGTAAGAAAGAACTACTCCACATATGATGTAGAATTTTATGCAATCATGCAAGCATTGCGACATTGGAGGCATTATTTAGTGCCGAAAGAGTTTGTGTTATTTACCGATCACATTGCATTAAAGTGAATAAACACCCAAAATAAATTGAACAATAGACATGCAAAATGGGTCTCTTTCTTACAAGGCTACACCTTTGTTCTGAAGCACAAATCAGGAAGGAAAAATCAAATTGTGGTTGCTTTGAATCGGTGCATTGTTCTTTTGACAACCATGGAAAATCAAGTAATTGGGTTTGTTGCATTGAAGGATCTCTATGTGTTTGATAACGATTTTGGGGAGATTGTGGAGCAGTTGAAGAATTCCAATCGCTAGGAACATTGATCTTATTCAGGTTGAATATTTTATGCAAGATGGCTACCTCTTCAAAGGAAAACAACTATGCATTCCAATTGGTTCTATGAGAGAAAATATTATTAGAGAAATTCACAGTAGTGGCTTGGTAGGACATTTTGGGAAGGATAAGACACTAGCCTTAATCGAAGATAAATATTACTAGCCGAAGATGAAAAAGGATATAACCAGGTATGTGGCACAATGCAGGATTTGTCAAATGGCTAAGGGACACTCACAAAATACATGGTTGTACATGCCATTATCAATGCCCACCGACCCATGGACAAACACTAAACATGGAATTTGTGTTAGGGATCTCAAACACATAGTGAGGTAATAATTCAATTTTTTTGGTTGTTGATAGGTTCTCTAAAATGGCTCATTTCATTGCTTGCAAGAAAGTAGTGATGCATCAAGGGTGGGAGAATTGTTTTTTTTCCAGAAATTGTTAGATTACATGGTGTTCCAAAAACTATTGCCTATGATAGAGATACTCGGTTCTTGGGTCATTTTTGGAGGACTTTATGGAAGAAAATGGGGAGTAAATTACAGTTTAGCAGTGCCTATCACCCCCAAACAGATGAGAAAATAGAGGTAGTAAATCAGATTTTGGGAAACATGTTACGGAGCATTGTTGGAGAGAATCCCAAGCAATGGGATTTGGATTTACCTCAAGCAGAATTCGCCTGCAATACTTCAGTGAATAGATCTAAAGGTAAATCTCCATTTCAGATTGTTTACGGTAGAAATCCTATGGGTGTCCTAGATTTGGTGCAGCTACCGCTTGGAGATATAATTAGTGATGATGGGGAAGCATTTGCAGAACACATTCAACTATTACAACAACAAGTGAGACAAAAGCTACAAGCTAGTAATGAGCATAAAAAAATTATAAATATCCTCACCGACGACATCAGGTATTCAATGAAGGTGATTTGGTGATGGTTTATTGCAAGCCAATAATGAGCAAAACAAAATTATAAAAGATGCTCACCGATGACATCAAGTATTCAATGAAGGTCATTTGGTGATGGCTTATTTACAGAAAGAGCAGTTTCCTAGATGAACCTACCAAAATTGAAGTATAAGAAAATTAGTCCTTGCAAGATTATCAAGAAAATTAATGGCAATGCTTATAAGGTCGATTTACTAGTTGATCTTGATATTTCCCTCGTGTTTAATGTTTTTGATTTATATATATTCCATGGGGACAACCTGGGTGATGAAAATGAGGTGGAGGTGGATTCGAAACAGGCCATTCCAACCAAGAAAAAGGAAAAGATTGTACATATTTTAGATAAGAAGACCCTTCATACTCGGCAAGGCCAACAAAACTGATATATGGTATAGTGGGAAGGCTTAGCACCAACAGAGAATACAATATGGATTGCAGAGGGAGACTTGCTAAATATAGATCCTGTTAAATGGAAGCAATGTGAAGACAGTAACTTGCAGGAGCTACATTCTTTTCAACCAGAGGAGAATGATGCAAGGATTTCTGTGGGATGAAAAAAGAAAGAAAGAAGAAGAAATAATATAGAGATTTCCGAGGGTCACAACTTTTGACTCTTTTATTCATTTGAGCTCAAATTTAATAGGAAGTTGCATTTCGAAGAGTTCACTGTAGTGACCGATTATATCCTTCCGATTGAACCTTTTTTTGACACTTTCCTGGGGCCTAATTCCTTTGTATAGTGCCTCAAATTGGGGTTTTAGTGTTTTTGCGGGAATTTTTAAATTTGTGATTATCAATTATCTATAAGTTTATGCACCTAATCAGAAAAGAGAGTTGACAACTAGTGTCACTCTAGTTAGCTTTAAGTTAGTGGTCAGTTTTAGATTCATGAGAGAATTTTCTAAAATTAGCAATTTTCTAAAATTGCATATATCAGTTATTTGTTAGTTTATGCACCTAATTAGAAACGAGAGTTGACAACTAGTGTCGCTCTAGTTAGCTTTAAGTTAGTGGTTAGTTTTAGAGTCATGCGAAAATTTTCTAAAATTAGCAATTTTTGAAAATCTTAGATATTAGTTATAAAGAGGTTGAACCTCCATTGTAATAGTTAGGATGGAGAAGGAATCAAAGATTGTTATTTTTCCACTCTCATGTGTTTGCATGGTTTTTTAGATATCGTGAATGAATTAAAGTTTATTGGCTACATCAAATATGTTCCTCCCTAATGCTTTGTTCCACCACTTAAAACTAATCCGTAAGGTTACACTTAATATGATTAAGAAGCCTAAGGATACTTATCTATGGAAACAAGGATGGTTGCTAACTATAGACTTTTTTTTGGATAGGGATTATGCCCTTGTTTGGGATTTGTTTTTAGTTGAGCTACATAATACACATACCATGTTAAGCACAGACCCTAATGATCTTATTTGTACTTTGAATGAGGTCGTAGGTTCCTACACTGTTAGGCTTGGACATGTAGCTTTACCTGGTCCTGGGAAAGATGAGATTCGATGGTGGTGGTGATGGTGATGAAGGATGTGGAAGGTTAGGGCTCTTCTAAAATCAAAATTTTTTATGTGGCTTGCACTTGATGAAGAGTCCCAACCTAGAATCTGTTTCAGCAGAAGGGTAGAATGGGGTCTGGCATTTTCTAACTCTACAACAATAATGAAGAGACTATAGATCATCTTTTTATACACTTCTCCTTTACTAATCGATTCTAAGCTAAAGTTGAAGGCTAGGCTAGCCTACAAAACCTCTAGAGGGGTGAGTCAACTGAATACTATTTTCTTTTTGGTTCTCTAGGTAGGAACTAAAAGTGTTTAGGGCAATACCCTTCCTATACTATGGGTTATATGGACTACAAGGGATTCCTATGCATTTGAGGGGAAATTATTTCCTTCGTTTCGAGTATCTACTCAATCAATGGCTTTAATTTCTCATTAAAAGAATATTTCCATAGTGAAGGCTCCAAGGAATTTAGGACACTTAATATAGGTTATAAAATTTCTGTCATGGGGTTTCTTTGATCAAGTATTTCAAGGATAGGACTCAAATTCTGGGTTGGGATTTGTTCTACATTTCTCAAATCTGCACTATTTTCATCTTAAAGCCAACATTGTTAAATGAACTAATAACTTAGGGGATTAAAGGCTCTTTTTTATCTTTTGAAGTTTGCATTGTTTAAAGGATTAAGGTCCTTTTAGGTTTTAGGTGATTCTATGTTGGCTATTAATTGGATGATAGATCGAATTCATATTGAGAATAACATACTTCTTCCTGTTTCATCTTAATTGAAGCATATTTCAATCCAATTTCAAGAGATTAGGTTTACACATGCTTTTAGAGAACACAATCAGGTTACAAGATGTCAAAGGAAGACCTGTTAATACAAGAAAATATGCTCATGTTGGAGGAATTCCAAAATGCCCAATTTGTTTCCTATAGCTAGTCTCTACTTAGAGAATTTTGAAGTTTGATTATTTCACGGGTAAACAGATAGTTTTTTGTCGATTTGTCTTTGTAATGATATATTATAGTCTATAATATATATGTATGTAGGCCTTGATATGGTAGTTTTATGGCATGTATTTTCTCCAAATTTTATTTTTGTATTGTGCTCCAAGCAGTTGAAGGATGTATTTTTGGTTCAGCTTGAATAAAGAATACAATTGTTTCATGGATAAAAGTTGGTTTGTTCGTTAAATCCTGCAAATTTTTTATTCAATTGATCTGACCCAAGCCAATGTCACAAGTGAATATTTTCATACTAGGCACTTTATGACTCAGAACATGGACTATTCAATAGGTGATTAGGTCTATTTCAATGGTCCACTTTTCAAAAAACCTGCCACAGCCACCATACATGTTAACTATGAAAAAACAAACCATGGATGAATTACAATTGTATTTGCTAGAAATATTAATGGTTGGTGTTGTCATTTTGATGAAGTACATGATAGCTTCATGCCTTCCAAAAGGAAACCCATAAGTAAAAAAAAGTCTTGGCAAGTCATTCAAGAAGGGGAAACATCAATAGAGCCTGCAGCTGAAGAAGTCTCCTAGTCATTTCATGGTTATAAGGAATGCCACATGGTACTAGGCCAAGACCCACAATAGGGTGATATTTGTCAAGTGTTAAAAGAGGAAAATTAACTAGAACCTTCCCCACTGTTAACACCCAAAAAGTGCTCACTAGCTCATTCCCTTATTCACATGACCATTTGTCCACTTTTTCTACCATTTGAGCCTCTATAACCAGCAAAAGGTCACCAAAAGACCATAATACACCCTCTTTTCCCCTCAAAAGATATATTTTTCCTCAAAAAACATAAAAAAATCCTCAAAAAGGGTCCACAATTCCCAAAAAACATTAAAAGGGAATAAAATATTCAAAATATTCAAAAAAGGAAAAAGGTACCTAAACCATGTTGGTCAATACCATTGGTTTCCTCAAAACCATAATGGTATTCCCCATCACCAAAAACTATAAAAAGGTGATAGGGGCTCCTCACTTTCCATCCATCATCCATCCTATCCTCATGCAAATCTCTCCTAAGTACTTTGACCATTTTCAGCAATCTTGGAGAAGAGATCATTGGAGCTTGGAGCTACTCACCCTTGGAGTTGCTCAACATCATATCCTCACCATTTGAGGTATCTTAATACAAAAAACCATTTTCTATTTCGTTTCTTGTTCTTGTTATTTACCTTTTGAAATTTATATGCTCATGTTAATGTTAGATTAGATTTGCTTTACAATTGTTTTTACTTCCTATATTGAAACTGCTATCACATTGTTGATAGGTGCTCATTGCACAAGCTTGGTTGCAAAACCAAGCAACAGTTTTTGGCGACTCCGCTGCTTTTCCAATTTCTAAATCTTAGTTTTTTGCTTTAGATCTTCTTTTTTAATAGTTTTTACCACTTTAATTCACAGATCTGCCATACTAGACAGCAGATCCATTGTTGCCCTAGATTTTGGCCCTTTTTGTAGCCTGTAACAGCCTCAAATTTCCATTTTCGGGTTCGTTTTTCGGCGTCCATTTTTCGACTTTCGCCTCGCGGCTTTTCGCCCAACAGTCGCGCGGCTTATCGCGACCTCACGGCCATTTTCCACGCTGCACATCGCGGCTTCACGACCATTTACCGCACTACACATCGCAACTTCGCAGCAGTTTTCCGCGCTACGCATCGCGACTTTGCGGCCATTTTCTGCGCTGCACTTTGTGACTCAAACCCACGATGCACATCGCGGATTTTGCCTTAAAACCCGCAATGCTGTTATTTTAAGTTCGACCCATTTTTTAGAAAAAAAAATTGCTGTATTTTTTGCCCATTTTAGCCTATTTTCCAACATTATTTTTTCTGCATTATTACAACAATAGTGAATTATTTTCTATTTACATATGCTCCATTAAAAAATCTTTTTAAAAATTTTCAGTAAGTGAAAGAAGAATTTTTAGCATTCTATTTAGATTATCAGTTTCACGTTTAATTTGCTCAATAGTTTGCCCAAGCAACTTCTTAAGAAATCCTTTTATTTCTTGAAATTTTTATGTTATTTGCTTACCTTTAAAGATTATTTCAAAAGTCCATTATTTTTGAATTGTTTTTATTAAAGCATTTACATTTCAGAAAATGCCTTTATTTTTTACAAGTTGAAATCGCATTGTTCTTAATTTGTAATCAATCGCCCAAGCGAGGAAAATCCCTTTTTTCAGTTAAATAATCACACTTGCACACAATCTGCCACATGTTTAATTAACTGAGCCTTAAAATTTACCTAACTCAACAAACGTTTTTAACCCCACTTGGGGAGCACTTAAAAGAATTTTGTAGTTAGGTAGGATTGAGGGGATATGTGTTCCAATAACACCCCTCAATTATTTACATTTGAGACATAGTTGTTGTCCTTTAGGGTCCCAAAAATCCCTTATAATTTTGACACAGTTATCAACCAATTTATCGGGAAGGCCTCTCCCTTAGGAGGGTTGAAGTAGCCAGATTGGTTCTGGAAGCCTGAGTGGAATACCGCAATCCATTCAATAACCGAAGGATACCTCTCGCAGTTCTTGGTGTACATCCATATGGGAGTACATCGGTGATAGAACCAAACTGCAGATTCACCCAACCGAACGTGTCATGAACGGGGTAGCTTAGTCTCCATACTTCTAGGATTGTCTACCTGGTGTCCCTCCCGGTAGGGGGATATCTACTCGTTGATTCTACACTCTATATTGTCTGACTTGGATTTCATCACCTTGCAGAGAATATAGTTTGTCGACTCACAATACTTTTAGTTAGGAGTTTGCATGTTCTACTACCCCCCCTTAGTCTAGTGAGCACCACTTTTTTCTAGGAACTGTTTGACTTTTGGTATTCTGACCACTGTTTTTTGGATCCCTCCACTTATTATAGCACAGATGTTATAATAAGTGCTTTTGAGGTTAGTTGTTGGCCTGTGAGCCATTATTTTTTCACTCCCCTCTTGCACACATTGTTGCACTAGGGTTTTGAGTTTTTTTATCTCACCCACATCCATTGATATTTCAAGACATTTCTCACCATTGAGAATTTAAGAAGATCCCGCCGTTTTCAGGGTGAACCCCCTCAGTTCGGTACACTTGACTTTACACATCCTAGACGTAGAGCGTTATCCCTTGACTCAATATGTCATTGGCATAGAACACCGTCATTCGATTATGACGCGCCTCACTTCACATCTGATTTTGAGGCTGAATCCGAAAACCCTACCGACACACCTCCAACCAACCACATGGCTGGATCATAATTTGACCCCCTTTTCACCAGTGTTATAGGGGCCACATCAGCAAACCCCACTACTAGTACTATGCCAACCATGGTAGCTGCAACCCCCTTAGGCATGCCTAATATAGGGGCCACCCCCCATTTAGGTATGCCCAACACAAGACCAACACCTACTTTGGGTATGCCCAATATAGGGGTCACCCCCCCCCCCTCATCACCACTACCCAGATCCCAATGATCCCTGGTACTATTCCTAACCCATCTGCAGCTCATGTTGCACTTGGTAGTGTAGGTCCCTCCCACACCACATCGGCTAGAGGACACGTCCCTTTCATACCCAACATACTCCTAGGGGGAACTGCACCATTCCATAATGCTAACATTAGCAATTATATCTCGGTGACCACGCCACATCCATTTTCTAGTCTACCATTTATGGCTAGCCTAAACTTACCAAATCTGGCAAGATTAACCAACGATCCCATTAGACATGACCCTGCGTGGCCCCCCATGCCCACAAAACTCCCCTCTGGCATCCCTAAGTTTGAAGGGAAGGCTGTGGAAGACCCACAGAACCATATCATGTCCTTCCACCTATGGTGTTACTCGAACTCCATAGTTGATGACTCCATCAGACTAAGGCTCTTACAACGAACATTCACTGGCTCTGCAGCCAAGTGGTACATTGAACAACTCCATGGGACGCACCCTACGTTCACATCCCTGGCCTCCACCTCTTTGCAGTTTTTTCAACTCCCTGTACGCTATGATGCAGGAGTGGAAATACTTCTGTCTTGTAGACAGAACATAGCTACACACATCACCGATCATATCCATGAGTGGCGTAAGCGTCGAAGCCTCTACAAGATAAAACTTGACGACCGAATTTTTTTGGACTGGTTCGTCAAATCAATCCTCCCCCTCATAGCCAAAGACGTAGCTTCCAAATGACCCCAGTCAGAGGAAGAGGCTATTTTGAAAGCCCAACAGTTCAACTTGATTTATGCCCAGTCAGGCTATTTGTACACCATCATACCAGACACCCCACGAGGTGATTCTTCACGAGGTGACGCACTAGGGGCATCACATGCCGCTGATGGTATTATCGGCCAAGTCATGGCACAAAACAAACCTTTTAGCATGGTGAGCACCATAAATGCCCCAGACCTCTCTAGGGCTACATCTAATTCTAGAGCTACGACTTCATATGCTCCAATGAATCAGACTCATCACACTCATGGACCCTCTTGTCCACCACATTGCTACGGGAAAGCGCCATCGACCTATGTACCACCTACATACTATAACCAATCGGCCGCCCAGAACCCAATTCACTTACCGGCCCAAGCAATGTATTACCCTCAAAAGGCTATACCATCTAACCCAGCACTTCCAATAGCTCAGGGTTACCAACAACCCCAACAGGCAACTGGACCTCCTCCAGCCCCACCAGCTTATTATCCACCACAGCCTGATCCCACACTTGCGGCACCCCAAAATCCTCCCACTACTCAAGGGCAAGTGTACACACAACACAATCAGCCCCAACACCAAAACAACCAACGCAACCAGGGCGGACAACAAAACCGTGGTAGAGGACGTAACCGCGGAAACAACCAGCAACATAATCAAGGTGCACCACCACCTAATCCTCCAAATAATAATAATGCTGCTCCCCCCAACCAGAATCCCGATCGTCCTCCCAAACAGGCGAAAAACAATAACCTGAGAACAAACCATCCATGTTCTATATGTGGAGTCTATGGCCACTACACTCACAACTGCCCCCATTTAGAGAAAGCACATAAGCTTTGGGCTGACGATGCCCAACTCCAAGGCCACACTGAACAACCAGCTCCACCTAATCAACCGCAGCCCTTGATATTGCAAAACCCATTGCCAAACCAAGGAGTAGTAAATGCCCGCCCAATGGATCCCCCACAAGGATCTGCTACACCTCAACAGCAAATCACCTATGCCGCAGCTGATTATCAGCATACAGATTCAAGCACACACCATTTATTAATGATGTCATCCATTGACATCGACCTCCAGACTCGCAGGAACCAGTACGGCCCACCCTCGAACTCTCCACCCATTGACGCATCCACACCCCTTCCATCAGATCAACCACTACGCATACCAAATATGCCATTGGACAGAGGACCGAAAATCCCTCGCATACCTCTGAGAAGGATTAATAACAATCCTAATGCTTGCGCAGCATCCAATTACAACGTCGTGGAAGATTTAGCACAATCCCCCGCTGCTATGTCTGCTTTAGAGCTATTGAAAACATGCCCTGCACAACGAAAACTACTGTTATCCGCCATCGGAGGAGTAGATCCTAATGACACACATATGATGGCCTTCAACTTAGACCAAGCCGAACCTCGACTACCATCAAATTTAGCCTTCCAAGTATCCGTAAACATTCGGAACCTTGTTGTGCATCGATGAAGGAGCTTCAACCTGCGTTATGTCCACTCTTGTGTGGCAGAAACTTGGCTTCCCCACTTTACAACCATCCACCATAGCATTACGAGCTTATGAAGGGCGCTCACCTCAACCACAAGGCCTTAGCGGATGTACTCGTAGAACTAGGCGACAAATTAGTTCTCATAGACATCGAAGTGATCAATGCCCAACTCGACTACAACCTCCTTCTTGGACGTAGCTATATGTACAAAATGAAAGCCGTCACTTCATCTGTATTCCGCCTCATGATGTTCCCACATGAAGGACGCGTTATCAAGATTGATCAACTCACATATTTTGATCCTGATGCCCCCGCAGCCCCTCAAAATGTGCTACCAATGATTGAACAAACCGTTCAAACTGCACCGACATCATTTGTCACGTCAATTGGTCCTAGAATCTACACCGAGTCACCTATGAATTCCGCATTTCCATTAATCCCACCACCTTTATCGATAACAAAAACATCCAATTTGTGCACCTCGTCACTGCCACAAACACCCACAGTGCCTACTCATATCGGAACAACGCCAATTCATACTATCCCATTCTTGTTCCCGTTTTTTGGAGTTGTCAGTTCGCCAGTAATGGCTACACTCAACCTTCTTGGTTTAACATTAGGATTACCTGTATGGTACTTACCTGCTTCGAGCCCCCCGCCGACTCCGACTGTCATTTTACAACCGGTACAACCCATTGCTACTACCAACCGCCCACCCCCTCCGGTCACTCATCTACAAAACAAACCACCCCCAATAGTGACTACGGCATCAACATCTAGGAATGCCCCACCTCCGTTCTGGAACACTAGGAGCAGAGGCCCACAAACTTATAACACTAGACCCATAACTCGTACCCCCCAGCAACCCCCAAGGTAGCAAAGAACCCCCCAACTATTCGAATTCCCCCTAAGTGCTCGCTATGTGACGATGTAGGCCATGCCACTCATCAATGTCCACAATTACCTGCAGTCCAAGAACACAGGAATATGTTGGATGACGACGCCGGAATCCCAGTGGTAAGACTAGAGCCACCTCCTCAAACTCGCGACAAAACGCTTCGCACTAACCACCCTTGTGCGATATGCGGCATTTATGGCCATTATTCACATCACTGCTCTGATCTACCAGATTATAGAGCAGCTTTATATGAGATGAACAATGCCGACTTAGAGATATCTCCTCCCCTCATCGAGGAAATCTACCCTTCGAAGTCATCTTCTTTAGAAGAAATCAATACCATCTATATGATTTCAACCACATACAAACCCAAACCAGTTGATTTATGGTCTGACTACTTTCGTACTGATGAGCAAATTTTAGAAACACTCACTACAATGGAATATCCTTGGGATGATATGCACCATCGATCATACTTCCTCCCAGAGGCATCTACATCCACCGCGAAAAACCAACTATCAGTCGAATCAAAGGATTTTTTACCAACTAAGGTTGATTGGTTCAAGGACCCCATCCCAGCACCAGATGCCTTCGAAGAGGGGAATATGTCCAACATTTCCCCTATCATACAAATCGACATTTCCACCACACCTGGAAAACCATAGCTCATCTCGTTAGGTGCATCATGCACTCAAGCAGAGACTCAATCCCACAAGAAACTCTTCCAAGAGTTTCGTGATGTCTTTTCCTGGTCTTACACTGAGATGCCTGGCCTCGACCCTAACATTGTGGAACATCACATCGACACTTGGCCCAATGTACCTCCTGTCCGCCAGAAACAACGCCCTATTCACCCATCTAAGCTCCCAGTTGTCAAGGCTGAAATTTAAAAGCTCCAAAAAGCAGGATTCATATATCCTATCACCTATACCACTTGGGTTTCAAACCCAATACCAGTTAACAAGAAAGTTGGCACCATCCAAGTCTGTACTGAATTCCGAGACCTCAACCTCGCTTGTCCCAAAGACAACTTCCCCACACCATTTATTGACCAACTAATCGATGAATGTGCGGGGCATGAGGTTCTTTCTTTTATGGACGGTTTCTCCGGATATAACCAAATCAAAATCCGTAAAGAAGATCAATACAAGACCGCTTTCACTACCCCATGGGGCACCTTCACCTATCGCGTCATGCCTTTCGGTCTCAAGAATGCGGGAACCACTTTCCAACGCGCCATGACTTATTGCTTTCACGATCTACATAGAATCATAAAAGTTTAGCTAGATGACCTCACCGCTTGATCTAAGAAACGATTTGACCATTTAAACGACCTTCAACAAGTTTTCTTGCGTTGTCGAAAATACAACATCTGCTTGAACCCACTCAAGTGTGTCTTTTGCATTACAGCAAGTTGCCTGCTGGGGTTTGTCATTTTAGAAAAAGGCATCACTGTAGACCCCTTGAAAGTCCAAGCCATTATATACTTACCATCACCCCGTACATTAAGACAACTTCAAAGCCTTCAAGGGAGGTCCAACTTCCTCCGCCACTTTGTCCCCGACTATGCCACGACGTTTCACGGTTTCCTTCGTTTACTACACCTGCATACCCGTTTCATATGGGACCAACAAGCAGAATCAGCTTTCACTGACTTAAAGAGAGCACTCACGTACGCCCCGTTGATCTCTTATCCAGATTTCACAAAAGATTTCATCCTCTATGTTTCGGCATCCAAATACGCCGTATCTGGAGTACTTGCCCAAGAAGATACTGCTCGCCAAGAGCATGTCATTTACTATGTGAGCCAAACATTATCTGGCCCACCATTGCGCTACCCACACGAAGAGAAGATGGCCCTCGCCATCGTCTTTTTAGTCCAGAAGTTGTGCCACTACATTCTACTCATCCATACCACAGTTATTGCCAATTCAAACCCAATGGTCTATCTCTTGACACGTCGCCTCCTTCAAGGCCGCATTGCTAAATGGGTGATTATCCTACAAGAATTACGACCTAACTTTTAAAACCCCAAAGAGCACCAAGGCCCTAGCACTCACTCAACTCATCACACATCTCCCATCATCTTCATCATCACCCGCTATCCAAACGGACCTCATCGACGACCACACTTTCATCATTTCCTCTAACGACCCGTGGTATGGAGACATTTTAATCTACCTCCGCACACAAAATTTTTGACCCAACATCGACCGTGAAGGACGCCGTCATATACGACACCACGCCCCCCGCTATCTCCTATTAGGCAATGTAATTTATCGACGCGGCGTCGATACCATCTTACGACGTTTCCTTTCTCATGAAGAAGCAGAACAAGTCCTTAATGACTGCCATAGTGGTGCCTGCGAAGGCCATTTCTTCGGTATGGCCACCGCCCAAAAGATCATCCACGTAGGTTACTTTTGGCCCTCATTATTTACTGATTGCATCACCGCAGTCAAACATTGTCAAAACTGCCAACTTTTTTCCCCCAAGGAAAGAACCCCACCCGCCCCCCTTCATCCAGTCGTTACCGTTGGACCATTTTGCAAATGGGCCATCAACTACCTAGATTGCAATCCCATGTTAGTCGACGGTCATAAACACATCATTGTGGCCGTAGATTATTTCACCAAATGGGCGGAAGCTATGCCAACTTACAATTGCAAAGCTGACACTGCAGCACGTTTTTTCCTCAACCATGTTATCGCTCGTTTTGGAGTGCCAAAGGAACTCGTCTCAGACCACGGCTCTCACTTTGAGGATGTTGTTTGGAGAGAATTATCAACCCTACTTAAATTTGAACACCATTTCTCCTCCGTCTACTACCCCCAAGGGAATGGCCAAGTCGAAGCGATAAACAAAATTTTGAATACCATCCTCCAACGCACTGTGGACAAACACAAATCGAATTGGCATCACATGCTCTTTCCGACACTATGGGCATACCGCACGTCAACCAAAACCACTACCGGTTTTACCCCTTTCCATTTAGTTCACGGTGTTGAATCTGTCCTCCCCATTGAGTGCCAGATTCCAGCCCTACACATGGTTGTTGAACTCCTACTGGACACTTCACCAATTGAGCAATGCTTACTACTTTTGGAGCAAGTTGATGAAGATCGTCGCACAGCCCTCCAAACCATGGAAGCCGCCAAGAACCGATCCAAACAGAGTTACGACAAACATGTCCATCCAAGAACCTTTAATGAAGGGGACCTTGTCCTCGCATATGATCAAGCTCATGACAAAACGGGAAAAGGAAATTTTGTTTCCATGTGGCAAGGCCCATACATTATACATACCTGCCTCGGACAGGGGGCATATATTCTGACCGACTCAGAAGGAAACCCCTTATGCAACCCACGCAACGGGTTGTACCTCAAGCGATTTTACCCATAGAAAATGTAATGGACACAACCATCCATAATTGTACAATCTTATTTTGTTTTTTACAATATATATATATATATATATAAACCTAAAAATTTGTTTTTCCTGCATGACCACAGATGGATCCTGTTCCACTTTGCTACGTTGGTTTCGCTGATGGTGCAATCCGTTGGTCCCCCAATCTCACTTCCGCAACTTGGGTAATATATTCCCCTTCACATGAGTTGATCCACATTGATGGAGTGTGCATAGGTGCCGCCACCAACAACCAAGCTGAATACGACGCCGTGACTAGTCTCCTGGCCGTTGCTCTCCAAATGAGCTTAAGTCACCTTAGCGTTTTCTTGGACTCCCAGCTCCTTGTTTCCTAGCTCAACAATGATTACCAGGTACGCAGTCCTTGTCTTTTCAGAAAATTCCTGCGCACTAAACAAATGATTCGACAGTTTGAGTCCATTTCATTCACACATGTCCCAAGGAATCTAAGCAGTGTAGCAGACCATATGGCCAATAACATTCTCGATTGGCACACCAATCAAACCAAGTAGAAAAAACAAAAATTTGCATCCACGTGCATAACATGTGCCTCCACTGGCATACAAGCATAAACATACACCAGATATATGTGACGTGCCTCCACAGGCATATACAAAAAATTAAAATATTTCATCCACGTGCATAACATGTGCCTCCACGGGCATATACAAAAATTAAAAGATTGCATCCACGTGCATAACATGTGCCTCCACGGGCATACAAGAATCAAACATGCCTCCACGGGCAAACAAATAGACAAGATGTGCATCCACGTGCATACATGACTATATATCCAAACATATATATACATATATATATATATAAATCATGATATTCAACATGTCATAGGTGCCCTCAGCACCCAATATACAAAAATACATAAAGCCGTACAAAAAGTTACATCCCCATATGCTCATCCGCATTTGGGGGCAAATATACAACCAACTAGTCATCATGATCCCCAGGATCCTCTGGCTCCTCCTCCGTTGGATCCTCTGGATCCTCCTGATCCCGAGCCCTCCTCTCATCCATCACCACTGCTGCTCTAAGCAGGATAGATCGCCACTCACAAGGGGCATCAAAACAACGCTCAACGATGTCACGGTCCAAGTTCCTCCACCCCTCCTCTGGTGCTCCTGCTAGAATCATGTCCAGAGTCTCTCGTACACCCTCAACTGCATCATCTCGGGGGCGCACAACCCCTCGAGCACGTGGAGGCGGCACCACTACAGGTGGAGGAATGACCACCATCGCCCGTCCTCTATGGCCCACATGATCGGCTGGTGGTACCGGACCAACATCTGCACAATCACACAAGTGAACCAAGTCAATATCATATAAATATCTCTAACTATACTCATAACAAAAACATCTAAAAACACATGATATAGTAGAGAACCAAACACAAAAGACATACCATCTAAACCCCAGGCCTGCCCCTGAGCTCGAGGCATCTCCGGATCTCCTCGATAATCCATACCGGCATATGGATAGTCATCAATCAGCAAGGGGATCTGCTCCCACTGCTCATACATGTCCTCTGAAAAGAACCCGTGGATACCACCACCACCGCGGGGCATCATCTACCCCCACCCCACCATGCATGGCTCACTCACCAACCCGTCTCGAACTGGCACACGCGGCTGCAAGGTCGTTACCCGCTCAAAGAAAAAACAACAAAGGAAGGAGGCATAGCAGAACTCTCCCCCCTCCCGACTGACCTTGTCCAGATCTCTCCGGACACCGGCCAAAAAACATATGACCCCATGCATAGTAGGTCCCTCTCAACACAGAATCTACCATCATCATTTGTCCCCCAGACAAACGATGTGGCATCGCGGCACCCAACACGCGCAGAACACAGGCCCCAACAGCCCGCATATCCCACTCCCTCAGAGATCTCAGGCTCAATGCGTTGTTTTGCGTAATAGTCCCCGACACACAGAATCTCTCCAAGAGATCCTCAATATCTAAATATGTCGGGATCCTCGGCAGAAGATCCCCTACCTCCCCTAAGCAAGGCAACCCAGTAAGAAAATAAACGTCAGAAAGGGTGATCTCTAACCTCTCACCCCCCACCATGAAAGCACCCTCTACCGGAACCCAAAAACCCACCAATTTGTTCAGCAGTGGTCTGACTGAACGCATTGGTGGAATCTGAGCGAACTTCAGGAGCCCGCCTGCAGCCAAAGTCTGTCGGACACCCTGGTCGGTCTGAATCCGCACTGTCAAGTGCTCATCCATCTCCTGCTCCCGCCATGATACTAGCGATCTCCTCAACATCCTGCCAAAAAACAAAGAAAACTTTTTAGAAACAGAATTTTTTTTCAAAAAAAAATCCCATCACGGCTTTCAGGCCTTTAGCCGTGATGATCATTGCGGATTTTCCATCAAAAGCCGCGATGATCATCGCAGGTATCAGCCGCAAACCCGCGATGAACATCGCGGGTATCAGCCCCACAGTCGCAATGAACATCGCGACTGTCAGCTAGATAGCCACGATGAACATCGCGACTATCCGCCCCAAACCCGTGATGAACATCATGGGTTTCGAGCCAAAACCTACGATGTTCATCGCGGAAAAAGACGCGAAACCCGCGATATGCCACGTTGGAATGCCAACATGGAATTTCGCGGCCTTCGGGGGCCCGCCGATAACCAAAAAAGATGTAATTGAAAAGGCTAAGGCACATAGGCTTACCTGAAGCTCACAGAACGAAAATCCAACGGTTGAATCTCCCACAAACCGAGAAAGACCTCTGACCTCACTCAAATGCTCTGTGAAACTCGCACGTAACAATGACACATGTCACATTGGGCCCACACCCTATTTATAGAAACTTGACCATTTTTCCAACAACGATTTTGGTATCATACGACGTCCGTTTTTCAAACCGTTGATACCGTTGGAATCAGCACAACGAAAACTTCATGATAGTTCTTTCCTTTTCCCGATCCACTGGGTCCATTTTTTGGGCATTTTTTCATGCCCCTCATCGCCTCGATTTGCGTGCCACATCGACCATCATCCATTTTTTACGAGTCTTATATCACCGGATTTAGTTTTCCGCGCTCGTGATGATGCTTGAGATCATTTCTCGCTCTCACGCCTAGATTTTTTGGGCAACTTTTACATGCCCCCTCGTTGCCTCGGTTTGTGTGCCACATCGGTCGTCCTCCGTTTTTGACAAATTTTATATCGTCGTATTCAATTTTCTGCGCTCGTGATGATGCTTGAGATCATTTCTCGCTCTCACGCCCATATTTTTTGGGCAACTTTTACATGCCCTCTCGTCGCCTCAGTTTGCGTGCCACATCGGTCGTCCTCCATTTTTGACGAATTTTATATCATCGGATTCAGTTTTTCGCGCTCGTGATGATGCTTGAGATCATTTCTCGCTCTCACGCCCAGATTTTTCGGGCAACTTTTACATGCCCCCTCGTCGCCTCAGTTTGCGTGCCACATCGTCCGTCCTCCATTTTTGACGAATTTTATATCGTCGGATTCAGTTTTCCACGCTCGTGATGATGCTTGAGATCATTTCTCGCTCTCATGCCCAGATTTTTTGGGCAATTTTTACATGCCCCCTCGCCAACTCGGTTCACGTGCCACATCGGTCATTGCCCATTTATTGATAATCTTTATGCCACCGGATTCAGTTTTCTACACTCATGACGATGCTTGAGACCATTTCTCGCTCTCATTAATACCTTTTTGTTCGGTATAGTTTTACCCCTTTTTCGGGCTGAGCAATTCCTTTTATGAAAAAGGCACTTAAGGAGTTTCTGTTAAGCTCTTTTCTGACTCCTAAAAAATGAAAAGTCGTCGAGCAATCTTGCTTCCTTTCATGCTCGCTAAACGTATCTGAAAGGGCATCTACCTGGTATAAGTTTACCCCTTTTCCAGACCTTGTAGACTAATTACGAAAAAGGATTACTCTAGTCCCATCGGCTAGAAGAGTTCTCCATTTGCGTCATTTTATGCTTTTTTGGGCCTTGGAGACTAACTTACGAAAAAGAACACCAAAGGAGTCCACTTACCGCTTTCAGACTCTCTAAACATGAAAGCGACCACGAGCAAACACCATCGTGGGCTCGTATAAATCGACAGGATGGTACTCCACCACCACTGCAGAGTCTTCTTATCGTTTTCAGACTCCGTAAAAATGAAAGCACTCATGAGCACGAACAGTCCTAGGCTCACAAAATCCATAGGACAGTACCATTTTAGAGCACACTTTTATCCCTTATTGGAGCTCATTAAAACTATGAAGAAGGACCCAATGGTGCTTCTCGGCGCCACGACAGATCATGTCTACTCATATGGAAGCTTCCCCATTTTGGTCGCTTTTGTTCATAGTATTCTGCAGTATGTCACCCTGAGAGTCCTTCTACAACATCCATCAGCATGTTCCCCCAAAGTCAATACATACCCTTCAGTCCTTAAAAGCTATGATCCCTGCACCTACAAGTCAGTTATCATGCTCTGAACAAAGGAAGTTTGAGTCCACCCACTCTATGACCCCAGTTTATTCCCACCCCCACAATATGTCAGTCCTACCATCAGTACTACCACATATCACTTGTGCAGCTCGCGCTCCTATCAAGGAAACATCATTGCCTTGATAGTTACTGGTCTCGCTCTGTCGAGACCAAACAAATCTATTCCAGAGGATAGACCCAGAGGTCCCTGTACCTTGGACTCATCACCATTTATGATGAGTGCCTACGGATCATTTCGAAAGGAGTCCTCAGTGCCTCTCCAAATGATTGTTTCTCACATGCTCGACTTCAACACCTTGATCGCATTGTTGAGACTCGTACAGGGTATTAGTCCCTTCAGTTATTTATTGAAGACCCCGGATATCGCCTGACTCTTCCACATTTGAGAGTCTACCTATGGAAACAACCAGTTACATTTTCCTATAGATATCCAGGTTGTGCATGGCGACAGTATTCAAATATACCCCAGTATACAGTTACATATACTCCTCAAAGATGACTCCAGTTATTGAGTCCCTACAGATGTTGGACACCTTCAGTTTTAGCAGTTCATCAACCCTTCTGAAACATTATTCGGAACGGTTGTTGCATTTTCGGTATATCAGTTATTTGAGATCAGTCATGATATGACCATGAGTACATCCCAAAATTGTGTCCCCTCTGGACCATTATGACGTACCAGCAGATTTTTATGTATTATTCAGGTCCCCCATTTTTCGGGGCCTGGTTGTTATTTATATGTCTTGATACGAGCATGGGTATGCCTGCCTCGTCTATTATTAGATATTATTCCTCATTCATTTTGAGGCCATGTAATTTTTTCAGTTTTTGCAGCTTCCAAGGGGCCGTTGCTCCAGTCTCCAACTGGTCTCTCCTCCTCTCCAAACTCCAAGAAAAAGACACAAAAGAACTATGATGTCTATCAGCCATACGATGAGTTCCTGCCCTCACACATCAGGGGGCAATCTGTTAACACCCAAAAAGTGCTCACTAGCTCATTCCCTTATTCACATGACCCATTTGTCCACTTTTTCTACCATTTGAGCCTCTATAACCAGCAAAAGGTCACCAAAAGACCATAATACACCCTCTTTTCCCCTCAAAAGATATATTTTTCCTCAAAAAACATAAAAAACCCTAAAAAAGGGTCCACAATTCCCAAAAAACATTAAAAGGGAATAAAATATTAAAAATATTCAAAAAAGGAAAAAGAGGGAAAAAGGTACCTAAACCATGTTGGTCAATACCATTGGTTTCCTCAAAACCATAATGGTATTCCCCATCACCAAAAACTATAAAAAGGTGATAGGGGCTCCTCACTTTCCATCCATCATCCATCCTATCCTCATGCTGTCAAAATCTCTCCTGAGTACTTTGACCATTTTCAACAATCTTGGAGAAGAGACCGTTGGAGCTTGGAGCTACTCGCCCTTGGAGTTGCTCAACATCATATCCTCATCATTTGAGGTATCTTAATACAAAAAACCATTTTCTATTTTGTTTCTTGTTCTTGTTATTTACCTTTTGAAATTTATATGCTCATGTTAATGTTAGATTAGATTTGCTTTACAATTGTTTTTACTTCCTATATTGAAACTGCTATCACATTGTTGATAGGTGCTCATTGCACAAGCTTGGTTGCAAAACCAAGCAAGACCCACAACCAAAGGGAACAATATCATGATCTAGGGGTATATTAGAACATAAGAAGATCTCACTTTCATAGGGTAGCATTCAGGCCAGATCTTATGCCATACACAAAGGTTGTCTTGTGGCTAATAAAAGACGTTGATATTGAAAATAGACAGATCAAGGATGACAATGAGAAACCCATAACATAATTCCAGCCTTCTAACTTATACATCTACTACAAGCTTCCCAAACATTAAGTAACATGACAAACGATTGGGTGACATAGTTTTCCCAAAATAAGAATTATCACAAGAATTTAGAAAGATGGTGGATAAATGAAAAGGTATTCAAGGCAAGAAAACACAAATTTTATCCAACCACTTTCCTTAGACTCCCATATAGAAATGTAGTAGCACTAATGAGCAAATTATACGGGGAGAAGGATGCTACCCAATTCAAAAAAATCGTGGATTCCACTAATTTTCCAAGTACTAGAGGTTGGAAGGATTTTCAATTAGTTGAGCATAATGTCTACAACTATGAGGGAGGCCATCTCCAAGGAGAAATATTACACTTTGGGAATTCATCCAGAATTTTACATGCCATCATACCTGCTAGATGTAGTTTGTGCAACAAATCAATTTGCATGGATGGTATGACAATGGAAACCAAATGTTAAGTACCATGCACATCATAAATGGGACAAATTGTTTAAATTTTCTCTTCAGTAATGACATGATAATCAAAGGTGAATTGTTATAAGCTTATGCACGGTCTTATGTTTGGAAACTAGCCCATAGGTTAAATGGGATAAGTGATAGTTGGATAATGATGGTACAAAAGTGACGTCGATCACATGGGATTCAAAAGAAGAAAGGTATATTAGTAAAGAATTAGTTTGAGAGTTAATATTAGTTTCATTACTATGGTGTGTGGGTAGGTGCAAGTTCTATAGACAATGAAATGTCCAAACTAGTCATTCAATGATGTAGCTCTAAGAACAACAACACCGACGTTGTATACTGATATAAGGCACCAACACCTGCGCTACTAGTGGGGGTGGAGGCACTATCCATCGTTTATCCTCTTAAACCTAGAGTCATGGGAGGGATGTGCCAAGGCACGCTCCCTAAGATGTGTGATGATGACTACCAATTGCCTACTATGGAAGCTTGGTTTATATAGTCGACATTCCCGCTTATGGGTTCTATCTAGAGTTAGGTCAATATAGTTGACACTCCAAGATATTCTAGTAGAGGAAGGATAGGATGATAAATATAGTTGTGAATCATGATGGAAGGGAGCAAGTAGATAAGAGTGTTGTGGAAGTTGGAACAAGTTGGTTAATTATGTGCTCTTGTATTACTCTTGTGTGATAAACTCAATATATTGTGTCATTTGGATTGTATTATAATAATATAATTAGTAAGATTGTTAGATGTTATATTTATTGGTTGTTGGCTTGCATGCTTGGATGAGAACATATAAGAACTATGCATTATAGGAGATAATTGTTGTCATTAGTGCACACATGAGCTATGTATGCATCGATTACACCTACATACCTTGCGTGTGTACACTAATATTATTTCAAATTATAAATTAATTAATATCATATTATTAATTAAAATTGATGCATATTGGGTTGATTGAACATTTTATTCTATAATAAAAGTGGGTAGATTACATTATTATTAAACAAAATGCATTTTCATTTAAATATAAAATTTGGTTTTATCCATTAAAAAGAAGATATGATCCGTTAACTTCTTTTCCAAATTGAATTTATTGATTCGATTTACTTTGTAAGAGGACATGTTAATGAAATTAATGTTGGGATAAGATTTCATGATTCAAAAATTATTATGTACCTTTCTAGAAAGGAGTGCACCACTCTCTCCAAGGGGGAGGAAGGTTGTGGAAGAATGCATAATAGGGATATGAATTTAATAAATAGAGGGAATAAAAGGAGAACGAGGTTGGTCTTTTTATTGAAGAGGGAAGGGCATTAAACTCTACAATTGAAACTATTGAATGTTTCATTGAACAAGTTATAGGTTGTTAGGTTGCTTTTGTTCTTAGATTTTCGGGCACATAAGGCCAAGGAATCTACGATTTTTTGGATCTATGGAGCCGAATAGGTTATTCCTAGCTAGCTAGGAGGTAAACTCTAGTTTGGGTAGTTGGTTGTAGTAGAGCAGAAGAATAATCAAAGAACTCAAGTACTTGAGTAGTTCACTAAATCAAATGGAGCTAGAGGTATTCTATTGATATCTACCTTGTTCTAGATTAATCCTAATGATATCTACGTAAGTGTCTATTAATTATCTATCTAAGTTAAATTGCTAGAAGAAACAATATGATGGATGTTGAAAGAATTAATTATTATGCTTTAGAAAATAGAAAAAATAGTTAAATGTAGTTGTACATGTATTAAATTGTTAGAAATTATGTTTGCTTGCACAATAGTTTAGATTTAACACTTAAGGAACCTAGATAGAAAAACTAAGGGCCTTATGTAGGAGGTTGCATATCAAATATACATATACAAATTCATAGCCTCCCTCACAAGAGATTAGAAATCTCCCTAGCCTACTTTGCCGTTGTTCTTAGGATCATATGGCATATACAATGTTAAATCTACTAAAGCAAAGGGTGAAGCCTTGATGCCTTACCACTTTTGAGAGGATATATTCAAACAATGTTACCCTCTCAATTCAAAGGACGTTACCCTCTCAACATGGTAGCACATCACTACGCGATGCTTAGGAAAACTTGTCCTTATCAACCTGAAAACTAGCAATAATAAAATATCTACATCAGGGTTATATCTTATGAAGATACATTAGCAAAGGTAAATAGAGTGCAAACAAACAAACAAAAGAAAAAGGAGGAGATAAGAAAAAAGAAAAGGGATCAAGAAACCATAGAAAAGGAATTAGAGCGAGAATGCATAAGAAAGGAAGAAGAAGATGCCAAGGCCACAGTAAAGGTAGAATAAAAAGAAAAGCAAGAATTAAGGGACTAGGAAGTACGAAATGAAAGGAAAAGAAAAGAGGATGTTGATAAAAAAGGATTGAATATGAAAGTCAAAGGCTGGATAATGAAGCAAAAGCAGTCGTAGAAGGTAAATTAAAACAAGAGGAAGATTAGAGAAATGTAGTTAAGTAAACATGGGCAAAGACATCAAAGCCATAGGGATCAAATACCCAAAAGATGATAGATATGCTTTCCATGCAGACAATAACATGAGGCCGCAAGGTACGAGACATGCACCATAGGAAGACATGGAACAAGGGGCCATCCTAGATTCCTTTGTGTTTCATAAGAAAATGAAGCATGTAATAAAACAAACTCATAAGAAATTGAAGATTTCAGAAAATCAGGAATTGCTTGTTACCACTAAAACTATTGTGATTTATAGTACATAAATAGATCCCATTGCAACAACTACAATTGGAGTTGCTTGCTAAGAAGCAAATAAGTCCAATGTGATAAAAATAGTTAAAGAATTAGTAAAGTGCAAGAAAAATATAGAGGATTTAGAGCATCGGGTAGAATACTACAAAGCAGAGACAATAAGCCTCACTAAATATAAGGTGTGTGCAATGAACATGCAAAATGAGTTAATGTAGCTTAAAAGTTATTATTCAAAAGGTTACATGATTTATAGAGATGTGAAGATTCTTCACAATGCCTAACGTTCTAAAAAAAAAGATGAAGATAAAAAAGAAAAATCAACAAAGAATACAAATGAACCTCAACAAATACAAGAAATAGCAGTGAGAAGAAACAAAAGCTCCTATAGATCTCATAAGGATGAGTAAGAAATATATTTATTATCACCTTGCTCCTATAGATCTCCTAAGGATGAGTAAGAAAGATATTTATTATCACCTTGTAGCCTTGGCAAACTAAAAATCAACTTGTATAAAATTAGAAAATAACATTGAGTGCTCCTTCAACAAATGTCACCAATTGTTCGAAAAAGCTAAAAGAGTTATTAAAAGACGTCACATTCCTTTAACTGTAGTTGTGAGTCAAGTGCGCCTTGAACAATATAGCAATGTAGGGAGGATTTGGAGAATAATATAAAGTTGAAAAATGTAGTTATATAAACAATTCCAAGTGTGACTAATACAAGATTGAAATAATATACATCAACTCCAATAAAAAGAGATTAATTTAATTAATTAATTTTCACCAATACCTTATAAAAGGGTATGGAAACAAATGTCAAAAGACTTGATTATGTATGAGTTGGCATTGAAGCACTTGACCTTTCGACATTTTTTCGAATCACTGTCAGCATATGAGGTTTGACATGCATAATTCAAGATAAAGATTAAGGGAGAATATAACTTTATAATGATTCTAATAAAATATTGTGGTTTGGAAACCAAAGGCCAGCAAAACACATTCAAGATGAAGTTAGTTTTAGAAAATCTATAAATGTAACTTTGCAGAAGCAGGAGAGAGTTTTTGTTTGTAATGGAGAATTAGGGAGAAGCCATTGTTGGCCAAGATGTTGAGAGAGACTATGATTCCAGTGTTTTGTATGGAATTTCCCATCCCTTGTTGATGTAAGAAAACTTCTTAATGTGTAGATTATTATTTAATTTAGGATTTGGACTTATTTTTATTAATGTGTAGATTATTATTTAATTTAGGATTTGGACTTATTTCTATTTATCTCTCGATTGTTTGGTTATATTTCATGAATGTGGAACTATGGCCTTTTGTTTAATTACAAAATGTGTTTAATTAATAATTGGTTGTGTGTTTTTGCCATTGTTTTCTCAAGAATTTTTGCTGAAAATAATTGTAGAGGTGCAGTTGGTTGTGTTCAAATACCTTAGTAATTAGTTTATAGATAAACATCTAGGATAGATATGTATATTGCATATAGAATAAGACTACATTTTAAAGCAATCCTCAAAACTTGTATTAGTTGTCGATCCAAAAATAGGATAGATTTCCTATTATAAACAGTGTGAGATCTGATTGGGACCTCACATTCCGAAAAACCCGCTGATTGCTTAGAACATTTCCCCATGTCAATAGGGTCATGGACATCATGCATAAATTGTTGTGTGTTGTGATAACTTTTTTATTTTTCCAATGGTATTCTTGTTTCTTTTCCCGTGCACCTACATTTCCCATTTAATAATTTTTTTACTGATATTTCAAACAATTTTATTTATATAGAGAGTCAAAGGGTTTTTTATTACTTTGTTGGGGTTTGTAAACCACTTGCACGAACGCCACTTCAATTCCATTTTCTTAATTACACCTTATATTTTAAAAAATTGTAAAAAAATGATGGAAAGGTATATACAATGGTGAGCATATCCTCTTCCTTAGAGCAACAAGAGCTGGAGGAAAATCAGAATACTCAACTAGGTTCAAAAAGTAGTAATATTTTATTAACATAGTTCCTTTGGCTAGAAGCTAATGGTGAAACTCGTCTCACCACATAAAACAAAAGGAAGATAGGGAGCTAACTTCATGAGCAAAACAAACTTATACCTAGTTTTACACAGAATAAATAAAGCTAAGATCTTCATACAATGCTAAAGCCTTGCAAACGTAGGGCGAGCTTGAGAGCAATCACCAAATAAACCAAACTGCCAACAAACATTGGCCTGAAGCAACCTTGAACACTGATCCTCAAGAAACCTCCAACATTGCTTCGCAAACTGGCACCCCCAAAATATTTGCTTTACAGTCTCAGACCATAGACAAACATGTCAGAGGCCATTACAAATCCCACTCTTGGCCAGTGTGGCATTGGACGGAACCCTCTATTAAATCATCAACCATGCAAAAACTCTATGCTTATAAGAAAGCCGATATGACCAAACACTATGAAACCAACAAATTCATCTATCCTCTTAATCCCTAGATATCCAACAAGCATTAAGGACCAAGGATTACAAATACCTCTAATGCAGAATGGAAAAAGACAAAGAAATTCATAATGTTGAAGCAGTCAACCAAAGCACCCGACTCCAATCTCTTCAAAATAACTCTACCTCTGAGATAAGCCCTCATAACTCCATAACACCATAATCGAATGACAATTAGAAGCAAGGAGATTCTTTAGCAAGAGAACGACACTCCTTCCGAGAGCTAGAGGCTGAATTCCACAAATCACCCTCCATTCCATTTTTACACAATACCTTTCGGCAAAAAAAAATGTAAAGATTATACAATTTGAAGACTACCATGATGTGATGTAGATTCAAAAAATATGTATTCTACATATTCCTTGTACCACCTTTAATCCTCGTAGTCATGGTTGGTTTTGTTGTTGAATATCATTTTATGTGAATAATCGATGATCAGTTGTGGACTGCTCCCCACTCGTGAGATACTTAGGTGACTCGTGGATGAGGCACGACATCATATTTGGTATTTGGTATTCAAGGATAGAGTACACTACTAATGTTATAGACTACTTTAAATATAGATTACACCACCAAATTTCCACCTTTGTTCACAGTCTAGAGAACCTTATCTCGGGTACACCCTTGTTTTTTTTGGTACTTTGGCGAGATTTGTTGTGCTAACTTGGCAGGTCTCTCCTGGTGACTCCAGCTGAAGAAAAATAATAGGAGTACTCTATAAAGACAAGGAATCCAGATGATGTGGCAACTTCTTATGAATTGTGGATAGATATATTGGATTTTTCATGCATTCCGGGATATCCACATTAGTATGTCATTCAAGATGATGGGAAGGCACTTTTTCCATTATTTCATGAATATAAGTATCATGCAACAACACATATTTGGGCATGCATGCAATTTCTCCAAGGAAGTAATATCATACATGAGGATACGATAATGAAGCTCTTTATACTACTCTCAACTTAGAGGACAACTTGGATGTCAGAAATTGGTATGAAGGATTTCCTCGTAACAAATTTTATTCACTCGGGCAGTTGATCAATGTGTTCAGTAAGGAATGGGATCATGATATAGAGGAACACGAAAGAAAGGCCTTGATCAACCATATATGGGAATAGACCTTGGGAAACAACCAAAAACAAGATGGTCCTAGTAAGGAAATCGAAGAGGATATTCCATTTGAATTTAAAGATCATGACAATCCGACAGATGCATAAATGGAAATAAGTTTTGCTCCTCTTGATTTGTCAAACTTTCTAGGACGTTCAAATGAGTTACCAAAGATATTTTGTCATGCATTCAAGGGTGATCATGGTAATGCCTTGCACCATATTGAATGGTTCATGACATTGGCTACAAAATACAACATTAAAAAGGAAGAAAACGTTTACATGAGATCATTCGTTCTTCACCTAGGAGAAAAGGCTCTCGCTTGGTTTGTGGACCTACAAAAATGAACAATATTGTCCTTTGTAGAATTGGTAGAAAATTTTTGTAGCTACCGGGATCCAGAGTAGCATGACAAATGGATGCCTCATGTCGAACATGCAAGGAACTTGTTCAATAAAGAAATCCATAACGAAAATTAGATTGAAGAAGTTGTTGTTCAAGACCCAATTGATGATATCTCAAACACAGTGTCTAGAGATGAAGTTCCTCATGAAGATGAAGATGATTGTGATCCTACATATGAAGGCCAAGAATTCCTAGTTGAAGAAGTTAAAGAGCTGAGCAAAAAGGTGAGTTTTCCTTGCCACCAAACAACAACTTTTTATGACATCTCAGATCTCTTGGAGCATAATGACAGAATTGATGAGGACGATGATTATTGGAAATTTATGGGTCCTCCACTTTACGATTCTTCGAGACCTAGTAGTGTGGTTTCCAAACTCTATAGTAACAGAAAAAAAAAGTCAATGAAGTCTTCTTTCCATTCATAGAAGAACCAAAGGCTAATATGGATCAGTTTGAGCCAGAATTCGATATTGTTTGGGATGAGGCAGTCATCACTACCTCAGACAAGGATATGGAAGACATAATCACTAAAATCCTTGTTGGACAAGATACAATCATTCCATCTCCTCATGATGTTGATAATGAAGATTGGGTCAACCCCTTTTCCCTTACATTTGATGATGAAGTACCCCAAGATGTGGGTCTTATTGCCAGTATAGATGAGTGCCATATGCAGATGTCTTACTATGGTTTGGGGTCTTATATCTCTGGTGATATCTCCGTGGATTCAATTCAGTCATACTTATCCAGCATGGATGATAATGAGGCAGGTTATACAAGGGGTTATCTTGCAATTATTCAGAGCCCAGCTAATCATTCCTAGCTTTGTTCCTCAAGCAGTATTCAAGCAATTGCTCAGCTTTTTATGTCCAGTGTCGGTAAGCCTCCAACAATGCATTTCAATAAAACCAACCTAGGTATGTGGACAAGTATGACATTCTTTTCACATTGTCACGATTTCTATTGTTTATCTTTTCGTTTGAAATGTGAAGGCATAAATTATGTGGTTGACAATTTCAAAATTTTAAAGATCATTAGGGGTACTAACATGATAATTATAAAAATGAACAATATGCTTGTATCTCCAAAGAAATGTTCAAACAAATTGCAACTGATATACCAAGATTTGCAAGGTCCACCTCCACCAATGGTCTCTCAAATTGACGATCATGCAACAAATTTTAGGCACAATTTTTTCTCAATGCCAGTATATGATGAAGATGGTTCATACCTTAGACTGGTGGAAGCCTGGATAAATGGAGCTTGTGAAAATAACCGTTCTTTGTGGCAGAAATATCAAAGCTTCCAGGTCCCCGTAGTCACCCAACCTTCGTCTCCTATCATGATCAAGACCTTGGTACGTATTTGCTTGATGATTGACGAGATCGTATCACAGATATATTCCAAAGACAAAGGTAAAGGACCAGGTATGAATTGCTTACTCAAATGGTTACATTGGTGGTAGACTTCACTTAACCCTTCTTGATTCTTATGTTTAGCATATGTAGGTTTAGTTCACTTGAGTTAGGCATATATGGTTACCCATGCATTGCATTTGACGTTCTTCATATCTACATAGGTTAGTCGCTTGTTTATTCAATTTTATTTTCAAGGGCAAGGCAGAAGTGTCTACCTCATGGTATTTTGATTTCCTTGGTCGTTTGACATGTGTGTAGGTCTACAGGTACCCAGATGATTCATGGATTCTTGAGCACCCCGGGAGGAGCACTCGTCCCACAGTTGGAACCAGTGTTACGTGGTACCAGTACCAACGCACCTTCATATATGTTCCAGGGAGAGAGGAACATTTTTTTCGACTTGGAGGGATGTGTTCTGTCCTTTTTCCAGAGTGTGGGTTATGGCCAGACCCTTTGTTATCTCCCAGGGGTACTATGGCTTAGTGGCATTAATGACTGCCTCGTAGAAGGGCTTGAAGCCATGAGGTTGGTGTCTGGGGCCCCCAGGGGTGGGTCATTGGATCACATGATCCCTACCTTACTTTATCACATTGGTGGCACTTTCTTTCATCATTGAGGTCTATGCCTCTACTCTAGGCCACCATCCACACCCTCTTGGTCCTCCAGTTCACCAGTGCCCTCTCCCCTTGGGCCCCTCTTGATGATGATGTCATCCTCCAGGCCAGGCTGCAATGCTTGATTAGGGGGGAGTTGAGGGATTTTCACTACTGTTGGGGTTAGATGGGGCATGACGAACCCCCCCCCCCCCCTCTACAGCCTGGCCTTCAGAACAGACCGATATGCTTATTTTTAGCTATTTTAGTCATGTGTTGGTAAATTCTAGGGAAAATGCCCCATAGTACCCACATTTTTTATTATTTTATATTATTATTGTTTTAATTTTAAGTTGACATTTTATAATTTCAAATTAACATTTTAAAAGGCATGTCGACCTGGATATTTTTATTTTTGTAAAGTGAGTGTGAGAAAAGTATAAATGCACTTCTCCTCACTTCGTTTTAACATAACAACTTATGGGATAAAACACTATGCTACTTTTTTACCCTTCTTAGGGCTCTTGGAGTGATGCGCACCTTTTGACGATGGATGTATTTTCTGGTTTGGAGGCAATCTTTTGAAGATATCTTTTGTTCTTGCTCTTTGCTAAGGTGATGCTAGAGTTTTTTGCTTAACACATGCACAAGGAGGTATCTATGTTTCTTCTCTTGTTTTCTCTTTGTTAAATGTTGAATGTGATGCTTGTTTAAGGTTGAATGGTAGCCATTAGTGCTACATTTTGTCTAAGCTAGGTCATTTTCATCCATTTAGTTACCTTAGCATTGTGAAGGACCTCCTCTAGAAGGAGTCCTTTGAAGCTTGAGATTTAGGTCTCCAAGTTTTTCCCTAACTAGGCCTCCTCTAACCAACCCTTGGGGTTGTCAAGGAAGGCCCTAGTTGGCCAAACTTTGCGAGCACCATCTCAGGAGGAATACCATTTTCCTTGATGCCCTAAGGTTAGGGTAAAACCTTAAAACCCTAAGTTTGTCCATTTTCTCTACATCAAACACTAGTTTGTATTTTTTGTAAATATTATTGCTAGGTTAAACTTGTATTTTCATGTATAAATTTGCATTTTCATGGTAGAATTAGGGTTAGAATTAGGTCTGCAATTTTATGACAAAAACCCTAAAAATAAAAATAAAAAAATCAATTTTTGGCTTCCCTAAAATTTCAGCCCTTCCTCCTATAAATTTAGCCTGCCTTTATTGTTCCTAAGAACCCTAGGGTGAAATTTAGGAGCCCTAAAAATCCCAAAATTACAAAAAAATTGCTAAAAGCCCTAATTTTACATGTGCAGATATTATTTTGGGTTAAATTTGTGTGATTTAGGTCTGATTTTTACATTTTTTGTATATAATTTTCATAAAATTAAATGTTAAAAAGCCCTAATTTCTGAAAACCCAAACCCTAGTTGCACTCCATATACCTACATAAATCAAGACAACAAAAAGATGATTAAACTTGGATTATTTTTTGTTTTTTTATTTTTTTATTTGACCAAGGGAGAATTCTGAAAGTCTTTAAAAGAGGTCTGAATTACTGACCATAAAATCTGAAACTTGCATTTCTGAGAGTGTCTTTACAGTGCTAAATTTCTGATATAAACTTACAAACTGAAGTGATGCATTGGTTCAATAAAGGGTTCATATTTCAATACTAATTTGGGTAATTTTTACATGAAGAAGGTCCGAAAAGTAGTATTACAGCCTGATATATTTTAGATATTTGATGACATGGTTGCTTAGAATTTGACTTACTCTTTGCATGCATCTTTATAAATTTCATTGCCATTATTTGACATCAAAGGAAAGATATCCTTACTGTTGATATGTATTTCTAACATGTTACTATCCTGACATAGCGCTGCATCTTTTTCACTTCTTAAATGTGGTTAGAAGATACTAGCTAAATTTAAAGTTGTAGTTGTTTTTCATCTCACTTTCGTTTTTATGGTTATCCCTCCTATCACTACTATATTTTACTAACATACAGACCTGAAACAAATACTTCTAGGTGTTCTTTAAGGTGATGACATCATTGGATCTTGTATTGTAATTAGTTGGTATGTTTATGGTATGCAAGTGCAAGTTCGATATTGTTAAAATCTTGATGTTATTCTTATGAAATTGACAATAACAACCACACTGCTTATATATCTTCAAACAAAATCTGATACAAGGTATTATGTCATTGTCATAAAGTATTTGGATATCTAGATTGCTTGCCTCACGCTTTGATTGAGTATCTTATGGACAACTAGGCTTATTTGGCAAGTGTATATGTAACCCACTATCGAACCTAACATTGATTGATTCTCTTAAGGGTTTGTTAAATATTGGATGATAAAATAGTATGTCTTCTTCATTCTCCTAAATTTATTTGTCTAAGGCACTGGATTTTTAATATTCTTGTCAAAGAAGAAATAGTTTTCCTTGTCTTAAGGTGTTTGTAGGCCACATAAGGGCTCTTCCCCTTGGAGGTTCTGACTCTCCAAAGAAGTTAAGGAATTGGCTAAGGTGACAGTGGTAATTTCTCTCATATTTGTCATCGGAGACTAGCCTTGCTAGTTCATCCAGTAACAGGATGTAGATTCCAAAAAAAATTATTCTACATATTCCTTGTACCACCTTTAATCCCCATAGTCATGGTTGGTTTTGTGTTGAATATCATTTTATGTGAATAATTGATGATCAGTTGTGGACTGCTCTCCACTCGTGAGATAATTAGGTGACTCGTGGATGAGGCACGGTATCATATTTGGTTTTTGGTATTCAAGGATAGAGTACACTACCAATGTTATAGACTACTTTAAATATAGAGTACACCACCAAATTTCCACCTTTGTTCACAGTCTAGAGAACATTGCATGCACCGTAGCATAGTCCTATTTTCTCGGATCAGACGAAGTGGACTAATGTCTACTTCGTCTGTGCAATTCAATGTGTACCAAATCAGTGTTCTACTTTCCTAGTACAACAAATAGATCCTCAGCTTCCTCCAATTTGAGTTATCCTCTTGTTCCTTGCAACATTCTGTGTGCACCAAATAGACACTATTATCCTGGTTCTCCAAAAATGTCCTTTACATCCCTTTAACATTATATGCAGTAAATACTTTCTCTACTTTTCTAGAACGTAAATCAACCCCTCTTTTTCTCCACAGCACATTGATTCTCTACTTTTATAAAACATAAATCCTCTTTTTCTCCATAGTACTTTGCATCCACCAAAAAGATCCTTGATGCAGGAGCATCCTTGGGTATTTGGCAATCCCACATCACACGAAAGATTTGAGTTTAGTTTTACCATTTTGTCGAATTCTAATAATAGTTCCTAGTATTTAACAAAGGGAAAAGGGACCACAATGCAGAGACCAAGGCATCAATCTAAGAGTCTCTTTGTTAGATTCTACATGGCAGCCGATGATTAGTGATGATATGAACCCAGTTGACACGGTCAACTATGATTTGCTAGATATGATGTGGACCATGTTAAGATTCAATATGCGAAGATAGATAACATCAATATTCCATTCAATTTCACAACAATAGCATATATAGGATCATTGAAAGAACAACAAGCACAGCATAAACACAAGAGACACAATTTATCCTAGGAAACCCTCATGGGGTAGAAAACCCAGCAAAACTTCCTCAATAGAGATGACCAACAAATACAAAGATGTAATCCCCAAACAAGAGCTCCTTCTCCTCCTTTGCAAATCTCTCTCTCTCTCCTATGCGCAATTCACAAGTGAGTGAATGAGTGAGTATAAATGAGGAACACACCTCCTCTATTTATACTCTACTTCTACTTGACTTTTACACTTGACAGGTCGGCCTCAATAGTTTATTCTCTTCCTGACTGGGCCGACCCCTCTAGGGGACTTAAACACCCCATTACAAATGATTCTTAAGGGATCTATTGCCCCGACTTACATGGGAGGATTTACCTCAATGACTTTACATAATAATAACATCCCGACGGAGGAATAAAACATCTCCGAATGAATAATAATAAAGTACAAATAGAATATTCTTTGAAGTTACAATATTTCAACACTCCCCCTTAACGAGAAGGATATTATAACGACATTTGCAGGAGCGAGGAGTCATCAACTACATGATACATGATACATCTATAAATCATTGGAAGCTTTCTTCAATCATCATCAGTAACTCAAATAGCTACTGGAACATTTTCAATATCTTCAATACTGGAACATCAACATCTTCAGTATTGAGTCTTCGTCTTCTGCAGCACTCGATCATCTACAGCAACAACATCATCTGGATCTCCTGATCAACAACATCATCTAGATCTCTCGATCAACAGCATCATCATCTGGATCTCCCAATCAACAACATCGTCTGGATCTCTCGATCAACCGCATCATCATCTAGATCTCCCGATCAACAGCATCATCTGGATCTCTCTATCAACAACATCATCATCTGGATCTCCCGATCAACAGTATCATCATCTGGATCTTCCGATCAACAACATCATCTGGATCTTTCGATCAACAGCATCATCATCTGGATCTTTCGATCAACAGCATCATCTGGATCTCTCGATGAACAGCATCATCATCTAGATCTTTCGATCAACAACATCATCTGGATCTCTCGATCAATAGCATCATCATCTAGATCTTCCTATCAACAACATCATATGGATCTCTCAATCAACAGCATCATCATTTGGATCTTCCGATCAACAACATCATCTGGATCTTTCGGTCAATAGCATCATTATCTGGATCTTCCCATCAACAGCATCATCGTCTAGATCTCTTAATCAACACCATCATAATCTGCAACACACATGATCCAATTACGGGATGATCAATCCCTCTCACTTTAGGACATGAGTCCAAGGATGATAAAATCCTGATCCACTTATGGGATGATCAATCCCTATCACTTTAAGACACCATATCATGTCTAGGGACGATGCAATCCCAACCACAATGCCAGTCCTTTTTCATATTGGATGTGACCTAGAACAAATCTAGGATTTACAACCACGAAGCTAGTACTTTTTCAATTGGGCTGTGACCTAAATCAAATCTATGATTCACAACCACAGAGCCAGTACTTTTTCAACTGGTGTGTGACCTAGATCAAATCTAGGATTTACAACCACAGAACCAGTACTTTTTCAACTGGTGTGTGACCTTGATCAAATCTAGGATTTACAACCTGTGAATGGTCACTTGCTACGACACTGAGCAGTCCAGGAGCGTACATTACATCATTACAGGACTTGCGAATGATCACCCGTTGCTATACTGAGCAGTCTAGGAGTGCACATTACATCATTCCAGGCTCAACATCTTTCTCGAAGACAAGAGTCTACGTATTCCTTTAGGACATGTGTCCAGGGATGATACAATCCACTCGTCAACTTAGACCAAGTTTAAGGACCACTCATCGACCTCATCATCGGTATCATCGACCTCGTTGTCAGTATCATCGACCTTATCGTCGGGATAGGTATCCTCATCATCGATACAAGTATCCACAACATCGATACAAGTATCCACATCATCGACCTCATCGTTGGTACAGGCATCCTCATCATCGATACAAGTATCCACATCATCGACCTCATCGTCGGTACATGCATGATACAGGTATCCACATCATCGATACAGGTATCCACATCATTGATACAGGTATCCACATCATCGACCATATCACTCCCCCTTTCGAGGAGGGTCCTTTTGAACTACACCAAGCTTGTCTCGAAAATACTCAAACTTTACTCGAGACAGAGGTTTGGTCAATACATTAGCAACTTGATGATCGGTGCTCACATATTCGAGATTTATAGCTCCTTTCTGCACCATATCCCGTATATAGAAATATCGGATCTCTATGTGCTTTGACTTGTCATGAAACATTGGATTCTCTGTCATCTTAATATAACTCTGGTTGTTACACAGGATCACAGTGGAGTCCATCTCTAAGTCAAATAATCCTGATAACAACTTCCGAAGCCATATGGCTTCACAACTAGCAAAGCAAGCTGCTATATATTCTGCTTCAGTCGTGCTGAGAGCCAGACTGGACTGCTTCCTGCTAAACCACGAGATCATAGCAGATCCCAGACAATAACATCCACCCAATGTGCTCTTTCTGTCTGAGACATTTCCAGCCCAATCTGCATTTGTATAACCATACAATCTGAAGTCATCATCTCTAAGATAATATAGACCAAAGTCTATCGTACCTTTAGGTACCTCATCACATGCTTTGCCGCTATCAGGTGAACACATCTAGGTTCCACTAGATACTGACTCAAGGTGTTCACAGCAAAGCATATATCTAGTTTGGTATTCGTCAGATACATCAATGACCCAATAATCTGTCTGTACTGAGTTACATCAACCAATTCTGACGATTCATTAGCCAACAACTTCAAGTTGGAATCCATGGAAGTGGTCATGGCCTTACATTCCAACATATCAAATCTTTTCAAGATTTCCACAACATACTTTCCTTGGTTGAAAAAGATTCCTTCTGGGCCTTGCCATACTTCCAAACCTAGGAAGAAACCTAGGAAGTAATGCATTAATCCGAGAGCTTTCATCTCAAATTCTGTAGCTAGCTTCTTCTTGCTTTCCATGATCTGTTTCCCATTCCCTGTTAGAAAGAGATCATCCACATACAGTAATAGTATGACAGGTTCATCATCCATAACCTTAAGGTAAAGGTTAGAATCAGCTTTACTTTTGGTCAAGCCCAAGCTTGTCAAGAAGCTATCAATTCTCCCTCTGTGACTGAATATCATTCACACTCTACATTGAGTGATCTTCTGCATATCTATCTGTGCTATCTCCTGTCAGATGGGTCTACTGATATGAGCCTCAAGATCATTCGAACTCTATGGTGAGTTCCTTCTTGCATCCATCTAAGAGAAGAATGTCATCTGTATATAGAAACCATCTTCGACCTTATAGCAAAGGTTGAAATCCGCATCACCCATGGTGATCATTAAGCTCATCAAATGACTATCGATCCTGGGTACCCGTATAGAGCTTTCTTCAGTTGTGTGATTCTCTATCGAATCCTGGGAGTTTGCTCGATTCACACTTCTTCTTCAATTCCACAATTAAGAGAATGGTCTTGTCTAGCCACTTGGAGCAAACATCTCGTCATGATTCTCTCCCTCTTTCTAAGAGAATCCTCTAGCCACAAGCCTTCTATAGTACGTTTGATTTGTAAGTCTTCTTGTTGAACATCCATCACTTGTTCTTTGGAATAGGTGTTCATCATCCTTCTTTTGTAGATCATAGCACATGATCTTTCCTACAAATCAAAGTTAATTACATGATTAGTGATACTTCATAATCATCAAATCATGTTGACATGATAACCTATTATGCATACAACTATTACGAGCAATATCATTAACTATTCAAAGATTCAAATAACAACTCAAATACTTATCTTTTATGTTTGTGTGGTTGCTCCCTGCTTGATCTCTATTTTCTCTTTGAACTTCTATCCATTCTGTACCACTATGCATGCTTAAGTGTGTACTAGTTTCATCATTGACTTTCCTCAAGATCTCATACATAATCATACATTCATTAGCATAATCTTAATACTATCAAAACATTATGATTCTAAATAATCTTAAGCATGTATGGTCATGATCATTTCATACACAGGTATACTTATCTAAGATCCTAACAAAGTAGGATTCTAACTTGATATAGGAAAACATACATGGATTATCATGCTTGCTAGTTATGTCTAACATACCCAAACAATGTCTTCTTTGTTCTCTTCGATGATTTAGAGACCCCGTGCTAGTAACCTGCATATCTCATAAGTTAAGCATTGTATAACCAAATTATACATACCTTGTAAGTAGAGCTTCTATGTGATAAATGACTATGGATGAGTCTTTGTCTTCATGTCATCATGGTCATATGGATTTGTCTTTCTTGATGTACCTTCATGTTAGCAAACAACATCATCCTCATACAACATCACAAGTGCATTAATACAATCATAAGTGTCATAACCCTAATCAATGAATGTCTTCTATTATTCACATGCATTCATATTTTTATTAAGGTTATCAGACAATCTAAAATTAATCATAATTGTACTAACCTCAATAATATGAAGACAAACAGATTTCAAAACATACCTGTATCTCCTCAAGTCATACTTGTCGAGATTGCTTGTAGTCTTCTCTATAAGGGTAAAAACCCTAACCATCCAAGGTAGATCACTTGTAAACATCTTATATGGGTTCGTGGTTCTAGGACGATAGAATATCAATGCCATTTAAACCTCTTTCATTGCTGCCCTACAA
Source organism: Larix kaempferi (assembly GCA_027924585.1). Classification (NCBI taxonomy): domain Eukaryota; kingdom Viridiplantae; phylum Streptophyta; class Pinopsida; order Pinales; family Pinaceae; genus Larix; species Larix kaempferi. The sequence continues at coordinate 5,647,564 of BSBM01000177.1, read as the reverse complement.
GTCTCCCAACTTTGCTATGGTTTCTTCTTACTTGGAAACCCTAATTTCCAATCTCCTTCCTCCCACAACAGTTTGATGGAGGATCAATATCTATGATGAATGGACTCCAAATCCATTATCAAGGTTTCCAATGTTGCATCAAGTGTCTCCAACATTGTATCAGGTCCTTCCATACCTAAAAAACTGAAAACCCTAAATGAGAGCTTATTCCTCCTCTTCCTTGATTTCCTCTGTTGAGCCATTTCAGATGTGACGTATTGTTTCTGGTGTATCTCTAAAATTTCGGATCTGCAGGGTCTGAAACTTCGTCCTGTCGTAGCCAGACCTGTCATATTTCCAACCCCACAGATTTGAGCTTCATTGGATTCTCCATCAAAGAGATATGCTCAGTTTTTCAACATGACCTGTTTAAGGGATGAAACAACATAGCGAACTTGTATAGAGTGCCACGTGTCATTGTTTCATCTTCGGCCTCCGAAACTCGGACCTGTGAAACTAAAGTTCGTTCCCTAACTGTCACTTTTTACGGAATTCCATTTGGAGCTTCCAATCCCGAGATATGACCCTTTTCCCTAGGTCACTTGTTTAGGGCTTCATTCTGGAAGAGGCAGAAACCCTAACTTGTATGGATCATATCTCAGAAAGTATAACGAATATGAGGCTGAAACTCTGACACAAGGTACAGGAAAATTTCATCTTCGGCCTATCCAAGTTTCAAATCCTGAACCTTTGCCAAAATGGATTTATATCGAAAGTTCCACGATGACTAGGTTTTGCTATACAAAACCCTAACTTTCAAATTGTCGCAAGTGAAACAAGTGTCGTAAGTGCCATACATTGCCTTCCTTCAGGTTAGCTCTGATACCATGTTAAGATTCAATATGCTAAGATAGATAACAGCAGTATTCCATTCAATTTCACAACAATAGCATATACAGGATCACTGAAAGAACAACAAGCAAAACATAAACACAAGAGACACAATTTATCCTGGGAAACCCTCATGGAGTAGAAAACCCAGCAAAGCTTCCTCAATATAGATGACCAACAAATACAAAAATGTAATCCCCAAACAAGAGCTCATTCTCCTCCTTTGCAGATCTCTCTCTCTCTCTCTCCTATGCGCAATTCACAAGTGAGTATAAATGAGGAACACACTTCCTCTATTTATACTCTACTTCTACTTGACTTTTACACTTGACAGGTCAGCCTCAGTAGTTTATTCTCTTGCTGATTGGACCGACCCCTCTAGGGGACTTAAACACCCCATTACAAATGACTCTTAAGGGATCTATTGCCCCAACTTACATGGGAGGATTTACCTCAATGACTTTACATAACAATAACATCCCGACGGAGGAATAAAACATCTCCGGATGAATAATAATAAAGTACAAATAGAATATTCTTTGAAGTTACAATATTTCAACAGATCCATCAACTAGATCAGTAAATCCCAAGAGTTTGAAAGCCTATAAAGTGGCCCTTGAAACTCATTTGAAGGTAGCTTGGAAAAGCTCAATAGCATGAGAGAAGTGGTTATCCGTAAACTGTAGGCTCATAACCTGACAGTCTCACTAATACAGACCTCTGCAGAAAAGTAATTAAATGTTCTCTGTTTTTTCTGTCCAAATGGAGGAAAATTTGTAGCATGTGGCTGGAAAAACCAGCAATTAAATAACCAGAACAGTAATTAAAACAACCACAAAGAATTCAGATGCACAGTAAACACAGATCTTTTTACCCTGGAAACCTAAATGGGAAAACCAACATTCATGAGGATTTTTAATTGCTCGGAAATCTATTGCAATAATGACCGATAAACAAGAAACTGTGTATTGTTACTCACAGACAACATTTGCAGACTGCCATGGCTCAGAGACAACCTTCTTCTTTGTGGATGTTCTCTTAACCCATTCGTCCTTTAAGCAGTTGCTTCCCTTCGAGTCTTCTGCTCTGTCTTCCTTTTTCCTCCTCCCTTGCCCCCATCAACTGAGTGTCCTTCTCTCCCACAACCTTCAATTTTTATTAGGCTGGCCTTGGAAGCTGAACCATCACAATGGTTTGTTTCCACTTCCCAGGGAAAAAATTTGGACTTTCCTCACTTTGTCAAACAATTAATGAATTAGCAAATTATTAAAAGAGAGGGTTTTTATTGAGGATCCAATTCAGATCAAGTGGCAGCTCAGGAAAGCAGATCACAATCTGAAAACAGACCTAAGAACAGGGTGATAGTTGAACTCTATACCCACATTTTGATGTGTTGATTTTTGCTTGTCATTGACCAAGTTTTAGTTGTAATCCTGATGTAATGTTTTGGGATTTGATACTGTTGATTTTGGCAATATATTGTTGTTGGGCATTTTCCAGGTTTATTTTTGTTGAGAGAATTTGTAGTTGGACACAACGGCTTCAACAGTGTGACTGTATTGATGTTGACTCTGGTATCTATTAACCAAAAGGTATTGTTTTTGTTGGCATTGTTTGGGTATTCACTAAGTTCATGAGTTATGTTAAGGGAATGAGCTTTTGTGATATTGCTAGTAGTGAATAAAAGCTCTTTAAAAAGAAATCCAACTGGCAGTGGATTCCATACTTATGTTGTTGCTTCCATTATTTTTGTTGTGCACTCCGAGAGGCAGCCAGTAACTGCCACAGTGCTTCACTTTCCCATTAACTCAGTGTGCACTAAGAAGGGCTTCTGCTTCCCTGAAGGATTCTGCTTTCCTTGTATGCGCCGAGTATTGCTTTGCTGCAGCGTTGTATATGTGCACCGAGATGTCCTTCTATTTTCCAAAGAATCTATACCTTTGGAGAAGTGATCAGTTTTTGTCTATTAGATCATTAAAGCTAAAAGAAAAAATGGAAAAAATAAAAGATGTCTGCTTTCATTTTTGTTGTTTTATTTGTGGTTGTTGATTCCCATAAGGGTGCTGAGTAAAAGGGAATTGTCTTTCGCTTCTCACAACTTGATTCTTTTAATAAAAAAATATTCATTTTGTCTTGCTTTACACTATCACACCCCAGTTGACACACACATGGGCACCTAGGGCGCTATAATATGTTCTACCACGATGCCTGCATACTACACCTAACTCAATCAAGATTAGATTTGATGCAAAATAGAGTAAAATTTCAATTTTGTTTATTTTCATTTGTCGCAGTCCCAACGAACCCTTCCTCAAAGGTAAGCGATAACTTTTGCCCAAGCAAAGAAGTGGCCCATATTTGGATAGAATGGTGTAGGAACCACATCAATGCTGAACACTGTCACTGAGACTTTCAGGTGGATGGCTGCTTTCTGCAAGATGACAACCATGCAAACAGACCATACAAAATCCCAAATGTGGAGAAATTGTAGATACAAGGGTCAAGGTGTTAGAAGGAGCTAGGAATCAAATTGGTCCCCATTAGAGAGGATTAAATCTACATATGTCCATGTCACGGGACTCCATACGCAGTCTTTGGCTTCATTGTTCCTAAAGAATAAGCGTAATTACCCTGGAATAATATATCAGACAAACCAGTAAATGAAAAATAACGCTAAATTTAATTTGCTTTAGATTACCTACCAGGCTACCAGTTGATGCACTTGAGGGAATCTTTTGCCAGTGTTTTAATTAGGTGCACAAAGGGAATCAATTTTCCAGCAGGCTAACTGCCTTAAGGTAAATTAATTTCTCATGAAAAAAGTTATTTAAAAAAAAGATTTTGTGAGGATCACTTTCCCTCCCTTATGATCAGTTAATCTAATGAAGTTGCAGTTTTGCCCTGGACACTTAAACATGAGGCGATGTAAAGTCGACTTAAATCGACTGCTTCCCCTTTCTATATTACAAGAAGTCTCAAATACTTAACAAGATTCACTCAGTTATATTAGTGGATGCCAAGCAGCTTAAGTGTCTCAAGTTGCTTCACAAGCTTCCTCATACATAGACAAGAAAGAAGAACACAAAAGTATTACACGAAGTTTTAACCAAAATGGCATGTACACAACAAAATCATTAAACCATTTCTGATATTCCTCGTAGTAGGAAGTGGCCCTAATATTAACAATTAATTCAAACAGGATTTTTATTCAGATCACAGCAGCGGCAGAAACTGTCATTGCTTCAATTCAGATTCAGCAGAAAGCTCTAAACCCTGACAACATTCAGTACAATCAATAGGGCCATCCTGAGCAAAATCAGACTTCCCTTTTTCATCCCAAACAGTATGAACTGCCACCGGGCAAATTTTGTTGGAAATCCCATGGTTTTCATAGACATCTGCTAGCATTTTGCCCAGCTCCACCTGTGCTTCTGTTGTCAAGTGAAGTTTGTCATCCTTGAGGGGAAGTCCCTTGGCATCAGCATAGTGAACATTTGAAATGCTAATACTCAACTGTGCTTCCCTCACCTTCTGCACAAGTTCACTGTTGGGAGGATCCCCCACAGTTATAGCAACCTGCAACAGACCACATTCAGAACTACCCATTAAACATATGAGAAACAAATATATATCCAAGTCATTCATTCTCTAGCTTCAACTAAGCTAGGAAAGTAAAACAGAGAATTTTCATAACAAAAAATACAAGAAGGATTAAATGTTATAAGAGAATGATCTCGGAGAAGGGACAGGGGTGGGCAGCTTAACCAATAATTCGCTATCAAATTATCAATTATTGTGAGATTGACTAATCTTTATACATTCCATTTCCAATTGCTTATGAATTTTTTCCATGATGCTTGATGATGATAATGTTTACCAACTCCCGAGACTAATAAGGTCTATTGGGCAAAAGAAGGAATCAGACTCAATATTCTTCAGAATGTCATTCTTATATTTGAATATAGTGAAAGTGAAAGTACCAAAATCAGAATGGTTAGAAGATTTTCTAAGTATCAAGATAATGATGACTTTTGTAAGTAAGGAGGCGCTGATGAACAACTAAGTTGTGAATCTTGGTAAAGTTATGTTTTATATTATTAAGGGTACAGTGGGATAAAACAAAATGGTGTTCATCCTCAACCTCCTTTGTATCACAAGTTTTACAAATTCATTAAATTCAAGATTTTTTTGGTTAGTCTAACAACCAGTTTCACCATGGAGATCATGAGCATTAATATTAATTTTGTTCTTTAAACTCATAATGTTGCAAAAATAGTTCTAATCAACGAAATTAAGAATTATAAAAACTTTTCAGTATTTAAACTTCTTCTTATTAATAATTTCATTGTCATTCCAGGGTTTACTTTAAACTTTATAAGGATATAAAATGTAATATTGTTGATATTATTGATTTAATTATCTTCTTAAATATTTTAATAGTTAAACCAAGTTTTAGAAGTTCCAGCCAGAGCATTTTAAGTAATAAATCTCCATCCTTTTGTTACAAATCGAATCAGGTTTCTTAACTAAGAGAATCCATTTTTAATTTAATAATATATATGAATAAATATATGATATGAGAAGACTTTTTTTTTCATAGAAAAAAAACCGTACTTTTGTTATTTCCGTGAAATCAAAAATACATAGCACATACCAAGTTTATGACCCGGACTCATAAGTATCAACTGATACAAATACATGACTGAATTTTTCTAGTTCCAATAACCTGTATCAAAAAACTAGAGACATATGCAAACCCTTCACTTATCAAAAACAAGCCATAACAGGCCATCAAAACAGAGAGCATAACTTAAAACACTTCTGAAAAAAAGGAACTCATAGAACCAGAAAGAACCATTTGCTCATCCACCCATTCTTCCCATTGGAGGATCCCAGGATCACCATCGAGTGCTTCTTTGGACAGGGAATTAGCTACGTCATTATTTTCTCTATAGGTGTGTTCAATAGAAAGATCGAGAAGTCTGTTCAACATACCAGAAATTCTGAGACACCAGTGATGGAGTAAGACATTGTCAAGACTCAAGATGAACAAGCTTGTTGGCCCATTTGATTATTACCAAAGAGTCACCAAAAATCCTTAATGAATCCATGCCACAGAGTAAAGCCACTTTTAAGACCCCCCAAAGCCCCAGAAGTTCTGCCTTTGTATTTGTACCCGGACCACATGCAAGGCGAAATTTGAGAGTGTATTCCTTTCCACAGCTGATTGTGAATCCTGCACCACACTTGTTTTCTGATGATGCTCCGTCAAAAAAACCTACAACTTTTCCATTTTCTTCCAAATTTAAATTACTCGATCTCTGATGGTTCTGAGTAATTATAACATCTTGTGAATATGTGTGATACAGATTCCAGAATGAAAACAAGGTTTGCTTCAATGAAGGAGTGATATCCTGAAATATAGCTGAATTCCGAGTTTTCCAAATTATCCATACTAAAATAGCAGGCACATTTAATGATCTTCTATGCTTTTGTATCCATAACTGATATGCAGATTCAAAATCCAGAACAGGCCATTCATCAACAATCTTAAGATTTGTACAAATCGCCTTCCATACACCCAATGAGAATTCACACTGAAAAAACAGATGATTAATAGACTCGTCACAATTTCTGCAAAGTATGCACATGCTTGGTCCCTGCTTACCTCGATGCATTAGATTCTCCCCAGTGAGAATTCTGTTGTTGAAGAGTAACCAAAGAAAACACTTGATTTTTAGGGGAAGTTTCCCCTTCCACAGCACCGTGTACCACCATTTCCTCTGACCATCCACATGACTGTCCACAATAGCCAAATAAGCTGAGCTGACCGTAACTTGTCCATTTCCAGGATTTTTTGCCCAGTCAGTTTGTCCAATTCCTTTGCAAAACGGATCCCTGCCAGATTAAGGTTTTGTACATAAGAATCCCATTCCTCCTCCCAGCGTCCAGCTAAACCAAGATCAGAAGCCGTGAGCCAATATGAGCAATCTGGAACCTGTTTGCTCGATCTCTTAAATTGATCCAACGTAAGAAGACCATAATTTGTAAAGGAGACTCTTAAATTGATATGAGAAGACTTTTACATTGGAGGACCCGTTTATTTATATAATTTGAGTACTTATGGAGAGGAATCGTGTACTCTTTAAAATAATAATAATTATTAGTTAATTATTAATTTATATTTTATTTATCATTTATGTTCGTAACACCTTCAGCCATGCTTCTCTGTTAACTAGTGTTCCCCCAGCTTGCTGAAATCCAATCTTCCTGTAGGAGGTCTTGTCAATAATCCTTGTTTTCCTCCTCTAGATTATTACTTATGACTCTCAAACACGCAGACTAACAGTATTGCAGTTGGGGATATCCAAGTATTATCAGGAGTTTTAATGGCAGAAAGGGCATAGTTCCTGTGGTTGCAGAAGGAATTAGAAGCTGCGGTGGTTGATTCCATGGAAACAAGATTAGAAGACCACTTAGAGCCATTTTGGCTCCCAAAGAAGATATGCAAGCGTTAACAAGTGCATAGAGGCCAGCTGTTTCCTTGATCACACTTGCAGATAATACAGAGATCTGTATCAGTTTATGAAGGATTGGTGTGAATCGGAATGGATCATAGGCCTTTAGCAAGATGTTCAGAAATGCCCATAGTATTTTTGGATTTGGCTGTGTTAGATTTTAGTACAAGATGTTCAGAAGTCCTCGACGATGACATGGCAGCACTGTAATTTGTTTGATCTGTATGCAGCTCCGAGGCATAGTTTGCACCAGATGGTAATGTTCGCCGTTCGGGTTGCAAGAATTCAAGATGGATTTTACAGTGAGGGATGAAGAAGCAGTGGGGACCAATTTCTGATATTTTCCGGGGCTAGTTATATTATGACTCTTTGGCATTTTGTATTGTTATGGTAAGGGTGCAATCTAGTTCTAATCATGTGTTCTGTCAAAATTATCTTCAGAGAAAGAGTGAACACTATGTATGCATAACAGTACAAAGGGCATAATTTGCCCCAAATCTTCCTTGAAATCAGGAAATACTCTAGGGCTAGGCATCCTTTTATAGCAGAGAATACTCAATACAAACAAATATAGCAAAACCCCCATTGAATAATCAGAATGAGAAAACACACTACCTGGATAAAAAGGAGATCAGGATGTTGCAGATCAGTGCGGATATCTTGGATAAATCTCTCGAGACTATGTTTATAACTATTAGCATCCTGATCAGATAATGTATCACTTTCGCCTTGATACCACAGAATTGCTCTCAAAACACCTCCAAGATTGAGAGCTGCCTTGGTTCTAGTTATCATATTCTCATAGAGTAAGCTGCCCTTTTCCCATTCTTTGATCGCAGTACCTCCAATGGCACAAGGAACCAAACCAATACGAACCTTTTCAGGATCTTTAGAGTGCTTCAATATAGTGTTTGCAAATATCATTCCGGGGCCTATGCCACACACTTTTTCTGCATTCAATATTGAATAAGAAGTAGTAATACCAAATGGGCACGCAGAATTCATATATATACAAAGACAGAGCCACACATACTTACGTTCATCAATATCCGCATGCAGAGGATCACGGGCCTGCTCCCATTGAAGATGTGGATTGAGTCTGAGAATTGAAGGGTGTGGCTGGCATTCTTCAGGAAGGAAATGGTCCCAATGAGAATTATAAACTCCTCCCCTGCCCGCCATGTTGCTCTGTCCTGAGAGAACGAAGATATCCATTTTCGCTGTCTTTGACAGGTTTACCCGTAGGGGTTCTGTAGATGCCTGGTCTATAAACCGGTTGTCATGATGTATTTTCTATACCAATGTTTTACTTTTTATGAATTTCTTAAATGCTCCTAAGCACACATTTACTTTCATGATAGACATTAAAGCAATATTATAAGCTTTTCTTGATACGTTTTACACAAATTTCTAGTATATAATTATTTCAAAATTTTGATAATCAAAAAATGAAAAAACAAAGTTACTTGCTGTGATGTCTAAAATCTCAGACACTTTTTCCTTCACATCTCTGTGTCTTAACTCTTTATAGGCTAATAGGCGACTCTAGTTGTTCAAAGGGACTCTAAGAGATACTTTTTATAATTTAGTTGGATAAGATGTGTCATGTTTATAACGTATTTATTTTCATATTTTGGTCTAATATAATATTTTATAAAAATACCTTGGATGTGTGGTATAGGGATATTTGTTTGTAAGGTTGCAGCTTCAAAAATACTCAATCTTTTTTTTTCAAAACTTCTTTCATTGCGATATTGATATGCTTGTTGTTTCATCTTGGTTTTTGACATAGCCAGGTTGTTCTTTAGTAACTGGAGAACTTATTGTTGGTGCTCTAGGTGATCTTCCACAACTTAAGCTTTAGATTTTCTCTTTAAAGGAGATGTGATAGATGAAGGATGGTACCCATAAAGTTCCATAAATGGAGACATTTTTTATGATGTATGGAAGGAAGTAGTGTACTACCATTTTGCCACAGATAACCATTTCACCCATTGTGTTTGTTTATCATATGCAAAGCAACGAAGATAGCCTTCCAGACATTTGTTCACTATCTCAGTTTTCCCATCGGATTGAGGATGATAAGAAAAACTATGAGCCAACTAGGTACCCAAACAATAAAATAATCTAGTCCAAATTTTTCAAGTGAAGATTGGATCTCTGTCACTTACAATAATCTTTGGGTTTCTATGTAAATTTTGAACTGATTCCATAAAGGTTGCAACAATTGTACTTGCATTAAAAGGGTGAGAGAATGCACAAAAGTGTGCATACTTTGTGAGATTGTCAACAACCACCATAATAACATTCTTCCCTTCCGACTTGGGTAGACCCGTGATAAAATCCATTGAAACTTCCTCCCAACGCTGACAAGGTATTTCTAATGGTTGTAAAAGACATGGGGTCTTAACTATTTCAACCTTATTTTGTTGGAAAACCAAACATTCTGCCACGAAATTTTGAACATCAGATTTAAGACCTTCCCAAAAGAATTCATTCTTGACCCTATGGTACATTTTTAGGAATCTTGAGTGCCCACCTATAGGAGAGGTGTGTAATTCCACAAGGATCTTTAGTTTAAGTTGGGAGTTCTTAAATATATATAAGTGATCCTTATTCCATAGTGAATCATTTTTCCACACAAAAGTATCTGATACATTGGGATTGTTTTGTAGGTTTTGAATGAGTGTCCACACATATAGCTCATTCTTCCATTCTTTCCTTGCTGCTACTATCCAATCGGGTTGTATAATCGAAATCGCATAAAGTAATGCTTCACATCCTCATTTTTTTTCTTTTTTCTGGAGAGTGCATTTGCTACCACATTCTAGTTCCATTTTTATAGATGATTTCAAAGTCATATCCCAACATCTTGGTTACCCATTTTTGTTGTTCTTATGAAGATAGTCTATGTTCCGAGAAGTATTTAAGATTATCATGATATGTTTTTACCTTGAAGTCCCTACCTATTCGGTAAGGACGCCATTACTTAAGTGCATGTAGTATTGCCATCATTTCCTTCTCATAAATTGGTTTCTGTAAGTTATTTCCCTTGATTGATCGATTTTAGAAAGCAAGGGGCAACCCTTCTTGCATTAGAACAACACTGTTTCCATTTCCCAAGGCATCACATTCCACAATGAAGGTTTTTGTGAAGTCTGGTGTGGTCAAAACAAGAGCTTTGCACATTGCCTCTTTAACTTGTTCAAATGCTTGAGTTGCCTTTGGAGTCCACGAAAATGCTTCCTTCTTCAATAATGTTGTCATAGGTGTTGCTATTCTTCCATAGTTCCGAACAAACTTGTTTTAGTACCCTGTTAAACCTAAGAATCCTCTAAGACTATTCGAGGTTTTGGAAATTGGCCAGTCCATCATGGATTTAATTTTTTTAGGGTCTACCTTGACACCTTCATGAGATACAATATGACCCAAATACTCTACCTCCTTTACCCCAAAGAAACATTTGGAAGTTTTTTCATATAGTTGTTGCTCTAAATCATGTGTGGCATAGTTATTTTCATGTTCCTTTAACTTTCTTGACTCAAAGCAAATTACAAATCCCTCTTGCATGAGCACTCCACCTAGCCCTTCAATGCAAGCATCTGTGCACACTACAAAGTCTTTCTTTGGATTTGCAATCTTCAAAATAGGAGTGATTGTAAGCAATTCCTTTAGCTGCTAAAAGCTTTTTTCACATTTTTCAAACCATACAAACTTGATATTCTTCCTCTGCAATGATGTAATTGGATGAGCTATTCTGGAGAACCCTTCAATGAACCTTTTGTAATAGCCTGCAAGACCCATAAAATATCTAACATCTGCAACATTCTTTGGAGTAGGCCAATCCATTATGGCTTCAATCTTTTCTGGATCCACTGCAATTCCTTCTTCTAAGATGACATGACCCAAATACTGTACCTTCTGCTGATATAAATCACACTTACTCAGCTTTGCATACAATTGGTGTTATTTAAGGACTTGCAACACCATTCTTAGATGTTCATTATTCTCTTCTTCATTCTTTGAGTAATCAAGAATGTCATCCAAGAACACAATCACAAACTTATCCAAATACTTGTTGAAGACACTATTCATGAGACACGTGAATGTAGCAAGTGCATTGTTAAGACCAAATGGAACCACTTTGAATTCATAATGGCCATATCTTGTCCTAAAAGTTGTTTTGTGAATGTCTTCTTCTTTAATCCTCACTTGATGGTATCCATACCTCAAGTCAATCTTTGAAAACACTTAAGCTTCCTTCATTTGATCAAACAAATCATCAATTCTTGGCAATGGGTACTTATTCTTGACTGTCACTTTATTTAGCTGCTTGTAATCAATACACAACCCTAAAGTCCCATCCTTTTTCTTGACAAATAACATCGGTTCTCCCCAAGGAGATACACTCGGTCTGATATACCCATTTTCCATTAATTCTTGTAGCTGCATCTTCAAATCTACCAATTCTGGTGGGCTCATTCTATAAGGAGCTTTGAAAATTGGTGTTGCCCCTAGAACAAGATTGATGAAAAAATCAATATCTCTGTTTGGTGGCAGTCCCTACACTTCATCTGGAAACACATCCTTGAACTCCTGGAATAGTTGAAAATCTTCTATCCTTGGTCCCTTGTCTTCTGATGAATCTGATATGTGAACTGCATATAATTGGAAACCCTTCTTATAAAACTTTTTCAACTGCAGGGCTGAAATTTGCCTTATTGAAACATGCTTGGGAATTCCTCTTACAAACCTTGGCCTTCCCTCTTCATCAATGCATTCAAGTACTTTCTCATAGCAGTCTATCTTGGTTCTATGTCTTTCCAACCAATCCATACCTAGTAGAGCATCATAAGATCCTAATGGTAGGACATTTAAATTTTATTTTGTGAGGAGTCCATTCAATTATATGGGGCACTCCATCACTACATCACTCACCTTCCTCTGGTACATGTGGCTAATTGAACTAGAAAAGACTCACTATGCTTCACTTTGCTAAGAGAACAACCTTCAACCACCTTAGGAGACACATAACTATGAGTAGATCCTGGATCAATCAAAACAGAAATAGATTGCTAGCAATCTTACCTTCAACTTCCGCCACTACTGATTGATGGTCTGCCTGATGATCATCCAATGCTGCATAAATTCGAGGTGCTTCCCTTGCCATATCTTCCACTATAGTTGCTTTTTCTAAGTTGTGCAAGCTCTTGGGATTCTCCCTCTGATGTGGACAATATCTAAACATGTGGTTTCCTCCACATCCCAAACACTGAAGTGGTCCTTTTGATACCTTTTATGCTACCACTGTTGGCTTGAATCCTCTTTGTGCTTGTTGTCTTTGTGGAAAATTCTGGGTTGATTTCTAAATGGTGGCTTGAATCCACTTTTCCTTTGTTCAAACCTCCCTCTGGGCTTTCCTTTCCATGCTGGTTGAACGTCTAATTTTCCCTTCCTTTGCTCATAGCAATGCATTGCCATCCTAATGGCTTCATTCAGACTTGTTGGATTGACAAACTCAATCCTATCTCTAAAATTTTGAGGTAGACTACCAAGGAAACATTGGATATTTACCCTTTCATCCTTGATGTAATCCACATACCTCAACAACTCCAAAAACTTGTGGACATGCTCTTCCATGGAATTTTGTCCCAACCTGAGTTCATTGAACTCTTTCCTCTTGTTATCATAATACCTAGCTGACAGGTATTTCTCCTTGAAGTACCTTTTAAACAGATCCCAGCTGATCCTCTTTTCACTGATCCTATTCACTTTCTTGAGGTGCTCCCACCAAATTGAAGCTTTGCCACTTAAATTGTAAATGGAAACTTTGGCCTTTTCATTTTCTAAATAATCATGCATTCTGAAATACTTCTTCATTCCAAGAAGCCATGCCTCTGCCTCTTGACTTGTATTGCTTTCTCCATCAAATGTGGGAGGCCTTGCCTTCCTAAATTCTCCATGTGGGATCCCTTTGAATTTATTTCTTCTCTCCATTCTACTGGAAGTATGCCTCGTACTTCTCTGAGAATCTTTGGAGTCGCATGACCTGCTGGAAAGAGATCTTGGAGAGGGTGTTCTGTGTTTTTTGCTCACAAAAATCCTTCTAGGGCTTGGATTCCTCTTCCTAGAACGACCTCTAGAGCGACTACCTGCATCTCTTCCTTCTCTTCCCACATTGCTTGGGTTAGACCCAAGATTTATTGATCCACATCACAGTTGGCAAGTCATCGACGTTGATGCAACTTTGACAAGTTTCAACTTCGACACAACTTCAACTCGACAAGTTATCTCCGACAGGTTCCGAACTCGACACAACTCCGACGAGTCTCGACTTCGACACACCTCGACACATTCGCACCTTTGACATGTTTAACAACCTGACAGTTCGCGACATCGACATGCGACCAACGACTGTCGAACTTCGACATATTGTCTCTCTCTATCTTCCAGTCAATTGTAACGGTAGAACTGTTGAACCGTTCTAACTTCTTCTTTGTAACTGAATGTAACGGGCAGGCACCCAAGCGTCTCAAAAATATATATAAGCATGTATAATATTGTAACATACATCAGTCAATAGACGAATCTATCTGTTTACATCTAATAGAGAAGTTCAGTTCGCATTCCTGCATATTGACTACACATATTGCGTATTTGTGTAGTGTAATCCTGCTTATTCTTAATTGCTTCTGCCATAACAAAGTCGATTCATTAAGTTGAACTATTGTCCCCCTCGTGCTTCTTGGACATGACCCGGGTCATTGGTATCAGCGCATTCAGTTTTCATGCTTAAGTTCTGCGTATACACTTCTTCCGAAGTTACCTGACTTATGTCGGTTCAAACTCGCTCGCAATCTCAGCAATCCAAGCAGACGCTACCTCGAAAGATGACAGAAGAAACAGACAATAAACATGCAGCTGACGAGACAGCACAGCTTATTGAGCAAGCCCTGGCTCGACAACGGACTGAAATGTTCACCTAGTTCAATGAGATTCTCATGCGATTCGCTTCGACATTTGGAGGATCTTCGATGAGAACTCACTCCGATAAAATCAGCCCCTTCAAAGTGCAAATGAATTTGGATATACTGAATCTTGAAGGTAAGATTGACGTGGAATCCGTCAACAATTGGGTACTACAATTGGAATCATATTACGTTGTAAATCAACTCTCTGAAGCTGAAAAGATAACCATTGCATCCTTAAAGATGTCAACCTCCGTGCACTGCTGGTGGGAGAACCTCTCGAAAAAGATGGAGAAAAGCGGAGACCCCATCGACACATGGGATAAATACCTCGAGCAACAGTATAAGAAGTGGCAGCAGCTAAGGCAATGGAAAGACCAATCAGTACATAGTTACACCGACGAGTTCTATCGACTTATGGCTAGACTTGGCGTCCAAGAAGAAGAGAAATTGCTTGTTCTGAAGTACATTAGCGGATTGTCCCAGTACATTCAGCAAGAGATGGAATTTCTGACTATCAATACGCTTGCAGATGCTTTCCACTATGCTAACAAATTGGAAACTAAGCAGAAAGGAAAAGCACGTTTCGCGACAAAGCCGACATCAGGACGACCACCCGACAAGAAGGCACTAGCCGACTTCGACAAGTCGAAATATTCTCAACCAACACCGCCAAAGTGAGACCACAGAAAGAAGCCTTTTCACAAGAGGGAACATAGCAAACAACCGCCGACCGGAAAATGGTGCGATTACCACCACCCATCTTGGCATGATACATCTGAATGCAAAACTCATAAGATATTTTTGGCAAAAGTGTCGACCTCTGAAGCATTCGACAAGACGGTGGAAGAATCTGATCCAGACGCAACAACCCTTTTGACCTCGACCACTCCAGCAGCCTCGACTATCGTCGACGAGGAGGAACGAGAATGCTTGTTCCATACACGGATATGGGTCCAAAGCAACCCATTGCATCTGATTGTGGACAATGGGAGCCAGAAGAACTTCGTTTCTGAAGATCTCATGAAGAAACTAGGTTTTGTTACCACTCTGCATCCTCAGCCTTACAACATCGGTTGGATGAAGGATGGATAAGAACTTCAGATCACTCGACAATGCAATCTCGCCTACTTCATAAAGCCTTTTGAAGATGAAGTACTTTGTGACGTGGCACCACTCTCCGTAGACGACGCCCTGTTTGGGAAACCTTACCTCTAGGATAGACATGGAAGTTATCAGTCACGGCCTTAGAAGGTGATTGTCAGAATCCGAAATCGATGGTTCAACATACCAGAGTGTCAACCTACATCAACGGTTGCACTGATATCTGCCAAACAGACAAAGAAGCTCATCAATCATGCATAGAAGTTCACATTAATCATGATCAAGCCACAACATTCTAAGAAGACTGCAACAATGAGTCGAGTCACCGACCAATGCAGTTCTCGACAGAAGTAGCAAGTCGATCATATTCTCGATGAGTACCAGAACCTCTTTCAAGCTCCAGACGAAGTACCTCAACATTGTCAAGTAAAACACTCTATTGAACTTGTTCTTGGTTCTTCTTTTCCTAACTCATCTGTTTACAGAAGATCTATTCTAAAAAATGAAGAGATTCAAAGACAAATCCAAGAATTAATCGACAAAGGTCATATCCGACCCAACTCCTCTCCTTGTGGAAGTCCAGTTGTCCTAGTTCCGAAGAAATACGGTACTTGGCACATGTGCATCGACTACAGAGCTCTCAACAAAATATCAATGAAGAATCGATACCCTCTGCCGCAGATAGACGAGATCATCGACTGTCTGAAAGGTGCTAAATTCTTTACTAAGCTCGACCTCAAGTCGGGATACCATTAGATTCCAATCGAGCCCTCAAATGTGTGGAAAACTGCTTTCAAGACCAAGGAAGGATTGTTTGAATGGTTAGTCATGCCTTTCGGCTTAACCAACGCACCTGCGACCTTCATGCGACATATGGATAACCTTCTTCTACCTTTCATCGGCAAATGGGTTATTGTCTATCTTGACGATATACTTATTTTCAATCGATCATGGGAAGAACATGTCGGACATCTTCGACAAGTCCTCGATACTCTCCAGCAACATCGGCTTTATCTAAACATGGACAAGTGCTCTTTTGCGATGACTAGCATCAAATATTTGGGGTATGTAATTGACTCTGCATGCATTCACGTCGACCCAGAAAAAGTACAGATCCTCAAAGATTGGCCCATTCGTAGAAGCATTCAAGAACTAATAAGTTTTATTGGTTTGGAAAATTTCTATCGATGATTCATACTCGGCTTCAGTCACATACCCTGGCCTTTGAATCAGATGACAAAAGGAAATCGAAAAATTGTCTTCCAATGGACAACAACACAACAAGTAGCTTTTGAACAACTCAAACACAAGCTCTGCACTGCACCAGTACTTGTGTTACTTGAATTGCATCATCCCTTTGAGATCAAGATGGATGCATCGGACTATGCCTTGGGCGCAGCCATCACTTAGTCTTGTCACCCAGTCGCTTTTCATTCTGATACTTTTAACGACACAATTAGAAGATACTCGACGTACGAAAAATAACTGTACGCCATTGTGCAAGCTCTCAAGCAATGGAGACATTACATCCTTAGCAAGGAAACGATCATTCTCATTGATCACAAGCCTCTATAGTTCGCTTTGACACAATGAAATTTGTAGACAAACCGACAAATCAAGTGGATTAATTACCTACAACAATTTCAGTTGGTGATTATCGGAAAGGTAAAGCCAATTCCGCCGCTGATTGCCTTAGTCGACCACCCATTACTCTTCTTTTGACAGTGATCACTATGCAGGGATATGACACGACCACTTGGCCATAGTTGTATGATGACGATAGTGACTTCTCAGCAGTCTACCGACAGTTATAGACTAACAAGTCGTCGACCTCAGACTCTGACTATTTCCTGAAGACACCTTGTTATACAAGCTTGGAAAGCTTTGTGTACCGATCGGTGAGCACCGACAGCAGCTCATTTGGGACGCGCACTACAACAAGACTGCAGGACACTTTGGAGTAGCAAAGACACTTTCTATTCTGCAGAAGTATTTATTTTGGCCTACACTTAAATCTGACGTCAACAAGTACATTCAATCATGCGTGGTTTGTGCCATTGCTAAGCCACCTAATCGACGACAGGGATTGTATACACCTCTACTAGTTCCTAGTTGACCATGGGAATCTATTTCTATGGACTACTTGACGAGTTATCCTACTACCAAACATCAACATGACGCGATATTAGTAGTATTCGACCGATTTTCCAAGATGGCCATTCTCATACCATGTAAGAAGACCACAACAACGCAGCAGATCGCTCAGCTCTTATTTACACGTGTTTGGAAACACTTTGGTTTACCCACAACCATTATTTCCGACTGAGATGCCAGATTCGTCAGCATCTTTTGTAAGACCCTCTGGAAATTGCTAGACACACGACTCTCATTGTCGACAGCTTTCCATCCTCACACTGATGGACAGACAGAAGTTGTGAATCGCTTGTTAGTACAACTGCTTCGCATGTACAATAACCAGCATCGACGCACATGGAATAAAAGTCTTCCATACATCCAGCACAGCTACAATCGTGTTCATCACATATCTACAAGCAAGAGTCCATTTGAAGTATGTTACGGATTTCAGCCCTTAGCTCCTATCGACTTAATCAGCTCCTCGACACAGCTGAGCGACACCGACTACAACCAGCGAGAAGTTGATAAAGCAGTCAAGTTCAGAGATCAGATATGCGACATACATAAGCAAGCACAGGAAATGTTGTACAGAGCAAATGAGAAAGCTAAGGCCCAAAACAACAAGCATCGTATTCCTCATACATTCCAAATTGGGGATAAGGTCTGGTTACATCTCAAGAAGGAGCGCTTCACAAGCCCATTCAAGAAGCTCAAGCCTTTGCGATATGGTTTGTACAGTATTCTTCGACAGATTGGTAAAAACAATTTTCAGCTCGACATTCTTGCATGCTTGGGTCTGCATCCAGTATTCAATGTGGATCTACTTCGACCATACCATGCACCCTTGTTGGAACAGAATGACTTACAGACAACAGAACCCGAAGACATCCATCAATATGTTTAGGAGCCTCTTCCTTGCGACACCATTGTGGGATGATGAGTACGCCATACAAGGACGAACACAATTCCCTTGTTTTAGGTTGCCAAGGATGGTCAGATCCCATCTCGAGGAAAGTGTTACTCTGTTACTGAAGTGACTGACAAGTTTCCTCACCTTCACGAGCAAACAATGGGGTCCATTGTTTCTTAAGGAAGGAGGTTTGATTTGCATCACAGTTGGCAAGTCATCGACGTTGATGCAACTTCGACAAGTTTCAACTTCGACAAGTTTCAACTTCGACATGACTTCAACTTGACAGGTTATCTCCGATAGTTTCTGAACTCGACAGAACTCCGACGAGTCTCGACTTCGACACACCTCAACACATTCGCACCTTCGACATGTTCAACAACCTCACAGTTCGCGACATCGACAAGCAACGTCGACATGTGACCAACGACTGTCAAACTTCAACAGACTGTCTCTCTATCTTCTAGTCGACTGTAAAGGTTGAACTGTTGAACTGTTCTAACAATTTCTTTGTAACTAAACGTAACGGGCAGGCACCCAAGCGTCTCAGAAATCTATATAAGCATGTATAATATTGTAACATACATCAGTAAATAGATGAATCTATCTATTTACATCTAATAGAGATGTTCAGCTTGCATTCGTGCATATTGTCTGCGCATATTGCGTATTTGTGCAGTGTAATCCTGCTTTGCTCATTCTACTTATTCTTAATTACTTCCGCCATAATAGATCTGACCCATTCAGTCGAACTGTTGTCCCCTTTGTGCTTCCTGGACACGACCCAGATCATTTATCCTCTGATGCATATCAGTGAGGCTCTGGAAGATGGCAGCATTGAGCTGGTGTTGCTCTTCCTTATCCTTCATCAATCTCTCACTGAAGCTCACCATGGTTTCAACCAAATTCAGGGGAGTTATTTTCTCATTTCTTCCATTGGATTCGATTTCAGTATGTGCTTCTTGCACATTCTCTCCCATAACATCTTCCTCCCACTCATAAGGATCCTGGGCATCATTTATGGTCACCATTTTCTTGCTTTCCCTGTATGCTTCCTATGTTGTACGATTCAACTATTATCAATTGCCAACACTATGCATTACAGAGACACTTATAAAATATCCATACAAATATGGAAACTACTCATTTGGACAACAAAAATACTAATTAGTGTTTATAAAATCCCTTCCATGAGCATTCTTCTACCTGTAAACACATTCATGCCTTGGCCCAAGCAGCCCCAGTACTGTAACTTGGGATCTGATACCATTTTTTCACGTCCCCAGTCGCCTTGGTTCCCTTCAGAGGCGATGGGAGACAACCTGATACATTTTTTTTAACAATTCCCTCTATTTTTACACGCAGCCGTAATGATCTTCGGTCTGCAATCCACAAGCCGCAATGCGGAACTCGGAATGGCGGAACCACAACTTCACAATTTCATAGAAACATCCCTCCGACTTCCGCAATCTGCAATCCGACTTGTGGGATTCGGAAGTCGGAACCACAATTCCAACTTCGACGAAACATACCTTTGAATGTCGCAATCTGCAATGCGGAACTCATAAGTCGGAACGCCAAACTCCGACCACTCTGGAAACTTCACCTTCGACTTCCGCAATCCACAATCCGTAATGCGGGATTCGAAAGTCGGAACTCCAATTTGCACGATCCAAAAAATTTCCATCCAACTTCCGCAATCCACAATCTGCATGCGGAACTCAGAAGTCGGAACCTCCAATTGCCATCCCGAAAAATTTACTCCTCCGACTTCCGCAATCCGCAACCTGTGTTGAGGAAGTCATAAATCGGAAACCTCATTTCCTAACCCGGGAAAAATCACCTTCTGACTTCCATAATCCGCTTTGCGGATGTGGAAAGTTGGAAATACAACGCGCCAACCTCATGGAAATCGCCCTTCCGACTTCTGCAATCCGCTTTGCGGATGCGGAAAGTCGAAAATCCAACGCACTAACCTCGTGGAATCCGCCCTTTCAACTTCCGCAATCCGCAATACGCCTTGCGGATTTGGAAAGTCGGAAGTCTAACCACACAACTCCAAAGGTCAGTCCCCGACCTCTGCAACCTGCAATCCGCATTGTAGATTCGGAAAGTCGGGACCACATACCCCTGCACCCGCAAACTTCCCAGGCTGATAACTTCTTCATTATTAGACTAAATTGGAAAATCCTGGTACCGTTGGATATTGGAGAGCTCTATACACCAGTGTGATCCCATACCACATCTGAGTACTCTGAATTGGCCATATTTCCAACTGAAGTCTCGCCTAAAATCCCTCAATGCCCCTTTACCCTTCTGCAATGAGTTCTACCTTACTTCTGCCATGACTTCCCTTTCACCTGACCCACAGAGGGGTCATGAAACACAAAAGGGCTATCTGATTCCTTCCCCAAGTCTAGTTGATCCCATGCATTCCATCTAACAGTGTATGCAATGCATAACAAAACACCCATAATGAAACTAAAACTAATCAATGCATCTACAACCTACAAGGTTAGCAGCATATTAAGCCCAAGCGAATGGTGAAGTGCTCAAACATGAACTCAACCTCATACTCAGGCCTATACATAGTCTTCATACTGGTCAATTTCTTGCAATCATTCATTTAAATAACTTGAACATAAAAAGTAGACATAACATAGGAAAACTAACATCATTTAACACCACAGAAAGCACTTATATTTAAATGGAATTGTCCAAGCAACTGGCTAAGTGAGAGCAACGTTCCACTCAGCCATAGGTCTCTATCCAGCCTATACTCTTTCAACTGAGAGACCACCCCCGAGATGGGATGTGTATCTACTAAGGAGTTCTAAATAGGCTCTCTGACAGTCAAGGCTCCACCCTAATGCTAATCCAACATACGGTTGGGTTTATCAAGTATGTAAGGGAACAAGGAGGATGATGCTAAGCCAGTGAGCTCAACCACAGAACTACATGCATCTCAAACTACTTAGCAAACATGGCACCCACAATACCTACCTCACCCAACATAAGGAAGGCCCCCTTCTCTGCTTCACAGTCCCTCAGGGCCCCTTCCCTCCAGTGCTCTTTAGGGTGGGCATAAAAAGGTCCAAAATGCTGCTTTCATGAGACTTTAGCCTTCACTGAGTTTATCAAGCAAATCCAACCTATGCCTAATCCTCTTCTCTGTTATTCTAGCTGGAATCTTCTCAAGGTTGCAGCCGAAGCTATGTCCCGCAACTCAGTCTTCTTCTATCAGATCCAGGTGTTCTCACAGGTTTTCTAAGCTTCTCATGCTCTGTAATTTACCCCCAGGGCCTGATCCATGGATATCCCAATTGATTTACTTCCTACATAGGGTTTTTATGTGCTTTTGGCTCTGCAAATTCGTGCTTACACATAATCGCGATTTTTCTCCTTTCTTCCTTACTGCTGGATCTGTGATGCGTCATAACTCCAATTGTTGGTCAACAATGGGATAGGGATTAGAGCGAGTGAATTCCCAGGAGGTAGAGTGGATTAAGGGACAAGCAAAATAGATCCATACCCTGCCATACGGATTTTTCAGGGCTGCTCCATACTCCATCGACCTCATGAACAGGTTTTCTCAACCACCTTCTTACAACAGAATTAAATGTTAGCAAGGGAGTCAAATGGGTTCGCAAAATGACATGTGGCAGCATGTGTTCCAATCCCACAACCCCCTCACCTCTCCCTAGTGGATACACATGGCCCCCTCTTATTAGTTGTCTCCTTAGCCAGTTTCTTGGTATTTTATTGCAATATTAATATTTACATCATTTACAATACCCCATGGCTTAATAGCACATGGATAATCATAATGTCAAATAATTGTCTTTTAAATAAAACTTGAGCATCCACTAGTGGGGCCTTGTCCTTGAGCTCCACGCTAGGGTAAACACACATTGCATGTATATAATATTTACATTGAAGTTAATAAACCCTAAGGGTCAAAATGGGGATGTTACAATTTCCTCATGTGACCCTGGTTCCTCTCTACTTTTGCATCTCCTATTGTTGCTTCATCCATGCAAAATTCATCCCTCCTTCTGAATGGGTCGTTCCTCTTTTTTATATTCTATGGTTGACTTCATCTTCTTCTTCTTCAATGGGTAACTCCCCTATCGTATGCTCCCTCCATGTCCTTCCTATTCTCCCACATGGAAAACAAAAAACCTTCCCATCAAATTTAGTATATCTCTTCAATAATTATGCTAGGGGTTTATTATTCATGAAAGAGTTGGCCAATATCTCTTTAGGACACTACCATGACTCCCACCAATCAATGTCAAAACCAAAAACCAAATTCAAAGCAAAAAACGACATTTAAATATCCGTGGAAATGGTAGTTAGGTGAATTCAATGGACATAGTTGCCATGATAGATGGCTCTTACGGAATTCTGGACATTAGATCTCAATAGAAACAATGAACAATGAAGATTCATTTCCCAAGACAAAATGCAACTCTCCCAAGTAAATCTAGCCATTTGCGGTACACCAACCCGCTCGATTGTTACCATGAGAAAATTTCATTAGCAAAATCGAGCCATTCGTGCAAAGGAAATTGATGATTGGGATCATCTGTGCATAGCCCTCCACACGTGTTTGTATGAAGAAAACCTTCCCATCAACAATTGATCGATGAGAGGTGGATGACAACGATCTTATTGCAGTCTCTCACCCCCAACAACACGATAAATACAAACCATTTTCAAAAAATGCATGGGCAGTCACGATTGGATTTAGCAAGTAGTTTTGTGGTTGTTGGAAGACCTCCTATCCCGATCACTCCTGCATCAATCCCCTTTGGTAAAGAGAAAAATGAGCTCTTGCTCACGACATTGTCACAACCTTTGCACGAATATTGTGTAACACACTCCATCTTGGCTTCTGTCATCCATGTGGCATCTTCTAGACCCTTATCTTTCCAACGAACCAAATACTCGTTGGTTTTATGACTTCTCATCCTTTTGACTACTCTTTCATCTAAGATTTTTTCAATTGATTACTTTTCATGTTCCGGAATAATTTCCTTCCAATCAACAATACAATTTTAAGTTTCATCAACTATTCCTTCATGGTATTCATATAAGTTGGAAACATTGAATATGGGTGAAATATCCAATTATGCAGGCAGTTGTAACAGCTAAGCATTATCATATTTTTCTTCATAATTTTACATTGTCCAATCTTCTTCATTTTTAGTTTAGTATACATTCCTCTCGGGAACCTTTCCTTCCTAAAATGCACCAATACTAAATCTTCTTCCTCAAAAACTTTGAGTTTTCTTTTTGCATCAACCCTTTGTTTGTATTGTTGATTGTTTTTCTTCAATTATTAATGTATTTGTTCATGAACTTCATCATATGTTCTGCTTTGGCATCTGCACTCTTTTGGATTTTCCCCGACGATGGTGCCAAGTCAACCACTCATATTGATGATCTTCCATTGCCAAACTAAAATGGATTTTTACGTGTAGATCTTTTCACTTAATTATTGTATGTGAATTCAAAATGTGTCAACACTACATCCCACTATCCTATCCTTTCACCTATCAAACATCTTAGCATATTTCCAAGTCTCTTGTCAACAACCTTAGTTTTCCCATCGGTTTGTGGATGATATGCATAATTGAACTGCAACCTAGTATCCAATTTCCTCCACAATGTCCTCTAGAAATGTCCAGTGAACTTGTTATCCCTATATGAGGTTATGCTTCTAGGAAATCCATGTGATCTATCAATTTATTTAAAGAACAAAATGAATATGGTTCTAGTATCATTAGTCTTCTTACAAGGAATACAATGTGCCATTTTTTAAAACCTGTCGACAACAACAAAGTTTGAATAATTACCTCGTTGGGTTCTTGGCAATCCCAACACAAAATCCAAATTGTTGTCCTCCCATGGTTCTTTTGGTAT
Source organism: Larix kaempferi (assembly GCA_027924585.1). Classification (NCBI taxonomy): domain Eukaryota; kingdom Viridiplantae; phylum Streptophyta; class Pinopsida; order Pinales; family Pinaceae; genus Larix; species Larix kaempferi. Next base: position 5,623,130 of record BSBM01000177.1, on the reverse strand, counting down.
CGGAAATGGTGTATACAATCTAGTAGTTTGACTCTTTCCTTTTGCATATTAATAATTTTGCAATGTTCAATCCATTTCCAAACATCTTTAGCCATTCTTAGCTAATAATAGCGCTCCTCAACTAGCGCTTTGGTCTTGTCCACACCAAAATCTTTGCTTAAACCTCCATTATGCAGATCCCTAATCAAATTTTCTCCATAGACCCTCTTGGAATGCACAATTGATTATTTTTAAAGAGAAACCCCTCCCAAATGAAGTAATCCAAGTAGGGATTTCTATCACAACTCCATGGTTCCTTACTTTCCTTCCATGCTTTAACAAAATTTGGGTATTTCTCATATAATTTCCTCATCTCTTCTAGTCTTATCACTTCCACTGTCATAATTGATAACAATGTTGATCTCCTACTCAAAGCATTTATCACTCTATATGATTTACCTGATCTATGCTTCAACACAAAGGTATACATTTTAAAAAATTCAACCCATTTCATGGGTCGTTGATTCAATTTAGATTGGTTGTTTAAATACCTAAATGCTTGATGACTTGTATAAAGAACAAATTATTTTGGTAGCAATTAATGCCTCCACTCTTTAATGTAATTTGAACAATGGCATAGAATTATTGGTCATAAGCATAATATATATGGTGTTCTTCATTCAACTTCTCACTAAAGAAATCAATTGGTATTCTCTCTTGAATCATAATTGCCCCAATAGTTGTCCCACTAACATCACAATCAACTTGGAAGACTGTCAAATTCAGGTAATGTAATACCCCATTTTGACCCTTAGGAAATATTGTCTTTTAATGTAAATATTGTATACATGCGATGTATGTTTCTCTAGCGTGGAGATCAAGGCCAAGGCCCCGCTAGTGTATGCTCGTATTTTATTTAGAAAGACAAGTATTTGATATTTTTCCATCCATGTGCTATTAAGCCATGGAACATTGTGAAATGATGTAAATATTAATATTGCAATAGAATACCAAAATTGGCTATGGAAGCAACTAATGAGAAGGGGCCATGTGTAATCGACTAGGGAGTGGTGAGGGGGTTGTGGGGTTGAACCATATGCTGTCAAATGTCATCTTGAGAACCCATTTGACTTTCCTTGCTAACAATTATTTATGTGTAAGAGAGTTGTTGAAGAAATCAGTCCATGGCTTCAATGGAGCATGGGCAGTCCAAAAATTTGTATGGCAGGTATGGGCTCTGTTTTTCTTGATCCACAAGTCACTCTACCTCATGGGAATTCGTTCTTTCTCATTCCCATTCCATTGTTGAACATATAAGCTTCAGTTTTCATCCATTACACATGCCCAACAATGAGAAAAACCAGAAATCGTAACTGTGAATTAACCCACGTTTTGAAATGCCATAAACGCCCAGAATTTGGTATTGACAGTAAAATCCAATGGGGGATCCATAGATATGAACCTTGGGGAGAAATTGAGAGTATTAGATACCCCGAAATCCATTGAAAAACCTAGTTTTTATAGCCCAGAAATTCAAATACGAGATTGAGTTATTTGGTCACCGAATTGTGAAAATCCAAGCGTGAATGATAGAACAGAGGTTGGTATTGTTTGATAAACCCAGTGAAGACTAGAATCTTAAGGGATTAGCAGCTTGGACCTTTCTATGCCCACCCTGAAGATCACTGGATGGAAGTAAAACTGAGGGACTGTGCAACAGAGAAGGGGACCTTCCTTGTGTTGGGTGTGGTAGGTATTGTGGGTGCCATGACTATTTGAGTTTAGTTGAGATGTTTGTAGCTCTGTGGTTGAGCTCACTGGCTTAGCATATTCCTCATTTGTCTCTTGCATGCTTGATAAACCCAACTGTGTGTTGTCTTATCATAACTGTGTGTGGGAGATCATGGTTGTGAGTGAGCATGTCTAGTTCCTCCTTAGTGGATACACATCCCAGCTCGGGGGTGGTCTCTCAGTTGAAAGAATACAGGTTGGACGAAGACCTATGGTTGGGTGGAACGTTGCTCTCACATAGCCAGTTGTTGGACAATTTCATCTTGAAGATAAGTATTCTCTGTGGTTTGAATTATGTTAATTCTGTGTTCTGCAATGTTTTAATTGATGTCTGTTATTGATATGCTGGATGTATGATGTAGTTGTGTGTAGATAATGTTTATTTCTGCTGTGTTTATATTGAGTATGAATCTGCACGCATAAGTTTTTATTTATTAGGAATTTTGTTAGTAATGTATGGGGCTGAGCTTTCCAAAGAAGCCCAGAGTGTTAGTCATGTTTCCTCCCTTGCACCGGATCGACGGGAGGGGTCGTGACAGGTAAGGCCAAAATTGGCCTTTCAATAACCTTCTCCTTCAACAACTCAAATCCATTTTGTGCAGCAACACTCCATTTGAACTATCCTTTCCCCATGCAAGCAATCAATGCCACACATATCCCACTGAAAGTCCTTATGAACTTCCTGTAAAAGCTAGCCAATCCATGAAAACTTTGTACTTCAAATGTTGATCCAGGTGGATATTGGTGGCCACCCACCTTTCCAACTGGCTCAAAACAGTTTTATGGCAATTTTGGTATTGTACTATTTTTAGCAGTTTTTCGGGTCCTAAACTTCAGGGGCCATTTTGAGGCCCTAAATGACTTTTTTTGGCAATTTGGGGGGCCAAATGGTTTCCCCCCGGCCCACACTTGGCCCCAGTCGAAAGTTGTAAATCTCGGATAGACCTTTCCAACGGGCTACCGGGCGCCCCGAACGGAGATCGTATGCAAAAGTTACAACCCCGGGAAGTTGATGTACTAACTTACCCAAACGGGGCCCACATGAGTTTTGGCGCTTCATCTCCTAGGGTTAGGTTTTTGGATGTCTAGGGTTTTTGACATTTCTGTTTATTGTAAAAGGCCTTGAGAGCCTCATTGTAACCATCTTCTTGCGAAATGAGCGCAGTCGTCACATCTCTTCTCAGAGATAAGCCGCCACCATTCCAGCAAGCTTGTTTTCCGCTGCATTTTACAGTTCTAGCTTATTTCCTTATTGAATAGAAAACCAGTTTTACTGTATCTCTGTTATTTTGTGTTAAGCATCTGATAATAATCTGTATTCATTTCGTTCTGCTCATAAAATCCGGATCAGTGGTATCAGAGCGGTCTGCTCCTTGTCGTCTTAATGCATGTCCCCAACGAGGTCAGGGTACAAAGAATTGGGTCTCGAGCTTGTTTCTCTTGAGGACAAAAGCTCTCGCACGCCCAAGCGACCTCTCATGGCAGGAGAAAAGAAAGATGACGGGACAGGAGATCCTATCAAAATGTTGCTTGAGGAAGCCCTCACGCAGCAGAGGAACGAGATGATGGATAATTTCGCGCAAATCCTTCGGCGACTACCAACAAACGACGCATCTTCCTTGAGCGGAGGCGCCGCCCCCTTCAAGGTACAAATCAACTTCGATATCCCTATATTTGAAGGATAGACAGACGCAGATGCTGTAGATAAGTGGTTGAATCTACTAGAAGGGTATTTTTCTGTCCATAACTTTTCAAATAAAGAAAAGATTACTTTTGCGCTCCTCAAAGCCGTTCCCCATGTCAAAGATTGGTGGGAAACATTCTGCGAGCAAAAGGATACAGAAGATGCCTCATTATTTTCAGTCACGACCACTTGGGAATCCTTTAGGGATGCTATTAAGGAACAATACTACCCTGTTGGAAGTTATGATGACTTGTATACCAAATGGACCACACTGTGACAAGAAAGAGACCAAGCAGTGCCAGAGTTCACAAATATCTTCCATACCTTGCGCACCAAGCTGGGTATCAAAGATTCAGAGCGGCATCTGGTGCTCAAGTATCACGGTGGTTTGCATAGATACATCCAGACCGAAATGGAATTTCTGGACATCTCTTCCTTGGGCGCGTCCTACAGATATGCCGTCAAAATCGAGCAGAAGCTCAAACAAAAGACGCGGCAATTTGGGCCTGGGAACCCTTCACAGCAAAAGACAGGAAAGGGCGGCCCCAACCCATAGAATAAAGGACAAAGCAAAGATGGACAGTATCAGGACAACCAGTCCAAGCCACAAGCAAAGAAGGACACCGAAAAAACAAAGAAAGATACCGGGAAGTGGTGCGACTTCCATAAGAGCCCTTGGCATAACACTGTTGATTGCCGCTCAAAGCAGTCGCTGGTGGCCGAAGTGAAAGCATCTGAATCAGATGCGGGTTCTGACTCTGAGTCTGAACCAGAAAGGGGAAGACGGATCATTGACGCGGAACCCAGTGCCACCATTGCTACCACCAAGCTCTAGCCTGATGAACCAAACGAGCCAGAAGAAGGAGAACGCCTCTTCCATTCACAGATGTGGGTAAAAGGAACCCCACTGCACTTCATTGTTAATAGAGGTAGCCAGAAGAATCTCATCTCAGCAGAAGTCGTCAAGCGCCTGGCCCTACCGACAACGCCGCACCCACAACCCTACACCATTGGATGGCTCCGCAAAGGAAGCGATCTCCGCGTCAGCCAACAGTGCCGACTGCCATACGGCATCAAGCCCTTCAAGGACGAGGTATTGTGTGATGTTGCTCCTCTCGAAGTTTCAGATGTTCTTTTGGGCCAACCTTATTTATGGAAACGTCATGCTGTATATGAGTCTAGGCCTCGTAGTGTTATTATTTCTTTGAACATGAAATTGTACAGGATACCCGAGGCAGTCCCTCCTAGTGCTATTTCCTTGATCTCTTCCAAGCAATGCAGGAAGGTCATCTCTCAGACCGGGAAATTTGTCTTCTTCGTAATTCTCTCTCAGAGTGAAAGAAAGATCGCAGCCACATCCCAGGCCTCCACGACCGATCTATCCACACAACAGAAGCAAGTGGATAAGGTGGTGGAAGGATACTTAGATATCTTCTCCTCTCCGACCGGGGTACCTCTGCACTGCCAGGTCAAGCATCCCATCGAACTGACCCCAAGCGCACCGCTACCCAATGGGCCAGTCTATCGCCGCTCTCTGTTGGAAAACGAAGAGATCAAGAGGCAGATCCAAGAATTGCTCAACAAGGGGCACATCCATCCCAGTTCATCACCTTGTGGGAGCCCAATCGTGCTGGTGCAGAAGAAAGATGGGACCTGGCGACTCTGCATTGATTATCGGGCCCTGAATAAAATCGCAGTCCGTAACCGGTACCCGATTCCCCGAATCGACGACCTCCTTGATCAGCTCACGGGGGCCAAATACTTCAGTAAGATTGATCTGAAGTTTGGCTACCACCAGGTCCCAATAGAACAGATAGATGTATGGAAGACTGCCTTTAAGTCAAAAGAAGGTCTTTTTGAATGGTTGGTCATGCCTTTTGGTTTGACAAATGCTCCAGCAACTTTTATGAGGATGATGGACGATATCCTACGACCTTTCACCAACAATTTTGTAGTGGTGTATTTGGATGACATCCTCATCTACAACAAGACTTGGTAGGAACACTTGCAGCATATTCAGCAGGTTCTGCACACCCTGCGGAAGCACAAACTATATGCAAACTTGGAAAAATGCTCCTTCGGCATGGACAAGGTCCATTACTGAGGCTACATCGTCGATCGACATGGTGTGCATGTGGATCCAGCCAAGATCCAGGTCATCCATGAATAGCCAGCCCCAACCACACTCACTAAACTTCGGAGCTTCTTGGGCCTCGCCAATTTCTATCGTCGGTTCGTGCTGGGATTCTCTCATATCGCATGGGCCCTCAACCAAGTGACCAGGGGTGGTGGTAAGGCAAAATTTGTGTGGGGCCTGTCCCAAAAACAAGCCTTCGATGATTTGAAGAAGCGTTTGTGCTCATCGCCGGTACTCTCATTACCGAACCTGCAACATCCCTTTGAGATCGAGACAGATGCTTCAGATTATGCTGTGGGTGCCGTTCTCACTCAACACGGCCACCCCGTGGCATATCATAGTGAGACACTATCAGATGCTATCCGCAAGTACCCTACCTATGACAAAGAAATGTACTCCATTGTACAAGCCTGCCGCCAGTGGAGACATTACATTCTTGGGAAGGAGACAGTCATCCACACTGATCACAAGCCACTACAGTTCATGCAGACCCAAGGAAAATTGCAGAATGACCGCCATCAGAAGTGGTCAACATATTTACAGCAGTTCCACCTCAACATCAAATATAAAACAGGGAGTATCAACTGAGTTGCTAACTGCCTCAGTCGACCTCCAGTCGCGGCAGTTACCACAGTGCTAGACTCTTGTGGCCACGAAACCTCCGGATGGCCCCACCTCTACGAGACAGACCCTGACTTCTCCGCCACCTATCAAATATTGGGCACCAACTCAGTGGTTGCTAATTTCCATCTTCAGGACGGGTTGTTGTGTCATCTGGGCCATCTCTGCGTTCCATCAAGCAAGCGTGTGAAGCTGATCTGGGAAGCTCACTATAGTCGGGTGGCAGGACACTTTGGCATCGAAAAGACAGTGGCAGTGTTGCAGAAACATTTCTACTGGCCGAAACTTCGACAGGATGTCGGCAAGTATATCAGGTCCTGCACCGCTTGCGCTATTGCCAAACCGACCACTAAGAAACAGGGCCTATACACCCCTCTGCCTACTCCTGACAGGCCGTGGGAATCCATCTCAATGGACTACAGGTCGGGCCTCCCGACCACCAAGGGGGGAAACGACTGTGTTTTTGTGGATGTAGATCGCTTTTCCAAGATGGCGATTCTAGCCGCTTGCAAGAAGAACATCACAACAGAAGCCACTGCCAAGCTCTTCTTTGAACGAGTATGGGTACATTTTGGGATCCCACAGACCATTATCTCAGACTGTGACAGTCGGTTCCTCAGCTCATTTTGGTCAAGCCTCTGGTCATTGTTGGATACCAAGCTCACCAAATCCACTGCCTTCCACCCCCAGACCGATGGACAAACGGAGGTCGTCAACCGGATGGTCGTACATATCCTGCGCATGTACAATTCAACACACCCCCACACATGGGATGAGAGTCTCCCCTATGTCCAGCATAGCTACAACTGAGCCCTGCATAGCTCAACTGGCCACAGCCCCTTTCAGGTGGGGTTGGGATTCCAACCATTGGGCCCCATGGATGTTGCACTTCCCCTTGCGACCACCTCAGCCGACTCGTCCCCAGAAGCTGACAAAGCCGCCCGGTTCATTGAACGGATCCAACATATCCGCCAACAGGTTCAGGATATTCTACAGAAGTCTAATGCCAAGTACAAGTAGCGCCATGATCAACATCGGGTGCCACATAAGTTTCAGGTGGGCAACAAAGTTTGGTTGCATCTGCAGAAAGAATGCCTTATAGGGCCCCATCGAAAGCTTCGCCCACTCCGTTATGGGCAGTACACCATCACCAAGGCGGTGGGTGGAAATGCTTTTGAGCTCAACATTCCCCCCTTCCTTGGTCTGCATCCAGTCTTCAACGTGGCTCTCCTTCGGCCATATTTCCCACCACTATTAGACACCTCAGAGATAGCAGAGATGTTGACACCAACAGAGCTCAACCTTGACTACCTACAACAAGCATCCAGTGATCATATTGCAGACACACAGATCAAGGGCACTCAACATCAACGGATCCAGCTTTATCGAGTTGTCAAAGCAGGGCAGCTTCTGCACCAAGGCAAGTGGCTCACTCGAGGCCAAATTCAGCAGAAATTTCCTCATCTGATGGGGGAACTCAACGCAATGGAGACCATTGCTTCCTAAGGAGGGAGGATTGATCCAGGTGGATATTGGTGGCCACCCACCTTTCCAACTAGCTCAAAACAGTTTTATGGCAATTTTGGTATTGTACTATTTTTAGCAGTTTTTCGGGTCCTAAACTTCCGGGGCCATTTTGAGGCCCTAAATGACCTTTTTTGGCAATTTGGGGGGCCAAATGGTTGCCTCTGGCACACATTTGGCTCCAGTCGAAAGTTGTAAATCTCGGATAGACCTTTCCAACGGGCTACCGAGCGCCCCGAACAGAGATCGTATGCAAAAGTTACGACCCCGGGAAGTTGATGTACTAACTTACCCAAATGGGGCCCACATGACTTTTGGCGCTTCATCTCCTAGGGTTAGGTTTTTGGATGTCTAGGGTTTTTGACATTCCTGTTTATTGTAAAAGGCCTTGAGAGCCTCATTGTAACCATCTTCTTGCGAAATAAGCGCAGCCATCACATCTCTTCTCAGAGATAAGCCGCCACCATTCCAGCAAGCTTGTTTTCCGCTGCATTTTACAGTTCTAGCTTATTTCCTTATTGAATAGAAAACCAGTTTTACTGTATCTCTGTTATTTTGTGTTAAGCATCTGATAATAATCTGTATTCATTTCGTTCTGCTCATAAAATCCGGATCAAATGTACTTGTAATACCCCCAGTTTTGACTTGGAATGTATTAAATCAAATTATGTAAATTATGTAAATATGCTAGTATGGATTCCCAGTGTCAAGCTCAAGTATAAGGCCCAAATAGTGAATAGCTAGGCATGTATAATTTAAAATTTCTATATGGACCATGTGCTTGGCTTGTCAAGCTAACTTGAAAGATATGTAAATATTACGATGGAAAAATATAAAATGGTCCAAGATGGTTGTGTAAAGAGCACTAGAGGGGTTATAATTCCACTAGAGGGGAAGAGGGAATGGGGCCTATGGGAGATTAAATCCTCTATTGCCAAGTGTCAACCTTAGAACACATCCATTTGCTGCCATGTGCCTTAAATGAGCTAATTACATTTGACTAGGGATGTAGTACCTCAAGAAGCTTTCATGAATAGGAATTCTAAACAAATATCCATTTATGCAAGACAAATGATACATATGTCCCTCAATCATTTCTACCAAAAATGGACCAACCCAGAGGTTTTCACGAGGCTCATACATGAAGTGACAAGAAGGGTTCTAGATAACAACTTGATCCTAGTAATCAAACCTTCTTCGACTTACAATCATTGGAATACACTCGATATCACAAAATTAAGTCAAGTCAACATTTGAAGTACCTTGAACCACACAATTTTCAATTGAGCCTCACCCGTATCTTTATATAAGAGCACCTTGATCAAACTTAGGCTGCCCACCATCCAATGGGAGAGAAACTCTTGCCACCAAAATTCCCTTGGCCTCTTCTCACCTTAATTTTAGCTAGGTTGTACATTTCCCCTTAACACAACTTGCTCAACAAAATGCATAGATAAAACTTCCCTAGGAGTCTCGTTAACAGTCCAAAAACTTTTAGGCCTATCATCTTGAACCTTAGGCTCAAGTGAAGGTTTGACTACATCTTCTCATTCTTCACTAACCACTTCTTCCAGAGCCATCTCTTTAGGAAGCAACGATTGCAATAACAATTCATGAGGGGTGATTATATGTATGTCTCTTTCAATAAAACCATTCTCACCTCTGTGCACAGTGAGACCTTGTGGAGGCTCATGCAACACAATAGTTCTTTCTTTGGGAAGAGGGATATTGGGATCTTCTCCATGATCTTCAACTATAGTGAAATTACTCTAGGAAAATTCTTCTCTAGGTGCATTATGAGAACGAATGTCATCAATGATCTCACCTGGGGTTCTAAAATTCCTCACCCCTTCACCTATTCGAAAATTGATGGAAAATGAAAGAGTATTGTAAATCAACTCCTCTTGCTCATTCGTTATTTCTTTTTGATAAGGATGAGGAGGCTCGTCATCATCCTCATCATCCTCAAAGTCAACAAGGATAGTCAACTGGAAGTCCTCCCTAGGAGGATCTTGACAAAGGAGATGACTAATTATTCTTCTAGGATACCTACAAATGTTTGGGCTCTGACTTTGGATTTCTAACACACTATCTAAAATAGTTGGCATAACATTTTGACTAGGAAAGAGGGTTTCTTCATAAACTTTTTAAGGAGCGCTCCAAGGCTTAAATGGTTTAGGGACAAAACTACAACTGCTTGAGGATCCTCAATCCCTAGTAGTGTGGGTTGTAGAATAAACAAGTCTCTATGCTTCCACTTCACCTGGAAATGTGCAATGGACTACTTGAAAACTCCAATTCATGAGGAATCATGGAAGTTGAAGGGTCAATGGGGGGAGAATTGCTCTCAGATGAATAACTAACACCTACATATAAAATCCCATATAGGTTATCATAAACAATGGACGCAATGTTCCTTCCACCAATGGGCTCCAGACCCCAACTAGATGAACCCACCTCATAACTGGATGTGGTGGGAGTATACAATGGAGCCTTTCCTCATTCATCACTATCAAAAGAATTAGAAGGATCCTCCTCATGATAATATCCCCTCTACCATAGGCTCATCAAAATCAAACATCTTATCCAATCTTTTCTTAATATCCTATGGATGGCAATCATAGAATTGCTCTCTATAAATTCTAACCATATGACCCTCAAAATTCAGAATGGAAGCATAACATAAATCCATATGAATGTGCCTTCCAAGTCCAATAGACCACTTATGGCATAACAACATCCCATACACTTGAGGCAATTAATCAATGATCATTATGGTGATCAATGTTGAAATGTTAGGACATACAAAAAGATTAGCCTTGAGGTTTTTAATTAGACCATGGACCTGAATCTATCTATATTCTATACCACAGACATTTCCATACGACCTAGTGACTTGTAATCCTAAGGATTGCATGACTTTAAGTGGCATGATATTCCTCGATGCTCCAGAGTCAAACATACAATAGTGTAAGAGAATTCTCTGACTTTCTAATGTGATGTAGAAGGGTTGATGTCCTCCATTCCTCCTCTCATAAATAAAACTCTGTAAAATGGTGTGGGGATCATTAATTGTGTCTTCTTTGTGGTCAAACTCAATAGAATTTTGAGACACAACGAAGAAAAAAACCTTTGGGTTTGGGACAGGAATATCCTCACAAAACTTGAGGATATTTTCTTTCTCGGAAGGCAGCTTGATTAGTTGATCAACAAATGGGACATGGTCGGTAAATTTTCTTAATAAACCCTCTATCAATATTCAATTCAACATCTTCCAGATTTTGAGTTTGGTTGGGTTTCTCAACTAATTGCTTGACTGGGAGGGAAGATGCACCCCATGTCTTCTTCTGAGTGGGGTTTGGAGTTTTAGTTGGTTTCCCCCTCTAGTAGACTTGCCATTTTTCATTTGTCTTAGATTTGCTGGGGTCTACCCTAGGTTTCGCAATGCTCTTCCCTTGGATAGTTTCTTTGTCTTTATTTGAAACATGTAAAACCCTACCAAACATACCATTAAGATCACATTCTTCTATAAAATGCACACTATCAATAGGGTTGGAATCTTGATGACCAACCTGGAAATGACACTCACCGTTTTCATGATTCTCATTGCAGGAATCACACCAACCAACTAGATTGTTACTAGATTGCGCAAGGGCTGGTGGACCCTTAGGTTCCTTAGTGTAGGGTATCTCGGGTTGATTCCAATATGGCTTTTGTGAATAGGGAACCCTAAGATTATCTTGGCCTTTGGGTAACTTGGCGACCTCCTTAGTCAAGATGGTTGGATGTTTCATCATTTCTGCTATAGAATCATGGGTCCAGGGGCATTATGTTCTTGCACTAGGTACCTCTAGCTTTGTTTTCAACCTTAGATGAAGAAGCCCTAGAGGATTCTAATAAGACAATTTTATCTCTGGAAGAGATAAAACATTTTTTCCAATATCAAATATAAATACATTTTGCACATTTACCATTTTTTGCATTTTCTTAAACATTATGTCTTCTACTTGTAAAATTTGGCTTTTCTAATTGTCAAGTTTTCTCATAACTACATCATTTCCACATCACCCCTTATTATACATTTCCACATCACCCCTTATTATGGCATCTTTTTACACCATCAAGTGCAATTGTTAGTTATGCCATAAGGTGTTTTTCTTCCAGTGAATCCTATGCTTTTTTGGGCCTAAGGAGGATTACGAACCGTTCATCACCGTTAGACGACCATCAGGAGTTCCTTGACCTTGGATGTTTGTCTTTTCTGCCAGTCATCCAACCATCCATCGATGTGCACCTGCACTCCTTCAATGCACTTCCTGCAAGCTCTCCACGTCGGTCAGGTTCACAATAGTCACCAATCAAGCCACACAGACACAAACTTTCACATGGTTTGAGTTTCCATTTAAAATTCGCGATGAGTGTTTTGGTTTTCATTTCCAACAATTTCTGCATCTTGGAATTACTTCTCGAAGCTGACTGGCTATGATGAAAATGTACACTATCAAGCCGTTAACAAAGATGCCACACAATTTTCAAACCCTCAAGTGATATTTGGGTTCCCGAGAGAAGTTAATGTCGCTCTAGCCATTAAATCATGGTGACTAACCAGAAATCCAAACATTTATTCTTAGAGTCATCTCTTAGTGGTCCCGTGTTCGAAGCCTGTAAAGTTGTCAAGTGTGAGCAGAGCATACGATCCAACACCCCACTAATGAGTGGAGATTCCCCACAAGGACGACCCTTCAAAGAATGAGTGTCCTCGTGTTTGTTGAGTGATCAAATATGTCGTGTTCTGCTATGTTGAGCATTAGCCTTATTATTTGTTATTTGTATGCGTTTGAATGACTTTGTAGGAACTCTGATCATTATACTCTCACCAAAGAATCCAACAACATCCAAGGACCAAATATTACCCCTCACAAAGGTACCACCCAACTGAATAGTTTCTTAGTTTTTTCTTATTTCATGGTTTGCAATTTGCCAATGTTCACCATCAAATTGGAGTTTGGAATGCATTGCAAGTTTTTGTAGCAGTTTTTTCTGCATATACTTCTAGTTTTTTTGAACTTCAGGTAGTGTGATTCTTAGCCTAAAAAATAATGAAACATCAGGTAATTATAAGAATGGTAGGAAGTCATCATGGATTCTCTTAGAAACATTATGTTAGCGCTCTAGTATTCATGGGTTAAACTAGGTTTTATGCATTATACTTTTTGGAGATTGGAATGCATTGCAAGCTTCTGTTGAAATTTTTTCTAGATATACTTACAGTTTATTGGAGCTCCTTGTAGTGTAATTTTTGGCCTGAAAAATAATGGAACATCAGGTAATTATAAGGATGGTAGGAATTCATGCTGGATTCTCTTAGAAACATTATGTTAGCTAGATAGTATTCATGGGTTAAATCAAGTTTTGTGCATTAGATTTTTAGATTTCATCTTTCTTCTGTTGCGTTGGCATTTTTCCTTTCAAAATGGGTATGTTGTTTCTTGTTGTTTTATGGTGGGCCTTGAATCCTGCATATGTGTTCGTGTTTCGTTTTATTCAAGTTTTGAGAATCCATTATGTGAGATTTGTACCTTTTGCATCTTGGTAGCACGTTATGGCTTGTACTGACCTTGACTATCGTTTTATGTTTCCCTATCTTAATTAAGAAAACTTTAAGAAAATTTGATAGCGATTAGCCAATTGGGCATTGGTTTACTAGTGATTTTGATGGAGTATTAAGCCATTTCCATGTGTGAATAGTTACCCCTCAGACCTAGCACCTATGCCAAAAGGAAATATGTTCTATGTGGTGCAGCGCCTTGGGGTATGTGTCTAGAAGCACTTCCGACAAAAAGTAAAAAATTGATAGACTTGGAGATAGATTGGAATACAAAAGGTTTCTGAATCAGAGTGGGTTTTGATTGGAAATTAAGCTTCCTAAGGAATTCAAGTTGTCTTTGAAGTTTGGATTTATTGTTTTGAGTTGCATGCAACAACTGTTTGAAAGTGGACACAAATTTTTTAGAAGTAATTAAATTTTAACATTCTTGGGTACCATAAACCTAAAATAAACCTGAGATTCTTTCCTGCAACTTAGGTGTTAAGTTTAGGGATAACTGTTTTGCCAAAAGTGCTAGAATTTGCACCTTAGTATTTTGTTGACCTCACCATTGAACCAAGGCCTTGCTGGAAATACAACAATTTTTTATTGTTAAGCTCATCCTCGAGTAGTAAGTCCTCTTTGCAACAACTACTAAAAGTTGAAAATATAAATCAAGTAGAGAAAATAATAACAGAGAACAAAGAGTATAGGACCTCATTATGAAAAACTAGACAAGAAACTAATATAAATGGTGGCAGGGTTTGATGTTTTCAAATTGAGAGTTCAATGTTTGACCTAAGTGTTGTTTGAAATTCTAATTCACTCGAAATACTTAGTGCAACCAAACAATTTAGAGTATCCATTTGGCAGTGCAGAAATTAGAAGGTAATAAATTCAAGCATGTCAAATGATACACAATTATAAAATGTCGTGTCCATCAACAAAACAAGAATAGTATATTCCAAGGTCTTATCTGTAACTTCGTGAGACCAAAACCAATGAGTGCTTACCTCTATTTACATTTGTAACATGAAATGTAGCATGGCTAATTGAGCTAAATTTGTGTTTGGGTGACACAAGAAAACTGTTTGAGAGCATTATTGAAAACATTGTGTCGAACCATGATATCTCTATCTCCTTTTCTTCAAGCTATCCCATGTCAATATGTTGTTTGAACAACAAACCACATAAAAGCAAGTATCTTTTGTTGTTGCCTTGATTGCGAAATCATCCTTGTAATCCCCATCTTGAATCTTCCTTTAACATTGTTATCGACTATAAGATTGGGGGCTTAAGAAAATTTATGTTGGCCTTCTCCCCATTTTCCCATTGTGATATATCTAGTGCTTGAACGAGATCTTTCTTGTCCACTATCTCGTCCATAGTGGACAAGAAAGATCTTGTTAGTTACAGCACGAAGAATGGATGTGGAAAGACTGGAAGCGGATTCTAACACGTGATGCCCAGCGCTGCGGTCGTTGCGGGGACGAGCCCGTTACGGTTTACTGTGCCGCCGACGATGCGGTTCTCCGCCAAGAATGCGATTGGGATGCCCATGGAGGAGCCACCACCAGCGCCACTCCTGTGAAGGTTTCACGGGCTGCCCCTCCGCTGAAATTCTCGTCACCAGGTGGGGTTTCGATCTCGGCGACAAATTTCTCAACAACTCTTCTTCGTCCCTCCGGCTCCCCGATCCCCGATCCAGAAATTTCCGCGCATTGGGAGCGCTCGATGACTCTCTCAACTGTATCGTATCGGGGTGTATGAAAGCCAATTCTCTGGATTCCTGGCTCTGCATAGCATCCTCAGGTCTTCAGGATGTCCTCGTCTCCAATCCAAACATGGGGTCCGTCGTATTCCTGGCCCAGGCAAGGTACTGGCCATTCCCTAAGGTATTTTCAAACACCCAATGCGATTTCAGTGTACCCACTTCGATTTTTCATGCAGGTAAGTTTTTTCAAACACCCAAATGCGGTTTCAGGGTACCCACTTCGATCTTTTGATGCAACTGATTGCTTGAGTTTGTTCTGGTTACAGCAGCAATATCATCCTGTGTGGTAAGCAGAAGCAAGTAATATCTCAACAGCTGATTGAGCTGTCTATTGGGCATGTTATATGTATCATACAACCAGTCAGTCTATTGGGCCTGTTATATATATACCATATGGTATAATTGTAGGAGGTTTTACGCATTTTTCTTTGTAAGTTTAAGGATTTTCTCATAGTCCAGTAATGTTACAGCGCTGTAATAACGATTTCATTATCTAGCCACTTGAATAGTGGTGCCCCTCAAAACTTTAAACGCAGTGGAGCAATAAATCCCACAGCTTAAGATTCATTTTGTGCTGGCCATAGGATGTGTCACTGAAGTGGAGGTTGCAAGTTTGACAAAAATCCATTGTCTTGCTCTCTATAACTACAACCACAACGGCAAAGTGTAAAATTTGAATTCAAACAGAAAATATCTAAATGACACAAGGAAAGGAGCGTCGTGAAAAAGATCGTTGTCCTGAAAAGTAGGAGTTGGTAGCATTCCAGTCAGTGGGATAAATGCCTGGCAAACCTGCAACTATCATGGTCAATTTGGTCCTTTTTCCTTGATCTTAATCCCATGATAATTCGGGTCATGGAGGAGACCATGGGTCCTTGTTTCTCGCCAGAGACTTGGGGTTTTCTGCTAATGGAGGAGACCACTGATCTTCTATTGATAATCAGAGAATTGGGTTCTGTTCAGGGCTTCAATCCTTTGCACAAAACTATGGTGCTCTGATAAAAAAGTTAAAAACTCATTTAGAGATTCTGGGCAAGGATCAGAAATAGTTACAGTCTGTTGAATTTGAGATTGAGGAAATTGCAGGAAGAATGTTTGAAAGGAGTTGGAAGAGGGGATTGCCCTTGCCTGAGTGCCCGAAGCCCTTCCTGCTGTCCGCTTCTCTCCCAGCTTGTCCTCCTGGTAAGTGAAAATCCTACCACTTGTTCTGGTTTTGATTGGATTCATGAATGGCATTCATGTTTAGGCTTAATTGGAGCTTTTGAAAGGGTTCTCTTCTGTAAAATTTGCTTGTGGGTGTTGGGTTGGTTAAATCAGAAGCAAAAAGACAAAATTTAGATGTTGTGCTTTTATCGGTTTCATGGAAGATAATGTGTTCATGTGAACACAGCGCAGAGTTTTCATTATCAACATTACATTTAGTACGAACACTGAATTGGGAACGTGGATGACTGCTTTCTGCAAGGCAGCCATGCAAACAGACCACTAAAACTCCCAAATGTGGAGAACTTGTAGATACTAAGGCTCAGAGTG
The DNA here is from genome assembly GCA_027924585.1 of Larix kaempferi. Taxonomy (NCBI): domain Eukaryota; kingdom Viridiplantae; phylum Streptophyta; class Pinopsida; order Pinales; family Pinaceae; genus Larix; species Larix kaempferi. The sequence continues at coordinate 5,606,500 of BSBM01000177.1, read as the reverse complement.
TTATAAAGAGCTAGGTATCATAGTCGTCTCCAACCTGTATATACCTAGACTCATTTCATAATATTTGGCTTCAATGTTCCTAAAGAACAAGGATAATTTCCTCGCAGTAATATATCAGACAAACCAGTCAATGAAAAATAGCACTAAATTCAATTTGTTTTAACATTACCGACCAGCTGATGCACTGTAGGGGATCGTTGGCCAGAATTTCAATCAGGAGCAGCAAAGGTGGCATAATAAGTCTGACCAATTTCCCAGTAGGTAAATGGCCTTAAGATAAATTATTTTCTCATGAAAAAATTATTCAGAAAAAGATTTTGTGAGGATTACTTTGCCACCTTTAATGTAAGAGCAGTCAACTTTTGATCTTATGAAGTTGCAGCTTTGCTCTGGACTCTTAAACATGACAAGATGTAAAGTTGACTTGAATCATCTGTTTCCCCTTTCTAATTTTCTACAGTACGAGAAAATACGTACAAGATTCACCCTGTTTTATTGATGGATGCCAAACGGCTTTAAGTTTCTCAAGTTGTTTTACAGGCCTCAAAGTAATTTCAAACATTAGACTACAATGAAGAACAAGATAGCAGTACATGAAATTTTAACCAAAATATTATGTAGAAAAGCATTGAACGAATTTTGATATTCCTGCCATTAGGAAGTAGTCCTAATATTAACAAATGATTCAAATTCGAATTTTTATTCAGATCACAGGAATGACAGAAAATTCTTGTTGCTTCGAAGAGATCTAAACCCTGAGAACATTCAGTACAATAAATATGGCCATTCTGATCAAAACCAGACTTCCTTTTTTCATTCCAAGAGTATGAATTACCACCGACGTTTTTCAGAAATCCCGTGGTTCTCACAGACATCTGCCAGTATTTTGTCCAGCTGCACCTGTGTCTTTGTTATCAAGAGAAGTTTGTTCTTTTGGAAGCGAAGAGCTTTGACATCAATGCAGTAAACATTTGGAATGATAAACCCCAGCTATGCTTCACAATATCCACTCTGTTCTACTGGGGATGCCAAGCGGCTTTAAGTGTCTCAAGTTGCTTCACAAGCTTCTTCAAACATATACAACGAAAAGGAACGATATAGCATTACATGAAATTTTAACCAAAATAGTATCTAGAAAATCATTGAACGAATTTTGATATTCCTGCTAATAGGAAGTGAACCCAATATTAACAAATGATTCAAACATGAACTTTTAATCAGATCATAGCAGTGGCAGAAATTCTTGTTGCTTCAATTCACATTGAGCAAAAATCTCAAAACCCTAAGAACATTCAGTGCAATCAATAGGGTCCTCCTGAACAAAACCAATCTCCTTTTCATCACAGGTGGTATGAACTGCCAATGAGTAACTTTTGTCAGAAATCTTGTGGTTTTCGTAGACATCTGCCAGCATTTTACCCAGCTTCACCTGTGACTCTGTTGTCAAGTGAAGTTTGTCCTCCTTGTGGGGAAGTCCTTTGGAATCAGCACAGTAAACATTTGGAATGCTAACACCCAGCTGTGCTTCCCTCACCTTCTGCACAAGTTTACTGTAGGGAGGATCACCCACAGCTATAGCAACCTGCAATAGACCACATTCAGAACTGACCATTAAATAAATGAAAAACAAATATATATCCTAGCTTTTTATGCTCTAGCTTCAACTCGGTTACAAAAGTAAAACATAAAATTTTGATTGACAAAAGTTTTTACAACAATGAATAAATTTTATGATAGAATCTCGGACAAGGGACAGGGGTGTGCAGTTTAACTAATAATTTTATTTTATAGAGACCAAAGATTTTGAGTAATAGAATGCAGTCTTATACAGTTTAGCATATTATTGTGTCAGTTTCTGGATTTTACTCTGCTGAAATTTCTTGGTTCGATCTTTTGAGTGGACACTCGACCTATAATTAGTGATCTCATGAAAGCTCAATGTTAGATGGATAAAGTAAGGATCTTTGGATGAATAAATATTATGAAAAATATGACCATTAGAAATTGGATGGTGGAAAATGTTAAATTAATGCAAGAGTAGTTGGGAGAAATTATTAAAATAAAAATGGAGTTAAATTAAAGGGGTAAAGGATTGTCGTAAAGAAAATAATAGTACATTTATGGGATTATTTAATAATACAACTAAGAAAAATGGAGGCTTTGTTAAAAGTCAAAGAGAGGAAATTAGAGATTCATGAGAATAATTTAAGGGAAAATTGATAGTTAAAATATTGGATGGGGAAGATGATAAAAGAAATAAAAGAGATAGAAGAAAGTATTAAAATAAATTAAAATTAAAATTAATTTAGATGGGTAAGAGATTAACACAAGGGAGTGGAATACCAAGGAAAAAAAAAACACAAGGGAGTGGAATTGAGATTAAAATAAAATAGGAGAAAGAGATAAATGGAGAAATAAAGATTATGATTGAGCGAAGAGATGTGGGTTAGGTCAAGATGAAGAAAGAAGAGAGTGGGTGGGGGGTGCTTATTTTTAATAATACGATTAGGGTAAAGGGGGGATGGTTGTGAAAAGAAGAATAGGGATTACTAAGAATAATTTAGGGGTAATAGATGTTGGTAATGATGTCAATAGGAGCAAAAATGGTGGATGATGGGTTTCTAAGATTGAATTAATTTGTATCCATCATCTCTATTAAAATTGTTGGGGTGCTTTTCAATTTTGAGGGCTTCAAAGATAAGCCGAGTCGAGTGATGTGGGATAGAAGAAAGATTTTGGTTTGATCAAAGTAGATAAGGTGTTTGGTGTTATGGGAATGTTATGCAATGGTCGATTTGGAGAGATGATTATGACTAGTATCGGCTATGTGTTCTTTGAGTCTGGTGTGGATTATCTTGCATGTTTGACCAATGCAAGATTTGCCTCATGAGCAAGGGATTTGATAAACACCTTGGGTTATAGGGAGGGTTAGACTTGTCTTTGACAATTCTAAATAATTGTTTAAGAGTTTTTCAGGGTTTGAGTAGAGTTTTTCTTTTGCTAAGATATTGACAACGTGGTCAGTGATTCCATGAATGTAAGGGAGGGAAGTTAGTGCTAAGGGGGGGTCATTGGGGCAAGCCTAATTAATTTTGTTATGGAGGGTAAAATGTTCTTTTTTTTATTAAGTTGGGTTAGAGAGTAGCCGTTATTTAGTCAGGTGGGTTCTTTTGGTTTGGAGATGTTGGGGACTAGAGATGTGAATGGCTCTAGATATAAGGGTCTTAAGAACTGTTGTAGGTATTTGTTGGTATGGGTCTTGTTGTGGTAAACTTGGTGAGGTAGGGAACCATCAGGATGGTGGGTGACCAAGACATATAAGAAAGGGAGGGAATCGTCTTGCTTGATTTCCATGGTGAATTGGATACGAGGAGAAATGTTGTTAAGATAATTGAGAAAGGAATCAAAGGTAGTGATCCGCATGCGCCCAGGTGCACGAGGGGGACAACAGTCCAACTGAATGAGTCGGCTCTATTATGGTGGAAGCATAAGAATGAGAATAAGCAAAGTGTTGAAATATTGTAACTTCAAAGAATATTATATTTGTATATTATTTATTCCGGAGATGTTCCATACCTCCGATGTGATTATACTATAAATCCGGAGATGTTTATTCCTCTGAGTTGGGTGTGGTAACTAGGGTTATTAGACCCACCATGTGGGGGTCGGCCCAGTCAGTTATAATGGGGTATTTAACCTAATGGTTAAATACGAGCCTACATGTACTTGTGTAAAATACATATCAGAGTAGTGTATAAATAGAGGAGGTGTGTTCCTCATTTGATACACTCACACACTTGAGGATAGCGCACTTGTGGAGGAGAGGTCTGCTATTGTGGAGGAGGAGATCATGTCTCAGGGTTTCATCTTTGTATATTGCTGGTCATCTATATTGAGGAAGCTTTGCTGGGTTTTCTACCCCATGAGGGTTTCCCAGGATAAATCTCTGTCTCTTGTGTTTATGCTGTGCTTGTTGTTTCTTCAGTGATCCTGTATATGCTATTATTGTGAAATGGAATGTAATGCTGCTATTTTCTGTCTTAGCATATTGAATTTTAACATGGTATCAGAGCTAACCTGAAGGAAGACAAGGTATGGCACTAAAGACACTTGCTTTACTTACGACAATTTGAAGGTTAGGGTTTTACATAGCAAAAACCAGTCATCGTAGCACTTTCGCTATAAATCCGTTTTGGCGAAGTTTTCGGATCTGAAATTGTTACAGGACGAAGATTAAATCTCCAGGTACCTTGTGTCCAAAGGACAACCTCTAATTCGTTGTACTTTGTGATTTATGATCTGTACAATATAGGGTTTCTGCCTCTTCCAGATCTGAGTCAAAATCAGGTGACCTTGGGAAAAAGGTCATATCTTGGGCTAGGAAGCTCCAAATGAAATTTCGTAAAAAGTGACAGGTAGTACACAGTCTGTACTATCTCAGAAAACTTTTTCAGAGGCCGAAGTTGAACCAGTGACACGTGGCACTCCGTACAAGTTCGCCCTCCTGTATTATCCCATAAACAGGTCATGTTGCGACACTTGGCATAACTCTCTCTCAGAGAGTCCAATTGAGGTCAGACCTGTCAGGATGGAAAGATAACAGGCCGAGCTACCTCAGAAAAGTTTTTCAGAGGCCGAAGTTCAAACAGTGACACGTGGCACGCCGTACAAGTCCGCTCTTCTGTTTTATCCCAAAACAGGTCACGTTGCGACATTTGACATAACTCTCTCTCAGAGAATCCAATTGAGGTCAGACCTATCAGGATGGAAAGATAACAGGTCAGGCTATTTCAGAAAACTTTTTCAGACCTTGTGGATTGAAAATTTTGGAGTTACACCAGAAACAATCAGGTACATATTTCTGTCAAAACATAATTATTTTTGAGTACCTTCATTCATGGCTTCCGGAATTTAGGGCTTTGAAGAAAGTTGGAATTTTTGTAAACGGAGACCACGGCTGAATGCTACTCATCAAAATAGAAATCTAGAGACCAAGATCAGATTTTTTGGTTGGGCAGAAGGCCGGGCTTGATCAAACCCTAGTTCGAGACTTTGATCAGAAAAGTGGAAAATTAGGGCTTCTGTAAAAATGGGAATTTTTGAAATCTGTGACCATGGCTGGAAGCTCCTCAGAAAAATAGAAGCTTAGAGCTTTGGATCAAACATTTTGATTGGGAAGAAGAGTGGGATTCACCAAACCCCAGTTCAGGGTCACGTCTAGTGAATCCGGAAGTTTCAAAGGCAAAATTGAGGAGTGAAACTTTGCAGTTTTCAAATTCTGAATATATCAGTTTGATCAGCTCATCAAGGCGCATATTTCTATCCTTTCGGAAGTTTGAAATTCAAAGTTTGAATTTTTGGGGTTTCTCTGACAAACCCATATCCAGCTCCAGGTCCAGTTCTTGCAAATCAAGTGGATAGGGTTAATCCTAGAAGAAGATGGATTGGTCACCTGCATAAGTGAAGGAGTTACTGTTTCAGAGGGAGATGAGGCTAAGGCTTTACATAAGGAGATTACAAGCGATCTCGACATGTATGACTCATCGAGGTATGTTTTGAGATTTGTTCATGATTAAGTTTATGGTATGTTTGTCTTCATGTTATTACGGTTAGTACAATCTTGATTTTAGATTTGTTGTATCACCTTAACAAAATTATGAATGCATGATAGAAGATATTCATTGGTTAGGGTGTTGACACTTATGATTGTACTAATGCATTATGATGTTGTGTGAGGTTGATGTTGTCTACTAACAAGATACGGGTACATCACAAAAGACAAATCAGGCTCCATGACTATGAAAACATGAAGACAAAGACTCATCCATAATCTTTGTTCTACTTACGAGGTATGTATGACTTTGTTATATTATGCTTAACCTATGAGACATGCAGGTTCTAGCTCAGGATCTCTAAATCATTGAAGAGATTGTTTAGGTATGTTGTACATAACCAAGTAGGTATACTAATCCAGGTATGTTTCCCATGAATCTTACCTTGTGTTAGGATCCCTTATATAAGTATACTTGGAATGATTGGTTATGCTTATTCATAAAGTTAGTAATCAAGGGATTATGCATATTATATCTTTTATCTTGATTGATGATATGCATGAGTAAAAGAAGACTTCCCTGAAATCTTGAATACTAATGTTTATTAATCATGACTATACATTTTCAAGATTATGTTTTTAGAATATACTAATCCAGTGGTACAGAATGAATAGAAGTTCAAAAGACATACAGAAGATCAAGCGGGAGGCAGCCACACAAACATAAAAGATAAGTATTTGAGTTGTTATTTGAAATAGTAATGATATTGCCTGTAATAGGTTGTATGCATATTTGTATTCCTATAATATATCATGCTGAGTGTAAATATTCATAGAACATTGAACAATATACTACTAATATGCATATGATTGGTAAGTTGGACAAACATTCCATTGTTGCTTGTCTAGAATGAAACCTCTTTGCTGACATGCTGAGAGTTGTGCACACTCTCGATAGTATGTTCTGGTAGAGATGGAAGGCATCTAGATAGCCACTGTATGCATACAGGATATGGGAAAGTGTTGTGCCAAAGTATTGGTCAAAATAGTTGCATCACTATGTAAATGATATCTGTATGCATAATAGGTTATCATGTCAATATGATTTGATGATTATGAAGTATTACTAATCATGTACTTAATTTTGATTTGTAGGAAAGGTCATGAAGAATGATGGACACCATACAAGTGGTGGATGTTCAAACAAGAAGATTTACAAATCAAACAAAATATAGAAGGCTCATGGCTAGAAGATTCTCTTAGAAAGGGGAAGAGAATCACGACAAGATGTTTGCTCCAAGTATGGTGTAATTAAAGAAGAAGTGTGAATCAGGTTCTGTATAGGTACCTAGGATCGATAATAAATCGATAAGCTTAATGATCACCATGGGTGATGTGGATCTCAACCTTTGCTACAAGGTTGAATATGATTTCTATACACAAATGACATGGATGCAAGAAGGAACTCACCACAGAGTTCGAATGATATTAAGGCTCATATTAGTAGACCCATCTAACGAGAGATGGCACAGATAGATATGCAGAAGATCATTCAATGCAGAAATGAAAATGAAAGATCTCAAATTGACGCTTTACTTCCTAGGTCTGGAAGTATGGCAAGGCTCAGAAGGAATATTTCTCAACCAGGGAAAGTATGATGAGAAATATGACTTGAGGTGTTGGAATGGCCACTCTTATGGATTCCAACTTGAAGCTGTTAGGGGATAACTCATCAGAGTTAGTGGATATAACTTTGTACAGTCAAATTATTGGGTCATTGATGTATCTAACATATACTAGATTAGATATATGCTTTGTTGTGAATACCTTGAGTCAGTATCTAGTGGAAACTAGATGTTTTCACCTGATAGTTGCAAAGCATGTGATGAGGCACCTAAAGGATACGATAGACTTTGATCTGTGCTATCTTGGAGATCATGACTTCAGATGGCTACTCAGATGTTGATTGGGCAGAAAGTGTATCAGACAAGAAGAACACATCAAGAGGATGTTATTGTCTAGGATTAGCCATGATCTCGTGGTTTAGCTGGAAGCAGTCTAGTGTGGCTCTCAGCACAAGCAGAATATATGGCTGTTTGCTCTGCTAGTTGTGAAGAAGTTTGGCTTCAGGATTGTTTGACTTAGAGATAGAACCAACTGTGATCCTATGTGACAAATAGAGTTGTATCAAGATGACATAGAATCCAATGTTCCATGATAAGTCAAAGATCATAGGGATCTAACAAGATATGACACAGAAAGGAACTATAACGTTTGAATTCGTAACAGGTTACCGATGTACTAACCAAACCTCTACCTCGAGTGAAGAAGTTACCAACATACTAACCAAGCCTCTGTCTCGAGTGAAATTTGAATACTTTCGGGACAAGCTTGGTGTAGCTCAAAAGGACCCTCCTCGAAAGGGGGAGTAGTATAGTCACTGATGATGAGATTGTCTCATCGAACAACAAGGTCAATGATGAGGTAACCTGTTCTCTACACCTAGATACTTAGAAATATTTAGATTTAGGACTCGTATACTTAGAATACTTAGTTTTACTTATACATGCTTTTGATGTTATATGTATTGGTGAGAATACATGCTTTTGATGATAAGATGTATTGGTAAGAATACATACTTTTCATGACACATGTATTGATTAATGTACATGTATGGTTGAGGATACTTGTACTTGTGTTGATGAGAATACATGTGGGGATTGTATCATCCTTGAACACATGTTCTAAAGTGAGCCGTAGACGTGAGGTCTCCGAGAATGAAGTCCTTAGTGGACAGTTGAGGGGATTGGATCATCCCTGGACTTTCAGTCTTAAAGAGAGCCGTAGACGTGAGGTCTCCGAGAATGAAGTCCTTAGTGGACAGTTGAGGGGATTGGATCATCCCTGGACTTTCAGTCCTAAAGAGAGCCGTAGACGTGAGGTCTCCGAGAATGAAGTCCTTAGTGGACAGTTGAGGGGATTGGATCATCCCTGGACTTTCAGTCCTAAAGAGAGTCGTAGACGTATGGTCTCCGAAAAGTGGGGATTGTATCATCCCCGGACTTAGGTCCCTGAATTGATCCGTAGACGTGAGGTCTCCGAGAAGTGGGGATTGTATCATCCTCGGACTTAGGTCCCTGAATTGATCCGTAGACGTGAGGTCTCCGAGAAGTGGGGATTGTATCATCCCCGGACTTAGGTCCCTGAATTGATCCGTAGACGTGAGGTCTCCGAGAAGTGGGGATTGTATCATCCTCGGACTTAGGTCCCTGAATTGATCCGTAGACGTGAGGTCTCCGAGAAGTGGGGATTGTATCATCCCCGGACTTAGGTCCCTGAATTGATCCGTAGACGTGAGATCTCCGAGAAGTGGGGATTGTATCATCCCCGGACTGCGGTCCCTGAATTGATCCGTAGACGTATGGTCTCCGAGAAGTGGGGATTGTATCATCCCCGGACTTCGGTCCCTGAATTGATCCGTAGACGTATGGTCTCCGAGAAAGTGATTTTTGATGTGGTTACTTGTATCGGTAGGATACTTGTATTGATGATGTGGTTACTTGTATCGGTAGGATACTTGTATTGATGATGTGGTTACTTGTATCGGTAGGATACTAGTATTGATGACGTGGTTACTTGTATCGGTATGGATACTTGTATTGATGATGTGGTTACTTGTATCGGTAGGATACATGTATTGATGACATGATTACTTGTATCAGTATGGATACTTGTATTGATGATATGTATACTTGTATTGGCATGAATACTTGTACTAATGATGTGGATACTTGTATTGTTATGGATACCTGTGTTGATGACGATGCTGACGATCGTGTGATGACGATGCTAATGATCGTGTGATGACGATGTTGATGATCGTGAGATGACGATGCTGATGATCGTGTGATGACGATGCTGATGATCGTGAGATGACGATGCTGATGATCGTGTGATGACGATGCTGATGATCGTGAGATGACGATGCTGATGATCGTGTGATGACGATGCTGATGATCGTGCGATGACGATGCTGATGATCGTGTGATGACGATGCTAATGATCGTGAGATGACGATACTGATGATCGTGAGGATCCAGATGTTGATGTTGTTGTAGTTGTTCGAGTGCTGCAGAAGATAAAGACTCAGTACTGAAGATGTTGATGTTCCAGTATTGAAGATGTTCCAGTAACTGCTTGAGTTACTGATGATGTTGAGAAAGCTTCCAATGATTTATAGATGTATCATGTATGATGTTGATGACTCCTTGCTCGTGCAGATACTGTTATAATATCCTTCTCGTTAAGGGGGAGTGTTGAAATATTGTAACTTCAAAGAATATTATATTTGTATATTATTTATTCCGGAGATGTTCCATACCTCCGATGTGATTATACTATAAATCCGGAGATGTTTATTCCTCCGAGTTGGGTGTGGTAACTAGGGTTATTAGACCCACCATGTGGGGGTCGGCCCAGTCAGTTATAATGGGGTATTTAACCTAATGGTTAAATACGAGCCTACATGTACTTGTGTAAAATACATATCAGAGTAGTGTATAAATAGAGGAGGTGTGTTCCTCATTTGATACACTCACACACTTGAGGATAGCGCACTTGTGGAGGAGAGGTCTGCTATTGTGGAGGAGGAGATCATGTCTCAGGGTTTCATCTTTGTATATTGCTGGTCATCTATATTGAGGAAGCTTTGCTGGGTTTTCTACCCCATGAGGGTTTCCCAGGATAAATCTCTGTCTCTTGTGTTTATGCTGTGCTTGTTGTTTCTTCAGTGATCCTGTATATGCTATTATTGTGAAATGGAATGTAATGCTGCTATTTTCTGTCTTAGCATATTGAATTTTAACACAAAGTAGGAATACACTACGCACATAAACATACATTCATAAGCAATATGCGGGAATGCGAACTGATTTTGGGTTCCTGCCTGTTATGTTAAGTTACAAGAGAAGTTAGAACGGTTTCGGAAGTTCAACCGTTACAATCGACTGGAAGATAGAGAGACAATATGTCGTAGTTTGACAATCGCAAGTCGCAAGTCGATGTTGCATGTCGACGTCGCGAAACTATTGAGGTCGCTAAACTTGTTGAAGTTTCTGAGTTTGTTGAAGTCGTGTCGAAATCGATGAACTTGTCGAAGTTGTGACGAAGTCGATGACTTGTCGCAGTTGGTGTTAGCATCCGACAACAATGCCAACTATTGTGTGGATCAGACCTCCTTCCTTAAGAAACAATGGTCCCCATTGTTTGCTCGGTCAAGTGAGGAAACTTGTCGGTCAGTTCAATAGCAGAGTACCATTTTCCTTGTGCAGGGATCTGTCTGGCTTTAGCAACTTGAAACAAGGGAATTTTGTTCATCCTTGTATGGCGTACTCGTCGTCCCACAATGGTGTCGCAAGGAAGAGGCTCTTGAACATCTGGATGGATATCGTCTAGTTCTACTGTCTGCAAATCGTTCTGTTCCAACAGTGGTGCATGGTATGGTCGAAGTAGATCCACATTGAATACTGGACGCAGACCCATGCATGCAAGAATGTCGAGCTGGAAAGCGTTTTCTCCAATCTGTCGAAGATAACTGTACGAACCATATTGGAAAGGTTTTAGCTTCTTATATGGATCGGTGAAGCGTTCCTTCTTGAGATGTAACCAGACCTTATCCCCAATTTGGAATGAATGAGGGATACGATGCTTATCGTGTCGAGACTTAGCTTTCGCGTTTGCTCGTTGCAACATTTCATGTGCTTGTCGTTGGATGTCCCAACTTTGATCTCGAAACTTCAATGCTTCGTCGATGTCGCGTCTATTAGAGTCGGTGTCGTTCGACTGTGTCGAAGAGCTGATCAAGTCAATAGGCACTGAGGTTTGAAATCCATAACAGATCTCAAATGGACTCTTTCCCGTAGAGCTGTGCTGAGCACGATTGTAGCTGTGTTGTATGTATGGAAGACTTTCATCCCATGTTCATCAATGCTTGTGGTTGTACATGCGAAGTAGTTGTATGGCCAAGCAATTCACACTTCCATCTGTCCGAGGATGGAAAGCTATCGACAATGAGAGTCTTGTGTCGAGCTGCTACCAGAAAGTCTTCCAAAATATGTTGACGAATCTGGCATCTCTGTCGGAAATGATGGTTGTCGGTAAACCATAGTGTTTCCAAACATGTTCAAAGAAGAGTTGAGCAGTTTGCTGCGCTGTTGTAGTCTTCTTGCATGGAATGAGAATGACCATCTTGGAAAATTTGTCGACTACTACTAAGATCGTGTCATGCTGATGTTTGGTAGTAGGATATATCGTCAAGTAGTCCATAGAAATAGATTCCCATGGTCGACTAGGAACTAACAAAGGTGTGTACAATTCCTGTCGTCAATTATGAGGTTTAGCAATGGCACAAACCACGCATGATCGAATGTACTTGTTGATGCCGGTTTTAAGTGAAGGCCAAAAGAAATACTTCTGGAGAATAACAAGGGTCTTTGCTACTCCAAAGTGTCCTGTAGTCTTGCTGTAGTGCGCGTCCCAAATGAGCTATTGTCGATGCTCACCGATCAGTACACAAAGCTGTCCAAGCTTGTATAGCAAGGTGTCTTTCAGGAAATAGTCCGAGGTCGACGACTTGTCAGTCTGAAGTTCTCGGTAGATTGGTGAAAAGTTGATGTCTTCCTGATACAACTGAGGTCAAGTAGTGGTGTCATATCCCTACATACTCATCATTGTAAGAAGGAGAGTAATGGGTGGTCGGCTTAGACAATCGACAGCAACGTTAGCTTTACCTTTTCGATACTTAATTACCAACTGAAATTGTTGCAGGTAATTAATCCACTTGAGTTGTCGATTTGTTTGTAACTTCTACTGGGAGAGGGTGAACTGTAAAGGCTTGTGGTCAGTGAGGATGACTGTTTCCTTTCCAAGGATGTAATGCCTCCATTGCTTAAGAGCTTGCACAATGGCGTACTGTTCTTTCTCATACGTCGAATATCTTCTAATAGTGTCGTTAAAAGTTTCGGAATGAAAAGCGATTGGGTGACTAGACTGAGTGATCACTGCGCCCAAGGCATAGTCTGATGCGTCCGTCTCAATCTCAAAGGGTTGATGCAAATCAGGCAACACAAGTACTAGTGCAGTGCAAAGCTTGTGTTTGAGCTATTCCAAAGCTGGTTGTTGTGTCGGTGTCCATTTGAAGACATTTTTTCCATTTCATTTCGTTAATTGATTCAAGGACCAGGCTATGTGACTGAAGCTGAGTATGAATCGTCGATAGAAATTTGCCAAACCAAGAAAACTTCTTAGTTCTTGAATGCTTTGAGAAATGGGCCAATCTTTGAGAATTTGCACTTTGTCTGGGTCGACATGAATGCCTGCAGAGTCAATTACAAACCCCAAATATTTGATGTTGTTCATCGCAAAGGAACATTTGTCCATGTTCAAGTATAGTCGATGTTGCTGGAGAGTGTCGAGGACTTGTCGAAGCTGTCCGACATGTACTTCCCATGATCGACTGAAAATCAATATGTCATCAAGATGGACAATGACCCATTTGCCGACGAAAGGTCAAAGAATGTTATCCATGTATCGCATGAAGGTCGTAGGTGCATTGGTTAAGTCGAAAGGCATGACTAACCATTCATACAATCCTTCCTTGGTCTTGAAAGCAGTTTTCCATACATTTGAGGGCTTGATTGGAATATGATGATATCCCAACTTGAGGTCGAGCTTAGTAAAGAACTTAGCACCTTTTAGACAGTCGATGAGCTCGTCTATCCGTGACAGAGGGTATCTGTTATTTACCGAGATTTTGTTGAGTGCTCGGTAGTCGATGCACATGCGCCAAGTCCCATCTTTCTTTGGAACGAGGACGACTGGACTTCCACAAGGAGAGGAGCTGGGTCGGATATGACCTTTGTCGATCAAATCTTGGATTTGTCTGCGAATCTCTTCATTTTCGAGAATGGATCTTCTGTAAACAGATGCGTAGGTAATGAACAAAGGAAGACCATAGAACTAGTCATTAACAATATGGAACAAATTCTTATTATCTCACTAGGTAATGTGGGTGCCAAGTCGAGTGGTGTTGGATTTCCATTCAAACATGTGAATGGAAATCAAGGACATCCCTTACATAAAAATGAATATGGGTGGTTGTGTGTGTTTATGTACATGATTACATTTAGTGCAATTGAAAAATTGTATGTTTGATAAAAGATGCACTCCATGTTTTACCTCACTTTTTTCAATATGCACCAAAGTTAAAACACCTTACCCAATTTACTTAATTTAAATTTAAAATAACTCTTAGATTAAATTTAGAATATCAATATTTATTTAAAATTAATTTATATTATTTTCAAATTTAAAAGACCCTTATCAATTTATTTATTTTTTAAATTAATATTTTAATTTGAAATTAATTTATATTATTTTCAAATTTAGAAAGCCCTTATCAATTTATTTATTTTTTAAATTAATGTTTTAATTGTTTTGAGATGCAACAAAACAATGTAGATATGATCATAGTAACTAATGAATGTGAATATAATTGCCTTGGATAAATAAGTAAATCATTTCATTAAAATTTATATTAAATAAATTTATTAATATCCTTCAAATATAAACATATTTGAAAATATAATTAAAAAAAATAGAATATGGCTTCTAAAATGAAAAGAAAGCATTTACACAAATACACCATTCCATCAACTATGAATTTACGAATTTAACCCAAAAAAATTAATATGAAGAAATGATTATGGAATTGTTGAATGTTGCCAGAGGCATACCCATTTAGATTTATTGGTGTGATAGAGAAAGGTTTCACGATAACTCTTTATTAGTGAAAACATCTTCATTCAATGAAATACCGATGTAGTTAACATTTGGAAAATTGGCGGAGTATGTACATGGGAACAATGATATGGATAAATAAGAGGAGATAAATAAAAGGACACTGAGAAGGACAAAGTCTTCTCAAATTCCCACATTGCAAATGAGATAAATAAAGAGTGAAGTTGAGATTTTAAAATTATTTTTATATAGAATTTAATGTAAAAGCAAAATTGAATTATAAATGTATAAGTAAATTTGAAAAAAATAATATTTAAAAATTATAAGTAGAAACAATTCAATTTTAAAGAATTTTATATGAATATATTTTTCACTATGTAAATATCATAAATATATTATTTATTTTTGACAAAGATATTATCTTATTACATATATCATAAAAAATTTGATTACATATATCATAAAAAAATTTGATGTTTTTTTGAAAAATGACTAAATATGTGATTTTTTATTATTATCAATTTCAAAATATTTTGGTTAAGTGCATATACAAATTTCATACAATCATTTATATGATATGACAAATATATTGTTTAATTATACATAATATTAATAAACATAATATATTTCAACAAATATTTTCAAATTTAAATATATGATTTTTTTAAGAGTTTAAATATTAAAAATTTCATTGGCTATTACAATTTAAATTTTTTTAACAAGTTTTAAATTTATATTTCTCAATGTTTCTAACTTAAATTTATAAAATCTATCCTAAAAATACTAAGGATTGATTTAAAAGTTTATCATTTTCAATAGAGTTTAGATGAATATACATTTTTTCTCAATAAAATTTTATGGGACCACCCCTCTTCTTTGGAATATCCTTGAAAGACTTAATTGGATTTGAACTTGTGACCTATATGCCTTGAGCTAATTGAGTAATCGATTGAGCCAATCTCTAGCCAAGAAAATTTAAAAGAACCATCATTATGATAACAATACTATATAATCAATCAAATTATAAAACACCATCACAATTTATAATCTCCTCAACAATTCCAATTTTTTAAAATTTCTTTAAAAAGCATTAGATTTAATACTTATCAATGTTTTTAGACTTAATTTTAAAAATTGCACTGTTACAATTTTTAACAAATATAATGTACAAGCATACAAAATACAAAAAACTAACAAATTTTTTATTTAGCCTGCATGTTGCAATGAGAAAATAGTTTCATTATTTTTATTCACGACTCTCTTCTTAAATTTCAACACATTTTCAAATTCTTCTATAAACACACTTTTAGAGTCACCACAGATGGTAGGCAACAATTCTTATGTTTGGTCCATCCTTGTGATTTGATTACGCTCCACATTAACATTCTCTTGTTACTTTCGTTGAAGAAATTATTGGCCCATAATGGATCCTTAGTAATCCACCTCAAAAGGAGGAGGCCACTCAAATGATCCAAGGGTCTAGAAAATTCCATCATAGATTGTATCCCTATTATGAATTCAAATATATGTTTCAAATGCCATGAATTAGGGAACTAGGTCAAGCACAAGCACCACCCTATAGCCAAGGCCAAAGCCTAATGCAATGCAATTCAAGACATGGATCAAGGTGATAATATTTCTTGGCCCATAATAGATCCCCAAAAACCTATCTTTGAAGGATGAGACTATTCCAACGTTCTCAAGGACTAGGCATGGAAATCCTTTAAACTTGGAAATTCCATTTGAGATGGTAGCCCTACTACAAATTTAGACATATGTTTCAGATTCCATGAATTAGGACATTGGGTCAAGCACTACCCTTTTGTCAATTTTAGATCCCAGTACAAACTCAAGCGATGTATCTGGCTACTTATAATTCTAAGCCCGTGCTAGATCCCCAAACACCCACCTCCAAAGGAGGAGACTACTCAAACACTCTAATTTTTTGTAGCTATTTTTTAAAAAACTATTTTCCAAGAGTATTTGGTCTATTTGATGACTAAGACTTCTTGCATGGAAGTCACTCCAACCCCGGAGTCTCCTTATGTCCCATGTTCAAACACCTTATGAAAACACCATGCCTCCTTTGATGTTCTGAAATTATTTCCATGCATATGTTTGATTCAAATCCACATCATACATGTTGTATTCTAGACATTATGTTTTTTTATGGTGTTCCTTTGCACCAAAAGGAACAATTTCTAGTCTTTATCCATTCCATCATATTATTCTTAGGAATCTCTTCCATAATGCCCAATAAATATCCATCCCTTCTGCCATGCTTCTCTGTGAACTAGCATTTTCTAAGCTTGTTAATTACCCATATTCCCAAAGGAAGTCTTGTCTGCAATCCTTGCATCTCTCTTCTAGATTATTACATATGTCTCTCAAACATGTAGACAAGTAGCATTATAGTTGGGCATCTCCAAGTATTATCAAGGAATTTTTAATGGAAAACAAGGCATATTTCTTGTGGTCACAAAAGAAATTAGAAGCTGTGACAATTGATTCCTTGGAAACAAAATAGAATCCCACCTACATCCATTTTGGCTTCGAAAGACAATCCAAAAGCATGTTAGCAAGTCTATAGAGGATAGTGTTTCCTTGATAACAAGTGTGCTGATAATCACTAGAGAATGGAACCAACACAAACCCTAACTCCACAATAAAGAGAAACTAAACCAACCCTAAGGTAACCCAATGCTTGAAGAGAAAATAGCCAAGAGGGGTGCAAACCTAGAGAGAGAAAATAAAATAATAGGAACACTAGAGACAGAAAGAAACTGTCACGTCCCCACTGACCGCCATGGCCACTGAGAGCCTGATACATTTTTTTTTCCAAATCCGACTGATCACACCCACAGTCGAAGTAGCTCAGATCCGCAATCCGCAACCCGCAATTGCGAACCCACAATCCGCAACGCTGGATCCGCAACCTGCAATCCGCAATTGCGGATGCAGAATTGCCAACTTCATAACCGGAAAGCTTACCTTTCCGCAATATGCAACGGCAGACCCGCAACCCGCAATTCGCAAATGCGAATCCCGCAACCCGCAATCCGCAACAACACACCCGCAACCTGCAATCCGCAAACACGAACCCACAATACGTAATCCACAATTACGGATGTGGAAGCGCCCAATATCTAATTCCGTCAGTGGTCACTTCCGCAATCCGCAATCCGCAATTGCAGATGCGGGCATGCAGAACCATACCCCTTTAATGGCAACTTTCCACACAAACTTCAGAGGTGCATAACTTCTCCATCCTTGGTCCAAATGATACAAAGTCGATACCGTTGGAAAGCTTTTGGAGAGCTCTATCCAATGGTGAAATCCTTGCCCCATATGAGCACTCCTTCCCTATCAACTTTCCCATTGAATTTATTCCCATAACTCTGCCAAAAAGGATTAAGGCTTCTTTCTATCATGACTTTCTCTTCCACCTGACCCACAGGGGTTATGAAACATTTCCAGGGAATCCCCCTCCTCCCCAAGGATCATATGCAAGCATACAACTCATTCACAGGGTTAATCATACATATAATAACATGTAACATACATCAAATTAGATCTAGTGATTACATCTAACATATGCAAGACTTACAATGCATTAAACTCATGCAATACAATGATATGTATGTAATAATGGACTCGGCCCTTTACTCAGGCCTGCACATGACTCCTTGTTAGTCAAATACATATAAACATACGTTCCACAATTGCACAATTGAACATAAGCAACCATTTCATACCAATGAAACACCATCAATTTACATAACAAGAATACTTATCTTTCAACTCCGAAGCAACTTGCTAAGTGAGAGAAACGTTCCACCCAACCTTAGATCTCTGTCCAGCGTGTACTCTTTCAGTTAAGAGATCACCCCCGAGCGGAGGGATAACAGGTTCTCTCATAGTCAAGGTTCCATCCCAATGCCAAGCCAATATGTAGTTGGGTTTATCAAGCATTCTAGGGCACCTACCCATGCTAAGCCAACCTACAGTGGGTTTATCAAGCATTCAGGGACATACTGGTCATGCTAAGACAACTTCCAGTTGGGTTTATCAAGCATACCATCAGCAGGGTCATGCCAAGTCAACATACATTTGGGTTTATCAAACACAGCAGCCTAGCTGGTCATGCTAAGCCAATCCTGCAATGGGTTTATTAGGCATACCAAACAATGCAATCATGCCAAGCCAGCATACTGTTGGGTTTATCAAACATTTCAGACAAGTTGATCATGTTAATCCAACCGGTAGTGGGTTTATCAGGCGAGCATGGACAACAAGGGAGGTGTTGCTAAGCCAGTGAGCTCAACCACAGAGCTGCAGGCATCTAAACACTCAGTCGACTTGGAACCCACATTACCTATCACATCCAACATAAGGAAGACCCTCTTCTCTGCTGCATAGTCCCTCAAGGTCTCTTCCCTTCTAGTGCTATTCCAGGATGGGCATAGAAAGGTTCAATCGTTAGTTCTATGAGACTTCAGCCTTCACTGGGTTTATAAAGCAACGCAACCTTCTTCCACAGTTCAACGAAGGACTCCTTCCAAACTTGTAGACGAGATCTGTTCCGCAATCTATCTTCTGCGATCCAAGATCTTGTCTTCACGGTTTCTATGCACTTTTTTAAGCTTGCATTTTCCTCACGGGTTTTATAACTCTGTCATGGACACTCTGTCATCGGCAGACTGGGTTCACACACTAGACGAGATCTGTTCCGCAATCTATCTTCTGCGATCCAAGCTCTTGTCTTCACGGTTTCTCTGCACTTTTTTAAGCTTGCATTTTCCTCACGGGTTTTATAACTCTGTCATGGACACTCTGTCATCGGCAGAATGGGTTCACACACACGATTTTCATGGCTATCGACTCTCTGGTATTTCTATCACACAGGGAAAACACAGTTATCTTCAGGTTATTCCACTTTGTTGGCTCTGCGTATACAGGGATGTAGGAGAAAGCTCTCTCTCTGGATTGATGGATCGTAGGTAGCAAGTGCATTTAAGGATGAATCCCCCCGTCTGAATCCCATGAACAGGTAGTCAAAATAGGTTTCCCGAGTTCTAGACGTTGATTGTCTTCTAGGACAAGCAATCAAAGCCATGCTCCACCATACAAAATCGCAGACATGCTCCATATTCCATTGGCTTCAACAATAGGTTTTTCAACCACCCTTTGGAACCGCATTAATGTCATCAGGGAATTCAAATGAGTTCATAGTCGTACATTTGGAAACATGAGAAACCAATATCGTAACCCCCTCACCTCTCCCTAGTGGATACACGTGGCCCCTTCTCATTAGTTGCCTCCTTAGCCAGCTTGTTGGTTATTTTATTCATTAATAATATTACATCATTTACATTTATTCATGGCTTAACAGCCTATGAATAATCAAATTGCCAATACTTGCCTAAGCAATAAACTTAAACATCCACTAGTGGGGTCTTGGCCTTGAGATCCACACTAGGGAAAATACACACACTGCATATATATACAGTCTTTACATTTAAGCCAAATATCATCAAGGGAAAAATGAGGTATTACAACTCCCTCTCCTTTAAAATAACATCATCCTCGGTGTTCTCAAAACTGAACAAAAATGGGAATGCCTCTTTCATGGCACTCCCCAGCTCCCACATGGCCTCTTCTGGACTAAGGTGCCTCCATTGCACCTTTACCTGCCCTATGGCCTGGTTCCGGAGCAAGGTAACCTTCCTATCGAGGATGCATGTAGGATCCACCTGGAACTCTCCCTCTGGTTCCACCTGTATCACATGCCAATCAAAGATATGATTAGGATCATATACATATTTCTTAAGCAAAGATACATGGAAAACACTATGAGCTTTCATGTTAGCAGGCAATGCAATCCTATATGCAACTGGCCCTATCCTATCAAGGACTTCAAATGGACCATAATATCTGGGTGCCAACTTGGCACAACTACCCAACTTCATGGAACTCTTCCTCGGTTTCACTCTCAAGTAGATATGATCCCCAATCTGAAATTTCTTATGCATTCTTTTCAGATCTGCATAACTCTTCTGCATGTCCTGTGCTGCCTTGAAATTCTGCCTGATCTTCACAATCTCTTGTTCCATTTCCTCAATCATTTCTAGCCCAAGCACTACTCCGTTCACTAGGTTGTCCCAGCTTACTGGAGTTCTGCATCCTTTACCATACAACACTTCAAAAGGACTCATCTTCAATGATGCTTGATGTCCATTATTGTAAGCAAATTCCACTAGTGTAGTAGTCTTCCTACTTAGATGGCTTGCCCATCACATACATCCTTAACATATCTTCAAGGATCTAATTCACTCTCTTAGTCTGACCATCTGTCTGAGGATGATAGGCTGTGCTAAACTTCAACTGAGTTCCCAATTCCTAAAACAATCCTTTCCAAAAGTTGGATGTGAACTTCGTGTCATGGTCTGAAACTATTGCCTTAGGAAATCCATGTAACATGAAATTCTCTCTCATGAAGATATCTGCAATGTCATTAGCCTTGTGGGTGGATTTGATTGCAATGAAAGGAGCTACCTTTGATAGCTTGTCCACCACTACCATGATTGAATCATGCTTCTTCACTGTCATTGGAAACCTTGTTATGAAATCCATAGAGATCACTTCCCACTTCCATTCTGGGATGGGCAACGGCTGCAACAATCCTGCTTGATGTTGGTGTTCCGCCTTGATCTGTTGACACTTCTGACATCTAGCAATGTACTCAGTTATGTCTTTCTTCATACCAGGACAAAAGTACTACTTCCTTGTTGTTGTTATAGTCTTCTGATATCCTGGATGTCCTGAGCATGGCCTTTGGTGTATCTCATCCATCACCAACTTCTTTAACTCTGCACTATTTGGAATGTATAGTCTGGTGTTTTGATAAACGAGAACATCACCCTCACCCAACTGATATCTTGCATACTTCTCTTGTATAACATTCTGCTACAATTTCTCTTTGATTTGAAAATAGACTTCATCACTATCTTGAGCCTCTACAATTCTTGCCTTCAAGTCTGATTCACATCTACTTATTGCTGTAATGTGGAATCTCCTGCTGAGTGCATCGACAACCTTATTCTCCTTTCCCTTGACATGCTTCATTTCTAAATCGAACTCACAAAGAAATTCCATCTATCTAGTTTTCCTTGCATTCATATTTGGCTGGTCAAACAAGTATTTCAAACTCATATCATCAGTTATGAGCTCAAATCTTCTTCCCAAGAGATAATGCTTCCATCTCTTGAGAGCGTGAATTATGGCTGCTAGCTCTAAGTCATGGGTGGCATAGTTCCTTTAATGTTCCTTCAGTTTTCTTGACTCATAACAGATTACAGAACCTTCTTGCGTTAGTACTCCACAGAGTCCTTCAATGCAAGCATCAATGCATACCACAATCTTTACTCTGATCTGCAATCTTCAAAATAAGTGCACTAGTAAGCAACTCCTTTAACTACTGGAAACTTCTTTCACATTTTTCAGACCATGTGAATTTGATGTCCTTCCTCTACAATGAAGTAATTGGATGGGCTATCTTGGAGAAGGCCCCAATGAACCTCCTGTAGTAACCAGCAAGGCCCATAAAAGATCTAACATCTGCTGCATTCCTAGGAGTGGACCGATCCATGATGGCGTCAATCTTCTCTGGATCCACTGCAATGCCCTCTGCTGGTATAATATGACCCAAACGCTGCACCCCCTCTTGATAAAAGTTACATTTACTCAGCTTGGCATACAGCTAGTGCTCCCTAAGGGCTTGCAATACCATCTCAAATGCTCATCATGTTCTTCTTCATCCTTCAAATACACAAGGATATCATCCAAGAACACAATCACAAACTTATCCAAGTACTTGTTGAAGACAATGCTCATGAGACACATGAATGTGGCAAGTGCATTGGTAAGACCAAATGGCACCACTGTAAACTCATAATGACCATACCTCATCCTAAAGGTTGTCTTATGAATGTCTTCCTCCTTTATCCTTACTTAATGGTACCCAGACCTCAAGTCAATTTTTGAAAACACTCTAGCTTCCTTCATTTGATCAAACAAGTCATCAATCCTTGGCAAGGGATACTTGTTCTTAATTGTCACCTTATTGATCTGCCTGTAATCAATACACAGTCTCAATGTTCCATCCTTCTTCTTAACAAACAACACTGGTGCACCCCATGGGGATACACTCGGTTTGATATATTCCTTGTCCATTAATTCCTACAGCTGCATCTTCAATTCTACCAACTTTGTCCTGCTCATTCTATAAGGAGCTTTGGAGATGCGTGTTGCTCCTGGAACAATATTAATGGAAAGTCAATATCTCTCTCGGGTGGCAATCCTGGAACTTCAAATGGAAACACATCCCGAAACTCTTGCAATAACTGGAAGTCTTCTATCATGGGTCCCTTATCTCCTACTGAATCTGATATATGCACAACATATAACTGGAAACCCTTTTTATAAAACTTCCTCAACTACAGAGCTGAAATCTGCCTTACTGAAACATGCTTTGGAATTCCTTTAACCAACCTTGGCTTGCCTTCATCATCAAGGCATTCAAGTGATTTCTCATAACATTCCATCTTGGCTCTATGCCTTTCCAACAAATCCATGCCAATTAAAGCATCATATGATCCCAATGGTAAGACATTCAATTCTGCATGCGTGAGGAGTCCATTCAATTCTATAGGACACTCCTTCACTACTTCACTTAACTTCCTCTTGGTACCGACAGCTAATTGAACTAGCCAAGCCTTATCATACTTTACTTTACCAAGGAAACAACCTTCAACTATCTTAGGATATATATAACTATGAGTAGACCCTGGATCAATCAAAACAAATATAGGTTGCTCAGCGATCTTACCTGCAACCTCCACCACTGCTGATTAATGGTCTGCTTGATGATCATCTAGTGCTGCATAAATCCAGGGTGTTGCTCTTGCCATGTCCCCTACTGTAGCTGCTCCTCTAACATTATGCAAGCTCTTGGGGTTCTTCTTTGCAGTTGGGAAATCTATGAGCATGTGGTTTTCTCCACAACCCCAACATTGAAGTGGCCCCATTGTTGTTCTATCTGCTGCTACAGCTGGCTTGAATTCTCTTCTTGCTTGTTGGCCTTGTGGAAATCTCTTAGTCTGATTTCTGAATGGTGGTTTGAATTCACCTTTCTTCTGATCAAACCTTCCCTTGGGTTTACCTTTCCAAGCTGGTTGCGCCTCTGCTTTACCTTTACCCCGCTCATAGCAATGTTCTGCCATTCTGGTGGCTTCATCCAAACTTGGTGGATTTACAAACTCTATTCTATCTCTGTAGCTCTGTGGTAGACTACCAAGGAAGCATTGGATCTTCACTCTTTCATCCTTGATGTAGTCCACATACCTCAATAGCTCCAGAAACTTGTGAACATGATCATCCATGGTGTTCTATCCTAGCATGAGTTCATTGAATTATTTCCTTTTGCTATCATAATACCTAGCTGATAGGTACTTCTCCTGGAAATATCTCTGGAATCTATCCCAGCTAACCCTTTTTTCACTAATTCCTTTCACTTGCATGAGGTGATCCCACCAAATAAAAGCTCTTCCACTAAGGCTATAAATGGCAACCTTAGCCTTTTCATTCTCTGAATACTCATGCATTCTGAAGTACTTCTTCATTCCAAGAAGCCATGCCTCTGCTTCTTGACCTTCTTTGCTTTCACCATCAAAAGTGGGAGGCCTTGGCTTCCTAAATTTACCCTGTGGAATACCTCTGTGCTTCTTTCTACCTTTACTCTTGCTAGAAGTGCATCTTGGGCTCCCCTGAGAACCCTCAGAATCATCTGATCTGTTAGAAGAAAACCTAGGAGAGGGTGTCCTGTGTCTTCGGCTCACAAAACCCCTTCTAGGGATTGGAGTTCTTCTCATGGAACGACCCCTAGACTAACTTTCTGCATTCTTTTCCTCTCGGCCTTTGTGTCTAAGGTTAGAATCACCGTTAATCCTTTGCTACATGTCCGTAAGACTTTGCAAAATGGTCGCATTGAGTTGATGTTGCTCTTCTTGTGCTTTCATCATCCGTTCGTTAAAACTTACCATAGTCTCAACCAAGTTTAGGGGTGTTACTTGCTCCCTTCTTCCATCAGAATCGGCCTTTGTATGTGCTTCTTGCACATTCTCACCTAGCACATCATCTTCTGGTTCAAACGGGTCCTGAGCATCATTTAAAGTGACCATTCTTACACCGTTCTGTGCGCTTCCATTTGATACAATCAGTTTACAGCTGCTCTTGTCTCTGTGCATATCAGAGACATTCTATTAGATAATAGAAGCATACAAATAAACCCTATCATACCCATTCAAACTAGGAATTATTCATTTGAACAATTAATCAATCAACTAAGTTCATCACAATCATGCCATGGGTGCATTCCTTGACCAAAATTCATGCATGGTCTGGCCCAAACAATTCTCAGTGTCGTAACTAAAGCTCTGATACCACTCTGCCATGTCTCCACTGACCTCCATGGCCACGGGAGACCCTGATACATTTTGTTTTCCAAATCCCACTGATCACACCCACAGTCGAAGTAGCTCGGATCCGCAATCAACCCGTAATATGCAATCCACAACGTCGGGTCCGCAACCTGCAATCCGCAATTGCAAACCCGCAATCCACAATTGCAGATGTGGAAGCGCCGAATTCATAACCGGAAAGCTTACCTTTCTGCAATCTGCAACGGAGGACCCGCAACCCGCAATCCGCAAATGCGAATCCCGCACCCACAATCCGCAACCCACAAACGCGAACCCGCAATCCGCCATTGTAGATGCGGAAGCGCCCAATCTCTAATTCCGTCAACGCTCACTTCCGCAATCCGCAATCCGCAATTGTGGATGTGGGCATGCGGAACCATACCCCTGTAATGACAACTTTCCACACAAAATTCAGAGGTGCATAACTTCTCCATCCTTGGTCCAAATGAGACAATGTCGGTCTAGTTGGAAAGCTCTTGGAGAGCTCTATCCAATGGTGAAATCCCTGCCCCATCTGAGCACTCCTTCCCTATCAAATTTTCCACTAAAGTTATGCCCATAACTCTGCCAAAAAGGACTAAGGCTTCTTTCTATCATGACTTTCTCTTCGACCTGACCCACAGGGGTTATGAAACATTTCCAGGGCACCCCCCTCCTCCCCAAGCATCAAATGCAATCAG
Source organism: Larix kaempferi (assembly GCA_027924585.1). Classification (NCBI taxonomy): domain Eukaryota; kingdom Viridiplantae; phylum Streptophyta; class Pinopsida; order Pinales; family Pinaceae; genus Larix; species Larix kaempferi. The sequence continues at coordinate 5,580,935 of BSBM01000177.1, read as the reverse complement.
ACAACTCATTCACAGGGTTAATCATACATATCATAACATGTAACATACATCAAATTAGATCTAGCGATTGCATCTAACATATGCAAGACTTATAATGCATTAAAATCATGCAATACAATGATATACATGTAATAATGGACTCGACCCTTTACTCAGGCCTGCACATGACTCATTGTTAGTCAAATCCATATAAACATACGTTCCACAATTGCACAATTCAACATAAGCAACCATTTCATAACAATGAAACGCCATCAATTTACATAACAAGAATACTTATCTTTCAATTCTGAAGCAACTGGCTAAGTGAGAGCAATGTTCCACCCAACCTTAGATCTCTGTCCATTTTGTACTCTTTTAGCTGAGAGATCACCCCCGAGCTGGGTTGTGTATTCACTAAGGAGGGCTAACAGGTTCTCTCATAGTCAAGGTTCCATCCCAATGCTAAGCCAAATTCTAGTTGGGTTTATCAAGCATACCATTAGCAGGGTCATGCCAAGCCAACATACAGTTGGGTTTATCAAACATACTAGGCTATCTAGTCATGCTAAGCCAATCCTGCAGTGGGTTTATCAGGCATACCAAACAATGCAATCATTCCAAGCCAGCATACTGTTGGGTTGATCAAACATTTCAGATAAGCTGATCATGTTAATCCAACTGGTAGTGGGTTTATCAGGCGAACAGGGACAACAAGGGAGGCGTTGCTAAGCCAGTGAGCTCAACCACAGAGCTGCAGGCATCTAAACACTCAGTCGACTTGGCACCCACATTACCTACCACATTCAACAAAAGGAAGACCCTCTTCTCTGCTGCACAGTCCCTCAAGGTCTATTCCCTTCCAGTGCTATTCCAGGATGGGCATAGAAAGGTCCAGTTACTAGTTCTATGAGACTTCAGCCTTCACTGGGTTTATCAACCAAACCAACCTTCTTCCACAGTTCAACGGTGGACTCCTTCTAGGCTTGCAGACGAGTTATGTTCCGCAATCTATCTTCTGTGATCCAAGCTTTGGTCTTCATGGTTTCTTTGCACTATTTTAAGCTTGCAGTTTCCTCACGGGTTCTATAACTCTGTCATGGACACTGTGTCATGGACACTCTGTCATCGACAAATTGGGTTCACACACACGGTTTTCATGGCTATTGACTCTTTGGTATTTCTATCACACAGGGAAAACACGGTTATCTTCAGGTTATTCCACTCTGTTAGCTATGCGTATGCAGGGATGTAGGAGCAAGCTCTCTCTCTGGATTAATGGATTGTAGGTAGAAAGTGCGTTTAAGGATGAATCCCTCGATCTGAATCCCACGAACAGGTAGTCAAAATAGGTTTCCCAAGTTCCAGACGTTGAGTGTCTTCTAGGACAAGCAATCAGAGCCATGCCCTGCCATATAAAATAGTAGACATGCTCCATATTCCATCGGCTTCAGGAACAGGGTTCTCAACCACCCTCTGCAACCGCATTAATGTCATGAGGGAGTTCAAACGAGTTCATAGTCGGACACGTGGAAACATGGGAAACCAATCCCGTAACCCCCTCACCTCTCCCTAGTGGATACACGTGGCCCCTTCTCATTAGTTGCCTCCTTATCCAGCTTCTTGGCTATTTTATTCATTAATAATAATTACATCATTTACATTTCTTCATGGCTTAACAACCCATGAATAATCAAACTGTTCAATACTTGCCTAAGAAATAAACTTAAACATCCACTAGTGGAGCCTTGGCCTTGAGCTCCACACTAGAGAAAATACACACACTACATATATATATAGTCTTTACATTTAAGCCAAATATCATCAAGGGAAAAATGGGGTATTACAGAAACCCATGAACAAAAGAGAGAACTACACTACATTTTCTTTGAAAAATATATCATATATTCATAGAAAAATCATTACATCATCTAATAAAAAATACATAAGGTATATACAATGGAACTTCTATCCTCTCTCTCAATACTATTAAGGCATAAATAAAATCAGAATACACTGCTGCGCTTAGGGATTTTGCATCCTTTATCAACATGGCACCTTTGGCCAACAATTTCATACATAGCTCATCCATCTACATGGAATAGAAAGCACAAAAAATTGACCTCATGATCGAAAACATACCTACACCAAATCTTCTAAAGGGTAAATAGAATAGAGATCCTCAAGAAACGCCAAATCCAAATAAACGATGTACAGACTAAATTACTACAATCACTTGATAGGTTCCATTAGGAAAAACATTTTATAAAGAATGATCATGAGTTGATAAATTACAAATGAGAGTTAGGTGTATATACACAATCCAATATGTATGGAATTTTACCCAAGAAGGGTTATGAGCCTTGTGACAAGATTGGCCTTAGCCAAACCTATAAATATAATAACAATTATAATATAAGGTTGTCCATGTCCAAAAGTGAATCTTACACCGTTTTCAACATCCACCCATAATCTAAACAAGGAGGTCGGAAGAAAAGTGATGAATACCCAACTCGATATAAGGTCGGTTGTGACAAAAACTGAAGATTAGACCCCTATTTTCAACATCTCTCCTTAATATGAAAAAGGGACCACAAAGAGAAGGCATTGCATCATAAGATTCACATCCTCCATAATGTTGAAAAAGGCCTCATAGAGGAGAAATTATAGATTACCCCGCTTTAACACCATACCTCCCACACTAGTACAAATGTACAAGCTAGGAAAGATGGAATTTGGCAGAGGTATAAAAGAAGAGACTTCCACAAGATAGGATCTGGAAAAATAATCAATAAAGTCCTTGTGATGAACATATATATGCCTAGTCAATGTAGGAGTAGGATGAAGGGGAGGACCAAGGTCATAATGTGAAGAGAGAGATCCATTGAAACATGTTGAGAATCATATATAAAATAATCATATACAAGAAACAATGAAAAATATCTTGTTGAACCATAAGTAGGAACTATGTATCAATATTACTGATGATTGCTTTCTCTCCAATGTGTTTCTATCGATAATTGGAGAGGGCTGGCCCATTTGTGGAGTGCAGAATTAGACATGAACTGTAAGATGCCCATCAATGTCGATAACAACACAAAGAAGCCTATTTATGGTGTAATTTCACAATTTACCTTGATAGACCCAAGAGAAAGAGAGGTGCCAACTTCTTTTTGGGAAAAAAATCAAAATTTGTAGTGCAACACCTCTTGCTACGTAACAAAGGAAGGAAGAGGGCACTAGCCTTGAAGGATAGTTTACACCCTATGAAAAAAACCCTAGGAGACCCTAAAAAAGTGCACTAGCATTGATGGAGGCTTTAATGCCTAGGAAAATCCCTAGAAAAATTGTGCTAGCCTTTAGGGAGGGTTTAAACCCCGGAAACCTTAAAAAATAGATGATCTAAAAACCCCAGTTCTACAGGAACAAAGAAACAATGGTGCCACTAGATAGAAATCATTAGATTCGTTTCTAAAGTGAGTCCTTGAAGGAGGGTTAAAATCCTTGGAAACCCTAAAAATAGATTATCCCAGAACCTTCGTTCCAAAGTCACAAAGAAGGCTTAAGAAATGACACTAGCAAAAAATCTTTAGCTTGGCTACTAAAGTGAGCTCGTGAAGGAGGGTTTAAACCCTAGGAAACCCTAAAGAGAAATGATAAAAAAACCTTAGTGCCACAGTGGATAGGTGATGCTACGAACAAAAAACTTTGGATTAGTTGTTGAATTGAGTAAGTGAGGTTCACACTCACTTTGTTGACATATTTACATTCATAAGAGATACTACAATAATCGAATGGAACCAACACAAACCCTAATTCTGCAGTAATGAGAAAATAAACTAGCACTAGGATTCAACCTAAACCTTGAAGAGAAAGTAACCAAGAGGGACACACCAAGAGAGATAAATAACACAAGAACAAGCGTGCTAGAGAGAGAAAGAAAATCATGGACAAAAGAGAGTGCTACACTCAATAGGTTCCCTTAGGCAAAAAACTTTATTAAGAATGATCACAAGATGATAAATTAGAAATGAGAGTTAGGTGTATATACACAACTCAGGAGGTAGGGATCTTTCTTCAAGAGGGGTTATGAGCCCAATTGTAAAAGGTCAGCCTCAACTAATCATATCAATATAATAATGATTATATAATGATTACAATATAAGGTCATCCATGACCAAAAGTGAAGTTTTCACCATTTTCAACACCCCCCTTTAATCTAAAAAAGGAATTATGGATAAAAATGATGAATGCAAAAGAAAGTGGGTGTTTAAATACCCGACTCAATATAAGGTTGGTTGTGGCAAAAAATTAAAGTGCCTAGGAATATACATATCCAATTCCATATAAGGTTGATTGTGGTTGAAAATGAAGATTACACCCCTATTTTCAATATCCCCCTATTTTGAACAAGGAGACACAAATAGAGACCATTGCATCACAAGTTTCATATCCCTCCAAATGCTAATAAGGGCCTCGTAGAGAAGAACATTATGTATTGTTTCCATGAACACCATATCTACCACTTTGATGTCCTTTGGTAGAGGTATAGAAGAGACTTCTATAGGATAGTATCTAGATGAGTCATCAATAAGGTCCTCATGATCACAATCCATTTCCTTAGTTAATATAGGACATCATAATGTGCAAGAGAGAAATCCAATGAATGGAATCAACACAAATCTTATTCTGTCATAATAATAAAATAAACCAGCACCAAGACAGCCCAACTCAAAAAACAACCAATAGGATAAGAAAATAAACTAGCACCAGGGCAACCCCACCATTGTTGAGAAAATAACCATAGAGAGAGAAATAACCAAGAACAAGAATGATGAAAAGAGAAAGACATCCATGAACAAAAGAGAGCGCTACACTTGATAGGAGCCCTAAGGCAAAACATATTTTTCTTTTTAAATAATGAATGAATGATCACAAAATGATAAATCATAGTTGGGTATATATACACAACTCAACGGGTAGGGGCTTTACATCATTTTCAACAACTTGCAGAATATTTATTAGCTTCTTAAGGATTGGTATGAAGTGGAATGGAGCACAGGTCTTTAGCAAGATGTTAGAGGCTACGTAAGAATGGCATGGCAGCACTGTCTGATTTGTTTGATCTCTATGTGGCTCTGAGGCATTGCTCACACCAGAAGGAAATATTCAGGTTGCAAGAATTCAAGATGGAGACGAGAGTGAGGGATGGAGAAGCACTGGGGACCAATTGCTGATATTTTGAGGGGCCAGTTACAGTATGACGCTTTGTTGTTTTAGTATGTTCTGGTAAGGGCAAAATCTAGTTTCTAATCATGTTTTCTGTCAATAAATTTTTATCTTCACCGGAGTAGTGAACGCTAGTATGCATATCAGTACAAGGCACATAATTTGCAGAGCAGCTCAGCCCCTAAATCTTTCTTCAAAGCAAGATATACTCTAGGCCTAGGCACCCTTTTAGATAAGAGAACACTCAACACAAAACCAATATAGCAAATACCCAATTAAATTAACAGAATGAGAAAACCCATTACCTGGATGAAAAGGAGATCAGGATGTTGCAGATCAGCGCGGATGTCATAGATAAGTTTCTCGAGATTACGTTTGTAACCATTAGCATTCTTCTCACAATCTTTATCACTTTCGCCATGGTGCCACAGAATTGCTCTTAGAACACCTCCGTGATTGAGAGCTGCTTTGGTTCTAGTTATCATATCGTTGTAGAGTGTGCTGCCCTTCTGCCAATCTTTGATAGTAGTACCTCCAATGGCACAGGGAACCAAACCAATGCGAGCTTTTTCAGTATCATTATAATGCTTCAATACAGTGTTTGCAAATATCATTCCGGGACCTATTCCACAGACTTTGCCTGCATTCAACATTCAGCAAGAAGCAGTAATACCAAATCGGTATGCATAGCTTCAACTCTAATGCATATATATACAGAGAGAGAGAATGGCATGCATACTTACGTTTATCTATATCTGCATGCAAAGGATCACGGGCTTGCTCCCATTGAAGATGTGAGTTGAGCCTGAAAATTGAAGGGTGTGGGTGGCATTCTTCAGGAAGGAAATTGTCCCAACGAGAACCATGAACTCCTCCAGGAAGGAAATTGTCCCAACGAGAACCATGAACTCCTCCCCTGCCTGCCATGTTGCTCTGCCCTGAGAGGACAAAGATATCCATTTTCTCTGCCTTAACAGTTGTAACTGTTACGAGTATTATGTATAGAGCCAAAGCGATCAACGTTACACCCTGTCACACATCACACAGAGATTCAGATTTCTTTTAACAGCGAGTGAACAGTTAAAGGCATTTGAGTCAACAATGGTCTGAGCTAACTAACGTTGGGGTAACATTATCCAGTCTGGAGAGTCGCAGAATACCTGTCGCTGCAGTTTCCACGCAGAAAGTCCATAGACACCAGGGGAATAAGAATTGCCGGCGTTGTTTAATGCCCTCCACATTATCGGCGTCCGGCAAATTATATATCTGAGTGATCTGTTGTTAGGTTTGTATATTTGATAGTCCTGGTGGATTCAAAGATATTCAAAATCCCAGAAATGACAGAGTGGAATTGCTGAAATTGACATACCACCGAAAGAGAAGTGAGTGCGTTTGAATTACGCGTACCCCGTGTTAGAACTGCTCGTCACCTCTTCCATGCCATCAAATGTTTTTGATGAGGGACAACGTTGACCGGAATCCAAAAACTCTAAACTTTAAACGTTGACCGGAATCCAAAAACTCTAAAATGCCTAACGTTGACTACAATCCAAAATAAATAAAAAACATATAAAATGCCCCTTTGATAAGGGGCAATCCAAAAACAGAAACATCTAAAAAAACCTATGTTGACCGGAATCCAAGACAAAAATATATATTTTATTTTGAACATTTTAGGTAAATTTGGGTGGGAGTGTTTGTGTTTGAATCAGTCTAGATTCAAATCCTAGGCTCTATCAAGAGTCGAGAGGGATCAAATCTCCAGAGGTATTGCACTCAAGGAGCTATTCAAAGAGAGATATTGCACTCAAGGAGCTATTCAAAGAGAGATATTGCACAAAAGTAAAAAATAATCAAATCTATATGCATCTTGATTGAAATTGTTTGAATTAGAAATTTATTTTAAACTCCGATCTATCAAAAATATTTTTTTGAGATTATTAATTATATTTAATTTATTTTAAAAATTAAAAATAAAATTTGAATAATAAAAAATTATGATTTAACTAAAAAATATTTAAATGAAAAAATGTTAAAATATTTAATATTTAAAATATATTTAATCTTCATATTTATAACTTTGAATATTTTTTTATATTTTGAATTTTAAATTGATTTGGAAATTTAAAACATTTTTATAATAAGTTAAAGTGATGAGATTGTATTAATAAAAAAAATATATAGATAAAGAAACAAACATAAACAAGTGAATATACCATAAAGTTGTTAATCCATATAAACAATAAACAATAGGAAAACGAGAAAATAAATAAATCCTACTAAAATAATAATAAAATATATTAAAAAAATTATTATTAATTAAAAATAATAATTTAATAAATTGGAAAGCATTATAAAAAATGTTAACAGAAAATTCAACTAATGTTAAGTTAAATCATTTTAAATTACAAATAAAAAATATAAATTCTTTATTATAAAATAAAACTATTGCTAAAATCTTGCCCTTATACAATTGTATACCATATAATATAATATAAAGTTGTAATACATGATAACAATAATAATAATATTTTCTAAAGCTATCATATTTTGTAATAAAAAATCAATATACTACACACTTCAATTTCAAACTTCAAGTTTCGTGCAATTGTTAAAGTTATGATTATGGAGATGGAAAGGTTTACATGATTCACCTAACTCTAAGGTAATTCTGAAAAGGGATTTAGGGTTTGCTAAGTCTATCAATTAAGCTAAGTTTTAGAATTAAAACTCTTTATGAATTTTCAATACTTTGAATTTTAACCTTTATGCTGAGTGCTTTTCAAATTTTCATTGAGATTGGGAAGAATTTAATTGTTTATGGTTTTTATAATTCGTGCTTGATATGTTTTTATGATTATGTTGAATTCTATCTTGTGTGATGGAATCATTTTTTCTATTTTTTACATTATCTAAACACTCCTAAACTAAGCTAGTCAAATATCATTATTTCATTAAGTCCTTTATCAATAATAAGTCTCAAATCTTGGTATTTTGACTTTCGTTAAGTTTCATTCTGTTATCACAATCATCCAAAGGTTTTATGTTTTGTGAGCTTGTAATGTTGGGCACTTTACTTAACAATCTTTATTTTTCTTTCTTGTGACCATCGTTAGTTTCATAACACATGATGTTGGGAAAAAATCATGTCTCTAACTTTTGTGACACTACTGGATTATTTAGAGAACATAATGAAGGTAACCATATGAAATGGAAATAGACACACGAATATTTTGTAAAAAACATAGTAATACAATAAAATTCAAATTTTATAAATGATTGAAATGGAAAAGACTGTAAACTGCAAAAAAATACGTATTAGCTCTAGATAGTGGTAGCTTATCTCTAAAAAGCAATGTATTAGCTACGCTCATCCGCAAGAACTAAGTTACAATGAGGCCATAAAGGTATTTTAACATAAAGCATCAATGAGAAAACCCTAAACATAAAAAATTCTAACCCCGAGAGATGAACGCCAAAAGGTTTGTGGGCCCCGACGTGGTTAATTGATATGTTAACTTCCAGGAGGCACAACGTTTGCATATGATCTATGTTTGGTGTACTTGGTATCCCATCGGAAAGGTCTAGCTGAGAAGGACTTGGTGTTGGCTTAGTACATGTATTCCACTATCTACTGGGTGTTGTCGAGCAAAAAAAATGTCGTTTAAGACCTCAAAACAACCTCGAAAGTTTAGGACTTGAAAAACCATAAAAAAAACTGTTAAAATGGAAAACCGTGTTTTGAGCCAGTGGATTAGGTGGATGATCACCAATGTCCATCTAGATTATGCTATGCACTCTTTCAAAAGTTTGACATATGCACTCGTTAACCATTTTTTAATTTTGTTTTTTTAGTGTTTGCTAATCTCCATCGCAATTTTTTGATAGTTATATTGTGGATTAATTTTGTGAATCCACAATTGCATCACATTACTACCAAAATGTGCATTTATAAACTTGTTTGCAAGATTCCCCAAGAAATCATTTTTGTGACGAGTGCTACCATATCACAATCTCCCATAAAATTCCTTTTTCCAAAACTTGATGTGGAAGTTACGTTGCACGAGTCATTCAAAGATCATTCGATCAACCACAATGTGTATCTCCGAGTTGGGCCAATGTGTCACCTTTCTAGTACTTGCAACCAAGGCACAAGCCTCCCTATAATGCATATTTAAGAACATTGCAATATGTCTTGTGCCTACAACAAGTGAATGCACAAGCGCAAAAAGTTAATCTTTCTAATGGGGCTGAATATTTTATTTAAAAGAATATGAGTAAGGACACTATCGTTTTCCCAATTTTTATGGGAATCTTATTTTGATCCCATTTACCAAGAGCTTCCACCTATGGATAAGTTTGCCATAAAAAATTAAATCCAAATTAAAAGGGAAAGCTAATAGGTTAACCTTTGAAGATTCTTTTATATGCCACTTATTGGATTCAAAGTGCAATCTATCTACCTACAGGGATGGAATTTGATGGGTAAATTGTTTGTCATGAGGTAATTTAGTCATCAAATACAGTGAAAACTCCAACAAAGTCGTCGTCAAATAGCTTGAAAGATGTAAAACATTCAATAATCTAGTTGAAACTGTCAAATTTGATGGGTGACATTGTTTTGAAATTCCTACCCTATTCGCCTAAGCATTGATTTTACCAAGCATGTGCCATAGGTAGGGTTGCTTTGACCCTAGCTTAGAGTTTTCTCTACTCATTGCAAGTGTGATTTAATCTCAACAAAGCCTATCGTTCACAGTTTATTTTCTCAAGCACAATTTTACATCGTTCTATCACCAAGATGGATTGTGTGAAAGATTTGTATAATAAGCCATCTACTAGTGCACTTTACAAAGCTCCGTAGCTCTAGATTCTCATTTTCATTATAAGAATTCTCACAAACAAAGATTGGAAAAGCAAGGAAGCTTGTGCATTTTCATCATTAGAGGTTTAACCCCATATCAACAAACTAACAAATTTCCCTCAAAGTTATAATCATTGGTCTCACGAACACACTCTTGATATATTGCTATAACTTGCCTATTCATTAATGCTTGCAAATTGTTTACTCTATTGCTCACCCCATCCATTCTCACAAGTAAAGCTTTCATACTAGGTAGTTTAGTGACCCAAATCCTGGGCTATTCATTAGGAAATTAGGTCTACTGCACAAGGCATCTTTTCAAGAACAAGGCATATACAACCCTAAAATTAACCCTAAACAACTATTGGGCTATGTTAAATACCATGCTATTAGGAAAATAAGGGGTTCCATAGATAAGCAACAATAAAGGGTGGATGTGAAGCATAACAGAGGGAGTAATAGATTATGTAGTAGCCATTTGGGCCACAATGTCTAAGGTAACTCCATAACGAGTATCAATTTCCTCTTGTATTTGCATTCTACATAAACGAGCAAGGCATAGTCCTCATTCCAGCTGGGTTCCTCCCCATAAGGGTTTTCCCATGATAAATTCTACGTCAAATGTGTGTGGATTGTGTATTGCTTGTTCTATCATTTCTTTTACAGTTCTAAAAATAAACTAATAAAAAGAACTAAGTTGTAAGATCCAATGCGACGAATTGTTCCAGTGGAATATCCATGGCAGTTTACAGATCATATTGGTATTAGAGAAGTTTATCTTTTGGGTTTTGTGGGTAATTGCAGGATCCAATATTTGGTGAAAAAAGTATTCAAACCCTATTGATGGTAGATGAGTCTTTTCAAGGACTGACAAACGATCATGAGCCATCGATTTAAAAAACTAGAAATAAAAGTTGGCAATATCTCACGCAACATGTCAACCCTCATGAAGGCTTTGGAGAGAAAGTTTGTACCTTTCAAGGATTTTGGAGGCTCTAACTCATAGTTCTATTGGAGGGGAAATCAGAAAATAAAAGAAACCTAGAAAAGGAGTTGATGAAAGATCCTAAGAAATAGTAGCTGAGTTCCAGTTCTAGTACCCCTTCCCAGTTCCTATACAAGATGGAAGCGAAATTCGACATCAAGTCATATCAAGGTGAGATATAAGCTTTAAAAGTGAATCATTGGTTGCATCAGTTAGATTTTTATTTTAGTATCCATCAAATAGCTGAGGAGCAAAATATCTCATTTGCTCGACTGAAGTTAGAGGGCCATGCATTAACCTGGTGGGAAAGACACATGAAAACACTTAGGTTGGAGGGGGATCCACTAGTAACTAATTGGGAGGAATTTAAAACCCTCATAAAGTCCCATTTATGCCCTATTAGGTATGCAGAGGACCAGTGGATCCGTTGTCATTACTTCAGGCAAAGGCAAGGCCAGAGTGTGCAAGAATACACCACTAAGTTTAGGAAGATTGCTATCATGATGGGTATCTCACCCAAGAATCCATATGTACTCCTCAAGTATCTGGGGGGGTTTACATAGTCACATGTAGAGGCATGTGATTCTCTTCAATCCCAGGTCAATTGATGAAGCATGTGTACAAGCAAAATACCTAGAAAACATAGGCTAGGAGAAAGGACAACCAAGGAGTTCAAAACATAAAGAGAGCCAAGATGATACCAAGGAGGGAAGTAGAAGTGGAAGGGAAATGAGAAGAAGACTACAACCATGACATATCGTTGCAAGGATTTGAAAAAACACTATAACCACTTAAACATTGATGGACACACTGAAGATAAGTGCTGGAAGTTACATCTTGAGATAAACCCCATGAACCACAAAAAGGATGCCAAGAAGAAGAACCTTCTAGCCATGGAGTCAATCAAGGAGTTAGAAATAATCTCAGATGTAAACAAGAATATTATTTGTACCACAATGTGGAAAGAGGTGAATTTGAGTAGCCTTCACCCTAAGGAAGAGAAAGATGACAAAGCTCTTCCACATAAAGGTCCGAGTCAACAAGACTAAGATCGATGCCCTATTTGATTTTGGTTCGCAGGAAAACCTCATAGCAGAGGATTTGGTACGTAAGCTTGGATTGGAATTACATGATCATCCCAGTCCCTACCCATTGAGATGGGTAAATAAGGATGCAAAACTCAGATTCATGAAACAGTGCAAAGTGCAAGATCAAGTTTTCCATATGTGCAAAGTATATTGATGAAGTGGATGTAAACGCAATACCCACTTGATCAAGGATGGGAAATCCTTTATCATGAACAATAAAAAAGGTAAATAGAAAATCTCTCTGGTAAGTTCCAACTAAGTGAACAAGATGATTAGTTCAAGTAGGAAGTCTGTATTGATTTTCCTAGGGAAAAATCAACAAGAAGATGAATCAATAAAAGTGAAGGCATCCCTAGATGGATGTACCAAAGAGCATAAACACCAGTTCGAGAACCTTTTGTGGGACTACATAGAAGTGTTCCAGGATCCTAAGGGGATACCTCCTAAGAGGGAGGTGGAGCATGAGATACAACTATTACTAGATTCTCCATTACCGAATATTGGACTGTACAGATAGTCTGTCATAGAAGTAGATGAAGAGAAGAAGTAGTTGCAACAGTTGTTGGAGCAAGGTGCGATCCGACGAAGCACCTCACCTTGTGGGATACTTATTATAATAGTACCCAAGAAGGATGGGAATTGGATCATGTGCATAGACTACATAGAATTGAACAAGATCACACTCAAGAATCAGTACCCTTCAGCCCAATATTGATAATCTTTTGGGCTAGTTGTGAAATGGAAAGTACTTCATCAAGTTGGATCTCAAATCGGGATACCAGTAGGTGGGAGTGAAGGAATAATAAACTTGGAATACCACCTTCAAGACTACACAAGTTCTATATGAATGGGTGGTAATTCCAATTGGTTTATGCAATGCACTAACTACATTTATTTTTTTGATGAATGATATATTGAGTACTTTCTTAGATTCATCTTATGATAGTGTATTTAAATGATATATTGGTTTATAGTGTTACCTAGGAAGAGCATATCTCACATCTCAAGTAGGTGTTGGATACCTTGAAAAACCATCAACTACTGGAAAACCTTAATAAATGTGAATTGTTCAACAATCCAGCTTGGTGTATTTGGGGTATGTGATTGGTGGAGGATAACTTAAGATTGAACTTGCAAAGATGGAAGCTATCACTAAGTGGCCTACTCCTACAAATGTCACTAAAGTTAGGATCTTTTGGGGGTAGCACAATACCTTTGAAAATTCTTAGCTTCCTTTTCGACTATGGTTTCACCTCTCCATGCCATAACAACCAACGACAATGGTTTCCAGTGGGGGAATAATCAACAAAAATCCTTTGAAGAGCTCAAGCAAAAGATCAATTAGGAACCCATTCTTGCATTGCCTAAATTGCAGAATCCTTTTGAATTGGAGGAAAATGCGTGTGCGTATGCTATGGGAGCGGTTTTTATGCAAGGAGGGAGGCCAGTAGGGAAAATTTAAAGGATCCATAATTTTCCGAAAGTGTAGAAATATTGTAGAATCTTACTAATTCTTAAATTTCCCCATAAAATATTTGGGGATGTTTTGTAAAAATATTCAAATTTCTAAGCATTTATATAGTTCCTTGACAATTTTGGCGATATTTAGAGTAAAATAATTTTATCCCATGGAATTTGGTTGAATAAATTTAGAAAAGAAATGGAAATTAATGAATATGTTTCCCCAAAAAAACCCTAAAATTTTCCTTGGAGGCCAGTATGCGATCATTCTGAAATGTTCCATGGTGCCATCTTGAACTACCCTACATATGATAAGGAACTATATTCTTTGGTTGAAGTTGTTAAGAAGTGGAAGAACTATTTGATTGGAAAGGATACCATCAATCACACTAATGACCAACCACTGCAATATTTGCAGGCCCAAAGTAAGCTACAACAAACACGACACTGCAAGTGGATGGGATTTCTACAACAATTCCATCTAAGCATCAAATATAAGTAGGGAAGTACAAGCAAGCTGACAGACATGCTCTCAAGGACACCTACACCCAAGATTGCAACTTTGGGTATTCTTATGCATATGGAGCCTTTTATAAATGATGCATACAAGGAGGAATACACAGAAGATGAGGACTTCAAAGAGGCATTTCAATAGCTATAAGGCCAATTCCATGTAGAAGAAGGTGACAACAAGGCTGACTATCATTTCTAGGATGGGTTACTCTACAAGCTAAACAAGCATTGTGTTACTAAAGGTGAAAGATTAAAACTCATGAGAGAGGCTCACCTCTCCGAATTTGCAGGGCATTTTGGTGTTGGGAATACGATAACCAACTTGCAAAGGTATGTTTATTGGCCTAGAATTGAAAAAGATGTAGCTCAGTCTCTCAGAGTATGCATACTTTGATATACAAGAAAGCCAAGTATAGGAAGAAAGGTCTATACTATCCCTTGGCTATTCCTATGAGACCATGGAAGAGAATCTCCATGGATTTCGTGGATGGTCTTCAAACCACTAGCCAAGGGACATGACTATTTATTTGTGGTAGTTGATAGATTCAACAAGATGTGCATTCTTATGCCTTGTAAAAAGACCATAAAATGACAAGAAGAAACAAACATGTTCTTTGAATACATCTAAGTGCACATTGGGATACCAAGGAGCATCATCTCAGATAGAGATACTAGATTTCTCAATACATTTGGACTACACTTTGGGAAAATATGGACACTAAGATGAATAGGTATACAACATTCCATCCACAAATATATGGATATACATAAGTAGTCAACGAGACTTTCGTACAACTTTTAAGGGGTTACAATTAGAAGCATCCGAAGACTTGGGATGAAAATGTGACCTACATCCATCGCTCTTATAACAAAGCAACCCACACTTCCATTCGAAGTCCCCTTTTGAAACTTGTTTTGGATACTTGGCACCTTCACCTCTACATGTTGTTTAAGGACAACAAAGGGGAGTGAGGGAGGACACCACATGTGAAGCATTAAGATCTGAAAAGTTCATTGATAAGATTAGGTAGATCCATTTGCAAGTACTTGAAACATTGAACAAGTCATGAGAGAAATACAAGGCCAGGCATGACCAACAAAGGTTTGAAAAATCATTCAAAGTGGGAGACATAATATGATTAAACCTGAACAAGGAAAGACTACAAGGTCTTGGTAAGAAGGTCAAGGATTTGATGTCTGTCCCTTTTGAGGTATTGGAGAAGGTGGGAGATAATTCCTACAGACTCAGTCCACCCCCATACATGCGCATTTACTCCGTAGTGAATGTGGAAAATATGAAACTCTATGAACCTTTCATGTTGGATCAAGAACCTGAGAAGGTGTTACCTTATGTAGTGGAATTAACACCAGAGGCTTAGGTAGAGTTAGCAAAACACACGGTGTTGTAGAAGAAGTCCAGAACTACCAGGTGGGGATAGTATGAACCTTGGCAATTGGGGTTGAAAGAACAACTTCTAGGCAAGGATAAATGGTACTCCAAGGAGAAGGTAGAGGAAATATTTCCTCACCACATTCAATAAAATATTTTGGGGACCAAAATCCTCCCAAAATGGAGAGGTGTGATTTCAAATGGATCAATATATAATTTGTCATCTATTTGATGCTTTTTGGGTGGAACGATTTGAGGAATTGGCTTGTAAGGCCCATTTTAGGGGCAAATCTTACATTTTAGATTTAGAGTAACAAATCGTCCAAAAAATTATGGGGACAATTTGAGTGCTTAAATGGATTTTTTTGATGTGAAATACATAAAGGACCAAAATTTTATATTCTACACATCGAGACCTTTTCAACAGTGCAAGATTTGCCTCAATCAAAGTCCATATGAGGAAGCTATGCCTCCTACAAGTTGACCACCATAGTTCCAAGTGGATTCCATGTCAATTCTCATTTCTTGCACATGTGGAGATAGTTATGTGTGGACTTTCAAGAACATTCTACAAGGTCCAAAATGCTAACCCTAAATGGGAATCGAGGCATGTACAAGCCCTAAAATTAACCCTAAATAACTATTGGGATATGTTAAATACCGAGCTATTAAGAAAAGAAGGGGTTACATTTTTCTATTGTATTGTTCCATAGCTGAGCAGTAGTAAGAGTGGATGTGAAGCATAACAGAGGGGCTAATAGATTCTGTAGTAGCCATTCATGCCACAGTGTGCAAGGTAACTCCACAGCGAGTACTGATTTCCTTTTGTATTTACATTCTACATAAAAGTGCAAGGCATAGTCCTCATTCCATCTAGGTTTTTCGCAAGATAAATTATGTGTCAAATGTGTGTGGATTGTGTATTTCTTATTCTACCATTTCTCTTACGTTTATAAAAATAAACTAATAAAAACAACTAAATTATAAGATCCCATGTGACGAACTGTCCAATGAAATATCCACGATAGTTTACAGATCATACATAAAAAAAATATATTCAACCCACGACAAAATGTGTCTATTCAACTACTTACTACTACATTTATTCAACTACTTTTCAACTACTTGCTACTACATTTGGATTCATATTTTAACGATGTTTAAAATGTCAAATAAACTTTGAATATGCATATGTCTTTCATTGACTAAACATCTTGCATGTAATGTCTGACACACATTGGTAGCTTGTCGCAAATTCGACGCCACTTCATTAGATGATTGAAAAAACATAATCATTGAAGTCATTTAGTCAACGCATAAGTGACTTTCCATCAACATATGAACGACAATTAGTCGACTTGTTGCCAGTTCCTATGTAGTTTTGTTAAAAAGACTTTGTTGTTGCTTGAGCATGAGATATTGGGAATGTGGCTTAACTGAGATCAATAAGAACAATATGCTTTTATTTCCATGTCAGGCCGATGGTATAAATGTTTCTTAAGTGACATAAATTTGATTTATATGCTACACTTTCAACGCCCTACTGATTATATAAACGTCGCTTAAGTGAAAACTATTCGATAATAAAGATACACTATTGATGATCATGTGAGGTTGGGAATGTCGCTTAAACAACATGAGGTTTTTGATTTTTTTTTTTAATAGATTCAAACTTTAGTTATGTAGTTATCCACCTCATCTTTGTTAGCTCTTCATTGAACTTTATTCTCTTGGAAGGTGTTGGGATGCACTTAAAAGAGCATTATACAATGAGAGAATCCAAGTTGATCCAAAGTATATCAACAAATAACAATAAATACAAATATCTCATTATTACTTTGGTAAAAGTTAAATATATTATTACTTTGGTGAAAGTTAAATATATATTTAAACATGAAAACAAAATGCTTCAAACCTTAGTTATTATGGATGATGTAGCCCACAATTCCATGAAGATGATTCTAAGTATGGAAGAACATAGCATTTTTTTCCATAGGATTAATTAATGCCAAACATAAATCATATTGTGTAGAAGGGGAAGATGAAGATTCTATAGATATAAAAGGAAAAATACATTGAAGGTCATATACTAATGGAGAGGTAGCTCTAAAATCCTCTTCTTTTGGAGTTCTTTATTCTATTGGGATTACCAAGTTCCCCATGAGAAAAAAAATCCTCTAAGCAATGTGCCAAAACACTAAAAATCACTCAAGTAACTTTCCAAATTGGCAATGCAACAATGCATCTTCCTAACATAATTATGAATTCCTAAGATTATCTTTTACAGATTTTGGGATGATTTTTGGGGTGATATAGGTGGCATATACATTGATATTTTGTGCTCCACATATTCATATGAGGATCCTCTATTTTAGAATTCAAAGATACACATATGCTAACAACTGGATCAAGACTTTCTTCTTATTAATAATATGTTACTTTGGGAAGATCACTGAGGAAATGCTCCGTGCCCTAGCCGCCTAGCAGCCGCCGCTCTGGTTGTTTCGCTCAGGCGCTCATGCCTGAGCCTGAGGGAGGGCTTCCCCCTCCCACCTCTTCTTCTGCTAAAGATGCCTTCAATCTGCTTTTCCGTCCCACTGGATCCAAGCCTGTAACCCCTGCCATCCCTAAGTTCATTAAAAAACTCGATTCAATTCCTGAAATTGATCTGCCATGCGATATTCCCATCAAGATCGCTCTTGCTCTGTCTGAACGGGGACTGGTTGGCCAGTTCATGGGGCTTTGGCCTTCAACCAAAACCACAGACGACTGGATCCAACGGAACTGGAGGCCCCAGCTTAAGAATAGTGTTACCTGTTACTCCGTAGGGCGAGGCTTCTCATTTTTGAGTTTATATCCAAAGAAGACCGAGACCTGATCTTCAGAAGTGGTCCATATTTCATGGGACCTCAAGGACTGTATCTCAACAGATGGACCCCAGATTTCAACGCAGAAGTAGATGTGCCGAAGGAAGTTCTAGTATGGGTAAGGCTCCCCAACCTCCCAGTCCACTGCTGGAACACTCCAACTCTGGAAAAAATTGGAAACGCTCTAGGGAAATATATAGACAAAGATGATAACAAGGGCCAATACTCATGTGCCCGAATATGTGTCGAGGTTGACCTTGAAGCAGGCCTTCCTGAAGCTGTTAAACTCAAAGTTGGAGATTGGCTATACTACCAAAAGCTTGACTATGAACAGCTGCCATTCAAATGCCGCCAATGTCATGAACATGGTCATTTTCAAAGAAACTGCCCGAAAAATTAGAGCCCGGAAGAAGGAGAAGGATGGCAAAAAGTCAAGAAAAGCAAGACAAATGCCAAGAACCCAGA
Organism: Larix kaempferi; assembly: GCA_027924585.1. NCBI lineage: Eukaryota > Viridiplantae > Streptophyta > Pinopsida > Pinales > Pinaceae > Larix > Larix kaempferi. The sequence continues at coordinate 5,562,094 of BSBM01000177.1, read as the reverse complement.
AAAAAGGACCACAATGGACATGCAAACCCAACCTTCAAGCACAAATAAGTCGGCCCAGGAAGCCTCAAAAGAAGACCCAATCGTGATTCCAAACCCTAAAGAGCATCAGGATCCCAATCCAAATGGGAAGAATCAAACCACAGCAAGTGATGAACCCCAAACGGCCAAGCAGCCCAATAGAAAAGAGAATGGAAACCAGAACGCAGATCAGCTGGAGCCTGGGGAAATTACCCAACCTCAGGTGGGGGCTGACTCCCCCAAAGAAGTAAATGAAGATCTACTGCTGCCAGAGTCAGATCCAGGTGAAGAAACTGATGAAGACGCCTCTTCAAGCGGTCTGTACTCTATTCCTATCAAAACACCAAGAGGGAGGAAATCCAAAAAGAAACAAAGAGAAGAAGCAACCTATCTTGCAGTCCTTGAATGCTCTCAAAAAACTCTAAAAGGGATCATGAACACTCGATCAAAAAAAGGTACAATCCAGGCCTCCAAAGAGGCCAACCCCTTCCCCCATAATTCTTAATGAAATACATTTCCTAGAATTGCAGAGGTCTAGGCTCTACCCTGAAGGAAGATGCAATGAGAGATCTAATCCGAATTCATAAGCCAGAGATTTTGCTAGTCCAGGAAACTAAAATGGAGGAGCCTGCTATCCTCCAAACCGGGAAAAAATTCTGGAAAAAAGGTATTGGTATTGGCAACAACTCCAGAGGCGCTTCTGGAGGAATAGCCACCTTCTGGGACCCCTCTTTGTATGACCTTGAAGTTGAAGAACGAACAGTGCACTGGGTTTTCACCAAACTCAACCACAAGCAATCTGGACGAAAGGTAAGCCTTTTCAATCTCTATGTTCCTGTTTTGCATGCGGAAAAAAAAGAGTGCTGGAATACTCTTGAATCCTTTCTTCAGCTGCAGAACAGAGAAAATATTATTGTAGCTGGAGACCTGAATGTAACTCTGGCAGCTAATGAAAAGAAAGGAGGAAATCCGGTCAGAGATCCTTCAAGGGAATGGGTTGAAGACATCATTTCTGGATGGGATCTGATTGACATCAAGCCTGTCAAAGGTAAGTTTACTTGGACAAACAAAAGAATTGGTCCTGGCCATGTTGCAGCCAGGCTAGACCGCTTCCTTGTCCACTCATCTTTTCTCGCTTTGGGCCTGTTAGCCTCCTCCAAAATCCTCCCCCACTGCACTTTCGACCATAAGCCCATCCTTCTTGAGCTTGCTCTTGACCAAAATCTTGGGCCGATCCCTTTTTGATTCAGCCCACTTTCGATTCACCATGATGATTTTCTACAAACTGTAGCTGACTCCTGGAATGCCCACCTTTCTGGCTCGCCTTCCTTCATCTGGGAATCTAAATTAAAAAGGCTCAAATTGACCCTTAAAGACTGGGCCAAACGCATTCCCTCTCCGGTTTCTAACAAAGAACTTGCCCAAGCTGAGCTGGAAATGCATCAGACCAGCGTGGATTCCTCTCCTGCGTCTAAACATCTCCTCACTAAGGAAGAGACCCTGCAAAAATTTTTTTACTCCGCCTGCAGAATTGAAGAAGAGTACCAGCGTCAAAAATCACATAACCTCTGGCTAATGAGTGGAGACAAAAATACAAAATACTTTCATAAGCAAGCAGAGGCACGTAAGAACTACAAAGCTGTTTTGGAAATACAGTTTGAAGGAGAACTGATCCAAGACGCTGTAGGCATTAAGAATGCAGCTGTGGAAACTTTCTCCGATCTCTTCACTGCCCCCATTGAGGACCCAATCGACGCCTCCTCCCACCCCTTTGATCTCATCCCTCAGCTCATCAACTTGGAGGATAATAATTTTCTTAATGCGCCTATCACCATGGATGAGGTTAAAAAAGCTCTCTCTATTATGAAACCAGATAGCGCACTTGGACCGGATGGATTCACAACTAGATTCTTCACCTGTTGTTGGGCAATCATAAAGTATGATCTCCTAAAAATGATTCGGTACTCTCAGAAAACCAGCAAATTGGGAGGCAGCACTAACTCTTCTTTCCTGGCCCTGATTCCAAAAGAGAAAGGAGCCACTACCTTCAACCGGTTCAGGCCCATCTCGCTGTGCAATATTGGTTACAAGCTCATAACTAAGATCATTGCCTCTAGACTGAAAAGAATTCTCCCTCGGATCATCCCGGAAAATTAGGGAGGATTCATCAAAGGAAGGAAAATCCTAGACAACATCATTCTTGTCCAAGAAGCAATCCACTCTAGCATCCATCGTAAGGAAAAAGGTATGGTCATCAAACTCGACTTAGCCAAAGCCTTCGATCGTGTTAGACATGAGTTCCTATTTGCAGTAATGGCAAATTTCAGTTTCTCCCTCAACTTCATAAGCTAGGTCAAAGGGTGTGTAGGTGACCCTTGGATAGCCCCTCTAGTAAACGGAAGGCCCAATAGCTTCTTCAAAGCCTCTAGAGGGTTAAGGCAGGGCTGCCCGCTATATCCTATACTCTATGCCATCCAGGCTTCTATGCTCAGCTATCAACTTAATCTCAGTCAAGAAATCCACATGCTTCCGGGCCTTAAAATTGTGAACAATGTCAGGGACATTAACCACGCCCAGTTTGCTGATGATACTCTGCTGCTAGGAGGAGCCTCTGTCCACTCTGCTGAACAATTCAAAAAAGAGTTGGAGTTATACAAAAAGATTTCCGGAAGCAAAATAAACTTCCTAAAAAGCAAAATCTTCAGTTGGAATTGTACTGCTAGGGAACTAAGGAACATCACCAGAATGCTGGGGATGGAAGGTACCAGAGACTGGAACAACTTCACATATCTTGGCATACCCATCTGTAAAAGCAAAATCAAATCAGCAGACTGGGAACCAATTGTTGACAAGCTTAAAAGCAAAATCCAAAAGTGGGGGGCCAGCTGGCTCAATCTTGCAGGTAAAACTATACTCATAAAATCTGTTCTCAACAGCATGCCTATTTACCAGTCCTCTATTTTACTTGCTCCAAGCTCAGTAGTTAACAAGATTGAAGGGCTGCTCAGAAAATTCATTTGGGAAGGAGGTAAAGGGAATGAAAAAAAAATCCATCTAGTCAGCTGGGATAAAATTAAAAATCCCCGTGATGAAGGTGGTCTCCATGTGAGAAGTTTACCTATCCAAAATCTAGCATTGGGAGCCAAGTTGGTTTGGCAGTTGATCTCAGGGAAAAACAGTTGGAGCAAAGAAGTACTCCGCAAAAAATACTTCCCAGGACCTAGGAAAAGGTGTCTGGACATGCATCCCCCTCCAAGAAAGGGATCCCCAATCTACAAATTATATATTAAAGCTTTGATCCCCTTCCAAAACAATCTTTACTGGATCCGTGGAAATGGGAGTTCAATCAACATGTGGGAAGACTCCATTCTAGGGGATTCCCCCATTGGTTCAAACATGGAAGTCAGCAATATCCAAAGATGGCTTCTGGACAAGGGTGCCACCACACTATGGGATCTTTCTACCTGGGAAGGAGATTGCTGGACAGGTTGGGACTTAGGCCTCCACCCTCCCGAACTGAACTCTGAAGCAGAAGCCTTGATTGTTCTCCTCCAAGGCAAATCCCCCTTAAAAAAAGACTCCAGAGATAGAAGAGGTTGGGGGATTTCTGGAAGTTACACAACCTCTGAAGGATACAAGGAAATAAAAGCCATCCCTTATGCTGCTCCCAATCCTTCTATCTGGAAGTTTATTTGGGCCAAACCTTTCATCCCGAAAATTGATATCTTCTGCTGGTCTTTAGCCCACACAAGTATCCTCACAGGAGATAACCTTAAGAAAAGAGGCATGGAAGGACCCTCCCGATGCCCTCTTTGTAAACTCCATGAAGAAACTATGGATCACATCATGCTAGACTGTCCTTTCGCCAAAGAAGTTTGGCTCCATGCTATGAACCTAAACCAAGCCACTAACCTGCCCCATTCTGTTCAAGACCTCTTCTCTTCTTGGATGTCCCTGTCTCCCTTCAGACTGAACAAAAAGACTCTGCTTCAAACTGCCTGGGAATGGCTCCCAAAAGCCATTTGCTGGAAGCTTTGGCTCGAGAGAAACAACAGAATTTTCAGGAATCAAGACTCTCCGCCCCGAAAAATTGCAGTGTAGGCTAGAGCCACTCTAGGGGAAGCTCTGGAATGTAACCTATCTTTAAGTAACTCCATTCAACTTCTGCAAGATGAGTTAAGCTGGTTAAGCTCATTAACTTCCAATCTCCACCCTCGTACCACTTGCCTAATTCCACAGACAGAGCAGTGGGAAATTAGACTTGAGGAAGCTGATTTCAGGCGCTGGAAGTCATCCTTGAATGAACCTTGCCTATTCTTCGACGATGCTTCGAAGGGAAACCCAGGCCCAGCAGGTGCCGGAGGAGTAATCAGTTTAGCCAATGGGAACACGCTCAGTAATTATGCCTGGGGGCTAGGCATAGAATCTAATAATGCTGCTGAATTTTGTGGTTTATGGCAAGGTTTAAAAATAGCGCGGGCTAAAGGAATTGGAAAGATCTTAGTATTTGGGGACTCCAGACTACTTATCAACGCCATCACAACCAAGAAGAGCCCACAGAATATAAAACTTCGCCATATCTTTCAAAAAATTCTTCATCTGAGCAAATACTTCCAAAACATCAGATATTTCCATGTGCTCCGTGTGCTGAATATGCAAGCAGATAAAGAAGCTAATAGTGGAGCTGCGCTGGACCAAAGCATATTATGTATTGATGATGTTTTTCAGAGATGTGACATTCCTTAGCTGTAGGGGATCCAGGATCTTATTACAGCTCCCTCATTGGACCTACTCAACCCACGTTTTCTCCCTTCTCAAGCATGACAGAGATTCCTTGCAAACTTGTAGCCCGTCAGGTCCTCTCGTCTTGTGGGAGACTCCTCACAAGTTAATAAAGAAGCAACTCCTCTTCCATTATCCCAAACTTAGCTGCTCTGCAATTTTTGTTCCTGGAAACACGGGTTTCAAGCTCTTCAAGCTTCAAGCTGCCCTCTCCAGCGCTGCTAGCTTGCGCCCGTCACTGATCCAAGGGAAGATCCACCTCAGAATGGCGTCTGAAGGTTCCTTTAGCTCAGGAGTATCGGTAGAGGAAAGAATCGGTTCGCTGGAAGCTGCTATGGGCTGACTCAGAGCCAAGCTGAATGATCATGACATGAAGCTGGAAGCGGTCTCCAAAGTTGGAGAACATTCCTGGGATCTTCTGAACAAGGAGCTGAGGCAACTGCGTGCTGATCTCACCGGTAAAATGAAGGATTTCAAGGATGAAACGCGCACAGGATTCAAGGACGCGGCTAATACTCATGGAGACTTTGGCAACAGAATCGCCGCCCTGGAATCTGAAGTTGCCAAGATGAAGTCCAAACTGGAAAAATGAACCAGCGTGGCAAGCTGCCAATCTCCACAGTACTATCTAAATAAATGTATCAGGCAGTTGGGAGGATGTGGTTCCCCTGTCTCGTTTTGCTGAAGTTCTACTACGTCTATGTAATTGTAGTGTCTTTGTATTAAGCTTTCGGTAGCTGAATACCGGTATTAATATATCCTACCACTATGTTTCTGTAAAGAAAAACAACTGATACAAGTGTCATAAGTATAAAATTGCATGTTGAATGGGGTAGCTCTCATAATCCTTCAATGCCAATGCTAAAACCCACTCATAGCAATAGGATATGAGTTCTACACATGTCATCAAAATGTGTTTGTATCCCAGTTTATTAAGTCACGGAATCTAGTATATGTTCTAGGACTTTAATTTGATTGTGTTATAAAGGTTCAATGGATACCCAAATGTTGTATAATGTGTGTAAAACATAACATGGTGCACGATTGACCAATTTTATGTAATAACATATGTCCTTTAATGTGTGAGGGAATGAAAGAAGCATATTGCTGAAATGCATCATGTTTTTTCTTTAATTTCAAGGACTTGGGATAGCTAAGAGAGACTATCACTTATCTAAAATAAACGGTGGCAACTTGGAACCATCATAGAGATGAAAATATATTATCTTTCATTAGACGAGTAAGGAGTTCCCATGCTAACATTAGAGAATTTTGAGGTAAAAAATGGACCTCAAAACAAAGAAAATGTACTATAAAAATCAACCAATCACATTGTAGTAGATGACATCATCCCCCATGGTTGAGGTGACATTGCATGAGTTATGAATGTTTGTTTGTCAAATTTTCTAAGGTGGATGAAAACCCATAATTAACCAAGGTAGTGGTATAAGTACTTTTACGTCATAAAGTAAAGTAGTCATAATGAAAGTCCTTTAACATTTTTTCTTAAAATAATATTATTGTCATTTTCAATTAAAATACTCATAATGAATGTATTTTCACACTTTTTCATAAAATAATATTATTGTCATTTTCAAGTAAAGTACTCATAATTCATAAAGAAGGTCCTTTCACATTTTTTCTTCACATTTTTTTATAAAATAATATATTGTCATTTTCATGTTTTTAATTTTAAATTATATATTCACTCCATTCTATTTAATAAAATAATGTCAAACTAATTTATTATATATATATTCCTTTCACATTTGTTCATAAAGTAATATTGTTCATAAAGTAATATATATATATGTTTCTAATTGTTAATTAATATATTCACTCCATTTTATTTAATATTATAATGTTAAACTAATATATATATATATAGATATATATATATATATCTATATCTATAGATATAGATAGATCTATATATATATCTATATATCTCTCTCTCTCTATATATATCTATATATCTATATATATATATATCTATATATATAGAGATATATAGATATATATATATATATATATCCCCTTTTACTTTTAAAATAAATTAAATTCATGAATGATATTAATATGAAAAATGCATATATATATATATTCCATTTTTTTTCAGTGGAAAAATCACCTTTCTGCTATTACGAAGGAATCAATGAAAGTTTGAAATACAATCATTACAATAGGGCTCAACAAGAGTATCATGTCACTTACAAGAATTGAACTTGGGTGGGGACAACATATTATAATAATATTTCTAAAAAATTCAATTTCATCACAATTTTCTAAGCTTTAAAGAAACATGTTTTACTACTCAATTTTTAAGAATAAATTAAGTCTTATATTATTTTCTATGACAGACTTATCTATAACATTTATTTACAATAAAATAAATATCCCCCAAAAGTTTATGATTTTGATATCAATTTACCAATATAAATTTAATGAATAAAAAATAATAATAATGCAGAGTGGATTATAATAATATTATTAACATTTTACATGTAAATAAATTTTCAATTAATTCACATTATATTAAGTTGATGAGAAAAATACTAAATATAAAAAGTCAACATAAATTAAAAAATAACTCTTAAAAATGGTTTTTATTATTTAATTTCATTTGCAAGTTCAATACAAATAAATGCTAAGGGACAATAAATTTTTGAGAATTTACAATGAATCTTATTCACATCAATGTAGAGTTATTTTATTAATTTTATTTCTAGTGAATTTTGAAAAGTAACTCAACCATGGTTATTTATATTGTGCATAGAAAATCGTGTATGAGGTGACTTGTCATATATACCTACCCCATAAAACCCCTAACTCATAATTAATATATCTCATACTTTTTTTTTAACTGAAACGGTTATTTGAATTGATTAGAAACCAGTTGGGACGAAGCCAAAGCAACCAAGATTACATAGTTTCAAAAGCTAGCTTCAACGGAATACAGATTTCATTTCCAAACGAATCTATACTTCAGGGTATAGGGGCCATTGATGGAGTTTCATCATTTTTACTGAAAACTCCTTGAGGCAAGAGACAACCCAAGTTTGCTTTGAGGTTTGCTTCCGTGTTTGATCCGCGAAGAATGTGGAAAAAATGAGAGGAGGCGAGTCTTGCAACATATATCGCAACCTTTGCAGAGTCTTATTGAGAGCTGGATTGTTAAAATAGTCCTCCGTGTTTAAAATTTCTATCAAAATTTTAGAGTCTCCAAAAACTTGAATTTCTTGCATGCCATTTTCACGGGCTATCTGGCAAGCTTTTAGTAACCCAAGGATTTCTGCTTGATTATTAGTTCTTTGACCAAGACCCTAGCTGAAACTATAATTTCTAGAACCATTTGAGGAGTATATTACTCCGTATGCTCCAGCAATCCCTGGGTTTCCTTTGGAAGCTCCATCAAAGAAAATAGATACTTTGCCCTGCTTCCTCCATCAAGCTTGAAAATTTGTATCCGGATCTCGTAATTGCCATCCTGGAGTGATGAAGGGGTGAACAATAATTTTATTTCTATCCCTGAAAGTAAAAGTTCCCAACCATTTCTTTTCTTCTGGATGTAGAGAGCTTTCTTTCTTATAGATTAGCTGGGCCACTGTTTCTAGAAGGGAAGCTTTAGCTTTGGTAGCCACCATAGAAGGGGAGCATGAAGAGTTGTTGAAGATCTTATCATTTCTGGCAAACCATAATTTCCAGCACACGTGTTTGGGGATAGCCTGCCAAATTCAATTCCAAAGAGACTTGACTAGGATCACAAGGGGATAGCGCATCTTCCAGGCAGAGAATAAGGAAACCACCGTGATCTGAGTTTGGAACTGTGGCATTGAGACCATGGTGTTGGAACAGTCCACAAACAAGTGCTCCATTGTTTCAAAATCATTACTGCACCGTGCACATCTATGTGGACCAATAATGCATTTTTTTAACAGGTTTTCTCCAGTCAGAACTTTCTTATGCATTAATACCCTAAAGAAAAAAATTACTTTGGGAATACTAAGAGGATCCCATACCTGCTTCCAGAAGGACGCTAAGTGGATCGGAACATGCTGAGGTTGAAGAGATAAGTATCCCTGCGCTGCAGTACATATCCCGGTCTTCCCCCATCCCCATTTATTCGGTGCTTGCAAGTGTACAGGATCCGAATCTGTCAGAGTTGATAAAATGAGATTCTGTTGTGCATGAAGGTGCTCTGGAATTCTAGGAAAGGCCCACGACTGCTAGTTATATCTCATAATTTTTAGTACATCTCTTAGGAGACCATTTTTTGACCTCAAAATCTTTTTAATCATTAGGGAAATTTTGAGGTAAAAAATAAGCCTCAAAACAAAGAAAATGTACTATAAAAATCAACCAATCACATTCTAGTAGATGACGTCATCCCCCATGGTTGAGGTGGCATTGCATGGGTTATGAATGTTTGTTTGTCAAATTTTCTAAGGTGAATGAAAACCCATAGTTAACCAAGGTAGTGGTATAAGTACTTTTAAGTTATAAAGTAAAGTACTCATAATGAAAGTCCTTTAACACTTTTTTATAAAATAATATTATTGTCATTTTCAAGTAAAATGCTCATAAAGAATGTATTTTCACACACTTTTTTTTTTTAATTTTTAATTTTTTCACACTTTTTCATAAAATAATATTATTGTCATTTTCAAGTAAAGTATTCATAATTCACAAAGAATGTCCTTTTACATTTTTTTATAAAATAATATATTGTCATTTTCATGTTTTTAATTTTAAATTATATATTCACTCCATTTTATTTAATATCATAATGCCAAACTAATTTATTATATATATATATTCCTTTCACATTTGTTCATAAAATAATATTCTTATCATTTTTCATATTTTTAATTTTTAGTTATATATTCACTCCATTTTATTTAATATTATAATGTCAAACTAATTTATAAGCATATATATATATATATATATATATATATATCCTTTTACTTTTAAAATAAATTAAATTCATGAATGATATTATTATGAAAAATGTAATATATTTTCCAATAGGAAAAATTGAAAAATATCCATCACTTTAAATAAAAAGTGATCATGGACTGTCCTCTTGGGACTTCATTATATATATATCAAAAGATTACAGTACTAATCATAAGTTCATAAGTATTTTTGCCTTATAGGCTACAAAAGTATAATCACACTAAACTGCTAAAGAAAACAGTCTTTCCCAATGTTTTATACTGAATATTTTCACTGTCACATACTACAAATTCATCAGCTAGTTGAAATTTGGCTGATTGTTTGTAAAACTTGCTATCTCTAGTCTCCCAGGCGGTAAGGCAAGCACCAATTTTGACAGGTAATCAACTTCTGAGTTTAATTCCCGATAAACATGTGAAAACTGGATCTGTTCAAAATTTGAAATAAGAGCTTTGATTGCATGAAGGAGGTGCTGCAGATGCGGTGCATTTATTTGGATTTTTTCATTTTCCCAGTCAATGGTCATTTTAGAGTGTCTGAAAAGTTGAATTTGCTTCACCTGGTTTTTGGATGCAACCATTAGAGTAGCCCATAACGCCGCTAGTTTCGCCTTGTTGTTGGAAGCATGTCCTGGTGCAAATTTAATATGCCACTTCTTGTTGATTGAGAAGTGTATAATCCCTCTAGTGCCCCCTAGTGAGGGGGAGCCCTGATTGGCTCCATCAAAGAACGCCTAAGGTATATCTTTGTTGATGGAAGGGTGGGCAAGAACTCTTGAAGATTTGTCTGAAGGTAGATTTTTGTGTTCACTTGTTTTCTTGCGGTTGTTCCACCAATCAAGGACATTTTTTTCCACTAAGCTTTGATGAAGTTGAGATGCAAAGTTGAGGTTCTCGGTAGAAGTCCTCCAGATGTAATATCTAGAATTTCTTCTATTAGGCATCCTGGGGGAGCCGTGAACCTTGCCTTGAAGCGGGCTTCAGCTGCCTTAGTCTTCTCCAGAAAAGACTTAACAAGATTTCCTTGATCGTCCTTGACTTCCAGAATGGTGTTTGTATTCTTTCTATGCGCTACAGAGTGGTGAAAGAACTTTGTATTTTTGTCACCCTCCTTAATCCAAAGGGCTCTTCTCTTCAATATCCACAGTGCTTCTTCTTTTGCCAGTAACAAAGCCTTTTTTCTCTCCAATGTTTTTAGGGTTAACAATTGCTCATTGGAGAAAATTCCGTTGGGCATCAGAATGTTCAGTTCTTTGATTTTGAGTTCAATTTCCTTTAGGTCCCGTCGATTGTTTTCCTCCTATTCCTTACCCCAATCTTTGGCGAGAGTCTTGATTTGAGATAAATTGAGGTCGAACTGTTTCATGAAAGAGGTATTCGACGAACAAGTTAAAGGACACCAATTGTCCTTTACCAGTTTGCAAAAGTATTTTTTCTCTAACCATGAGGGGTTGAACCTGAAAGGGGCGGGGGGATTTTTTTTTGGCACGGTGATAGATAGAGAGATTGGTTTGTGGTCAGAGGAACCTCCTACTTCCACAGAGGAACAAAAAATAAGCCTTAGTTGGAACAGGTCTTCAGACATCAGGAATCTGTCCAGTCTTTTGGAGATAGACTGGTCTCCACCTCTATTGTTCCTCCATGTTGGAGTGATTTTCACCGGGCGAACATCAATCAGGTTTTTCTCTTCGAACAGATTGAGGAAGAAAGGGGTTAGTGAGTCCAGACGGGCATTCTTGCCCCAAAATTCTCCTGTTCCTAGGGTTAGGTTGAGGTTTCCTACGAGAGTGAGCTTGTGTGAGTTCAGAACTCCAGAAAGACTCAGATTTTCCCAAAAATATTTGCGGTCATGGAAAGGACCATAGACATTGAGAAAGGTGAATTGTTGGTTTAGCTCCGGAATTTCAAATTCCGTTTTGAGGGCCGGGTTGAAAATAACAGAGGATACAAGCTTTAGTTCTGGGCTCCAAGCTGTGAGGAGGCCACCAGAGTGACTGTCTACGTCCATAGTTTCCACATTCCAGTCCTTAAAAAGGTTTTTTATCACCTCTGCTGCTCTCAGACCATCCATCATCGTTTCTTGAAGTAAAAGGATTTTAGGTTTTTGTAACTCTACTAACCTTTTGAGGGTGAGTTGTCTAGGCCTACCCCCGAGACTCCTTATGTTGAAGGAGAGCGCTAACATTAAGCACCCTTCAAGAGGGCTTTATCCACTTTAAGAGCCCTACTGATTGTTCTTTGTTTACCATTTTTGACGTCATTGGTAGCTTGTAGCTGTGCCATGGTTAGAAGGGATTTCCATCCGACCTTGAATTTTAGGGGGGGATCTAAAGCGATACCTCTTGTGGAAAAAATGGGAGGTTCTACAGAAGAATGGGACCAGAAGTCATATTTACGTTTTGGTGGAGGGGAAAAGGTCCTAGCAGGGCTGGAGGAGCGATTCGGGACTTGGGAAAGGGAAGAAGGGACCACGAATATTGTATAAACAAAATTCGTAAGAGGAAAAGAAGAATTTGAAATGGGACTAGAGGGAATACCTTTTGGTGTGATGTCGGGTTCTGAGCTAGATCTTTCATCTACGTTGTCGTTTGGTGGTGAAATCCCGTCTCCCAAAGAAGACCTTACTGCTGCCACCTTTTCACATGCAACGTCTTGAGTAGCTAAAATTGTCACCTTGCATGCCATAATTTTTTTATCCAACGGGTCATCCATATGAGCTGCTGGAGAGGTATCTGTCACCTTACATGCAGCTTGTGTAGCCTTAGTGTCCTCCAGAGGTGCTGTTACAGCGACTTCCGTCACCCTATTTTTTCTAACCCAAGTTTTCTTGTAAGGAGGTATGGAAGAGCTAGCTTGCGGCGGCGCTGTGAATTCTCTCTGCAAATGGCCGACCTGTCTGCAGTTAAAACAATAGAATGGTAATTTCTAGTAATTGAGTCGATGCGTCCATGTACTTCCCCACATTTCTAGTTTGATTTCCTCATAAAGGCCATTCTTTAAATCCATTTCGATAAGAATGCGAGAGCATCGTATGTCCATCTTTGAATTCCAATCTTCCTCCAGAGTGATAAATTTCCCTAATTTGTTGCCAATTGCTTCCAGGATTGGCTCTTTCCAGAACACCATTGGTATCCCAGTGTAATGTCCCTTGTTAGGAATTTTATTAAAATGGCAACTTTCCATTTTTTTTCCCTAGTTCGACCTTTGACTAGTTTTGATCTCTAGGTCCCAAATTTGCCCCAAATGATCCCAAATCTTCTGAGAAGATATGTGAATGATATTAGAACATAAATATGTGTTTCAGGGATGTCTTTGGACCTTTAAAACACTTCTTCAAATACTCTTTCAATTCTGGTCAATGTAGGTAACTTTACTAGTGATTTCCCTTTGACTAGTATTGGTCTTTAGGTCTCAAATTGACTCCAAATGCCTTCAAATATTCAAGGAAGGTGTATGAATGATATTGGGACTTGAATATGATGTTCAAGGATGACATATGGCCACCAAAATACCTCTGCAAACTCTCTTAAGATTCTGGACCAAGTATGCAATTTTACTAGTAATTTGGGGTTGAAATCCCTCTGGGGTAAGTACTGAAAATGGCTTCCCAATTGCCTCCAAACCCACTCAAATTTATGAACAGAGGTATGTAATGTGTTAAAGATGTTATTAAGGTCTCATTTGCACCATTAATTGATTATTATATCTGTTCCAACCCTCTCCCATTCAACTGCAAAAATCACCAATTCGACCCTTGGGGAAATGACACTATTTCTTCTCCCAATGCAATTAAACTGAGTAAAAATACTTCAAATGCTCAAGTATAGTACATGAAACTTGTAAAATAAATACATGGTATTCCATTAATCACAAATTCATCAGATAATCATCCATTCATTCGAAATCATCATCAATACGTTAGTTCACAACAAGGTAGTGGGGAAATGGCATTGTTCTTCCATTAAAAATGAGATTTATACATTTCTACTTGGAATTTCGACCTGAAAATTTCTGGAGATGAAGAAAAGAGTATTTAATTCATATTAAAAAAGAAATGGGGCATTAAAATCTCCCCCAAAGAGTACAATAGCTCACCAAAAACTCCCTCCCTCAAGGATCAAGAATATGCCATCAAAACTGGAAATGGTTGAAGGAGTGAGCTGCAATAGAAGAAACCATGAGATGACATGTAGCTTACACCTGCAAATAAAGAATCCATTAAATCTCCAAATGAAAGGTCTGAATGGCCTTTCCAATTACCAACTTGGATGGGAATCTTTCACCCTCGAAATTGGCTAAGGCAAGAAACTAGTCATCCACTAGCTCTCCCTCTTCACAAATGCAATTGCAAATTCTACAAATGATCAAAAGCTAGTTTCATTCTTTGTTATTGAAATCTATAAAGTTCTAATGTCCTCCATGGGTCGAATTCCTTCCAAGAGACTCATGCCAACTCAAGTTGTGAAGAGATTCCAAAGAATGCCACTTGTACAACAATTCCTAGTTTCCCACTTCCACCAAATCACATGTGGAAGCATCTTAGCTGCCCTAACACCCTTGAGTGCCCTATTGGAGTCTATTTTTAGCCCTGACATGTCATATATGTCATATGTCATCCTTCAGGTCTGATTTGTGTCATAGGTGTCATAGCATCTTCATCATTGTTGTCATAGAGCTAGGGAATCTAGACCAAGTGTCTCACTAACTCCAAATTGCCTCTTCCTCTTCCATGGGAGTTACTCTTCCTCTATATTTCGAACTTGGATGAGTCATGCCATGAATAATACCTTTTGGACTCCCCCAAGTATGTTACCATTCACCTTGAATTCGAATTGGTGAGAGAATGATGCCAAGTGTAGTGGGGAAATCTAGCCATATGTGGGTCCCACTTCCTCCACGTGTCTTCATGATCAAATGCCACTTTGATTTTCACTTGTATATATTTATTTAGATCCTTTATTAAATATTTATGCCACTCTAATGTTCAAACATCATTTATTATCCCCATTATTCCAAATCCCAAAGCTTCCACCCCAAACCTAGGAAACTAGTAATTTTCCTCCTTGGCAATTATTTGACCTTTAACATCAATTTTACAAACTCTAATGAATATGGCTAATGTGACCCAATTCCAAATTTGGGACATGACAAATCCTCCCTTCCCAATATTGCTTGTCCTCAAGCAATTTCAAACATGGGTGTTGAAGAACCCGCTTCCTGTATAATTCTTTGAAGTTGCCACTGAATTGCCCAACCTTGAGTCTTTGAGTTTCCTTGAATATTTTAGAGAGGAACCACCATGCTTGCTGCTGCACTACTTTGATAAAATTCACTTTATTAAGTGGGAAATCCATCTCCCATACTGCTTGTTTCCCCCCAAAAAAATTCAAACCAATGAGACAAAAATTATTTCAGGGTCTCATTGCTTGTATTGCACCCCAACAATTAAAAGTGCTCTCCAACCCATACCATCAGATAAGAGGATTCCTGGATCCCATTTTCTTGTATGCATTCTTCCAAACATCATGAGTACAAAATATATATCATCAAAGTACATAACAACATAATGAAAATGTACATCAAGAAGATGCTTCATCAAAGAATCATGAAAGTGTTTATACCTCCAAGTAAGTAGACCACCATTTGCTAGGTGCATACAATCTTCAAGTGACCAATCAAATCTGCTCCAATGACATAGGTGAGGATCCCATGTCCGATAGTGCTGCTCCAAAAGAACGTGATATGTATCAAAATATTCAGCCATGCATTCTTTCATCCAAGAAGTGAATGAAGAATCTCCACTAAAATCTGAACCAAATAATGAGTAGGAAAAACAAGGAGACTTCAAAGGACTCAAAGAGGTCTCATCCATACATCCATGAGGATATGTATCATCATAAGGTAAAGCAATATGCTGCTGCAATTCTAAATAATGAGGTTCTCTATTCATGTCATCATCAAAAGGAGAGGTAGGAGTTTCATACCCCTCATGTGGCAGCACTAGAAAAAAACCTTTCACCCAATTTTCATCCCAAAGTGATGTGGCTGGAAAAGAATTGTGGGGTGAGGAATTATGAACCAACTTTAATTCTTTACAACTCTTACCCATTGAAATATTTAATTCATCTTCTCCATAATTGGCTGGTCCAACTATTGTGAGATCATGTACCTCTTCCAAGGCTTTGCAACTCTCTCCATTAGGCAACTCATAATCCCTTTGAACAAGGACAAGTGCTTGTCCTTCTTCTTGTTTTAGTGTAGCATCTTCAAGAACCTGCATATCAACATGTCCCTCATGTTCCACAACTACATTAGGTTCATCTTTTGTGACATAAATTATTTCATCCTTTTCCTTGAAAAGAGAACCATTGCTCATTATTTTTTTTCGAGTTGCTTCCAAGTTCACTAAGCAAAAATTTGAACTCTTGAAAGTATTGCCTCCACTGGTTTTCAAAGGATGGTTTAAGTAATTTTCTAAACTCCTCATTCTCCTCTAAGGTTCCTTTCTCATCCTTACTCATGGCGACCAATGAATGCACTTCTTCTCCTACTTCTTTCCTTTCACCAAAGTACATCCAGTTTCAGTTTCTAAGGGTGGTGGTTTATTTCTTTGACTCCTGGTCTTCATTAATGTTCTACCACATTAGGTTCCAAGACCATGCTCTGATACCACTGTAATGTCCCTTGTTAGGAATTTTATTAAAATGGCAACTTTCCACTTTTTTTCCCTAGTTCGACCTTTGACTAGTTTTGATCTCTAGGTCCCCAATTTGCCCCAAATGATACCAAATGTTCTTAGAAGATATATGAATGATATTAGAAAATAAATATGTGTTTCAGGGATTCCTTTGGACCTTTTAAAGACTTCTGCAAATACTCTTTCAATTCTGGTCAATGTGGGTAACTTTACTAGTGATTTCCCTTTGACTAGTATTGGTCTCTAGGTCTCAAATTGACTCCAAATGCTTTCAAATATTCAAAGAAGGTGTATGAATGATATTAGGACTTGAATATGATGTTAAGGGATGAAATATGGCCACCAAAATACCTCTACAAAATCTCTTAAGATTCTGGACCAAGTATGCAATTTTACTAGTAATTTGGGGTTCAAATCCCCCTGAGGTAAGTACTGAAAATGGCTTCCCAATTGCCTCCAAACCCACTCAAATTTATGAACAGAGGTATGTAATGTGTTAAGTATTTTATTAAGGACTCATGTGCACCATTAATTGATTATTATATCTGTTCCAACCCTCTCCCATTCAACTGCAAAAATCACCAATTCGACCCTTGGGGAAATGGCACTATTTCTTCTCCCAATGCAATTAAACTGAGTAAAAATACTTCAGATGCTCAAGTACAGTACATGAAACTTGTAAAATACATCCATGGCAGTCCATTAATCACAAATGCATCATAGAATCATCCATTCATTCGAAATCATCATCAATACATTAGTTCACAACAAGGTAGTGGGGAAATGACATTGTTCTTCCATTAAAAATGCAATTTATACATTTCTACTTGGAATTTCGACCTGAAACTTTCTAGAGATGAATAATAGAGTATTTAATTCATATTACAAAATAAATGGGGAATTAAAAGCTCCCCCAAAGAGTAAAATAGCTCACCAAAAACTCCCTCCCTCAAGGATCAAGAATATGCCATCAAAACTAGAAATGGTTGAAGGAGTGAGCTGCAATAGAAGAAACCATGAGCTACCCTGTAGCTTAAACCTACAAATAAAGACTCCATTAAAGCTCCAAATGAAAGGTCTGAATGGATTTTCCGATTACCAACTTGGATGGGAATCTTTCACCCTTGAAATTGGCTAAGGCAAGAAACTAGTCATCCACTAGCTCTCCCTCTTCACAAATGCAATTGCAAATTCTACAAATGATCAAAATCTGGTTTCATTCTTATTTATTGACATTTATAAATTTCTAATGTCCTCCATGGGTCGAATTCCTTCCAAGAGACTCATGCCAACTCAAGTTGGGAAGAGATTCCAAAGAACGCCACTTGTACAACAATTCCTAGTTTCCCACTTCCACCAAATCACATGTGGAAGCATCTTAGCTGCCCTTACACCCTTGAGCGCCCTCTTGGATTCTATTTTTAGCCCTGACATGTCATATATGTCATATGTCAGCCTTAAGGTCTGATTTGTGTCATAGGTGTCATAGCATCTTCATCATTGTTGTCATAGAGATAGGGAATCTAGCCCAAGTGTCTCACTAACTCCAAATTGCCTCTTCCTCTTCCATGGGAGTTACTCTTCTTCTATATTTCGACCTTGGATGAGTCATGCCATGAATAATACCTTTTGGAATCCCCCAAGTATGTTACCATTCACCTTGAATTCGAATTGGTGACAGAATGATGCCAAGTGTAGTGGGGAAATCTAGCCATATGTGGGTCCCACTTCCTCCATGTGTCTTCATGATCAAATGCCACTTTGATTTTCACTTGTATATATTTATTTAGATCTTTTATTAAATATTTATGCCACTCTAATGTTCAAACATCATTTATTATCCCCATTATTCCAAATCCCAAAGCTTCCACCCCAAACCTAGGAAACTAGTAATTTTCCTCCCTGGCAATTATTTGACCTCTAACATCAATTTTACAAACTCTAATGAATATGGCCAATGTAATTAGGCCATTGTGGCCCAATTCCAAATTTGGGACATGACACCCAGGAAGGATGACCCAAATTTGTTGAAGGTTATGGGGTTCCCTGTTCGCATTGAAATCTACCGACCAAGCTTTCAAGATTAAGCCTGAAGGTCCCCAGTTCCATTGTTGGTTCAGAAGTGAGGCAATGTTTTGCTCGGAGTGAAATTTGAAAAGGAACCAGTCTCGCAGCAATACATGGAAATCCGGAACGTAACCAATTGCATGAAGGAAAAAACTCTCCATCCAGGAATACATGGTTTCTCTACTAGTTGTTTTTCCACAAAAGCGACTGACCAAGGCATGCTTCAGGTAATCCGGGATTTCAGAGAGATGGATATCCTTGCCAACCACTAGCTCGGGGCTTGATTTTTTTGGTTTGATACTTGTTTTTTCTGGATGTCTGAAGTGTGGTGAGCTGTGCATGTGAACATTATTGCTGTGACTTGGTGGATGGGGAACTGATGAAGAGGGACCAGAGGTATGAGGTGGAGATGGTGGGAGAGAAAAAATATTGGAACCGGTGCCGGGGAGGGGGGAAGAGTATGAGCTTCTGTGTTGCGGATGGTGTGTTTCTGAATTAGGCATAGTGCGGAGTTGCCGAGGCTGCAGAGCCATTAGAGTGTGATGTACCTCCTTGTCCGTGTAGAAGATGGGGGATGTAGGGGAGTCGTAATTGTAATCCACTTCGTCAATTACCATAGTGAGTGGGATTTAATCCAGGATCAACCGTACTGCAGGGTGACATCTCTTTGGGACGGAGGGAGACGAATAATGATGATGGAACGGGACGGGATAGAAAGGGAAATAGTTAAGGGGATGGAGAAGTTACTGCCGCGCTGCGACATGATGAGTGTAAATAAAAAGGGTTAAAGGACTTGCGGAACGAAACCTTCAACCTTCGGACATGCGCACTTGTCCCTCGCCTCGAGCTCCATCTCGCCCCCAAAAATGTATGTTATATATATATATTCCATTTTATTTCAATAATAATACATGACAACATATTATAATATTTCTAAAAAAATCAATTTCATCACAATTTTCAAAGCTTTAAAGAAACATGTTTTACAAAATAATAATGTTCTAAAGATAATATTAATAGTTACAAAAAATTATTTTTTTACTACTCAATTTTTAAGAATAAATTAAGTCTTATATTATTTTCTATGAGAGACTTAATTATAACATTTGTTTAGAATAAAATAAATGTCCCCAAAAAGTTTATTATTTTGATATTAATTTACCAATATAGATTTAATGAATACAAAATAATAATAATGCAATATGTATTATAATAATATTATTAACATTTTACATGTAAATAATTTTTCAATTAAATCACATTATATTAAATTGATGAGAAAAATACTAAATATAAAAAGTCAACATAAATTAAAAAATAGCTCTTAAAAATGTTTTTTATTATTTAATTTCATTTGCAAGTTCAATACAAATAAATGCTAAAGGATTATAAATTTTTGGGAATTTACAGTGAATCTTAGTCATATCAATGTAGAGTTATTTTATTAATTTTATTTCTAGTGAATTTTGAAAAGTAACTCAACCATGGTTATTGATATTGTGCATAGAAAATCATGTATGAGGTGACTTGTCATATATACCTACCTCATAAAACCCCTAACTCATAATATTTTAATATATCTCATACTTTTTTAGTACATCTCTTAGGAGACCATTTTTTGACCTCAAAATCTCTCTAATGTGTATGAGTCAAGTCAAGTACATCATGGTGGATCAAGGAAAATAAAGTGGGAAGTCCATGCCCCAAATCAACATAACTCAAAATTCTATTAGAGAGATGTAGGATGAAAAACATGCATCAGAAAGCCATTGACTAATATAGTCACATTCAATAACATAACCCTAAGTGAAGATGAAATTGTCAAATGATTATGTATTTATGAAATCTATATTCTTCTCATTGAGAATCTCTTTCTATTTGAATTTTTAGAACCTATAGAACACTTTTTCCCCTAATATTCATGGTTCACCATGCCAAAAACATTCCTCTAATATGAAACATGTTTATCATTATGTTCCACTTAAACCCCAAATCTAGTATAGTTGAAATACAAAAATGTCACATAGAAGCAATGCATTAATACTTTGGGTTTCTATGAATACTTTAACTATCTTTTTATATCATCCTCCATGATGCATTCCAATAATATATTGATGGAATCCTTACACAGTCCGTGTTAAGCACGTATTTCTCACGCATGCAAATAAAAAGGAGCAAACACAATACCAAGGTTCTACTCCAATTATTGAAAACATTTCCTTTCTCATGATCTAACCATTTTGGTGATGAGAATCTGGAGCACATGCATGGCCTTTCAAACAATGTAATATTTTGATTTATCTATAAGAGGAGTACATGACATTTTTCACAATCTAGGCATTGGGTGATTTGGATAAGGATTACATGCCCTTTCTCACAATGTAGGAATTAAGATGACGTGGAGAAGGAGTACATGCCATTTCTCACAATCTGAGCTGTGGAGAGATGAAGAAAAGAAGCGCATATCCATTCTCACACTCTAAGCATGGGGATGATGAGGTTAAAATAGAAGAATAAATCCCATTATATACATAGATTGATACAAGCATTATTGTCTAGATCTTCATGAGGAATATTATTGTTTGGGCACTAGAGTTGGAGAGTAATTAGAATGCCAACAAATAAAAGAGTTAGAAGAACCTTCACATAATTGCCATCATGGACAAGAACAACCCATTCTTGGTCATGATAATGTGCTACTTTATTAATAAATCTGCAAAATCAAGGGAAAACAAGATTAATAAACATATAGAAACACAGCTAAAATTGTTTATATTTCCTTTTTCCTTAAAATAAAATCTGTATTGATATCTATTTTTACTTTTGTGTAGACTAAATGTGTCATACATTATAATGATGCAATATTACCAGATGCAAATACAATATACGTATGCATATAAGATTTCAAAAATACCCATTGGAGGCTAAACATTGGTGTAACTTAGACCAACAACAGAAGCCACTAAGATTTATTATGATATAATTTGATTATATGCATATGGAAAATAAATAAATTAAGAGCTCTGTTAGCACTCAGAATTTACCCTTTGGTTGTAGAAGGATAATCCTAAGGTAACTATTTCAAACCAATCTTTAGGAGGAAAGCTGGCATCTTTCCTACCAGAGAGGGCTCTTTGAAAAGATGGGTACAATGGCCAGGAATATATTTACACAAACTGAATCAAATATTGTAATGGCTGAAACAAAATGGTTACATTGGGCATGGAGTCATAATCATACAAATTTAAAAGATTACATAGGGCTTCCACAATACAAATTTTTTCCATAGAGGCAGGATAATTACTCGTTCATAGTCAAGTTCTTGATTTGCTGGTGGTAAAAGAAGAAGAATGAACAGTACATTAATACGGGAATCAACAAGATGAATCCAATATTAACTTTAGAGGAATTTTTTTTTCTAAATACTTGAAATCAATAAACCAGAGCATAAATATATGAATTCTGATCTATCATACATTTATTAAAGCATGGAAGGAAAAACATAATGGGGATAAGATAACATGAAATAACATGCACAGGATAAAAGGAGATCCAGACTATGAAAAACTAACATGAGAATCTCAGCTTTCAAAATTTCTTGCTTGGCTCTGCAACTTTTATTAAGCTTTTCAGTTTCTAGTACAAAATGCCTTTTTTCTCATAAGTTTCAATCCTCAATAGTTTACAAAAACTTGCTTAAATACATAAAAAATGCTCCATGAGCCGCGAATAACTGTTTTCATTCTAAAAATAGAAACTTCATAATTGTTTATCATGTCTATCAAAAGTAAAAACTGAACATTTGAAAATATATAAGAATGTTTCAAATCCACATTATAGTGAATTTTTTATGTTTCTCCCGCCATAGTATTCTGGACACTTGTCTTCATGGATGTAATTTGTATCTCATTCTCTCGAATTTCTCCACTGTCTTCCATTGCTCTATAGTTGGCGTCTCGTAGCTGGTCATTTCTTTAACTGACACTCTCAATCCAACATGTTCCACATAGGATATTGGAGGTAATTCAACAATTATCATCTTCAACCGATTATGAATTTCAAAATCAACGACCAATTTGTCAATTATAACCTTTCCTGTTAGGGAATGAGTCATGTCTTCGAATTTTTTGTGGTCCATTCTGGATTTAATCAACAAGGCTTGATAGTTGGATTGAGAAACTTGATTTCCATTTTTATCCCCAAATGAAGGGAGTCCCTTTTGAAACATTCCCGAAAACAAATCTTTAAAAGACTAAACTTGCTGTGACATCTGACTCACTTTAGCTTGGACATTTTGAACATGACGGTGTTTTTCAATAATTCTCCTTGCATGGGTTATTATTGTAATTCTATCTTTGATTCCCAAATTTTTCATATCTTCTACATTCAAAGAATTTAGGAAATCAATAGTACTTTGGGCTGTTTCTATTGGTATTCTCTCCAGGGTCTCCACCATGACTGAGCAATTTTGTTGAGCTATACTAATCAATGATTCTTTATCAATTATGAAGTTTAAATAAGGCCTCAAATTAACATATTCAACCATGATCATATCCCATATCAAATGTGTGTCTCCCTATACAGGCAATTTCCCCTTAACTTTTCCAGTCAACTTCTCATTCTACTCCAATAATCTTCTATTTTCCCTTTCTAACGCCATTTTCTCTTCTTCTTTCTTTTTTACTTCTTCTGCTAAATTATGATTCTCTGTTTTTAAACCTTTTATTTCTTCCTCTTTCAAACTAATCTGTGACATTGCTTGAACAAGATCTTCTGTATGAATCTTTGTACTTGACTGGACTGCTTTTATTTGATTATTCGTTTCCAAAATCAATAAAATCTCATTAAGAACATCAATTTTAGCTAAAAGTGTATCCCTTTCTCCTTCCCATCCATTTTGTTCTTCTATAATCTTTAGTAATTTTTCCTTGGTGTCAATTAATTCTCGAGATAAAGCTTCTTTCTCTTTTTCTATATCTGTTGACTCATAAGCTTGAATTAATTGAGTGGTTGGGATTTTGAGTTTTTTCTTTAATACTTGGATAGTGCTTTCTTTTTCTGCCAATATCTTCTTTGTAGCTTGACCTTTATTTGGTTCACTATCCATGGTCAATATATCACTTTGGAGTTTTTTAACCTACTGTTGGTATGTTTTATATTCCAATTATTCTTGTTTCAATTGACTTTCCAACTTCATTATTGTAGACTACAATTTCGAATTATTCAAAGCTGTTTTCATCTAATCTTTATATATAACTTCTCCAGTTTGCTTATGAAGGTGGATCTTATCACGTATAGGGATCCTTTGTAAATTAAGTTTCATTTCTGAAACTCTGTCTTGGGTAGTAACTACTAAATTTAGTGTATTTTTGACATGATCCTTTACAATAACCAATGAGACATCATTGTCTAAAATATCCCTTACCTTTTTATACTACTTTAAAACTCTATCTGAAGCAATGTGCCTTTCTTGTCCACACCTAGTATATAAATCACTTCTTGACTTAAATTTATCAGTAGATCCACTATGTTGCGCCTCTTCAAAACTATATTCCTGAACTTGAAAAATTGGTTCTTGGTCTTTTTCTTTAATTTCCCCAATACCTACTTCAACCATTTCTTCATCCGAGTCTATCTTTAGTCTTTTCGATATTTTTGGATCTTCATTCATGCTCTCATCACCTTCTGGAAAACTCCTTTTACCAGTGATATCAATCTTGCTTGTAACTGGTATAATCATTGTAGATGATTCTATCACTGCTAAAGGATTAACCTGCAAATCTTCTGAGATCTCAACATCTGGTTGATATTCCATTTGACTAGCTCTTTTAGCTAAGCCTTCTATTTCTTCATGATGAAAAGATTTATTTTTGTTTTGTTGCCTTCTTTATGAGATAATGTGATGAGGGTCATAATTAATTTTAGTCGCCTTTGCAAAATTCATATCTTGTAACAAGCCTTCAATGAGTGAGAGGGAAACTTTATTCTTCACAATTAAGGGACCAATCTCCATGGAAAATTGAACTTCAGAAGCCTTCCTAAATCTTAAAAAGTGTTCATTTTCTAGAATCAACTTCTGTCTGAAAAATTCTAGAGCAAATATTCTTGATGTTAAAAATGCAAGAAAGATGTATGGATCATGAACAAAGCCATAAAATCTAATGATAGTATGATCTTTCAAAATAAACCAATCTCCAAATTTTGTATCTGCACTGAACTGTAAAATATCCTGCATCTATAGTAACACTCTAGGTAATTGTTTATGAAATATTAGCTTGTACATTTCTGACATGATAAGATTCTTATAATTGAAAGTGTTGTTTCTGATTTCAGATGTGAAAACAATCTCCAGGAACTGTAAATTTTCTTCATTGAAAAATAGGAACATTCGAACCAAATATGACTGAAATATGAAGTGTCTCATCATGTGAAAGTTTATTAACTGAGAATGAATACTCTCATCTAGAAACTCATCAAACTTAAGGAAAGGCAACTGACTATCAAAATGGGGATTATCTATCCTAAACAACAGACTCAAAAAGGTTTTTGAGACAAATTTATCAGTATCTGACCCTAGAAACTGACTCAATAATGAAAAGATCCATTGAGATTCTTCATTAAACATCTCAATATTCAAGGGAAAAGGTTCATTCTCGACAGAAATATTAGGCTTTAGGCTTTTGGAGTAAAAAATTTTCTTTTCTTGCATTGAAGCTTGTCTAAACTGCTCAATTAGGGTTTCTTCAGCAAGGTCTTCCAAATTCTGAAAAAAACTAGTTGGGAACTTCTAAGGAATTTCAAATTGTTTGGGAATTTACAAAACAAAGGATTTTTGACCTACTAGAATCCATTATCACATGCTCAGACTGAGAATAGTTGGACACACACCAGTCAACAAAATATGGGAAATTTAGGGTTTGCTCCAAGAAAAAGTAGTGAAAAAGAGACTTCTGTACTCCATGTAGGTCAATTCCCTGTTCATCTAAGACCTTTAACTTATTATTTATAGTTCGTACTGAACCAATTGACAATACTGTATCAAATACCTCCCCATCCCTATCTTCAAAAATTTCTTCCAATTTACTAAATTCTTTAACCTGCTTCTCTATTTCTTCCCCTTTTTCCATTTTAAAAATCAACAAGCGGTGAGAAATTCGTAGCTTACCTGGTATACAATGGTTGGAAAGGCATATCCTGACTCAACTTTCACCGACGTAGATAGGTTCCCTTCTTACGTGCAAGAAAACAAGTGTCTTCGCTTTCCTGTGATTATTCCTTTATAATATCTCTTTAAAAATCAACCAATAAGTTTTGACCATCGATCTTGTCCCCCTTTTCACCTACATCGTTGATCTCATCAAAGGACATCTGGAAAAGGAAGTTTCGGGATCGTGAAGTGCGGTTTTCCATAACCACTTCTCTATTAGAGGAATGGTTCTTCTTCTGACACATGGTAAGCAGTATGTATTCCTCTACTGCTTACCCCTTTCTCCCTCGGCGCTACTTTCGAGCGTGAAATAACTGAGAGCCATAGATCTAACTTTGCTTTGATTCTCAACCATTGATCAATCTCTGAACTTGCACTCCATTTAATCTTTCCTTCCAATTTTTCCAAATCATTACCCGCCATCGATCACATGCACTTTATCCTTCTGCCGTCGATCATTGTTTTACTTTAACGCTTTGGTTTATTTAATTTGGAAGTGTGCTACATTTTGACCATTCTGCTATATTTAGATGCCCGCTAATCTCTTTTAGAGACTCTCCAATGCTCTTTCTACGAAATTTGGGTAATTAAGCCAACTCTAGGAACTTTGCCAATTTTTTTTATATATATTTTAGCTTTCTCATCAGCATAGAACTAATTTTGTGTCAACAAGCTCAATGCTGACCTAATTATAAAAAATTTAAAGGTTGAGCCCATTAATTGTCTAATGATGTGGTAGGTATATTACTACCTTGATATTCTCTCATATTTGCGAATGCATTATTTTCTACCGACAAGGAAAACTATGAGAACGTGGAATATAATATGCTCTCTCGCCCCCTCCACGCTTCTTCTTTACACCACTCTCATTTTCTCATACCCAATTTAATTAGTCAAAAATGAACATACACATCATAGTGACAAAGAGGAAATAAAATAAAAATAAAACCCATCATACAACATTGTTAAAGGTAACATAAAAGAACATCCGATACAAAGCAATATATGTCAAAACGCCTCAATCATAAAACACATTTTCTACTACACTATTTCGTTCTAGGTTTTTTTCAAAAGGTACACAAATTTGAGACTAGCATATTCTTCTTGATGCTCTTCTCTCAATTCACATGGTTGTTGAGAGTGTAAAATACATCGTCGTGCATGTGACTTAATAGGATCCACATTTACAATTGGGTGTTCCCATGAAGATGGGTAACACTTTTTGGCAAGCAGAGGGTGAGGTTATGTTGAAAATAGACCTCGATTGATCTTTTTTCAAGCCCTCGTTTGAGCTTTCAAAAATTCAATCAAGGGCTTAAATAAGTGCTCGATCAAGCTATTTTAAAACGCTCTATCGAGGGTTTATAAAACCATTAATTGAGGTACTTAGCTCTATCGAGAGTTTTATAAACCCTTGATTAAGGTTTTTATAAACCCTCAATCGAGCATTAATATCTTGATCAAGCTATTGCATTTCATGAGCTCGATCAAGCTCACAACCTCGATCGAGGGTTATTAAAATCTCAAACAATCATATTTAATAGTTATAACTATAAAACAAAAACAGGCCATGGCTTATTTCACCACGTATGTTGCATAAAAACTCAGTCAAGACCTAGTAGATAAGAGTTATAGATATAACAAATGAGTGATTGGTGTTTAAAGACGTGATTGGAATGATATAAAATATGGAGAAAGGTCCTTTATACCCATTTGTACATATAATTCCCAGAGTAATTGGAGTTATAAATCTGATTGAGCACATCTATAACCCCAATTACTCTGTGACTAATTTCTACACATATAAAATCTAGAGTAATTTGCGGTAGTAATGCTTTTACCTGATTCTTCTTCAAGGTATTTACTATTACCCATTCTTGTTGGTATGTTTTATTAAATTTGATTATGTTATAATTTTATGTTTGATTTTAATTGAATTCAAAGAGGATCCCATGCTAAGAATATATATTCGATATGAGTGTTTAAACAATTTGATTAAAAAAACATTAGGGTGCCCATAGGAACCTG
Source organism: Larix kaempferi (assembly GCA_027924585.1). Classification (NCBI taxonomy): domain Eukaryota; kingdom Viridiplantae; phylum Streptophyta; class Pinopsida; order Pinales; family Pinaceae; genus Larix; species Larix kaempferi. The sequence goes on along the minus strand of BSBM01000177.1, from coordinate 5,534,337 downwards.
CTTTTTTTTAATCAAAGTGTTTAAATGCTCAATCGAGCTAAAAGCTTGATCAAGATTGTAGATTGAATGAGTTTCTGCCTAACCGCACACAAACCCTCGATCGAGGTATTTCAAAATGTGCATAAAATCTCGATTGAGAGTTTTATAAACCTCGATCAAGCTCGTAGCTCTATTGAGGGCTTAAATAACAGACTTTTAGCCCCTATTTCTGCAAATTTAATTTTAATAATATATTTGGTAGGCCTAAACCCTATCATGGGATGGACCTTAGGTGGCAGACTTCATACTAATGGATTCTTTAATGAATCGTCTATCCATTGGCATATGATTTACAAGTTTTTGAGTTCACATGATAATTTTTTTTTTCAAACTTACACTTGAAAACCATGTCCACAACTTCGAATCAACGCAAAAAAATTGAACAACATAGAAAATACACACCCAAAAAATTTCAAAAAATATATGCACCCCACATCAATGTGTCCTCTTCAAAAGGGTATTTTTTGTTTCTCAATTTTTGTAACCAGTAAAAGTTTTTTACGTGCACACACATGTGTACAAAATGTGATTAAAATCTAAAATAGTCAGTTTCAAAAATTAAAAAAATATAATATTCTAAAATAAATTAAAAAATATATGTGCACCCCAGTGCATTTTGTGTAGATTATATATATATATATATATATATATATATATATATATATATATATATATATATATATATATATATATATATATATATATATGAAATTATGCATTTATCACTAAATTATTTACGTGCACACAAGCCACTTGTTATTTTTTTATTTTTATGAAATTTACAAGAACAAACATATCATTAAATGCAATTTTGAAAAATTAAATAATAGTAATATTAATATTTTTAAAATATAGGTGTAAAGACAACATAATTCCCTACAATTTGTTTCTTTGTTACATGTTGGAATTCGCAAAGCATATATGAGTTTCGAGAGCTTTGATTTAATGAGCGAGAAAAAATATAATTTTCACTGTCACTTTTGGCCAAAAAGTGTTACCCATCTTCATGGATTCACCCAATAAAAAAAACCATTTGTCACCTCATTTGTATTATATGAACATAGAAATATAATTTTTGAGTCACCTTGTTCATAGTACCTAGTGCAATAGACATGGTGGTAAGGTAAACCTTTGGCTGATCACCATCAACGACCTCAAAAAAAAGTGCTTCATCCATAACAACATATTCATGTCCATGCAATAACATTTATATTTTTTATAATATATAAATCCTAGATGTATTTATAATTAACCATTAAAATATTAATATTTTTTACCTACTCGTTAATAGAAGAAGTATTATGTGCCTTTCCTTTCTTCATTTCGACCAAGGCTTTATATCCTCCTATAAAGGAAACTTTTTGATACTGATCGATAGGCATAACTACATAGTCGGCTGATTACATGTCATAACATAATGTAATTCAATAATGGAAACATATAAATTATAGTTGAACAAATCAATAACGAAAACTTTTAAATTTTAGTACTTACATATTTTCCTTTTATTTTAACATAGATTCCTGAGCCAAGTTTGTGTTACCCAACCTTGTCTAATCTAGTCTTTGTGGCCTTAGAATTGGTTTTGAGCCTATGAAAAGTTTCAAGTGCATGTTAATGTGATTTAGTCAATCATGTCAACTGCGTAGTTATAAGCTCAATTTATATTATATTATATTTACCTTTCTAGCTGCTCTCCAACTTTTGGCAAGATTCCCTCTATTTTCATATTCTTCTCCTTAGCATCTTCCACTAGTGCATCCCACTTATATTTCGGAACTAGTGCAAGATACCCATAATTAGGGTAGTGCAAGAGATTAGTGTGGTTCTTGTCCTACACTACTTTCAAATACTTCCTTACTATAGAATCAACCAATTTTGGTTGAATACTTGGGAAAACATATTTGTCATGTGTTTCATCAACTCTTTTTTCAAACCTTTGGTATTTACAGTCAATTCTTATTGTTGGTGCAAAAATAGAAAATATCTTCTCATGCAATTGTTGATAAAACAAGTTATTTCCTGTGATTTCAATATATATTATGATTAGACATATAATATCAACATAACAATTCAATATAAAATGAAAATAAGCTAATGGAGTAGTAACTACCATGAATGTTTAATCCCTTTAGTGGGACCAGTTGTTCATCCATGTGTAAAGAAATAGGTCATTCGTTAGTGCTATTGAGAATTATTCTCGACAAGGTAGTCATATCAACATCTAATGCAAGGTGATCAAAAGGACCAAGAATGGAGGTTGGAGTAGTAATAGGTGTAGTACTAGACATGGAACCAATAGTAGTCCCAGGAATAGGGGAACAAGGAGTAGAGATACCAACAACAGGTGCAGGTGTTCTACTTCCAGTGTATGGTGCATTCGATCTCAAGAACATCTATAAGGTAAGAATTTATTGTTAGGTACTTTAATTCATAAAACAATCTATTGTATAAATAAAAGCAATTGATCGAATCAAAATGTGAAATTTCATATGTTGTACTGATTGAATTTTGCAATCAAGTATGCTTGTCTTTCCATACTTTTTTATAGGTATCACTCATTAAACTTTAAAATTATTTTACCCATTTTTAAGACTATTTCTAGTAGAATTCAAAGGGTTAATATAATCATAGTACTCATCCTTGTCACGACCATGGCGAGACGATGTGGAAACCTACAAACAAAAAAAGTTAAGATGGAGTAGAACATAAATAAATATTGATCGAAAACATATAAATGGTATATTAGATTACATGCCTTGCATTGATATTTTTTCCGTAATCAACCTACAACATGAACACCGATATGTTAAATAGGTAAATGGTGAACATATAAGATGAGTCTGATACAAATCATGTTCAAACAAAATATTCAATATATGACAACCATAAATTGTAAAATATAATTACATCTTTCCTTATTTCAGTTCAATCAGTAATAGATCAACGTATCATTTTAAAAAATCCTGCTTGAAATACCGTGGCCATATTCCATAAAAAACATCACTTAATTGGAAAACTTTCTCAAGAGGGAAGAAATTGGTGCAAGCATTGGATTTTCCAGTTATGATAATGTGACATTAAGTTTGTATAAGACTATTTGGGACATTAAGTTTTGACATTAATTTTGTTTGCAAATAATTTGTTCTCATGGACCAATTCAAAAAATACTTAAACTTTCATATTTGATATAAATTTTAATGCACATACATGCACTATTAAACTAAAATGTGTACTTTATTATATTCTTAAAAATCATCATTAAAAAATACACAATCATCTTTCCCACAGGTTCACCCCAGTGGCCAAGATTATTTGTAATCTAGCATAAGAGTAAAGAGTGCATCTTCACAAATGATGGTAGTGGATGATTGAGCTATTTCTTTGGGTTGAGTGTTCAAGCTGAAATGATCCCCTAGGGAACCTATATTACACTTAACCGCAATCATTTCTATTTTGAGCATGCTCTTTCAGTTGTAACTACTAGCCAAGTAGTTTTCAAGGAGGTTGGTAGGAATTTCCTTGATGGACTTGATATATGTGGCAATGATGAATGTACTGGTGCATGGGGCATAGGAAATAATGCATGAAATTATACCGGTTTTCTATTCCCATTGTCCATGGTTGATTATAAAAGTGAGAAGATGGAATGAATCAACATAAATACCAAAAGGAGGACAATCTACATAATCAAAATCATTTTGGAATTCATTCACAATGGATTGAAATATTTTTGTCCTTTCTTGTAATGTGCAAATATGAAACCTTTGCAAATATCACTCGATACACAAAAGAACATTTTCAACCTGCAACATATAGAGTGAGGGTATTTTCAATACACGAGATAACAACTCCTCAGCCTTAGCTTCTTGTTTTATTTTACAAACCAGAACTTTATTTCCATCATGCCCATGAAACACACAAGTGGGTATCTTGTTCATGTTTCTAGGGAGTGAACTATTTATAAAACCCACAAAATTTCTCAAATATTTTGGCCTTCCATATATATATATCTTTGTGTTGATTGTTTTCTTTCATTTTGCTATAATTTGAATAAATTCCACATTTTTGCATACTCAAAAGATATCGGGTCAACCATATCCAATGCCTATATTTATATGTTAGGCCAACGTAATCCATCTATCAAATATCTTGTTGTACCTAAATGTTACACATTCCATAGAACATAGCCCCAACCTATGTAAACTACATGGAGAAATTTGATATGTTCTCCCATTGATACCAAAATTGGTGTCTATCTCAGGAAGTGAGTTTGGTTCCTAGTTTTGAACATAATGCATGCATATCTCAATTGATATTCCTTGTCTCTATATCTCTCATTCTCACAAGAGCACATCCTCCTTCAATAAGAAATAAATCTATGTGTTTTTAAAATTTTGTTTTGACATTACCACCTCTAGTGGTTCTTAACTCTTTACTTGACATTTCTCCTTCCTCTTTTTCTTCATAACTACCATCACTATCTAAATCAATATTTGACAAATATATATTTAGTTGTTCTTTCCCATCCATAATTTAAAATTAGCAAGAATAACAACAATCAAGTTGTAATGATATTGTGCCAATCATAAAAATACATTAAATCTATCTCTGTAGGGACCCCCATCTCGGGTTCCCCAAAAATTCTTCCAGTACGATTTTTTTTCCAGAAAAAGATATAAAAGCCACAACACCTAGATCTATCTATTGTAGTACATGAATGTCAATATATAAAACTATATGCTCATATTAAGTTATTCTCAAAAATGATTTAGCAAAATAAATAAAATAACAATACTTCAAACCTGTTTTCGACGTTTGGTTCAAGGAATCGATGGAGTCCTTGAAGTGGTTCCCGCACGATCCAATCCAATCTCCTGACGAAGTACCGAGTGTTCCATCGGTTGACCACCCTACTGTATTGAGGTTACTCTTCTTCGCCTTGAACCCCCGAGCTCATGGGGTCATAAGAACACACACAATAGCCTCCCGAAAGGATCTCCCAATCCCCGTTCCAGCTAATCCCAACTCCAAGGATCATAACATAATCTGAGATTATGATGACCATCCAGCATTAGGGAGCAATAGATGTCCCTCTCTCTTTCTCCTCCCTCTTTATATAGGAAAAGCTCCTGTGCCATGTGTCTGTCCATGCACATTATTTAATTTTATTTAATATTTTAATTAATAATATTCTCAAATACATGTGTCTCAATGTCCTCAAGGTGCACCTAATTCCCTAAATCAGTGGGAGTTAGGTGTATGAGAGTTCTACTTCTCTTTTGATTTTCAATTAGTTTTCTCAATGTCTTTTAGTAACTAGTTGTTTTTAATTATTCAAATTCTTTTAAATAATAAAAACTTTATAACAGGATTTGTTTCTTTTAATGAAATAGCATTTGAATTTATTTGATTTTGAGAGATTAAAAGATTAATATATATATATATATATATATATATATATATATATATTCTTTTAGTTTTAAATGAAATACTTTATTCAAATAATTATTTATTCTATCTACAATCTTTTCTTTTTCTTTTATAGTAATAAAGAAATATTTAAAATAATTCTTTATTCCATTTAAAAATACTTTCTTTTTGAAATAATTCTAATATATATTTCCATTAATTTATAAAAGAAGAGAATATTTTCGGTTGAAAAAATAAAAGAAGAGAATATTTTCGGTTGAAAAAATAAAAGAAGAGAATATTAACTTTTCAAAATTTCAAATTCCTTTCTCAACCATAATAGCAGGAAGGACCGACAGATGTCAGTCAAAAGCAAATATTCGGGGCAATCACGAGGACTGTCATGATTGCTATCTCATCCCTTAGTGGTCAGTGACATATGGGGACCCGAACCGACACAATTTTTACAGAAAGCAAATATTCCAGCAAACAAACAAAAATAATTATAACTGTGGGTTATGGCCCACCAAAGCTTTCAATCCCATGCATCATGGCCAACACGACATCATGATAATAATAATAATAATAGAATATTGAATAATTTATTAAATTCTCTAAAACTTCCACATGTATATTATTTAATTATGTATGTATGAGTAGTTTTCTTTTTCCATTCTTCTTTCGTCTAGGTACCTCTTCGGTGGGCCCTTCCGACAGTATCTTTCTTTCTTCTTATGGGGAGTACTGCGTAGCGATCGGGAGTCGTTACCGTGATCTCTCAACTATGCTCCTTGGAGACTAAGGGATGTTGAGGGTGCTATGGATTGAAGCTAGATATCCTTCTAGGAATGCATGATCCTTCCTTAGGCCACACCCATGAACTAGATCCGTGTGTTAAGCAAAACCCCAAAAGTGTCATTTTTTCTTTTTTCTCCATTAAACCTACAACACCAAAACACCAAAACACCAAAACAACAATTAACAAATCAATAAAGGGAAAAGAAATTAAAAGAGGAAGGAAGGGTAAGAATGGAAAGGATAATCCATTACCTGCCTCATGAAGATTCCTCCATCAAACCCTATCCTCCATGCATGAAACCCTAAACCTATAACAATAAAAAACAATAAACATTAGCAAATAAATAAAGTAAAAGTAGAGTACAAGAGGAAGGAATAAAGGAGGATAAGGGAAGGTACAATTCATTACCTTCATCATGGAGGTTCCTCCATGAAACCTTAACCTCCATGCATGAAATCCTAAACCCGCAACAAGAAAATACAATAAAAATTAACAATTCAATAAAGGAAAATCAAATTAAAAGAGGAATGAAGGAGGAGAAGGGAAAGGAGAATACATTACCTTCCTCATGGAGGTTACTCCATGAAACTAAAACCCAAGACTCCATGAGGATGGAACCCTAAGGGAGAAAGGAAAAAATAGGAGAAGGGAAGAGAGAAAAAGAGAAAATGAGAAAAGAATGAAAGAGTAGGTATTGAGGGTTTTTTAAGAGGGAAAATAAGACATTATAATTAAAATAATAGAAATTTTATCACATTCATGAGGTGTGGGGAACCTCCACCAATTAAATGATGAAAATGTACGATTTATTAGAAATAACAGAACATAAAAGGGCTTTATTGATCGCATGCCACTTCAAGGGGGAAAACTCCTTTGAGCAAGCTCAATACAAATAACTCATGGATGCCTTCATTGGCTTCAACATGTACTTATATACTAAGTCTAAGCTAAACAAATATTACTCCCCATGAATGTGGGATAATACAATATACTCATGAGACGAATTACAAAGTATATGCGTCCAATCAACAATACACTAACAAAGTAAAGAGAAGGGTTGACATGGGTTCCTGACATCCCCTCCCCCTTAGAAAAAGATTTGTCTTCAAAGCTTTAGATGTGGAAATTGTTGTTGAATATGAAGTAGTGGTTCCCATGTAGCATCCTCTGGATGTATTCTATGCCATCGAATTAATACCTCTGTGATGGATCAAGAGCGAGGTTGACGAGTGCGCCCAGTGAGGATGGCCTCCGACTCCAAAATGATGGATCCTCCATTATACAGTTCTGGTAAAATAGTTTGTGCTCTGATGTTGGTGCCAAGAAATTTCTTTAGACAAGAGACATGAAATACTAGATAAATGCGGGAAGAAGGAGGAAGTTCCAATTTATAAGAAACAAACTCAATCTTTTGAAGAACCTTATATGGAAAATAGAACTTTGGAGCTAGCTTATGACTCCCTGTGAGTTTCAGGGAGGATTGCTTGTAAGGCTGTAGACGAAGAAAAACCATATCTCCTACTTGAAAAGTGCGCTCATAATGGTGCTGCTTGGCTTGTTGTCTCATTCGATTTCTTTCCATGTGAATATTGTACTGCAAAATGCGAAGAATCTAATCATGGGTTCGAAGAGCTGTGTCAACTGCCTGAACGGGTGAGCTGCTGGGGGTGTATGGAAGAAGAAATGGCAGTTCCTGAACATAGACTGCTTCATATGGAGTGATTTTAGATGCAGTGTGGTAGGAGGTATTGTACCACCATTCAAGGAGAGCCGGAGCCACTTTTCCCACTAATGCAATTGTTCGAAGGTGAAGCAATGAAGATACATTTCCAAACATTTGTTTTTAACTCCAGTCTGACCATCTGCTTGTGGTTGATACCCTGAAGTCATCTTCAGTTTGGTGTCAGTGTGGTGAAATAGTTATGTCCAAAAATGACTTGTGAAAGTTGCATTGCGATTTGAGACAATGGAAGAAGGGATTCCATGAAGACGGAAGATTTGGTCCATGAAAATATGTGCGACTGAGTAGGTGGTATAGGGATGGTTGAGGGCATAAAAATGACTATATTTGAAGAGGCGATCAACCACAACCAAAATCACTGTCTTCCCTCCAGATTTAGGGATCCCTTCAATGAAATCCATAGAAATATCTGTCCAAATCCATGTAGGGATGGTAAAGGGTTTGAGAAAGCCCGAAAGGAGTGTCATTTCACCCTTGTTGCATTGGAAGGTATCACATTCAACCACATTCTATTGAATTTTCTTTTCATTCCCTTCCAAAATAAGTTACGCCGTTCCCGCTCATACGTTTTGAGGAACCCAAATTGCCCTGCCAATGGAGAAACATGGAGTTCATAGAAGACATCTTGTTAAAGGTCCATTCTCTGGGGAAGCACCAGAAAACCCTTGTATCTTAGGGAAGCACCATCCCAAGAGTAATGCGGTATAACAGAAGGGTTGTTGGAAAACCGTTGGATGATTTGAGATAATGAGGAGTCATTGGTGACAGCCCTGCTGAACAGATTGCAACCAATTTGGAATAGGCATAGAAATAGATGAAAGAGAAACTTGGTCATCAAATGTGCGAGAAAGAGAATCTGCCACAAGATTGTCCTTTCCCTTCTTGTAAGTGATATCATATTCATAACCCATGAGTTTTCTAACCCATTTCCATTGTGTCGGGGATGAGACCCATTGTTCTAGGAAATATTTCAGACTCTGGTGATTAGTCTTGATGCATAAATGATTCCCTAATGTGAAAATCCTCACAGTAGATCTAATAGACGATGTATACCTCACAAGAGTAATTATGATTAAGCGGGAAGATAGAAGAAGAGTGGTCAATGCAGTGTAATGAACAACAGAATAATAATATAGTAGAACTTGGATAGAAGCAAAAATACTTCACACACACTAATTAATTAATCACAATATGGAAAAATAAGTAGTACAATGCATGAGGATTCGAATTCCAAGGTAAAAATTCGAATTAGCCTTCATGGAGTGATCAAAAGATCACTCGAGTGTCATCGGAGCACAACTAGTAGTCTATCTCATCATTGGTGGAGTCATCAATGCACAAGTAACTGTCAACCGTTAGTTAAACTGAGTCTAACTGAGTGTGGTAGGCGTAACTGAATGTAACTGGCACATGGAGACACTAACTGAATGAAGGAGGCTCAGTGGATGGTGCATGAGGAGCTAAATGAAGTCAGAATGGGAAGTCAAGTCTCACTGGAGGTCCATTGGAGTGATACAGTCAGTTGAGAGTCAGTCTAGCCTTAAATCAAGGAAAGAACTAAAGATAACTGAATGGTAGGTAAGGAAGGGCGCCTTTCTCAACTGGTAGATGAAAGGAGGGTGCACTAAGCTCTAGGAGGGTTGAAACTGAGTGGAAAGAAGCTCCGGGGCTAGCTAACTAAGGGCTAGGTGTTGGGACTGATGACTAGGATGCATGCAAACCCTAAATAATGCATGCAAACCCTAAAAGTGCATGCATGACTGAAAATGCAAAGGATGAAAAAGCTAGTAGGACTAGTATGGAGTATAGGAATATCCTAACACCTAATAGGTGTGGCCGCCACTTCTATACTGCATAAAAAATAGCCATAATTTCCTTCTCATATGTAGAGGCGACTAAATTCTTACCAGAAAGGGCTTTGCTGGTGAAATCAATGGGATGTTCATATTGAAGGAGAACAACACCAAGTCCATTTTTGCAAGCATCACTCTCAATAGTGAAGGGCTTGGAAGAATCAGGCATAGCTAGAATAAGTGTAGTACACATAACTTGTTTCAGTTTTTCAAATGCACACTCAGTAGCATGTGTCCATGTAAAAGAATCATTTTTCAAGAGAGCGATTAATGGAGCTTCAATATTCCCGTAATCCATGAAAAACTTGTGGTAGTAGCCAGTCAATCCCACTGGTTCAACAAAGACACATGCATATCTATCAAAAAATTGTTGTAGATCCAAAGGAGTATTGGAGACCGCTGATGGTTGCATCTGAATGGAATGGAGCTGAGCGATGACACCATGTGAATTCTTCTTAAGGAGATTTTCCATGCGATGTGAACTGATGCTGGGAGACCCTGGTTGTAAGCCCTTCAATGTGTGTTTTTTTCCATTGACTGAAAACTGTATCCAAAGTTCAGCAAAATACCATAAGATGGGTCCAAGTGTGCGTAACCATTGACCACCCAAAACCACATCACATCCGCCTAAGGGAAAGGAAAACATGTCAGAGTGCAGGTTATAATATCCAATAGAGATACACATATTGCGACACTTCCCCTTGCAAGGTAAGGTGCCACCATTGGCAATCATGACTTCAAAGTTGGAGCAAGGATGGACAAAACAATTAGCCTGTTTGGCGCTCTGAGGGTCAATGAAGTTATGAGTGCTATTAGAATCAATGAGTATTGTAAGAGGGAGCTTCTTGATGCAACCCTTGAACCACATTGTTTGTGGGGTGGTGAGTCCAGCTAAAGAATGGAGAGATATCTCGAGATGTTCATCCTGAGAAGGAGGGTTAACAGGCGGTTGCTGAATGTTGACCTGATCATCTATTGTATCCCGAGCTTCTTCAAAAATTTCAGGTGCAAGAGGAGAATCCACATCCAAGAGATAGAGTTTTTTCTCAACACATCTATGTCCCCGAGTGAATTTCTCATAACAACTATAACAAATCCCTTTTTCTCTACGTGCCCGCATCTCTTCTTCAGAAAAATGCTTGATAGGAGTTTCTCTAGGAGCTGGCGTGATGGGAGGCCGTTGGGAAACCATATTTCTGAATGGAACAAAAGTGGATTTAGAGCACTGTTGGGCTATGATCTTGTCCTCCACCAACTTACCCAACCCTAGGACTTCTCTTGTGAAGGGACATAAAATTTTAACCTTAGATCGGATTGCATCCTTCAAACCATTGAAAAAACAACTCATGTAGAATTAATCAGGAAATCCTTTTATGTGATTGGCCAATTTCTCAAATTCTGTCTGATACTCTCTCACAGTTCCAATTCGGTGAAGTTTAGTGCGTGCTCCTGTGAATTCATCAAAAGCACTAGGGACAAATCGTTGCAAAAGGTGTTGGAAAAAATCTATCCATTTTGGCTTTGAATGATCCTTGATGTACCAACGAAACCATTGAAGGGATTCATGTTCCAAATGAAAGGATACAAGTGGAACTTTGTTGACATCAAAATTATTATGTAGACTGAAATATTGTTCTACCCGGTATATCCATCCATTCGTATCATCACCATTGAAGCGAGGAAAATCAAGCTTCGTCCCATGAAAAGTGTTGGAAGAAGAAAACCTAGTGTCTACAGAAGACTCTGGCTGTTGTCTGTTGTTCATGGCTGAAGGCTGAAGATGGAGGCGGAGAATTTTTTCATCTAGATCATGGAGTTTGGTCTTGAGGGCTGCAAGTTCTTCCTCCATGTTTTTTGCTCCTGCGCGGGTGACAACCATAACCATGATTTTTTTTTGGAAGAATGGGTAGAAAAACAAAAAAAAAAACTTTTTTAGTAAAGGAAAATTTGGATTTGGGAAAAACTTTGATGGGTAATTCGGGTTTGACTAGATTTTGGACACTTTCTAATGGAAAGGGAAGCATAAAATGGGGATTTCATAGGTGGGGTGAAAGAATGAGAAAATTTGTCCAAGAGGGACAAAGAAGCAGAAATAGGAAATGAACAATGTGGCAAAATTTGAAGGCGATTTGGTGAAAATCGAAGAAGTTATGACAAACCCTAAAAATAGACAGATATGGAATTTATGGCTTTGAGAAGTAGAATTTGGGAGAGGGTCCTCAGGAATGAAATATGCAGAATGGAATTGCATGGGTGCTAGTGAATTTTCAAAGGAAACATAGTTAAAGCAAAGAAGATATGGCGAAAAACAAAAATCCGTACTCACTTTTTTTTTGCCGGAATTGATCTGCAACGGCTCTGGACAGATGCAATTTACTATTTATCATCTATCAATAGATATGGACCCCATGTATGCTCAACTTCCTAAAGGTTCATGGGATTCACTCGGCTACCAATGCTATCTAACGACTTGCGTATTGGAGCAGTACCCCTCACTCCATGGCTCAAGTAAAACTGGTAACTGCTTTTCCACAAACAACAACTCTTGGATTACCTCACGAATGAGAACTAGTCAATCAGGTAGGGGTTGTTTCCCTTTTCATTGGGAAGTCCTCTCAATGGGCCAGCTACCAGGGATAATTTTAAGAATACCCCCAAAATTTATATGTATAATAAATGGGCGAATCTCCCTAATATATAGGAAAATTTGAAGGCTATATTATCAATAATATAATATGTATATATAATTTATTGGCTAATCTTTCATTCTTTTATAGAATCTTGTAAAATCTTGGCGAACATTTCACTAAATTATAAGATATTGTAAAATCTTGGCGAATATTTCACTGAATTATAAAATATGTAAAAACTTGGTGAATCTTTCATCAAATTATAAAACCTTATAACGCCTTGGTGAATCTTTTGCTAGGAAGACTTAGCTTTTGATTTTGCAGATTAATAAGGTAGTGCAATAGAATATCATATACCATAGCTCGACTCTCTCGACTCCTAGTCCCTCAAATGAAAAAATTCATGAATGAGGAGAGCAGGGATTTATTTATACATTTCATAAGCAATATTGGGTCATTCACAACTCGAGGCGTTGGTGAAACATAACTACACTAACTAGATTCAGGGAAAGTGGGGACTCCACTTTTTATCTTGTTCCTTAATGGTCCAATGGACTTGTGGGGACCCAAATCTTGACATATCGACAAACTGATAGAGTTGAACTCTTTACAATGTGGAGTGATCATGGAACCCACAAACCATTATTACAATGTGGAGTATTATCGAGACCCACAACCTTAATATAGTGTATGAACTCCTAATTAGTTTGTTTTCCAAATCTCTCATTTTTAAGCTACCCTCTAAGAAATAAATAACCTGCTTATCTGTTTATAGATACGAATTCCACTTTTTCCTTTCTTTTGTTGACAATCATAGTATGAATTATGCCATTTGATTTAGAATTTTTAAAGTTATTTAGAAACTTGCAATGGTTATTCGAAATAAGAACATACACTAACAAGAATATAAAGCACATTAATGCATCATCATGAGTATCATTAGAACTACTATGTTAAAGACTACTTTTTCTTAGATAAACTGAGGAGGTGTTTGTATCCATGTCCTTGAAAATTTTGAAAGCATGCAAAATGTGGTAAAACTATTTTAGCACCCACATTGAATGCAAAAGACTAGATATCAAATAACATAATGTCTACATCTCAGGTCAAACATGCCTTGTAAATATTATATACAATCATGATGGAAATGAAATATCGTGTTCCAACTAAATCATATATTGATCATACATAACTAGATCCATTTCTAGATGATGATAGCAATTACACATCAAAACAAATCACCAAAAACCATTTTACTTCTGAATGACCCTTACAAAAAACAAAATATCGCAAAACAAGTACCGAACCCAACAAATTTAGGTCACAAATAAAATTGAGGAACTTGGAAATACAAATAAAAAAATATACTAGTCACGAACTTCTCAATACAAATAAAAGAATCTACCAAAATGCTTTGGACAAATCTACAAGAAGACAACCAAAACACTGACCATTCCACTGTATCCCTTCCATTATAATCAGTGTGCATTCATTTATATTACAAACATACCAAACATCAACAATAACATACATAAAATATGAACATACACACTCTCATTAACATTCATTTATATTACAAACATCCCAAACATCAACAATAACATACATAAAATATGAACATACACACTCTCATTAACACCTTAGATCCAATAATAATTGCAGAGCAAAATCCTAATAAAATCACATTTTAAACAACTAGGTTAAATTTAGTTTAAATATTTAAAAACCATGTGGCATCTCTCCATCAAGAGTAGCATCCACTAACAACATATAATGTCAGTCGATAGTTTAAACATGACAATGAATAAAATAAATCATATCTTTTGATCTCTATAACACTTTCATGGAACCAATACTCCTTAGGATAGAATAAAACCCCAATAACACCAAATGATCCCTAAGAATCAAGAGTTTCCTAGAATTAATCAACCCTAAAAAAACATCCATGATAAAAAGCATGATAAAATGTAAATTTGTAATATAATAATCTATTGTAACTGTGGATAAAAAGCATATCACATTAATTATTGGATCAAAAGTGTGATGCGAGTTTGTATTCTCTGATAAATTGCATGTGCGGCATGCCCCTTGAAGAGCCGAGCTTTTGACAATGGAGATGTTATATGAATATTAAAATGTTGAGAAAACTAAGAATGGAAAGTGGAATCGCATCAACCCGAACCTTCACCCTTCAAGCGCAATCCATTGTGGGTAAACCATGAATCACTGTAGCCTTTATATAGAAAAAAATAGCCCCTGATTTTCCCTCCAATACTGGATATCGAGGGCTCAAAGAAGGTATCACATGAAATTTACTAAAAATATAAGCGAATGCAACCATATGCCTAAATTACAAGGAAAATGGAGGGCGAAATAACCCATGGGAGCCTCCATTACTGAAAATTGGGGGCGAAGGAATGATTTCACTACGATTTCTCTAGAAATTGGGGGCGAAAGATAGATTAGAGGGAGATTTTGCTAGGGCAAAAATAGTTTTTTTCATTTTCCTCATTATTATACAAGAGGCTATTCATTTTGGATTTATTTTTTTTCTAATAAATATTGGCAGAATATATTTTAGCTAAAAAAACCCTTTCCATATAAGAAAATAGCCCACTAAATTTTTGTCACCCCCTTAATATAGCCCATGGGCTATATATAGCCCCTAACATTATCCATGCCAACTACTTCGGGGTTCCTATGGTACTCCTCACAATGAATTTTAGGGCTATGTCTAGGTACTTCCCACAGTTAAGCGGATAGGGATTATTCCTGGATCCGAACTTGCAATTGAAAGGAACAATACATATGTAAAGAAAAAGAACTACTACAATAATCACAACGCATGGAAGCCACTACAAAAAACAAATTGGCAGAAATTCCACCCAGCGCGCCCAAGAAAGTGCTATGATACCAGATGTGGGGAACCTCCAACAATTAAATGATGAAAATGCATGATATATCAGAAATAACAGAACACAGAAGGGATTTATTGATCACAGGCCACTTCGAGGGGGAAAACTCCTTTGATTAAGCTCAATACAAATAACTTGTGGATTCCTTCATTGGACTCAACACATACTTATATACTAAGTCTAATCTAAACAACTATTACTCCCCATGAATGTGGGATAATACAATATACTCACGGGACGACTTACAAAGCATATGCGTCCAATCAACAATATACTAACAAAGTAAAGAGAAGGGTTGACACGGGTTCCTAACATGAGGATTGAGATAAGTGACTTATTTTTAGCCCTTAATCTTTCTCAAATTTCATTTTGAACCCCGCATGGGTGTAGACCTATTGGCTGAGGATTGAAATGATAAGACACATTGTAAAAGAGGTGACAAGATCAAACCCTGATTAACCCATGCATTGTACTTTGGGAATATGTGGTGCACATAGCATATGGTAATCGACCCTATGTCACGCGAGTACAAGATCCGCCCCAGTTGCCGATTCCCCGAGTAGAAAAAATCGTTTTGAAAAGTTTCCATTTCTTTGATTTGGTTGATTAGGAAATTCGGTGCTAAAAAGGAATCTAAAGTCAGTCCTAAAAAGAAAGATAAAGTTGGAGCTAAAAAGGAAGCTAAAATTGACGCTAAAAAGGAAGCTAAATGGATGCCAAAAATGAAGCTAAAGTGGACTCTTAAAAGAAACTATTCCTAGCACTAAAGTTGACAATACTAGCACAATTTTAGCTTTAAAGTAGGTGCTAAAAAGGAATACAAACTTGATGCTAAAAAGGAATCCAAATTTGGTATTTTGGAAATACAGTGCGGGGTTTTAATTTCTTAATGTTTCGGGCTTGGTAGCTCATCCCAATAAGTTCAAGTCATCACTAAAAAGGAAGTTATTCCTAGTGCTAAAGTCAACAATAATAGTGTTGAAGTTGGTGACTGTGAAATAGTGGCAATTTTTCTTAAAAAATTAAAAAAAAAAACTAAAAATATCAATGGAAGCAAAAAAACATGCTAATTATAGGGTTTTTTGTAGTGCTCTAAAGCTTAAACTAAGCAAGTTGTTAGAGTGCATATCATTTCCCTGGCTATCATTAGCTCAAAAATTCAAAACTTACATTTAGTTTAAGTCCATGTGTCCCCAACTAAATCACATGGAATTTCAAGAGGAAATATTTTGATGAAAAAATATTAAGGAAGGTGGCTTAAGGAGGATGAAATTGAAATCCAATTTTTTCTACTAGGCCACCATTAAAAACAAGAATTGTAATAACATTAATAGAATTAAATCTCAAGTGGGGGATGTCTTGGAATCCAAAGACATTATGCAACTTAGCTCTCATTTAACTTAACAATGTGTGTAACTACTCTATATATAATATCAACAATCACACATATATGCAATGTTTAGCGATGACATTTCTAAAGATCCTATCTAGACCCACCCTTCTTTAACAACTAAATCATATGGAAGTTGAAGAGAAAATATTTTGATGACAAATTCTTTCTAGCTAAAGAAATATTTTTGTCATCAAAATAGAAATGAAAAGTTTCTAGTATAAAATGCATATTTATGTACACAAAAGAAACCGTGGTTTGAATTTATGCTCAAAAGAACATGTTGATTATGGAGAAAACTTAAAAGAATAATTAGAAGAGTAAGTCTACAATCTACAATCTTAATTGTTTATTCTTTCATGCAAATGAATCTCAAACAATCATTATCATTGTTGTGATCAAACAAACTAAATACTTTCAAGCTGAGCCTATAATAACACGAAGGCATGCTTTCTGTTAAAAACATTTATGTAGAAAGCATGAGCTTGATTTAAATAAATTTATGTAATTTTGAGACCTTACACATTGTATCGGAGAATAGGATATAAACCTAAGGACTTATGAGCCCTTCAAAGAAGGAAACCATTTAAACATTGATATAAAATAATGTTTTGAAAAAATAGAGATATGAAAGACATTGCTTTAAAAAACAAACAAAGCTAAATTATAGATATAGAATCCTGGAAATATATAGATTCTTTTAAAAAATTCGAAGAATGGTAAAATGTAACATACACAACTTATTAATGATAAAATGTGGTGGTAGAGGATCATAACCCAACAATCAGACCTTTTTTTTTTAACAGAAACAGGGTATTTTAATTATATATATAAAAGGCTGTGCACAACCATTCATTATAAAAATTGAGCCATAAATCCGCTTCAAAGAGAAGAGAGTTGCAGGTTTTACATGGGGTTTGTCTCTGAAAATCCTTACTCCTAATTATCCGTAAGCTTCTGTTCATCCTACTGGGGTATACCCTTACATATTGATTACAAAGCAGAATACAAAAAAACATTCAGGTATAGATATTCTTGTTTGAAAAACTTGCAAGGTGCATTCCAAAAAACCTAGGAAGATAGATTATTTGTAGTTCTGCTGCAGGAAGGAGGCAGCTTCCCTCATACCCTGGTTGACTGACGGCGCTTCCTGCATCTGGCTGCCCTGTGTTTTGCTGATGAAAACTGAAAGGTCCTCCTTTATGTTGTCAATCTTCCCCAGAATCTCAATGGTGTTCCGTTCTATGTAGTCCAGGTGAGACTCCACACAGGATAGTCGCGAATGCATGTATTTGAACTCCGTATTTTGTTCCTTGCCCTGGTCTGCAATGGCACATACCGCCGAGTAAGTTCTGCACAGGTAGACTTTAATCTCTGACGTTAATTGACTGAGTGTGGCTATCGCGTGCCTAATCCCCTCCATTCTGCCACGACGGGAACCGCAGGCGCAATGCTCCTCTTCTGGCTGCCGAGACTCAGGTTCTGATGCAGAGATACTGAGTTGCTGGAGCCCCGGCCCAAGTGAAAAACGATTATGCAATTCCATTTCACGAAGGATCCATCTATGACCGCCTTGCAGCAATAAATGCTGAGGCGTGAGAGCGCTGGGATTAGGTGGAGAGCCACTTGTCATGCTGCTCTCCACATGTTGGAAGGCGCGGACATAAGTAACCATGGGCCTTACATGAGGAGGGAACCTCCACTTCAAGCAATTCGAATTTAACTTCCACACTTGCTCGTTGGGGTCGATGGCATGAAGGCTAGGGAATGAACTTATGACCCAAAACATTATTTTGAAGGAGCTGACCTTTCCTTAATGCGACTCCAATGTTAGCGAGCCTATATGCTGCTGAGTTAAGGCTTCTCAGGACGTGAAAAAAGAGAATGTCAACTGGGAGGGGGAGGTTTTCAATTCTTTTCCGAAAATTTTGTCTCTTTGCTCCTTTCTTCCTGTTATTTTTCATACTATGGATAACATGCCTGGAGTCCCCTATCACTTGTATCCTTGCGATGTTTAGAGAAGCGGCTAGTTCAAGTGAATAATACATCGCCAACCATTCAGCTTCATTGTTGGTTTGTACTCCTAATCCCCAGGAAAAGTCTTCAACTTTTGTTCCACCGGGATCGTATATAATCCCCCCCGCACCTGCCTCCCCAACCCAACAATCAGACCTTAAAACAATGCGTGAGAAGATTTAAATTTGCGCAATGATCTTTTGGTTCTAAATCCTATGACAACCTCCCAAAATAATTTTACACATCAACCATATCATGTTATTACTAGCATTTGCCCCTTGAGGGGAAAAAGTGAACGTCGTTAGGGAAAGAGCAAAGTTTGTAACAATATCAAAACATGTGTTCCCGACTGGAACAATTAGTCGACTCATGGACCATCACATTTTTGGATGGAGTTGAATATCATAGATGGTGACAAGAAGTCGACAGAACTCTAAGTCGGTTGATAAAAGTTGTCCTGTCGATATGACATGGTCAACCTTATGGTCATTATTATTAAAAGTTGTCAGCATCGTATCATGGATGATGCCAATATTTCTTTCTACTGACGAGAGCGATCAGCCGACAAATGTCATTCAAGTTTCCATATGACTTTGAACATGTGTCATTCAACAATTACAACCATGGATGAAAGATATAATTTTTTTGATCTCGACTGCCATTTTGTAAAAGCTACCGTCATCAATCAACTACTGGACGAATGAAGAAATCTATGAAGACTACATTGAGAAGATGCATTTATTGAAAATAATATGAAAGCCTGTCGGTTGCTCGCTGCCAGAGGACTCTCGACCTTATCCGTCATTCAAATTTTCTGTAGATATGTCCACTCGACTAGCTACTTCACCGAACACTGACATGAGGAGAATAAGGGAATGAAACCTACAGCTTTGTCGACCAAGGAAGCAGCGCTGAAAGCTTGACCAACGAGTATTAATATCGAAGCTGCAGATGGTCGACTCGCAAATCTCGTCGTCACATGTCAAAGTGCAGAGAAGCCGTCGAGGTCATGTCGATCCCAGAACCTGTTAGGGTTGAGTTGTCGAAGTCGAGCCGCGACTATTCGAAGAGGAACTTGTCGAGTTTGTTGGATTGTCGAAGTTGAATCGAGACTTGTCGAAGGTAAACTTCTCAAGTTTGCAAGTTGTCGGAGCCATAAACGATCGTGAATACTGTCCTTACTATCGACAACGGAGATAGATCTTGTCGAAGATAGATGGTGGCAAATCCATATCGTAGTGCGTTGATGGGAAGACTGGTGTTTCCAATGGCCTGTTGGAGCTTCTATTTAGTATAACTGATCTGCCATGCGGAGAATTTACAGAATCACGTCATCGTAATGAAGCATTTTCAGACTATTTGTAGGTAACGTTAGTACAGGAAATTTATGCCTGGATATTGGCCATAATGGACAATACCACTTTGGTTGCATGGAAAAGCTTGGAAAGAACATACAAACATTGGAAACAAACTATTTGGTATGGAGTATAATAATATTTTTTTTGGATTTAATTATATTTATTTTTCTCAAATATAGTATAACTAATATTTAGAATTTTAATATTCTATTATTATTTAGCCGTCTTCAATACAAAATCTAACCATTATTATTAAGGGAAAAATAAAAACAAAGCAATTAATTTTATTTTGGCATTTGTAATTCAAAATTAAAACTTTCCCAATTTGACATGAAAGTTAAATTTTGCAATTTATAATTTAAAATTCAAATTTTCCCAATTTGACATGAAAATTAAAACTGACAAGGCATTAAGATGAACTTTTAATTTCATAAATTTGTTTATTATGATAAGCCATTGAAGTAAATTTTGTTTGATGAATTTGTTAATTGTATATCATTAGAATTTATTGGAACATTTCTTTCATTTCCTCTTTTTACCATCAAATTTATATCATTGGAATTTCTTAGAACACTTCTTTTCTTTTAAAGATGATACAAAGATTTAACTTCTTATTTTTTTTTTACAATTCACAACACAGAAACTCAAAAACTTATTAAAAACTCTAACTGTAAAGTTAGATGAATTCTTATCCCTATCAGATAAACACACGACCACACCTATTGTTCCTATATCAATTCATTTATTTCCAAGGGTGGATAGAATGATAGCCGACCAAAGGAAATATAGCCGACTAATCTGTGATAAAAGTGGCCGACAAAAGGAAAGATTGCTTGTATGTGTTTATGAATGAGAGACCTTGATTCTGATTTAGCATTGAAATCGACATCCACCGTCGCCACATCCACCACTTGAATCGACAGATACACTGTTTGGTCGATAGATGATTATGGTCGGCTCTCAACAAGATGGTGGGTAGCGAACTCCCTTCATCAATGGTCGGTAGGCTCCTCGAGCAATTCGTTCTCCATCATGTCGAAGGCAATCGGTGCGCGAACCAGTCGGTGGATTGATCGACATGAAGCAACGTTACATAGTTTCGAGTAGTGCAAAAAATACAGTCGTCTAAGTCATCAATTGAACGTATAGTTAAATAATGCAAGATCTGCAAATCCACCAATGATGGGATGAAAATATCTATATATGGTCGAGTCCATTGAAATATGGAAATTTATGTTTCCGTTAATAAATTATCCCTCTTCCATTCCTCCGTCCGCGTGGAAGCTAAATTATCCCTCTTCCAGCCTATGGTTAGTTATAGTAAATTTATGGTCGATGGACGATGGGCTGAAAATATCTATATATGGCCGATTCCATCGAAATATCGAAATGGTTGAGTCCATCGAAATATCGAAATGGTCGAGTCCATCGAAATATGGGTGGGCTCACACACAAAATGCATATTCCGAAAATTAAGAATGACCAAACTTCGGAATATGACATAGAAATTTATCAATAACCACTTCAGGAAATCGACCGATCCATGCCTACGGTTACTATAACTAACCCTATGCTGGAAGAGTGATAATTTAGCTTCCACGCGGATGGAGGAATAGAAGAGGGACAATTTATTAACGGAAACATAAATTTCCTAAACTAACATTACCGGAAACATTTAGATGGTCGTTAATAAATAGATGGTCAAAGAACAATGAGCTACCGACAACAGACAAAGTTGGGTGAGTGGTCCATCTTCAAGATTGATAGGAAGTCAGTCGACTTCTCCCAATGGCAGTTGAAGTCTGACAACAAACAACAATGAGCTACCGACAACAGAAAATGGGAAATCAATGAGGTACCGATCAATGGAGTTCCAAATTCAATCAATGGAGGAATACAACAGTTTGGAGACTATTTGGATTTAATTCGATTGAAGTGGTCGACTGCTAAGGAAATGGTTGGCAACCGACTGATTTGGCATAGCCGACAGGGTCATCTCGACATGTCGTCGATCTCGACAGGCTCCTCCTCGTCCGGCTAGCAATTTCGACTGATTAGCAGTGTCCACAGGTCACGATCCCTGACAGCCTCATCCTCGACAAGTTCACGACGACAGGGTCATATCGACCAATCCTCAGTAGCTCATTGATTGACATTACACTCGACCATCAATTGTCTGTTGTCTAAAACATCCATCGATCTATCAACTTGACAAACCAATGACCATTACACTTGACCATCAATTGTTTTTTGGCTCTACAAGTTGGACATGATCATAGACATAATTAGTAGCATACTTGGATGAAATTTGTAAATACTACATAGTATGTGTATCTTTGCAAAATAAAAGCCACCCAGCAATTGAACTTGGTGCTTGTAAAGCTATTGAATTTCTTCTTATGACCTTTTGGGATTTCCTTCTTACAGTCCGTTAACTCGCATTCCCCGTCTATAGCCTACATAGATGTAATATTTGACATTTAAAGATAGTGGAGAAGATAGATGAGAGTGTTTTCTGGTTACTGGGGGTTTGTACAAATGCTGCTGTAGTTTTCGTAATGAAAAGTTACAACTTCCATTGCTTGGGTATGAGTTTGCTAAGTAGAATTTCAAAATAATTTTCATTGTTGCACTAACAAATTCGTATCATTATTTGCAACACATAGCCCTTATGAATGACCATTATAATTGTAACACAATATTACAAAATGCATATTAGTCGTGCCTTACATGGGAGAAAAATTAAAAATCAATCAACATTCACTGTTTCTGGAGAGATGTTATGTCAGTTTAATTCAAAGGATTATTATTCCAGATAGATACTTGTGTATAAATCAATCAATGTACACATTTTCCCATCATTCTAACTTAAATCCCAAATATGTCTCCACTCTATGGGAGGGAAGGGAGTTTTACTTTTCAACACTTCACTACATGTAGATGTAAATGATCACCCAAGAAGTGTTGAACAATACACATAAATTACATACTAAAATGCAAGGCAGGAGACAGGGGGAAGGCTGTCACTGGAACCTGAAACGTTGGTCCAGAAAAATGATGAAACCAAAGTGGATCCACCTACAGGTATACCTCATATAAAACTAAGTAAATATAAAAAAAATAGCGAAAATTTCCTAACGACCATCTAAATGTTGCTGGTACGTTAGTTTAGGAAATTTATGACATTATACCACGACACCTTTGGTGTGGGAGAATTTATTAACGGAAACATAAATTTCCTGAACTAACGTTACCGGAAAATAGTCTGAAAATGCTTCATTACCATGACTTGAATGTCTTTGCGCGTAGGAGATCATCACGTATAAACGGAAAATGCATATTCTGTTCATAGCCATTGATCACGTTGTTCCTTTACACTAAGCATCTGCATCACCTTAAGTAAATCATCTCTTTGTGCTGGCAATACTATTGGTCGGGTCTGTCTAATACCATTTGCAAAATGTTATGTCCCTCCTTTCTGGATGATGTCGAAGTACAGAGACTCCGAAGATATCTATACATTCGGTGTCTGTATGCTCAGGGGTTCGACTCAATATGGTCATTATTGTGTCGGTCATCAGAAATAAAATATGGTGATCAATACTACATACAAAGAGAATAGAACATTTTATTCTATTTTATTCTCATAAAATGGTCGGGGGGTTCGAAATGGTTGAGTCCATCGAAATATGGATGGGCTCACACACAAAATGCATATTCCGAAAATTAAGAATGACCAAACTTCGGAATATGACAAAGAAAGTCATAAATATCTATCGAGGTTTGCATTTATATCTATTTATGTTTAAAAGTCATAAATATCTATATATGGTTGTTATAAAATATGGTCGATATTGTGTTTTGGTCAACGATGATTAAGGATTGGTTGGTTTGGTCGATATATAATTCTAAAGGTCTACAATGGGCATCCTCCTAGATGCACAGAAAACCGATCTACAATATCATCACCTGCAAGTCTCAAATCGATCACCTAAACCGATCTACAATATCATCACCTGCAAGTCTCTAAACCGATCTATATCTATATCTATTTATTTCTTTTATTCGGCTCACCAATGCCATCCCATCAACACGACTGGAACACATGCCTTGATTATTATCCAGTGTATATTAACATTTGCGCTAGTGTGCAGCCAACGTTCACAATGTCAGGTGTTGGTCGCTATGATAGAAGGTCGAAAGACTAATAGGGCTTGGACGGAATTTGCTTGTCAGTGGTTGGTTTATGGCTTCAGTTGGCAGTCCGACAGTCTCCATTAGTTTGTAATCAGCAAGCATAGTTAAGTAATAATGATCACTAGTCGATATACTTGTAGTCGGTCCTCCCACAAGTCGACAGAGAGTTGGTTGAATGGTTGCATAGACTTTCAAGTGGTCGATATTTTACAACTTTGGCCAATAGCTATTGTTGATAGGAAAACTCCTGGACGAAATGGTTGAGGCTCCCATCATAATATTTTTCTTGTGTAGATTGTCGTGGAATGAAGGAGCTTTGCGATATCCCACAGTGGGAGACAATTTTTGGAGTTATGCCAGACTCTAGATGGCATGGGAATCATCATCAAAACGAAAAGATATATATATATATATATATATGGAAAATGATGAAAACCCTACGAGGAGTGTCAAAGACAACACGAGTTAAATTTAATTGCACTGGAAGCTTATGGGGAATGTTAGAAATCAACGACTGTATAAAACGAGAATTGGGAACTCGTAAAGCTTAAATCATTGATCATTAGGATTTATTTTCATTTACTATAGATACAATTTATGTTTTTTGTTAGAGTAAATTTTGGTCGTGGAGTGATTATGCTTCTGTCAATATAAATATTATTCTCACAATATTAAATGCTGCCATGTGATAATTGTAAATAATGGTTTCCATCCTCGACCAAACCTCTGTCACTGCCATTACACATGACCATAAAGCGCGGAGGTTCTTGAGAATCTTCGTGCATTGTCATAATGTTAATTTCGGCTCCAAATTTGTGTACGCTCTGCTTTACAAACTACGCGAATTTACAGAATCACGTTGGAGCTTCAATGGCCTATCAGAGCTTCTATTTAGTATTACTGATTTGGCATGCTGAGAATTTACAGAATCACGTCATGGTAATGAAGCACTTTTAGACTATTTGCAGGTAACGTTAGTTCGGGAAATTTATGTTTCCGTTAATAAATGTCTTATAGTAGAAAATGGTAGGCATCTCTTGAATTCAATGGATAGAAAAAAATAGTCCAGCAATAGTCGAATTCTTGGAGACATAGTCTGTCGAGGTTCGACAGGAAGTTGAACAAACCGGAAATAGAAATTCTGATAGGCCATTGGAGACATAGTCTGTCGAGGTTCAACAGGAAGTTGAACAAAATGGTCCATTTTATTTTATCTTATTTTTTTGGGTGGTATCGATTGTAAAAAGAAATTATTTTGAGTCGTCAACCACATGCTGTGAACCATAGTTTGTGAATAGATTGCTTGGTCTATGTCATCATCGGCGCAGAGAGAGTATGAATATGTCGTGTTTATATTTGAAGGAACAAAGTTTAAATATCGAAAGGAGGAGACTCATTGCAGCAGGAGCACAAGAAATGAGTGGTCGATGCAAGAATGCCCCTTTAGGGACAAAAATGGCAATTGATAGAGTAAATTTTGGTCTTGGAGTGATTATGCTTCTGTCAATGGTTCAAATGGCTTGTCGAAGCTTCCGTTAATATTTAATTATATAATATTACTCCAAAACATTACCATTTTATAAAAATAAATAAAAAATAAAATTAACATAAATAAACATAAAACAATAATTATATTCTTTAACGAAATAATTAATTTTAATTTCAGTGTTTATATAATTAATAATAAGAAAAATGAAATCTGATTGGACACGTTGCAACCCAGATTGTATAAAAGCAATTGCACATATTAATGCAATTGAAAAGCATGATAACTACCTGTCTCATGTCAAATGGTGCATTGACACTAGGTAATATCTATATATCTATATCTATATATATTTATTTTATTCAGCTCACCAATGCCATCCCATCAACACTGGTTGAACACGGGCCTCGATTATTATCCATGTATATTAACATTTGCGCTAGTGTGCAGCCAACGTTGACAAGGTCAGGAGTCGGTCGCTATTATAGCAGGTCGAAAGACTAATAGGGCTTCGACGGAATTTTCTTGTCAGTGGTTGGTCGACGGCTTCAGTCGACAGTTTGACAGTCTCCATTAGTCTATAATCGGCAAGCACAGTTAAGTAATAATGATCACTAGTCGATATACTTGTAGTCGGTCCTCCCCGAAGTCGACAGAGAGTTGGTCGAAGGTTTGCATAGACTTTCAAGTGGTTGATATTTTACAACTTTGGCCAATAGCTATTGTCGATAGGAAAAATCCTGGACGAAATGGTCGAGGCTCCCATCATAATATTTTTCTTGTGCAGATTGTTGTGGAATGAAGGAGCTTTGCGATATCCCACAGTGGGGGATAATTTTAGGAGTTATGCCAGACTCTAGACGGCATGGGAATCATCATCGAAATGAAAAGATATATATATATATATATATATATATATATATATAATGTAGGTGGACTGTACACTCACCCCAGTGGGTGGGTGTGGGGGGGCATCTCCCCCCGACGGGGTTCCAGGGGATGCTACGAGGAGTAAAGACAACACGAGTTAAATTTAATTGCACTGGAAGCTTATGGGGAATGTTAGAAATCAACGACTGTATGAAATGAGAATTGGGAACTCGTAAAGCTTAAATCATTGATCATTAGGATTTATTTTTATTTACTACAGAGACAATTTCTGTTTTTTGTTAAAGTAAATTTTGGTCGTGGAGTGATTATGTTTCTGTCAATATAAATATTATTCTCACAATATTAAATGTCGCCATGTGATATATATGCTAAGGTGTCAAAGTCTTTACGTCGAGTACATATCATCGACCACTTACCTTCTTGTCGACTATCAAAGTCGAGCTCTCTCGTCTAGCGAAGCTTGTTGCTCATAACATTTTGTCAACCAAGAAGTTCTTCGACAAAAGATAGGACCAAAACAGAAGAAGAAAAAGTAATTAAAATATAAGGTAGGCCATTAGCCCACGCCCGAACAGCTAAATCCTAGAGATAAACAAAATCATTACCAATAATCGAAAAAAGCACGACTCACCTCTTCCTCTGATTCGAAAGCTTCCTCAGATGAGGAAGATGTCTCCTGTTTCTTCTTTTGAGGTACTTTGGTAGCAGACTTTAATTTCTTTGGTAATGGCTGAATCTCAACTTCGGCTTCTGGCTGCCTCTTGCCTGGGCGCATACATCAAAGAATATCAATATAGTGCTAGAGCAATCAAAATAATTATGGCTCTTTTAATTCAAACTATACATAATTCTTTATGAGGTACTCTTACAAATTATTAGAAACATTTTCGATTCAATTTCCTTATTGAAAAGTAAAACGCACCTTTTTTCCCTTCCACTTTAGGAAAAGTTGGAGTGACGACAGCAACCTGAGTTACAGAATAAAAAAAGTCAAAAGGCACAAATATATCAATAAAGTCAAAGTACCAATGAAGAATATAAGAAAATATAGAGACTTGTAAATGTATAAAATATGTTACCAATGGAATTTACCTTAACCTTAGATTTCTTGTTAGACTTCCCAATTGTTATTACACAAAGACTTGAGAAACGAATCACACTGGAACAGATACAACTAACTTTCGTTATACATGATTAAAAAATGTAGGATACTACTGTCTATGTTATTCTGCTCATAATAAGTAAATTGATAATTTTGAAGTTGTTTTTTAGCATATAAGATCACACAACTACTATAGATCCAATATGCAATTTCAACAGCACAAATATATACGACACCAAGTATGCAAGTATTGAACCATTTCATAAAGACAAGGCTCTAGTTTCCCAGTTCCCTACTTACCCTATTGTCAGACTTCTAAACCATTTTTCGGAATACCATATCACAAACTATGAACCTAAAATATGACTACAAGCTAATCACGTCGAAATGTGTGGAGAATAGTGACTACAAGCTAATCACGTCGAAATGTGTGGAGAATAGTGACTACAAGCTAAGTGTTATTCTCGCTTATACTCGACCAAAATATAAAAATGGTTCATAGTACTTCTCGACCAGAAAAAGCGCCAATAAAAGCACCTGCAGTACTTCTC
Organism: Larix kaempferi; assembly: GCA_027924585.1. Classification (NCBI taxonomy): domain Eukaryota; kingdom Viridiplantae; phylum Streptophyta; class Pinopsida; order Pinales; family Pinaceae; genus Larix; species Larix kaempferi. Next base: position 5,505,957 of record BSBM01000177.1, on the reverse strand, counting down.
TGACTAACATGATCTTGCAATACAAGAAAAAACAACAACAGGATATACACATAGACATATCCAAGCAACAAAAGATAGGAACAAAACAGAAGAAGAAAAAGTAGTTAAAATATAAGGCAGTCCATTAGCCCATGCCCGAACAGATAAATCCTAGAGATAAACAAAATCATTACCCATAACCGAAAAAAGCAAGACTCACCTCTTCCTCTTATTCGGTAAATTCTCGGCATGCCAGATCAGTTATACTAAACAGAACCTGCGGCGTTTTTGGCAGCCCGTGCTAGCCATCCGCGCCAGGCTTGCTTGGCTGCTACTTCAAAGTTTAGGGTTGGTGTAGAAAAACCGGTAATAGAATGATAAGATTAGAATCCATTTCATAATTCAATGGGTAGATAAAATGTTGCTATCATTCTGTTACTTTTAAATGGGTTGTCGACCTGGAGTGACCCTTTGGTTATCTTATATGAAAAAAAAGATAAGATGACCTGCGTAGTATTGCTGCACGGGGATATCGAATGATGCAATCAGTCGGATGGCTCATATTTATCGCCCAGGTGCAGATGGTTTTCTAAAATATAGTTAAGAGGTATCATCTCGCCGACCAGGTGTATTCATCCATTGACTGTAATAACCAACTACCAATGGAATGATCGAGCATGAACATTCAGAATATGTGTCATGGGTCATGGTCGTCGAAACAGTCGACCAGCTATTATCTCCAAAACAGTCATCTTCGACCACCCCACCGAGGAAGCAGTCAACTAGCTATTATTTCCAAAAAAGTCGTCATAGACCACCGAATAATAATTCTGGAGACAGCTTTAGTTATTCCTGTTCTGCAATTCAATCAAATTTGGGAGGATGACAGGTAATTTGTTTATAATATGGGCCCATGCCGTCACCTTCATTTATTTAGCTTTCTATATTAAATGCAGATTTTTACTATGTCTTTTATGCAGTGAATTCTCTGATATCTTCGACGTCGACCATTTCAATAAAACTCTTAAAGACGACATGAGACTCCTTTCTTCGCTGCCTTCCACTCATTTGATGTCAAGGCCAGTGGAGGAGAATATAAACGGGAGACCATTCGGGAGGACAGTGGATGTATTAAATTGAGACAGTCTGAAAGGCATCGAATGATGCAGAATTGGCTTTGCTTTGTCGAAAATTCATTATAATTCTGAAGGTGTGCAATGGGCATCCTCCTTGCATGAGTATGGGTCAGTACTAAATCTGCATCCATCACCATAAAGACTGGATGTGGTTCTGACAACAAGTGGTATTACAGTCCCAATATGTCAAAACAATATCGACCATATATTAGCGAAAATACATGATTGTTAATCTGTTGAAGGGTCGACAGAAAGGGGGTGGTCGGACCACGACCAATCGGACCTCCATAATCTATCATTAACCAAGGTGGAAAGTCGACGTTGACAGTAGTGGTCGATGCCTTATTATGGTCACATTTTGGTAGTCGAACCACGACAAGTCTCTACGAGTTTGTTGCTGTGAAACAGAATAGTTGGCTGGGCCGAAAAGATTTCGGGCGATCTGGCATGCCGAGAATGAATTTACAGAATCACGTCGTGGTTACATGTAAATTATGGTCGACAAAAAAATGGTCGGAACTTTGAAGTTCTGACCATTTAGAGTTTCGACCATTTTAAAATAATTAAAAATTGAATTCCAACAGAATATTCAGCTAATTCCAACTGTTTTCATGGATTGAAGAACCAAGGCCTTATTATTGGAGCATGTAGGATTTCACCAGTGGTGGTTTTCCTCTGTCGAGAGCCACGCTCCATTTTATTTTTACTACAGATACACTGTATTGCTTTTCGGTCATGATTGGATGATGTTTTAGCCCTCAACTTGTTTGCTTATAATATTTTCCTTTTCACACTCTTGCTCGAAGAAAGGGCACGTCCCTTGTCTAAATGGTTGGATCGCTATTTAAATTCATACCTCTACCATCTAAATGGTCAGAACTCTACAACTAAATGGTTGGATCGCTATTTAGATGGTCGCTGCCAATACCTGTCGGTGCATGTCAGGAGTGTTTTCATGAGCCTATAATGGTCGAGCCCTCTTGGATTTAAAATTATAAGTGATATAGCAAGCCGACAAGCAATTTTAGAGGTCGGCGGAGGTCCTGTTTCGTAGTGTTTGGATCAGACTGAGGATATCGCTATTGTTTGTACAATCTAAGTCACCACCTACCTGTCAAATACATTAATTCCAGATTTTAACTCGCCGTGAGCAATTTGCTGATACATTAACTCTAGATTTTAACTCTCCTCGACCAAATCTCTGTCACTTCCATTACACATGACCGCAAAGCGCGCAGGTTCTTGAGAATATTCGGGCACTGTCATAATGTTAATTTAGGCTCCAAATTTGTGTACGCTCTGCTTTACAAACTACGCGAATTTACAGAATCACGTCGGAGCTTCAATGGCCTGTCGGAGCTTCCGTTTAGTATTATTGATCTGGAATGCCGAGAATTTACAGAATCATGTCGAGGTAATGAAGCATCTTCAGACTATTTGCAGGTAACGTTAGTTCAGGAAATTGTGAGCATTGGCCGTGATAATAATCAAAGTCCTACTAAATCTCAGCGATAATGACTGTAAAACATCAATCTTTAGCAGAATATACAAGCTGCCATGACTAACATCGAGTTCATGTACAGAGAAAATCAAGAAATGATAAAATTTAAAAACCCTTGTTGAACCGAGCCACGAAAACTGGGAAAAGGAATCCACCTAAAATTGATGGATGCAAAATTTAAAACCACCTGAAAACTGTGGTATGATCTGGTCGACATGCGCGAACGCGGCAAAATACACGGCAGGATTCCATTGGATTTATAGACGAAAAATCTTTTCGAGGTGGAAGGTCACACTTCTCGTTGGTGAACGCCGACGTAAAAATGTTTATGTTTTGGTTTACTTTTTAACAACCTTTGAAATCTATTTTGGTACTAAATCCGTTGGAAACCTCCCAAAATAATTTTACATATAACCATATCATGTTATTAAAATGTTTATGTTTTGGTTTATTTTTTAACAACTTTTGAGATTTACTTAACATACTAAATCTTTATTTAGAATCAAAATTGAAAAATAAATTTAATCAAACTTTAATTGAGTTTTAAGATTTTGATGTGTGGTTAAACAACTTATTTATGAAATTTCCTAGTTCATTTTGTTTTGTATAGAATGAGAAATTTTAGAAAGATTCCTATGACAACTAAGGGCATGCATTGTTTTATTGAATAGAATCTCTTAGAGAGGGTTCTAATTACAAATGCTTTTACTTGATTCTAATAGGTTCCTAGGATAGAGAGTTTAGGAGGAAGTCTCATTTCCTCTTGTGGATTCCCATCATTCAAGTTGTACATATTCTTTCCTCCCACAAATTTTTAGGTGATGTCCACTCCCTTGTTTAACTATGTAGGTCACTTATTGTTGTCATAATTTTCACAATGTTATTTTCCCTTTTTAGCTTGCCACTTTTGCTAGGCAGTTTTGGTCTAGACAGTGAAGCAAATTAATTAATTTCAACAAAATTTTCTACCAAAAATAATATAAAATGGGATTGACTCAGTTTGAGAATACAAGTCAAGTTGGATGGGCCTTTATAGAGAGGGACGTTCATGCTCTTCTTACTTCTTGTGAGATACACTCCGCAAAAAGACAAACAACATGAGAGTGAGACTTATATGCCCACACTTACACAAAATGATAAAAATCCCCATGTGATGGGAGTTGCATTCCATTATGATAAGTGGACGCACTTTGGGACCAAAAACACCTAGAGACAAAATACAATTTAATTCATTTTAACATTACGATGTCCTAATTATATCTTTTAATTCAAAGATAATATTTTTCTCATTTAGTTGAAATTTATGAATGTCAAGAAATATGGCCCAAAAATATCAATGTTAAAAAAATATATTCCTAAGATTAATCCATTGATACATGATATACATAATAGTTGAGGAGCAATATTTTGATCACTTCATATAATTTCAACTTTGTCAACATGTGCTTTCTTTTTATCCAAAATTGAAGTGCAGAGTTTCTCTTGACCTAGAGTCTATAGTCTTTAAGGGGTCCTGCTAATAGGCGGGGTGGTTGGGGTGGTTTGTTGTGGTCGTATCTATCCTGGTTCGAAACCCAAACCATATGTCCCTTTGGCGCTTTTGCCTAGAGCATGCATTAGTTATTCTACCAATGAAAAAAATGAGTATATAGCCTCTAAGTACGTCAATAATATATTGAGGAGTTATTTATTATGAGGATATCTGGTAAAGTTTGCAAATTGGGAAATTTTGAATAATCTGTACTAAGTGACCCTTCAATGACCCTTCATGTGTTTGTTTAAGAAAATAACTTTGCTAATTCTTATTCTAATAGTATTTTTATTGATTTTATGATATCTCATTATCAAATAAATTATATAATTTATGGTAATGCATTCATTTCCCATGCATGCAATGAATAAATAAATATTGAATATAATTCAACTTGACAACATGGTCGTTCAGAACCAAATTAGCAATTGATCAAGATCCACTTTATATAAGAAAAAAAAAGAGGATACTGATTTAAAGGGAATACTAAAAAACATCCCATCATTACAGATATTTTGAAGTCCTAAATAAATCAATTCTTTTTCTTATAGGAGATGATAATGTTCTCCAAACTTCGTGAGCGACTCCATGTTCAATACAATTTAAATCCAATTTGATGTAATTGTTCATCTCTTTGACATTCTAAAGAACCAAAGTTGATTTGATTAAATAGTCAATATCCCATGGATATACATCTCTATAATATCAGTTTCTTAATGCAAATTCGTTCCAAAGTTACATATATCTTTTCATAAGTTTATGTGAGGATCTCTTTTAGATTTAGGATTATATATATTTTGGGTAAATATTTATATTTATATTTAAAAGGTTTTGAGTTCCAATCTTCTGAATAAGTTAATGAGAATGCTAATATTATGTTTATAGAAAATAAGGAACATGGACAACCATAGTATGAGAAGGCCTTTGCAACTTGTTGATGCCCTCAATATCGCAGCATCAAGTAGAAAGGGATTCTCTCCGGTAAGCTATCCCAATTAGATTGTCCACCGTTTGGTGTGAGGAATCCATCCGGTTATCGGTTCCGGCTACCGTTAGATTTACTTTCTTTTACATCGGTTATGGCCTGATCCACCGTTGTTTTTGAAATTTTATTATTAAGATGATATGCAAGTGCCCAAGCTAATTTAATCTAAATGCAGAATTTGAAGCAAATCTGTGTCTAAAACTGAAATAAATCTAATCTATCACTGCAAGGAGAAAAACTGTAAATATGAGTAATGTGCCGAAGAGAGCATCCAAAGATCAATAGATAGCCATTAAACCATAAGATACATCTACAACAGGAGATTAAAGATATAAAAGATAGCTTTTAATTCATAAAAAAGCATTCCATTACTCATGTGGAGAAAACATCATTTGCACAGAAAATAATGTAAGATCATCCAAAGCGTAGAAATAATTCACAACAGCACAGAAAGATCTCACTGCAAAATATGAACACCACAGGAATAGTCCAGCATGCGTCCAAAACCAATTCTCAGGCAAAAAAATGTCCTCTTCAGGCTCTTATTAGGAAAATCCAACTTTCTTGGAGAAAGTGCAAAGTAGTTTGTACAGACTAAGAAAATTCTATTCCCCCGCCAAAAGTCCTTATTCCCTCTTCTAACTTTCTACTTATAGCTTTCCAAAGAGCTCCTTGAGCTGACAAGTGCGCCCTAGCTCTAGAAGCTTCTAATTCAGATTTTAGTGTGTAATTAACTATTTCCCAAATTCGTGGGACACCTATCAAATGAGACAAAAATGACAGCCAGCTATCCTATTATACAAAGGTAGAATTTCAGCTTCTCTGCTTAATTAAAACAAAATAAAAATGATTTGTCTATTCTGTTGGGGCTTTTGCCGGCTAACTTGTAGACTCGCCTCCATCAACCAACTCGTTTGTAGGTACTGGGCCCTCTACACTTTGAATGTATGACGTCCATTGGTTGATATCTTTTATGATCAGCTTGCTTTGAGAAGACGCTGATGCCTTGGACGTTATTTCATGCTTGAGTAGGTCTTCTTTGATTTGTACCTTTCCCTCTGCAGCCTTTTTAGCTATCGCTTCCAATAGGTGAATATACACTACAGGCTAGCAAATGAACTGCTGAAATTCGTCCTGAGTTAGGACTTCTATCTTTTTTATATATGACAAGTCTTCTTCCAGCTCGTTCTGCAGATCAAACACTCGATCTTCTTTTTTTGGGAACTTATAGATGGAGTCAGGGATAATCAGATGACATTCACGATGCGATTCCCTGAGCGCGGAGTATAACTCACAACACTTGCGGACTGTCTTCTTGATTCCCAAACTTAGCCTGCTGCCGCAATTCTTGGCAAATTCCAGGATTCCTATATCCAAAACCAATTCATCTCCTGTAGCGGCGCAAAGGTGTGACATTAGAGAGATTTTAAGGTCAAAAAATGGCCTCCTAAGAGATGTACTACAAAAATATGAGATATATTAAAATATTATGAATTTGGGGTTTTATGGAGTAGGTATATATGACAAGTCACCTCCCACACTATTTTCTATGTACCATATAAATAACCATGGTTGAGTTGCTTTTCAAAATTCACTAGAAATAAAATTAATAAAATAAGTCTAGATTGATGTGACTAAGATTCATTGTAAATTCCCAAAAATTTATTGTCCTTTAGCATTTATTTGTCTTGAACTTACAAATGAAATTAAATAATAAAAAATATTTTTAAGAGCTATTTTTTTAATTTTATGTTGACTTTTTATATTTAGTATTTTTCTCATGAATTTAATATAATGTAATTTAATTGAGAATTTATTTACATGTAAAATGTTAATAATATTATTATAATCCACATTGCATTATTATTATTATTATTATTATTTATTAAATCTATTATTATACTTTATTAGTTTGACATTATCTTATTAAATAAAATGGAGTGAATATATAATTTAAAATAAAAAACATAAAAATGATAATATATTATTTTATAAAAAAATGTGAAAAGACTTTCTTTATGAATTAAGAGTACTTCACTTGAAAATGACAATAATATCATTTTATGAGAAAGTGTGAAAAGACATTCATTATGAGTACTTTACTTGAAAATGACAACAATATTATTTTATAAAAAGACTATCATTATGAGTACTTTAGTTTATGACTTAAAAGTACTTACACCACTACCTTGGTTAACTATGTGTTTTTATCCACCATAGAAAATTTGACAAATAAGCATTCTTAACTCATGCAATGCCACCTCACCAAGGGGGATGATGTCATCTACTAGAATGTGATTGGTTGTTTTTTATAGTACATTTTCTTTGTTTTGAGGCCATTTTTTGACCTCAAAATTTCTCTAATGAGGGAGCTGGGATTTTCCCTTTTTCCATTCAGATTGTCGTTTCAATTCTTCCACATAGTTCGCAAACCTGTCTCGAGCTCTTAGGGCCATGGCATCGATTGATGCCATTTTCTTGATCATTTCCTTCACGCTCCAAATTTCTTCCGAGATTAGCATTAACAAATGATGGATTTTAATCCGCAGATCACATGCTTGTTTATGAAATGTGAATAAATTATGCTGGTCCTCCGCTGTCTCATTAAGTTGCTTCATCAGTTGTTCTTTTTCTTGAATCAGCCTTTGAATTTGCTGAGCCTTACTTGCTTCTAGCTCTTCCAACTCCTCTATCCGAGCCTTCAGATTTTTCAATTCATCTTCAGAGACAGTCAATTGTACTTCTAAGGAGTTTTTTGATTTTCAAGCTGGAGAACTCCCGAGTTTAGCACTAGATGTTCTCCTAGCAGGTCATTGTACTTTTCTTTCAACCTGTTTTCTTCTAGCACTTCTCTCTTTCTATCTTCTTTGATATTCAAGCATTGTTCCCTATAATGCTTTATCTTATCTTTCAGAAAATCAATGTTGGCTTTAGTTTCCTTGGCTGATGCTACGGTGCATTGGGCTTGGAATGTGGGGTCGGCATCAGTTCCTGAGACCAATGTGGTTTCTGTCACCCATAATTCACAATCATCCTCCTCCATTTCCTTATTCTTTGTCATGCCCTGTATTTTCTGTACCCTTCTATCAATAATGGCCCTCTTCCGCTTAATAAAATACACAGTATCTAGATCTACTGATTTGCTCTGCTTCCTGGGGTTATATGGGGTCAGCGCTAAGCTCCCTGAATAGGCACTTTCTTCTTGATTCCCCCCTGGGGTGTGTATTAATGGTGGGTCAATCTCCATATTCTTTGGAGTAGATGGCTCCGGCTCGAGAGACTTCTCTGTTTGCTCTTTATCCTTCTCTCCTGTTGATTCCTTTTACTGGGTCTGTAAACCATCTTCTCCTCCAGACTCTCCTTGTTGTGTCTGTGATCCATCAACTCCTTGACCCAGGGGCCTTTGCTCTTCCTTATGCTGCTGTTTGGAAGCTTGCTCTTGGGATACCTGATCTTCCTTTTCTTTCTGGATCCTGGCAGCCTCTTCCTGATGTTTCAACTAGGAGGCTTGCTCCTATTGTTTCCTTTCATTCTCCTCTTGTTGAAGCTTAGCAGCTAGCTCACCTTGAACTCTTGCTTCTTCTTGGTCCTGCTGCTGCTTGAGAGCTTGCTCTTGGAGCACTCTGTCTCGCTCCATTTCTGATGGATCTCCTGATTGTGAGGCTGATGCCTCTAGTTCCCTTTGGATCAGACCAACAGGTTTTGGCTTTGGGCTTTGGGTACTTTTCTTCTGGAATCTTTTCCCCAACTCAATCATGTTGCGGGCGCCCCTGGAGGATTCCTCGTCCATTTCCATATGATGGGTGTATTCAAAAGAGACTCTGAGGTATTGACAATGATGGCTTCCCATACCATTGGGGTCATGCCTTTTTAAAGGGACTGTGCCAAAATGGAAAACCTCTAAGCCTTGGACGTAGTTCTCCCCGCCTCTTACTGACGGGAGGCTGTAAGCTCTAATAGTAAATGGCATGGGAGGATACATGCCCTTCTTTCGGTCTGTTAAGAGCTTGCTTATCGCACCGATGCTAAAGAGCTGTCTCACGGCTTCTTTGTGCACAACGAAATCAGTGACATCACGAGGGAGCATGAATGGGGGTTGAGATCCTCCATTCATCCTTATGTATGTGCCTTCCTGAGAGTGATAATAGCCCCCATATGCCCTAATGACAGGTATTGCGTTCTCTGACATACAGTTCGGTTCTTCAGTGAAAATGAGCTAATATAAGGGCATGATGAATCTCTCGCAAATCATCTTGTAGTGATTCGCGTAATGACTTGCCCATGTGCACTGATAGGACAAGAAGAGAGTTGTCTCTTCGGGCTTCCATGAGCACCTTGTCATGTCCCAAATTTGGAATTGGGTCACAATGGCCTAATCACGTTAGCCATATTCATTAGAGTTTGTAAAATTGATGTTAAGGGTCAAATAATTGCCAAGGAGGAAAATTACTAGTTTCTTAGGTTTGGGGTGGAAGCTTTGGGATTTGGAATAAGGGGGATAATAAATGATATTTAGACATTAGAAGGGTTCAAGTATTTAATAAATAGAGTGAATAAATAAATTCAAGAGAAATCCTAGGTGACAAATGGTTTTGGAGACATATGGAGGATGTGGGACCCACACTAGCTTGATTTTTCATAATACATGGTATCTCTCTTTTGCAAATTCGAATTAATGGGAATGTGAACACTCTTGGGTGAGTTGGTAAGTCATAAAACATGTCATTGAGCATATTAGGTCGAATTGGGAAGGATTGGTAACCTCCATGGAAGATAAAGAGTCAAAGTGGAAGTTTGTGGACACTTGGGCTAGATTCCCTAGCCCCTATGACACCAATGATGGAGCATCTATGACAACTATGACAAATTGCAGACATGACCTCTGACATCTGACCACTATGACATGTCAGCCCCAAAAATAGGCTCAAGGAAGGCGAATTTGGGAGTTGGAGAAGCCAAAGAGACTCAAAATAAAATTTGGGAGAAGATGGAAGGTTGGAACTAGGAGACAAGTGGCAAATGTGGAATATTTCCTAAATGGAAATCGATTGAATCTATTGAGAGGATTTCGACCCTCAGAAGGCTAATGTTGGTTATAAAATGTAGAAATGAAGTATGAGAATATCTTTTGATCATTTGTAGAATTTGCAATTGCATTTGTGAAGAGGGAGTGCTAGTGGATGACTAGTTTCTTGCCTTAGCCAATTTCGAGGGTGAAAGATTCCCATCCAAGTTGGTAATTGGAAAGGCCATTCAGACCTTTCATTTGGAGCTTTAATGGAGTCTTTATTTGCAGGTATAAGCTACAGGTCAGCTCATGGTTTCTTCTATTGCAGCTCACTCCTTCAACCATTTCCAGTTTTGATGGCATATTCTTGATCCTTGAGGGAGGACGTTTTTGGTGAGATATTGTACTCTTCAGGGAAGCTTTTAATGACCCATTTATTTTGTAATATGAATTAAATACTCTGTTCTTCATCTCCAAAAAGTTTCAGGTCGAAATTCCAAGTAGAAATGTATAAATCTCATTTTTAATGGAAGAACAATGCCATTTCCCCACTACCTTGTTGTGAGCCAATGTATTGATGATGATTTCGAATGAATGGATGATTCTCTGATATATTTGTGATCAATATACTGCCATGGATGTCTTCTAAAAGGTTCATGTACTTTACTTGAGCATTTGAAGCATTTTTACTTAGTTTAGTTGTATTGGGAGGTGAAATAGTGCCATTCCCCCAATGGTCGAATTGGGGATTTTTGCAGTTGAATGGGAGAGGGTGAGAACAGTTGTAATAATCCATTAATGGTGCATATGAGACTTTAATAAAATACTTAACACATTACATACCTCTGTTCATAAATTTGAGTGGTTTTGGAGGCATTTGGGAAGCCATTTTCAGTACTTACCCCAGGGGGATTTGAACCCCATATTACTAGTAAAATTGCATAATTGGTCCAGAATCATAAGAGAGTTTTCAGAGGTCTTTTGGTGGAAATATTTCATCTATAAACATCATATTCAATTTATAATATCATTCATACACCTTCCTTGAAGATTTGAAGGCATTTGGAGTCAATTTGAGACCTAGAGACCAATACTAGTCAAAGGAAAATCACTGGTAAAGTTACCTACATTGATCATAATTGAAAGAGGATTTGAAAAAGTATTTTAAAGGTCCAAAGGCATCCCTGAAACACATATTTATGTTCTAATATCATTCATATACCTTCTCAGAATATTTGGGATCATTTGGGGCAAATTTGGGACCTAGAGATCAAAACTAGTCAAAGGTCGAACTAGGGAAAAAAAGTGAAAAATTGCAATTTTAATAAAATTCCTAATAAGGGACATTACAGTGGTATCAGAGCATGGTCCTTGCACCTGTGTATTAGGTACATACATTCAAGAATAATTGGAAGCCATGTATTACTATTATGATGAATCCTATGAGTACAATTCTTATGAGGAATATGCAGATGCTTATGAGCAATATGAAGCAGAGTGTGAATGGTATGAGGAAGAGGTGCCATCATGCAACACTTCTTACAATTTCACGAGAAATGAAGATTATTCTTATGACTTTAAATCTGATGAATATGAGTGTGTCACACCAACCAATGATAATTCTATGAGTGAGTTCCAAAGATGGAGAGCAAAATATAAAACCTTGTCCCAACAATATCAAAAATATCAAGAATATCTTGCTTTTAGCAAAAATACACAAAATGCCATGTCTTTTGAGTACTATGCTGAACATGTTTTTGAAAATAGGCCCAAAAATGAAGATGTGGAGTTAGTGAAGAAATGTTTATGCCCTTCTTGTAAAAACCCTTGGAGCGAGTATCATATATCTGTGCATGAAATGATGTCCTCCTTGAGGAGAGATTTTGAGATTTATTCAAGAAGAGATTCCAAATATATTGATCCTAAGGAAAACAAGGGGCAAAATGCATCAGCTTGCTTTAAGGAGAAAAAGGAAGAGACATCACAAGAGCATGAAGAAGATTCTATTGAAAATATGGAAGATCATTTCGAGACACCTTCTAGCTTAGACATGAACCAAAGAGCATCTACTGATGGATGCTTAAACTATGAAGGAGTACCTACTAATGGGTGCTCACACCTCTATGTTGGTGACATAGAGATCACTTTTGAAAGTGTTTATACAAGTACAAGTTTCATTAATCATGATAATGAAGACCTTGTAGCAGTTGAAGAAGAACCAAGATCAACTTCCCCATCACCACTTGAGCTTCATGAAGTTGGTCCAAGCAAAATTGAAGAAGATGAGGAGGTTCATTTGCAAGAGCCTCATTTTCTTGAAGGGTCCTTAAAGATGAATGAAAATAAGATCCAAGAGTCCCTCAGCATTCTTCATGACACTCAAGCATTGGTGTCAAATTCTTGTTGGAGAGCTACTTCATTGGAGGAAACATCCTTCCTTGAAGACATGGAGAAGATTCAAAGAGCAATGTGCCACATCAAAGGTAATTTCATGTCTTTGCTTTTTGATAGAAACCATTTGTTTGAGCTTAATGAATTGTTACATGATGCATACTTGAAGAATAATGAGGATATTCATAAGCTCACAATTCAAAATGAGCAACTTGTTGAAAAGTTGCAAGATACTTGTTTTTCCTCCTATGTTTCAGATTGTCAAATGGTAGATTGTTTGGAGGATTCTCATGACATGGTGGATCATGAGAAATGTGAAAATTTAAATTTTCTTGATGTGTTTGAAGATGAACTTGAAGATATCCAAACACTTGATGTGGTGGAAGAGGAATTTGAATTGCCTCTTGATGAAGGTTATGCAATTTTTAAAGAAGAGCATGATTCCTCTACATTGGAACCAAAATATGACAAAGAGTTCACACTTTTGAAGGAGCTGCATGATACTACCCATATGGATCATTCCCATGATGAAACTTCTGTACTTTTTGATCATTTGGGTGATTTGTTTCATTCTCCTACATCCTACAATTCCATGTTTTGCACCATTAGTCTCAATGAAGTATGGGTGAAAGGGTTCTTTTTGATGGTGCCACATGAGGAGTATGGAACTCCTAGATTTACTTTTTATGATGATATGGTTGGAGCACATTCTTATTCATATTTGCAACAACATTATTTGTCACTTTAGGATGATGCAAATCTACATGGATGCACCTATGATATGCATTTGAGTCACTTGAAGACTCATGGTTTTTCTTGTTCAACATTTGATTCATTTGATGTTGGAGGAACTTCATCCAACACTTGGGAGAATAGATTTATGATTGGAGAACATTTTTGTTGGTAGCCACATACTTTGTTATATTTTTATGATTCTCACATTCATGGATGTATGGGTGAGACTTCTTTGATTCATTTGAAGTCTCTTTGTTTTTTCTGCTCATTATTTGGTTCAGATCTTAGTGGAGATTCTTCATTCACTTCTTGGATGAAAGAATACATGGCTGAATATTTTGATGCATATCAAATCCTTTTGGAGCAGCATTATATGAAATGGGATCCCCACCTATGTCATTGGAGCATATTTGATTGGTCACTTGAAGCTTGTATGCACTTGAAAAATGGTGGTCTACTTGCTTGGAGGTATAAGCACTTTCATGACTCTTTGATGAAGCATATCCTTGATGTACATTTTCATTATGTTGTTATGTACTTTGATGACATATATTTGGTACTCATGATGTTTGGAAGAATGCATACAAGAAAATGGGATCCAGGAATCCTCTTATCTAATGGTGTAGGTTGGAGAGCACTCTTAATTGTCGTGGTGCAATACAAGCAATGGGACCCTGGAATAATTTTTGTCTCATTGGTTTCATTTTTTTGGGGGAAGCAATAAGTATGGGAGATGGATTCCCCACTTAATAAAGTGATTTTAATCAGATTAATGCAGCAGAAATCATGGTGGTTCCTCTCTAAAATATTCATGGAAACTCAAAGACTCAAGGTTTGGCAATTCAATGGCAACTTCAAAGAATTATACAGAAAGCAAGTTCTTCAACACCCATGTTTGAAATTGCTTGAGGACAAGAAATATTGGGAAGGGAGGATTTGTCATGTCCCAAATTTGAAATTGGGTCACAATGGCCTAATCACATTAGCCATATTCATTAGAGTTTGGAAAATTGATGTTAAGGGTCAAATAATTGCCAAGGAGGAAAATTACTAGTTTCCTAGGTTTGGAGTGGAAGCTTTGGGATTTGGAATAAGGGGGATAATAAATGATGTTTAGACATTAGAAGGGTTCAAGTATTTAATAAATAGAGTGAATAAATAAATTCAAGAGAAATCCTAGGTGACAAATGGTTTTGGAGACATATGGAGGATGTGGGACCCACACTAGCTTGATTTTTCATAATACATGGTATCTCTCTTTTGCAAATTCGAATTAATGGGAATTTGAACACTCTTGGGTGAGTTGGTAATTCATAACACATGTCATTGAGCATATTAGGTCGAATTGGGAAGGATTGGTAACCTCCATGGAAGATAAAGAGTCAAAGTGGAAGTTTGTGGACACTTGGGCTAGATTCCCTAGCCCCTATGACACCAATGATGGAGCATCTATGACAACTATGACAAATTGCAGACATGACCTCTGACATATGACCACTATGACATGTCAGCCCCAAAAATAGGCTCAAGGAAGGCGAATTTGGGAGTTGGAGGAGCCAAAGAGACTCAAAATCGAATTTGGGAGAAGATGGAAGGTTGGAACTAGGAGACAAGTGGCAAATGTGGAATATTTCCTAAATGGAAATCTATTGAATCTATTGAGAGGATTTCGACCCTTAGAAGGCTAATGTTGGTTATAAAATGTAGAAATGAAGTATGAGAATAGATTTTGATCATTTGTAGAATTTGCAATTGCATTTGTGAAGAGGGAGAGCTAGTGGATGACTAGTTTCTTGCCTTAGCTAATTTCGAGGGTGAAAGATTCCCATCCAAGTTGGTAATTGGAAAGGGCATTCAGAACTTTCATTTGGAGCTTTAATGGAGTCTTTATTTGCAGGTGTAAGCTACAGGGCAGCTCATGGTTTCTTTTATTGCAGCTCACTCCTTCAACCATTTCCAGTTTTGATGGCATATTCTTGATCCTTGAGCGAGGGCGTTTTTGGTGAGATATTGTACTCTTTGGGGAATCTTTTAATGCCCCATTTATTTTTTAATATGAATTAAATACTTTGTTATTCATATCCAAAAAGTTTCAGGTCGAAATTCCAAGTAGAAATGTATAAATCTCATTTTTAATGGAAGAACAATGCCATTTCCCCACTACCTTGTTGTGAGCCAATGTATTGATGATGATTTCGAATGAATGGATGATTCTCTGATATATTTGTGATCAATATATTTCCATGGATGTATTCTAAAATTTTAATGTACTGTACTTGAGAATTTGAAGCATTTTTACTCAGTTTAGTTGTATTGGGAGGTGAAATAGTGCCATTCCCCCAAGGGTCGAATTGAGGATTTTTGCAGTTGAATGGGAGAGGGTGAGAACAATTGTAATAATCCATTAATGGTGCATATGAGAATTTAATAAAATACTTAACACATTACATACCTTTGTTCATAAATTTGAGTGGTTTTGGAGGCATTTGGGAAGCCATTTTCAGTACTTACCCAGGGGGATTTGAACCCCAAATTACTAGTAAAATTGCATAATTGGTCCAGAATATTAAGAGAGTTTGAAGAGGTCTTTTGGTGGACATATTTCATCTATAAACATCATATTCAAGTTCTAATATCATTCATACACCTTCCTTGAATATTTGAAGGCATTTGGAGTCAATTTGAGACCTAGAGACCAATACTAGTCAAAGGAAAATCACTAGTAAAGTTACCTACATTGATCATAATTGAAAGAGGATTTGAAGAAGTATTTTAAAGGTCCAAAGGCATCCCTAAAAAACATATTTATGTTCTAATATCATTCATATACCTTCTCAGAAGATTTGGGATCATTTG
This sequence comes from Larix kaempferi, assembly GCA_027924585.1. NCBI lineage: Eukaryota > Viridiplantae > Streptophyta > Pinopsida > Pinales > Pinaceae > Larix > Larix kaempferi. The sequence goes on along the minus strand of BSBM01000177.1, from coordinate 5,489,835 downwards.
GGGCAAATTTGGGACTTAGAGATCAAAACTAGTCAAAGGTCGAACTAGGGAAAAAAAGTGGAAAATTGCAATTTTAATAAAATTCCTAATAAGGAACATTACACACCCCAAGTCTGGGAATGAATGCTTACTTAAAAAACAATCCATTAAGTAGGAAGACATGAAAAAATCTGCCTTGTTTCGGGTGAGTCCTCCTTGAGCTACTGTTAGTTGAGAAGCGAGGCTGTTTGAAATTATTTCAGCCCAGTTAAAAACAGTGCCACTCATAGCTATGTGAAAGATCACTGGCACCCATTTGATCTTGAAAATGCTACCATCTGGCATGCTGAAGAGACGGCTCAGCATTAGGATGATGAGTCTATAGGGATTCTTTAGGAGTCTGCTTTCATATTCGTTGTTGTTCCTCCTCCTTATCTGCCTATCATTGATTGTCATTTTCCTTGCAGTGTCCAGCGGGTCCATGGTATGACTTGCTATCTATTCATTGTCTAAACAAGCTCTGGGTGGTGGCAATTTGTAGGTAGTAGCAACATGCTCGGGAGCGAAAGATGTCATGTTCAACCTGTCTTTATTGTCTATGAGTCTAGTGTCAGTCTTGATGTAAGGAATCAACCATCCAATGACTTCAGAACAAGGGAACAACTCGGGGCGAGTTGTTGCCTTATGCAAACCAGACCTTCTGATGTTGGCATAGATCAAAGCGTCTTCTATAGAAGCTGTCTCACTATCTTGAGCCATGATAAATCTGTATAGATCTCCCCACTGAAACTCCGGAGCGGAGCTTCCAGGGGAAACACCAATGGTAGATCGTGTGTTTGTAAACATTGTTTCCGGTGAAGTATCTAGCAAGATTTCCACTTCAGAATCAGAGTCAACCTTTTGTGCAGCTTTCTTTCTAGCAGACCTCCTGAGCATGATAATCCTGTGGTGAGCAAGGCAATGTCAACTAGATTTTAGTTAGACCACCACTCTAAGCATTAGCAACATTTTATTGCAAAGCCAAAATGTACCACTTCTACAAAATAGAGGCTGCCTTAAACAATCACAATTATCTTTACTTCAAGTTTAATATTAATCCAACAATGCCATTCATTTTACATCAAAGAGGAAACATCAGAGCAACGAGCAAAGTCAATATTTGATTCTGCGCCTTTCATTTTTTAGCGCGCAGGTATCCCCTTAAATGACACACACACTTGTGCGAGCTTGAGAAGAATTCCGCGCTGGCGCCTAAATAGAATTTTGCACCGCGCTCGGGATTTCGCGCGCGCCAAGATCAGTTATAAAATGTGCACTGGGATACAAGCGGGATTTTATGTGCTAATCCTAAATGTTTTATGCGCGCCGACGCCTAACATTATTCATGCGGTAAAGACAAAAATATTTCTGCGCTAACGCCCCAATGACATCTATGCACTATCCTAACCTTATTCATGCGCTATCGCTAAACATTCTGCGATGCGCGAGTGTTTGAACGCTTCATGCGCTGACAACCGATAGTGGAAAATGCGCCAAAGGTGGTCGAATCCCGTAGCTATTTAGCTTTTATGAATTGGATTTCCGGGCTAGGTTATGAAGGCTCTGAGTGGGCACGATGGGTGACTTAACACATCACTGGGGCAACTTCGGTCGGGAGATGTAGATTTTATACGACCTTGGCATGAATGAACAAAGATTTTGGTTGAGTAGGGCACTTCGGTGTTCATAGTATGAACCTTGAGTTGCAAGAATCGAGAAGGGTTGGGATTTTCGTGTCGTAGACGCTTGGCAGGGAGTTTTGCAAGCAAAACCTCAAGATGCTGCGGCTTCTACGAGTTCGAGCAGAAAAGACTCAGTGGATGCTAAGGCATTGTTGGGACATTTCAGGTGTTTCAAAACGGGTGAAAAGTTACTCGGAATGCTGAGGACAAGATGACGGGGCAGAGTTCGTGCTCGCAGGAGGTAGTAATACTCTCCGGGTTTCGGTTCACGCAGAGTGAGCTTGGATTCTTATTTCGAAACCAAGGAGGGGGATACACTTTTATGCCCTCAACAAAACATAAAAACACTTTGACGGCAATGCAGAGCACTTCTTACGGTTTTAAACAAACATAGAAAAGGAGAGGGACACAAAGCCTACCTGTCAATCTAGCAGGGTCTGTCAAGGGTGAACGTTCGGAGGCAGGAGGTGAACTTGCAGGCGCCCGATGAATAGAAGAACTTGTTCTTCTCGAAAATGAGAAACTTCAGCTACTTGACAAATGAAGAATGTGTTGAGAACCCCGTCGCATATGCTTAAAAAGGGGTGGCATTTATGTCGCACACGACGTTAGTTTGGAAAAATCAATTTCACGGGGCTCGAGGTTCTTTGTCATTAAAACGACACATGGCTCTTATTAAAAGGCCCATTAATTCTATCGATGCACGAGGATCGATGAGATTTTCACGCCATGCGTTGAGTGAAGATTTTCATTTTACGCTAAGGCGGCAAGCGCGGATTCTTGGTTCAGGTTTAAAACATGATTCGCGCTTCAAGCGACGATCCTATCGTCAGAGTTTACGCTCGGAAGAACGTGCTAGCTTTAATTATTACCACAGGGTGACCCACAGCTTCAAGGCGGGGAAGATAAGGATAACTCTTGTGCTTTCAACAAGCGAGGAAGTGTTATCTCCCGCGCTTTCAGCGGTTAATCTATTCCAAATATGTGCACCAGAAAAAACACTTGGGACTTGCCAAAATGGGGGTGGCGGAGTTAGAGTCAAAGCTTGCGCCATAGCGAGAAACTTATGGTTAGAGCTGTGCCAAATTGGTGGAGGATTTAATCTAAAGCTTGCGCTACAGCGGGGAAGACAAAAACAAAAATTTGCGCTTAAAGGAAAAGGATGACTTTGCCTTAGACAAAAATTAGAAGAGTCTTTTGGAAATAGGTGATGAAACTTTGCGAGGTTAAAGAAAGACGACAGGATGAAACAAAGAACTTGTTACAAAAGTGTTAGAAGGAGGGGCCCCAATTACATTTTAAAATTTTATTTGGGGGGGATGTTGCAGCAACAACAATTGGTGAATCACTGGTGAACACAGATCTCTGAAAACTATCTCGTTTAGCGGAATAATTCTTTTAAAAGCTGTCCACCTTATGTGTAGTAGTCAACTTAAGCGTTCAAGACTCGGCAAAGGAAGAAGTCCTTTTGTCCATTGGTCATTTCAAGAAGGGAGCTTTGATGAAGACAACCTTAAAACTTTCCAAGGGCCAAAATATGAGGTTCATTTTAGAAGATCCATCTTTCAGATGACCACTGCTATCGGACTCCACAGGATTTGCAACAACATCTCATAGACACTATTGCTCTTGTTCCTCATTCCCATGCCGCTTGCATCCTTTTGGATGTTCATATATTTAACAACTTTTTTGTTTGGGTCTTCCAGAAATATTTTCTTCAAAATGCAATCTTTGATTTTGACTCCTCCATCTGTATTGTCCTTTTGTGTGAGTGAGAAATTTTATTGATTTATCAAGCCTCACGGACGGAGAGGAGCCTAGTTTGAGCTAAGTTCTTTGACAGCTTCCTTTGACTTGTACGCTTTGCTTTTATCTCAGCCATGCTTTGATTGAGGTGAGAATTTCTTGGAAAACAGACCCTTGATCATGAGCCTTTTGGCTTTTAAATTTGCAGCATGGATTCATTTCAATACCATATGCCTTCGAGATGTGCTACATTTCTATGGGTCCAACCACAACGATATTCTTGAGATGTCTTTAAGTGTAAGGGTGGATGGAGCCCAAGGATAGTGGTAAAGATAATCATAGATCTCTGCTATTTAAACAAGGGTTAGTGTGACCAAAAGAACATGATTTCTTCATTCTGGAGAACGATCAGCAAAGCCAAAAGGTATGGGTAAAATTTTTTTTCTAGGGTGCATTTCCGAATTGACGAGTAGCGTGATTTCTTGCGAGATCTATCTTCACAAGAGGCTCAATTGCAGGTGACTTAGGGAGACAAATATGTACAAAAGCTCACAGGCGATCTAGCTAAAACACACTAAAACAAAGACTAAAAAAAAAAAAAAGGTTTATTTATGTACAAAAAGCCTCAATGAGACTACGCAAAGTATTGCTTCAAGGCTAGGCCATTGAGAGGAAGGGTTACTTCCTATCCCTGGAGGTCTGTCAACATGTAAGTGGATGGGCCGAGATTTGCAGAAATTTGGTAAGGGCCTATCCACAAGTGTTGGAATGTAGTGTGCATCCCTTTGCCTTCATGATTATGGTCCCATTTCAGGACTAAATCCCCTACTTCAAAACTTCTTTTACTAGATTTCCTTTTATCAAACCATCTCTTGACTATATCTTGGTGATGATGGAATTGGTCTTTAGCTTTCTGACGTGCTTCTTCAAGTTCAAGCAAAGTATTGATCCTAGATTGTAGGACTTGACTACCGGACCCCGAGAGGCTTGGGACAACTGTAAGGATGGAAGCAAGATATTGGGAGGTAAAATAGATTCTTTGTCATAGATGAGGGTGTAAGGGGAAACCCCTAATGCATTCTTTGGAGTCACCCTATCTGCCCATAAGGCATTTGGGAGAGCTGCATGCCAACTTCGCTGGTTTTCTATCTCAATCTTTTTAAGAATTCGGATGAGATTTTTGTTTGAAGATTCAGCTAATAAATTTCCTTGAGGGTAATAATTGGCTGAATAATTCAATTTAATTCCCCATTCATAAACAAATTCATTTATTTTAAAAGACAAGAAATAGGTGGCATTATCAAATACCAGGGAAATTGGAACCCCAAACCTGGTTATGATGTTCTCTTTCAAGAAAGTGATGACTGCATCTTCGTTGATCTTGCACAATGGGATAGCCTCCATCCATCTCGTGAAGTAGTCAGTAGCTGTTAGGATGTATCGATGTTGTAAAGAAGAATGTGGGTTTATATCTCCAATAACATCTATGCCCCATTTTTCAAAAGGTTCTGAGATAATAACCAGCTGCAAAGGTCCTATTGCCTTAGATAATTTCCCAGCACTTCTTTGGAAAATATCACAGTTCCGAGCATAAGCATGAGCATCTCAAAATAAGGTGGGCCAATAATATCCATATCTGAGTATCTTGTGAGCCGTTGTCTCTCCTGAATAATGTCCACTAGCGGGGCCATCGTGCAAAATTTTGACAACCTTACTTGCATCTTCCTTTTCTAGACATCTAAGAAAAATTCCATCGTAATTTTTTCTAAAAAGTATACCATCAATAATTTGATAAGCTGTTGATTTCAAACGGAGTGCCCTTCTTTGCTTAGAAATCCAGTGCTCTGGTAGATATCCTTGCTACAAATAATGTACTAGATCTTTATACCACGATTCAGGAGCTGTGAAAATGGGACATACCTCAGCTGAATTCAACTCGACTTCATTATTCCAATACTGCTCTTCATCAACTGGATGTTCTGTAAGTAATTTGCATATGACTTGACCTTTGATGATGGTGGCTGGTTTAAATTCTAAATCATATTCTTGAAGAGCTGTAACCCAGTTCCCCCTTCTTTCTCCCAACTCCTTTTGCACGAAAAGGGATCTAACAGCTGGGTGGGGAACTATAACTTTAGTTCTGTTCTTAAGAATATATGGTCTGAACTGTTTGACTGCTTTGAAGACAGCATACGGATGTTTATCGACCACTGGATAGTTCAGTTCAGCGCCTTGCAGACTAGTGCTCATGAATGAGATTGGGTATTCATCTCCTAATTCTACCTTTTGTGTGAGCACAGCCGCGACAGAGTCATCTGAAGCAAAAGTATATAAGATAAAATCTTTGTCAAAATCTGGGCTTCTTAAGGAAGGAGCTTTAGCTATGGCTACCTTAATGTCTCTGAATGCATCCTTTTCCAAGTCTGTCCACTTGAACTGTATGCTCTGCTTGACCATTTGGTGCAAAGGATTAACAATTTGAGCGAAATCGGGAACAAATATCTGGACAAAATTGATAGTGCCCATAAATGACTGCATGGATTTCTTATTATGAGGCATGGCAATTTCATTGATAGCCTGTACTCTCTCTTGATCTATTGAAACTCCCTTTTTTGAAATGATATGACCCAGCAATTTACCTTTAGAAACAACTAACACACTCTTCTTGGGGTTTAAAGAGATACCATATTTCAGGAAACAATAAAAAATATGCTTCAAATGAACAATGTGGTCTTCTCTTTTCTTCGAAAAGACTGTCACATCATCTAGATAGACAACAACACAGTGACCTCCCAATCCTCGGAAGGCGATGTCCATTGCTTGCTGAAACGTAGCTCCTATGTTTATTAGGCCGAAGGGAATCCTTCGGTATGCGAACGTTTCCCACTTAGTGTGGAAAGTAGTCTTGAGACGGTCTTCTTCAGCTACTAACACTTGATTGTAACCAGAGAAGCCATCAAGAAGGGAGAATAATTAAGATCCTGACACCATCTAGAGAATTTGTTCCAATGAAGGGACCGGATAGTTGTCTTTATCTAAAGCTTTGTTTAAATTCCTGAAGTCAACACATAGTCTTATCTCTCCTGACTTCTTTCTCATGGGAACTAAGTTAGAAACCCACTCAGAATGCTGGACCTTAAAGATTATTTTAGCATCCAATAGCTTCTTATATTCTTTTTGAATAAGAGGTTCAAGAGTAGGATGCATCCTTCTTAATTGCTACTGAAATGGCTTGACATCTGCTTTCATTGGTATGACATGCTGAATAATGCGGATGTCATATGTTTTCAGATCTTCATAAGTCCATGCAAAAACATCTTTATATTGTCGAAACAGTTTGATGAACTTATCTCTTTCTCCCGGTGAGCAACATTTGCCAAGGTTAAAAAATTTTGGTTCAGCCTCGGTGCCCAAATTAACTAATTCATGCTGCATTGATGAGTTATTCGTCTTGGTATTTGCTAGCCTTTTGAACTTGTTCTGAAGTTCAAACAACATTTCAAGTGACCTCACCCCTTTGGGGATGAAATTTCCCTTAGCTGTATCTTTCTTTTGTAAATCAGAATCATGTTCTTTTTCATCTATCACAACTTTTTGGAATATGTCTTCGTTTTTTAGAAAACTGATAATCTGATCGTCATCATCGAAGACTCTGAAGTTTGTGATATTTCCAAGGATAGAAGGCCTAAAAATCAATTCAATTGAGCACTTGTTATTAGTCGACACCAATCTGGAAGCGGATGTTGCTAATAAATCAGCAACAACATTCTGCATTCTAGGAACAGATTTTATATTGAAAGCATCAAAATGCGTAATTAAATCCCATACTTCAGCTTGGCACCCTTTCAAATGAGGTGAGAGACAGTGAATGGTATCTCTTACCTGTCTCACAACTATTTCTAAGTCGCCGAAAACTTTTAGGTACTTGACATTTAAACCGATGGCTTTCTTTAATCCGTGGACCAAAGCTTCATATTCAGCAGTATTGTTAGTACAATCAAATTCTAACCTACAGGATAGAAAATACTTATTTCTTTCTGGATCCATCAGAACACAACTGGCCCCAGATCCTTCCAAAGTTTTAGAACCATCAAAGTATAATGTCCAAAACAGATCTTTTGATTCAACTAAGTTAGTATCTTTATGATCTAAGTTAGTGACTAAATGTGAAGAACCTGCAATAATTAATTAATGCAAATACACGAGATATCAGAAATAATGGAACTCATAATCACTTTTATATTGATCACGGGCCACTTCGAGGGGGCAACCTCATTTCAAAAATCTCAATACAATTAACTTCACGGTGCCTTTAATGACCTCAACACACACTTATATACAAAGTCTATGCCCAACACAATGAGTCAAAACCATGGGACATATAATACTACGGGATGACTTACAAAGCATATGCGTCCAATACTATGGGTCAATACTATGGGCTAATATAAACTATGGATCAACAAATACTACGGGACGACTTACAAAGCATATGCATCCAACAACAATATACTAACATAGTAAAGAGAAGGGTTGACACGGGTTCCTAACATCCCCTCTCCCTTAGAAAAAGCTTTGTGCTCAAAGCTTTGGTTGGAGAAATTGCTGTAGAATCTGAAGAAGTGGTTCCCCAGTAGCATCCTCGGGTTGCATTTCGGGCCACTGACACCTTTGGAGTGTCAGGGAGGATTTCTTGGAAGGTCATAGATGAAGAAGAACCTCATCAGCGGCGTGGAAAATGCGCTCAAAACGGTGTTGGTCGTCTTGTTGTTTCAGGCGAATTTCGGCCATGTGAAGATTGTCCTGCAGAATGAGAAGAATCTGATCGCCGTTTCGAAGAACCGAGTCAATTTCCTGAATTGGGGAGCTGCTAAGGGTGTATGGAAGAAGAACTGGCGGTGTCTGTCCATAGAATGCTTTATATGGTGTCCTTTGAGATGTGGTATTGTACCACCAAAGCGCTGCTATGAGATCCATAGAAATAGTTGGCCAAAGCTGTGTAGGGATGGGCAAGGGTTTGAGCAATCCCGAAAGGAGTGTCGTTTCACCCTTGTTGACCTGGAAAGTATCACAGTCAACCACCATCCTTTGAATTGTCCTTTTGAGTCCCTGCCAAAAGAAGTTACATTGTTCTTGGTTATACATTTTGAGGAACCCAGAGTGCCCTACTGATGAAGAAGCATGGAGTTCATAGAAGAGATAGCCCCGTTGAACAAATTGCAACCAATTTGGAACAAGCAGAGAAATAGCTGTAAGAGAAACTGGGTCATCAAATGTGCGAGGAGGAGCATCTTCCACCATATTGTCCTTACCCTTCTGGTAAGTGGTCGCATAGTCATAACCCATGAGTTGGATAACCCATTTCAGGTGTGTTGGGGAGGAGACCCGTTGTTCCAGGAAAGTTTCCAGACTCTGGAGATCAGTCTTGATTCATAAATAATTCCCCAATAGGGATGGCTGCCACTTCTGGACTGTATGCAAAATAGTCATCATTTCCTGCTCAGAGGTAGATGCGGCTAAATTCTTACCGGAAAGGTCTCTTGAAGGAAACAAGCTCATTGGTTCAGCAAAGACACCTGCATATCTATCCAAGGAAGTAGTGGAGACTATTGATGGGTGCATATGAATGGAATGGAGTGGAGCGATGACACCATGTGAATTCTTCTTAAGTATTTTTTCCAGGCGATGTGAACTAATGATGCAGAGAGACCCTAGTTGTAAGCCCATAAATTTGTGTTGTGCCCCATTGACTAAAAACTGCATCCAAAGTTTAGCAAAATCCCATAAGATGGGGCCAAGTGTGCGTAACCATTTAACACCCAAAACCACATCACATCCACCTAAGGACAAGGCAAACATGTGAGAGCGCAGCTTATAATCTTCCATAGAGATACGCACATTGTGACACTTCCCCTTGTAAGGTAAGGTGCCCCCATTGGCAACCATGACTTCAAAGTTGGAGCAAGGATGGACAAAACAATCAGCCTGTTTGGAAATCCGAGGATCAATGAAGTTATGAGTGCTACCAGAATCAATGAGTATGGTAAGAGGGAGCTTCTTGAAGTATCCCCTGACTCGCATTGTTTGTGGGGTGGTGACGCCAGTTACAGCATGGAGAGAGATCTTGGGTGGGTCATCCTGAAATGGGGTGTCAACAGGAGGGTGTTGAATGTCGACCTTATCATCTACTGTATCTGGAGCTTCTTCATCAAGTTTTGAGGCAGGCAGAGAATCCACATCCAAGAGATAGAGCTTTTGTTGAACACATCTATGTCCCTGAGTGAATTTCTCATCACAATTATAACAAATCCCTTTTTCTCGGCATGCCTGCATCTCTGTTTCAGACAATTGCTTGATAGGAGTTGGTTGAGGAGCAGGCGTGATGGGAGGTCATTGGGAAGCCATATTTCTGAAGGGAACAAAGGTGGGTTTGGAGCATTGTTGAGCTGCGATCTTGTCCTCAGCTAGCTTAGCCAACCCTAGGACTTCCATCATTGTGTTGGGACAAAACATTTTGACCTCTGAGCGGATTTCATCCTTGAGACCACTGATAAAACAACTCTTGTAGAATTCATCGGACAATCCTTTTGTGTGATTGGCTAGTTTCTCAAATTCCGTCTGATACTCTCTCACTGTGCCAGTTTGGTGAAGTTTAGTGAGTGCTCCTGTGAAGTTGTCAAAAGAACTAGGACCAAATCGTGACAAAAGGAGTTGGAAAAAATCTGTCTAGTTTGGCTCAAGATGAGCTTTGATGTACCAACGGTACCATTGAAGGGCTTCCTGTTCCAAATCAAAGGATGCAAGTAGAACTTTATGAACATCAAAAGTATTATGCAGACTAAAATATTGTTCTTCTCGGTATATCCATCTAGTCGGATCAGTACCATTGAAGCGAGGAAAATCAAGCTTCGGCCCATGAAAATTGCTGGAAGAAGAGAACCCGGTGGTTGCAAAAGATTTTGGCTGTCAAACCCTAAAAATAAACAAATGTGGGATTTCTGGTCTTGGGAAGTGGAATTTGGGATAGGGTCTTCAGGAATGAAATATGTAGAATGGGATTGCAGGGATGTCAGTGAAGTTTCAGGGAAAACAGAGTTGAAATAAGGGAGATATGGCTGAAAAACATAATTTTTTTATTTTAAAAATGGATCGGCAACAGCAGCCCAGAAGGGATCCGCAACAGATGGATCTGCAATGGTGCGGAAGGGATCGAAAACGGCTGGATTTGAAATGACAACTGGATCTGGAAGGACTTTCAGAATAGATAAATGGCTAGATCTGGAGCGGAAGTGATCGGCAACAGTTCAGCTGAAATAGATATGGACCCCAGGTATGTGCGGCTTCCTATCGGTTTAGGGGATTCACTCGGCCACCAATGCTGTCTGACGGCTTGCGTATTGGGGCATTACCCCTCACTCCATGGCTCAAGTAAAACTGATAACCGCTTTGCCACAAACAATAGCTCTTGGTTTACCTCACGGGTGGGAATTAGTCAATGAGGTAGGGGTCATTGCCCTTTTCACTGGCAGGTCCTCTCAATGGGCCAGCTACTTTGGGGTTCCTGTGGTACTCCTCACAATGAGTTTTAGGGCTTATGCCCAAGTACTTCCCATAGTTAAGCGGATAGGGGTTATCCCCAGATCCGAACTTGCAACAGATGCGAAAAAAAAATTGGCAAAAATTCCACCCAACGAGCCCAAGAAAGTGCTCTGATACCAGATGTGAAAAACCTGCAATAATTAATTAATGCAAATACACGAGATATCATAAATAATGGAACTCAGAATCACTTTTATATTGATCACAAGCCACTTCAAGGGGGCAACCTCCTTTGAGCAAGCTCAATACAATTAACTTCACGGTGCCTTCAATGACCTCAACACACACTTATATACTAAGTCTATGTCCAATACAATGAGTCAAAACCATGGGACATATAATACTACGGGACGACTTACAAAGCATATGCGTCCAATACTATGGGTCAATACTATGGGCTAATATAAACTATGGATCAACAAATACTACGGGACGACTTACAAAGCATATGCGTCCAACAACAATATACTAACATAGTAAAGAGAAGGGTTGACACGGGTTCCTAACACTAAACTAACTATATTACAATCAATATCATTAGTCCGAGAAAAATGAAGGAGATCGGACTGTTCATATGATTCATGGCTAATAGTTTTAGACTGATAATTACCCGAATCCATTTCTAAGAAATAATTTCCCAAAACTGAGGATAAGAAGGCTACAGCCTCATTCTTTCCTTCTAGTTGAGTTACATTTTGTTTCATTTGCGGTTCTCTCAGAACCTTGATCTGATTCTGCCTGTTTTGATATGGCAACCAAAAATGGGACCAATCAGTAGCAAAGTAACCGTTCAACTTTGTGGACCAGTCTCTACTTAGGATCAAACCATAGGCTTCAGGAATATCAACTACCATTATGTCAATGAATTGACAAACTCTAGAATCTGCTGACAACCTAATGAGGACATCTTTCATTTCCCCAATAACTTTGACAACAGTCCTATCTAACTGAATAATTTGGGCAGGAGATGGAATTGGATGACCGTTAATTTTCTTACAAATAGACAGTGGCATAACATTCGAAGATGCTCTGGAATCTACCAGACAATTATGCACATTGTGATTGAAGATTTCAAAAGTTAAAAGGAAAGGCAATGTCTGAGATTTGGATTTCCTACCGATACTGGCCTCATTAATTTCAGGGTCTTCTTGAGCATCTGTCAACGGAGTACTGGGATGGGATTGAAAAGCCTGCAACAATTTGTCTCGTTGCTGGGGAAAGTTGCACATATCAAATATTGAAACATTTTCCTTTGCTTTCTTAATATCTTCAATAATGTCATATCCCATATCACATTCTTTTGCAATTCTAGTTTGATGATATGTCTTATTCAAATTGACCTTTGGTTGTTGAATTGTTGTTTCAATGTTTGGCTTCCTGGCCGCTGTTGGGTTAGCTTTAGGTTGTGACGGAATGACTGTTATATGTCTTCTAGGTAATTCTTTTGAAGCTTTCGGTTTGAGAATAATCGAGCTTGGAACTGGATCTGCAATGGGGCCTTTACTACGAGTGCTAATGTTTACAGCAGAGACTGGGTTTTCCACGGGATCATCTTCTACTAATTTAGTTAAAGGTACCCAATCCCATAGCACCATGGTGGTGTCTGGAGATGGTTCCTCTATCTCAAGGCTTGATTCTTCTGGAGGATCATCTTGATCTGGAATCTGTGAATCCAGCATTTGGTTCATGACTAAACTCATAGAGTTGATCCATTGTGGGTAGCTTTTTTCCGAGTGTGGCTCTTGATGAAAGGTGCAGAAATGTTCCATCCCTACTTCATTTAGATTTAAAATAGGGGAAGTGTTCATAGGTGGATGAGGTTGATCGTTGTCTTATCTCTTCTTGTAGAATGGTTTGAAAGGATTCGTAGATGTACTAGCTGCTTTATCTTTCTCGAGATCTACAATTTTATTGGACAATTTTTGCATCATCTTAACTACGTTTTCCATGTCTGCTGATGGCTCTTCTTTATTCCTGGTGAGTAGTAAATTTTTTTTACTAGCTGCTGGTTTTGTCTCTGCATCTAAGGCATGCTTGGAAATGTTGTTTGCTTCTTCTTCCACCTTTCTAGCTTCTTCAAAATTTTCTATCAGGGTGGTTTTCTTAGATCTTTTGACGAACATTGCTATAGGCCCTTCATGAGCTTTTGTATAATGTTCAACTAGAGATTCTTTTGCTGGTTTAGTTGCCTCGCTGAAATTATTTAGGAGTGTAGTGAACCTCTGCTTGAAGTCTTGAACCTTTTCTTTTTTTTCCATTCTCATGGATAATAACTCTTTCATGAGTGTAGCTACAGTCTTTTGATTTCCATACTTCTTTAAGAAACATTTTTCAAATTCTTCCCAATTGGAAATTGAGCTAGGTTGTAAACTAAAATACCAGGAAGAAACTTTTGGTTCAAATGTGTATGGGAAAAGCCTACACACTACATCTTCATGCTATACATTTAAAAGATTCAAAGCTAAATAAAAACTCTTGAGATGGTCTTCAATAGAAATGGCTTTTCCTGGGTCGAATTTAGGCAAGACTTTCTCTGTATTTTTAGGCAGATTGTGGAATGGCCCATCTAGATTTAATGCTCCCCTTGCTCTCCAAGCAGGTACAACCATGTTTCTATCTGGAGAATCAGGTAGAGAATTGCGTGGTGAATTAAGTGGAGAGTCCTTTGGAGTAACAAGTTCTTCAAAAAAAATTTCGTTTTCAAGATCGATCTCTCTCAGTGGTTCTGCAATTTCTTCCAAAGTTAAATTTACGAGTTCTTCAAAATTCTGCACAAGAATCGAATCACGGGTGTACTGTCTCTCCCTTTTGGGAGTACTTTTCCTAGGGAGAAAATTTACTGCGTTTAAACCACCTAGTTTCCTAACATAAGATCATGTATATCTCCTTAAATCTTCTATTTCTGCAAAAGGTATAGCATACAAGACTTCATGTTGTTCAGAATCAGAGATGGATTTTTCTTGATTTGTTACTTCAAGGTTTGGGCTATCTGAAATTCCTGTTTTAAGCGGGTTTTCAGTAACATTTTGACAATGGGAGATTTTCCTTTACCAGCCATGCACTTCAGGCCCTCCTTCTAGTGTTAAAAACTGTTGATGCCCTGAATATCGCAGCATCAAGCAGAAATGGATTCTCCCAGGTAAACTATTCCAATTAGATTGTCCACCATTTGGTGTGAGGAATCCGTCCGGTTATCGGTTCCGGCTACCGTTAGATTTACTTTCTTTTACACCGGTTATCGCCCGATCCACCATTCTTTTTGAAATTTTATTATTAAGATGATATGCAAGTGCCTAAGCTAATTTAATCTAAATGCAGAAATTGAAGCAAATCTGTGTCTAAAACTTAAATAAATCTAATCTATCCTTGCAAGGAGAAAAACTGTAAATATGAGTAATGTGCTTAAGAGAGCATCCAAAGATCAACAGATAGTCATTAAACCATAAAGATACATCTACAACAGGAGATTAAAGATATAAAAGATAGCTTTTAATTCATAAGAAAGCATTCCATTACTCATGTGGAAAAAACATCATTTGCACAGAAAATAATGTAAGATCATCCAAAGCGTAGAAATAATTCACAGCAGCACAGAAAGAGCTCACTATAAAATATGAACACCACAGGAATAGTCCAGCATGCATCCAAAACCCATTCTCAGGAAAAAAAATGTCCTCTTCAGGCTCTTATTAGGAAAATCCAACTTTCTTGGAGCAAGTGCAAAGTAGTTCGTACAGACTCAGAAAATTCTATTCCCCCACCAAAAGTCCATATTCCCTCTCCTAACTTTCTACTTATAGCTTTCCAAAGAGCTCCTTGAGATGACAAGTGCACCCTAGCTCTAGAAGCTTCTAATTCATATTTTAGTGTGTAATTAACTATTTCCCAGATTCGTGGGACACCTATCAAATGAGACAAAAATGACAGCCAGTTGTCCTGTATACAAAGGTATAATTTTAGCTTCTCCACTTAATTAAAACAAAATAAAAATGATTTCTCTATTCTGCTGGGGCTTCTGCCGGCTGACTTGTAGACTCACCTCCATCAACCGTCTCGCTTGCAGGTGCTGGGCCCTCTACACTTTGAATGTATGACGTCCATTGGTTGATATGTTTTATGAACAGCTTGCTTTGAGAAGACGTTGATGCCTTAGATGCTATTTCATGCTTGAGTAGGTCTCCTTTGATTTGTACCTTTCCCTCTACAACCCTTTTAGCTATCGCTTCCAATAGGTGAATATACACTGCAGGTTGGCAAATGAACTGCTGAAATTCGTCCTGAGTCAGGACTTCTATCTTTTTTATATATGCCAAGTCTTCATCCAGCTCGTTCTACAGATCAAACACTCGATCTTCTTCTTTTGGGAACTGATAGATGGAGTCAGGGATAATTAGATGATATTCACTATGCGATTCCCTGAGCGCAGAGTATAAATCAGAACACTTGCGGATTGCCTTCTTGATTCCCAAACTTAGCCTGTTGCCACAATTCTTGGCAAATTCTAGGATTCCTATATCCAAAACCAATTCATCTCCTGTGGCGGCACGAAGGTGTGAAGGGAGCTGCGATTTTCCCTTTTTCCATTCAGATTGTCATTTCAATTCTTCCACATAGTTCGCAAACCTGTCTCGAGCTCTTAGGGCCATGGCATTGATTGATGTCATTTTCTTGATCATTTCCTTCACGCTCCAAATTTCTTCCGAGATTAGCATTAACAGTTGATGGATTTTAATCCGCAAATCACATGCTTGTTTGTGAAATGTGGATAAATTCTGCTGGTCCTCCACTGTCTCATTAAGCTGCTTCATCAGTTGTTCTTTTTCTTGAATCAGCCTTTGAATTTGCTGAGCCTTACTTGCTTCTAGCTCTTCCAACTCCTCTATCCAAGCTTTCATATTTTTCAATTCATCTTCAAAGACAGCCAATTCTACTTCTATGGATTTTTTTTCATTTTCAAGTTGGAGAACTCCTGATTTTAGCACTAGATGTTCTCCTAGCAGGTCATTGTACTTTTCTTTCAACCTGTTTGCTTCTATCACTTCTCTCTTTCTATCTTCTTTGATCTTTAGGCATTGTTCCCTATAATGCTTTATCTTATCTTTCAAAAAATCAATGTTGGCTTTAGTTGCCTTGGCTGATGCTACGGTGCATTGGGCTTGGAATGTGGGTTCGGCATCAGTTCCTGAGACCAATGTGGTTTCTGTCACCCATAATTCATAATCATCCTCCTCCGTTTCCTTATTCTTTGTCATGCCCTATATTTTCTGTACCCTGCTATCAATAATGGCCCTCTTCCGCTTATTAAAATACACAGTATCTAGATCTGCTACTTTGCTCTGCTTCCTGGGGTTATATGGGGTCAGCGCTAAGCTCCCTGAATAGGCACTTTCTTCTTTAGTCCTCCCTAGGGTGTTTATTAATGGTGGGTCAATATCCATATTCTTCGGAGTAGATGGCTCCACCTCGAGAGAATTCTCTGTCTTCTCTTTATCCTCCTCTCCTGCTGATTCCTCTTGCTGGGTCTGTAAACCATCTTCTCCTCCAGAATCTCCTTGCTGTGTCTGTGATCCATCAACTCCTTGAACCAGGGGCCTTTTATCTTCCTTATGCTGTTGTTTGGAAGCTTTCTCTTGGGATACCTGATCTTCCTTTTCTTTTTTGATCCTAGCAGCCTCTTCCTGATGTTTCAACTGAGAGGCTTGCTCCTGCTGTTTCCTTTCATTCTCCTCTTGTTGAAGCTTAGCAGCTAGCTCACCTTGAACTCTTGCTTCTTCTTGGTCCTGTTGCTACTTGAGAGCTTGCTCTTGGAGCACTCTGTCTCGCTCCAATTCTGATGGATCTCCTAATTGTGAGGCTGATGCCTCTTGTTCCCTTTGGATCAGACCAACAGGTTTTGGCTTTGGGATTTGGGTACTTTTCTTCTGGAATTTTTTCCCCAACTCAGTCATGTTATGGGTGCCCCTGGAGAATTCCTCGTCCATGTCCATATGATGGGTGTATTCAAAAGATACTCTGAGGTCTTAACAATGCCGGCTTACCATACCGTTGGGGTCATGCCTTTTGAAAGGTACTATGCCAAAATGGAAAACCTCTAAGCCTTGGGCGTAGTTCTCCCCGCCTCTTGCTGACGGGAGGCTATAAGCTCCAATAGTAAATGGCATGGGAGGATACATGCCCTTCCTTTGGTCTGTTAAGAACTTGCTTATCGCACCGATGTCGAAGAGCTGTCTCACGGCTTCTTTGTGCACAACGAAATCAGTGACATAATGAGGGAGCATGAATGGGGGTTGAGATCCTCCATTCATCCTTATGTATGTGCCTTCCTGAGAGTGATAATAGTCCCCATATGCCCCAATGACAGGTATTGCATTCTCTGACATACAGTTCGGTTCTTCAGTGAAAATGAGCTGATATAAGGGCATGATGAATCTCTTGCAAATCATCTTGTAGTGATTCACGTAATGACTTGCCCATGTGCACTGATAGGCAAAGAAGAGAGCTATCTCTTTGGGATTCCATGAGCACCCCAAGTCTGGGAATGAATGCTTACTTAACAAACAATCCATTAAGTAGGAAGAAATGAAAAAATTTGCCTTGTTTTGGGTGAGTCCTCCCTGAGCTACTGTTAGTTGAGAAGCGAGGCTGTTTGAAATTATTTCAGCCCAGTTAAAAATAATGCCACTCATAGCTATGTGAAAGATCACTGGCACCCATACGATCTTGAAAACGCTACCATCTGGCATGCCGAAGAGATGGCTCAACATTAGGATGATGAGTTTATAGGGAGTCTTCAAGAGGATTCTTTCATATTCATTGTTGTTCCTCCTCCTTATCTACTTGTCATTGATTGTCATTTTCCTTGCAGTGTCCAGCGGGTCCATGGTATGCCTTGCTATCCAGTCATTGTCTAAACAACCTCTGGGTGGTTGTAATTTGTAGGCAGTAGCAACATGCTCGGGAGCGAAAGATGCTAGGTTCAACCCGTCTTTATTGTCTATGAGTCTGGTGTCAGTCTTGATGTAAGGAATCATCCATCCAATGACATCAGAACAAGGGAACGACTCAGGGCAAGTTGTTTCCTTATGCAAACTAGACCTTCTGATGTTGGCATAGACCAAAGCATCTTCTATAGAAGTTGTCTCACTATCTTGAGCCATGATAAATCTATATAGATCTCCCCACTGAAACTCAGGAGCGAAGCTTCCAGGGGAAACACCAGTGGTAGATCGTGTGTCGGTAAATATTGTTTCCAGTGAAGTATCTAGCAAGATTTCCACTTCAGAATCGGATTCAACCTTTTGCGCGGCTTTCTTTCTAGCAGACCTCTTGAGCATGATAATCTTGTGGTGAGCAAGGCAATGTCAACCATATTTTAGTTAGACCACCAGTATAAGCATTAGCAACATTCTATTGCAAAGCCAAAATGTACCACTTCTACAAAATAGAGGCTGCCTTAAACAATCACAATTATCTTTACTTCAAGTTTAAGATTAATCCAACAATGCCATTCATTTTACATCAAAGAGGAAACATTAGAGCAACGAGCAAGGTCAATCTTTGATTCTGCGCCTTTCATTTTTTAGTGCATAGGTATCCCCTTAAATGACACACACACTTGCATGAGCTTGAGAAGAATTCCGTGCTAGCGCCTAAATAGAATTTTGTGCCGCACTCGGGATTTCGCGTGCGCCAAGATCAGTTATAAAATGTGCGCTGGGGTACAAGCAGGATTTTATGCGCTAATCCTAAATGTTTTATGCACACCGACGCCTAACATTATTCACGCACTAAAGCCAAAAATCTTTCTATGCTAACGCCCCAATGACATCTATGCGCTATCCTAACCTTATTCATGCGCTATCGCTAAACATTCTGCGGTGTGCCAGTGTTTGAACGCTTCATGCGCCAACAGATGATAGTGGAAAATGCGCCAAAGGTGGTCGAATCCCGCAGCTATTTAGCTTTTATGAATTGGATTTTCGGGCTAGGTTATGAAGGCTCTGAGTGGGCACAATGGGTGACTTAAGACATCACCAAGGCAGCTTCGGTCGGGAGATGTGGATTTTATACGACCTTGGCATGAAAGAACAAAGCTTTTGGTTGAGCAGGGCACTTCGGTGTTCATAGTATGAACCTTCAGCTACAAGAATCGAGAAGGGTTGGAATTTTTGTGCCGTAGATGCTTAGCAGGGAGTTTTGCGAACAAAACCTCGAGATGCTGCGGATTCTATGAGTTCGAGCAGAAAAGACTCAACGGATGCGAAGGTATTGCTGGGACATTTCAGGGATGTCAAAACGGGTGAAAAGTTACTCGAAATGCTGAGGACAAGATGAAGGGGCAGAGTTCGTGCTCGCACGCGGTAGTAATACTCTCCAGGTTTCGGTTCGCGTAGAGTGAGCTCAGATTCTCATTTCGAAACCAGGGACAGGGATACACTTTTATGCCCTCAACAAAACATAAAAATAGTTTGACGACTATGTAGAGCACTTCTTATGGTTTTAAACAAACATAGAAAAGGAGAGGGACACAAAGCCTACTTGTCAGTCTAGCAGGGTCCATCAAGGGTGAACGTTCCGAGGCAGGAGGTGAACCTGCAGGTGCCCGACGAATAGAAGAACTTGCTCTTCTTGAAAATGAGAAACTTCGGCTGCTTGGTGAATGAAGAATGTGTCGAGAACCCCATCGCATACGCTTAAAAATGGGTGGCATTTATGTCTCACACGACCTTCGGTTGGCGAAGTCAATTTCACGGGGCTCGAGGTTCTTTGTCATTAAAATGACACATGGCTCTTATTAAAAGGCCCATCAATTCTGTCGGTGCATGAGGATCGATGAGATTTTCGCACCATGCACTGAGTGAAGATTTTCGTTTTGCGCTAAGGCGGCGAGCACAGATTCTTGGCGCAGGTTTAAAACATGACTTGTGCTTCAAGCGATGATCCTATCATCAGATTTTGCACTCGAAAGAACGCGCTAGCTTTAATTCTTACCACAGGGTGACCCACAGCTTCAGGGCGGGGAAGATAAGGATAACTCTTGCTCTTTCAGCGGGCGAGGAAGTGTTATCTCCTGCGCTTTCAGCGGTCAATGTATTCCAGAGATGCACGCCAGAAAAAAGACTTGGGACTTGCCAAAATGGGGTGGCGGAGTTAGAGTCAAAGCTTGCGCCATAGTGGGAAACTTATGGTTAGAGCTACGCTACAACGGCAGAGGATTTAATCTAAAGCTTGCGCTACAGCGGGGAAGACAAAAACAAAAATCTATGCTTAAATGAAAAGGATGACTTTGCCTTAGCCAAAAATGAGAAGAATCTTTTGGAAACAGGTGATGAAACTCTGCCAGGTTAAAGAAAGATGGAAAGATGAAACAAGAACTTGTTACAAAAGTGTTAGAAGGAGGGGCCCCAATTACATTTTAAAATTTTCTTTGGGGGGGATGTTGCAACAACAACACAACTATTTCTACTAACAAAGAAAAAAAGAGCAAAGCGGATATTGATTCAACAAAGCATAACAAAGAGGTTCATCTATTTGTGTAGCATTGTTAGTTCCATTAGCTTTTTAGTTCAATCCAGATGGGTCTATGAATATCTAGTCTCCCTTGTCACTATTTTCTTGAATATGGTCCCCCTTTTCACTTCAATCGGGTATCCCCTTGTTGTTGCTGCAACCTGATCCCCAATTTTTTTTTCAAAATTGTAGGCCCCCTCCTTCTATTTTTGATTTACTTAGAGTTTGGTTCATCTTTGATAAGCTCACTTTGGTCACTTAGAATTTTCTAAAGAAAACAAGTGAAAAAGACAAGTTTTTGAATCAGATCAACTTGAGATTCTCCACTGAAACGGTCAGAGCAACTTGCCAAGTTACGTCGAAATAGTTAGAGCAATTTCGGTAATGTTTTGTGTTTCAGAGAAACTTGAGATTTTCCACTGAAATGGTCGGAGAAACTTAAAAAGTTACGCCAAAACGGTCGAAGCAATTGTTATAAGGTTGTGTTTCAGAGCAACTTGATGTTCTTCGCCGAAACGGTCGGAATGCTAGAGATTTACACTGAGACACTTAAAGTTTTTTTTTGCAATTGACGTTTCAGAGCAAAATCATAAGTCACGCAGACACAATTGGAGGTTAAGAAAAAGAAGCCAATCGGCGGAGTTGTCTATTTTACTCCGAAACGCATCGGCGACAAATGGCATGTTACCACCATGTTACGTCGAAACGCATAGGCACCAAAATAAAATTGGCTTGATACGCTTGTCGCACTTAAAATGAAAAGTCCTCCGAAAAGGGTGATTCGACCCGTTAGCCTTGTGCATTTATTACTAGGGTTGCATTGTGTTGTATAAAAGGGTGAAAAATTGTGACACATGTAACACCGTTTTCATTTGGAGCCTCCAACGGATGCGAGACGCACCCAACGCCATTGCGCATAATTTTCGACCAGTCTTCGACCTCCAGGTAGGTTTTTCTTTTACCATGTTTTATGCTTGAAACAACGTTTTTCACCATTGGTAAAAGGGAACCGCAACCTAAGTGTGAGATTGTTGTTAGGTTATGATTGCACATTAGTTTTACTATCTTGAAACCCCTCAGTGAACCATTGTTTTCTTTCCGTTTGGGAATAGGTTAAGAGTTAGTCGATATCATTCAAGTGTCATTATAAGTAGAAGTCTCGACAAAAGCATGCTAGGGTTTCCCGTTCGATGACTGCCTTGGGCCATATATCAATCCTCCTTTGCTTATATAACACCGTCTGGTTGATTGAACTGTGTGTGGTGGCATCCCACGGTTAATAAGCGTCTGCCATCCACGGCCTATTGTGAATGATATTCATTCCCAACATGGGAACTGCCCTCACAAAGCCCTAGTTACTTATGTCCCAACTAATGGTTTATTCAGGCAGGATTCTTAGTAGATATGACACTATTACT
This sequence comes from Larix kaempferi, assembly GCA_027924585.1. NCBI lineage: Eukaryota > Viridiplantae > Streptophyta > Pinopsida > Pinales > Pinaceae > Larix > Larix kaempferi. The sequence continues at coordinate 5,467,862 of BSBM01000177.1, read as the reverse complement.
TTCATTTTGATTGAGCGCTGCCCAAATTATTAACCACTAGAAGAATTTATCTCTAGGGCTTGCCTTTTGTAACTGTTTTCCTCGTGGTTAACACCCGCAATGCCGGTTCTTTTTCACTTCTCGTCGTGTCTTGATACCACACCACCGTGAGACGATCTCATTTAAGTTCATCACCGTAATTTTAGAGTGGGCATTGATAAAAGGGATAATTGTGAGGATCCAAAGCTTATAGTCGTTGTAGGCCCGATTAACAACGAGAAAAATATCAAGAGTAGTTTAAACTCAAGATCAACACCCAGAAATGTAATTTCAAGAAACACATAACAACCCATTGATCTATTTTGTTTGGGAAATCCTAAAGGAAACTGAATGAGATTCTATGCTTCGAACTTCCCAAGCCATCCGATTCTTTTAAAGAAAAATCTAGTTTCTTTGCTTATTTGACTATTTTTTGTTCTCTATTAAAAGATCGGTTTGCAATAAAACCTTGGTGGATTTTTCCGAAACAGAAATTTGATTGAAATACTGAGACTGTGCATGCTGTTGCTGGAATTTTTGAAGACATTTCAGTGATTTGGTTTTTTTGAGGGCGCATTAGAAGAGCTAAATAATTCTGCAAAACAATCCAATCATACATTGGTTCTTGTGCGCAAGTGCTAATTTAATCTACCAAATGATAATGATGTGGTAAAACATAGACAACATCAAACACACCTGACACCATGGAAGTAATGAATCTTCTAAAATTTTATTTCTTATAATTCATATTGATAAGGGATGTATCCACATGTTGTTTAATCTCATTGATTTAACATCAAAATTGCTTATACATTAACTTGATGTTATTTCAGGACTCAGAAATGCAGAAGAGAGCCGCCAAGCAAAAGCTCAAAATAGTGGAATTAGACTCAGACGTTGAATTTGTTACAGACACCCTGATGGAGACAATATTAGAAGATACTAAAGCAACGACAAGAATCATCCGAGAATACAAGTGGGGAGAGCTATATTATCTCGTCAGAGATCATAATGTACCAAATGCATCTATTGAGGAGATGATGGTGTATCAAAATATCAAAAGGTCTGGTCTCCATAAGGCTGCCACATGACTAGAATATTTCCATGCTTCAAATTCATCGGGTGGATTCTACCTTATGTAGACATCAACACAAGAATCACTAGTACATATGGTCAAATTTGCCATGATTGTTCGTTGTAATTGCCACGAATTTTCGTCCCTGTTGCAACGATTGGGGTTTCATTTTTTTGTGGAACAACATTCGTGGATATAGGGACGACAATTCCCCGTCGTGGCAATGGCAACACTTCTTGTTGGGAATGTGTCAAGTACAGAACAATTCTCAGATCTATGGAAGAGGAATCCATCCACGAAGTTGCGTCACTATATCGACGTTCAACTTCTACAAGTTCCACAAATGTGCGTGGAAACATGTTTATAGTTCCACGAATCATCGTCTCAATTTCCATGCAGAGATCCACAAACTTTTGTGGCAGGTTTAGCACGTGCGTTGAAACAATTTTACATTTCCACGAATCCTTGTTGTAGTATCCACGAAGCAATTCACAAAATGTCATTGTAGGTTCAGCACCTACGTGGAAACAATTTTATATTTCCACGAATCATCATCTTAATATCAACACATCGATCCACAAACTTTCGTGGCATGTTTAGCACCTGCGTCGAAACAAGTTTACATTTCCACGAACCATCGTCTTAGTATCCACTCACTAATTCACAAAGTTTTGTGGCAGGTTCAACACCTGTGTGGAAAGAGTTTCTATGGCCTACACTAATGTTCGTCGATATATCGACGATACCTAGAAGTGTTATAAAAAATAAGAATTAATGCATCCAAAAATTTGTCACAGCTTGTGACACTTGTCAACGAAACAAGGGTGAGACAATATGTTTTGAGCAACAATCAATGCTACAAGGAGTTTTCCAAACCATAATTTCTCACCTCATCACTCATTCATGAGGTATTTCAGGCCCAAGAATATCCCAAGTACTGAGATTTGTGCACAAAATACCCTTCAAAGTTGCTCCTGGATGTGTTAAGTGGAAGGAAACCCTAAACAAGTGGCTTGATTAATACTATTGGCAAAAACATTATTTAAAAAATAAAGGAAAGACCTATACATCATTTTTGTAAACATGCATAAAGAATCAAATCAAATGTTAATACAAAACTTGTGGAAAAGGATCATTTATGTGCAAGATTGTGTAATCGTGCTTCTCTAGCAAAACTTTGGCATTTGGATGAAACATCATTGGTTTCAATATTCCTCATAAATTCCTCTAGATTTTAAATAAGATTGCACTCCTCTATTTGTATGTACCGTTGCCTTAATTCCAATTCTGAATAATATCAAGTTGAATGCTTCCAATGATTTCAATAGTTCTAACATATTGAAACCATATCCCAAAAATTCAAAGTCAGACAAAACGTGCTCATGTGATAATCACAACACTCGTAAGTTAAAAGACATTCCAGAGGAAAATTGCAATTTTGAGTATCACATGAGAATTTCTTATATGTATCTCCCTCATCAATTGGATCCATATGTTAGGTATTATCAAGGTTTGTTAAGCTTGTGAAGAATTTTCATTGAAATTAATTCATTATTTGGGGTCAAGGGTACAAGCAAAGTATCCATATAAGATATCAAAATGAACAATTTCCAAAGGTGGTGCATTCTCTTTCCTTTTGTCAAAGTTTGAGCAGTGATAGGATTTCTAAGAGATGAATGACAACTAATATTTTATATATACTACCAACTCTATGATAATCTCTTAATAGGAAAATGCTCTAACAAAATTCAAAGATTTTAATGAACAATAACATGTACTTGGGTAAACATTTTCTGGTTTGAATTACAAACTACTAATTTTGTTGTTGTGGACAACAAGATCATAAGCAGAGTGAAATGACACTTATTGATGATGACAAGGACATTCACTCTCTCATTTTTGCATCTACTTCTACTTCAAGTATAAAGCAATATCTTTCTCTGTTAAGGTTTACCCCCTCTCATTTACTATTATTTTCATTCATATTGTTTTTTTGGGCATTTAAAGTTTCCTTGGCACTCCCATACTACAACTGTGACTTGTACTCTCTAGTCCCATTAACCTATTTTGGTCATTTATGGACATTAATGAAGTTATCTTACCTTATATCTTATTTTAAAAATACATGGCAACACTGTAATGTCCTTATATATTTGGTATGATTATTGCATCTACTATGCCATTACTTATTCCAACATATCCTCATCTTGATAAAAACAATGAGAAGTTCTAGTGCATTAAGAAAATGAATTGTGATATGTCTGCAATACCTAACTTTATATGCAAAACAAAGTAGATAAATATAATACATAGGCTTGAACTAAGCAATACATCAAAAGTCATGGAGTCATCATATGAAGCTACGATTGGATTAGGTGTTGGAAATAAGAAAGATGGTGCCTATGCACTCAAGGGGAGCAAAATGTCCTTGTCTTCCACAAAGATCTCATATTCCCCAGAGAACAAAACCCTGGGAGTAGCCTCTCAATTTGGATTGAATCTAACTTGGCCCTCCCAATGTGACAGATCCTGCAACATCTCTTGAGGTCAAAAATCCAACAATAGTAACTTTGATTAATGTTGTGATTGAGTTGCAGGGTTATACTTTCAAGGTTGTTTCTGAATTGATGTAGAAAGCCCGTCTAGCTCTAGATGTGCTAAGCCATCTAAAATGCAAGTGTTGTAATCATGTTCCTTCAAATATGAGTTAAGGAAAGTGGAAAGCTCTTTCATTCATAATCAACACCAACATCTGGCAATTTTTTATCAAGATAAATGGAAGAAACCCTAGAATTTATTATAAGGTCAAGAAATGTTTTGGAATCCTTGTAAGATCACAAGGAAAATGCATTGATCCACAGATTTATTGGCATATGGCCATGAGCAGATTATCTAGTGCCTTGGATACAAGAAAATTGGACCCCAACTTGTCCCTATTAATTTTTGTCCTAAGGGGTTTTCATCATCTACTTCAAAAATATGAAAGACAAAAAACACATCTTAAAGGATGTACCGGGTTCCCTTTTTTTGGGGAAGGTCTTGCATATTTTTTCAACCTTTGGTTTCTAGACATTGACCCTACAAATACGCCTATCTCTGCAATGCATGTATGGGTTAGTCTCCCTAATTTCCCCATACATTTGTGGGAGCCAAATGTGTTGGCATAGTGTATAACTCATTGGGAAAATCCAATCTCTCAAATGAAAGAAGAGAAGAACAATGGCTCCTTACCTTTTCTAGACTTGCATAGTGATAGAGATGGATTTGAGTAAAGAGTTCATAGAGAAGAAAATATTGGATTTGAGTAAAGGGTTACTAGAGCAAATAATATTTGAAGCTGGTCAGTTAGTTGCATAGTACCCCAAGCAAGTTGGAGGAGAGAGAAATTCAATGGGAAAGTTACAGTTTCAAAGCCCAGTTCAATAGTTATAGATCATGATGGGTTTCAAGATGTAAAAATACAAAGGAAAAAAGGAGTCAAATTGGCTCAAACCTCGATCAAAGAAAGACTACACTTCAGGTATCATTGTGGAAAATCCAGTAGCTGAAAGGCCGCCTCCATCTCTTCAATGGATCAAGGATAAATTAGTAGAAAAGATAATTGTCAGGTGATAGTCATAAGCAAAACTCAGAAGTCAACCTGATAAATATTCCCCATTCAGAGGAATCAAATGGATAAAACAATTTGACAAGGAAGAACCCCCATAAGTCTTCCTTGCCGATCAAACCCCCTGAAAAACCTCTGAATATTCTACACCAAAGGTATCCTTAAAAAGCTCCCAATCCCTATCAAGGCCAGTGCTATTTCATAGGAGCTTATCATAATTGATGGTTATTTGACTATCCTAGTTGTTTATAACAAGAAGAAGAATATAATTTTGGTATCTTGTTTAATTATCCCCTACAGGTATAGTTAGGCAAATATCTGTATTTCCTAGTTGTTTAAAAGAATTGGTTTATCATTTTGGTATCTTGTTATAATATCCACTACAGGCATAGTGGGGTGGATATTTGATTTTACTATTACTCAACACTTATAAAGATTTCTTTTTCTAGCCAAAACAAATACATGAAATGTCACAAATTATAAGAATGTTTATAAAATGTCACTTATTTGATGATGATATACAAATTGCACATAAGTTTAATTTTTTTTAAATAATCAAGGTAACCTCTAAAATCATGATTTATTTAGCCAATTTTTTTTAAGGAAGCAACATAGCAGAAAAGAAAATTCTTCAAGCCAGTTGTAGTATTATGCACAAATAGGCACTTGAAATAAATTTACATCCAACCCAAATCCACATCAACATATGTATCAACCAGATAGAAAAGAAATTCAAAATTGACCAGTACTAACACACTGTAAATTAAGCAGAGATTCATTGTACTTGAATGACACCCTTCACACGCCAAACCCCGTGCTTTAGAACTACAATATGTGAGTCATCTGGATGTAAAGATTGTAGCTCTTTCCTCACAGTCTCAATGCCTGCATTATGCTCCATCGACAACTGCATGGCAGCAATTTCTCCAGTAGCCTTGACCAATCTTCCTAAAACAACATATGAATCTCCCACATTGGCAACATAAAGAACTCCGCCACAAACCACCCCTACTAAACAGCAAGACCCAACTGTTGCAAGCTGTGGCTTTATAGGCCATGAATTTGTAACAAGAGACAAGCTGTGGAGATCCTTGTGCATAGAGAGTGTTTGCTTTTTTTCTTCACGTAGAGAGTGTTTCCTTGTGTCCTTTGAATAATCATAAGGCTTAAACAATATTTTGCAATGTATGATAAATTCAAAACTGCCATATCAATGGATTATAATATTGAGTTACATTGACAAGAAAACTAAAACGATAAACTAAAATTTAGTAACATGTACTAAAATAAACATATATATCATATAACAAAAAGAGAGATATAGTTGAAGATACCAACCTGGGTGTGAAACCATTCTTGAAAATATACTCATAATGTTACTTTCAGAAAAGATTGTTTGTGCCTCGGGAGGCCAGTCTTCTCTAGGAACCAGCTGACCCTACAAGAGGGTGTGTACAAACCAGAGAGAGAGAAATGATTGATTTTGATTAGGTCAATGACAGTCAAACACAGTACATAACTCAAAAGAAATAAAGTCACAAAAATTATAAACTTCAACCAAGTCTCAGCAGAAGAGAAGTGATTATCAGCACACCACAACTGATCACAGGTGATCAAAGTCAAGTACTCTATAAGACCAAAAATTCAACAAGGTGGTATAAAAAAATGAAGGAGGCTAAATGACCGCATTAACCACAAGTCAAAGACAAGGTACCACAAGTCTAATAATAGCTCAATCAGTAATAGGTAATAAAATAAACATATTGATCATATAACAATAAGAGAGGTATACTTGAAGATCTCCGCGTCAACATTAAACCAAAAATCAGATCTGAAGTCTGGGTACAAATATAAACAATGGTCATAAAATAAGAAAATATAAACAATGGTCATAACATAAGTGTGGGTAGTAGAAGACCCATGACCCTTAGAACCAAGGGTATGCTCCAAATGTGGCCAAGCAACCATAGTACTCTATAAGAGCAAAACTTCAACAAGGTGGTTTTAAAAAAGTTACTCAAGGAGGGTAAATGACCCCATTAAACACAAGTGAAAGATAAGGTACGACAAGACCAATCATAGCTCAATAAATGTGGGGAAGGTACAACCAGTCATATCTCTCTCAAATGTACAGCCGTTCTATATAACCTGAAAGTTCATCATCATAGTATAAGGAAGGGTGGTGGGATGCCAAATAAAAATATCCCTCATTTCTCTCTATGCAATCATGATAGCATGACATAACAGATAAGTACCTTGTACTATAGAAAATAAAATCCACCTGTGTTAACATAATTTTGATCTCTATCAACTTCAACACTCCTCTGTGGTCCATGTGCTGAAGTTAGTCCTCGAGATGTAATGGGCAGTAATCTTATAACATAATTTTCATCTCTTTCAGTAACAGTTGATAAAATAAACATATTGATCATATAACAATAAGAGATGTATAGTTGAAGATCTCCACGTCAACATTTAACCAAAGATTAGATCTGAAGTGTGGTACTATTTCTGAATAGTGCTAAAGCAACAATAAAATATTTTACAACATAATTTTGATCTCTATCAACTTCAACACTCCTCTGTGGTCCCTGTGCTGAAGTTGGTCCTCGAGATGTAATGGGCAGTAATCTTATAACATAATTTTCATCTCTTTTAGTAACAATTGCTAAAATAAACATATTGATCATATAACAATAAGAGAGATATAGTTGGAGATCTCCACGTCGACATTTAACCAAAAATCAGATCTTAAGTGTGGTATTATTTCTGAATATTTCTAAAGCATCAGTAAAATATTTTACAACATAATTTTGATCTCTATCAACTTCAACACTCCTCTGTGGTCCTTGTGCTGAAGTTGGTCCTCGAGATGCAATGGGCAGTAATTTTATAACATAATTTTCATCTCTTTCTGTAACAGTTGCTAAAATAAACATATTGATCATATAACAATAAGAGAGGTATAGTTGAAGATCTCCACGTCAACATTTAACCAAAAATCAGATCTGAAGTGTGGTACTATTTCAGAATAGCGCTAAAGCAACAGTAAAATATTTTACAACATAAATTTGATCTCTATCAACTTCAACACTCCTCTGTGGTCCCTGTGCTGAAGTTGGTCCTCGAGATGTAATGGGCAGTAATCAAATTATAAATAGTGATGATCATTGAAGTCATAATGAACATATCTAATATAAAGAGAATCAATTTTTCAGACTAATATATCTACATGTAGCACATACAGGAGTGATGATGTGTGAGAAAACACAAAATTTGAATATTAAAATACACACTAATTATAAACAAGCATACAATGACTTGTGATGACATTTAAATTTAAAATTCAAATTCTAGAAAAATAAAAGATATAAATGGGAAAATCCCTAAGAGCATCACATAATAGATAAGTACCTCATAACTATACCAAATAAAAGTTATCTATGTTACTTATTGACAATGTTTCATACTAACAACATCGATATCCATCAAAATAGAAGTCATGAATTTAAGTTGCATCTGCTTTTTCGTTGATTTATGTTTTTTTGCATTGAAAAAACTTGCTAGTACAGTATCACAATCATCAATTGGCGCAGTATTTACGGCGATATATCCTATTATTGTTTGTGTTTCCATGCCCTCATTTATGCCACTTCTTGTACGTCGTTGAGTAGGGCGTGGAGGAAGTTCTGAAGGGGTGTGAACTGCAACAATGGAAATGAGCATATATATATGGCGTTGAATTATTATTGAAATAAATAGTTCATTATTTTGATTAAAATTACAATATTTCTCTTTACCAGTCTCTGTAGATGTGAAAACTGGGGTGTTAATTGGAGGTCTAGTTGCTTCCTCTTGTAGTTCATGCTCCTGAGCTTCATGGTCTTCCATTGAAAGAAGAAAATTTATAAGTATATGTCAGGAAATATATATCTAATCACAGTAGATATTTCTATTTCCAAAGCATACATACCAGAATGGACACTATGCTCCACACTATCATGGGACATGTTCACCCCAACATCAACTTGTACTTGTTGAGTACCGCTAGAATCACCGCTGCGGTTGCATTGTTGCTTAAAAACAAACATAAATTTTTAGTTATGGGTGATATAATCAGAATTACTGAATAAACTTTAATAGTATACTACAATTAAAATACACCTGCATTTGCGTCATTAGGGAGATTGGAGTCTGCCCCAAGCTTTTCCGATGTTCAACCACACTTTTAAAACCAAACTTGAAACCAAGCTTTAGGTCTTCCTCGGTGGCAGTAGCTTGGACCGTATTTCCCTGTAATGCATGATAACACATTTTAAAATTTCCAGTATCAAAATCATATATTTGTTCAGTACTGTTAAATAAATATTCTCAACAATTAATCATTTAATACTTACGATTCTTGCTCTTAGTTTTCTATAGCCACCCTGGCCCAATCTATGTTGCCCGTGCTTTTCCATTCTAGCCTTGGTTGCTTTGGAGGTGTCAGGTAGCCTACATATGAAAATTTTGAAAAACCTTAGATATCAAAAATCTTACTTAAAACAAAAAGGAAAAAAATAATTGAGCTTATTTCAGTAAAAAGATGATATATGTTGTACCTTGCTTTGCCAGGTCGTGGTTGTCTTCCTTTTTTTTTTAGCAAGTTCTCCTTTGCATCATCTATGAGTGCCTTCCACTCTTTCTCCGGAACCATGGGAGGGCACTCATGCTTGAGGTTAGCTTGCAATCTTTCCCTATATTGGGCCCTGGTGTATTTAAAATTATCACCAGCTAACCTTGCAACAACTTTCCTGTTGAAAGTATTTCCGAACAAGTTGACCATGTGGTCCATCAATTCATCTCTCTTATTGCTATCTTGGCCATTCCACCATGTGCGAATGGTGGGGCCAAACAGATCCAAGGCTTTGTCATTCAAATGCCTGTAGAAGACATTATTTCCTGCAAAAACATGTCATACATTCATTTATAATAATTTCAACTTATGTCTATTTCAATTTCATGATTAAAATCAATAAATAAATTAATAAATACTTGCAATCTTCTGAACCTTGGTAGGAACACAAGAGTCATCCACCAGAAAGGTGAGATCTAGTGATCCGGTGCTTTTAACTCGTGCTGCTCCAGAAAAAGTTTCCTGGTCGTCTACAGTACATTCACCTCCAAAGTCATGTGGAGTCCTAGGCTCTGTCTCATCATGCTCCGGCATGGCATCATTCCCCCTCTCATCAGTGCCCGCGTCATCAATGGATTTGAGGCCAACCGCAGGAGTGGAAAAAAGACTCATTGGTACATTGCTTTTTTTTGTTGCATTGGACCATCACTTCTACCTATACCTATCTCGGCAGGTCCTTATCTAGTCACGGGTTTTAAAAATTCCTACAAACAATAAAATTTACTTTATCAGATCACTTGGAAAAATAAAAAACATAATATCAAATATGAAATCATGTCATAACTTAAAAAAATTTGTGGAGATTCCACTTACCCCATAAGATTATATTTCATCTTGCAGCTATTGAATCCTTGCCCTGTTCTCTTGTGTCAAGGGATTTTTGCGAGCCAAGGCAAGCATTTTTATGTTTGACTTTTTCAGGGCTGTTCTAAAAGTGTGCAGTGGGTCAGTGGAATATAAAATGTCTTCCTCAAACCCCTCATCACCCAGATCGGGTGCACGTGACTAAATTCATCAAACAATAATTTAAATTAAGCAATATAATTTTAACATCATTCGAATATTGATATTGTAATGAAAATTAAGTTACTATTATGCACTAACACTTACCTGACGTGGAGTTATGGCCGATGAGTGTCCACAATCAACCAGCACCGTGGAAGCAGCAGGTGCCTTTCCACAGTCCTGAATGGACCATAACACCATCATAATGTCAAAAAATGAACCAGTAATCCATCATAAGCTCAGAATAATGTGAATGTCAGTAGTGGACATTGAATGTTAACATACTGAATCGAAACATTTAGTTATTGTACGTAACACTTACCTAACGGGCCACAGAGTGTGACCTTCCATAGTCTCCCTCGGCCATGGAAGCAGCAGGTGCCTTTCCAATGGCGCCACCCTGACATAATAAATCAATAAATAAATGTTTACCTCATACCAAATATTTGTAACATAAACAAAAATGAGATATTGCATTAATATTTATTTTTACCTCGGAAGTAGAAGATACATGTTCTGCTGCATGTCGATGTGCAGACTCCTGCCACAGTTTAATGAACATGCTATCATATGGAAATATTAACAATAAGCACGGAAAAAGCGAATGCTAACATTGAAAATCGGAACATCTTGTTATTGTAGTCATATTTATTTGATATATTTAACATTTACCTGTCGAGGCGTAGATTCTGACCTTCCACAGTCACCCTAAACTATGGAAGCAACATGTGCCTTTCCACTACCTCCACCCTAATCAAACGTCAATAGTCAATAATTGAATCATAAACAAAAATGAGATATTCATAGCAGTGTAATCACCATGTAATCACATGGAAATATTCATAATAAGCATGAATAAAGCGAATGACAACAGTGGAAATCGAATGTTAACAGAAAAACGAAACATTTAGTTATTGTAGTCATGTTTAGTTACTACATTTAGCATTTACCTGATGAGGCATAGTTTCTAACGGTCCACGGTTCCCCTGGACCGTGGAAGCCACATCTATTCTATTTAAGTTGTAATCGATCAACAACTCTTCACCCGCAAGTATTGTTTTTATTGCACATACAAATATACGATGATGTTCGCATGCCTCGAATTCACAATTTGGTTGCTTATTTGTTGTCACTGTTCGTGTACTATTTATAAAGCCATCAACGTTTCTGGACGCTCTTGGTCTCCCATCAATATACATAGTCGCCCCTTTGTTTTTATTGTTTTCTGTTATTTGAATATAATTCGCGGCAACTCTATATCTCTGCATACTTCGAGTATATTGGACCAAGATCAACTAGTTATTGTATCTATATAGTGGTCCTACATACTCCATCAATTCAATTACATTGCCATAGTGGACCTTTATTCCATCCATGGAAAATAGCCCCAATCCATGTAAGGACGAAGGAGCGATGCGATACATCCTCCCATTGATGAGGAAATCTGTGTCCACTTGAGGTAGCATATTAGGTACCCATCGCTGCACTAGATGTTTATACCTCAATGGCAAATCAATGTCTCCTATGCTCTCATCATCAGAATTACACGACCCACCGTTGGCAATAAAATATTTCATGCGTCTATGAAATCTTTTCCTTATCTTTTCTGATCTAGTTGATATAAATCTGGTAGATCTAGTACAAATCGACTCACTTTCAACCTCTCGGAGTATATCTTCATCATCACTTGAGGAAGATAGATATGACAGATACCTATTTGGTGGTACCTACACTCCATAAAACAACAATAAACAAGACGATGCTTTCTCTCTTCTTTGAAAGTACACATTTACTTAGTTAAACACATTTACTTCCCTCAAATCTGAGGCTTAGGAGGGACATGCCGAACCCTAGTGGATGTAGTGTTACAAATCTCAGCTGAATTGTTTGGTATTGGGAGGACGATTTGTGGCAGGAAGAGACCAAGTTACAGTGCCATAACAAGCTGTCCATACTACACCACATTCATCACTGTAGGATGTGAGCTCTTTTGTGGACTAAGTTTGCATATTTGGGGGTATTTTTCTCTTGTGGGTAGAACAAAACCACCGGGGACAACAAATTAAGGAAGTTAACTAGTATATCACCCAGTTTGGGTCCTTCCAACACTGCTGGGCATATTATTGGCAGCCTACCCTCTTTCTTTGAATGGCATATTTTTGGCATCCTACCCTTCATTTTTAAATTTACATGCTGGTATTTTATGCTAATGCATATGAAAACTATTTGTTAGTGAATGGTTTGGAAAAATCACTCAACTAAGAAAAATTAATTGACTATATCATCCCAACAAACCATAACTACAGTAAAAGGGTCCACTCAGGATTACATTGCAGCAGTGTTTGCAACTGTTTCATGTCAATACATCTTAACCAAATAATCAGTAAAATACTACAACAGAGAATGCAAAATACATCAGCTAACTTAGGTGAAATATTACACCTTACACATGTTGCAAATTTCAAATTCATGCAAATTGGCACTCAAATGGCCATGAGAAATTTGATTTTCAAAAACTATTTTTAGACATTATGTGTATATTGATTTTCCGACTATGTGTCAAAGAGGATTTTTTAGAAACTAACTAGTGTTGAATTTTTCAGCACTTGATAATGAAATATGCATTCAAAGATTTAATTTCTACAGTTAACATAGCAGATCTTCATAAACAAAGCATTGTATAAAAACTCATAAGTGTAGGCATTGCCTATCATGAGATAAGATCAAATTAGCTGAAAACTAATAGTTAGATCTACATAAATAGTAATATTGAATTCAGGACAACATACCAGAAATTTGTTGAAGCAATCACATTCTATGTTTTCAGCTGTGGAAAAGAGAAATTACACAGCTTGGTATACACACATCCTTCTAACTCAAAAATCATATTATCATACAGTAGCAGAATCAATCTACTACTCTAGCTCACTTTAGCAGAATCCCTCTACATGTAAGATTCTCACTCAGAAATCACTATTACACAGTAGTAGAACCACTCTACTAACTCTATCTCACATTATAGCAGAATCCTTTTACAAAAATTGAGTGAGCTAGAACAACTGATGTAACACAATCTGCTAGCATATTAGAAATTTGTAGATGTAATCACATTCTATGTTTTTATCTATGGAAAAGAGAAATTACACAACTTGGTATACACACATGCTTCTCACTCAAAAACCATATTATCATACAGTAGCATAATCAATATACTACTCTATCTCACTCTAGCATAATCCCTCTACATATAAGCTTCTCACTCAAAAACCACTATAACACAGTGGTAGAACCATTATACTAACTCTAGATCACTTTATAGAAGAATCCTTCTACAAAAACAGAGTTATCCAGAACAACTGATGTAACACAATTTGCTAACATACTAGAAATTTGTAGATGTAATCACATTCTTTGCTTTTAGCTATGGAAAATATAAATTACATAGCTTGGTATATCCCCATACCATGATCAACAATCTTTGACTTACAAGTTTTCATTCTGCTGGCTCAAGATCTATTAGACCACTAAACGGATGGAAAGATATTTTAAATTGTACATGCAATTTGAAGGGTAACAATTAGCATTATGCCCGCCTTGGTACTTTATCTGATTAGGCTAATGAGGGTACTAGTTTTGAAATGAACCAGCTAAGTAAAACACGAACCATTTGAATTTACTTTGAGAATGCTTTAAAATGAAACTGAAGAATAGTATATATGCTCGACTGACTGAGACATGATGATAAATGATGAATAATTTGTATGCTCGACTGACTGAGATACTAGAATGAATGATGTAAATATTTTATATAGTGCAACGCTACTAATGTGGGCTTGAGTGTGTGCAGTGGCAGGTAAGACGATATACCGACTGACCCACAATGGAATTTTAGGGGTCATAAGAACGGAAAGAACACATAGGGGTACGACGACTGATTGTCAACCTTGGATTAGCAATCCACGCATGACTGAAGCCATTTCAGCTCACCCGGGGAAGCGTATGCCATACAGGCAATGCCATAATGATTTGGTTGCGTACGATGAGTTGAAGGGCGCGCAATAAGGAGAGCCTTATCCCTCAACATCCCTTAGTCTCCAAAGAGCATAGTTGAGAGATTGCGGTAACGGTTCCCAGTCGCTACGCAGTACTCCCCATAAGAAGGAAGAAATGAAACTGTTAGAAAGGCCCGCCGAAGAGGCACCTGGGCAAGAGAAAGATAATTGTTATTTAAAATAAAGAAATCAAAAACTCGTCAAAAATAAATTCAGGTGAATTTAAACTAAGAAGACAAATACCAGAAAACTTATTCATTATTCTTTTGTTTAAAAATAAAAAATTTTAGTTTAGTCAAAACTATTTTATTTATCTACTCTATTGAAGGAATAGAATAAGAAATAAAAACTAGAAATTCCTATGAAAGTTCTCTTAGATTTGAATAGTAATAGGAGTTAACTTCAAGTGAGAATATTCTAGTAAAAGATAAAAAGAATTAAGGAGAATATTTATATTATATGTTATTTAATAAAAGAAACATTTGTCTTTTATAAATTTCATTATCAATTAAATAAAAATAACAAATCTTTTTATTTTTATTTTACTAAAAAGGTTTTTAGTAAATTATTTGAGAAACAAAAGAAGAGTAGAACTCTCCTACACTTAACTCCCACTGATTTAGGGAATTAGGTGCACATTGAAGACATTGAGACACATGTATTTGAGAATAATAGAAATTAAAATATTAAATTAAATTAAATATGTGCATGGACAGACACATGGCACACAGGCTTTTGCTATATAATGAGGGAGGAGAATGAGAGAAAGACATCTCTTGCTCCCTAATGCTGGATGGTCATCATAATCTCGGATTATGTTATGATCCTTGGAGTTGGGATTAGCCGGAACGGGGATTGGGAGATCATTTCGGGAGGCTAGCTTGTGTGTTCTTATGACCCCATTAGCTCGGGGGTTCGGGGTGAAGGAGAGTAACTCCGATACGGTAGGGAGGTCAACCGAGGGGTCACTCGGTACTTCGTTAGGAAATTGGATTGGATCGTGCGAAAACAACTTCGAGGACTCCATCGATTTGCTGTACCAACAGTCAAAAAGAGGTTTGAAGTATTTAGTTTATTTATTTTTCTAACTCTTGTTGTGGAACGAATAAATCTAGGTATATAGTTTTACTTATTGACATTCATGTACTGGAAGTTCTGAAATTAATTATACTTATATGTTCAAATTCCGTAGAAGTTTTTTTTTGGGGGGAACTCGAAATGGGGGTCCCTACATTTGGTATTAGAGCAGGTCGAGCCTTGAGAGGGAACGACGGCGGAATTGGAGCTGCGACGTCAGAGGAATTTCGCCTCTGCCTAGAACAGCTATTCTACAGGTTCTAGTTTACTAAATATTTTATATTTACTTTTCTGCTATGAAACTAGTAAACAAATATTTCATTTTCTGAGATCTATGAATTTCCATTTTAAGTTTCTGCTATAAAATTGGTACACGGTATAATTATTTCCTGAGTCGATGAGTAAAAAATAAAAAAAATAAAAATTGAGATTTACTTGTGATTTTCGATTGCCGTGTTAGCATTGTAATTTTTGAGATCTGTTTATGACTTCCGATCTCTGTGCTAGTATTGTAAATTTCTGAGAATAACTTATGACTTTCGATCTCTGTATTAAACATTGCAAATTTCTGAGATTTACTCATGACTTTCGACCTCTGTATTAACCTGGTAAATTTTTTATATCTATTCATGGCTTTCGATCTCTGTGTGACTTACAAATGACTTCTGAGATGCCGAAAGTGTATTTATTTTAAATTACAACAATATGCAGCGAGATCTTGGATCAATCGATGTCAATTTCTGCATTCGTATCTGAGCTATCGCATTTCATATGATTAAATTTGTTAAAGGCCCTGATAGATGCTAGATCATAGAGGATATTAATGTGTGGATGAAAAGATACTATGTTATTTATATTTCTAGAATAGTATGTGTAGATGAAAGATACTTCTGGTTTATAATTCATAAGTCAAGTTATAATTCATAAATTATGTTAAGGAATGGTATGAATTAGATAAAAATATATATTTCATAATTCATTTTACTTTTATATTTCATATTTCATTTATGATGAAAAGAGGATGCATTAGTATATTTATAATTCATTAATAAAATAGTATGTATAGTTGAAAGATACTTTATTTGTTTATAATTCATAAGTCATGTTAAAGAATGGTATGAATTAGATAAAAAATATATATTTCATAATTCATTAATAGAATAGTATGTGTAATTGAAAGATACTTTATTGTTTATAATTCATAATTCATGTTAAGGAATGGTATGGATTAGATGAAAATATATGTTCCATAATTCATTTTACTTTTATATTTCATGTTTCATCTATGAATTAGATGGAAAGATGATTGCAATTAGTATATTTCATAATTCATTTAAGGATGGTATGAAATAAATGAAAAGAGAAGGTACTTTTGTATTTCATATTTCATTTATGAATTATATGAAAAGATTAAGCATTGTCTATATTTCATAAATAATTATGGGATGAGATGAATTAGATAAAAAAAGGGTTAAGTATTGTTTATGTTTCACACTTCACATAAGATATGATGGGAAAATTTTAGTGGAGAATCTAGATGAATATGAGAGGATTACATATGCATGAATAAGCTAACGCGGGGCACTTGAAATGATCGATAATGCATTGGTTGTCTAATATATATGTGTGTGTGTGTGTGTGTGTGTGGGATGAGTTATAAGTAAGTGTTATAAAACTAAAAAGATGTATTTGGGGTTAACATCCTTGTTTGTCTTAGATAGGATGAGTAAAACACGAGTTATACCTATACGTAGGAAATTGTTACAAGGTAAAGATTTTAATCCTATTTTTGTGTAGAAAGACAAGAAGGCTAGGTATAATTGATAGGTAGTTGCATCATGTGTAAGTTTCAGATTTTATACTTATTAACTACTTGAAATGTTGTGCGTCTTTTTGAAAAAAAAAAGAAATTATGTAACATATTTCCATCAAATATGGTAGTTTTTATTAAGTTTTAAACTTTCCAAAATTTAGTGGAATCAAGGGGTTGTCAGAGGGAAAATTTTCTAATACCGGGCTTAGTCATTAGGAGAATTTATTAAATGTTAGGGAATTGATGATTTTTAAAATTAACAAGACACCAAGATGATCAGATGGACGATATTTTGATAGATTGTCGAGGAAGTGAAATGGGCTTAAAATTTGAAAAGAAAGGTATTGATGTTGATAGCATGAGGAACTGAGACCAATGCCACTAATTTGTCTAGCATAACAATGTTGAACGAAAAAGTACAAAATCAACGTGATTGAGACAACAATAAAATAAGAATTCTCAATTAGGAAAGTCCACCGAAAAGACCAATTGAAGACGATTTTAGTAAAACAAGGTATGGAGACAATTAATTCAGTGAAAGGAACGTAATGAAGCTAACAATAGGACATGGTCAAACCTTGATGAAAAGATGACTAGCCCTCGATATAGAACTTGATAAGGCTAAGGAAAACACACTTAGTGCGACTTGATGAGATTGTCGATGTAGTCCTATGACAATAAAAATGATGAAATAAAGTAGGGATGTGTTAAGCTCATTGACTTAGACATGATGTTACTAATAAAAGGACTAAGAGTTAATTTTCAATATGTTTGACTAAGTCACTAAATTTCTACAACTCGAACCCTATCTTATTGAGAACCAACATTATTAAAACATTTGGAGATTTGGAAGTAGTCTTTTGGAATTTAGTTTTTGAAATATTTGAGGGTCTCTCTCTCTTGATTTGTTAAAAATGTGACCATGTTTTACCCATATTCAATTCACAGAATATGTTATGATGTTTATTGTGAGTAAAGATAAATATTATAGAAAAAAAAGAAAAGAAAAAATAAATAAATAAATAAAATAAAATTTCAGGGATGTCTAATGTGGTAAAGTATTGCGTACAGGGATTATGTCATTATTGATACCTTATAGAAATATAGTTATTTTACCATTTCAAAATGGAAAGTTTATGTAAATAGCGTAGTCTTCCTATTTAAGAAAAAGATAAGAGTTTTTATAATGGAATATAACTACCACTATAAAGGTAAGTATGTATGTGAGTAGTTATACATGTGTGAATGAGTTTATTGTTACAATATGTCTTGTTAGTAAAATAAGCATTATGTATAGGGGATTGTAAATATACGTATCGCCAGATATAGTATTGTATATTAGAGTAAAAAGAAAAAAGGAAAAAAAAAAGAGGGATAGATTGCGGGATATTAGAATTAAAGATCATGGAATAGATTGGGATCCAAGCTGACCATATGTTAGGTTGTTTCTATAGTCAGATAAATCTACCTCCTTCATTGAATAAGAATTGATTTCCAACATTTTGAGCAATTGAATCGTAATTTCAGATATTGTTTAAAATATATGATAGTTATACGTAACCATATAAAAGGAAGTTGGAATTGAAGGTTTTTATCCCTTATGTTGAAATGTGTTAGTGCTTTAAGGATTTTCGTAAATGATGTACTTAATAGTTTTGTTGAATGGAAAGAATTTGTCGTAGACGATTTCAATCCCGGTTACAATTAGCGATGTCAAGGGAGAACTGCTGTGGGGATTGTTACACTATGAAAGGTACGATTTAGGGATATTATCAATTATGCGATTTATACTTATATGAGGGTAGAAAAGAAGAAATGAAATTTTATTATCAATTGTGGTTATGTTGAAGAAATGAATGTGAAAAGAAAGTTAAAACTCACCATGGAAGCACATGAGACTTAACTTCGGGACGAAGTTTTAATAAGAGGGGGTGTATGTAATGCCCGCCTCGGTACTTTAACTGATGAGGCTAATGAGGGTACTAGTTTTGAAATGAACCGGCTAAGTAAAACACGAACCATTTGAATTTACTTTGAGAATTCTTTAAAATGAAAATGAAGCATAGTGTATATGCTCGACTGACTGAGACATGATGATAAATGATGAATAATTTGTATGCTCGATTGATTGAGATAATAGAATGAATTATGTAAATATTTAAAGTTATTAGGACCTATCCAATGTAATATTATATTTGAAGAGACAGAATTATGGGATAATTACATTTCCAGTTTGGTGGGCCCATCGAAAAATTAATTTTTAATTGTAATTAATTGTATGTTTGTGCAAACCCAAAAGGATGAATTTTGGGTAGTCCAAAGGTTGGGGTAGTCGAAGTGATAGCTCATATAGAGACAAAACCCATTATACTATAAATATAGGAAGCGCGAACATTGAAAGAATACTTTTGCTAGCATAATAGAAGCTGAACACATTTTGTAAGATAACTATTTTTCTGCTAATGAAAAGGACCTGTTTGCTGGGAAAAGATTGCACATAAATGTTTTGCGTGGAATGAAAAATTTGGAAATATTTCCTCTTTCATTCGTGACTCATACTGTGAGATTGTTCTCAATTTATTGAACTACTTCAAATGGTGATGAATGATTTCCTTATCTATGCAAATGTTTATGTGTTAATAGAGTAATAAATTGCTTAAATTTAAACTAGAGTTATCTTTAGTATCTTTTCTACTGTGAATGCGAATACTTTGTCTGAACAACTATTTGTTGGATTTGTATGAGCACTTTTAGATTATTACTCTTATTCAAATTTTCTCCTTGCAAGGATAGATTATGTTAGTGTAGTATATGATTAGATAATTGATAAGGTAGGAGTGGTAAGACGAGAGGTAAGAACCTACGCATCGCTAGTGTGGTTTCTACCTATCAATTATATGCATTAGTTAGGAAGCACTTGCATATTCATACCTTTAAAGCAAAATATAAACGGTGGGTCGGGCCGCAACCAGTACATAACTAAACAAACACACCTACGGTAGCCGGACCGTTAACCGAATGGATTCCCCATACCAAACAGTGAATAATATAATTGGGATTATTCATTGGGGAGAATCCCTACTGTCGATGTTGAGATTTTATGGGCATCAACACCCCTTTAGTCTCCTGTATCGATATCCACTTCACTCTAATGACTATCTCCCTTATCGTTATCCACATCACTCGCATAGGGTTTTGATACCAGGTCTCCCCTATTTCTCAAGACCAAGGGGTTTTGATGACAAGTATCCCTTGTTTCTTTTGATGCTAGGTCTGCCATATTCCTCAGGATAAGGTTTCTATTCCAAGTCTCTCTCATTGCTCAATCCTACACAGTCTAGGTTCCAAGTCTCCCTTGTCCTTCGGGCCCATGGGGTTTCTATTCCAAGTATCCATTGTTTCTCGGGTTCATGAGGTTTTGGTGCCAAGTATCCCCAGCCACTTTCAATTCCAGGTCTCCCCTATCACTTGGGTTGTGGTTTTGATGCTAGGTATACCCTATTACTTAAGCATGCGAGGTTTCGATGTTAGGTATCCCTTATCACTCTTGATGTTAGGTATTCCATGCTAGGGTTTCAATTCCAAGTCTCATTGCATGTGAGGTTGTGTACTTTTCCTCACCTCTTCGATTCCCTCACAATCCGAAGCAGGTATCCTTTCAAGAGATCAAGGAATCAAAGAAATAATTCCACTGTAAAACCATCCATTCCCGAGATTTTCCCTTTTTGAAAGGAATGTAGAATGGAGGTTAATTCTTCCTTTGAGACTTCCTTTCTCAAGGATTCATTCATTTTTTTTTCAATATCATGTGAGCCAATAAATGGATGGTCAACGTAATTCTTCTCTTCATTTGACACTTTTTATTTCTCTCTTGCATCTTCTTCATATTCTTCATGAACACATTCTTTAGGAAAAATATGCTTTACAGACCTTCCTCTTGGTTCAAATCTAACAACAAATGATCAACCTACTCTACCAGGCACTAGTGAGTAAATACTTGCTCAGATTGACTTGGAAGTACATAAGGATTTGTATTTGGATCATATCTAGTCGTATTAATCATGGTAAATCTTTTCATAACTAATGTGCATCGATGCATTGTGTTACGCAACACATCAATGTAAATATCAAATAAAAAATCCAAACATTATTAAAAACAATTTTAAAAAAAGAAGATAGTGGTGCTTACATAACCTATATACACACTAATGTGTACAATACCATGCACATTGAGTAAGGATATAATTTCATTTTTTTTGTCAATGCATTCAATTAATTTAAAACACCAGTGCATAACCCTATCATGCACACTAATGTAGGTATTTTTATTTATTTCTGAATATCAATGTTTTTTTCGAAATAATTATTATTAGTGTGCCAAATAGATTAAATGACACCAATGCATAACCCTACCATCAGAAATAAGGAAGGTTAAAATATTTTACAAAAAATATTGACATTTTTTCAAAAAAATCCTTCTCAATGCACCAAATTGATTTAAGAGAACTAATGTGTAACCCTACCACATGCATTTTGCTAGGGATATAATTTAAAAAAATCTTGTAGATGCCACAAATAGATTTAACTACACCAATTTGTTATCTAACCACACATATTGAGGTGGGCTAAAAACATTTTATAAAAAAATTATTGATTATTTTGAAAATATTTTTTGATTGGAATGCCATATAGATTTAACAACATTGATGTATAACCCTACCACATGCACTAAGGTAGGTTGAAATATTTAAGAAAATATTGGCCATTTTTCAATAAAATATTTTAAGTATGTGAGATATATTTAATAACATCAATGGGTAACATTACCATACACATAGATGTAGATAAAAACTATTTAAAAAAAAATATAATTGGTGCACACTATACCTATGCATGCACTAGTGCATTGTGAAATAGTGCACATCACAATAGAGTTAAAATAAAAATACCAAACCTACTTTTCATTCATTTCTTCACACCCATAAAAGTATTGGCACTATGCATCCCCTTATGATCAACCCATAGTCCAATGCTTCCAAATTGCCAAAATTCTTGATTCCTTCGCTTCCATGATGGACTTGAATTCATTTCCGGTAATTTTGGAAATGGTACCAAATTTGCATTCATTTTCTATGCAAAAGCCACGACTCCTTGATGGAGAAAAATATAGGTAAATTGATTGTTATTCCTTAATTTACATTTTCAACAGTTTAAAATTTAAAATTACCCTTTAATTTGATTGTTTCTTAAAAAAATTGGAACTTTTTTCCTTTTACGTGGTCCTAGTTTTTGGCCAAAATTGATGATCAATGATTACAAAGGTTTTTTAGAAAGAGGTTCTCTAATCCATTATAAGTGCATTAAAAAAATATATATTTAACATGAAATAATTTCGAGTCCACAAATGAATGTACATATGCACTAGAAGTGGTCCTATAAGTAAGATTAGGCACATTGCACATCCTTGGTAACAATAATAAGGGATAGTGGTTCACATCTCAATTAATAAAGGCACCAGAGTGGCCCACATCGACTAATTGTTCCTATATAGGATGCACCAATTTAGGGTGCTTCCAATAATCCTAAGCATACTAAACAATTATAAGATTTCACATGCAAATTTCCCACTCTTTTGTGTGCTGATGAATGTAGAAATTCATTAGAAGCAATGCCCCTTGTAATATTCGATGCACAATAAAGATTGGGTAACAATGCTAAGGGTTGGACATGTGTGTATTGATAACTAAGTGCACCAACATGGTGTTTTCCATCATTTGTATCATGTCATAGTTATTGGCGTGGTAAAAAATATTTTGGTGCACAGAATACGATGCATTTACATAAATAGGGCACACAAATATTTAAATCGCAAATATAACCAATAATATTTTTAAATCTTATTGCACTAATCGGTGTAGTGAATTATTCAGTAAGAGCATCGATTCTAATGCAGTGCACTAGAGTTTTTGATGTTCTCATGGAACTTTAGCACACTATTAGCGATGCGTTTACTTAAAATGGGCATAGTAGTTAGTTTTACACATGTTTTATGCAAAAAAATTGAGTTGAGTATTTTATTTTGTGTTAGTTTCTCTATGACTTATGAGCCTAACCTGTGGTCTCAAAAACTGCAACCCAATTGGATCTAAGCCATCAAAATCACCCAGGGATCACACCCAGACTGAGCCACACTAACACTTAACATGGATGTATTTTTAAGTGTCTTCTCTTTGCTACCTTGCGGGGTTCAAAATCGGGTTGCCATGTAGAATGAGGCCCATCAAAACCAATCGTGCTAGCAACATTTGACAAATTAAGTTGAATATTCAATGAATATTACACATGGAAATTTAGAATAGATTTCTTATTTTATAGATATATTAATTTTCTAATGAGATTTTAATGTGAATAAGGGACAATCAACCATAGAAACCACATGTCAACCCATATACCTTTGTTCATATATGGGAGCCCTAGGAGAGGGAGAGGGATATGTTCCGTCATTCTGTTACACCTTTGACATGTAACCTTTTAAGGGATGTTGGCCTACTCAAATTTTATGGATAGCTTAAATCCCTTGAAGGGAACTCATACTTATTGATGTAAAAATTGTTGTGGTTATAGAGACAAATTTGCAAATTTTCCATTAAGATTTTCTAAATATTCTCTTATAATTGACAAAATTGGTGAATTTTTCATCATGAATTGTTTCAAAATAGCTTGTTTCTTCAAATGGATATTTTTTCTTATTAACAATTCTTTCAGAAATTGAAATTTGAGCGATTATATGTATTTTTTAGACTTGTTATTTTTTTTTTCATTTTCAAATCTTCTAAAGAAATGAATTTTATACTTCTTTTTGTTAAATTTAATGCAGTTGCGAGACCCATTCTTAGGGAGGATGGTACCCTAGTCAATTAACTAGGGTTCCCGGTCAGTTAACCAGGAAGAGTATGTCTCTAGAAGGTACCCTAGGGCCCCCAACAGTCTCCTGGGGTTCTTGGTCAGGGACCAAGCAGGTTGATGCCATGGAAAAGTCCCTAGCATGTGGCTAGGTCCCCTATTTGTCTCTAGGGTATTATGGCATGGGACTAGACAATTTCTTGGTCACGAGGACCAAGAATATCCTACAGGTTGAGACAGTGACATCCTAGTTTGGGACCAGGCAGAATCTTGGTCTAGGACCAAGTAGTTCTCGTAGGTACATACATGGTCAGTCAACTAGCTGGATCTTGGTCATTAACTAAGATGATGATGTGTGATGACCTCCTATCCTAAGTCTTCGAGATGGTTGAGCTTGATGGTCTTCTCAAGGGACTAGCCACCCCTTGATGGAGCCACTAGAACTTGACCTTAGGAGCAGTCTAGAGGACCACAGGATCACATCATCCAATGTTGACCTTCCTTATATAGTGATGATGAACTTTCAATTAATGTATGGAACACTTGTACATTTGAGAGAGAGATGTATGGTTGTAATCCCACCTTGGTTTTTCACCCTTGGTCTTCCCACCTTGTTGTTTTGACCTTGTGGTTAGAAGGTTTAACACCTTGTGTTGTTTACCACCCTATCTTGTGTTTAGAAGGGTTGTCTACCCACCTTGAGTTGTCTTGACTCTTACCACTTTGATGTTTTTGGTCTTATGGGTAAAAGGGTTTTTTACCCACCTTGTTATTATACCTTTTGTCCTATGGGATGTGGGTCATGTACCTTTCCTTGTTTGAATTGTGTTGGTGTGGTCTTGCGATGAGTACTTGTTGGTCCTTGTGCTAAGACACCCTACCCTTAGCCATGACATTAGTACCCTCACCTGAGAATATTATAATATTAATTTATTTATTATATGTGTGTTGACCTTCCTTAAAGTATGATAGTACCCACTCCTAAAGTTATTTTATATTCTAATTGTCGGTACCCTCCTTAATTAATGGATCTCTAACTCAAAAAAGAATGACCCTTCTAGAAGTCATTAAGAATCTATAAAATGAAGTCTAATCCCTCATTGAAGATCATCATTATCACACATTTCATGTCTGATCTGAATGGGACTGATGCAGGTTGACGTCAAGGGTTTTATGCTCCTAGTGTTTTCTTAAAAAATTTGTTGCTGCCATTTGTGACTAAGCCGTGGTCCTTTGAAGGTTTTCCTGCTACCCTATGAGCTTGTTTGAGGTATGATATGCTAGCCGTGAGCTCATTTGAGGCCTGATTTGTTGATCCGTGGCCTGTTGAGATTTTGTTGAGGTATGATCTGCTGAGTCGTGGCCTGTTGAGGGTTTGTTGAGGCCTGATCTATCTTACCATGACCTGCTGAGGTTTCCTTGAGTCCTAATTGATGAGGTCGCAATCGCCGGTGGCTTGCTTTGACTGTGTCATGGAATTTTGATGTATGCAACAGCTTGTGTGAGGGTTTATTATAGAGGCTGCATCCCCTTGTTAACTGTTTTGTGATCAGACTATTGTATTTTGTGGAGGCCGCATTGCTAGTAGACTGTTTTGTGGACAAGGCTATTGTCTTGTGTGGAGACCACCAACCCTTGTTGACTTATATTGGGATTGAATGCTAAGTCCGTGGAATGTTGTTGCTTGCCTTGGGTCAAAACTATGTGTGAGACTTAGTTTTAGTCAGATCTATGTGTTGAGATTTAGTTGGGGTTAGATTTATGTGCTGAGACTTTGTTGGGGTCATATCTTTTGTGTTGAGCCTTGCTTGTGGCTAGATCTATTGTGTTGACCCTTGCTTGGGGCTGCCACTGTTATTTGACTGTTAATGACCACCACTATTGTCTTTATATCCTTATCTATTTGACTATTCTATAGCTTATTACATATCTCTCTCTCAGGTTTGTACTAACCCTAAGCTAAGGTTCAGATTGTTCCTATTGATTGACTTGGCTCCAAGAGGCACAGTCTATTCTGAAAGTTAGTTTTTCTAAGTATAAAAGGAAGGGTCTAACACTCTAGGTAAGTATTTTGATTTGTTCATTTTTTTATTATAAGTTAGTTATACTACTGCTGTTGATTACATGTTACTGAAGATTTCAACTTTAACACAGGTACCTCCTCGGGAGTGTTAGAGTTGAAAGAGATGAAAAATATGTTTTAAATTTATCTTGCTTAGTTATAATTGTACTATTTTTCTTGGGTATTAGTTTTTTACATTTATTTTTGCATTAAAGTATAAGAATTTTTAATATCTACTTCAAATCCTAACTAAACCTTAAATTTAATACTTTTCAGTATACATAATTTTTTTTTTGGTCTCGGAGTAAGACCTAAAATTGCATTCAATTGGCTAAGAGCTCATCTTACTTGAATGTAAGGAAATAGGTTGATGGCCCAAGACCTAGAGGCAACTACCAGGAGTGGAAGTCTACCTTATTACAGACCACCAATGGGGAATTTTAGGTGGCTCCTTGAATAACAATGATGAATCAAAGTTACATTTGTGGATAGCAACTAATGATGGTTGTCCTTGCTACCAATTTGACAACTGAGTTATGGTAGGCTTTGGCATCTTCAAAAAAAATAATCTATTTTTTTCCATTAATCACATTTTACTCTATTTTATATACTTTAAATTTTTTAATGTCTTTTTAAATATAAATATAAATAAATTAACAAAATATTTTTTTTTTTAAATTCAAACTAATATATGCAAAATATTTTTCCTTTCAAATAGAAATAAACCAAATATATAACCAAACTTTAATTGAAAAAAAAAAACAACTAGCTAGACATCCCTTAAAATCATTAAACCAGAAGAAAAATACAAGCAAACAACCCATCTATTTTCCTTAACCCCTCCCACATTCCTTTTTTTCTTGTTTTCCTTCCTTTCCGTACATGTTCCCAATCTCATCCCCCTTATACTCTACCAACCATCACTCCATACATTCTCTCCCACTAGCATTACCTTTCCATTCCACTAACCCTCCATTTCCCTTACTGCTACTCACCGTTACCTTCCCATTCCACTAACCCTCCATTTCCCTTACTGCTACCAATTTGACAACTGAGTTATGGTAGGCTTTGGCATCTTCAAAAAAAAAATCTATTTTTTTCCATTAATCACATTTTACTCTATTTTATATACTTTAAATTTTTTAATGTCTTTTTAAATATAAATATAAATAAATTAACAAAATATATATATTTTTAAATTCAAATTAATATATGCAAAATATTTTTCCTTTCAAATAGAAATAAACCAAATATATAACCAAACTTTAATTGAAAAAAAAAACAACTAGCTAGACATCCCTTAAAATCATTAAACTGGAAGAAAAATACAAGCAAACAACCCATCTATTTTCCTTAACCCCTCCCACATTCCTTTTTTTCTTTTTTCCTTCCTTTCCGTACATGTTCCCAATCTCATCCCCCTTATACTCTACCAACCATCACTCCATACATTCTCTCCCACTACCATTACCTTTCCATTCCACTAACCCTCCATTTCCCTTACTGCCACTCACCGTTACCTTCCCATTCGTCTAACCCTCCCTTTCCTTTCATATTTCCCTTAATACCACTCCCCACATATTTCCTTTACCGCCACTCCCTTCTCATACCCACATATTCGCCTCATCCACATCTTCCTACTACCCCTTCAAACATATTACCTTGACGAGGATGAACTCAAAAACATCCCTTTCTATGTTGACGAGGACTCACATAACAAGGTGACAAGTTAATGTTTGAAACCAACATCTTGGTTCATGTTGTTAGTATCCCCATCAGGGTAGTATTGGAATATCATGGGATAATACATCAATCATTTTTATTAAGATTAAAAAAAATAAAAATAAAATTTTAATTGAATATGGTTTAATGTCTCATATAAAATGATTATGTCTTAATAATTATATTAAGAATATAATTATAAAGTGAATTAATTAAGTAATAAAATTATTACGAGCTATTAATTTATAGTTATTTGTAATATTTCACTTGTGTAAAGTTATTAGGATTTAATACTTAATTATATAATAGTTAAAAGTTATAACTTAGGTCAGCTGGTTGTAATCGTTAATTATAAAGTGAATTAATTAAGTAATAAAATTATTACGAGCTATTAATTTATAGTTATTTGTAATATTTCACTTGTGTAAAGTTATTAGGATTTAGTAATTAATTATATAATAGTTAAAAGTTATAACTTAGGTCACAAGGTGGTTGTAATCGTTAGTATTTAAAAGTCGTAATTTTTAGATAGTATATAATAGTTATTTTATATATTATTATTATTATATTGTGTATAAAACTATTTAAATATATAATTTTAAATATTTGCAACTAAATAATGATAATAATAATAAAAATAAAATAAGATAACATTTAAGTTAGATATTAAACTGGTGTATGTGATCTTTTTATTTGCGGGATAAATAATTTCTATTTGAGGGTTAGAGTCCATTTGAACTTATAACTTCTTAAGAGAAAACACATGCTCTTAACCTTGAATAACTCCTTGAGTGCAATACTTGAGCCACCTAATCCTAAGCTCTAAAGTGTTTAGTTTAAGTCTCATATTTACTTTTTACTTTGTATTATTCTTTTTTGTTTATGGCTAATAGAATATTTATTACATTTTACTTTGTATTATTTTGTTACTCCACAAACACTTTAAAGTCTCATATTTACTTTTTACTTTGTATTATTCTTTTTTGTTTATGGTCGCCATAATATTTATTATTTTTACTTTGTATTGTTCTTTTTTGTTTACTTTGTATTATTTTGTTACTCAACAAACTCGACAAACACTCGACACATGTTACAAGATCTCCCTGGACTGTAGAGCTCCTCTCAACACAATAAAATTTTATTAATATAATATAATTTATAATAATATTCAAATTCATTAACAAAATAATAAATTACATACATGAAAGTATAACTTTCCATTTTTTTTAACATTAAAAAAACATATTTGAGAGGATGGGTTTGTTTTCAATTATAAACTCATTACTCCATCCATTGTGGTGGTCAAGCCAAGTGTTAAGGATAAGTATAAAGGCAAATTGTTGAAGAGTATATGAGTTTAGCTATATTTTGATAAGGTAATATAAGCTTATGGGATTTATGGGTTGCTTTATATGGGAGATGGTGATTGCACAAAGAGTAGCGATATGTTTACAATTCAGTATGGGGGAGATGTTGTGATGTGATGTGATGTAATAAAAAAATAAATGATAATAAAAATATAAAAAAAAACATGTCTATTAGAAAATTAAAAATATATTATGCTAATAGAATCATCATGACTATTTTTTGAATTTTTGTATCTTAAATTTTTTCACATCAAGAAAATAATTACACATCAAAAAATTGAATCTCTCTTGTGCTTAATAAATCAAGGTTTAAGATGGATCTATGCTAATTTTTATAATTTCAACATAGGAATAACCTTAACCACTTTAAGGTTAACTTTCTTGTTAATTATTGCAAAATCCAAGTTTTTGGAAACTTACTTTTGATTATTAAATATGTGGTGGAGTTTTTTTTTTTAATTTCATATTACAACTTTTGTTAAATAAAATTTTAAATATGTCATTCGATTAAATTTATTTTCACCATCGAAACCGACTATCTTTTACTTAACTTTATTTCTATGAGTTTGATTAGTTTGCAAACTATAAGAACTATATACTATGTGGAAGACTATAACTATAGGACTTTATTGATGATCTCTTGATTATGTTGCCATCCCAAATGGTACACATTCTCGTTTACTATTTTATCTCGTTTGATAACAATATGTCGATGCAATTTTGTTTTTAATTGATATATAGTTCATGGTACGGAGGATACACTCTTATATAAAGGTAGACCTGTTTTAAAGTCTTGAAAATGATTTTGGAATTTTATTTAACATTTAAAGAACGTAATTTTGTTTATTTTAATAAAATTATTATGTTTTAAAAAAATAAGTATAAACTTTTTATGGCATGAGATTCAATAAGTTGAATAATAGCCTGAGAAACTTTATAAACAAAAATTATATAATAAATAAATGAGATTTTAAAAAGTTTCATAATAATTGAATAATGGCATGAGAAGCTTAAAAACAAAAATTACATAATAAATCAATGAGATTTTAAGAAGCTTCATAATAGCATGGGATTCAATAAATTGAATAATGGCATGACAAGGTTTATAAACAAAATTTGCATAATAAATAAATGAGATTCTAAAAATCCAGTAATGCAATGAGAAACTCTATAAACTAAAATAATTAATAAATAAATCTTTATGATAAATCCAAAACTTCATAAACAAAAACAATACATAATAAATAAATTTTTATAATACCATTATTAAGTTTAATAATAAAAAGACACAATGCAATATTTTAAAAAAACATATATATATATAAAAGTAGAGTTTAAAACAATGTATTGACATTGATTTTTTAAAGTTTGGGATGTCATGTGAAGATATATTTGTGTCTGGATTAGTTGTATTATTTGCCACATACAAGACAGAATATAAGTTATGTTTAATATTATTATTGGTAGACATTTTATACACATGTCAAAGACATTTTACACTAAATGGATCAACATTGATGTTATTTGGGATAATGACTTACGATTTCAAGTTAAATTTAAATTTTAATAAATTCAATAGGATGCATTTTTCATGAATGTGGACATTGGAATGTTTGGATGTTTATTTAAGTAATATAATTAGTAGGAGTTTTTAGTTTATAATTATCTGTAATAATGTGAATCTTAATAAAGTTATTAAAATTTAATAGGTAATTTTATAATAATTAAATGTTGTAATAGTATGCATTTATAATAGTTAATATTTTATGGTTGTAATATTTAAATAGTATATAATAATGATTTTTAAAATAGTATTTAATAGTGATATGGTGAGTTTTTAAATGAATATATAATAGTTATTTTTAGAATAGTATTTAATAATGATACAGTAAGTTATTAAATGAGTATATTTGTAATGTCCATCAACATTAAGTCTTATTTGGGTACTATAGTTTAAGATAAATTGTATTTTTCTATTTGACCATTCTCAAATGAAAGTTAAATTATTCACATGGTAAATCTTATTTTTTTAACATAGCATGACTAACATCTATTTATGTGCATAAGAATATAAGAATACTTGATACTACAACAATATATATATAATTTAGTTCAAATTCACAAGGAAAAATATCTCTAATTGTTGACCTCTTTTTGAAATGGTGAAGAAGGCCAAGAACCGAACTGCATCAAGACTTGAGTTGTTCCTCATCCATTGCCAAAAGTGGGATTACAACACCTTGCGAACTAGGAGCTTCGCCAACATCCTAGCTCCAAGAAACGTTTCAGTTTCTTGGTCCTCCATGTCTGTGATTCCTAGAACAATGATGCATCCCATATTGTTGTGAGAAAGAACATGGTATTTCTTCCAAGGGCTCTTCCAACCCTTCCAACGCTTCTCTCTCTTTTCACCTCCCTTCTCTTTCCTATTTATCCCCATATTTCGTTGGAATATTATCACCATATTATCTTGGTCCTGCATGCTTTGCATTCATTTTGCATGCATGCATGCATTCCATGCAACACTCCATGCAACACTCCATGCATCCATGCATTAGCAGTTGAATCTCCTAGCACCTAGTCCTTACTTTGCCCCCCCAAATCTTGTTTTTTTCCATCATTAGCCCTCCTATCCACTCAGAGTGCCTTGTTTACATCAATTGAGTTCCAATGTGCCCTCATGCACAGATTTAGGAGACTACACAGCCAGTTCCATGATTTGGGCCGCCTTGTTCCCTTGATTGCTTAGTTACTTGGCTGCAACTCCTAGTTTGACTGCTACTGAGTATAGGAGCACCCTTTTTTACCACTAACAGTTATTTATGCACCTCCTTGGTGTAGTATCCCTGTTGTGAAAAGTTCTCAAATACACCCAATTTCGAATCTAGGGATGATGTACACAATCTGTTCCAAATGATTCCAAATGTTTTCGAATGGTGCAAAGAGGGACTTGGGAGGGTATAGGACACTTTAATACAATCATTAGACACCCAAATACTTTCTATAAACATCTATGGTCTGCAATTTACAAGGAGAGAATATTTGGGACAAAACGAGTCAATTGGATTGGTGGAAATCCCCCCTAGTTCAGCCATTGTTTTCCCTCCCAAAAATTGTACGACCTTCCCTAATTTTTAATCTGAGACTTGGATTTGTTAGAGGACATCAAGGAAAACATGTGTGCAGCATTGTATCATGTTTTAGGGTCGAATCGGTATCCCAAAGGACATTATCTTCTAGAGTATATAATTTGGGTGAAAATGGTTGACAAGGGGCCTTGAATTTATATCCAAACTATAGTATTACTTTAGGGATATGCATACATTATTTGGGCCATCAATTTAACTCCATATGAATCTCATAACATAGACAAAAATATCAGAAATATATGATATCAAATAGGTACAATCTCATCCTAAAATCACCATGAAAATGCTATGAGGAAAATGGCTCGAATCTCAGTTTTAATTGGAAATATTACATGAAGTACTTGGTATTTCGAGCTGTGGATCTCATGATATATCTATTACATATTTATGAAGCAACTAAGATATCCATAAGGTCTAAATAGTAATCCTTCATTAAATAGATGCAACAAGAAGTGTGCCACCACACTTTTACATGAAATTGAGAGAAAGACAGTAGAATGAGAATAGAGAAGAATGAGAGAATAGGTACTAAAAATCAGATGGGGGTTGAACCTGCATAAAAACATATCCCTGAATATCTATTGAGAGGTCTGAATGGCCTCTCCATCAACCAACTTGGATGGGAATCTCGCACCCTTGAAATTGGTTCTAAGGCTGGGAGGATGAACATCCACAGTGCAAGGACAAGCTAAGCTCTCCAAATGTGCCAAATGAGAAATGATCAAAATATACTATCCTTATTCATCCTCACGTTTTATTAAACTTGAATGGCCTCCATAGATTGAATTCCCTCCAAGAGTCTCCTCCCAACTCTAGTTAGGTAAATATTCTCATGAATGACACTTGTCCCTCACTTCCTAGCCTTCCTCTTCCATCAATTCGAATGGGGGAATATTAGCTGCGATAAATCCCCTTGTTCGCCCTCTTGGAGGCTATTTTAGCCTTGACATGTCATATGTGTCATATGTCAGCAATCAGGTATGAACTTTTCATAGGTGTCATAGAATCTTCATCATTGTTGTCATAGAGATTTGGGAATCTAGCTCCAAGTGTCACAATTCTTCCATGATGTCTCTTCCTCTTCCATGGGTGTTATAGGTCAAATTAGCATTTCTCAGTCTGTGATCACATTGCCCTGTCGATCACACAAAAGGAAATTATGGATGGAAGAGCTAGATTAACATTAGATGATTTGATATTGAGATCCTACATCTTCAGCTGAAAACTACATTTTTTCTACGTATTTCATTGAAAATGCGTTACTCTTGTAATTGGATTCTAGCACATCATGCGATGGTCTCACTGTTGACAACCCGCGCACATATCCTAAAAGTGGTATGCACTAGTTCTTAAGAGCACTAGCAGTGCACCATGTGCAGGTTGGCAAGTATCATACTTGCGCACATATTAAGATGGAATGGAAAAATATATTAAGAATACGAATTGGGATTAGTTGAGTTTGGTATTATAACTCCCCCAACCTCCCAATTCAATTGCCTCGTGAATCTAACTTCCTGCCTTGACCATAAATACAAGGGGAAGCCATGAGGAAGGGGCCAATCTAAGAGGGAATTTATTGTTATGCTGATGGAATTTCTAGTCAAGAGAGGAGCAGAAGCCCATAACTTGGTTGCAGAAGTGCTTGGAACAAGATTAGGTATATCAGTTGTATTTTGTTGCATTTCTTTGACAATAAATATCGATATATCCTTCCCGTCCCAAGTAAATGTCAATTTCATTCGATGTTTGATTTCAATTAATGTTATATTGTTTTTGTCAATATCATTATCTGTTTGTAGTCAAATTGTTTTGAGCAAGTTTGTTTGGTTTTGCAGGTGTATTGCTGTTGAGATCGGGAGAAAGCTAGGACCAGCCGCCATAAACAAGGTACTCTTTCTCAAACCCTAAATCTCATTTGCTTGCAGTAATTAGTGTAAAACCTTAATATATCTATCTTTCATCCCCATGACACATGTACGTTGATAGAATCCATCCCCTGCTATAGGGTATAATCCTTAACAACAGAGCTGGTGACTCCACTGGGGAGCAACTTTTCATTTCTGCTTTGGGGGTCTTTTTAGTTTTTCTTCAGTCTTTACTGCTTTCTGACTTTCTGTAAGGTTTTCAGAGATTGCCTAGTCACTTTCCTTTGCTTTGATTCAGTTCAGTGTGGAATTTTGCAAATTTTTTCTGTCCTTTTCAGTCCCCATGCGCGTGTCTCCTGTACCTACAGGTGCACCTTTCTGACTTGTGCGCTGGTTGCTCTCTGTACAACCCATGCGTTTTGAGTTGCCTGCGTTGGTTGTTATCCTATACAACTGCGCACTTTCTTGTTAGATTGAACCTTTGACAGTAAGGTTTGGTTTTTGGTTGTGGGGTCTACCTTTTGGTCTTTGCTTTGCTCTTCTAACTATAGATTAGACACCCCTGTGTCTTGCTGAGTTTTATTTTAGCCTTGTGGAAACCCTGGGTGTTTTCTTCATTTGGATTCAGGCATTGTTTTGGTGACCTTTCTTTTTTTAGGTCTTTTGAAACCTATGCGCGACTCCCTTCTAATTATAGTAGCGCATGTTTTTCCCTAGCTGCGAGTTGTTGGCTTATAGACCTGCGCATCAACCGCTTATTGTCTGATACAATACCCGCGCACTTTTCCTGAGTTTTACCTTTTAAATTAGGGTTTGATATCAGCTAAGTTTTTGGTGGTTTTGAAAACCTTGGATTGTCTGGATACCTCCTAAAGACTTGTTTAGGTCAACCTGAGTTGGTTTGAAGTCTCATGGATAGATTTTTTGTTTGAGTATTTGTGATCGTAGAGTTTCCTTGGTTTACTTGCCTACCCCCACTATTTGGCGGATGTTTTGTTTTGGTTTTCTGATGCTCAAGAGCAGCTTAGTCTTCTGCCTTTCCGCTTTACACATCGGTCTACCCCTTTTTCTTTTCATCTTGTTCCAAATTCCAGGTTATTTCATTGAAATAACCTCGTAGGTTAAAGTCTTTGTCAGTCTTCGGATTGATTTGTTATAAGCCTTAGGCCCTTTATCTTTACTCACATCTTTGATAATTCTTGCTTGTTCATTTTCATGTTTATTCTCTTTTCGTAGTTAGAGAAATAAAGGTCAAAGTTGAAAAAACCAAGAACTTGTATGCAAGACTTGTCATTTGTTTTGGAAGTAGGA
Source organism: Larix kaempferi (assembly GCA_027924585.1). NCBI lineage: Eukaryota > Viridiplantae > Streptophyta > Pinopsida > Pinales > Pinaceae > Larix > Larix kaempferi. Next base: position 5,432,161 of record BSBM01000177.1, on the reverse strand, counting down.
TATTTTGCTTTACTATTAACTTTGAAAATTAAAAATTGAAAAAGAAAAAAATGTTTTATACTAAGGAATGCTTATTTTGTTTTGAAAGCGTAAACGAAAAAGAATTTTTGTGAAGTTTTAGGCATTATAATACGCACTTTGCTTTTGTCATAACCATACCACACACATCATTACCTTTCGAGTAAGAAACAATCTTTAAAAAGAACACCTGATAAAATCAATTAGTAACTTTATCTTTTAGGTTTGACACTACATCAACTAGCTTAGGCTAGGATTTAGGGGTAGATCACTTTAAACTGCCCGAAATCGTTTTATTGCTCAACAATCGTAGTGAGACTATATTTTAGGCAAACCCACTCATATCAAAGTATCCTGGGAATGCTCCACTCAAACCGGAATTAAGCACAAGGTCATGTAATATTGGAACTATTGGGGATACCCCCTCACTTTCCTTTTGAGCATAAACCAGAGCTGATTCGCGTACAAGTGTGCAATAGTACTTTAAGTACTCTTGGATTTCGGGCTTTGTTACCCTGCCCATGCATCTTGGCTAGACTGACGATTATCCCCCCAAGTATTTTCGTATTTGTGGTATCCTTAGTATCTTAAACTTAGGGCTCTTCACAAGTATAGTGGAAGGCTATTCCCACTGCACCTAGGACAGGCACGTAAGGTAACCCTTTACAGTAATACCGGGAGGGCTATTTGGTGATTCAAACAACTTGCACCCAGAGGACCTGCACTGGATGCCATGTAATATTCTATTGGTTTGTTCTGGGACCTCATCATCCTAGACTAACTTCTGAGAATATTAGCTTTGTTTTCCTGGATTTGATCACTTTCGGACATTTTTTAGTGGTATGCTATTTGCTCCCTAGTCAATTAGTGGCCACTAGGTTTTCACACTTAATTTGTTTTTTATATAACTGTGAAGGACCAACCCCTCTGTAGGTGACGAAGGTTGAAAAACTTCCACCACACACTGTGGAGCCACCACTGCCACCTCGACACCGGAGGACTGATTCCTGTGGTTCATACGAACTTACGGGCATAACGGAACCACCTAGAGAACCACAGATCAGAATTCATGATCAACAGGCCTTTGATACTGTTGAGATTGAGGGCTTAACTTCTCAATAGTTTAGCATGCCTTACAACCCTCCTTTGACGGGACCCCATGATCCGTTACTTGTAATTGTAGACTCTCTACGTCAACCGTAATTTAGTGCGTATCGATTTACCCCTAGTTATTCCATGGCTAGTTCTGGAGATGAAACCAGAGTTCCCCAAACTCCTACTGCGGCTATGATTACGAGAGATCTCTCTCATTCTTTTGCAAACACATCGGTACCATGTTTTGGGCAGGTCACCCTTGCTTCGAGCCCTTCTTTTAGTTTCAGCACTGGTTCCATAGGTATGTCTATCCCTCAAGCTTCGTCATCACCTTCTCCTCTTGGTTCCACTAGTGGATTTTCAACTATCCCTTTGACAGGGATACCTTCAGTACCGCTCACAACATCTCCTACTTCACAACAGCCCCAGGTTAATCCACAATCCGTTCCTTTTAGTCAGGGTTTTCCTTGGTTGGGAAAGCATATAGCTCCTTCTACACCTTTTGTAGGCTCGATGCCTGTATCGTTTGTTGCATCTATTCCTGGTTCAACCCCTCAACAAGTCAGAATGTACATTCATCAAATGTGCAAACATCTCATATACGTGTAGGGAGTATCCCTTTTTCACTATTTGGTGGAGGAGGTGGTAACACGTTTAACTCACATTACGAAGGGGCTAACACCCAGCCACAATGGATGAACACTTCAGGAAGCAACCCATTAACTTTTGGCTGGAGAAACTTTGGTAATGCTTACACTTCACAATCAATTGTCGGGGGTAACCCCAACCAACAGTTCGAGAACCAGGCCTTGGGAGGTTCCCCCTACCAAGGTCTCGTTAACCAAACACCATCGTTTAGACCTTGTTTACCTTTTCTGGCAACTTTGAACTTGCTATACCTTTTGAAACTAACGAATGATCCTGTGCGCCATAACGCGACATGGCCACCAGTTCCAACTAAGCTGCCGTCAGACATACCAAATTTTGAGGGCAAAACTGGGGAAGATCCCGGTGACCATGTCAATACTTTTCATCTCTAGTGCTATTCTAACTATCTAAATGATGATTCCATTATATTGAGGCTCTTTCAGAGAACCCTAACTAGTGTCATGGCAAAGTGGTACATTGAACTACCTACTGCAAGTTATGATGACTTTTGGGATCTGGAAACAGTCTTCTTGAACCACTTCTAGCTCCCTGTCCAGTAAGATGCTGGCAAAAAACTTCTGTCTACTTTTAGGCATAATAAATCCACTCACTTATCTAACCACATTTAAGAGTGGCGAAGGTGGAAGAGGCTCATTAAGGATGAAATCCCTCCAGAGTTTCTGTTGGAATGGTATTTGAAATCACTCCTACCTTATGTTTCTAAGGATGTAGCAACTTATGGAGTGTCTTCAGAGGAAGAAGTAATACTCAGGATCCAACAACTTGATCTTTTATATGCTCAATCCGGGAATCTGTATGAGATTATACCTGGCGCTCCTCGATCTAATATTGATCTAAGCAAACCTAAGCCTGGACCGCATGCTGATGGCATTGTTGGTTCAGTCGATACAACAACATTCGAAGCCCTGAGCAAGCAAGTTCATGCCTTATCTGTGAAGTAGTTTGTTGTAGCTGAAACTATTGTTGCAGCCTCCCCTTCTACTACTGAATCTGTACAAAAACTGTAGACAAACCAAAAGGGTCCTCGACAACCCAACAACAAAAAGAAGGGCAAGAAAGGAGAAGGGAACCATCCAAATCCCAAAAAGAATGAAAATGCCAACGAGGGAAAGAAATATAAAAAGAAGGTTAAGTTTCCTTGCAAGTTATGTAAGGAATATCACCTTACTCACCAGTGTCCTATGATGGAAGAATCTCATAAGCTCCTTTGTGAAAAGAAACCAGCTATTATGAAAGATCCATTCCCTCACAAACAAGGTTTCACTTCTGTCAACTCTAGTGCTGGGGGCACAGTTCGTGCCTCATCAGTTGATCAATCGTTCATAAATATAGTTAACTCGGATATGCTTTTGCAAACTCGAGCTAGGAACTATTCCCCGGGTTCACAACAGAAATATAAGGTTGTTCCCGAAACATCTGCACCTCTTCATATTGATATACATGTAGATACTTTACCGAAGATCCCGAAAGGTGTCTTCAAATAGGCAGTGCAAAACCCTGATGCGCGGGCTGATCCTAACTACAATGTTGTAGAGGATCTGGCCCAAACACCTTGTGCTATGTCCACACTAGAAGTCTTACAGAGCTGGCCATTGCAGCGGAATGCACTTCTAGCGGCAATAGGGAGTCTTGACTCATCTAGTATGTTTGGTCAGTTCGATATGGCTAATATCAAACCCCGATTTCCATATCACGTAGCCCTCCATATAGAAGTAGTCCATGGGTCTAAGACCATTGGATGAAATGTTGTGGATGAGGGTGTGTATATGTGCGTAATGTCGATTTCTTGCTGGAAGGCCTTGGGATTGCCAGAGTTAGCCCCTTCTAACACTATACTTACGGCTTTTGATGGGAGATCTTTCCGTCCACAAGGAGTCTTACCTACTTTCGAGGTTGAACTCGCCGGTAAGTTGGTGTCAATGGAGATTGAAGTGTTGGATGCTAATGTTGATTACAATTTGTTAATAGGAAGAAGCTGGACATACGCAATGCAAGCTGTCCCGTCGTCCATTTTCCAGGTACTGATGTTCTCGCATGAAGGCAAGGTCATTATAGTTGATCAACTTTCATTTACCCGGAAAAACAACAATACTTCTTCAGATTCTACAATCTTGTTGGTTGACTAGTCTCACCCACCCAGTGAGAGTCTGGGAGTAGGCATGTATTCATCATTGATGGGAACATTCAATCTACCTGCTCCCATTAATTTTATTGGTTCTACGAGTACCACTGATTGCTCATCTTCGAAGATTTCCATGGTTAGTCAAATAGTTGATCCATGGGTTCTCCCTACTCAGTCAGAACCAGTAGTGCCCCTGTTTGTTGCAGAAGTGACTTATCAAGCATCGCATAATGCTACAACAGAGCATATCTCGACTCTGTTTGTCTCTGTGGAATCAGATATGGACTATGCTCCTGCATGGTCTGTTAACCCTACCCACTCTTTTGACTGTCTAGATACTGTTTTCCATCTGACGAGGCCATTTTGGAAGCTATGGTATGCCTGGACCACCCATGGGAACATATGCACCATAGGTCCTCTTTTCTTCTTGATCTGGATAGGATCGAGAGAGGAGGGTTTTCAGTGAGACTTGGTGGTGATGTTGATTTGTCCACTACCCCTTATATACAAAAAAATTATGCTGATGGGAATATGGGAAACATATCGAGAACCATTCCGATTGACATCTCCATCAAACCTGGTGTTTAGAAAACCTTTTTATTGGAGCAGATTGTTCTCCAGAGGAGATCATTCTGTACACCAATCTGTTTAAGGAATTTCACGACGTGTTTGCCTGGTCTTATGAGGAGATGCCAGGCATTGAACCTGCCATTGTGGATCATGTCATCACAACTTATCCAAATGATAAGCCTGTGAGACAGAAGCTCTGTCCGGTTAATCCTAGAAAAGCAGCTACCATCGAGGCGAAAGTTGATAAATTGCTTAGAGTTGGATTCATCTATCTGATTGCCATGACGGAATGGGTTTCCAACCCTGTTCTGGTCGATAAAAAGCAAGGAACTATTCGAGTCTGCACATACTTCTAGGATTTAAATAAAGCTTGTCCTAAAGACAACTACCCCACACCATTCATAGACCAGATTATTGATGCGTGTGCGGGCCATGAAATGTTTTCTTTCATGGATGGTTTTTCAAGATATAACCAGATTCAGATAAAATCTGAAGACGAGCACAAGACAACTTTTATTTGTCCTTGGGGAGCCTTAGGTTACAGGAATATGGCATTCGACCTAAAGAATGTTGGGGCTACTTTCCAGCATGCAATGAACTTTGCTTTTCACGATATCAAACATGTATTCGAGCCTTATCTTGATGGTCTCCCAGTGCGATCTCGTAAGAGACGGGATCATCCCGATCACTTAAGACTTGTGTTTGAACGATGCAGATACTATAAGATTCGGTTGAATCCTAATAAGTGTGTGTTCTGTGTCGAGTCCGGACGTTTACTAAGTTTTATTGTATCCAGTCGTGGCATCATGGTCGATCCACTCAAATTTGAGGTCATTGTAAATCTGCCTCCTCCTTGAACCCTATGACAACTTCAGAGTCTGTAGGGTATGTCTAACTTCTTACGACGTTTTATCATTAAATATGCCAAAATCACAAAAGGTTTCATGAGACTGCTCAAACAAGACACCTCTTTTATTTGGAATGAGGTTGCTCAAACTTCATTTGAGGCCTTGAAAAAGGCATTATTATCATCCCCCTATACCAAGGATTTCCTGTTATATATGGTTGCATCTGTATACACAATTGACATAGTACTTGTTTAGGATGATGACAAGCTCCAAGAACATGTCATTTACTATTTGTCGTGCGCATTAATAGCTCCTGAGATTAAGTATTCTTATGTGGAGAAGTTGGAATTAGTTGTTGTCCATGACGTTCAGAGGCTACGTCACTATATTTTGTTGCGAACCACCACAGTGATCACAAAGGTCAATCCGTTTCAATATGTTCTTTCCAGACATATCATTGGTGGTAAGTTTAATACGTGGATTGTCATCTTGCAAGAATTTGACGTGGTTTTTCAATCAGCTAAGTCAAAGAAGTCATTGGTTTTCGCCAAACTTATCTCTGAATTTCCGAGTGACGTAGTACACCATGAGAAGAGTACTCATTCCTGGATGAACACATCTTCCTTATTGCATCCTCTAATCCATGGTATGGATATATTTTAGTATATATTCAGACTTTGAGGTGTCCTCCTACTTTCTATAGGGACGAATGACGGAAACTAAAGAATCATGCAAAGAATTATCTCATCATTGCTGATACTTTATACAGACGTGGGATAGATTCCATTCTTCGGCATTGTTTGACTTTAGAGGAAGTTGAAACAGTATTGAATGATGCTCACAGTGGAGCCTGTGGGGGTCACCTTTCTAGGTTGGAAACATCTCAGAAGATACTACATGCTGGTTATTTTTGGCCCACGATCTTCAAAGATTATGTGGAATCCATGAAACACTGTCAGCTGTGTCAAATTTTCACCAAAAAGATGAGAGCACACCCAGCTCCTCTCCACCCTGTGATTACAGCAGGCCCCTTCACCAAGTGGGGGATTGATTTCATGAATTGTAATCTAGCTTCTGCTGGAGGTCATCATCACATCATTGTTGCCGTCGACTACTTCACAAAGTGGGCCGAGGCAATGCCTACTGTTAAGGAATATGGAGAAACATTTTCTTATTTCGTTTTTAACCAGATCATTGCTAGGTTTGTTGTACCCAAAGAGATCATGATAGACCATGGTCGACACTTTCAAAACAACATGATGACTGAACTATACACTGTGCTAGGTTTTCGGTAGGAACATTCGTCTTCATTTTATCCGCAGGTGAATGGTCAGGTCGAAGCGATTAATAAAACTTTGAAGACCATTCTTCAGAGGACCGTCAATGCCAGTCAATCCAACTGGCACATCATGTTGTATCCAGATCTTTGGGAATACCGGGCTAATGTTAAGACTGCTACTAGGTTCTCTCCTTTTCATCTTGTTCATAGGGTAGAAGCAGTTATTCCGGTTGAATGAGAAATTCCTTCATTGAAGTTGGCCATCCAACTACTCCCAGACACTTCAGTTTTGGAAGAACGTTTGCTACACTTAGAACATCTTGATGAGCAGTGTCGTGATGCACTCATAGAAAATGAAGTTCATAAGAATCGAGTCAATATTTAGTACGATAAGTTTGTTAAACCTAGGGTTTTTCTCGAAGGAGACCTTGTTCTGCTTTACGATCAGGCCAAGGAGCCCTTGGGGGAAGGCAAGTTCAAGTCTATGTGGCTCGGTCCTTACATAATTTCTAAATTTATGAAGAAGGGTGCTTATGAACTAACGAATTGTGAGGGAAATAAGTTGTCAGAGCCTAGAAATGGGCTCTACCTGAAAAAGTATTATGCCTGGGCCTCTATGATTTTTCATGTATTATAGTTGTACATTTTTGTAGAGTTAGATTTTCTTGTGGTTATCATCGCATCTTATGTGTCTATTGGTTTTTGTTTTCAGATGTCAACTAAATACTTTATAGGATTTGTTGATGGCGCTAGTCACCACACCCGCCAGTTGGTTGCAGCAACTTGGGTTATTTACTCACAAGCTGGCCAACTTGTATCTTCGGGAGGGGCTTGTTTGGGTCCCAAAACGAACAATGTAGTTGAATATAGCGTGGTCATTGAGTTACTCTGAGATGCCCTTCAACATGGCATTTCACGCCTGGAGGTAAGACTTGACTCGTAGCTGGTTTTCTTTCAGTTAATGGGTGAATATCAAGTTAGAGATCCTGTTTTGTTGCGTCAGTTCTTACGAGTTAGGTTGCTTGAGATACATTTCGATTATATTACTTATCAACATATTCCAAGGAACTTAAATGCTTTGGCTTATTAATATGCAAATTATGTTTTAGATTGGAATCTACATCACATACAATCATAATAACCATTCACACATAAAGATAAGACACACATGTAAATAATAAAGGCGATACTGTATATAAGCCGTATCAAAAGATATATGAGTTTGGATCTACAAGTCTGTCATAATGTCGTATCAATATACAAAATGGGCTCAACGGCCTAAAAAATATACATATTTCCTCCTCTATGGAGAAGGAGGGGCCTCTGCTACCTCTGCCATCTCTTCCACAGCCTCTCTGTAGAAGATGACTAGTCTAGCTACTTTCCTAAGTAGCAGAATCCATGCCAGGGGCACACCCACAACGTCTTCCTGCGTGGCAAGCAACATTCGCTCTATATTGTAGGTAGGGATGTCATGAGTCAACCAAATAATCTTCCCCTCTATGCTCATCAACATGGAATCAACTGCCACTACATCGGTTGGTAGCACAAAGGTACAAGGGTTCCCATCAGGGCGCACAGGTCCAACATCTGCACATAACATTTTTGTTTACATCAAACTCATAAAAAATTTATATACTTATAAAATGTAAAAATGAAATAAATTTTCAAAAAAGAAACTGTTCTTACCCATATCTCCCTAGAAATATGCTGGAGGAAGAGCCAGCTCAGGGTCATTGTGTAAGTCCACTCCCACATAAGTAAACTGCTCCAGTGTCGGCACCTGCTGATCCCACCACGCCCAATATTCCTCGTCACCATAAGAGAGATTGCTCTCACCGCCACCTTGGAGTTTGAATATCTCTCCCCAACAAGTCATCATCATCTCACGGGGATTGAGTGGGGGAAATTACATCCCCGGAATCAAATCAGATACCCTCTCAAAGAAGAAGGTGCAAAGAATACTACCGTAACCAAAATTCTTCTTCCTACCGGTTTTGCACTCGGTAAGTTGAAGCTTCATGTTCACCAGCAAGCTAGAACACCAGTCAAAAACAATCCCACACAAGCACTCTATGCCCACCTGCATATAGTTCCTCGATGCCAAGTGTTGTGTTTCACTTCCCCCTATTTGGTTGAGAATACTTAAGATCACTTTCAACGGGAAACTTACAACAGTGGCTATGGAGATCTGACTGCCACTCTTCTCAGTACCTGGTAGGCAATACGTATTGATGTAATCTTGCATGGAGAAGGAAACCACACTTCGAGATGTGCCTTTGAGGTTCACCATCTCTCCTCTTCGGGAGAGACCAGTGATAAAGTATATGTCATCTATTGTGAGCTCAAGAATATCCCCTTGGAAATTGAAGACTCCCTGATTGGCATTCCAATAATGCACCATCTTTTCGAGCAATTGCGTTTGTGCCCGCATATTGTGGTTCGGTAGAATTTCAATAATCCACTTCTTCTTAATGCATGAAGGGTCAATGTGTTGGTTATGGAGCTTGATCTCCAAATTCAGAGATATTATTATTCAGCCATGTCTGTACCCCAGGTTTGGTTATGATCCCGGCACGATCCCCAGGGGGTCTGGGGGAGTGGTTGCACTCCCCCAGCTGGGGGGCATGGGGGCCAGTTCCCCCAAGAAAGGGGGTTTGGAGGCGTAGCCCCCGAGGAAAATTTTTGGGGCTGTTTTCGCCACCATTTTTTGGGCCCATTGTTTTGGGTAACCCGTGGTATTTTCCCATTGTATTTCCCTTATAAAAGAAAGACATTATAACATGGCTAGGGTTGATGTATTAGGTATTATGCATTGTAAAGATCTCTGAGATCAGAAGAGAGACTATGAGATAGTGAATAGGAAGTGCAGTGGTTGTGCTGCAGGTTGTATCCCTTCACTTTGCCGGACGGTATAATAATAAGGACTGGCAACTTCAGTGTGGACATAGCCCATCTTGGGGTGAACCACGATATATCTGTGTCTCTCTTGTAATGTGTGTGTGATTATATTTTCATTTCTGTTTATTTTTATTGCTCTGTGATCCTGTTTTTCTAACACAATGGATCACCCATAGCTTGTCGATCCATATCCTCATGCTCTCTTTCATGCCAAACTATCACCATCCTGCATTTGGTAAAGCATTAGGTTGGTTAATTTTTATTTTTTTTCCATTTTCTTTGCGGTTTGCGCGACTGTCTATGTTAGATAGTCGCGCCCTACCTGCGGCTCCCTTTGAGACAAAGCAGCACATCTTTTTTGTATGCACTGGTCTTTCTCAAAAGAACCCACACACCAGTAGATTCAAAACTAAAAGCCCAATAAAAAATTAAATTGACCACTAAAAACTTAGAAATTTGCATGCAAATGGAAGAGGGGATGGTTACAACTTACTTGGAAGAGGCGAAAGATGTTTTGATAACCCGGAATGATCGTAGCAAGCAACGGTAGTAGAGGTTGGCTTCTCCAATCTTTGCCCTAGAAATTTGAAAATGGTGAGTTTTGATTTGTTTTGAAACTATTTATAGAAATATTCATTTTAATTTTTACCCACTTTTATAAATGTGGTATAGTTTCAAAGTTCTTTTTATATTTTATTTAATCCACGAATACACTTTTTTGATTTTTGGTGGATTAGGTCAAGTGAACGTTAGAATTTCACTATATTTCATAACGACAATATGTTAAGGTTTGTTTTCTCTATTGACATGTCGAATTGAGTATATTTTTTATGTCATTTAGGAAATATTTTCTTGATCATGTGCTACATCACTAACCTGGTTGTCGAGTATTTTCATCACCTGACATGACATGAAACTTGTGTCCCTAAAGATTATAAAGTCTTTTTAAGCTCTTGTTAGACTTTTTCAAAATAAACAAGTTTTCCGAGTATAGTTGTCTTTTCAGACTCGTTAAAGGATTTGAAGCGACATCCACTTAGGTATAAGTTTACCCCTTTTCTGGACCTCTATGGATCATTTATGAAAAAGGTATACTCTAGTAATACGTGGCTGGAAGAGTTCTTCTCTCATTGTTTTACACTTTTTCGGGTGAGGACTCGAACTGTACGAAAAAGGACCTCTAGGAGTCTTCTTTAGGGTTTTCAAACTCTCAAAACATGAAAACACCAAACGAGCATTTACCTACTCGGGCTCGATGTGAAATCCACGAGAAGGTATATAAATTTATTGTTTAAGTTTTTCAAGCTCTTCAAACAAGAAAACACTGGCGAGGACATACCAACTCGGGCTCGATATTAAAATTGACGAGTAGGTGTATGGAGTTATTGTTTAAGTTTTTCAGACTCCTCAAAAAAGAAAACACCGGCGAGCATAAACCGATCCAGGATCGATATTAAAATCCATGGATCAGTGCTATAGAGTATCCATCTATCTCTTCTTCAAACTCTATAAAAAATGAAGAAGTTCCTGAGTCTTGCTCCCATGGGCTCATTAAAATTTTTACATGGTTGGACTTATATCAAGCAATCTTCTCCCTCTTTCTTCAAGCTTGTTTAAAAAATGAAGAGAGGCTATTGAGTTTTCTTTCTTGGAATCATTAAAACCAACAAGAAGGATATTATTTACTAAAAAGAGAAATGGGAAGGGAGGGATATCATACATCTTTTCAGTTCAAAGGAAGCATGTCAGATATATTCTTGAATAGAGCACCTGTTGAGTCTATCATTCAGTTGGGTATTAGTTTTTGACCATAGGATGAACCTGATCTTAGAGTTTATACTCCTCCGATTGGTTACTCTTCCAATCATATGGAGAATCTGCCAATTTATCCTACATTGCAGGTTTATATCACATTCCCGTCATGTTAAAAGCCTCCCAAGTCACTATTGTGGCGTGCTCACTGTTCAAGTATACAACCTGTGTCAGCCATTCTGCAAGTACCTTGAATTCAAGTGTCGGCCATCCTTGGTGTCAGTTTGTTTCATCTTGTATCAGTCCTACTCCAAATCAACTCATTGTCGTGTTGGATGATGGAGGATGCATTAAGGCCTCCCTTCCAGCGGAATTCTTCCCATTGACCTCAGCTCATCATGCTCTAGGAATGAAGTTTAGAGTTTTGGGTAGTACCTTGGGGATTGCAGTCATCAGTGGCAGTTTCCCTCGCCATTGAATAGTGGGAATACATCAATGTCTCCTATTCGATGGATTCTTCAAGTGTTTGAATTCAGGTCCACTTATTCACACTTGCTAGGATGTACTAGGTACCTTGGGCTTCATTTACATGATTGGTGGATGCCCTCGCGTTTGTTAACAGTATACATCAATGACCGGTAATAAAACGGTACCCCCCATGTTCGACTCCAACTCACTTATTCACATGGTTAGGGTTCGTACCTTGGGATGTTTTGGATGAAGACCTTGGGAATCTAATAGCATCACTACATTTATGTTATTTCCCAAGTTGTGCAAGACGGATCCACACTCATTTTGGCTCTTATTGAGACATAGATCCAACTTGTTGTTATGGCTATGATCTCCTGTTTTCACATGGATCCACGTTTGTGTTTCAGTGGCCATGCTATATACATCTCCCAGTTATGTATTGGAGATTATGTTCTATCATACTGAACATCTATTTGATGTCAAGATTGTAATTGCCCGCTGACCTTGGCTTTTTCTTTCAGGTACTTTTGTGACTTTGTCCTGCGGTTTCCTTGCTCCTCCTCTGACTTTGATTGTAATGTATTTTGGCCATCGTTTCCCTCTGACCTCACACATTAGGGGGCATCTGTTATAGGTTAAATCAACACTTATCCGTTTGTGATCACATTGCCTTGTCGATCACACAAAAGGACGTTATGGATGGAAGAGCTAGATTAACCTTAGATGATTTGATATTGAGATCCCACACCTTCAGCTGAAAACTATCTTTTTTCTAGATATTTCATTGGAAATGTGCTACTCTTGTAACTTGATTCTAGCGCATCATGCACTAGTCTCATTGTTGAAAACCCATGCACATATCCTAAAAGTGGTATGCGCTAGTTCTTAAGAGCACTAGTAGTGCACCATGTGCAGGTTGGCAAGTATCATACTTGCGCACATATTAAGATGAAATGGAAAAATATATTAAGAATACGAATTGGGATTAGTTTAGTTTGGTATTATAACTCCCCCAACCTCCCAATTCAACTGCCTCACGAATATAACTTCCTTCCTTGACCAAAAATATAAGGGGAAGCCATGAGGAAGGGGCCAATCTAAGAGGAAAGCTATTGTTATGCTGAAGGAATTTCTAGTCAAGAGAGGAGCAAGAGCCCAGAACTTGGTTGCAGAAATGTTTGGAACAAGATCAAGTATATCAGTTGTATTTTGTTGCATTTATTTGACAATAAAGATCCATATATCCTTCATGTCCCAATTAAATGTCCATTTCATTGGATGTTTGATTGCAATTAATGTTATATTGTTTTTGTCAATATCATTATCTATTTGTAGTCAAATTTTTTTGAGGAAGGTTGTTTGGTTTTGTAGGTGTATTGCTGTAGAGATCGGGAGAAAGCTAGGACCAGCCTCCATAAACAGGGTACTCTTTCTCAAATCCTAAATATCATTTGCTTGTAGTAATTAGTGTAAAACCTTAATATATCTATATGTCATCCCCATGTACGTTGATAGCATCCATCCCCTGCTATAGGGTATAATCCTTAACAACAATGGGAGTTACTCTTCCACTCCAATTCGACCTTCCTAGATTCATGCCATGAATAATTCCTCTCCATATCCTCCAGGAACGTTAGAATCCACCTTGGATTTGAATGGGTCAGAGAATGATGCCATGTGGAATGGAGAATCTAGCCTTGTGTGGGTCCCACACCACCTGTGTGCCCTCATGACCAAATGCCACCTTATTTATTCATTATTATTATATATTGGGCCCCTTTAATGTGTATTTTCCAATCTAAGGTTCATTTTGGGTCTTATAGTTCCCTTATTCCAAGTCTAAATGTTTCCACCCCAACCTAGGGAACTAGTAGATTGGTGGATATTTTTCCTTCATGAATTTTATTTGGATGGGGACATTACACTTGGAATCTCCTCCCCTATTTGGGTGCCCACATGATTCAGTTATGCTCGGTTCTACCTCAGTTAACTAATTATTCATCATCGATGGCCACTGAACCTTATCGGGAGATGGTTCCAATGCAAACTAAGCCTAGACTTGAGGTGAATTCGAATCCTCCAAGGTGTATCGAATTCATTCTATTGTAACATGTTTTGATTTCCAGCTTACAGTTGATTAATGTATCAACATCAGTTTTTCATATGTTTTTCAGTTTTATGAGTAAATTGATCCATGTTTTCTTCTAATTCTTCTCAGTAATAATAGTTTGAAATTGTGAAGTTTTTTCAAGCTCAGTGATCTATCCCTGTGGAATTTCACATGGTATCAGAGCTTGTGAGAGCTTTTGAAATCCTAGGTTGATTAGCTGCTTTCAGTAGTGAACCAGAAGCCTCTAGATTTCCACAGCAAATCCTGGTGCCCATGCATTGAATTCATTGGAGAAATCCTTTGAGGTCTAGCAAGGTGTGAAGGATCTGGATATAGGTGGATATTGTCCTAAAGTAGTGCTCATTAGATTCAAAAACAATCCTCATCTATTTTCCCATTGTTTTTGCAGGTTATTCCATCATCATAAGCGTGTTCAGTCAGCTACTATGGATCTAACTTCAATTCCCAAGCTAAATCCTTTCAATTTATTGAATTGAAGGATCATATGGAGATCTTCATGCGCAAAAAAGGTCTTTACAGGGTGCTAAAGGGAATTGAGGTCGAACCAAATGGTGCTACAGATAAGGACAAGTATCTAAACAAGCTTTATTAATCATATGGATTGCTATGCCTCAACATTTCTAAAGATCTAATATTTCATATGTCCAGTCTGAAAACTCCTAAGAAGGTTTGGACAAAGTTTGAATCCTTATTTTGGAAACAAGATGATTTGAGAGGACATAAATTGGAAAATGAGTTGATCTCACTGAGCCCCAGCATTTTCAAATCCATTACAAATTTATTCACAAGATTCAAGAACTTGGTTGTGCATCTAAAACTATGTGGAATTGAGAAAGAAGACAAGCAGCTGATTCTTTATATTCTTTCAAAATTGGGGTCAGAATATTATGTGTTTTTATCCACCTTTCAAACAGTAAATATTTCCATACCAAACTAGAAAATTCCCACTCTAGATGCATTCATCATGTCTCTCACAAAGGAGCAGGACAAATTGGTGCATATGGGAGTAATAAAACCATCAATGGATTCGGCTCTTGCTGTAGGAGAAGGAAATAATGTGAATGGGAAAGGAAAGCACAAGGGTAAGGAAAAGAAACCTTATGAGAATAAGTCAAAGGAGACTCCCAAACAGTCAGAGGGAACCTCGAATCCAAAGAGAGGCAAGCAAAAACAGAAGGAGGAGACCAAATGTGCATACTGTAACAGAGGTTTTCACCCAGAAAGTGCTTGCATGAAGAAGACCATTGATCTCATGGCCCAGATTCTAGAGAAAAACAATCTTCCAGTACATGCAAGTGCTAGAAGAAAAGAATTTGATCCTATATCATAGGATAAAGAGAGCTGTCATGCACTTATGGTTGGAACTTCAAATGCATCCTCCTTCATCATAGATTATGGAGCCTCCAAACACATGTCTGCATCCAAGGATCTATTCTCTAAATTCGAACCAACTGTTGGACCTTCTATCCTAATGGGAGATGATTTTGAAGTTTCTTCAGAAGGGAATGGAAGGATCAATATGGATCATGGATACTTCAATGATGTGCTCTATGTTCCTACCCTGGAATCTAACCTCCTTTCAGTTTATCACATGACCCATACAAGAGTTCCAAAGAAAGTAATTTTTACTCCTAATGTGGTTGAAATCTAAGAGATCTCTTTTTGGAAGATCATTGCACAAGGCATTGAAGATCACCGTTCCAAACTCTATGATTTCTCTCATTTCTTTGCTTACTCAAAACAAAGTGCACTTCTTACTCATGCAAATAAAGTGAGCAGACTTTGGCATGAGAGGTTTGGGAACCTCAACTACAAATATTTTTAATAAATGCACAATCAGAAAATGGTTGAAGGGCTTCCAAACGTCAGATTTGCTAAGGGCACTTGTCAATATTGCTTGATTGGTAAGCATCCAGAGCACAAGTTTGAGAAAGGAAAGGAAAATATATCCTCTTCTCCTCTCGAGTTGATTCACAGTGACATATCAGGACCTCTTCCTCACCTATCTTTGAATAATGCAAGATACATCTTAAAATTCATAGAGGATTATTAAATATTCAATTGGGTATATTTTCTAAAGTTGAAATCAAAATTCTTTGAATACTTCAAATTTTTTAAAGCTACTATAGAAAAATTCACTGATAAGAAGATCAAGCTCCTTCATACTGACAACGGAGGAGAGTATGTGAAGAATTAGTTTCAGTTATTTTGTGGAGATGAAGGTATTGAAATGCAACACATTATTCCTTACACACCACAACAAAATGGTGTAGTAGAGAGAAAGAACAAAAAATTGAAAGAGATGGCTACTTGCATGCTTGAGTCTAAAGCATTGGCTCCTAGACTTTGGGAAGAAGTTGTCAACTATGTTGCATACCTCTAGAACAGAGTTCCACACAAAGGCCTAAAAGACAAAATTCCTTTTGAAGCATGGATGGGATACAAGCCATATGTGTCTCATCTAATATTATTTGGCTCCAAGGCTTGGGCAAGGATTCCTTCAGAGAATAGGAGAGCCTTAGATCCTCAAAGAAAAGAGTGCATATTGGTTGGTTATTCAAAGAATGAAAAATCCTAAAAACTACTGGATCTATCTACCATGCATACCTTCCTTGAAAGAAGTATCCAATTTGAAGATTGGCCATTGCATGATGCCCACCATGTTGAAGTAGACAGTCTACCAACTAATCTACCACAGCACGTTGAACAAGATAGCGAATCATCCTCTCATGAAAGTGAATATGAGCGAATGATAGATCCAGATCCACAAGAAGATGAAGATCCACCCCCACTTCCAATATGGGATTCCAAGACCATTGAATCTGTTGGTGATATTGTTGGAGATCCACAAGATCCAAGAAGAACTGGATCTGAGTTTCAAAATGCAAGATTTTCACTCTCTCAAATAGGTCCCTTTCTTTCTAGTAGATTTTTTTATGATTGAATCTTCTCCTATCTGTTGGTAGAGAAAAAAGAAAATTGCTCTTTCTCTTTCATCAGCAGAGGTTGAGTACAGAGGTGCAGTGAATGCAGCCACACAGTGCATCTGGTTATAGGGAATATTGTCAGAGTTTTGGATTCGCTACAGTACTCCACCAATCATCTACTGTGACATTTAGAGTGCTATCAGGATTTTCACAGATCCGGTTCTGAGACAAAGAACCAAACACATTGAGATACACATGCATTACATCCTAGGATTGGTGCATGATTGTACCATCACATTGCTCTATTGTCCTTCAAAAGAGAATATTGTAGATATTTTCACCGAGAATTTTTCATTGAAAAAGTTCACTCGTCTCTGGTTCCTTCTTGGGGTGAGTGCTACCTTGGTTGATTAGTCTTTTCTTTTACATTCTATCTTGAGGGGGGGTTTTGTTCCCACTAGGTTTTCCCTCTTTCCTCATTTTTTCTAGATTGTTGTATGGGGTGACCTTTGGTATCAGTAACCAGGGCCCTAATTTCCATTATTTACTTATATTTTTCCTCATATTACGGATTAAGAGGGGATTTTGGAATATTCTAACCATATTATCTTGGTCCCACATGCATTTTGCATGAATGCATGCATTCCATGCAGCACTCCATGCAACACTCCATGCATCCATGCATTAACAGTTGAGTCTCCTAGAACCTAGTCCTTACTTTGCTCCCCCAGATATTTTTTTTTTTTGGACATCATTATCCCTCTTATCCACTCAAGGAGCCTTGTTTACATCACTGGAGTTCCATTGTACCCTCATGCACAAATCTTAGAGACTACACAATCAGTTCCATGATTTGGGGCGCCTTGTCCCCTTGATTGCTTAGTTAACTGACTGCAGCTCCTAGTTTGACTGCTACTGAGTACATGAGTGCCCTTTTTTACCACTAAAAGTTAGTTATGCGCCTCCTTGGAGTCTCCTCCCCTATTTTGGTGCCCACATGATTTAGTTATGCTCATTTATACCTCAGTTAATTGATTATTCATCATCAGTGGCCACTGAACCTTATCGGGAGATGGTTCCAATGCAAACTAAGCCTAGACTTGAGGTGAATTCGAATCCTCCTAGGTGTATCGAATTCATTGTATTGTAACATATTTTGATTTCCATCTTACAGTTTATTAATGTATCAACATCAGTTCTTCATATGTTTTTAGTTTTATGAGTGGATTGACCCATGTTTTCTTCTAATTATTCTTAGTAATAACAATGCAAAATTGTGAGGTTTGTTCAAGCTCAGTGATCTATCCCTATGGAATTTCACAACATCCACCTCCTCTTAGTTTTAGGTTAGAATATGTATTAAAATAATTTTTGGTCAAACTAATTGTTCTTTTGAATCAAATAATTTCCCAATCATTAATTATAAACCAAGGCCAGTCTTTCTATTTCAATCCTGTCATGCAAAACCTATGTAGGTAGCAAAGCTTAACTTTCATTTATTTCTAAATGCCAATTGTAATAAGGGAATTCACTCTAGAAAATGAAAAGCATAATGACTCTGCTCAACCACATTAACTCAATTAGAGTCCCTAGTTTTCCCAATCGGGTCAAGCTTAGAACTCTATTCTTCAATTAATTATGTGATCTTTTCAGTTCATGCATCAAAGGAAGTGTTGCTTAATCACGTGACCAAGGAATATTCTATGGTTTTTCCATACAGTAAAAACACATAATTTATAGCCTAGCTCACTATGAAAGCTATAAGAAACACACCAATAAACCACACTTCAAAATTTAAAAGAAAATGATGGCCACATCGCACTGCAACTATAAAATATTTTTTCTTAGTTTAATACATACCACTTCCATAAATGATTTACAACATACAAGATAGTTATGATCTATAACAAACAAATGATTATGATTTGTAGTAAATATTCTAATTACAACAAAAATATAAATATTATTCTAATATATCTAATCGGTACCCGATCTCGGCAAGGGGGATTAATCACATCAACAAATAGCATACATATAGTAGAATTGATTCTACTAATGATTAAGGAAATGTCACTGGAACAAAGTATTGCTCACACTTCCACTGTCATAAACAATCTAGAATACTCACCTTCTAAGAGACAAGTATATTTATACAAAAATAAGAAGTTTTTCAATATATGGTGAAATCAACAGGTTCCACCTCATCTTCAGCTACCAAACAATATTACATTAAAAATAGAATAAGTCTATCTTTCCCATGCTCGAAATAACTCATGATCCTTGCAAACATATCACTTGATATCGTGCTAGATTAACAAATCCAATCTCGTTCCATATTTAGGAAAAATGATGTTCTCCTTCTTTAATGAGAGGATTCATAACATAGAATTGTTATAAATCCACTAGATAATCCCAATCAAGATCCACATCATATCCCTAGCTCACACGATCACTTGAATCTACGACTTCATCCATTTTTGGAGGATCTACAGCCACTATGATATTTTGTGAGATTCTCACAGAGATCTAGAGACAAAAATAAAATTCACACTAAGTCTAATAGAGATAAAAAGAATTGAGCAGGAAAAATAGAGAAGGAAAAAACTGTGTTACAACACAAGAGAATGAAGAACAATTGGAAAAAATTCCATTACATTATTATTCAGTAAAATGTGTACATAAATAATACATCTCCAAAGGAGAAATTCGTGAGCTTAAAGAGGCAATTGGAATCCACACAAGTGGCAGGATTTGTTTGCATTGGAACCATCTCCCGATAAGGTCTAGCGGCCACCGATGATAAATGGCTATTCAACTGAGTTGGAATGGCACATGACTGAGTCATTGGGGCTATAAGTTAGGGAAGGATACTCCAAGGAGGCACAATAATGACTTGTAGTGTTCAAAATAGGAGCTCCTACACTCAGTAGTAGTGAAACTAGGTGTAACAGTCAATTAACTAGTCAATCAAGGGGACAATGTGCTCTAAATAATGGAACTGACTATGCTAACTCATAAAATCATGGATGAGGGTGAATTTGGACTTTAGTGATGTAACCAAGGTGCTATGATTGGATAAGAGGGATAATTATGACCAAATTTAATCTCTAGGGGGTCTAAATTAAGGACTAGATGCTAGGAGACTCAAATTCCAATGCATGGATGTGTGGAGTGTTGCATGGAATGCATGCATGCATGTAAAGCATGAAAACCCAAGATGAGATGGTTAGAATATTCCAACACCCCCCCTTAAGCTTGACTATGTGAGGAAAGATCAGAAATAGGGCCCTAGTAACTGAGACCAAAGATTACCCTTTACAAATTTATTAGTCCATTTAAGTGAGGAAAGAGGGAAAACCCTGTGGGAACAAAACCCCCCCTCAATATGGACATGAAACAAACCAAAACATTAACTGCTCGAAAATCAAGTAGGTGTGATGCTTGAATCAATTTATGGAGGTATATTCCTCTTGGGAAGAAGTGGATCATGCTCCAAAAACATGTTCTTGAATTCTCCTTCAGTGGGTGAAAGCAAATTTGGAGGATTTCTGAACTTACTCTTCAGGCCAAACATGGTGAGAACAAATCCAAAAATATGAAGATCATCCTAGAACTTAAAATTTGAACTAGTCGAGGTAGGATCAACTCCAGGAATGTGTAGATGGTTCTTTGATATCTCCTTTGAACCAACATAGGTGAGATCAGAACCAAATGAACCATGGCATGATGGTGGTGGCTTGGACTTCAAATCAGCTCCAAGTGAGAGGAGGAAGTGTCCAAGCGAATGCAGAATGTCTCCAACTTCATTTGTAGATTGAGGAAGTGTGCATTTGATCATTATGGAATATGGAGGAGGCATGGAGCTAAGAATATCATATGAAGCAAATCCAAATATTTATCTAGCCTCAAAAACATCCAGTAGATCACAATCGTGCACATCAGTAAGCTCATGGGAAGTAGATAATTTGAAACTTTCTTCAACCTCTAGAGTAGTAACTGAAATATCTTGCTCATAATTCAACATAGAATACATTAATAACATGAGTGAGGAATGGATAATCTCTCCAAAAGGATAATCTTCATTAGTTGTATCACTTTCATCTACATCAGCTACATGGGAAGGGGACAATTCAAAAATTTATTCAACTTCTAGAGGAACAGAGGAAGGAAAGTCTTCAACATAAACTTGAGCAGTTGGATCTGCAATTTCTTCTTCATCTTGAACAACTTCATCATGAGAGATGCTTGAGGCCGAGACATAATCATAGAGAAAACTTGAGCAAGTATCACTGGGCTTGTTCTCCAAATGGCTAGCATGATCCTCTTCTTTATGCTTGCCAAATTCTTTGTCCAAATTGTTCAATAGATCACTTGGGTATTCTGTAGTATCAATGAGGTAGTGCATACCAGGAGACATAGCAAGACACATTGCTCCAAAGGCTCTGTCACGGTCATTTAGACAATCATTCTCCTCTTCATAGGAAGAAAAATATCTCATAACACCAATACATGTATCAAAAATACCTTGTCTCTTCAGATATGCTATCATCTTTGGTTTCCACTCATCACAGTTGAATGGAGAGAGAGGAGGAACATCTTTCAAATTCATGGAAGTTGTTGTAGAATACCTGCAGAAAAAAGATCTAAAAACCTGATGCAAGGTGGGTCGTCGAACCTTCTTTCTTAACAATAACACACGACACACACACGTTCACATAAAATGGATGTAAACAGGATTCCAGAAGCTGGCTTCTATTACTTCAATGGAATTACAGTTACAATGAAAATGAAAGGAATGTAAAACAACTAACTAATCGGCCTTAGCCTTTACAATACAGAAGTAATGGTGTGCTTTCATTGTGTGTCGATCTTCACCCTCTCGATGTTCACTACTAAAATCTTAGCTATGGTTCTGATCTCCTGTGCGCTCGGTTGATGAGTGACTGTTCTCTCCAATCTACTAATCAACTACTGAGTGACTGATCTCCCTCGATCCTCTACTGGCTCAACTCTTCTACTTTGCTGCTGCTTATCCTGAGGTCCACTCCAATCCCCGAGACACGCTTCCTCTTTCTGTTATCAGACAATCCACTCGAGCGGATGCGGGCTGGATCTCCTTAGCTCAATGTGAGTCTAGAACAAATAGAACAGACTACAAACCCATCTCCTAGATCTACTTAAGGACCAAGTACTAGATGTCTTACCTTTTTACTACGCAATGCTTTCTCTCGAATGTTGATCCATGTCCCACGGTCGTCAGATCCAAGCTGCAAGACTTGTTAAGACAAAGAAACAAGAGAAACCAGTAAAAGACATCTATACAATAAGCGATCTATGTAAACAGTTAAGCAGGTAAACTACACAATATCATTGCACATAAGAACAATATTGGTGGAAAGCATTTGTATTACTGCAAATAGAGGAGTACATGATAGAGATATAGAAATACAACCAAAGACTTAACGCAATAGCCCTTCTCCGACCAATCCAATTTCCATGTCCTTCTAAGGAAGTATGAGCTCTCCAATAGGTGAATGGAGATGTTTTAAGAGAGATTTCACCAGCATGTAGATACCATAGTCTTCCTCCCTTTGGGATGGGAGTGAACCTCACTTATATAGGACTAAGTGGATATGGTATGGATAGGATAGGTTGATAGATGGTAGGAGAGAGATAGGGGATCCTCCCAAAGAGTTAGGGGTCGAGTACCAACTCCCCTATAGGTCAAGGATAAGCCCTTAAATGAGCAAGTTTCGAGAAGGATCTTGAATAGACTATTATTGCCCATTAAAAGGCCTCGTCGCACCCTACAATGGCACAAGCTACGATGTCGCATGTTGCTAGTGTGAAACCTGCGATGACCCTTCAAAACCTAGCACAATGGGGTGCAAATCCTCCCAGTATGATTACTTAGTCCAAGTATCTTCAGGGGTGTATACACTGAATCTGATGATGAGTAGATTTTGGGTGTAACACTGTCCGCTGAATCCCCCCGATCCTACAGACCTGCAGTTGTAAGCGCCTCTGCCATGCTACACAAAATCCACCTATGGAAACATATGGCATGTATTCAACCACCGTCTTAACTGCTCATAAATTCCTTAGAAACCTCGAATGGACACCAAGTACTCTGCTTGAATTTCTATGCATCCTTCTGACTCTACTATAGTAGTCAACCCCACCTCCTTCGTCAACCATATTGTCTTCCGTTAGCCTTCGACTTACCCGTCAGCTTCTCTTTCACATTGTCGGCTTCGCCAGTCTGCCCCTTCCTCCATGCCTGGATTCCACCTCAAACATGTCAGTGTCATTGTCGAAAACCTATCGACACTCGACCTTTCTCCTTCTGTCGACGCACTTCGACAGCTCTTTCTCGACTGCTTGGACTTCGACATCCAACCTCCCTTTTTCACCAGTGGTCGTTGACACTCCCCCTGGTCGAATGCTCATGTCGATTAACCTTGATTGCTTTTCCTAGGCCCCGATGCTCCTGCATCAGACTCCCCACGTGAAAAATAAATCAACTGCTCCATCAGTGTCCTGAACTCTTCTTCGTAAATCCATGTCGATTCCTGCAACTCGTCATCTTTCCATTGCACTAAGTATTCCTTCTTTCGCGAACTGCACGTATGCCCAACTTCGAGTTCCTGTATTGCTTCTGCAATTTCCTCTTTGTGTCAGTCTAGAATCTGCACTGTCTAGTCAATGTTCGACACTTCCGTGCTTCCGCTGCTTGAACCTTCATCAAACTTGTACATATTTGAGACATTGAACATTGGTGAAATGCTCAAGTCCTTCAACATCTCCAACACATAAGAATTATCCAAAAATTTCCTCAGAATATTACATGGTCCAATCATCTTCAGCTTCATCTTGTTATATGTCCCTGTCAGAAATCTCTCTTTCCACAAATGTGCATAGACTAACTCTCCTTCACTGAACGAATATAGTCTCTTCTTCCTGTTAGCTCTCAAATTATATGCCGCGTTGGTCTTCTCTATGCGCTTTCGCACATCTTCATGCACTTCTTTCATGTGCTCTGTAAATGATTCTGCATCCATGCTTTTCCTAATTTCTATTGGTAGCTCGACCAAATCTATCACTCCATGTGGGCTTCATACTTGAACAATATGGAATAGGCTCAAACCTGTCGATCGATTCGCAGAATTGTTGTATGCAAAATCTGCTTGCGCCAACACGTTCTCCCACTCCTTGGGTCTGTTGGCTTTCAAACACCTCAGAAGGTTTCCCAAAATTTTGTTCACCACCTCGATCTGTCCACCTATCTGTGGATGATATGCCGAGCTAAACTGCAACCTCATGTCCAGTTTCTTCCATAGGGTTCTCCAGAAATGCCCCATAAACTTGGTAGCTCTGTACGACGTTATACTCTTCGGCAACCCATGCAATCTGACTATCTCCTTGAATAAAAGTACAACAATGCTTGTGGCGTCACTTGTCTTCCGACACAGAATAAAGTGTGACATCTTCGAAAATCTGTCGACTACAACAAATATTAAGTCGCTTCCCTGCTATGTCTTTGGAAATCCTAGCACAAAATCGATGCTCAGGTGTTCCCATGGGGTATTCAGTACTGGTAATGGCGTATCCAACCCCGTATTCTGACTTCTTCCCTTTTCCAATTGGAAAACTCAACATTGTCACACCCACTTACTGACATCTTTCGTCATTCCTAGCCAATAATACTTCTCTTCGACCAATGCCTTGGTCTTGTCGATGCCAAAATGACCTGCTAATCCACCGCTGTGCAACTCTCGTATTAGGTTCTCCCTTACGGATCCTCTGGTAATACACAACTGTTGTCCCTTGAACAAGTATCCTTCTTGGATGAAATAATCCAAGTATGGATTTATGCCGGCACTCCATGGTTCACGACAAGCCTCCCATGCTTTCACAAAATCCTCGTCGGTCGTATACTCTGTCTTCACCAACTCTATTCCTGTTTCCTGAACTGTCTTCGTGTTCAGCAATGCAACTCTTCGACTCAGTGCATCGGCAACCTTGTTCGAATTGCTCAACTCATGTCGCAACATGAATGTATATCCTTGCAGGAACTCGACCCATTTCATGTGCCGTTGATTCAAATTCGGCTAAGTACTGAAATACCTCAGTTCTTGGTGATCTATATATAACACAAATTTCTTGGGAAACAAATAATGCCTCCACTTCTTCAACACTTGGACAATAGCATAGAATTCCTGGTCATAAACCAAATATTTTCGCTTCGCATCATCCAACTTCTAGCTGAATAATGCAATTGGTCGGACCTCCTGGCTCAACACTACTCTGATTGCCATTCCACTCGCGTCGCAATCAAATTGGAAAACTTTGTCGAAATCTGGGAGCGCTAACACTGGGCTCTCAGTGAATTTTTCCTTCAACTTGTTGAAATATCTCTGGGCAGATTCCGTCCACTTAAACTCCCCTTTCTTCATGCACTCTATCAAAGGTGCACATATCCGACTGAATCCTCGAATGAACTTCCTATAGAAACTGGAAAGTCCATGGAAAATTCTTACTCCAGTCGCACTTGTCGGTTCCGGCCAATCTAATATTTCCTTCGCCTTCTCTGGTTCCATCACTAACCCTTTACCCGAGATTACAAATCCCAAGTACACCAGTTCTTCCTTCATGAAGAAACACTTTTGCAGGTTCACCATCAGTTTCTCTTCCTACAACTTCTGCAATACTTGTCGAATGTGCTCCAAGTGGTCTGTCTTGGTTTGACTAAATATCAAGATGTCGTCTAGGTACACTATGACGAACTTACCCAAGAATGGATTCAGTACCTCATTCATCAACCGCATGAATGTACAGGGTGCATTAGTCAATCCGAATGGCATGACTAACCACTCATATAGTCCTTCCTTCGTCTTGAATGTTGTCTTCCATCCATCTCCTTCTCTAACCCAAATCTGGTGATAACCACTCTTCAGGTCGATCTTTGTGAAGTACTTCACTCCACTCAAGCAATCCATCAAGTCGTCCATTCTCGGCAATGGAAAACGGTACTTGATCGTGATATTGTTGATGGCTCTGGTGTCTGTACACATCCTCCATTCTCCACCTTTATTTGATGCTAATACTGTTGGTACCGCGCACAAACTTAGACTCTCTCTGATCAATCCTCTGTCCAACAACTCTTGGACTTGTCGATTGAGTTCCTAACCCTCTTCCAGAGTGATTCTATGTGGTTCCTTATTTTGCAGACTCAAACTTGGAATCAAGTCGATCTGATGGGATATGCTTCTCGTTGGTGGAAATCTTGTCGATGCTTCGTCAAATACTATGCTCATGAAATCATCGAGCATCTTTTCAAATTCGACCGAAATCTTCTCCATTGTCGACCTTTCGACACATGGTCCTTTCAGAATGATGGTGAAACATCCCGACTTCTTTTCCTCTTCCGCAAGGAATTCCTTGGCTGAACACATCAGCACACGCTTCTCCCAATAGTTGCTCTCACCCTGCTTAAAGTCATCTTGGTCTTCCTGTTTCAGCTTCAGAGTCCTCCACGTGCCATTTTTCCACATTATGACAATGTTGGATCAACCATCATAGATCATCTTCCAATCATATTTCCATGGTCTTCCTAACAACAGATGACATGCGTCCAGTGGGATTACATCACACAGTACATTGTCTTCAAGCTTCCCAACCTTGAAGTTAATCAGGCACTGTCTGGTTACCTTGACATGATGTCCTTTCTGAAACCAAGATATCTTGTATGGATGTGGGTGTTCCCAACATTTTAACCCCACTTTGTTGATGACCTCTGTCGACACAAGATTCTCTGTACTGCCACCATCAACTATGGTCTTGCAATACCACTCGTCGATCCGCACTCTAGTTCTACAGATAACGTTTCATTCTACCGGCTCTTTCTCATCGCATCGGTCATCCTAAACCAGTGTTCTCTTAGTCGTCACGGCGCAACTTTTTCTTTTCCTGTCCTCACTATTTTCAGATTTTGACTCTGCCCTCTCGTCGGCTTGCTCATCTCTTTGACGTCTGGGTTTCAACTCCTCTGCAGCATGTAGGTTCTCTGGGAATTCATATGCCTTGTTGTGGTGGTATTTTCTTCCTACAGGTAAGATGAAAACCCCTTGGGTTTAGAAAAGGCCCCTAGTTTCCTACCCAAGGTAGAGAGGAAACAAATAGACACTATAGTCCTCCTAGATCTAGCTCATACATCAACTAACAAGCTATGGAAATACAAAGCAAGTAGATGGTGTACCTTACTTTGATGGTTTTCCTTACTGCTCCTAAGTTTCTCCAGCTCCAGCCTTTGATTATGGACTTATGATCATGTTCACAAAGGAAAGACAGCACCTTCTCCAAAGCAATATATGTATAAACAAAGATCTAACTATAAAAACATAGACAATTTCATGCATTCATCATTAAAGACATGAAAATGAGAGGAATAGGCTAAGTTATATTAATGATAAGAAAGCCAAAAGAAGCTGATTACAATGTTATACCTTGATGTCCAAAGTAGTAGCACCTCCTTCCAAGCTCTCCAACATCACCCTTGCAAGACTCATAGGATCATAAGTTTAGTGCTTCCAAGATCACCACCCCCATAGCTCATGGATGGCCTTCTTTAAGTACGATTTGGGAGGCCAACCACTAAGAGGATATTGTGGATCTAAGTGAGGAAGATGTGGATCAAGGATCTCAAACATGCCAAGGAGGGAATGTGAAATGGGATTTGAAGGAGGACCTCATCCCATGAAAATATCCTCGAAATCCAAGATCCAAAATCTAGGGATAATGGCTATCCATGGATTTTTGCGCCCCTATAACTGAGCAAAGCGTGAAAATATTGTACTTTTTGCGCCCCCATAGGCATGCAAAATGCGAAAATAAGGAATTTTCGAGCCTTACACCACTAGCAGTGCGTGAAAATATCTCTAGGAGGCTCATAAATGGGTTAGGTCAAGTGGTTTTCGACCCCTGAGTTGTTGGATTTTCTTCCAAGTGTGACTAGGGAAGGAACCAACATGATGAAAAAGGGTCCTAACATCCTTAGGAGGCATAAAAATCATGTTTTTCATGGTGATATGACATTAAGATTCTAAATGGTACACAGTGTGACAATTTTTGGTATAACAGATGCCCCCTAAAGTGTGAGGTTAGAAGAAATCTAATGGCCGAAACACTTTACCAATAATAAGTCTGCAAGGATATCTGAAGAAGAATTAGAGAAGAGCTACAAGAAAATATCAACAATATGTCTAACGAACCTAAGGCGGGCATACCCATGCTCTGAACAATTGACTCAAAACATGGCTTCCGACCAATACATTGTAGATCCATGATAGTACTGACTCAATAATGACCGAGGACAAATCATGGCTACTAGACTACAAGCGTAGATCCATGATAAGATAATGACACATCTACGACCAATACAAGAGTGGATTTGTGTGATAGTACATCAATAAGGTCACCAACATAATGTCCATGTGGGAACCTACTAAAAAAATCACCATCGCAACCTGGATGTGCTAAATAAACTTCAGAACCATCCAGGGTATTCTACCCGATCCCAAATCGATACGAATCTAACCATGTGATTACAGGGTGTTGAAGTTGAACATGGTAGAAACATCTTGATTACTGGTCAATGATGTGAACCGTTAACAAGTGCGATGGAAATCACCAATGATGACAATGAATCCCAAGGTATCATAGTACATCTCAACGAAATGTGAATAGATGAGTTGACATCAAACATTCGTGAGATCATTCGATTAGGGGTCAATGATGAAAACCTACTATCAAATATGAGGAAACCTGCCATCGAGGCATGCAGGTACCAAGGTACTAAAGTTGGTTTCTAAGCCTAATTCCTAGATTATGAGTTGAAGTTGACAGGAATAGAATCGTCGAAGGAGGGCCATGATGAATCCCACATCATCGACGCGAAACCGACATAGGAAAGTGATGTGAAGTAATGAAACAAATGAGTATGGACTGACACAAGGATGCAAAGGATGACAATATTACAGAGTCTGACTAAGGTAAACTTCCCTTGAACATTGAATGGCATGACAATAATGACTTGGCAGCATTGACTCAACGAAGCAGAGACCAAGACATAATGTGACGATGACTGAGGCATTCTTCAGGTGACTTGAAGGAGTGGGACGACTCATGGAATTGGCATGAATCAGAGACAAGCAGATTACCCAACTGTATGATGAGATGCAAATAGGTGCCATGTTCAAGGGTGACACAAGCTACCATGAATATTTCTAAAACAAACTTAACTCATTCCTCCCCAAACCCCATCATGTTTGATGAGTACCTCTTTGTTTTTTAACGAGCTTGAGGAGGATAACAGATGCTCAGTATAGCTCATCCTTTGGACGAGTCCAAAATCACATGTTTTACAAACCTGAGAAAGGAGGTGTTCGGTCCCAAAAGGGTCCTTCGATGTTTGATTTTACGAATCCAAGGAAGGGAAACTCGGCGATTTTTCATGTTTAGAGAGTATGAAATAACCTAAAGAAGACTCCAGGTTTTGACTTTTTCATAAAAGTTAGTCCCCAGACCCGAAAAAGTGTAAAATAATATCTGGAGGAAATCTCCTAGTCAAAGGTTGACTAAGGTGTACCTTTCTCGTAAATAGTCTAAACTGTCCGAAAAAGGATAACCTACCACCGAATAGACGTCCTTTCAAATCCTTTTACGAGCGTAAAAGAAACAAGTTCGCTCGGCAATCTTTTCCTATTTTAGGAGTCTGGAAAGAGCTTAAAGAGGACTCCATGTAAAACTTTGTCATAGTTGGTGACCAAGTACGACAAAGGAAAAAGTAAACTCGGCACAGTTCCTTTTCCGTAAGTAGTCTAGCGAGTCGGGATAAAGTGATAAACCTATACTCATTAGACACACCTTTTTACTTAATTTTTAACGAGCAATGGTATCAAAAGAACTTAGAATCTTTTTCATGTTTGGATCCAGAGCATGAAAAAGGAAAAAGTAAGCTCAAACCACTTTTCATATTTTTAACCAGAGCACGAAAAAGTGAAAAGTAAGCTCAATACCTCTTACTCTTTTTAATGAGCTCGAAGAAAGGTTGGAAGAATGCTCATGGTATCTACTTCATTTTTTAACGAGCTTGCAACAGAAAATGAACTATGCTCGGGATGATGGTTTCATTTTTTAGCGAGCTTGAAGTTGAAACTAAACTATGCTCGGAACGATGGTCCATTGATGGGTTACTTCCCAACATGATGTCCAAAGGTTGTAAATTTTTCCCCCAACACAAGAAGCTGAGGGCTTACCTCTAGTATTAATTCTAGAGGCTAGAGACATGCCCCCCAAGCTTCATTTCATCTGCCTACTCTTCTTCTTCACCCAATTAAACTCCTGGATACTAATAGGAAAATGTTCACCAGAGGGATAGGAAGAATGAGGATTAAGTGACACAGGTAGATAGAATGAAGGTTCAAGTCCTAAATATGGTGTGATACTCGACTCAATGGGAGAGGAATCTGTTTCATTTTTTAACGACCTTGATGCAGAAAGGGAACTATGCTCAGGAAGTTGGTTTCATTTTTTACGCAAGCTTGAAACCAAAGGTAAACTGTGCTTGGTAATGGTTTCATTTTTACACAAGCTTGAAACCAAAGGTAAACTATGCTTGTGAATGGTTTCATTTTTACATAAGCTTGAAACCAAAGGTAAACTGTGCTTGGGAGTGGTTTCATTTTTACACAAGATTGAAACAAAGTAAACTATGCTTGGGGTTGGTTCCTACCCAACATGATGTCCAACGGTTGGTAGTGTTCCCCCCAACCTAAGAAGCCAGGGGGAAACTATAGCATGATGTCCAGAGGCTGGAGACATTCCCCCTATCCTTAAGGAGAAGAAACCACTAAAACATGTGGAACATTTAGGGAAGTATGATGACTAGCAGTCATGCGATGATGCGATGTCACAAAAGAAAGATGATCAATGGTCATGATCTTGGGCCTCAGACGGAAAATACATCACTCGAAAGAGTGTGGACACTACAACTTTCATAGCATAGACATAATCACATCCAAGGAGTAGATTAAAATACAAGGGACCTTGGACTACCATAACATAAATACAGACAGTTTTCCCTCCTAAAGTGATAGGTAACTGTCGAAGGATCCCTAAGGGTCCAGTAGGCCTTCTATTGAAAGCCAGTATCTAGTCAGTGAATGGCACAAGCCGAGGAGAACCTATAGATTTCCAAGCAGTTAAGGATAAAATACTAATAGAAGCTCCTTCATCAACTAAAGTGCGAAAGATTTCCTTATCAGCAACTCCTACAGATATCTGGAAAGGAACATCTGCAGGAAGACGAGGTTCTGCTAGGTTATTCCAATCAAAGAAAATGACCTCAGTACTTGGGGGGGTCTCCGTCGAAATGCGTAAAATGCCCCCTTTTCCAGAACAATTTAAACTGACTAGGAAAACATCAGCGGTTTTAAATTCACTCTCAACTAGAAAAGTAGAATGAGACGAAGATTTTATCATGGTGACCACTTCAGTCTGGGCATTCTCCAATGAAAGAGTGGGATCGAGTGGAGGTGATATTGACTCATCCACTTGAACTTCACTCTCTAAATAAAGAGTGGGATCGACGAAGGATGGGGTTGGATTGACCACTTCATCAACCAATGGGGGGTTAAGGGACAACTTACGAGATATAGTAATCTCTTCCAACAATTGTGAAGTTTCATCCATGCATGGACAAATGTAAGTAAGGTGCATTCCCTTGCATAACAAACAAGGATTATTGAATTTACCTTTCCAACCCTTAACCATAGAGTCACTGGTTGATGGGGTATCATCAGTATGATGTCCAGAGGCTTATTATATAGGTGGTTTGGATGTTTTAGACCACTCTTCTAATACTTTGGAAAGACCAAGACAATCCTTGAGAAGGTGATCACCCTTGCAAAGCTTGCAAGGGAACTTCGGTCTACGAGGTGTTTTCATAGAATGAGTGCCATTAGAGGCAACTGGTTGATGCTTGGTCTCTTTCTTATCTTTCTTATTCTTAACTTTCCTTTTCTTCTTCTTCTTATCCTTCTGATTACTAACACTATTGCTTTGATTAGGGGAGGAAGAAGGAATGGAAGAAGATACATCTGATGAAGAAGGGGAAGGATCAGTTTGGGATTGACACTCTCGTGGTGGAGAGTTAACATTTCAAACATTGGGTACAGTCAGAATCACTGGATTGAATAACCATACCGGTAATCCTATGGTTAATCTAGGAAGATTTAAAGTGGCAATAAAGGGAGGACCAATATCTCCAACTGGAGGGAAAGTAAATGTTACCCCTTGAAAAGGGGTCTCTGGATTGGTAGTCCCAGAAAGAGCTTGGGTGCATGGAGATGGATTCTCCATGGAACAAGACTAAGTAATGTGGAAAAATTATTTCACAAAAGAACTCAAAAACCCTTAGTCAATCGAGCATGCAAAAGGGGAGCTAGAAGAAAAAGAGGCACACAGGCCAAAAAGCAAGCTCAAAAAAATTGATTGGGACCAATGCCACAGTAAGCGAGCTATAACAAAGAGGCCAGAAATCCAACAAGCAGCACTAAAAATAAAAAGGGACCCTCTAAATATTAAGTAGCAGGAAAACTTACTAACTAGGATCTAGAGACCTCAACAAATCGTATCCTTCGCAAGGTGATGAAATCCAAGTCGAACGATACGAAATGAGAGACAAAAGTGGAAGGATATCCCTCTACCGAAAGGGATCCTGGGTAATCGATCCCTAGAATAAAAGTCACTAAGCTACCTCGTTCATGACATGTCTGAGAAGGATACTAGAGCTTCTGCCTTTGAGCCCTTGTATCACCTATACAAAAAATACAAGGAAGACAATGGATAGATGTCCTTAGGTGCTACGTGGAGTGCAGCATTCCACAAAGTCCATCTGGAACCTGTCCTTGATGCTTACCCCCATGGAACAGGATGCCCTCTCAACAAACTGGTCGATGACCGTGTCAATAAGTAATAGAGGATTTTAGTACCCTAGAGGAAAACAACTATGTTTCAGATGAAAAGTGACAAGGGGGAATTGTTTGGATTCCTATCCCCAGTGTCCTACCTAACTAACAGATTATTTTAGATCTTCAAGTGAGGTTAAGATGTGGTTAGTTAGGGAGACAAATTTTAGTGGCTTGTTGTCTTACTCAATCAAGTAAATGGAAGTGCAACTGGATGGTGTGTAGACTTGATTCAAACCATGAAACTATGGATGAATTATGCAAGTCATTTTCTTTCAATGAACTTCTAGCTAAAGTAAGGAAGAATCCTTTTCGTTCCCAATATGTACAACCCAATGCAAATTCAATTTTAGATTTTTAATGGATGATAACCAATCATGTAAACCATACCCAAACTATCTTAAAGTGACAAAAATATATCTTTCTATCAGTAACCAATGCAGAAATTATAATATGTTTCCTATCTCTTTAAACTTGAAAAAGACACATCCAATCTATGGAAAGAAAAATTCCACAAACATTTCCAATCAAATGCAAGACAAAGAAAAACACTCGATAATCTTGTCTAACTCAAATGCACACAAATCTGAAACAAGCCTTTCTTCTTCTTATGAATGTAAGACCAAGAATGTCAAATGATCAAATTAAAGCAAGAAGAATGTTTATGCTTTCCAATTTGTGAATATACCAAAATAGGGACAAAATAAAGCTTTTCTTTGAACTAAAGTGGACACAAGGAATCAATCTTTTCCAACAATCATTAGATAGCTCAGCATGTAATGGAAACAAGATGCACAACCCAAGGGAAAGAGGCTAAAAATGGCATGGATATCCCACGCTTTTCAAGTCTTTTAAAATAAGCCAATCACTCCAAACCAAAAATTATCTTAGAACCTTAATATGGGTCAAAACGATTGTAGGATACACGATTCATGGCCCCCCGGCCATGAGGGGGATTTTTTTTTCAATTTTGATATTTATTTTAATCAAATCTAATGCAAAAAATTCCCAAAATGAAAACAAATATGCACTCAAACTATGGATGAAAGAGCAATTACAGATCCTAACAGACAGCAAGAGGTCAAGAAAATAACCTTGAACCAATAGACCAAGGCAAACCCAAGCAAAAAATCTCCCAAAAACTAAAAACAGGGGATTTACGCCCCTATACAGACCAACACAGAGCGAAAATATAATATTTTCATGCCCTGGAACACTGTGGGGTAGCAAAAATTTGGAAATTTGCGCATTCTAGGACGCTGTAGGGGCGGGAAAATATGGAATTTTCACTTTGTAAGGTGTTTTGGGGTAGCGAAAATTTGCCTGTAGGTGTAAAAAATGAAAATTAATGCCTAGATCGGAGTAGGGATGAAGTGTTGGGTTCAAGATAGTCCTCAATGATGACTAAAGAGGATCTAAGGTGATGATAAAATACACTTAAAAGAGGATTCAATGATCCAAACAAGCAATCAAAGGTGAAACTAGGGAAAAAATCCCTAGTGGAGTCACCAATTTCTGTGGTGAGATTTTCTTCCTACGGGTAAGATGAAAACCCCTTGGGATTAGAAAAGGCCCCTAGTTGCCTACCCAAGACAGAGAGGAAAAAAATAGACACTATAGTCTTCTTATTTCTACATCTACAATTAAAGTAGTGGCATATTTCAGAGAGGATGTTGTAGTTTCACTAGGAGAATATTTCTATAGCAGGACAAAGAAAACCGTGGTAAAAAGGGGTACAAAAAGGCATAAGGAAGGAACTTTTGCCAAAGGTCATGTTCCCAACCAAGTGATTTGGATAAAAGCATCCACTGATGTCCAGTAGGAAGCACTTGATACTGCTGCAACAATGGGGGCCTATGCTTCAGGGGGACCTATAATGCTTTTGAATGTCAATCTGATGCCCTCTTCACTCATAATCAAAGAAGAGAGGATGCACTTTAGTCCATTGAATATGTGACAGATTGGAAAAAGTACATCAAAGATAAGCCTGAAGATATACCTGTTATTGAAAGCATCAAGTTTAGAAGAATTAAACTCTCTTTAGATTCATGGGAAAATTCATGTGAACAGGTAGAGTCTACAATCCAGGAAGCGCAGGAAGTTTGCAGTAGAAGGTGGTTTGCTTCCGATGACTTGTTGACCATGTTAGATTTCCCAAATCTGAATCTCATTGAAAAGTCTGATCCACCCAAGTTAATGATCCAGTAGGTTGAAGAGATACAAGAGGAATCCAAATTAGTGCGAATTGATCAGTTGGAACACATTGGCATTGTTGAGCTTAAAGAATTGATTGAGTCACCCATCAATTTAGGAGTGGAGGTCAAAATTTTCCTGGGAGAGTGGGATAAGTTAAAGAAAAGGGAAATTGAATCATTCAATTGCAAGACTCAGCTGACACTCGAACATGCCAGATATCAAGATATTGAAGACTTGTTAGATGTATCTACCAAGTGGGGGATTTCCCTTGGAAAGTCTTAGGTAATATTTTGCAATCCCTATCTTCATGGGAGAATTGCCTTGTAATGTTTTGTAATTATCATTTAAAGGGATTAGATCTCATAGAGGAGGGGGGGAGAAAATCACCAAAGGAAAACTCGAGATGCTCTGTTTCCTTGAGGATTTGTAATTTTTTGCAGACTTTACGAAATACAGTTAGTTTCTCTTGGCCATCTCTTTTGCACATTTGTCAAATTTCTTTGATAGGTTTTGATTTCTCACTTCAAACTATTGGATGAATTTTGTTCGATATTGCAATTTTTTATGAACACATCGATCTATAGGTTGGATTTCTCTTAATGTACAATTTAGGTGTTATTACAGGTTAAATGAATTTCTTTATTTAACTCATGTTATCTTATTCTGCAATTGATAAACAATCATAATTACATTGATGCTAATTTGTGAATTAGCATATCACAATAGAACAATCTTATTTATGTTTTAATTCTTTAGGTAAAATTATTCAATTGTTATTGTCTGGTTTTGTATGAAGCTGATAAGCACATATTCAATTCATATGTTTATTAATTGGTGACATACTTATTAAATAATTAAGATCTTATTGTTCTGCAAACCCAAATCACATTTTCTAATCTAACTGAATTAGATATTTCCTAAGCTAACACTACTTACCCCTTAGACATAAAACTCTTCCCAATCTTCCCTTATAGGAAGACAAATCCATTTGGATCCACTCACATAAGTGCCAGCAGAGGCCTAATATCCGTAGGAGTTAGTCACACCAAACAATTTGGGGATAGAACCACTCTTGCGTAGGGTTGTTTGAAGCCTTTCATATTGGACTGTCACCTTCTGTTGATTTCCTTGGAAAACATTCCAGCATCACATTCAGGGCTTCAACACGCAGTCGAAAATACTCACTAGGCGGTTTGGGGAGATTCTCACGGTTAAAAATTATGTATATATATATATATATAGGTAGGTAGGTATATTAGTTGTTAGCATAGCCATAAGTTAGTGTTAGCATAGTGAAAGGTTAGTTGCTAGCACAGTGGCAAGTTAGTGCTAACATAGCGCTAGGTTAGAGGTTAGAGCAGTGCTAGATAGTTTCTAGTATAATCCTATTCCAAGGAGATAGTTGTTAGTATAGCACCATGTTGGAGGATTTAATGTTAAAACCGGTGATGCATCAAAAACATTAAATCTATGTTAGCATCCGCACATAGCGCTAAGATTAAGAACTTAGGTCGCGTTGAGATAATGAATAGGCCAATGCTAAGATAAGGTGTGTGCACTCTTGGGTGTAGGATTAATATGACATATGCATGCAATATTAAAAGCATAAGTGTAAATAAAGTATGGCATATTATATTAACGGGTTGTCTAAAAATTTGATGAATTGGCTCAGATAGTGGCTTTTCATTGGAATTCGGTGTTTTTTATTTTATAAAACCTGAATTTAACTGTGTTTTATTGGCGATTTTGATGGTAGAAATGGATTCAACACCATCAAAAACCCATGGGGCACCCAAAATTTTAAATTTTGAGAATTGTAACTAAGATTTTAAAAAAATTATGTCAATTTTTTTCAAAATTGTACCAGAAAAATCAAAATTTTCCATTTGAAATCGTAGTCGAACTTTTAGACTACGAGTTATATTAATGGGTCAATGGCATGAAGACCACGTGAAAAGGTTTAAATGGAATTTTAAAGGGGAACATTCCAAAGTTCCTTCATGAAAAAAAAACATATTGGAACTCGTTAACATTTAAAAAATAACTTTGAATGAATTTCATCCTTTTAGTAAAAGGGAGTGGACTAGGGATCATGTTTTGTAAAAATGGTTAGGAACATGTGGGGAATGGAAGTTTTATGCCTTCTGGTTCCACTGAGTAGCAGTATTAACATATTCTCCTGGATTTAAGCTCATCAACTGGAGGGACTAGTACCAACTAGGCTAAAAAAGTGGGAACGGTCGTCTATGTTTGCTACCCTTTTTCTCCCGGGTTCTTTTGTCCTAGCAACGTTTTTGGAGGGCACTGAACTATCTTTTCTACTGCATGCTCCATTATTTGTGTTTGGTTACATCCTCTTAAATTTTTAATCTTGTCCTATGATTCCTTCATGGAAGTCACATGACCCCTAACCAGAGATGGTCGGTTACTCGTCTCCTTATACGGGGGCATCGAGGAGTGCGGTGAAAAAAAACCCTTCGTTTAATGTGATTTTTGAGCCTTTGTCCTCACTATCAGGCATTACGGAAACTGAGTTATCTAGGGGAGGTTGGATTTTGGCTGCCAAAAACATTGAGAATCATTCACTAATGGTATTTGGTTCTCTGTTTACGAAATAGGGATGTTGAGCTTCCACAAAACAAAAGGATTGTCCCCCGAAAATAAATTTTGAGAAATAAAAGCGTGGTCGGCCTCTCTGTGTCTTGGGTGGGGATGTTACATTGGATATGGTGGTGGCTTTGTCGTAGAGGGACCTTGTGGGTTGGTTCGAATACATTAGGATATGTCTAAAATGGATACGTCTAAAATGGAAACCTTACATTGATAACATCCCTAGGGTTCTAATGCTGGCTATTGGATGGATGGTCTTTCAATTTCTATTGAAGGAGGACAAGAAAAGCATCGAAGACAGGTTTTTGGTGGTGGGTACAGGTTCGTTGGTTCTTTCATGCTGTCATTCAGGTTTTGACCCACGGCATGAAAAATTAACAAAGAGGCACCTCTGGGTTATTCTCCCGGGGTTCCCTCTTCAGTGTTGGTTCCTCGGGGGTTTCATGGCGGTTGCAAACACCATTGGACGTTTAACTCTTATGGAGGAGGAAATTATGTTTGGGAACGAACGAAAGTATCCACGCATGTTGGTGGAACTGGATACTACGAAGGGCCTTCCTGGGAAACTTGAGGTGGTCTGGGATGGTGGAACTTTTATTCAAATCCTCCATTTTTGGAAGGTGCCCTTCTGCTATCATTCTTGTCATCAAGTTGGTCACTACAAAGCATAGTACAGGGAAAAAACTAACATATTCAAGGGTTCTTTTTCTTCAATTGACGGTTTGGACAACGATGATGCTTCAGACCATTTCATCCATCCTTTGCCACTGGACACTCATTCTACGAGGGAGTTTATCGGTAAGTTTTCCCTCACCTTTCTGTGCTTAAATTTTTTTTATCAGCTGACGATATTTTTTAGGCTTTGTCCATTTCCAATTATAAGTCCTCTAAGAAGGATAGCGCCAAGTATCCGAAACTAACTATTTTTTTCTCGGATAGGGAGTCACCCAATCTTGGGGTTTCCACTTCTCTTTTACTAGTTATGTTTTTGCTACCTAGTCTTGAATTGAGTTCGTGTGATCTTCCCGAGTCTATTTTGGCTCAAATGGAGCTTTTACCCACTTCTGAATTGAACCCTATTGCCTCCTCTACTTTGTTCACCCTGGGTGAGGAGGACATTCCTCCCCTTTCTTCTTCACCTAAATCCTCCTTAGGGATAGCCATCACTTCTTCTCCCATTGTCGAACACTCCCCCGGTGTTGGAAGACTCTTTGCGAAATAAGATACCTCTACCACACTTCACTAAGGGTGTCTCTGACGATGTAAAATATTTTCATATCGCCTCAATTTTTAAGGGTAACGTTACCATCTGGAAACCCAAACAAAATCGCAAAGGAAGGAACAAACCAGATTTGGATGGGGGGGAATATTCCCTTTGTTCTCTAACCCTTCTGTTAACTCTCTTTCTGATATGGGTCTTTCTCGAAACCCCTCAGGTGATACCCTTGAATATCTTAGGCCCCTTAGAGCATCGCATGCCTTTACAGAGGTGCACAAATGAACCTGGACTCCTTTAATATCTAAGGGCTTGGTAGTGTCCTGGAGCGAGCTGCACTTAAGATATTTTTAGATTTTTTTTCCTTTGTATTATTCTTATCCAAGAAATCATGACTTCCGCACCAACGGCGTGTGATTATTTCCTAAATATCAAACCCTCGTGGAAGGTTTGTGCGGCGAAATCGCCTGGTCTCTCGGGGGTTACCCTAGTGGCTTGGAAGCCTATTTTTGCTAATTTGCTTTCTTTTATCACCCCTGCACGTATTCTCTTAGAAGGGGATCTTAAGGGTTTTAAAACTCATGTTTGCATTCTTAATATCTATGGTCCCTATCACAACAGGAAGGCCTTTTGGGATATTGTTAAGGCTTCGAATCTACTTGAGGATGACTCTCTTATTGTTGCAGGAGATTTCAATTTTACACTTTATGCTGATGAGGTGTGGGGAGTTGGTAAGCTCTATGATCCCTTAGCTGATTAATTCTCTTCCTTATTCATAGACACCAATCTCATGGATATTGTCCCTAGTGTTTTTTCCCCCACTTGGTCAAATGGCCAATGTGGGAATGTGTGGATTTCAAAGAGGCTCGATCGCTTCTTCATGGCAGAGCATTTGTGTGATCAACTGGGACGCTATCGCACTTGGCACTATTCGGTTGGCATTTTAGATCATAGGGTTGTCATTCTACAATTAGACATTTATAATTCCTTCCATGTTTATCCCTTCAAGTTTAATCCTATTTGGCTGAATGATGAATCATTTTGCTTTTTTTTGCTGGAGAAGTGGAACTACATATCAATGAATTATACCCCTTCATCTCTTAGTAGGATGGTCTGGAAATTAAACAAGTTAAGATATTTGATAAAGTCTTGGGAGAATAAAAAGAAGACGGATAATTGGGCTACTCTGGAATCCATTGAGTCTGAATTACAGGTTGTTTCCTGGGGGTCTGATGAATTTTCTTTCACCGTGGAAAGGAAAGAGAAGATCACTTCTTTGGAGGCTGCTAAAACAAATATCCTGGGGAAGATTGAGCAGACGTGGAGGCAAAAAAGTAGGGATATCTGGATTAAATATCGAGACGAAAACACAAAATTCTTCCATCGTTTCTCCAATTAGCACAGAATTACAAACTCTATTTGGGACATTAAATTAAAGGAGGACACGGTGGTTACTAAGAACTCCACTCTGGAACAAGCCATTTTGAATCACTTTCGTCGGCACTTTACTAAACATTCTTTTGCAAATTTGGTACAAAAACTTAATGTTATTTGAAATTTCCCTCGGTTATTCAATGATGATGATTGTCGGCAGATGGGTAAAGGTGTGTCTATGGAATAAGTACACTCTGTCCTTATGTGTTTTGCCAAGGACAAGAGTCCTGGTCCTGATGGTCTGACTGCAGAATTTTATCTTCACTTTTTTTATCTGTTCGGTATGGAGATTTCGGAAGTAGTGGAGGAGTCCAGACTGAAGGGATGGATTCCAAGTTCTTTAAACTCTACTTATCTCACGCTTATCACTAAACGAGATCATCCAGTGGAATTTAATGACTACAGACCCATTTCTCTCTGCAATTTACTTTACAATATTTTTTCCAAGGTTATAGCGGAAAGACTGAAACCTGTTCTGGGAAGGGGCATATCGGACGAACAATTTGGTTTTTTTCCTTGCAGACAAATCTTGGATGTTGTGGGTGTAGATCAAGAGTGTCTTCACTCCATCAAGCAGAAAAAACTCAATTCTTTTATCCTAAAAATGGATCTGAATAAATATTACGACAGAGTTGACTGGCACTATCTTTGTTTTATCCTCATCCATATTGGTTTAAATGCTGAAGTAGTAAATTGGATTATGTGTTGTGTCACTAATGCTCATTATCTAGTTTTAGTGAATGGATCCCCCACCCCTTTTTTTAGTGTCAATCAGAGGATTCGGCAGGGGTGCCCTCTCTCACCTTACCTCTTCGTGTTGGCTATTGAGGGTTTAAGTTTATTGATAAAAAATTCTATTGAGAACAAACTGATCGAAGGCATCAAAGTAACACAGGCATTGACGATCTCTCATATTTTATTTGTTGATGACGTTTTACTTCTTGGTGAAGGCTCTTTATGTGAATGGCAACAGTTCTCCTACATTATACGTATCTTTTGTGATGCATCTGGTATGGTCGTTCGTGGTCAAAAATTAGCTTTTCTTTTTCAGTGTGGGGATGTCAGGCTTACTGATCACATTGCTACTTTATTGCCTTATAAGATGGTGCATATTGAATACGGTTTCAGATACCTGGGATATTTTGTAAAACCGAACGGTTATAAATTAACTGATTGGAATTGGTTAATTAAGAAAGTGGAGAAGAGGATCAGTTCGTGGTCCTACATATTTTTATCATTGGGAGGCAGGATTACAATGGTTAGATTTGTTCTGCAGAGAATTCCAGTTTTCTAGTTTTGCGTAGTCTTATGAATGCTATGCCCATTATTAATCAGGCTATTGCATGGTCTATTGGGAGAGGAACTCAAATATTTGTTGTCATCAATCTGATTATGGGCATTGATGATTTATGTTTATCAAAGGTGCTTGTGGATTTCTTACACCGGCGCGAAATTTTTGTATTAAAGCAAGCCTCCCTCTCTTCACAGTATGGATAGACTATTTGGAGATCGTCTAGCGACTTACTTTTGGAGGCTCCACTTAATTGTGAATGGGATAGATATGTTAAAGCATTGTTTCATGCTGGCATACACTTATCAGAGACTGAAGACACCCTGGCCTGGGTTCTTAACAACAATGGTGGAGTTGTTACTGCACGGCTCACCTATCATATTCAAGTGATTCAAACAATGGAACTGAAGACTACTGAGTGGTTAAAAGGACTCTGGATTGGGAGAGTGCCTCTTAAATTCAAGTGTTTCAGTTGGTTAGCTATTTACAACAAAATTCTCACTTGGCCAAATCTGCAGAAAAGGGGTTTCATTGGACCTGGTATTTGGTGTCTTTGTAATGAAGCCGAGGAATCGACTTTACACTTGTTTGGGAATTTCCATTTTTTCCTTTGTATTTGGTTATATCTTGAAATTTATTTTGGTTTCAATTTCCAGTGGACAGGGAAAAGTTTTATTTTCAATTTTCAAATATAGATGGCCTTACATTCAGAGTTTGAAACTCTGCTTCCTTTTGTTATATGGGGTGTGTGGAAGGTTAGAAATGGGGTCTTATTTAGGAATTTGCACCCTACTGTAGAGGGGACGACCTCAAAAACCATTGCTTACTTCCTGGAACATAAAAAGGATGTCTCTACAAAGGGACAAAGGAAATTTTGTTTTTCATAGGGCTCGTTCATCTACCCTTTGGGATATTTTGATGGGGCATGTAAAGAGGAGCATTATGGTGTTGGTTGTGTATTTAAATTGAATTCTAAGCAGTGTTTTCACCTTTATTTTAAGGTTGGCATAGGAACGAACACTAGAGCAAATATTTTAGCCCTGTGGTGTCTCTTGATTTTTGCATTCGCAAAGGTGTGTCTACTTTTCTGGTCTTTGGCGACTCCAAGTGTGTTAGTTTTTCACAATTTAATCAATATTAATCTAGGATCTTACTGAGAGAATAAAAAGCACGGCATAAACACAAGAGACACAAATATTTTCATCAGGGAAACCATAAAGGAGAAAACCCCGCAACTTCCTCAAAGATAGAATGAGCAACAATACAATAGCAGAAAAGTAAACCTCAAAATAGAGATGGTCTTTAGCAGCTTCTCTCTTATCCACTTGTGCGAACTCCTCCTCTCTCTCACTAATGAAAATTTAGTGAGTGAGTGAATGAATCAAATGAGAGAGGTACCCTCTCTATTTATACTTTATCTTTCACTTGAATTTTACCCAACTAGGTCGGCCCCTAGTTGTACCTAACTGGGCCAACTTATCTAGGAGAGTCTAATAACCCATAGACAACTTAACTCTGGGTTCTAATGCCCCAACATACAAAGGAGGGTTAACCTCAATGAATTTACATAACCCAAATACAATAATGACTTTTTCGACCAGAGGAATAAACATCTTTGTCGAAGGTACAATAATAAAATAAAAATACAATATAAAATATACAAGTGAATATCTTCCGAAGTTACAATTACATTAACACTCCATCTTAACTAGGAAGGTATTCTCTTGACACATACATCAATACATATACACACGAGTCTTCATTGTTGGATCATCATCAAAGCTGGATCATCATCAAAGTTGGATCATCATCGTCACTATTGCTTCTATCCTCATCATCTCAATCATCAATCTCCATTCTACTCGTCATACGAAGTTCTACAGAGCCAACCCTTTTTCATGTTGGATGTAGGCCTAGCCTCCATGTAGGTCTTCATCATCTCTATGAGCAAGCCATCAAGTAGGTATAGATCAGGACTTATTACATTTCCTTGCAAAAACCTGACACACAGTCCAGGACTTATTACATTGCCTTGCAATAACCTGACGCAACATCTCAGGACTTATTGCATGCTTTTGCAAAACCTGCAGGATCTCCCAGGACTGATTATATGCCTTTGCAAAACCTGAAGAAGCATCCCAGGACTTATTATATGCATCTGCAAAACCTGTAGGATCTCCTAGGACTGATTATATGCCTCTCCAAAACCTGAAGGAGCATCCCAGGACTGATTATATGCCTCTGCAAAACCTGTAGTGTCTCCCAAGACTGATTATATGCCTATGCAAAACCTAAAGGAGCATCCCAGGACTGATTATATGCCTACGA
This sequence comes from Larix kaempferi, assembly GCA_027924585.1. Lineage (NCBI taxonomy): Eukaryota > Viridiplantae > Streptophyta > Pinopsida > Pinales > Pinaceae > Larix > Larix kaempferi. The sequence continues at coordinate 5,388,275 of BSBM01000177.1, read as the reverse complement.
AAAACCTGAATCTCCTACTTATCACCTCATCATCTTCAAATAATCTCATCGTCACACGGAGCACAGCCCAGATGCACACATCATCACGATCATGGGAAGACACACCTCAACCATGCTGAAATAACCCCAACCCTTACATCTGCACCAAGGGAGAACACACCTACCACCTTGTGAGAATGGATCACATGCATCTGTGTCTTTCAAACTCATCGCTTCCCTTTGGAAGGCACCTTGATCTGAATTACACCAAGCTTCTCTCTGAAGTATTCAAACTTCACTTTGGCTAATGGCTTGGTCAACACGTCGGCTATCTACTCGTCTATCGCAACATACTGGAGCTTCACTACTCCTCTCTACACCATATCCCTGATATAGGGATACTTGATCTCAGTGTGCTTTGACTTGTCATGGAACAATGGGTTCTCAGACAACTTTACACAACTCTGGTTGTCGCAATATATACAAGTCCCATCCAACTGGAGATCAAACAAATCAGATAGTAGCTTCTTCAACCATACTGCCTTACAACTAGCTGAACAAGCTGCGACATACTCTGCTTCGGCTGTACTTAGTACCACGCTGGATTGCTTCCTCCTAAACCAAGAGATCACACCTGATCCCATACTGAAGTAGCACCCCAAAGTTGTAATACCCCAATTTTCACCCTTATGAAATATTGGCTTTTAATATAAATATTGTATACATGCGGTGTGTGTTTTCCTAGCATGGAGCTCAAGGCCAAGTCCCCGCTAGTGTATGTTCAGATTTTATTTAAAATGGACAAGTATTTGATATTTTATTACCCATGTGCTATTAAGCCGTGGAATATTGTAAATTGATGTAAATATTTGATATTGCAATAAAATACAAAAACTGGCTATGGGAGTAACGAATGAGAAGGGGCCATGTGTATCCACTAGGGAGTGGTGAGGGGGTTGTGGGGATGAACCATATGCTGCCAAATGTCATTGTGAGAACCCATTTGACTTTCCTTGCTGACATTTAATTCTGTTGTAAGGAAGTTGTTAAAGAATTCAGTCCATGGCTTCAATGGAGCATGGGCAGCCCAGAAATTCGTATGGCAGGTATGGGCTCTGTTTTTCCTGTACCACAAGTCACCCTACCTCATGGGAGTTTCTTCTTCCTCATTACCATTCCATTGTGAAAGACCCCAGCATCAATTTTCATCCATTACGAATTCCTAGCAGTGAGAAAAACCAGAAATCGCAACTTTGCAAGAACCCACGTTTTGAAGAGCCATAAACTCCCAGAATTGAGTATTGACAGTGAAATCCAATGGGGAATCCATAGATATGAACCTTGGGGCGAAATTGAGAGTATTAGATACCCCTGAATCCATTGGAAAACCCAATTTTTATAGCCCAGGAATCCAGTGACGGGATTGAGTTATTGGATGACAGTATTGTGAGAAATCCATGTGTGAATGACTGAGCAGAGATTGGGTTTGCTTGATAAACCCAGTGAAGGCTAGAATCTCAAGGAATTAGTAGCTGGACCTTTCTATGCCCATCCTGAAGAGAATTGGAGGGAAGGGACGCCTGAGGGATTGTGCAGTAGAGAAGGGGACCTTCCTTTTGTTGGGTGTGGTAGGTATTGTGGGTGCCTTGGCTGTTGAATTATCTTGAGATGCCTGTAGCTCTGTGGATGAGCTCACTAGCTTAGCATTGCCCTCCTTTGTCTTTTGTATGCTTGATAAACCCAACTGTGTGTTGGCTTAGCATAGCTGTTGAGTGAGACCATCGCTGTGAGTGAGCTTGTTTAGTTCCTCCTTAGTGGATACACAACCCATCTCGGAGGTGATCTCTTAGCTGAAATAATATAGGCTGGACAGAGATCTATGGTTGGGTGGAATGTTGCTCTCACATAACTAGTTGTTTGGACAACTTCATCTCAAAGATAAGTGTTCTCTGTGTTTAAATTATATGATCATTATGTGTTATGTTCTGAATGTTAATTGTCCATGTTAATGAAATGAAATGATTATCTTAATGAAATTGACATGAAGTCTGTGCATAGCATGAGAACGAGATTGAATTTTCTGCATGTGGAACCATCATATGCCTGTGATAGATATGCTGATACATTACTGTTTGTGTGCTTGCAAATATGATTTAATTCCGCTGTGTTTATATTGAGTATGAATTTGCACACATAAATTTTTATTTATTATCAATTTTTGAGTAATATATGGGGCTGAGTTAAACCAAATAAGCCCTGGAATGTCAGTCACGTTCCCTTTGTGTTTTGGAATGATGGGAGGGGACGTGACAGAGTGGTATTAGAGCCCTTGTTGCAGAACTGGGGCTGCTTGGGCCAAACACTGAGTTACAAGCAGGTAATAAAATGTTTTAACGTGGTATTGGAGAAGTTTGGGGCGTCATTTTGATAGGGAAAAATGGTAGGATTAGAGTTCTCAGATGTTGTTTGGATTTTCAACCAAGCATGTGCAAGGATGCACCTATTAACTTGTAATAGAAGTTTCAATATAAAACAAAAACAATTATGAATAAATTAATATAATCTGATCTAACATAAGCATGTGTAAATAAATAAAAAACTAGATTTCAAACATAAGCAATAAGATCTATAACAAAAGAAAGAAATTTAATCTTTTATATTACCTCAAGTGGTGAAGAAGGTGAGTGTTGAGCAGCTCCAAGGTTGAGAAGCTCCAACGTCCAATGGTCTCTTCTTCTCCAATGCTTCAATGGGGTTCTTCAAACTCGAAATGGGAGGCAATAGCTCTCAAAGGGAATTTGGCAGCATAAGGATAGGATGAAATGTGGATCAATAATGAGGAGCCCGTATCACATTTTTATAGTTTTTGGGTGATGGGTAATACCATTATGGTTTTAAGGAAACTAGTGGTATGGACCAACATGGTTTAGGTCTCGTTTTCCCTCTTTTTCTTTTTTTGAATATTTTTTATATTTTTATTCCCTTTTAATATTTTTTGGGAATTTTAGACCATTTTTTAGGGTTTTTTGAGGAAAAATACATATTTTGAGGGGAAAAGGGGTATTATGGTCTTTTTGGTGACCTTTTGAAGGTTTTAGAGGCTCAAATGGTGGAAAAAGTGGACAAATGGGTCATGTGAATAAGGGAGTGACCTAGTGAGCACTTTTTTGGTGTTAACAGGTTGTCCCCTGATGTGTGAGGGCAGGAGCTCATCGTATGGCCGATAGATATCATAGTTCTTTTGTCTTTTTTCCTGGGGTTTGGAGAAGACAAGAGACCGATTGGAGACTGGAAGAACGTCCCCTTGGAAGCTGCAAAAACTAAAAAAATACATGGCCTCAAAATGAATGAGGAATAATCTCTGATAATGGACGAGGCGGGCATACCCATGCTCGTGTCAAGACATATACATAACAATTAGGCCCAAGAAGGGGGACCTGAATAATACATAAAAATATCTTGGTACATCATAATGGTCCAGAGGGGACATAATGCTGGGACGTACTCATGATCATACTATGACTGATCTTAACAATTGATACACTGGAAAAGAGCAACAACCATTCTGAAAAAGGTTTCAGAAGGGTTGATGAACTGCTGGAGCTGAAGGTGTCCAACATCTGTAAGGACTCAAAGACTGTGAGCCAATATCTAAGGAATTTATGTAACTTTATACTCAAGGCAGTATAAAACTGGGGTACATCTTGGAAACTGTCGTTGAGCGCAACCCGGATATCCATAGGAATGTGTAATTGGTTTTTTTCTCAAAAAGACTCATAAATGCGATAGAGTCAGGTGATATCCGGGATCTTCAACAAATGACTGAAAGGACCGATACCCTATACGAGTCTCGACGATGCGATCAAGGTGTTGAAGTCGAGCATGTGAGAAACAATCATTTGGAGAGGCATTGAAGACTCCTTTCAAAATGATCCGTAGGCACTCATCACTAGTGATGAGTCCAAGGCACAGGGACTTCTGGGTCTATCCTGTAGAATAGATTTGGTTGGTGTCGACAGAGGGAGACTGGAAACTACCAAGGTGATGATGTTTCTTTGATAGGAGTGCGAGGTGTACAACTGAAGTGTGATAGTACTGATGGTAGGATTGACATACTGTGGGGATGGGGAATAACTGGGGTCATAAAGTGGGTGGACTCAAACTTCCTTTGTTCAGAGCATGATGACATGGTTGACCTGATAGCATAGGAAACTGACTTTTAGGTGTGAGGATCATAGCTTATCAAGGGTATGTATTGCTGACTGGAGTGACTCTGGGGGAGAAGCTGATGGATGCTATTGGGAGACTCTTGGGGTGACATACTGCAGAATACTCTGAACAAAGGCGACCATAATGGGGAAGTTGCCATATGAGTAGACATGATCTGTTGTGGCGCCGAAAAGCACCATTGGGTCCTTCTTCATGGTTTTAATGAGCTCCAAGAAGGGATAAAAGTGTGCTCTAAAATGGTACTCTCCTATGGATTTATGCGAGCCCGAAACTATTCATGCTCATGAGTGCTTTCATTTTTAAGGAGTCTAAAAACGATAAGAAGACTCTGAATTGGTGGATGGGTACCGTCCTGTGGATTTGTACGAGCCCAAGACGGTGATTGCTCGTGGTTGCTTTAATTTTTAGACATTTTGAAAGCTATAAGTAGGCTCCATTAGTGTTCTTTTTCATATGTTAGTCTCCAAGGCCCGAAAAAGCATAAAATGATGCAAATGGAGAACTCTTCTAGCCGATGTGACTAGAGTATTCATTTTTCGTAATTAGTCTACAAGGTCTGAAAAAGGGGTAAACTTATACCAAGTAGATGCCCTTTCAGATACTTTTAGTGAGCATGAAAGGAAGCAAGATTGCTCGACAATCTTTTCATTGTTTTAGGAGTCAGAAAAGAGCTTAACATAAACTCCCTAAGTGCCTTTTTCGTAAAGGAATTGCTCAGCCCCAAAAATGGATAAAATTATACCAAACAAAAAGGTATTGGTGAGAGCGAGGAATGATCTCGAGCATCATTACGAGTGCGGAAAAATGAATCGACGATATAAAGAATGTCAAAAACGGACAATGGTCGATGTGGCACGCAAACTGAGGTGACGAGGGGCATATGAAAAAATGCCTGAAAAATATGGTGGTGAGAACGAGAAATGATTTCAAGCATCATCACAGGCACGGAAATATGAATTCGACAGTGCAAATGGTGCGAAAAATGGAGGTCATAAGGACTCCGGAATGGTCAAAGGAAATAACTAAGTTAAAAAATGGCTGCAAATAAAGGTGAGCCCACCAAGCCAAGGATGCAGCGGTGGGGAGAAATGATGACCTGCGGGGGAAGAATACTAGGTGTATCAAATCAAATCAAATATACAAGTGATATGTGACCTCAAAAATGGTTGAGATTACGCATGTGAAAAAGTGAGCAGGGTTAATGACCTGCCCCCATGCTATGTGCATGGGGTTTATGATTATGGATCACATATGTGTTGGTTTGAACAATGAGATCATTGAAATACTGAGATAGGTGTGATGGGGAAGGTTCAAAATGATTGATCATGCCCCCTATCCCAGGGTCGAGGTAATCTATTATGCCCCCTAAATCAAAGGTGTCAATGCGGTGCAGATGCTGTCTTAGAGAGGGATCAATGGGGCATTGACCAACTGTTGGCCAGGGGGTGTACCATGAGGTTGTGGGTCTTGGTGGCATACTGAAGTGATGATATGATGATGGGGGATTCTCCTTGCAGGGTGGATGCCCCTAATATCTCCGACGAGAATTATGATGATGATGAGTAGACAAGGTTTTGGGCCTGCCCCCATGTTGTGGACATGTGGTTTCCTCGTCGATTTGAAAGGGTTGAACATGTGTGTCAAAGGGATCAGTGGAAGGGGCCAACCAGACAGAGGGGTCTCCAGTGGAAACCATGTAAATGGTGTTAATTTCTTCCGAGGAGGAATATTTTGGGGGATATATTTCCTCAATGAGAAGAGGGGATATTTCTAGGTCGGCTCTGAATGTTTGCTACACCAGGGGGTGGACGGTTAGAAGTATTGATGGGTTGCATTGGTTGTAAAATAACATTCGGTGTCAAGGGAGGGGTTGGGGCAGGTAGGTACCACACAGGTAGTCCTAATGTTAATCCTGGGAGATTAAGTGTAGCCATGACTGGTGTGCTGATGGCGCTTGAAGGGGGAAATAAAAATGGGGTAGTATGAATTGGTGTGGCTCCTACGTGAGTTGGCATTGAGGGTGGTTGCGAGAGTAAAGGGGGTTGTTGGTTTGGTACTTGTGTGGTATGCAAGAGGGTGCACAAATCAGATATCTCAATTATCTTCAAAGGGGGTGGGATGGATTGGAATGTGGAAGTCATAGGTGATTCCAAGTATAATTTGGTTCTAACTGTGGAGACAAACGATGTAGGTGCATTCTGAACTGGTTGTTCAATCATAGGGAGAACATTTTTAGGTGTAGTGGGAGCATATTGGTTTCGACGCGTTTGGAGATTCATGTTGGACGATGACATCGTAAGGGGATGATGAGTACTTGAATCCATCGATTGGTTTGTGTGTGCAGCATATGTGATTTGTTGTTGTGGTGTTGTGGTTCCTCGAGGAGGATCCAATGGACGAGTGTTCGCCACTCCTTGTGTGGGAAAAGGATTCTGCAGCACCATGGGTTGTGGTTGAGTAGGTGGCGCTAGTTGTGCCGCGTGCCCTTGGCGTTGGGCGTCATCATTCCACAGTTGGCGCGCTTGCTCCAAATGGGGGCAAGTGTGTGTGTAATGGTCGTATACTCCACATATGGAACATGGGTGGTTTGTTCGTAAATTGGGGTTCTTACCCTGTTTCGGTGGTCGATCAGGGTTTTGGTTGGCGGGGGTAGCATTGTTTTCAACCAAGCATGTGCAAGGATGCACCTATTAACTTGTAATAGCAGTTTCAATATAAAACAAAAACAATTATGAATAAATTAATATAATCTGATCTAACATAAGCATGTGTAAATAAATAAAAAACTAGATTTCAAACATAAGCAATAAGATCTATAACAAAAGCAAGAAATTAAGAAATTTAATCTTTTGTATTACCTCAAGTGGTGAGGATGGTGAGTGTTGAGCAGCTCCAAGGTTGAGAAGCTCCAATGTCCAATGGTCTCTTCTTCTCCAATGCATCAATGGGGTTCTTCAAACTTGAAATGGGAGGCAATGGCTCTCAAAGGGAATTTGGAAGGATAAGGATAGGATGAAATGTGGATCAATAATGAGGAGCCCCTATCACATTTTTATAGATTTTGGGTGATGGGTAATACCATTATGGTTTTAAGGAAACTAGTGGTATGGACCAACATGGTTTAGGTTTCTTTTTCCCTCTTTTTCTTTTTTTTTTATATATTTTATTCCCTTTTAATATTTTTGGGGAATTTTGGACCCTTTTTGAGGGTTTTTTGAGGAAAAATACATATTTTGAGGGGGAAAAGGGGTATTATGGTCTTTTTGGTGACCTTTTGAAGGTTTTAGAGGCTCATATGGTGGAAAAAGTGGACAAATGGGTCATGTGAATAAGAGAGTGAGCTAATGAGCACTTTTTGGGTGTTAACATCAGACGTGGCAGAGGATCATACCATTGCATAGATCTATTCAACATATTTCCAATGGTACCAGACTCACCTAATTTGGCCAAGGGATGAAGGAGTTATGAACCCCACAAGTTGCAGGACTGGAGGTGTTCCATAGTTGCGGATTTCGAGATTTCAGGATTTCGGGTTGCGAGAACAAGGATTTCCAAATTTGGCATTTTGGATTTCCACAATTCCAAACCTGCAATTCTGGATTTTGGGTTTCGGGTTGTGGGAACGAGGATTTCCAAATTTGGCGTTTTGGATTTCCGTAATTCTGAACCCGCAATTTCGTATTTCGGGTTTCGGGAACACAAAATATTGAAATTTGATTTTTGGATTTCCGCAATTCCGAACCCGTAATTTCGGGTTTCGGGTTGCGGGTTGCGAGAATGCAAAATTTTGAAATTTGATTTTTGGATTTCCACAATTCCGAACCCGCAATTTCGGGTTTCGAGTTGCAGGTTGCAGGAACGCAAAATTTTGAAATTTGATTTTTGGATTTTTGCAATTTCGGAATTCGGGTTTCGGGTTATAGGAGCATGCGGGATCAAAATTTGATGAGCTCAGTGGCATTCTGAGTCCATTAACGAAGGCCATGGAAGGTCCAGTGAGGATTCCGAGCCCATTATGCTCTAATTTGGCATAAATTTGGGATTAATGGATTTTACAAATCGGAGTCCTGACGCTTGACAGAAGGTCGGATTGAACTGAAACTGATATGGGGCAGTCATGGAGTAGGAACGACATTAAGTTTGGAAATTTGGAACCAAAATCCAAAGGATGTGGAGTCGGGGTGAGTGTGAAGGCCAAAAGGCACTATTCTGGGCCACTTTTTAAGAAATTTGAAAAGCTTGCAGTGGATGAAAGTGACCCTGTAATTAAGATTCAAGAAATTTAATGAACTCAACATTTCTTATTCTCATGAAACAGACATTTTCTGTTAGACAGAGATTTTATAGAAATGCACCATTTGGGAAATAGCCATTTTTGGCCCAAATATTGAAATTTTGGAAAAATGTGAAAAATGGAAAGTAGTCAAACCCAGAATTTTATAAAAGATGAATGGTGCATCGGAACAGAGATCCACAAGTTGCTGGTTGTTCCTTATTATATGGACTAACTTCTCCTGGTAGAAAAGTTTTCTTGAATCCTTATAAATTTTCTTGTACAGGTGGCTGAAGTTGGAAGTTCATGATATTTTACAACTGTGTAAAAATGTGCAGAACGGTGGTGAAAATTGTCATTTTTGGAGTAATGCAATTTCCACACCCGACGTCGGAATGGAGCACGGGGATAGGCATTGGAAAACTTATCCAACAGAGAATAATGACACATAATTAGGATTTGAATGGGGTTATCACACCATAGATAATTAGAGCAGAAAAGTGCCAATGACTGTTTTGTCAAATTGTTGACAATATGGGCAATTTCCAGAATTGCATGAATGAGCAAAAGAAATGAATGCATAATAGCTATGTGAATTATTTCATGAGTTGATTATGTTAAATATTGATTGTTGTATATTTCTATATGCATTCTTATGATGTCTAATAAATATTTTCATAATGCACAGTGCTTGCAGCTCATAAGATTTAATAGTGTAACAGAAGTAGCATACAGAGAAGAGAGTCTCCAAAGAAAAATGGTGACCATAAACGATGCGCAGGATCCTTATGAGCATGAAGAATATGTTCTAGGAGAGAATGTACAAGAAAAGAATGCTGAGACAGAATCGAATGGGAGAAGGGAGCAAGTAACTCCTCAGAATTTGGTTGAAACCATGGTGAGCTTCATTGAAAGGTTGATGAAGGCTCAAGAAGAAAAAAACCAACTCAATGTTGCTATCTTGCAAAGCCTCACTGATATGCAGCAGAGGATAAACCTTGGGTCCAACCCAAGCAATGTAGGTGAAGAAGGAATAGATGCAGAGAGTCGCTCTAGAGGTCATTCAAAGAAGAGGACTCCAAGCCCAAGGAAGAGCTCTATGAGCAAAAAGCATAGAACACCTTCCTCTAGATCTTCTTCTAGCAGATCATGTGACTCCAGAGGTTCTCAAAGAATTCCAAGGAATGTGCCCAAGAAATTTGATGGAAGAAATAAGTTCAAAGGAATCCCACAGGGAAAATTCAGGAAGGCAAGGCCTCCCACATTTGATGGAGAAGACAAGACTGGCCAAGAGGTAGAGGCATGGCTTCTTGGAATGAAGAAATATTTCACAATTCGGGACTACTCAGGAAATAAAAAATCCAGAATTTCCATTTACAATATAAATGGTAGAGCTTCAATTTGGTGGGACAACCTCTTGCAAGTGAAAGGGATCAGTGAAAGGAAGATCAGCTAGGAGAGATTTAAGAAGTACTTCAAGGAAAAATACCTTTCTGCTAGGTATTATGACAGTAAGAGAAAAGAATTCAATGAACTCAGGTTGGAACAAAAATCTATGGAAAAACAAGTCCATAAATTTTTGGAATTACTGAGGTATGTGGATTACATTAAGGATGAGAGAGTAAAAATCCAATGTTTCCTTGGGAGTCTACCTCAAAGTTTCAGAGATAGAATTGAGTTTGTTAATCCACCAAGTCTTGATGAAGCCATTAGAATGGCAATGCATTGCTATGAGCAGAATAAAGGAAAATCAGAGGTTAACCCAACATGGAAAGGAAAGCCAAGAAGGAGGTTTGATCAAACGAAAAGTGGCTTCAAACCACCATTCAAAAATCAGCCAAGAACCTTTCCACAGGGGCGGCAAGCAAGAAGTGGATTCAAGCCAGTAGTAGCAGCAGAAAAGACATCAAAAGGACCACTTCAGTGTTAAGGATGTGGAGAAAACCACATGCTAAAGGATTGTCCACATTGGAAGGAGAATCCCTGAAGGTTGCACAACTTAAAGGAAGCAGCTACAGTAGAGGACATGGCAAGGGAAACACCTCAAATTTATGCAGAGTTGGATAATCATCAGTGGCAGAAGTTGAAGGTAAGATTACTAAGCAATCTATTTCTATTTTGATTGATCCAGGATCTACTCATAGTTATGTTTCTCCAAAAGTGGTTGAAAGTTGTTCTCTTAGAAAAGTGAAACACAATAAGTCTTGGCTAGTTCAATTAGTCACAGGGACCAAGAGAAAACCTAGTGAAGTAGTGGTCGAGTACTCCATAGAATTGAATAGACTCCACACACATGTAGATTTAAATGTACTACCATTAGGATCTTATGATGCATTAATTGACATGGATTGGTTGGAAAAGCATAGGGCCAAGTTGGAATATTATGAGAAAGCACTTGAATGTATTGATGAAGAGGGAAGACCAAGATTGGTAAGAGGAATTCCCAAGCAAGTTTCAGTAAGACAGATTCCATCCTTACAATTGAAATTTTTTTTTAAGAAATGTTGTCAATTATCTGCAGTCCATAAATCAGATTCGTTAGAGGACAAAGGTCCAATGATAGAAGACTTCCCATTGTTGCAAGAATTCCAATATGTGCTTCCGGATGAAGTGTCGGGACTACCACCAAAGAGAGATATTGATTTTACCATCGATCTTGTTCCAGGGACAGCACCAAACTTCAAATCTCTTTATAGAATGAATACACCAGAATTGGTAGAGTTGAAAATGCAGCTGCAAGAGTTAATGGAAAAAAGGTATATCAGGCCCAGTGTGTCTCCTTGGGGAGCACCGGTGTTATTTGTTAAGAAGAAGGATGTGACTTTAAGGTTGTGTATTGATTACAGACAACTTAATAAATTGACAGTCAAGAACAAGTATGCATTGCCAAGAATTGATGACTTGTTTTGTTAGGATATTTAGACACTTAGGAGTTAGTTAAGATCAACTTGTGTAATATATCCGTTAGGAAAAGTGTGTTTCTTTAGTATGCATTTGTAAATATTTAATCCGACAGTCACGATATGTTCTAGACATAGAGTGATCCGACAGCTCAACTTCTCTTAGATCATACCTAACCTTGATCCATGGCTTAACACCCGATTGGTCCATGATCTCTATTTAAATATCATGGAGGGTCATTGTCTAGTTGATCGATTATGAGAAGCTCATTTGTAACTTTCTTTCTTTTGCATAATAAACTGCTCCGTAGAAGCTCTTTGGCCGGGGTCGTGGAGTGTTTCCCTCTCGAGGGTTTAAACCATGTCAAAATATCGGTGTATCGATTTGTGATCTGTTTGTGTGAAGTGGTTGCTCTAGGTGTCCAGTCCTTTGGGAATACCCTGTGTACCCGAACATGGTATCAGAGCTTTTATGAAGAGCCACTTCTGGTTATGATCTAGATCTTAAACTGTTGTTTCCGAAACTTGAAAGGGTTTCTGGTTCTGGAGTTCTATGCATTTCTGGGCTATGGGAGGTGTTCCATTGCGTCTGAAGCGCCGTTTCCATTGGGAAATAGTTTTTGTTTGATCGAAAACGGTTCTCGGTTGCTTCAGAAATGCGTATTTCATCAGATCTGAAGGTATAATGTCACAGTGACATTTTTTTTTTTAAATATCTCATATTTTATCAGCTTTTATTATTAGATTTTTTAGTTTCGGTTTGTTGCTTTCCCTTTCTGTGTATTCTCTTTGTCATGCACCTTGTGCGATCTCGATGAATTAGAAACAGAAAGTGAAAGGGTTTTTCTCGGCTGCGTATGCTCTTTGTTGTGCACCTTGCACGATCTTGGCAAATCATAAACAGAGAGAAAACATAGACTTTCTAGGAAAGCTAATGAGATATAACCCCAAAGTGTGGGTTTTTTTGTTTTTGTTTCAGTTTGTGGTGTGATTTGCAGAAAAAGAGGCAAGCACAGAAACCGAGAGAGAAGAGTAAAAAAAAAACCCTTCCTCCTTCTCTTCTTTTACGTACCTTTTAACATTAACTCACTTGGTTCAAAGTTGTTTTATTCCATAATAGGTCTTGAGTTCAAGTCTTATTAAGTTTCTTTTAAACAAAGTTCATGCAATTTCTATTTTCAAGTTGTTTTATTGTAAAAGTGCATCTCACTTAAATAATAAAAATAAAAAGTAAGTCACTTAAGTTCTTTTTTTGCTGCACTATTTAAAGTAACATCATTGTAAAAGTGAAATCACTTATTTTACAAAAGTGATTCACTTAAAGAAACTTTCTTGTAAAGTGATTTTTAAAGGTTCATCTTGGGAAGAGGGTTTTTTTTTTTTTTTGAACATTCTCTAGCTGCCACATCACTATTGGGGACATCTTCAACATTTTCTTTGTTCAAGCATAACTTCATCATATAGAGTCAGTTTTCATTGTCGTTTTTTTTTTAAACCACCTATTTTTTCGAGTTCTTCACATCCAAACTATTGGTTTCTATTTTTACAGCCATTATTTGACAATATGGCCGCCCCATGTGATATTCTACTTACTAGTTCCAACTATTTTTCATGGAAATCTCGTATGGAGGATGTTCTACAAAGTAGGGGACTTTTTAGAATTACCGAAGGGAAAGAAATAGAACCCACTGATGATGATAAAAAAATAAAATGGGCAAATAGATGTGACGAAGCTCGTGGATTGATTGGGATGTCAATCTCTACTGATTTGCGATTCCACATATCTAGAATTGATGAACCTAATGCTGTTTGGGACAAGTTGGAATCTATGTTTGGTAAACACAATGAAATTCGAGGTCATCAACTCGAAAATGAGTTGATTTCTTTAAATCCAAGTGATTTTTCATGCATTCAAGATTATTTATCTAAGTACAAAACTCTTAAACTCTTATGTGAAGAATGCAAGATTAAGAGGGAAGACAAACAATGCATTTATCATATTCTTTCAAAACTTGGACCTGCATATTCTGTTTTTGTATCTACATTTTACTCCATGAAAGAATCATTGACTGCAGCTAGCTATCAAGAGCCTAGTCTTGAATCCTTTTGTGATTCCTTGATTAGAGAGAAAGATAAGCTCATCCATCTTGGAATAATTAACAATGCAGATACATTTGGGAAAGCCTTATTGTCCCACCAGAAAGAAAAGTCCAAGCCTCCCAAGAAACAAAATTTTCGCAATAATAAGTCCAACAAGGGTCCCAAACCCTCTCAGTCAGCTCCTTCTTTAAAAAATGACAAAGGATCCAAGCCAAAAGGAAAGAAGACTGAGCATCATTGCAACTATTGCCGGAAAGATAATCATGATGAATCTAAGTGTTTCAAGAAGATGGCAGCCTTGGAAGCAGCAATGAAGAAGCACCACATCAGCCTCTATTCGCCTTCAGAATCTACCTCCCATGGACATGCACTTTATGCTTCTGGTTATTCTTATAATGCATCTTCTTCTTCTACTTCAAATGAATGGCTCATTGATTCTAGAGCATCTTATCATATGGCTAAGGAACAAGCCATCTTTTCTACTCTGCATGAATGTAACACCAAACAAATATTTGTTGGTGATGATAGATCTCTAAGTGTTGTAGGATGTGGAATAGTTCCAGTAGTTAATGGTCATTTAAGTGATGTACTATGTGTTCCAATAATTTCCTGCAATTTGTTATCAGTCTATCAAATCACTCATTCTGGTGAAGGTAAAACTGTGACGTTTACACCTCACCAAGTTGTAATCAAGGATTTTAAAGATCCTCAACATGTCCTAGCTACCGGAATTGTTGATGATATTACTAGGTTGTACAAATTTAACAACTTTGGGTCATCACCTTTTCCTTCAGTTTTTGTTGTTCATAGTGATAACTTGAGCAAACTTTGGCATGAGCGATTTGGTCACTTAAATTATCGCTCATTGTAACAACTATGTAAATACAATATGGTGATAGGTCTTTCGATGGTATCTTGCAGGGATGGTGTTTGTTATGGTTGTATACTTTGAAAACATCATCGGGATAGTTTTGACAAACGTGCCTCTTGGCACGCCTCGATTCCCTTGGAGCTTGTGCATAGTGACTTGTGTGGTCCTCTTCCATCTGCTTCCTTTTCTGGTTTCAAATATTTCTTAACTTTCATTGATGATTACTCCAGACACACTTGGGTTTATTTCTTAGAACTTAAGAGCGAAGTATTTAACATGTTCTTGGCCTACAAGGCCATTGTTGAAAAACAATCTGGTCATCAAATTATTAAGTTAAGATCTGACAATGGAGGAGAATATGTTAACAAAAAGTTCACTACTTTCTGCACTAAACAAGGAATCCAACAACAACACATTGTTCCATATACACCACAACAAAATGGTGTAGCTGAACGGAAGAACCGCACTTTAAAAGAAATGGCTAATTGTATGATCCAATCTAAGGGACTAAGTCTTCAATTTTGGGTTGAAGCCATAAATTGTGCAAATTACATAGTTAATCGCACCCCCACTAAAGCTTTACAAGGTATCACACCGGAAGAAGCATAGAGTAAAATTAAACCAGATTTAAGTCACTTCCGTGTGTTTGGTAGTGAAGCACGGGCTCACATTCCAGATGAAAAATAGAAAGCATTGCAGCCTAAAAGTGAAAAGTGCATATTTGTTGGATATTATGAAGATGTAAAAGGTTATAGACTTCTTCAACCACATTCTCATGATGTAATCATTAGAAGAGATGTTAAATTTGATGAAAATATCTTGGCCTGTGAGCCTAACTTGGTGATTGTGCCATCTTTGGCCTATGAGCCTGATTCGGCGATTGTGTCTTCTTCTTCTTCCAACTTCCTTGACAGGTTTCCAACTCCAGTTTCTGATGATGACAGTGAGGATGAAAATCCACCTCCACCTACTCATGTTCTTCTAGATGCACCAGCACAAGTGCTTCCTCGATGGGTCCATTCAACATGTGAAGTAGCTGGTGATCTTGCCAGTGATCCTAGAGATCAACGTCGAACACGTTCTTAGTTTCAGCGAGCCTCTTCTCTTTTGGCTCAAGTTTCCGAGAATCATGATCCAGAAACGTTTGCAGAAGCATCAGGAAATCCAAATTGGGATACAGCTATGGATGAAGAATATCGTTCCTTAATGGTGAACGATACTTGGGATCTTATACCTCTTGCAAAAGGAAGAAAACTTGTGATACAAACCGTTACACCAAAACCTCGAGATGTTAGTGAAGGCCTCCCACCAGGATCTTAACATCCCACCACGCTCTGCAGTCCAGACTCTGGGCTGGATGTGCGCCCGTACGGTGGTGTCCCCTTTGCATCGTACGATCCCTGGGCGAACACTGCAATGTCGGCGTTGCCACCCGCTCTGTGACTTGAACCTGGGTGGAGGCTCTGATACCAGATGATACGAACCGTTACACCAAAACCTTGAGATGTTAGTGAAGGATTCCCACTAGGATCTTAACATCCCACCACGCTCCGCAGTCTAGACTCTGGGCTGGATGTGCGCCCGTACGGTGGTGTCCCCTTTGTGCCGTATGAACCCCGGACGAACATTGCAATGCCGGCGTTGCCACCCGCTCTGTGACTTGAACTTGGGTGGAGGCTCTGATACCAGATGATACGAACTATTACACCAAAACCTCGAGATGTTAGTGAAGGCCACCCACCAGGATCTTAACAACTTGTTAGATGTAAATGGGTCTACAAAACTAAGTATGCATCAGATGGAAGTGTTGAAAGACTTAAGGAAAGGTTAGTTTCCAAAGGTTTTTCCCAAGTTGAAGAGATTGACTACAATGAAACCTTTGCTCCTGTCGCAAAAATGAACTCCATCCGCCTTGTTCTTTCCCTTGCAGCCTTACATAATTGGGAATTCCATCAAATGGATGTTAAGACTGCCTTCTTACATGGTGATTTACAGTAGGAAATATACATGGAACAACCTCCTGGATATGTTCAGAATAAATCTAGCCTTGTCTGCTGCCTTAAGAAATCTTTATATGGCCTTAATAAAGCTCCTAGAGCTTGGTATGCCAAAATGGATAGCTTTCTCCTTGACATTGGTTTTTCTAGATGTCATTATGACCCCAATGTCTATACCAAGAAAGTAGGAAACCATCTCATCATACTTATTCTATATGTTGATGACCTTATTCTTACTGGTAGTGACCCTAAGCTTATAA
Organism: Larix kaempferi; assembly: GCA_027924585.1. Lineage (NCBI taxonomy): Eukaryota > Viridiplantae > Streptophyta > Pinopsida > Pinales > Pinaceae > Larix > Larix kaempferi. The sequence goes on along the minus strand of BSBM01000177.1, from coordinate 5,371,665 downwards.
CCCATGTGAAATCCAGTCTTAAGCAAAATTTTGAAATGTCAGACTTAGGACATTTGCATTATTTTCTTAGTCTCCAAGTCCTGCAAACCAAAGAAGGAATCTTTCTTTCTCAGTCTAAGTATGCATGTGACCTTCTTCATCGCTTTCACATGGAAGATTGTACACCAGCCCCTTCGCCCTTCCAGTCTGGAGTCAAACTTTCTGCCACTTGTACTTCGCCTGAAGTAGATGCCACCTTGTATCGTCAGCTTTTTGGTAGTCTCTTATACTTGAATCATTCCCATCCTGACCTTTCCTTTGTCGTTGGTTGTGTTGCCCATTATATGCAAACACCTAATGAAAGTCACTGGAAAGAAACTAAAATAATACTTCGATATATTCGAGGTACAATTCAATTTGGGATTCATTACAGTACAGGGGGGGAACCTTTGTTGGTTGGTTTCACTGATTCAGATTGGGCTGGTGATCCTGATGATCGAAAGTCTACTGCAGGTTATGTTTTCAGTCTGGGATCTAGACCTATCACTTGGGCTTGTAAGAAACAACAAGCTCTTGCTCTTTCTTCATCAGAGGCAGAATTTTGAGTCGCAGTTAATGCCAGTCAGGAAGCTTTATGGCTTCGACAGATCCTTTCAGAGTTTGGATTCGAGCAGCAGCAGCCTACTCCACTTTGGTGCGACAATCAAAGTGCCATCAAGCTTGCCAAATATCTAGTCCTACATCAACACAGCAAACACATTGAGCTACATATGCACTTCATTAGAAATCTTGTTCATGATCGTGTTCTTGAAGTGCTCTTTTTTCCTAGAGATGATCAAGTTGCAGACATCTTCACCAAATCTCTTATAGAAGCGAAGTTTTCTAAACTTCGATCTATGTTAGGAGTTCAGGAATTTTTCATTAAGGGGGGATAGGCTCTAATGCCTCCTTCCTTCTCCTAATAGTGTCACTTTTGTAAATCCTTCAATCCTTTCCCAAGTTGTTCTTAAGAGGGGATGTTAGAATATTTAGACACTTAGGAGTTAGTTAAGATCAACTTGTGTAATATATCCATTAGGAAAAGTGTGTTTCTTTAGTATGCATTTGTAAATATTTAATCCGACGGTCACGATATGTTCTAGACATAGAGTGATCCGACGGTTCAACTTCTCTTAGATCATACCTAACCTTGATCCATGGCTTAACATCCGATTGGTCCATGATCTCTATTTAAAGAGCATGGAGGGTCATTGTCTAGTTGATCGATTATGAGAAGCTCATTTGTAACTTTATTTCTTTTGCATAATAAACTGCTCCGTAGAAGCTATTTGGCCGGGGCCGTGGAGTGTTTCCCTCTCAAGGGTTTAACCATGTCAAAACATCGGTGTATCGATCTGTGATCTGTTTGTGTGAAGTGGTTTCTCTGGGTGTTTGTTCCTTTGGGAGTACCCTATGTACCCAAACATGTTTGATCAAATGAAGGAAGCTAAAGTGTTTTCAAAGATTGACTTAAGGTCTGGTTATCATCAAGTGAGGATAAAAGAAGACATTCACAAGATAGCTTTCAGAACTAGATATGGTCATTATGAGTTCAATGTGGTGCCATTTGGTCTTACCAATGCACTTTCTACATTCATGTGTCTCATGAATAGTGTCTTCAACAAATATTTGGATAAGTTTGTGATTGTGTTCTTGTATGACATTCTTGTCTATTCAAGGAATGAAGAAGAACATGAGGAACATCTAAGGATGGTGTTGCAAGTCCTTAGAGAACATCAGTTGTATGCCAAGTTAAGCAAGTGTGAGTTTTAACAAAAGAGGGTTCAGTATTTGGGTCATGTCATTTCTGCGGAAGGAATTGCAGTAGATCCAGAGAAGATTAATGCCATCATGGATTGGTCTACTCCAAGGAATGTTTCAGATGTTAGATCTTTTATGGGCCTTGTTGGTTATTACAGAAGGTTTATTGAAGGCTTCTCCAAGATAGCTCATCCAATCACTTCATTGCAGAGAAAGAATATCAAGTTTGTATGGTCTGAAAAGTGTGAGAAAATCTTTCAGCGGTTAAAGGAGTTACTTACCAACGCTCATGTTTTGAAGATAGCAGATCCAATGAAGGATTTTGTTGTGTGCACAGATGCTTGCATTGAAGGGCTAGGTGGAGTGCTCATGCAAGAAGGAGTTGTGATTTGCTATGAGTCAAGGAAATTAAAATAGCATGAAAATAATTATGCCACACATGATTTAGAATTAGCATCCATAGTACATGCTCTCAAGATGTGGAGGCATTATTTTTTGGGAAGAAGATTCGAGATTAGAACAGACCACATGAGCTTGAAGTATTTGTTTGACCAACCAAATCTGAATGCTAGGCAATATAGATAGATGGATTTTCTTTGTGAATTTGATTTTGAAATTAAGCATGTAAAAGGGAAAGAGAATAAGGTTGTAGATGCTCTTAACAGAAAATTTCATGTTGCAGCATTAAGTGTGTGTAAAACAGATTTGAAGACAAGAGTTCTTGAAGCCCAAAACAGTGATGAAACTTTCCTTCAAATTAAATAGAAGTTGCAGCAGGGTAATGTGGATGAAAAGTGTGAGGGATATCAGCTTGGGGAAGATGATATCCTCATCTACAAAGATAGATTGTACATCCCAAATAGCGTAGATTTAAAGAAGCTAGTGATGGATGAAATACAGCAGATGCCATACTCTGGACACCCAGGATATCAAAAGACTATAACAACAGCAAGAAAGCAATACTTTTGGCATGGTATGAAGAAGGACATAGCTGAGTACATTGCTAGGTGTCAGAAGTTCCAACAAGTCAAGGCAGAGCACCAACATCAAGCGGGATTGTTGCAGCCCTTACCCATTCCAGAATGGAAGTGGGAAGTGATCTCTATGGATTTTATAACAGGTCTACTCATGACAATGAAGAAGCATGATTCAATCATGGCTGTGGTGGACAAGCTATCAAAGGTAGCTCACTTTATTCCAGTCAAGTCCACCCACAAGGCTAATGACATTGTGAATATCTTCATGAGAGAGATATTCAGATTGCATGGATTTCCCAAGGCAATAATTTATGATTGTGATACAAAGTTCACTTCCAATTTCTAGAAAGGATTGTTTCAGGAATTGGGAACTAAATTGAATTTCAGTACAACATATCGTCCTCAAATAGATGGCCAAACTGAGAGGATGAATCAGGTTCTTGAAGACATGCTGAGAATGTATGTGATGGATAAACCATCCAAGTGGGAAGATTACCTACACTTGGTATAATTTGCATACAATAATGGACATCATGCATTATTGTGAATGAGTCCATTTGAGTCATTGTATGGAAAAGGATGCAGGACTCCAGTGAACTGGGACGGCCCGGTGAACAGGGTAGTACTTGGACCAGAGATGATTAAGGAAATGGAATAGGAAGTTGCTAAGATCAGGCAGAATCTAAAGGCAGCTTAGGACAGGCAAAAGAGTTATGCATATTTGAAAAGAGTGCATAAGGAATTTCAGATTGGGGATCATGTTTATTTGAGAGTGAAACCAAGGAAAAGTTCTCTCAAGTTGGGGAGTTGTGCCAAGTTGTCACCAAGATATTGTGGGCCATTTGAAGTCCTAGATAGGATAGGGCCAGTTGCATATAGAGTTGCATTGCCTGCTAACATAAGAGCTCATAATGTTTTCCATGTATCTTTGCTTAAGAAGTATGTACATGATCCTAATCATATGATTGATTGGAATGTAATACAGGTGGAACCCGAGGGACAGTTCCAAGTAGAGCCTATGCACATCATCGACAAGAAGGTCACTTTGCTCCGGAACAGAGCCATCGGACAGGTAAAGGTCCAATGGGAGCACCTTAGCCTCGATAAGGCTACATGGGAGCTGGAGGATGCCATGAGAGAGGCATTCCCATTTTTGTTCAGTTTTTAGAACACTGAGGATGGTATTGTTCTAAGGGGGGGGAATGTAATACCCCAATTTTGACCCTTATGAAATATTGGCTTTTAATGTAAATATTGTATACATGCGGTGTGTGTTTTCCTAGTGTGGAGCTCAAGGCCAAGGCCCCGCTAGTGTATGTTCGGATTTTATTTAAAATGGGCAACTATTTGATATTTTACTACCCATGTGCTATTAAGCCGTGGAATATTGTAAATTGATGTAAATATTTGATATTGCAATAAAATACCAAAACTGACTATGGGAGAAACGAATGAGAAGGGGCCATGTGTATCCACTAAGGAGTGGTGAGGGGGTTGTGGAGATGAACCATATGCTTCCAAATGTCATTGTGAGAACCCATTTGACTTTCCTTGCTGACATTTAATTTTGTTGTAAGGAAGTTGTTGAAGAATTCAGTCCATGGCTTCAATTGAACATGGGCAGCCCAAAAATTCGTATGGCGGGTATGGGCTCTATTTTTCTTGTACCACAAGTCACCCTAACTCATGGTAGTTTCTTCTTCCTCATTCCCATTCCATTGTGTAAGACCCCAGCATCAATTTTCATCCATTACGAATTTCCAGCAGTGAGAAAAACCAGAAATCGCAACTTTGCAAGAACCCACATTTTGAAGAGCCATAAACTCCTAGAATTGAGTATTGATAGTGAAGTCCAATGGGGGATCCATAGATATGAACCTTGGGGTGAAATTGAGAGTATTGGATACCCCTAAATCGATTGGAAAACCCAGTTTTTATAGCCCAGGAATCTAGTGACGGGATTGAGTTATTGGATGACAGTATTGTGAGAAATCCATGTGTGAATGACTGAGCAGAGATTGGGTTTGCTTGATAAACCCAGTGAAGGCTAGAATCTCAAGGAATTAGCATCTGGACCTTTCTATGCCCATTCTGAAGAGCACTAGAGGGAAGGGACGCCTGAGGGACTGTGCAGCAGAGAAGGGGACCTTCCTTTTGTTGGGTGTGGTAGGTATTGTGGGTTCCTTGACTGTTGAATTATCTTGAGATGCCTGTAGCTCTGTGGATGAGCTCACTGGCTTAGCATTTTCCTCCTTTATCTTTTGTATGCTTGATAAACCCAACTGTGTGTTGGCTTAGCATAGTTATTGAGTGAAACCATGGCTGTGAGTGATCCTGTTTAGTTCCTCCTTAGTGGATACACAACCCATCTCGGGGGTGATCTCTCAGCTGAAAAAATATAGGATGAACAAAGATCTATGGTTGGGTGGAACGTTGCTCTCACATAACCAGTTGTTTGGACAACTTCATCTCAAAGATAAGTGTTCTCTGTGTTTAAATTACATGATCATTATGTGTTCTGTTATGAATGTTAATTGTCCATGTTAATGAAATGAAATGATTATCTTAATGAAATTGACATGAAGTCTGTGCATAGCATGAGAGCGAGATTGAATTCTCTGTATGTGGAACCATCATATGCCTGTGATAGATATGTTGATGCATTACTATTTGTGTACTTGCAAATATGATTTAATTCCACTGTGTTTATATTGAGTATGAATTTGCACACAGAAGTTTTATTTATTTTGAATTTCTGAGTAGTGTATGGGGCTGAGTTAAACCAAATAAGCCCTGGAATGTCAGTCACATTCCCTCTGTGGTTTGGAATGATGGGAGGGGACATGACATAAGTGCTCTTCCTATCTACGGAACTGCCTGCCCAATCTAAATCAACATAACCTTCCAGGTTAACCTTTTGATTCGCGACATATCTGAGCCCATAATAAAATGTACTCTTCAGGTACCTCAGAATATGCTTTGCAGGAATCAAGTGAACATATCTCGGATCTGTCAGGAACTGGCTCAATGTGTTCATAGCAAAGCAAATATCTGGTCCCGTATTCGTCTAGTACATCAAAGATACAATCATTTGATGATACATCGTGGCATCAACCAACTCTGATGAAGCATCACTCAATAGCTTTAGGTTTGATGCCGTAGGTGTGGCCATGGCCTTACATTCCATCATCCTGAACCTCTTCAGGATCTCTACTACATACTTCCCTTGTCCAAGGAAGATTCCATCCGTACTCTGCCACACCTCCATACCTAGAAAATAGTGCATCATACCCAATTCCTTCATCTTTAACTCGACAGCAAGCTTCCTCTTTGTGTCTACAATAAGCCCATCCTCACCTGTCACAATCAGGTCATCTACATAAAGTAGAAGTATCATTGGGTTCCCTTCCTAAACCTTGTAGTAAAGGTTGGAATCCGCTTTACTCTTGGTAAATCCCAAACTAGTCAAGAAGCTGTCAATTCTTCCGTACCACGTCCTAGGTGCCTGTTTCAGTTCATACAAGGCCTTCTTTAATTTGCACACATGAGTATCCTTGTCATGTGTCTCAAATCCGAGTGGTTGCTCCACATATACTTCCTCTTCCACTACACCATTCAAGAAAGTTGTCTTGGCATCCATTTGGTGTACCTTCCATTTCATCACTGCAGCCAGAGCAAGTAGTGATATGATGGAAGTGTATCTGGATACAGGTGCAAATGTCTCCTCATAATCTATCCCTTCCTTATGGGATAAGCCACATGCCACAAACCTTGCCTTGTGTTTTTCTATGTTTCCATCTGCAGCATGCTTGATCTTGTAGATCCACTTGGAAGTCACAACAAACTTCCCTTCTGGTCTCGGAACTAACTCCGAGACATCATTCTTCATAATCAACTGGTACTCTTCGATCATGGCATCCTTCCATTCTTTCTTTGCGGATGCTTCCTCATAGTTGGAAGGTTCTTCGTCAATGATGTCACACGGCAGGGCTATATAGATGGAGTATGGCCCAGGTCTCCTGATTTCTTTGTGCATTCCCTCTAGAGCACCATACCTCTCTGCATATTGTATTGCCTCTCGTACCCGTTTTGGCTTCCTCTTGTGGGAGTTCTTCTCACGAGGTGGATCTACATGTTCTTGTGGTTCTTCTATTTCACGGTCTTCATGGTATTTAGGAATTACTCCTTCCATTGTTGTATCTCCGATCCTGGGAACTTTAGGTTTTTTAGTGTCTTCATCTTGACTTCATGAATCTTCTTGAATGTTATATCTGAATCATCGTCACTTGTTCTTCGAAACAAGTCTCTATTGTAGTACACGATCTTTCCTACAAGTCAATTTAGTTGCGTGATTAGAAATATTTCATAATTTTTCAAAACAAATTTTTATGCATAAAGACATAGGTCACACAGTCATGCAAGTATCTTAGGCAATGATTAAACACAACATTCATCCACATCCCGTATTCATACAGTAACTTCTTAGATTCCTTCCATCTCTACCGGAACATTGTTAAGAGTGTGCACTACTCTCAACATATTAGCAAATAGGTTTCATTCTAGATAAGTAGCAATGGGATGTTGTATAGTACCATAAGCCACTTACCCATTACTTTCATATTAGTAGTATCGTGTTCATTAATGCAACTTTTCTAACATGCATGATATATATCCTAAATCTAGGAACATAAGTATGTACATGTCTGAACAATATTATTTAAGTAATCAGATATACAAGAAATGACAATTCAAATACTTATCTTTGTTTGGTTGTTGGGTGGACTCCCTCTCAATCTTTGCTTCCTTGCAGGAACTACTGGAGTGTGCTCCCTCTTGATCTTTTGCTTCCTTAACCAATGTTGAAAATGGATGAGAGATTCTTCCATATATTATTGATCTTTATTTGTTTTCTGGAGTCCAACTCTGCAGTAGCTTCTTCTACTCCTTTCATGTAATACTGGAAGTCATCTCGAGTTTCACCTTATGAGGTGGAACCTTCTGAATGAACCCATGTAATTGGTTACCTTCATTACAATACATATTCTTCATCACTTGAATATTCTTCACTTTCTTCTCCGGTTCTCTTTCTTGCAGGTTCATCATCTTCCGCGGTGTGATCATGGTGTCTTTTCTTGTTGGAGCCACTTCTATTTCTGGGACAGTCTCTGGAGTAGTGTCCCTTCTCATCACATGTATAGCATCTAATGTTAGGTAAATCTTTTATGGATATTCTAAAGTTCTCCCTCTGAATTTGGTGGTGTTGTTTCTCTTTCTCACTGTGATGATGGTTCTCCCTCTTATTGTTATTCCTCCTGGAGTGTGTTGTGAGAGCTTGATTTTCTCCCATCTTCTCTTCTCAAGCTACAAGTCAAGATTCTTCTTGTGAGAATTCCTCCCACATCTTACCGAATGTGATTAACTTCCTTCTAGCACAAATCCCTTGAATGAAAGAGTCCCATGATCTAGGGAGACCATTCAAGGTGGTCATCACAATTTCTCCATTCTCTATGTTTTCTCCCACAGCTTCAAGTTGTTCCTTGATTTGAGAGGCCCTTGTAAAGTAGGATTGCATGGTCTCTGTATTTTGTATCTTCACATTCTTCAACTAGTTTCGCAATGTCATCTTCTGATTTATGTTCTTTCCTTTAAATAGATTGGTCAAGGAATCAAACATCTCTTTAGGTGTCTTCAATGATGACACATGTGGGATGAGATGATCCTTAATTGAATCAACAATGATCCTCTTAGACTTAACCAAGTTCTTCTTGTGTAATAATTTAGGCTCATCTCCCTCTGGAACTGGAACCTCTTCATTTACATATGTGTCTAATTCATTCTCTTCAAGGATTAGTGTAATCCTATACTTCCATGCTCGGAAGTTATCAGCCCCTTCAAGCTTATCCTCAAGCTTGGTGTGGTGATACATCTTTAATGAGAACCTCAAATCGAAATACAAAAGATTTAGATCTTACCAATTTGAGATGCTCGGGTTGGATCTAGAGCTGGTTGGCCTAGGGTTTGTCAGAGAAAACCTAATTTTCCAAAGTTGGAATTTGAAAATTCTGGTTGGACAGATAGATGTGCCTCCTCAATGAGAGTTGTCCAATGTACTCACTTCCCTAAATCTGAGAACATAAATCCAAAATATCTTATGCCCTAGTTTTCCTCCAATAGTAGTGTCAGGCTGAAAAATGAAAATTCTCGGAATTGAATTTTGTTTTCACAGGAAGATGTGCCTGGATGAGGCGAGTATGCTGGTATACTTGGTTTCTGAAAATTCCAAAAATTCACCCTTGAAAATTGACTTGCAAATTTCGGATCTGCACTTTCTGGCTTTTCTGGTTTTTCTCGTCCAGAGTCAAATTAGGGTTTGAATTTTCCCGGGGTTCCACCCACTCAAAAACTTCGATCTTGGTCTCTAAATTTCTATTTTGATGAGGAGCATCTCCCTATGCTGAAAGCACTCCAAAATTCCACTTCTGTGAAAAACCCTAATTTCCCCCAGCAGTGACAGGCCAAAAAAATGAAAATGCACAGAATCAATTTATGTTTCGATAGAAAGATGCGCCTTCCTTAGGTGAGTTATCCTAGCCTCCTTTTGTTGATGATCTGTGGAGAGAAACCCAAAAATTAAGAATCCCTAGCTTCTGTAGCTGCATAGTGTCTTCTTCTTAGGTTAGCTCTGATACCATGTTAGATTTTCACAATTTAATCAATAATAATCTAGGATCTTATTGAGAGAATAACAAGTGCAACATAAACACAAGAGACACTAAGATTTTCCTTGGGGAAACCATAAAGGAGAAAACCCGCAAATTCCTCAGAAATAGAATGAGCAAAAATAGAATAGTAGAAAAGTAAACCCCAAAATAGAGATGGTCTTCAGCAGCTTCTCTCTTCTCCACTTGTGCGAACTCCTCCTCTCTCTCACTAATGTGAATTGAGTAAGCGAGTGAATGAATCAAATGAGAGAGGCACCCTCTCTATTTATACCTTATATTTCACTTCAATTTTACCCAACTAGGTCGGACCCTAGTTATACCTAACTGGGTCGACTTCTCTAGGAGAGTCTAATAACCCATAGACAACTTAACTCTGGCATCTAATGCCCCGACATACAAAGGAGGGTTAACCTCAATGACTTTACATGACCCAAATACAATAATGACTTCTCCGACCGGAGGAATAAACATCTCCGTCGGAGGTACAATAATAAAATACAAATACAATATAAAATATACAAGTGAATATCTTCCGAAGTTACAATTACATTAACAAAGTGCATTGTAGATTGGTCAGTTGGATTTTTTCCCTTCACTCGCTTAGGCTAAAGCACTGGAAGGATAAAGTAAAAGTTTTGATATCCTCTTTTGATCAGATCTCTATTAGACACATTTTTAGAGAAGCTAACACATAAGTTAATGCTCTCTCAAAGCAAGCGTTGGGTGAAATGGACGGGAAGGTGCATTTGGAGGAATACCTAAATGGATCTCTTGTGGACTCTCACTGTTTGGATCTCATGTGAGGTTTTTTATTGATCAACTGAAGCTTATGTTTTAATGACTTCCCTTATAAAATGCTATTATCATACCACTTTTGTATAAGATGTTTGATAGACATGCATGTACTAGTGCAAGTCTTTCCTGTCATGACCGGATGAATCTGTTATATACTGATAAGTTCCTCACTTCTCTTTTGTAATCGTGTATTGAAGGATACAAATTTTACTTAATATAAAGTTGTTTTTTTTTTCTTTTTCTGTGTGGATCATGTTTTAGCGTATGTGGAGATTTAGGGTATTAATATTTATTTTGTATTACTTTATTTTTAATTCTTATTATAGTTTTTTACTTTGTTTTATTTTTTAATAAAATTTTGAAATAAAATGAAGGCAAAAGGGTTTTTTCTTTTGTTTGTAAGGAAGCACAGGTCTATTGAGGAAGAACGTGATATTGTATAGTGAGAATTATAAAGACGCACTGAAACAACTTCGCTAAAAAAGATTGATCTCGAGTCACATAGCAAAGAGAAGCATTAAAGATAAAGCCAAAGATGAAGATTCTAATGATCGAATCAACCAACGTCCACACATAACACACCATCCAGAAATCAGGAACAAGAAGAGCTAGTCATTTTGAATATGTTTTTTTGTGTCGCCTCAAAAGACTAAACATGCAAGTGAAGCTCGTACGAAATCCAGAGATCACTTCCAAGAAAACTAGTCATCACTGATGATGGGCCATAACTCTTAATTCATTGGTTGTTGATAACGCTTAAGTCCCTGATGTGTTATACACCTAGGGGAGAATAATATGGGTAACCTAGGGAGGTACCTAAGGGGAATAAATGATGTAATGGGTACCCAAAAGGGAATAAACTATGTAATGTGTACCCAATGGGGATCACTAATGTAATGTGGCCATCAATAATGGAATATGGTCCACTTGGTGGTTGGGGGTTAGTTAGAAGAAATAATATAATAATAAGGCATAGACCGCCAAGTATACTCATGAAAAAGTATAAATAGACATGAGTATCATTGTATTATTCATGTTGGATATTATTATTGTACAAGCATGGATTGTGGAGTGATTCCTTCCTTCAGGAGTATTTGATGGTGTTTCCCTACCTTAAGTGTTTCTTTATATTTTGCTATTATTCTTATGATGAATGTCTTTTGGTTATTTCTGAAATTTAAGTGTTCTATATATTTGTTGTGATTAAATATCTATTTTAAGGATCACTACAGGATGTGTGATAAATGCTTAATGCCTCAATGTGTGACAAAATGAGCACAGTGAAATCTCACTTTCATATGTTGGCCATAAATTTTGATTCAAACCTCCATTTTGAGTGTTCTTTATACCATTGGAAAGGTAGCGAAGAGATCTATGAGCTTGAGGTTATAATTGTTTCAAATCACCTACTAGATATTTCATAAATTTCAAGACCATTGGAAATGGCCATAGGGATTGATTTGACATAATATTTTATATGGTGCACATGAATGACAATTACTACATAAGAAGCATGGTTCATGATTATGTGTTCATGTGGGGTAACGATTTACATGCACACATGAATAAGGGCCCATATTCACCTTTTTTATTAAATATGAACATTACATTTAATATATTGCATGAAAAGTCCAAGGAGGGAAGTTGAATAGTTGAAAAGGACAAAAGAGAAACTCAAGAGTCAAGAAGAGAAAACAATCAGGCAGTTTCTAAAAAATACCATTCAACTTCTGAAGTAAAAATATTAAATAGAAGGGGATCAAAGGAAGGAGGGGCTTTTGTCTCTCTAAATTTTTTCTGTACTATTGTTGAACAGTTAATGAGGAGAAGTCACTTGCATCCAAGTCACTTTTCAGGAAGCTTTGATTTGTGTGTTCTATGTTGTGGACTATTCTACTACATTTGTTATACATTGGAATTGCATATAGACTTATCTCACATTGAGAACTAATATTATGTGTTTTTAATCTATTATTATTCTTTCTTACTGGAAATGTCTATCTAAATCTGTGGGTGCATAACCGTCGATGAATCTACAACCATTTTCCCCAAATTCATGTCTTTAACCCCAACAAATTATTTCATGGGAATTTACAAGCACATGGATAGTTCTATGCTTATTTCATGTAACTTTTATCATCTATGGTTGCTTTCATTCTACACTTTAGATTAGATGCATTTCATATTTTTATAAAATCATAAACGGTCGACCAGGTGGCAACCGATGAAACCTCAAAATCATTAATGTTTGTTGGGACATAATTCGAATGGGTTCCCTATTCCAAAAATTTGAGGTCTGATTCGGAATTTTTGTCAGAGATAACCCCTATTGGTTTCCAGGGTCATTTCGACCCATCAACACATCCCAAGGAAAGTTTGGTGAATATTGAAATGCAATGCAAATACCTAAAATTTAAAAAACTGGCTAGGTTGATTCCAATCCCATCCTTGATCTACAAGCTAGATTGGTAATTCTTATTGGTTTTTTCTATATATTTGTGTTTTAGCCTTCGAGATGTTGGATTTTTAGGTGCCACAAAATATCTAAGGAAAATTAATTATGTTTTCCATACAAAACATATAAGGGCAATCCATGCCTTGGCCAGCTTGTCAGTGAATGAGATCGCTTAGGACCTGTTCTTCCATAACATAAAGGGTTCTTCAAGGGTGCATGCTTGATGGATGAACTTGAAAATCCCATCAATATTTAACTTGCACCTTTGAAAGTGAGACAACCATTGGAAGTTTTAAGCAAAACAATATTTTCAAAGGCTTCCTTGGTTGCAAGAGCTTTATCGAAATCCTTCATGGGTTTGTCACAAATCTTGAGCTAATGGAAATGGGATCTTGGCTAGCTCTCTTTGGCTATTAAATAATATATTTATAATGGTCATTTTTAGGTAATTGGTGTACATTTATCATAATGATACTAATGGTAATAAATTAATAATAAGGTGTTGGGAACATGTGTATGTGTTTTCTTGAAAAAATAATGTTGCACATGTAGAGAGAGAAGGATAGGGTTGTGTGCAAAATTATGAATATATGTAATGTTTTTAGGAAGCACAAATTTGAGAGAAAATAACATAGATATGTCCAATGTATGTCGAATTTCACATAAAGGTTTCATGGATTCCTCCCCATACCTAATTTGACATGAATTTCAATCAATTAATTAAATCAAATACAATCCCTTCCATGGTTCTCAAACATGTATTTGGATAAACAATTAGCTATCCTTGCAAAGAAATATGCAAGCTATGAAAAACTTGCTAGGATGAATTATAGTGGATACAGGAAAAACATCATTGAGTTAGTAACTCTATCTTCACTCTTATCATCTTAGATGGCATTCATCAAGAATAACCATGTATTATCATATCTAACTTAATATTCATTGGCATTGATAATAATGTTTTTATTGCTTCTATAACTTCAATAGGTCTATTCCTGCTTCCATTCCAATACTCAATTGGGGAATTAGAATGGATTATGGGTAGGAAAATAAAGAAATAAAGAATGAAGGGAGGTTATAATGTTCTCATTTGATCTTGTTCCCTACTACTCATTTGAGAAGATCAAAATAATGTTGGGATGAATTTTTTAACCTACAAAATATAGTGGAAATATTGAAAGCTTCTTGATGGATAAAGTGGGCAGATAATATAAACTCCCTCTCAAGAAGCTTCCCTAAGACTTTTGAAATTTTCAATTTCTTGAATAGAAAATAAATCTTTGAACTAAGAAAATTATGTATAGACTTAAATTCCTAGCTAAGAAAAATGCAATGCAAGCTAACCTCAATAAAACTCTTGGCTCATATACTTTTAAACTTTCAATAAGGAGATTATGAAGATATTAGATGAGATATTTTGTTTTCTTTTTCTTAGTTGAAAAATTTAAATTTACAATCCTTCTCTACACTTCAGTACTCCAAAAAGTGTTACCCTGGTTTTCATTTTCACACCTCTAAGAAAGAATGTGGTTGAAATATACGAAATCAACAAAATAATTTTTCATGCTGTGTGTTGTGTCGTAATACACAGCCGGGGGAACGTGGAAAAAAACCTTCAAGACGCTCGGTGTGTCCTTGGGGAAAGTCTGAGTCAAGTTTTGTCACCTGATTACTCGAATCCTCCAACTAGGCTACTCCTAGCGAAGCCAAGGGGGGTGGTCACTATGAAAAATAAAACTATGGCTTTTACACTACAAAAGAGTAAAAAAACTAATCTAGGAGTTAAAGATGGATGTAAAATTACTGAAACAAAAGCATTTTCATATAAGTTAAATCAACAACATTGTATTGAAAATTGCATTCACGACATATTGGTATATTGATTTAAACCATAAAAATTGCATAGTAGACTAGTGCTGAGATGTGTAAATTGTTGTTGTGTTGGGAATGTTGTTGATGTCTTGCTGTCAATTTTAAACTTATTAGTGAGTGGTTATGGGAGTGGGTTGATTCTTTGTTTGGCCCAACTCTAACTTACTCCTTAAAACTCAACGTAGTGACAACTATACCAAGGGTCCAACTAGGCGAGGCATAACCTGCTTAAAGTAGCCCACTGACTTTGTAGTTAGTTTCACTTGACCTCCCGAGTTCTAGTGATTAAGTATTTATTGGATTTCCCTATTAAAATAGTCACTAAAGTCCCTTTCTGATTGGCCAATTGTTTAGACTGAGCTACAACGGTCAAGAGCATACGGGAACTCAATCCGTGATTAGTTTTAAGTTTTTAATTGAATGTGAAGTTACTTAACTAAACTAATCAAGTTTTATTTTGTGAAATGAAAAAAATTAAAGCAAATTGTACATCCCATGAGGACAGATTGTGTGCGCGTGTTATTTTAATCTAATCCTTGCATAAAGAAACTAATCTAAAACAAAAAATAATGAAAAAATGCAATCCCACGAAAATGACAAAGATCCCCGCTGGGGGGATGTGGGACAGGCGTTGAATAGCCTGCTTGATTTTATCTTTTATATTATTACAAATTAACAAAAAAGAAATGTTGTTGGTCCTTTATGATTTAGGAACCAGACAACTTACAAAATCTCAAAAAAATGAAAGTAAGGTAGCACAGGTTGTCTAGATGGTCTTGAATGCTCCCAAAGTTCAAAAAATGGCTAGCATGCCTTTCTACCTGCTCGCAAATGTCTGAAAAACAGCAATATTTATTAGTTGAAAGATGGCCAAAAACACTTTAAGAGTGTCTTTGGCAATACTACAAAAATTTCTAAGTAAACTAGTGATAAAAAGGAAAAAATTAACTAAGTAAGGTAAGCCAGGAAGCTTTCCTTCCTAGGATCTTTGCTTGCCTCTTTAAGAAATGGAAAGAAAATGCATATCACTAGATTTTCTTGATAATAAATTTAACTTCAAATTTTCTTCTATTTTGCTCCTTTAGATCTATGATTTAAACTTTGTAAAAATGGAAGAAAGCAACCTAGATCTAGAATATTAGATAAACCTTTTATAATTTTTAGATTGCAAGCATTTAGATATACTTTGGAAATAAAATTTTGAATCAAGATATAAATAAAACAGAACCCGTAACCAAGAAAAATGAGAATAAGTGTATCGAGAAGTTATGAACCTATGGGGGTTGAATGTTAAAGTTTGGGCGATGGAGTCTCCTTCCTGATGCACCGGTAGGATGAAAACCTTGTTCGGATCTACTCAATGAAGTGTAGAGATAGAATTATCACCACATCCTCTATCCTAAGCAACCTGCAGAATCACAACAAAACTAGTAAAGGGGATTAAAAGCATATGTGTAAATGATTAAAAGACACAACATATGAAATGATGGATTCAAAAAAGAAATCACATTATCTCTAGCATTCTATTATCATTAACAAAAGAAATTAACCTATAAAGCATTACTTACTATTCTTTAAGAAAGGTAATTTCCCTTCAAAGACAAATGAATCCCAACAATTACTAGCATGCAACAATGATACAGTTTACCCCACCATCGTAACTTTTCGAGAGCGACGAGCAGGTAGCTAACCCTAGCGCTGTTACGGGCTTCTTAGCTGGTCGGCGGCTCTACTATGGATCTGCCTGACCCATCCTTTGAGGAAAGGTTTCAGAATATAGTAGCTTCCCTCTCGCGTGAGCAGCCTGTCGTGGCCCCTGCCTCTAGGTTTGTTAAGCTTGTTGATGTACCAGAAGTTAAGCTCAGCTCGGCCGCCTCTAAACGGAAGGCAGTTTCTCTCTCTGAGAAGGGCCTCATTGGTCTGTTCACCGGGCTTTGGCCATCCCCGCGCTCAGTGGAGATCTGGCTGAACAAAAACTGGAGAACCCTAATATAGGGAGAAGTCCAACAAATATTTTGTGGAAAAGGATACTTTGCATTCATCTTTGAAAAGAAGGAGGATCGGGACCTAATATTTAGGAATGGGCCATACTTCATGGGCCCTCGAGGAATGTATCTGAACAAGTGGGATTTGACCTTCAATCCAGAGAAAGATATACCAAAAGCAGTCCCTGTCTGGGTAAAATTACCCCATCTTCCCCTGCATTGCTGGAATGATGAGGACTTTCGAGCAATAGGAAATACCCTGGGGAAATATGTAGACAAGTCCGAGCCGAAAGCCCCAATGTTCTCCTGCGCCCGAATATGTGTTGAAGTTGATCTAGAAAATGGTTTTCCAGAGTCTATCAAGCTCTCCATTGATGGGTGGAACCACCTTCAAACAGTAGACTACGAGCAAATCCCGTTCAAGTGCAAATACTGCCATGAATATGGCCATTTTGCCAAGTCATGCCCAAAGAAGCCAGAAAAACCCTCCACGGAAAACCCTCCTAGTGAGGGCTGGAATATTGCAAATGGTAAAAAGGAAGCCAAGCCCCAAAAACAGCAGATCCCCACATCAAAGAACCCCACCGGAAATAAGTTTGTGGCCCTGGAGGAAGAGACGCAGGAGGAAGAAAACCAAGCAAAGAACCCAGAGATCCAGGAAGACAGAACTGATCCGGTACAGCTTCAGGACAGCGAAGCCCCGGAGATAGTCGTTCAGCATCAGATAACCCAGGAAGCGGAGGCTGAGCACCACAAGGGCAGGAAAGAGATGGATATGACCTCTGAAGGCTCTGTCACTAGATCAAGGGCAAAATCAAGCACAGAGGAAATGACAGATACTTCCATAGAAGAACAAGAACCGCTCTCCAGGAAAGGAAGGAAAACTAATAAAGTCATCCGTGAGCAGGAGGCAGCAAGGGAAAGGGCGGCAGGAAAGCAATCCAATTTAGATTTCTTGGTCAAATCCTCGCCAGCAAGCAAATATCTCATGAGTGCAGAGGAGGAAAAAAAGGAGAAAGAAAAGGCCCTCAAGCAGCATAAGAAATAATGAAAATAGTCTCCTGGAATTGTAGAGGCTTGGGAGGAATGCAAAAATTAGAAGTCATCAAGAGATTCAAATCCTTGGAATTAGCCTCAATCCTTCTTCTCCAGGAGACTAAGAAAACTGCTGAAGACAGCGTCACGGTCATCAAAAGTATCTGGCCTAAAGGGAATGGTATAGCCACTAATGCTATTGGAGCCTCTGGGGGCCTCCTATGCTGGTGGAGCGCAGATAAGTATGAACTCCTCTCTGCTGTAGAAAATAGAAATTGGCTTCTTATAAAACTTGAAAACAAAGAATGCAAAGAACAGTTTTGGATCGAAAATATATATGGTCCAACCCTGAACGCTCAGAAGGATAGCTTTTGGACTTCGCTCGAGGGGCAATGTGAGGATAAAAAGCTCCTTCCCTGCTTCATAGCAGGGGACTTCAACACTACCATATCGGCAGCTGAGCGTAGAGGTGGATCCAAGGTCAGGGACCCCATCGGGGAGCGGCTAGAAGACCTCATCTCTCAATGGGGCCTTTCAGATATAAAACCCAAAAATGGCACTTACACTTGGAGCAACAAACGAGTGGGTCCTGGGCACATCGCTGCTCGACTAGATCGGTTCTTGGTCAGTACTCATCTCCTTAACTCTACCCCGGATGTCAAACTCCTATGCTCGGCGGTTTCGGACCATAAGCCAATATGTCTCTTCTTCTCGCCGGAAGCAAACCTTGGGCCTCTGCCATTCCGGTTCAATCGTTTATGGCTGGAATCGGAAGAAGCCAAGGAAATCATAAACAATTCTTGGTGCTGTTTCATTCCAGGAACCCCAGCGTTCAGCTGGGAGCAGAAGCTTAAGAGGGTGAAAGTAGCTCTCAAGGCGTGGGTAAAGTCTCAATATCAAGAACCTGAAAAGCAGAAGGATCTCATCTTAGAATAGATGGAGCGTCTGCAAACTGAAATGGAAGTAAGCACGATCACCAAGGAGCATCTCCTCAAAGAAATTGAACTTGAAACACAACTTCAGAAAATTTTAAGGCAAATAGAAGAGGAATGGAGACTCCGCTCGCGCATCCTGTGGCTCAAAGGGGGAGATCAGAACACAAAGTTCTTCCAAATCCAGCACAAGGATAGGCAACGCTGGAACACAATAAGAGAACTTAAAAACGAAGATGGCTTAGACATACAAGGGCAAGCAGCGATCAGTGCTGAGGTAAGGAACTTCTTTGAGCATTTATATAATGATGAGGAGCAAGTCACTCGTGGCCTTATGGAAGAAATGGCTTCTGACATTCCTTCCCTTATAAGCCTTGAGGAAAAAACCCAGCTCGAATCCCCTATATTGGAAGAAGAAGTTAAAAAAGCAATCTGGTGTCTCCATCCGGATAAGGCCCCAGGCCCGGATGGATTCCCAATCTGCTTCTACAGGACATTTTGGCACCTTATTAAGAGAGATCTTATGCGCCTGATATCTTGGATGGCGAAAGGAAAAATGGGGGGCACCACCAACTCCACATTCTTGGCCCTTATCCCTAAAGACTCTAATCCTTCTTCCATTAAAAGATTCAGGCCCATTTCCTTGTGCAACGCATCTTACAAAATCTTTTCGAAAGTGCTGTCTTTGAGAATCAAAAGAATTATTCCCTCCCTTATCTCTCCCAACCAAGGAGGATTCGTCTCAGGCAGGCACATAGGTGATAATATCCTCTTAGTGCAAGAAGCGATCCATTCCAGCAATAAAAGAAGAGAGCCCGGGATGGCCATTAAGCTGGACCTGGCTAATGCATTCGACAGACTAAGACACTCCTTCATCATTATGGTGATGGAAAGATTTGGATTCCCTTCTGCCTTTATTAACCAAGTTCAAGCATGTATCTCTTCCCCCTGGATAGCCCCCCTTATCAATGGCAGGCCCTCCGAGTTCTTCAAAGCCTCGCGTGGAGTAAGGCAAGGATGTCCGCTTTCCCCTTATCTATACATTTTGGTTGCAGACTCCCTTAGCAGAAGATTGAACAGGCTCCAAGCTGAAGGCTCCCTTCCAGGCCTCTCTTTTAGGAATGGTGTGCCTTCTATCAATCATGCACTGTTTGCAGACGACTCCATCTTTCTAGGAATTGCATCCACACAAATTGCTAGAAACTTCCTCAACCCCCTAGATCACTTCCTTCAAGCCTCAGGGAGCTCAGCAAACTCAAATAAATGTCAAATCTATAGCTGGAATTGTCCTGCTCCCACCCTGCGTAGGATATCTCAAACTCTGCAAATTAAAGCTAATCCGAACTGGACTCATTTCAAATACCTGGGCATCCCTGTGGTCAAAAAATCCCTGACCTCTTCATTGTGGAATCCGGTAATCGAGAAAATTAAAGCCAAGACCCAATCCCTGGGGACGAGATGGTTGAATCTAGCTGGAAAGACAGTTCTGATTCAGTCTATTCTATCTTCTTATCCCATTTATACAAGCTCGATGGTTCTAGCGCCGAAGACGGTCATCTCCAGCATTTGCAAAGAAATCAGGAAATTTCTCTAGCAGGGAGGGAAAAATCAAGCGAGGAAGTTCCATTTGGTCAATTGGGATACTGTCAAGTGAGCCAAAAGCCATGGTGGACTTGGCATCAGAGACCCAGAGTTTACGAGTAAAGCCATGGGAGCCAAATTGATATGGAGACTGGTTACTGGAAAAAAGGAATGGTGGAAAGTTCTCAGGAAAAAATACATTAAAAAGCCCAGATCAAAAATGTTGGAAGGAGAATGGAAGGGCAAAGGTACCACTTTATGGCAGCTGTGCAAAGCCTCAATCAACACAATCACTGAAGACTGTTATTGGATCCCCGAGAATGGAAAAAGAATTAATGTCTGGGACAGCAGCATCTTAGGAAAACCTCCGCGATCTACGTTACCAGGTATGGTCCTCTTCTCTGAATGGCTGGCTGAGCAGGAGATCTTCACTCTATTCGATCTTTCACGATGGGGAGAGGACGGCCAATGGATAGGGTGGAAGGATATTTCTCCTCCACATCACATGAGAAATGCAGCAGACCTTTTCCTTTCCTCTCTTCACGGCCTCTCCCCGACGAGCCTCTCAACTAAGGATCGGATGGGATGGGGAAATTCAGGGCAGTATAATGTCAAAGAGGGATATAAAAAAATATCCATGGAGCAGGCAACGACAGACAGCTTATGGAAAAAGGTTTGGCATCCTGACAGCATCCCCAAAGTCAACAGTTTCATTTGGCTCCTCCTGCACAACAAGCTCTTAACCGCTGATAATCTAAGGAAAAGAGGCATTCTTGGACCATCCAGATGTGCCCTGTGTAATGAAGCTGAAGAGACATCTAGTCATCTTTTTCTTCAATGTACAGTCTCCACTAGCGTATGGAAGATCGTTCTCCCCAAGGAATTCAATTGTGATCTCCCAGGTAATGCAGCCCATCTCATCAAAGACTGGACTAATCTTTTCCCAGGGTCATTGTCCAAGAAGCCCATCCTAAGTCGCCTTTGGGCTGCTGTTCCTAAAAACATCTGCTGGCAATTATGGTTAGCCAGAAATCGGGCCATTTTTAAGGAGAAAAAAGCAGTCCCAGCACGCATAGCAGCGAAAGCCATAGGTATGATAGCTGAAAAATTTGCTTCGAACAATATCAGCTACCCAATGCATGAGACAATTCTTGATCCCTTTGCCACCTGGTGTAAACATTTTTTAAAAGTTCACAGCTCTCCACAGTGCAAAAATTCCTTAGGAAGAACAATTCAGTCTAGACACTTATGCCAATGGGAAATTCGACTTCCTACCAAAGATTTCCAAACCTGGCTCAGGGATAAAAATTCATATTCTTTCTTTTTTGACGGAGCATCGAAAGGTAATCCAGGGATGGCTGGTGCGGGGGGGATCCTGTTGGATCCCGGAGGACAAGTGGAACAAAGATATGCATGGGGACTTGGCTATAGAACCAACAATGAAGCTGAGTGGATGGCCCTTCTTCAGGGTCTTCAACTCATTCGTGAAAATAAGCTCCGGAAGGTTCTAATATTTGGCGACTCCAGACATGTCATCTATAAGCTGATCAATGGGTATCCAACTGGAGCCATTAAATGTAGCCGGTTGTACAAAAAAGCTAAGCTTCTAATGTCTCAATCCTTTGAAGTTTTTCATATTCTTCGAAATAACAATAAGGAAGCGGATGATATGGCCAATGTTGGCGCTAGTCTCCCCCAAGGCTACTACAGCCAGGATGGAAAACCTCCCTACCTTAAATTCATTCCATGAACAGAAATCGTAAAATCCTCTCCAGGCGACATTTAAAGGTGAAGTATATATCCTTACACAAGAAGACTGGATGTCCTCTCCCTACTCCCCTTCTTTATCTCTTTCTTTTATCCCCTCCCTCTCTTCTCATTATTCCCCTCTCCCACTGCCATTCCATTCACACCCACCTCCTTTCAACCGGTCCTCCCTCTCCTTTCGAAGACACCCTGTTTTCATTGTTGAGTCCTGTAAGTCATCCTCCTGTGGCCGCGTGGGCTTCCTTTAACTACTCGATCACAGCAGTCTTAAAGTCCAGCAGAACTTTCATGTTACGACTCAACCTCAATCTCGTAGGCAATCTTTCCATTCCCTTTAAAGACTCCTTTTTTCACTACATCCAGGAAACAGGTTTCGGCTCCAGGATTGTGGTCTTTGATGGCGCTGGGGGAAGGAGACGGTTGGCCCCGTGGCAGCCTCCATTGCTCGTGCCTTTGTCAAAGTCTGTCTTACTCTGTATGCAATTACCTTCTCAACGCGGTCATCTTCCAACGCCTCGGGGTCCTATTGGAAAAACTGGTGCACTCCAATTTCGAGAAGATTGGAAGAGAGAAGCAGAAGGAACATTGACAGCGAATGAAGATGAGGAAATCAATTCTCATTGGCAAAGCCGGCGCACTCATTCTGGGATGCTCGACATAAAAAAGACTATGAGTAAGCTGCACGAGATGACAGCGAATGGAGACAATGAAATCAAATGCATGAGCGATGATAATGATGCTCGTATTGATGAGAACGATAGCAACCTGTGTAAGCTGGACAGAATGCAGGAAGATAATGAGAAGCTCCTCATCATGAATCAGGGAAGCAGGGTAATGCAGCTCAGGGCTCTTGGTCTTTCTGTTTTAGTTTTAGATGGCTAATGTTTTTTTGCAAATTTCTTTGTAGTCAGTTTGTGAGGGTATATACTACCCGCGGAAATAGCAAATTTGGAATGATCATAGGCATTGCTCTATGGGAAACCTTCAGGTCAAGCCAGTTGGGCAGCAATTTAGACCTGCCGGCACTATATATTTTGCTCCTATGTAATGAATGGCTGTGCACAGCTTGTTAATATATATCTTCTTTTCTGTTTCTGTTAAAAAAAAAAACAATGATACAGTTTACCTCATCTTATCAAATCATAGCACATCCAACTGAACACAACAACAAGGTAAGCCTCCAAATCCTTTTTATTAACTCTCAATAGAAAAGATATTACAACAAGTGCAAGCAGAGGTTCAACCTTCCGATGCATTACAATTAAGAGGATGGCTTTTTAAATAGCCAAAAGCATGCAAAGAGGGCGCAACTACCAAAGGAGGGGCGCATCCATGATTGAATGGTTAACTTAGAGCTCCAGGATTTTATTGGAGTTTGATTGGAAGACCATTCAATAGGGATTGCGCCACCTATCAAGAGGTATGATCATCCCAACCTCGTTGATATCACCTTAAACCAATGGCTGCCACATAAGAAATTCTCCAAAGCTAAAGAGGGGCACATTCCTTGATTTCCAATTAACTGGATCTCAGTTGGATTGATTGAAATCAGCCCATTCGGATCTCAGATGACATGGATTTGATTTCCCAGTTAACTTAGTCCAACTCTAGACCAACTCTGGACATGTTTCCATTAAATTAGGAAAATGTATTTTACATTTATTATGTCTTTTTTGGCCATTTAATGTGTCTTTTTAGCCTTTTTCGAGCAAAAATTAAAGTAAGTGAGAAATACTCACTCAAAACTTACAAAAAGTGGGTTTATGGGTTTAATGGGTGGTCTGGAGTAGAAAATGAGCATCTCGTTGGAAAATTTCACCCACAAACCACTTCTTTATTACAATTTTAATTTTCCAAATTAAACCATTAAAAAATGGCTTGATTTTGTGGGAAAATTTTGGTTTTTCCAAAACAATAAAAAAAACCTACGGGGACCTAGAACATGTTCATATGACTCTAAGATAATGTATAGCATTTTCATATACATTGACACATGAACTTTCATAACCTCCTAAGGCCTAACCCCCAAGACAAGAATTCTAGCTTTGGAGGAGCAGGAAAAAAACTCAAAAATTTTGCTCTGCTAAGACGCAAAGCATAATTAACAAGGGAAAATATTCATTGGAATACCCGGATTGGTTGTTGAGTCCTAGGAATCCAAGTTCTTTACATAACCATCATGCTAGCACACTTTATTACAAACCCTGTGGGGCATGAACATGTGAAAAAAGTTTAAAAGGGGGCCCTAAAAAGGCATGATTTGAACTTTTGAACACTGTAATGCACAAGTACTTATGCAAAATTTGGCAGCTCACTTGAAGTCCAACTGTGTGCAACTCAGTTGGTAACACTATGAACAATACCATGCAAGGAAATGCAAAAATATATATATCAAGAAGAAGTAGAAGAGAGAGAAAGAGGAAACACCAACAATCAACTGTTAGCCCTAAGGAGGGAAGGGGTTGGTGAGACCAACTACATTTTGGGGAAACTCCCATTATGCTAACATGAATTGAGATTCATCCACTTTGGGGCACTGATAATCTAATGGTCATCTTGGCATAACTTACAAGAAAATTTGACCTTTTTTTTCTCCTTTCTCTCCACTGACAAGCATACCACATACCTGACTACCTGCCTATGATCATGCAAGTAGACCATCAGAATCACTTCTAATACTAATGGTATTCATTAGCTTCTCGTGCTCGGAGTAAGCCAATAAGTATCGTACCTATGATGAGTTCTTCCTTGGCATAGTTTGTAGTTGGAGGTTTGTACCAACAATTAAGTTTGTGTAGTGGCATCTAAAATGGCATAGTTTATAATATTCAAATAGATACCCTTATTTATTATGTGTTCTTTCATCTTGTGTCAGATATTCTCCTTTAATAACCATCAATCCAATTGAAAAATCAATGCCTTCAGTGTCCTTTAATGAGACATTGAGGGTTTTATTTCCCTCTAATCAATGTGTCAACCAAAATTTAGTGCCCCATTCATTATCTTTTAAGGAAACCACTGCATATATGTTCCCTGCAAAAAAGAAAGTGCCAACACATGAATCCACTAAATAAACAAAGATACAATGTGTTCATGCTAGTCAATAAAAGTTAATAAAATATTCACTGAACCTGGTTGCACAAGATTTGAGATGTGATCATAATTTGGTGAAATACTTGATTGGTCCTCCTACAACTAGGATAATTACGTATTTAGCCATCAACCAATGGGGAGTAATACACAATTCCAACTATAAACTCAATTTGTGGATTTACAATTGTCCCATTCACCACTACTACATGGAGCACAAATAAAAGAGATTTTCCTTATCCACATTTCAACTATAGAATTGTCTGACGTTCTAACTGAGTGAAATGCACGAGCGCTTTGGATGGTTTTGCATTTATATAACTACAATAGATCTACATCGACCACCTCCCCAAAATATCTATGTACATGTGATTTGTTGGTTGATTCGTCTTCTTGGATTCTTACTCCCTCCCCTAGAAATCAAGACCACCATTTAACAATGGAATTTGCATCTTGAATGAGGGAAACAATTGAAAAATTCATGTCTTTCATAAGTAACTTAGTTTTGATGCATGCACATGCTCCATCATGTTCCCCTTTTCCGTTTCCAATCTCGAAATAGTTCCAAATATGTGGTACCTTGTGTTTTTTTGTGAAGCATACACAACAATTGAAATACATGATAATTTTTTAATTTACCCACACATACATCATACCAAATCCAATGTTGATCCATCCGTATACTATTATCCTTCAAGTAATTGTAGAACAACTCAAACCATTGTTGTACAAAAGCTAATTCATGGCACCTGTCATCACTTATGTAGAAGTGATACTCCTAACCCTATTGGCTTTGCTACTATCTCCCCCCTTCCTATATGTGATATGGACCATTATGCTTACTTTCTCTGAGTGATAATATTGGATTTTAATCCCATTTTGTGGTTGAAGGGCTTAGTTCTTAGCAAAATCAACTACTAATAATATTGTACCAATGGGAAATGTATCCCTCCATATCATAAAATGTGCAACTTGCAATCAAGCTACATGGACATGCCCAATATATTGTTGGGTCTTTTTGAAGAATTCCTTCATGAAGTCAGAGACTCGTACCTAGTAGAACATAAATAAATACATATATTAATAGATTGTTATATCTCAAAGTGCAATCTGAAAGAAAAAAAATACCATTTAAGTACTCAATACTAACCTCGCAAGTGAAGAATTGTATATTTTTTCATTTGTTTCCCCCATCAATATCATACACGACATATTTGAATATTTGTAAGTTAATCTCCTACATCCCAATTTCATACTCATCATTCACATGGATGCATTTTCTCAATAATGTCATTACACCAGACTTGGGGCATGTCTTGTCTAAGCAAGATTTTTTATAAAATGTGCAACCTTATGGCCTTGTACACAAAATGCCATGAATAAAGTATCTAGATGATGTTAGTGGCAATATAGTTTAGCAGTGTTGCACAAGGGTGTTATGCAATAGACACAGTGTGTGTGTGTGTGTGTGTGTGTGACAATAAAAACCATATTCAATGCGGTATATGTTAAAGTTACAACATTATGAGTCATTCTCCAGGTCAATCTTGTGTGTTAGGATTGAGCCTCGTGTGTTGAGGTAGTGCCTTATAGGATCCTGAGTTTGACTCAGGAAACTTGGAGAAGAATCTTGAGTTGGACTCAATAATGGATAAAACTTCATTTGTTGGGGCAAGTTCTTTGTATGTCAAAGCGATGATGGTGTACAGTCTTGCTAGTCAAGGCTAAAGTCTTGTGTGTCATGACAGATCCTCATGTGTTGAGGTGGTGCATCATGTGTTGAGGTGATGCTTTGCATGTCGAAGCATGAATGGTGTGTTATTTAATACTAACCATGGTTGAGATATTAAGTCTCCTATAGGGATTTCCCACCCCTAGAGTGAATTAATTTATCATGTAGCCACTTGGAAAATATGATCACATCATTTGGAAAATATCCTTAGTATATTTGATATGATGATTAATGAAGCTAGCACATGTGGACCATCCAAATAAGATGAGATAATATATGAGAGAGTTTGAATTTCACATAAAGACTTAATTTAATTAAGAGAGAATTTGAATTGTTAAACTTCAATGATATTAACAAAGAAGACTTCAGTCAATCAAAGGATAACTTGAATTGTTCACTACCATGATGTTATCAAGAAAGACTTTAGTTAAAATATTTAACTAAGTGATTAAAAATAAGATCTAGTTAACTAAGTGTTTTTTTCATGATGACACTTATGTTAAACTAAAAGATGACACTTGCGTTAAACTAAAAGACGACACTTGTGTTTAACTAAAAGACAACACTTGAGTTGCGACACTTGCATGATGACACTTAAGTTAGCCACCTAAGTGGGAAATATTTCAGTTAAGGGGCAACTTCATCCTGAATTCGGTACTTGAAGTTAAAGCTTTTGCATGAGATGCATGGTTCCTTTTTCACGCAAGTTTGATGTCTTCAATATTGGAGCGAATTCTATTAAAGGTTATTTTGTGCATATGACTAGGAGAAGCGAATTGGTTGTGTGGAGAATAATTATTCTAAGTATCCCGTCTATATCTATCTTTCTCTACCTTTTGTTTAATATAAAATACCCATCCTTTTAAAATCATTGGAACTTACACTCCTTTATACAACGCACATTTGCATGTTAAGTTGTGCAAGGTTAGTGGAAAGGGTAGTGATCAGGGATCAAATTTGAAGGGCTAGTCTTAATTTCAGATAGAAGGGTATATATTAATGCAGCCCTTCTATGATGAAAAGTTCTAAAAAAAATTACACTTCAATTGATAATAATAAATTAAATCAATGTTTCATAAAAAAAAATTGCTAAATAAAATATTACATTTTTAATCAATTTTTTCAACTAAAAAAATTGATAAATCCAACTGTAATTACATGATACTACTTTCCTAGAATAGATTTATTTATGGAATAGAACTTTTCAAATATTAATTTCAACACATTGAAAAAATAGGAAAAAATAGAAATGAGATAAAAGTCTACCTTGAATCCATATGTGGACAGAAATCAACAGCTCATCCGGATGTCATCAAACGAGGCTGCTTTCATTCAATTTAATATTTGGTACTCTTTCCTCTTACATTTATCCAACATAGAAAATTCAAAAGCATAGCAACATGCTCTAGTCTGCATCCTCCCTTAGCAAAAAGAAAACTGATTCCAGAAAAGAAACACTTACAAAAATGTCACAACTCAAAATCCCACCAATAAAAAATGCCTCAACTTCGTATCTCGGGTCCTCGACTACTATGGAACATCGGATTTTATTGAATTTAATTATTCAGTTGGGGTTAGATAGTTTTGGATTCTTCTATAAATCCATCCTGAAAAACCGCAATATGAAAAGGGCTAGAGCAGAGAGATTATAGCCCAAAAAGTCCAATCCAGAGAGTCGTCGAAATTGTTGAGTCAATGGAGATCAATTAAAGAAGTGTGATAATTTCGTGTGGACTCGGGAGGACTTTCTGTTGTTGCTAACTTTCACCGATTGGTTTTCAAGATTGTTCTGTTCTTTTCTAGAATTGCTCTTTTCTTCTCTATATGGATCCCCTTTCACAATGACACAAAGAAGATCTCCATTAACTTTAATATCCTTATAATTTTGTTGAAAATAATTAACAACAGTAATTCCATCACATAGTTGGCACATTGAACATGGTTTATCTGAAATGTCAGCAACCTTATATTTCCTGTAAGTTGTTCATTGCAGGACATCAACATACAAATCCACCAAGATTTTCTTTGTGTTGTTTCGATAAGAAGGAATAGCTCACACACCTATTCCTCTCCCCTCTAAATAATATTCTAGTTTTATTTTTCGATGGAAGGCCATGGATGCGCTGTCCAGATTGAATGTGAGGTCGCGATCTATAGCAAACAGGCTCTGAATAAAACCCTTCAGAGCCCCAATAGAGTACCCTACGTTTCCCAGTTGTTCATCATCGCCTTTCAAATTCAACTCCTTAAATTGACCACGAGGATCCCAATAATAGGAGGCATTATTAATAGTACGAGAAGAGTTAGGACCTTCCCTCATGATAACTTCCAAGGCTCGACGGTAATACAAGGGTTTTTTGCTACGCCTCCCATGAGAAAATATCTGAGCCCAATGTCACCAAGGACATTAACTCTCCTCAGCTTCATCTCATAACTATTTGCGCCTAGACATGGAATGATCTTGAATTCTATTTCTTTCTTGTCGAGGTAATCCTTCTTCCTCAACGTACTCTCTACAATGAACATGTTCTTTTGGCCATCGTAGATGATGAGCTCTCCATAAAAATTATCTCTCTACAACAAATACTTGAGCCTTATGTTCATAGGCTTGGAATTATAGGAAGGATCCAATTCCACATCATAAGGAAGGATCCATACTTGAGCCTTCTATAAAGCAATCCTGAAAACAACAGAACAATTTAAATGCAAATCTAGCCCGGTTTCCCTGTAGAAGACTTAGGAGGAATTTCTGTTGCTGCTAACTTTCACCGACACCTGCGAGCTTAATACATTTAATTAAGATAAGGACCAGTTGGATTAACCGATGGAAGATCCCATCCCATATAATAGGGCTCTCCCTTAAATGAAAACAACTCCATGTACCTTGGCAAGTTGGCAGTCGTCCTTACTAGTGGACGTGTCCATCGATCAAAGAACCAGGTCGAGTGGAGTCTGTGCATACATCCACATCGAGGGTGCCATAATAAGTTAATACTTGGAACTCGTACCCAAATTTAATATTTGACGGACCGTTTTTAAAACCACCCTTTTAATGAAGTTTTAAATTGAATCTGGAATTTTTAGTTAAAATGTCAAACATTAAAATTAAAAATAAATTGATGTCCATTTTTTTCGCTGCACTTATGAGACGTGCTAGGACCCCTTTGACGGGTTCAATTTTGAACCCTGGTAGCGATAGGTTAATAGTTAAAGGAGCGCTTAGTTAGTTGTTTGGGTAGGATCGCTAAGTTAGTTGTTAGTAGAGTAATAGGTTATTATATTATAGCTAGGTTGGGGTTGAGGGCAGGAATCAATGTTGGGGTTTGATGGTTCTCTTGATGAAAGTCTAGGTTCTAATTCTCTTGGGGTGGGAGTGAGCACACCTCATCCTTAATGACCTTATACGATTGTGATGGTGACCGTACTCCTGTTGATTACATCTTGCCCAACATTAAGCTTGGTCCCGGGCCGTGAGTTTGGTATCCAGGTGATGTAATGTTGTAGGTACAACAGATCCCATTTTTATCAATAAAAATGGGAGCCCCATTTTTGTTTTTGAAGATAATGTGAAAAATTCCCTTATTTGTCTTAGGGTTTTAAGATTCTGATTTTACCTTTGTTCCTTTTCATGCTTTGGATTTAATAAACTTTGATGAAAAAACCTTCCTTTTTATGCATTTTGTGAGTTGCCGAATAATACAATTTTGTGCAAAATATGTTGTTTTCGCAACCTGCATTCCGCAATCGGCATTGTTTTTCGGTTTTGAAATTATGCTTTCCGCAACCTGCAACCCGCAATTGCGGATTGCAGAACATGGAAAGCACTTGGAAAATAAATTTGCAAACTTGCTTTTCCACAACCTGCAACCCACAAATTGTGGATTGAGGAATGCGGAAAGAACTTAGTCCCTAATAATAAAATTCGCGATTCTGAAACTTGCAACCTGTAAATTGCGGATTGCGAAAATAGGAAACCATAATAAACCAATTTAAGTTATGCACCCACGACCCGCATTGTGTATTGCGGAAAGATTGATTTTTCTTGTTACTTTTCACCGCTTCGTTATCCAATTGTGGATCAAATTGCAGAAACGTTAAAATTACTTTTACCCAAACTTGCACTCCTGCAAACCGCAACCCGCATTGTGTATTTTGGATTGTGAAAGTCACAATCAAAAGTTGTGAAAAGATGATCCCGCAATTTCTTTTCCGCTCTTCGCTTTTTAATCTCAGCCATTGATTTATTTTGATCATTCGATCCGGATTTCATCCCACAGTTGGTTAAATATTTCAAATTTTCATTTTCTTTTTACTATTTTCAAATTTTCCAATTTCGCTTACTCCAAGGATTTTGCTGTGGATTTTTACCAAGGATTACCAATTTCACTCCTTCTTCGACATAGGTTGGTTTTTCTTTCATTTTTACTTTTCATGTGTGGGAATTGTTGAGTTTTTAAAATTGTTTGATTGATTTTTTTTTTCATTCGTCAGAATTTACCAGTTTCCCAAGCATGTCGAGAGTCACCCGATCAAATATGGCCTTAAAGGAATTTAAGAACAAAGACCCCAATGTTGGTATCCTTGCTGACACCAATGGCAGAGTGTCTGAGACTTGTCAGTTAGACTTGTCCCAGATTTACTCTATATTCGATAATGACGACTTTTCTGAAATCCAATACAACCAGTCATTTTACGTGAACATCAGTAGATCCCAGTTGTATGCCATTGCATCCAAACCGGCACTCATGCCTTATACCGACGCTATCAAATGGATAATTGACCATGCAAGCACCAAAGACTACTCATTTTATGATGACTCTGGGGCTCAATTAACCTCTTTTCGGTCTGAAGTCTTCGCTAGGGCATATGCCCTTAGGTCACCCAACCAAATCCTTAATAAGGGTTTCCTTGATTCTTCCAAGACCCGGTATAACTTCGAAGAAATGCTCAAATATTGGATGGATAACCCAATTACTTCACACCCAAGGCTGATAATTCCTATCCTGTTTCCTGGTTCAAGGAAGCATTTTCCCTGTTAGCGGCAATGATTTGTAGATTGTATGGGTTTCCAAATTGCTCTCTGTTCAAGGTCGAATGGGAACCACTGGAGCACCATGTTCTCACAACAGGAGAGTCCTTTAATTGGGCTCAAATACTATTAGTGGAACTCAAAACAGCGATTGACAAATACCAGAAGACTCTGTCTTCCATAAAACCCACCTTTTATTATTCAACATATGTCATGGATGTATTATGCTCAGCTTTTCAATTCCCTTCTATGGGGTGGAACTGGACCACGTCTGCATCCCTTGTTCACATTTAGTGTTATGCACTGTGGGAGGACAATTTTGTGCCTCTTCTATATGATATTTGTGACCATTTCATTGGGTTAATTTACCAGAAAATATTCAAAGCAGATGCACCTACTTTCTCTGATCATGCCAAGACACTTATCTCCATCATGGGTGACTAGTATGTGGGGGAGTACTTTTCTTATATCAGAATTTGGGGCAGTGAAAATGTTCATTTGTTGCCCAAAATAGTACCAGATAGATTGTTGTTGGAAGAATTTTCTTATCAAACGGTCATAGATGGAGTATTCCCCAAATTAACTGGAGCCAAGAGAAGAGGATGGCATAAGTTCCCACTTAACCTTGGGCCTCTAGTGATTCAAAACTCCACACATGCTATAGAACTTGGAAAGAAAATCAGCGCCCTCAATTTGGGGAAATCCCCCAAGAGAATGCATGACCCTAAGTCATTTCTAGACAACCACTTTACACAGGAACATATGAAAAGCAATTATCCTCATGATATTGCCCCGAATGACTCGATTTACCAAGGAGTCAACTTGTTTTCTGAAGTTTTGAGAAAAACCTCTTCTAAAGAAGAGCAGAACTTCATCTTCCAGCATCAGCAAGAACTCAAGACCAAGGTCTTGCAATACAGAAAATTGGAGCTCTCACTTGAAGAAAAGGCTAAAAAGGAAAGGGCAGAAAAGGATGCACATAAAGCAAATACCTCTTTGATGTTGACCTACCAGGCTGATGACAAGGGAAAGGCTCCTGTTGAAGATACCCCACGAGCCAAACCTTTGGAAAATCTTAATGCTTTGATTTACTCAGCTGCTGATATGAAAAGAGAATTGGCATAAATGTGTTTAGTAGTGGATACTCAGGTTATTGCAAGAAAAACTCCAGCAAAGAAGCAGAAAGTTGGAAGCTCTATACCACAGGTGACCATGATTGATGATAGTGATCTAGAGGATGAAACACTTCCATCTTCTTTCCCAACTGCTGTGCCTGTTTTACATGAGGTTACTGTTACAAAAAATTCTGTTGATCTTTTAAAAAGTATAGTGATGGATGATCCTCTTCCAGATCTCCACTTTCAAGAATTCACCATAGCGACTGCTGCACTTGCCTCTACATCTCCACTTACTTCCACTACACTCCCTTCCATCTCATCAGTTGATTTCACACTTCCTTCTTCCACCACAGTTGAGTCATCTGTTATTCCTATTGTCACTTCACAAGAATCATTGGTAACTCCACTTTTTACCTTACTACCACAGGTTACTGAATTCCAAGTCCCAACTGTATCCTTACAATCAGTAGTAACCACAGTCTCTGTTTCACTCCCTTAAATTGTTACCTTCACTTATCTTCCCATTTTTGTACCCTTAGTTTCCAATATTGCCACTCCCTCCATCTCCACCACTCAAATCACTATTCTAGTCCCAACCCCTGTTGTTTCCAAACAGCTCCTCTGGTCACAACATCTGATGTGTCTACATCTACAGTTGAAGTATTGGCAGATTTCAGAGAGGATGTTGTAGTTTCACTAGGAGAATATTTCTATAGCAAGATAGAGAAAGCAGTGGTAAAAAGGGGTACAAAAAGGCATAAGGAAGGCACTATTTCCAAATGTCATGTTCCCAACCAAGTGATCTAGATAAAAGCATCCACTGATGTCCAGTAGGAAGTACTTGATATTGCTGCAGCAATGGGGGCCTTTGTAGGGGCCAATTATGACTCAATCACTTCATTAAACAAATAAAATGAGATGAAGCAACAAGAGTTGCATAATCTCAGGAAGGAGCTAACTCAAATTGAGGAACAACATAAGTCTCTGGAGCGAATATTTATTCGTTCACACAATCATCATTACCAGAACACCTGGAATATTAGATAAGCCATTAATAGGACAAATATATATAGATAATTGAATAGATAAGAGATGGTAGGTTACAATGATGTCTTCACCTGAAATATGGCTTGGACACTTGATGTTGAGGAGACACATCTTTTCCTAATAACCTAACTATTAACTATTAACTATTTAATTGTTTAATTATTATCTTTATTTATGTTTGTTACATTGTCACTCTCTTAGAAAGGCTTTGTCCTCAAAGCCTTATAATGTTGTCGCATCGTTCTTTACGATGTCGTGGCTGACGAAACATGTCGATACAAACTGCTAAGTGTAGAGCATAACTTCCAATATGTGGATGGGTCAATCCATCCCAAATTGATTTGTTGCTGACTGTTGGGATTCCCTATTGATCTGTTGTTAGGAGCTTTGATCACATTAGTACCATTATCTTTTGACATTTCCCACATTTTAGAATATCAGTTTTTATGGTTGGGGTGTCAATAGGGAATTTTCACAATGTCATTTTCTTTTACGAGTGTCATCTTTTGAGCATTGATCTGAGTGGGAAGTTGTATTTTCATCTCTTGAGGTTTTAAGGTTTTATTTTGTATCTTTTCCAACTTGTTTTCTAACTGCATGTTATCATTTTGAAACTTCTTAATCACTTCTACATGTGCTTTTCTGTCATCTTTAGACTTCTTAAGTGGTTCCTTCAGATCTTCGTTATGCCTTCTGATGTAGCGATTTTCTTCGTGTTTGTCTAGAAGTTTTCCTTTAATGTCTTTCATAGATTGTTCTATCTTCCGACTATTTTTCAACTTCTTAATTTTTGTGACTAGTGTCTTGGTATGATTTCTTAATCTAAAAATTTCTTCAGAATTGTTGGATAGTTCTTTATTACTCTTAGCAATCTCCAACTTATGTGTCTTTTTAGAGTCGTCATTTTGTTGTTGAAGAACTTTTATCTGTTTTCGATACTGGTCGACCACTACTTCTTGATCTTCTAATTTATGTCGTATTTGCGTCAGTTCTTCATTCTTGTCGTTAACGATTTTGTTCAAGCATATTATTTCTGCTTTGTAATCGTTTATTTCTTTCTTTATATCTTGATTTTTTAGTATCTGATTGAAATCACTTTCATCTTTTAATTCCTCAACTTGCGCACACAGTTTTTTATATGATTTTTCTGGTTGGAAATTTTTTGTTCATTGAATTGTTCTCATATCTCATGTAGTTGAATCATTACTTCTGATTTTGTATTCATGTCTTGTAATTCTTGATTGTTTCTTCGATAGCGCTTTAACTTGGCTTCTAATTTCTCTATTTGTAGTCGCAAACCAGCTTCCATGGTCTCTGACTTCTTCGATGATAAATGGCTATTGATTTCTTTGATGAGTCTTTCTTTGATTTTGGCTTCTTCAAGGATAGATAGTCTTGACTTCTTTGACAAGGGAGTCTTTCTTTGACTTTAACTTCTTCAATGCTAGATAATTGATCTTTTTTTTTTTAATAATTGTAATGATTTATACAATTATTAATTGAGATAATAATAATGTTTTTTTCAATAATAATACTAAATACTTCTACAATTATTATTAAATATACTAATAATAATTTAATATTATAATTTTTTTGAACTTTTAACTATTATAATAATAATATTATTATTATAATATTGTTTTTTGGAATGGTTGAAATATAGGGTTTTAAACCTAATCGTGGGGATGATATAGGTGGAGGAGAGATGGAGATGGTGATGGAGGAAGGAGGAGAGGGTGGCAGCAACGTGGAGTGCGATGGGGTTTGGATGAAGGATGGCATGGGAATGTGGGAAGAGAGTGCAGGCGGAGGAGGGGAGCACTGACGAGGGAGAGAAGGCAAGGGGAGAGCGTGGCCCGGGGGGGCAGCGAGGGAGGAGGTAGGGAGTGGCAGATGGCAGGGTGGCTAGCGTGGTTGTGGATGGTGCGATGGAGGGAGGGTGGTGTAGGATGGAGGCAGGAGCGGGGGTGGTGGAATGGAGAGAAGACAAGGAGCAACAGAGGGGGAGTAGCAGGGGAGATGGGTGGAGGAAAGGGTGGGGGAGTGGATGGCGTGGCGGGGGAAAACTGCGTGGAGCAGCGGTGGCCGTTGGAAGGGAGGGCAGGAGGTGATGACGACTGGTGGCAGAGGGGATGGTGACGTTGGGTGGATCAGCCAACAGCAAGGGAGGCGCGGTGTGGGAGGGAACTACGTGGAGAAGGAGTGAGGAAGGAGACAGGGTGGAAGGTATGAAGGGAGCGCAGGTAGAGCAATAATGGAGAGAGCACGGGGGAGGAATGTTGGGGGCGTGGAGAAGAGGGGGTGGCGGCTTGGAGGCCGAGGAACATAATGGAGATGGAAGGAGGGAAGAGAATGGAGAGCAGTGGGGGATGTGAGCAGGTGCGCGGGGGAGGGGCACAGTGCTAGAGGCGTGGGGGAGTTGGGCAATAGGAAAGAGTGTAGCGGTGGGGGAGTCTGTGCAGGAGAGGGATGGAAGGCAGAATGATGAAGGGAAGATGGCGTGGCGAGGAAGGATTAGTAGGGATGTTTATAATTTTATGGTCAAAGACCACAGTTCATGGAAACCCTAGAATAATGGCTAAAAGCGAAAAAAAAATCAGACAAGGTCTGAGAAATATGGCCAAAGGCTGGATCAGCCAACGAGGCTCTGATACCAAATGAAGCGAATATTTATTCATTCACACAATCAACATTACCAGAACACCTGGAATATTAGATAATCCATTAATAGGAAAAATATATATACATAATTGAATAGATAAGAGATTATAGGTTACAATGATGTCTTGGCATTAAATATGGCTTGGATACTTGATTTTGAGGAGACACATCTTTTCCTAATAACCTAACTATTAACTATTTAATTATTTAATTATTATCTTTATTTATGTTCGTTACAGTCTCAAATATAAGATTTGAAGACTAAGCATGACAACTAGTTCAATGATTTGCAGGAACAGGATGCATCCCTTTCATAGTAGCTTCGGGAGGCACAATTGCTAAATGTGGGTCATGCTGAAAAGATCACAATGTTGGAATCACAACTGAAGGGTGCAGTAGCTATGGTAGCCCTTTCTTCTTTCCCAAGATTTTCTACAGAATAATTTAAAGAATTTGCCTTGAACGTGAATGAAGATTATAATAACCTTTTGGTTTAGTTATTTGAGTGCCTAGATGACATCAGGGATACCTATAATGCTTTTGAATGTCAATCTGATGCCCTCTTCACACATAATCAAAGAAGAGATGATGCACTCCGAGCCATTGAAGATGTGACAGATTGGAAAAAGTACATCAAATATAAGCCTGAAGATATACCTGTTATTGAAAGCATGAAGTTTAGAAGAATTAAACTCTCTATAGATTCATGGGAAAATGCATGTGAACAGGTAGAGTCTACAATCCAGTAAGCATAGGAAGTTTGCAGCAGAAGGTGGTTTTCTTCCTATGACTTGTTGACCATGTTAGATTTCCCAACTCTGAATCTCATTGAAAAGTCGGATCCACACAATTTAATGATCCAGCAAGTTGAAGAGAGCCAGGAGGAATCCAAAGTGTGAATTGATCAGTTGGAACACATTGGCATTGTTGAGCTTAAATAATTGATTGAGTCACCCATCAATTGAGGAGTGGAGTTCAAACTTTTCCTGTGAGAGTGGAATAAGTTAAAGAAAAGGTAAATTGAATCATTCAATTGCAAGACTCAGCTGACACTCAAACATGCCAGATATCAAGATATTGAAGACTTGTTAGATGTATCTACCAAGTGGTGGATTGCCCTTGGAAACTCTTAGTTAATATTTTGCAATCCCGATGTTCATGGGAGAATTTCCTTGTAATGTTTTGTGATTATCATTTAAAGGGATTAGATCTCATAGAGGAGGGGGTAGAAAATCACCAAAGGAGAACTCAAGATGCTTTGTTTCCTTGAGGATTTTTAATTTTTTGCAAACTTTACAAAATACAGTCATTTTCTCTTGGCCATCTCTTTTGCACATTTGTCAAATTTCTTTGATAGGTTTTGATTTCTCACTTCAAACCGTTGGATGAATTATGTTCGATATTGCAAATTTTTATGAACACATCGATCTGTAGGTTGGATTTCTCTTAACGTACAATTCAGGTGTTATTATAGTTTAAATGAATTTCTTTATTTAACTCATGTTATCTTATTCTGCAATTGATAAACAGTCATAATTATATTGATGCTAATTTGTCAATTAGCCTATCACAACAAAACAGGCTTATTTATGTTTTAATTCTTTAGGTAAAATTATTCAATTGTTATTGTCTGGTTTTGTATGAAGCTAATAAGCACAGATCCAATTCATATGTTTATTAATTGGTGACATACTTATTAAATAATTAAGATCTGATTTTTCTACAAACCCAAATCACATTTTCTAATCTAACTTAATTAGATATTTCCTAAGCTAACACTACTTACCCCTTAGACAAAAAACTCTTCCCAATCTTTCTTAACAGGAAGACATATCCATTCGGATCCACTCACATAAGTGCCAGTGGAGGCCTAATATATGTAGGAGTCAGTCACACCAAACAATTTGGGGATAGAACCACTCTTGAGTAGGGTTGTTTGAAGCCTTTCAGATTGGACGGTCACCTTCTGTTGATTTCCTTGGAAAACATTCCAGCATCACATTCGAGGCTTCAACACGCAGTCAACAATGCTCACTAGACGATTTGGAGAGGTTCTCACAGTTAGAAAAATATATATATATATATATATATAGGTTAGTTGTTAGCACATCCATAGGTTAGTGTTAGCATAGTGAATGGTTACTTGCTAGCATAGTGATAGGTTAGTGCTAACATAGCGCTAGGTTAGATGTTAGAGCAGTGCTAGATATTTTCTAGTATAATTATATGCCAAGGAGATAGTTTTTAGTGTGGCACCATGTTGGAGGATTTAATGTTACAACTGGTGACACATCAAAAACATTAAATCTATGTTAGAATCCACACATAGCGCTAAGATTAAGAACTTAGGTCGCGCTGAGATAATGAATATGCCAACGCTAAGATAAGGTGTGTGCACTCTTGGGTGGAGGATTAATATGACATATGCATGCAATATTAAAAGCATAAGTTTAAATAAAGTATGGCATATTATATTAAGGGTTTGTCTAAAAATTTGATGATTTGGCTTGGACATCGGCTTTTCATTGGAATTCGCTGTTTTTTATTTTGTAAAACCTGAATTTAACTGTGTTTTATTGGCGATTTTGATGGTAGAAACGGATTCAACACCATCGAAAACCCATGGGGCACCAAAAATTTTAAAGTTTGAGAATTGTAACTAATATTTTTAAAAAATTGTGTCAAATTTTTTCAAATTCATACCGAAAAAATCAAAATTTTCCATTTGAAATCATAGTCGAACTTTTAGACTACGAGTTATATTAATGGGTCAATGGCATGAAGACCACGTGAAAAGGTTTAAATGGAATTTTAAATGGGGGCATTCCAAAGTTCCTTCGTGACAAAAAAAAAACATATTGGAACTTGCTAACATTTAAAATAACTTTGAATGAATTTCATCCTTTTAGTAAAAGGGAGTGGACTAGGGATCATGTTTTGTAAAAATGGTTCGGCATAATTTTGTTGGTTGTGGAGCCAGATCTTCCAGTCTCATAGATGATATTGTCTCAACCATGTGCCCCAGCTTTATATGATATGCAAAAGGACTGTACACTCGTTCCCCAACCTTGGGATTCGGGGCAGCGTCCCGAAAAAGGGGGTTCGGGGGTGAAGCCCTCGAGAAATATTTTTTGGGATGTTTGTTGGCCAACAGTTTTGCGAACCGATGGTTTTGGGTATCCTGTGGTATTTTCCCATTGTATTTCCCCTATAAAAGAAAGACATTGTAATACGGCTATGGTAAGATGTATTAGGTATTATGCATTGTAAATATCTCTGAGATCATAAGAGAGACTGTGAGACAGTGAAGAGGAAGTGCAGCAGATGTGCTGCAGGTTGTATCCATTCATGTTTTGGATGGTATAATAATAAGGACTGGAAATTTCAATGTGGACGTAGCCCATCTTGGGTGAACCACGATATATTGGTGTCTCTCTTGTAATGTGTCTATGTGATTATATTTGCATTTCTGTTTATTGTTATTGCTCTGCGATCCTGTTTTTCTAACAAATTGGGGAATGGAAGGATCAGAGAATGGAGGTTTTACGCCTTTTGGTTCCACTGAGTAGCAGTATTAACATATCCTCCTAGATTTAAGATCGTCAATTGGCGGGCCTAGTACCAACCAGGCTAAAAAAGTGGGAACGGTCATCTATGTTTGCTACCCTTTTTCTCTCAGGTTCTTCTGTCCTGGCAACGTTTTTGGACGGCACTGAACTATCTTTTCTACTGCATGCTCCACTATTTTTGTTTGGTTACCTCCACTTCAATTTTTACTCTTGTCTTATCCTTCCTTCATGGGATTCACATGACCCCTGACTGGAGATGGTCAGTTACTCGTCTCCTTGTACGGGGGCTTCGACGAGTGTGGTGAAAACAAACCCTTTGTTTAATGTGATTTTTGAGCCTTTGTCCTCACTATCAGGCATTAGAGACACTGAGTTATCTAGGGGAGTTTGGATTTCGGCTTCCAAAAACCTTGAGAATCATTCACTGACGGTATTTGGTTCTCCGGTTGCGAAACAGGGATGTTGAGCTTCCACAAAACAAAAAGGATTGTCCCTCAAAAATAAATTTTGACAAATAAAAGCACGGTTGGCCTCTCTGTGTCCTGGGTAGGGATGTTACATTGGATATGGTGGTGGCTTTGTCGTAGAGGGCCCTTGTGGGTCGGTTTGAATACATTAGGATTTCGAGGAGCGAGCTTCTCCATTGGATACATTTAAAATGGAAACCTTACATCGATAACATCCCTAGGGTTCTGATGTTGGCTATTGGATGGATGGTCTTTCAATTTCTCTCGGAGGAGGACAAGAAAAGCATTGAAGACAGGTTTTGGGTGGTGGGTACAGGTTCTTTGGTTCTTTCAAGATGGCATTCAGGTTTTGACCCACAACATGAAAATTTAACAAAGAGGCACCTCTGGGTTATTCTTCCGGGTTCCCTCTTCAGTGTTGGTCCCTCGGGGGTTTCATGGTGGTTGCAAACTCCATTGGACGTTTTATTCTTATGGAGGAGGAACTTATGTTTGGGAATGAACAGAAGTATCCACGAATGTTGGTGGAACTGGATACTACGGAGGGCCTTCCTAGGGAACTTGAAGTGGTCTGGGATGGTGGAACTTTTCTTCAAATCCTCTATTTTTGGAAGGTGCCCCTCCGCTATCATTCTTGTCATCAAGTTGGTCACTACAAAGCATAGTGCAGGGAGAAAACTAACATATTGAAGGGTTCTTTTTCTTCAATTGACAGTTTGGACAAGGATGATGCTTCAGAACATTTCATCCATCCTTTGCCACTGGACACTCATTCTGTGAGGGATTTTATCAGCTTGTTGCTTCATGCGATTTCTTGCCATGTGAAGATTGTCCCGCAAATTGCGAAGAATCTGATCGCGGTTTCGAAGGACCGTGTCAACTTCCTGAACTGGTGAACTGGTGGGGGTGTATGGAAGAAGAACTGGAGGTTCCTGACCATAGACTGCTTCATATGGGGTCATTTTAGAGGCAGTGTGGTAAGAGGTATTGTACCACCATTCAGCGAGAGGGAGCCACTTTTCCCACTGATGTTGTTGTTTCGAGGTGAAGCAACGAAGATAAGTTTCCAAGCATTTATTGATAATTTCAGTCTAACCATCTGTTTCTGGGTGATACCCTGAACTCATCTTCAGTTTGGTGCCAGTGTGGCGAAATAGTTCTATCCAAAAATGACTGGTGAAAGTCGCATCACGATCCGAGACAATGGAAGAAGGGATGCCATGAAGACGAAAGATCTAGTCCAGGAAAATTTGA
Organism: Larix kaempferi; assembly: GCA_027924585.1. Taxonomy (NCBI): domain Eukaryota; kingdom Viridiplantae; phylum Streptophyta; class Pinopsida; order Pinales; family Pinaceae; genus Larix; species Larix kaempferi. The sequence goes on along the minus strand of BSBM01000177.1, from coordinate 5,329,798 downwards.
GCAACGGAGGAGACTATATAGGGATGGCTAAGAGCACAAAAATGACTATATTTGGAGAGGCGATCAACCACAACGAGAATCACTGTCTTCCCGCCAGATTTAGGGAGCCCTTCAATGAAATCCATAGAAATATCTGTCCAAATCCGTGTAGGTATGGGCAAGGGTTCAAGCAATCCTGGAAGGAGTGTTGTTTCACCCTTATTGCGCTGGCAGGTATCACATTCAGCCACCATCTGTTGAATTGTCCTTTTCATGCCCTGCCAAAAGAAGTTATGCCGTGCTCGTTCATACGTTTTGAGGAACCCAGAGTGCCCTGCCGATGGAGAAGCATGGAGTTCATAGAAGATAGCCTGTTGAAGATCTGTGCTCTGGGGAAGCACCAGACGACCCTTGTATCGTAGAGAAGCACCATCCCAAGAGTAATGTGGTACAGCAGAAGGGTTGTTGGTCAAGCGTTGGATGATTTGAGATAAGGAAGAGTCATTGACATAACCCTGTTGAACAGATTGCAACCAATTTGGAACATGCATAGAAATAGCTGAAAGAGAACCTTGGGCATCAAATGTGCAAGAAAGAGCATCTGCCACAATATTGTCTTTACCCTTCTTGTAAGTGATCTCTGTTAAAATTCAATATGCTAAGACAGAAAATAGCAGCATTACATTCCATTTTCACAATGATAGCATATACAGGATCACTGAAGAAACAACAAGCATAGCATAAACACAAGAGACGGAGATTTATCCTGGGAAACCCTCATGGGGTAGAAAACCCAGCAAAGCTTCCTCAATATAGATGACCAGCAATATACAAAGATGCAAACCCTGAGCATAAGCTCCTTCTTCTCCATAGCAGACCTCTCCTCCACAAGTGCGCCTTTCTCAAGTGAGAGAGTGAGTGTATCAAATGAGGAACACACCTCCTCTATTTATACACTTCATTGATATGTATTTTACACAAGTACACGTAGGCTCATATTTAACCAATGGGTTAAATACCCCACTACAACTAACTGGGCCGACCCCTCTAGGGTGGTCTAATAACCCTTTGACCCACATAACACATAAAGGGCCGACCTCCACTAGGGAAGTCTAATAACCCGAGTTACCACATTCTGATGGAGGAATAAACATCTCCGGATATACAATAAGATCTTTACGGAGGAATGAAACATCTCCGGAATAATAAAATACAATTATAATATTCTTTGAAGTTACAATATCTCAACACTCCCCCTTAACGAGAAGGATATTATAACAGCATCTGCACGAGCAAGGAGTCATCAACATCATACATGATACATCTATAAATCACTGGAAGCTTTCTCAACATCATCATCATCAGTAACTTGACTAGTTACTGGAACATCAACATCGTCATCAGCATCGTCATACGATCATCGGCATCGTCTTCACACGATCATCATCATCATCGTCACACGATCATTAGCATCGTCATCACACGATCATCAGCATCGTCATCATACAATCATCAGCATCGTCATCGCACGATCATCAGCATCGTCATCACACGATCATCAGCATCGTCATCGCACGATCATCAGCATCGTCATCACACGATCATCAGCATCGTCATCGTACGATCATCAGCATCGTCATCACACGATCATCAGCATCGTCATCACATGATCATCATCATCGTCATCACACGATCATCAGCATGATCATCAGCATCGTCATCACACGATCATCAGCATCGTCATCACACGATCATCATCATCGTCATCACACGATCATCAGCATGATCATCAGCATCGTCATTACACGAACATCGCCATCGTCATTACACGAACATCGTCATCATCAAGGAATGATGTAAACCATCCATGTACCTTTTGAACCGAAGTCCAGGGACGATCCAGTCCTATCATTTTCTCGGAGACCTCACGTCTACGGCTCCTCTTTCGGACTGAAGTCCAGGAATGATCCAATCCCTTCATTATCGAAGACATATGTCTACGGCTCTTCTTTTGGACTGAAGTCCAGGAATGATCCAATCCCTTCATTCTTGAAGACATACGTCTACGGCTCTTCTTTTGGACTGAAGTCCAGGAATGATCCAATCCCTTCATTCTCGAAGACATACGTCTACGGCTCTTCTTTTGGACTGAAGTCCAGGAATGATCCCAATCCCTTCATTCTCGAAGACATACGTCTACGACTCTTCTTTCAGACTGAAGTCCAGGAATGATCCAATCCCTTCATTCTCGAAGACATACGTCTACGGCTCTTCTTTCGGACTGAAGTCCAGGAATGATCCCAATCCCTTCATTCTCGAAGACATACGTCTACGGCTCTTCTTTCGGACTGAAGTCCAAGAATGATCCCAATCCCTTCATTCTCGAAGACATACATCTACGGCTCTTCTTTAGGACTAAAATTCCAGGGATGATCCAATCCCCTCAACTGTCCACTAAGGACTTCATTCTCAGAGACCTCACGTCTACGGCTCTCTTTAGGACTGAAAGTCCAGGGATGATCCAATCCCCTCAACTGTCCACTAAGGACTTCATTCTCGGAGACCTCACGTCTATGGCTCTCTTTAGGACTGAAAGTCCAGGGATGATCCAATCCCCTCAACTGTCCACTAAGGACTTCATTCTCGGAGACCTCACGTCTACGGCTCTCTTTAGGACTGAAAGTCCAGGGATGATCCAATCCCCTCAACTGTCCACTAAGGACTTCATTCTCGGAGACCTCACGTCTACGGCTCTCTTTAGGACTGAAAGTCCAGGGATGATCCAATCCCTTCACATGTTCATCAAGAACATGTATCCTCATCATCATAACATGTATCACCACAACATGTATCATCAACATCAAAACATGTATAACCACAACATGTATCATCAACATCAAAACATGTATAACCACAACATGTATCATCATCATCAAAACATGTGTAACCATAACATGTAGAACATGTATAACCACAACATGTATCATCAACATCAAAACATGTATCATCATCATCAAAACATGTATACATCTATCATCAAAAGCATGTATACATCTAATCATCAAAAGCATCTAACATCAAAAGCATGTATACATCTATCATCATCAAAAGTATCTAGCATGTATACATCTATCATCAAAAGTATGTATACATCTAATCATCAAAAGCATCCAACATCAAAAGCATGTATACATCTATCATCAAAAGTATGTATACATCTAATCATCATCAAAAGTATCTAGCATGTATACATCTATCATCAAAAGTATGTATACACCTAATCATAAAAATAAAGAATATAAGAGTCCTAAATCTAAATAATTCTAGGTGAGTAAGTGCAAAGAAAAATAAGTAACCTCATCATTGATGAGATAGGCTTGTCTGTCTCATAATGTGCTACTCCCCCTTTCGAGGAGGGTTCTTCTGAACTACACCAAGCTTGTCTCGGAAGTGTTCAAACTTTACTCGAGACAGAGGCTTGGTCAGGATATCAGCAATTTGATCCTCAGTGCTTATATACTTGAGCTTGATAGCTCCTCTCTGCACCATATCTTGTATATAGAAGTACCGAATCTCTATGTGTTTTGACTTATCGTGGAACACAGGATTTTCAGTCATCTTAATGCAGCTGTGATTGTCACACATAATCACAGTGGGATCCATTTCTAAGTCAAACACTCCACATAAAATCTTCTGAAGCCATACTGCTTCACAGCTGGCATAGTAGACAGCCATATAATCTGCTTCAGCAGTACTGACAGCCACACTAGATTGTTTCTTGCTGAACCATGAGATCATGGTAGATTCAAGACTATAACATCTACCTGATGTACTCTTTCTGTCTGAGACACTTCCTGACCCAATCAGAATCTGAGTAACCATGTAAACAGAGTTCATGACCTCTAAGATAATATAGACCAAAAATCTAAAGTACCTTTTAGGTACCTCACTACATGCTTTGTAGCTATTAAGTGAACCTTTCTAGGTTCTACTAGATACTGACTTAGGGTATTTACACCAAAGCATATATCTGGCCTAGTATGACCCAATGAATTGTCTAAATAGAGTTGGGTCCACTAAATACGATGAATCAGTAACTAATAACTTCAAGTTGGAGTCCATGGGAGTGGCCATGGCTTTATACTCCAACATATCAAATCTTTTTAGAAACTTCACAGCATACTTACCTTGATTTAAAAGATTCCTTTTGGATCTTGCCATACTTCTAAGAAGTAGTGCATTAATCCGAGATCTTTCATTTTCATTTCTGCAGCCATTTTCATGACCTGTTTCTCATTCTTTGTCAGAAAGAGATCATCGTCATGCAATAATGGTATGATAGGTTCATCATCCACAACCTCAAGGTTTAGGAATAGATTTACTTTTGGTAAGGCCCAAGCTTTGTCATGAATCTATCAAATTACCATTATTCACACTCTGCATTGAGTGATCTTCTGCATATCTATCTGTGCCATCTCTTGTCAGATGGGTCTACTAATATGAGCCTCAAAATCAATTGAACTCTGTGGTGAGTTCCTTCTTGCATCCATGTCATATGTGTATAGAATCCATATTCAACCTTGTAGCAAAGGTTGAGATCCACATCACCCATGATGATCATTAAGCTCATCAATTGACTACCGATCCTAGGTACCCATATAGAACCTGATTCACACTTCTTCTTTAATTACATCATTAAGAGAATGGTCTTATCTAGTCCCTTGGAGCAAAACATCTCATCATGATTCTCTTCCTCTTTCTAAGATAATCTCTTAACCACAAGCTTTCTATATTGTGTTTGATTTGTAAATCCTTTTGTTGAACATCCATCGCTTGTTCATCATTCATCATGATTTTCCCTACAAATCAAAATTAAGTACAGGATTAGTAATACTTCATAATCATCAAATCATATTGACATAATAACCTATTATGCATACAGATATCATTTACATAGTTATGCAACTAATTTGACCAATACTTTGGCACAACACTTTCCCATATCTTGTATGCATACAGTGGCTATCTAGATGCCTTTCATTTCTACCAGAACATACTATCGAGAGTGTGCACAGCTCTCGGCATGTCAGCAAAGAGGTTTCATTCTAGACAAGCAACAATGGAATGTTTGTCCAACTTACCAATCATATGCACATTAGTAGTATATTGTTCAATGCTCTATGAATGTTTATACTCAGCATTATATATTCTAGGAATACAAATATGCATACAACCTATTACAGGCAATATCATTACTATTTCAAATAACAACTCAAATACTTATCTTTTATGTTTGTGTGGTTGCCTCCCGCTTGATCTTCTGTATGTCTTTTGAACTTCTATTCATTCTGTACCACTGTGCATTCTCAAGAGTCATCCTCATGATCTCATGCACATACACTCATTAGTATATTCTAAATGCTTATCAAAACATTATAGTACTAAATAATCTTGAAAATGTATAGTCATGATTATAGTTAATAAACATTAGTATTCAAGATTTCAGGGAAGTTTTCTTTTACTCATGCATATCATCAATCAAGATAAAAGATATAATATGCATAATCCCTTGATTACTAACTTTATGAATAAGCATAACCAATCATTCCAGGTATACTTATATAAGGGATCCTAACACAAGGTAAGATTCATGGGAAACATACCTGGATTAGTATACCTACTTGGTTATGTACAACACACCTAAACAATCTCTTCAATGATTTAGAGATCCTAAGCTAGAACCTGCATGTCTCATAAGTTAAGCATAATATAACAAAGTCATACATACCTCGTAAGTAGAGCAAAGATTATGGATGAGTCTTTGTCTTCATGTTTTCATGGTCATGGAACCTGATTTGTCTTTTGTGATGTACCTGTATCTTGTTAGCAGACAACATCAACCTCACACAACATCATAATGCATTAGTACAATCATAAGTGTCAACACCCTAACCAATGAATATCTTCTATCATGCATTCATAATTTTGTTAAGGTTATACGACAAATCTAAAATCAAAATTGTACTAACTGTAATAACCTGAAGACAAACATATCATAAACTTAATCATGGACTAATATCGAAACATACCTCGATGAGTCATACCTGTCGATATCGCTTGTATTCTTCTTATGTAAGGCCTTATCCTCATCTCCCTCTGAGACAGGAACTTCTTCACTTATGCAGGTGACCAATCCATCTTCTTCTAGGATTAACCCAATCCACTTGATTTGCAAGAACTGGACCTGGAGCTGGATATGGGTTTGTCAGAGAAACCCAAAAAATTCAAACTTTGAATTTCAAACTTCCGAAAGGATAGAAATATGCGCCTTGATGAGCTGATCAAACTGGTATATTCAGAATTTGAAAACTGCAAAGTTTTACTCCTCAATTTTGCCTTTGAAAATTTCGGATTCACTGGACGTGACCCTGAACTGGGGTTTGATGAAGCCCACTCTTTTGCCCCATCAAAAGGTTTGATCCAAAGCTCTAAGCCTCTATTTTTCTGAGGAGCTTCCAGCCGTGTTCATAGATTTCAAAAATTCCAACTTTCTTCAAAGCCCTAAATTCCGGAAGCCATGAATGAAGGTACCAAAAAATAATTCTGTTTTGACAGAAATATGTACCTGATTGTTTCTGGTGTAACTCCAAAATTTTTGATCCACAGGGTCTGAAAAAGTTTTCTGAGATATCCTGACCTGTTAGATTTCCATCCTGACAGGTCTGACCTCAATTGGATGTTCTGAGAGAGAGTTATGCCAAATGTCGCAACGTGACCTGTTTTGGGAAAATACAGGAGAGCGAACTTGTACGGCGTGCCACGTGTCACTGTTTGACCTTCGGCCTCTGAAAATTTTTTCTGAGATATCTCAGCCTGTTATCTTTCCATCCTGACAGGTCTGACCTCAATTGGATTCTCTGAGAGAGAGTTATGCCAAGTGTCGCAACGTGACCTTTTTATGGGATAATACAGGAGAGCGAACTTGTACAGCGTGCCACGTGTCACTGTTTGACCTTCGGCCTCTGCAAAAGTTTTTTGAGATAGTACAGTCTATGTACCTGTCACTTTTCACGAAATTTCATTTGGAGCTTCCTAGCCCAAGTTATGACCTTTTTCCCAAGGTCACCTGATTTTGACTCAGATCTGGAAGAGGCAGAAACCCTCTATTGTACAGATCATAAATCACAAAGTACAACGAATTAGAGGTTGTCCTTTGGACACAAGGTACCTGGAGATTTTAGCTTCGTCCTGTAACAATTTCATATCCGAAAACTTCGCCAAAACGGATTTATAGCGAAAGTGCTACGATGACTGGTTTTTGCTATGTAAAACCCTAACCTTCAAATTGTCGTAAGTAAAGCAAGTGTCTTTAGTGCCATACCTTGTCTTCCTTCAGGTTAGCTCTGATACCATGTTAAAATTCAATATGCTAAGATAGAAAATAGCAGCATTACATTCCATTTTCACAATGATAGCATATACAGGATCACTGAAGAAACAACAAGCATAGCATAAACACAAGAGACAGAGATTTATCCTGGGAAACCCTCATGGGGTAGAAAACCCAGCAAAGCTTCCTCAATATAGATGACCAGCAATATACAAAGATGCAAACCCTGAGCATAAGCTCCTTCTTCTCCATAGCAGACCTCTCCTCCACAAGTGCGCCTTTCTCAAGTGAGAGAGTGAGTGTATCAAATGAGGAACACACCTCCTCTATTTATACACTTCACTGATATGTATTTTACACAAGTACACGTAGGCTCGTATTTAACCAATGGGTTAAATACCCCACTACAACTAACTAGGCCGACCCCTCTAGGGTGGTCTAATAACCCTTTGACCCACATAACACATAAAGGGCCGACCTCCACTAGAAAAGTCTAATAACCCGAGTTACCACATTCTGACGGAGGAATAAACATCTCCGGATATACAATAAGATCTTTACGGAGGAATGAAACATCTCCGGAATAATAAAATACAATTATAATATTCTTTGAAGTTACAATATCTCAACAATCTCATAGTCATAACCCATGAGTTTGCTAACCCATTTTGGTTGTGCCGGGGAGGAGACACGCTGTTCCAAGAAATATTTCAGACTCTGGTGATCAGTCTTGATGCAGAAATGAATCCCTAATAGGTATGGGCGCCACTTCTGTACTGCATGCAAAATAGCCATCATTTCCTTCTCATAGGTAGAGGCAGCTAAATTCTTACCTGAAAGGGCTTTGCTGGTGAATGCAATGGGGTGTTCATCTTGAAGGAGAACAGCACCAAGTCCATTGCCGCAAGCATCACTCTCAATAGTGAAGGGCTTGGAAAAATCGGGCATAGCTAGAACAGGTGTGGTACACATAGCTTGTTTTAGTTTGTCAAATGCACACTGAGCAGCAGGTGTCCATGTAAAAGCATCATTTTTCAATAGAGAAGTTAATGGAGCTGCAATCTTCCCATAATCCTTGACAAACTTGCGGTAGTAGCCAGTCAACCCCAAAAAACCATGAAGGCTCTTGAGTGTCTGAGGATGCGGCCAATTGTTCATGGCATCGATTTTGGCAAGATCCACACAAACCCCTTGTGCTAAGATAATGTGCCCGAGATACTCAACTTCCTTCTGTCCAAAAACACATTTAGACTACTTGGCATGGAGATGATGGTCAGAGAAAAGTTGCATGACAAGATCCAGATGCTGGAGATGTTCATCCCATGTTTTACTGTAGATGAGGATATCATCAAAGAATACTAGAATCAATTTCCGCAAGTAGGGTCGAAATATTTTATTCATTAAGGCCTGGAATGTGGAAGGAGCATTAGTGAGGCCAAAGGGCATGACCAAAAACTCATAATGGCCATCATGTGTGCGGAAAGTTGTTTTAGGGATATCATCCTCATGAACCCGAATTTGATGATACCTAGAACGAAGATCCAACTTGGAGAAAAAGTGAGCCCCATGAAGCTCATCAAGAAGCTCATCAACAACAGGAATTGGAAACTTATCCTTGATGGTGAGGTGATTAAGTGCTCGGAAGTCAATGCAGAGGCGCCATGACCCATCTTTTTTGCATACAAGAATAACTGGAGAAGAAAAGGAACTAGTGCTTGGGTGAATAATACCTTGCTTCAATGAGTCCCGAACGAGCATTTCAATCTCCATTTTTTGGTGAAATGGGTAGCTATAGGGCCTAATTTTGGGAGGAACGCTGCCAGGAAGGAGCTGAATACGATGGTCTTCTGTCCTGGAAGGTGGCAATCCCACTGGTTCAGCAAAGACACCTGTATATCGATCCAGAATTTGTTGTAGATCCAAAGGAGTAGTGGAGACCGCTGATGGTTGCATCTGAATGGAATGGATCTGAGTGATGACACCATGTGAATTCTTCTTGAGGAGTTTTTCCATGTGATGTGAACTGATGATGCTAAGAGAACCTGGTTGTAATCCTGTCAATGTGTGTTTTTGTCCATTGAGGGAAAACTGCATCCAAAGTTCAGTAAAATCCCATAAGATAGGGCCAAGTGTGCGTAGCCATTGAGCGCCCAAAACCACATCACATCCGCCTAAGGTCAAGGAAAACATGTCAGAGCGCAAGGTATAATCTCCCATAGAGATACGCACATTTCGACACTTCCCTTTGCAAGGTAAGGTGCCCCCATTGGCAACCATGACTTCAAAGTTGGAGCAAGGATGGATAAAACAATCAGCTTGTTTGGCGATCCGAGGGTCAATGAAATTATGAGTGCTACCAGAATCAATAAGTATTGTAAGAGGAAGCTTCTTGAACTAACCCCTGACCCGCATTGTTTGGGGGGTGGTGATTCTAGCTAAAGCATGGAGAGATATCTCTGGTTGGTCATCCTGAGACGGAGGGTCAATAGGCGGTTCCTAAATGTTGACCAGAGCATCCAGTGTTTCTGAATCTTCGTCACCAATTTCAGAGGCAGGCAAAGAATCCACATCCAAGAGATAGAGCTTTTGTTGAACACATCTATGTCCCCGAGTGCATTTCTCATCACAATTATAGAAAAGCCCCTTTTCTCTGTGTGCTTGCATCTCTGTTTCAGACAAACGCTTGATAGGAGTCGGTCGAGGAGCCTGCGGTATAGGTGGTCGTTGAGAACCCATATTTCGGAAGGGAACAAAAGTGGGCTTGGAGCGTTGTTGGGCTGTAATCTTGTCTTCTGCCAACTTATCCAACCCTAGGGCTTCCATCATTGTGGTGGGACAGAACATTTTGACCTCATAGCGGATGGCATCCTTTAGACCACTGATAAAACAACTCCGGTAAAAGTCATCAGACAATCCTTCGGTGTGGTTGGCTAGGTTCTCAAATTCGGTTTGATACTCTCTCACAATGCCAATTTGGAGAAGTTTAGTGAGGGCTCCTGTGAAGTCATCAAAAGCACTAGGACCAAATCGTTGCAAAAGGAGCTGGAAAAAGTCTGACCATTTGGGCTCTGGATGAGCCTTGATGTACCAACGGTACCATTGAAGAGCTTCTTGTTCCAAATGAAAGGATGCCAGGGGAACTTTGTTGACATCAAAAGTATTATGCAGCCTGAAATACTGTTCTGCACGATAGATCCATCCAGTTGGATCAGTACCATTGAAGCGAGGAAAATCAAGCTTCGGACCACGGAAATTGCTGGAAGAAGAGAACCCATTGTCCAATGAAGACTTGAACTGCCGTTTGTTGTTCATAGCTGAATGTTCAAGATGGAGGCCGAGAAATTTTTCATCCAGATCCTGGAGTTTGGCTTGGATGGCTGTAAGTGCGTCTTCCATGGTTTTTGCTCTTACATGGGTGACAACCATAACCAGGAGTTTTTTTTTTTTTTTTTGACTGGGTAGGAAAACAAAAACAAAAACTGCTTCGGTAAGGGAAAATATGGACTTGGGAAAAAATCTGAAGGGTAATTGGGGTTTGACTAGGTGTTGGACACTGTTGACTAGATAGGGAAGCAAAAATGAGGATTTCAGAAGCAGGGTGAAAGAATGGGAAAATTTGGCAGAGGGGGACAAAGAAGCAGAATTCAGAAAGGAACTCCGTGGTAAAATTTGAAGGTGATTGGGTGAAATCTGAGGAAGTTATGGCAAACCCTAAAAATAGACAAATGTGAGATTTCGGGCTTTGGGAAGGGGAATTGGGGATAGGGTCCTCAGGAATGAAATATGCAGAATGGGATGACAGGGGTTCCCTGAAAATTTCAAGGGAAACAGAGTGAAAACAAGGGAGATATGGAGAAAAAACTTCTTCTTCTTTTTTTTTCCAGACTGGAGCAGCTACGGCTCGGAAGGGATCTGGAACAGGGCCGAATGGATTGAAAATGGTTGGATCTGGAATGGCTTGCAAAATGGATCTGAAACGGCGCAACAGTGATCGACAATAGTTCAGCTGAAAGTAGATATGGACCCCAGGTATGTGCGGCTTCCCAACAATTCAGGGGTTTCACTCGGCCACCAATGTTGTCTGACGGATTGCGTATTGGGGCAGTACCCCTCACTCCACGGCTCAGGTAAAACTGATAACCGCTTAGCCACAAACGACAGCTCTTGGTTTACCTCACGGGTGGAAACTAGTCAATCAGGTAGGGGTCGTTGCCCTTTTCGCTGGCAGGTCCTCTCAATGGGCCAACTACTTTGGGGTTCCTGTGGTACTCCTCACAATGAGTTTTAGGGCTTATGCCCAAGTACTTCCCACAGTTAAGCAGATAGGGATTATTCCCAAATCCGAACCTGCAACAGATGCGAAAAAAAAATTGGTAGAAATTTCACCCAGCGAGCCCAAGAAAGTGCTCTGATACCAGATGTGATGCACCTGCAACAATTAATTAATAAGAATATGCGAAATAGCAGAATGACAGAACTGAGAATCACTTTTATATTGATCACAGGCCACTCCGAGTGGGAAACCTCCTATGAGAAAGCTCAATACAAATAACTTCACCATGCCTTCATAGGTCTCAACACACACTTATATACTAAGTATAGGCGCCAATACTATGGGTCAAAACCATGGGCCACTACAAACTATGGATCAACAATACTATGGGCGACTTACAAAGCATATGCGCCAACAACAATAACACAAACTATTGATCAACAAATACTACGGGACGACTTACAAAGCATATGTGTCCAATAACAACATACTAACAAAGTAAAGACATGGGTTCCTAACAGGGGATGTCGAGCTTATTGATCACATTGCTACTTTATTGCCTTATAAGATGGTGCATATTGAAGACGGTTTCAGATACCTGGGCTATTTTGTAAAACCAAATGGTTCTAAATTAACTGATTGGAATTGGTTAATTAAGAAAGTGCAGAAGAGGATCAGTTCATGGTCCTACAGATGTTTATCATTGGGAGGAAGGCTTACACTGGTTAGATTTGTTCTGCAGAGAATTCCAGTTTTCTAGTTCTCATTATACAAAGTCCCAGCTTTGGTGATTTTGGTCATTCAAAAGAATTTGTTTCACTTTTTATGGTCCGGTGCTTTGGGACTTAATAAGTATCATCTTGTTTCTTGGGACATATTATCTCACCCGTTGGAATGTGGGGGCTGGGGTATCAGACACTTAAGTTTTTTTAACAGGTCCCTTTGTGCAAAAAGTCTCTGAAGTGCTTTTTGATAATGGACTATGGGGAAATCTTATCAGGTCCAAGTATCTGAAGTGCTTACCACTTGCATTATGGCTCAGATCTCACATTTAGAGTAGATCCACGGACTCTCCTTTATGGCGTAGTCTTATGAATGATATTCCCATTATTAATCAAGTTATTGCATGGTCTGTTGGGAGAGGAACTCAAATCTTTGTTGGCATCAATCTGATTATGGGTATTGATGATTTATGTTTATCAAAGGTGCTTGTGGATTTCTTACACCAGCGCGAAATTTTTGTATTAAAGCAAGCCTCCCTCTCTTCACAGGATGGATATACTATTTGGAGATCATCTAGCGACTTAATTTTGGAGGCTCCGCTTAATTGTGAATGGGATAGATATGTTAAAGCATTGTTTCATGCTAGCATACACTTATCAGAGACTGAAGACACCCTGGTCTTGGTTTTTAACAACTATGGTGGATTTGCTACTGCACGGCTCGCCTATCATATTCAAGTGATTCAAACAATGGAACTGAAGACTACTGGGTGGTGAAAAAGACTCTGGATTGGGAGAGTGCCTCTTAAATTCAAGTGTTTCAGTTGGTTAGATATTTACAACAAAATTCTTACTTGGCCAAATATACGGAAAAGGGGTTTCATTGGACCCAGTATGTGGTGTCTTTGTAATGAAGTCGAGGAATCGAATTTACACTTGTTTGGTAATTGCCATTTCTTCCTTCATATCTGGTTATATCTTGAAATTTATTTTGATTTCAATTTCCAGTGGACCGGGTAGAATTTTATTTTAAATTTTCAAAGATGGATGGCCTTACATTCATAGTTTGAAACTCTTCTTCCTTTTGTTTTATGAGGTGTGTGGAAGGCAGGAAATGGGGTCTTATTCAGGAATTTGCACCCTATTGTAGAGGTGACGGCCTAGAAAATCATTTTTGTACTTTCTGGAACATAAAAAGGATGTGTCTACAAAGGTCCAAAGGCAATTTTGTTTTTCAGAGGGATCGTTCGTCTACCCTTTGGGATATTTTGATGGGGCATGTAAAGAGGAGCGTTGTGGTGTTGGTTGTGTCTTTAAATTAAATTCAAAGCAGTTTTTTCACCTTTATTTTAAGGCTGGCATAGGAACAAACACTAGAGCAAAGCTTTTAGACCTATGGTGTCTCTTGATTTTTGCATCCGCAAAGGTGTGTCTACTTTTCTGGTCTTTGGAGACTCCAAGTGCATTGTAGATTGGTCAGTTGGATTTTTTTCACTTCACTCGCTTAGGCTAAAGCACTGGAAGGATAAGTAAAATTTTTGATATCTTCTTTTGATCAAATCTCTATTCGACACATTTTTACAGAAGCTAACACAGAATTTGATGCTCTCTCAAAGCGAGCGTTGGGTGAAATGGACGGGAAGGTGCATTTTGAGGAATACCTAAATGGATCTCTTATGAACTCTCACTATTTGGATCTCATGTGAGGTTTTTTATTGATCAACTAAAGCTTATGTTTTAATGACTTCCCTTATAAAATGCTATTATCAGACCACTTTTGTATAAGATTTTTGATAGACATGTATGTACTAGTGCGGGTCTTTCCTGTCCTAACTGGATGAATCTGTTATATACTGATAAGTTCCTCACTTCTGTTTTTTAATCATGTATTGAAGGATACAACTTTAACTTAATATAAAGTTGGTTTTTTTCTTTTTTTTTTCTATGTAGATCATGTTTTAACATATGTGGATACTTAGGGTAGTAATACTTATAGTCAGTAAACCTTCTACCATATCGGTCTACCTTGAGTCAGTCTTGCACATTACTCTATCATACGATCTACTCCAAACATCTATTATCTTCGTGATATTGATGGGGGATTCATTATGGACCTACCTCGACGGATTCATCCTTGTTGACTTCAACACATCATCCGAGGATTGGATCTAGAAACCAATCGAGTACCTTGGGCCTGCATGCCTCAATGGAAGGTTACCTCTCTTTCACCATGAGTTTACATCATTGACTCTTGATTGAAATATTTCATCAGGCGTTCGACCTCAACTCATTTATTCACGCTTGGTGATATGTACTGTGATACCGTGGGGATCATTGACATTAATGATGATTTCCCTCGCACTTGTAAATGGTATACACCAATGACTGGTAATCAAGTGGTTTCTACCATGTTCGACTCCAAAACATTGTAATCACATGGATAGATTCGTATCATTGTGGGTTCAGCTTGAAGACCATGTGGAAGTCATATTCTACCTAGGTTGTGATAGGAGATTGTTTGATTCATATTACACGAATCCACTTTGTATTGGTCGTGGTTGTGTTATCATCTCATCATGGATCTACAATTGTGTCTAGTAGCCATGATTGTGTTCAGTCGGTCTTTACTACCATGGATCTGCAATGTATTGGTCGACAACCATGTTATGAGTCATGTGAGACTTGTATCTCAGATTCAATTGTACTGCAGCAGCATCCTCCAGCCAGCGAGTCCTTATTAATAATCAAATTAACACTCCTAGTCATGTGACAGAAGAAGCATATGTTTACCATGCACCCGCAATAGGAAGACAGGACACAAGTACATTCAGAGACAAATCCTCTATGATCTAATCACTTCTCCCATAAATGGAAGGATTAGGTGAAGAAAGTCAGAACTTAAGAGACCAAGTTCAGTAAATGAACCACTCACCAAAGGTCCGAAACTAAGCTACATCAATCAAAAAGTGAAGAAGAATGCATTAAAGTGCATTAATTGTGCTAAAAGTATGCTAAGTTGTGCAAAAAAACCTAAAAACTATGGAAAAGTGGGTTTTCATGTTAAAATAATCTAAAATGAGGAAAAGGAGTAATCCCACTTTTAGAAGAAAATCTTAAGGCTCATTTCCCAATGCTATATAAGAAAGGCATGGGAGGCATTGTAGAGGACACAAAAAGAAGAGCAAAGGCATGCTGAGGAGATTCTGAAGGAGGAAGAAGAGCTCAAATTCTTCAAAAGCAAGGGTGAAGGAAGGAGAGCTTATGGCAATGGAGGAGGGATTCACACCAGGATTGCTGGTAATTATGTATCTTCTTCATTGTTTCACAAAGCTCAAAATTCAAGAAACTCAAAATTCATGACACTCAAAATTTAAGAAACTCATATCTGAAGGCAATTAGAGGTGGTTTGATGAATTAGAGGTGTAGCTAGGTTGGTTTTGAGCTTCCCTAGATGGATCTTAAGCTCTTTAATGGATCTTTACAGCATAAATGAGTAGATATGAAGGAAGAACAACCAAAACCATGAATAAAAATCAAGAAATTTCAACAAGCAGTATGGTCGCCAAAACTTGAATCAAATCATGTTAAAACAATGAAGAAGATACATAATTACCAGCAATCTTGGTGTGAATCCCTCCTCCATTGCCATAAGCTCTCCTTCCTTCACCCTTTCTTTTGAATAATTTGAGCTCTTCTTCCTCCTTCAGAATCTCCTTAGCATGCCTTTGCTCTTGTTTTTGTGTCCTCTACAATGTCTCCCATGCCTTTCTTATATAGCATTGGGAAATGAGCCTTAAGCTTTTCTTCTAAATGTGGGATTACTCATTTTCCTCATTTTAGATTATTTTAACCTGAAAACCCACTTTTCCATAGTTTTTAGGATTTTTTGCACAACTTAGCATACTCTTAGCACAATTAATGCACTTTAATGCATTCTTCTTCACTTTTTAATTGATGTAGCTTAGTTTTGGACCATTGGTGAGTGGTTCATTTACTGAACTAGGTCTCTTAAGTTCCAAATTTCTTCACCTAATCCTTCCATTTATGGGAGAAGTGATTAGATCAGAGAGGATTTGTCTCTGAATGTACTTGTGTCCTGTCTTCCTGTTGCGGGTGCATGGTAAACATATGCTTCTTCTGTCACATGACTAAGAGTGTTAATTTGATTGTTAACAACTGCGGATATTGATAGTATTGATATGGCATATATGGACCAATGGGACCTTGAATCGACTGATTATAAGGTGTTCCTGATGGGAATTGGCCATAATGGGGTGGTCCTCCGGGGTTGGGTGGTGGACCATATGTAGGTCCGCCGCCATAATAGGGTGGTCCACCGCCGGAAGGTGGGGGTCCTCCACCATCAGAATAAGGTGGACCTCCAGGTGGGGGTCCTCTGCCATCGTCGGAAGGTGGGGGTCCACCACCTCCGCCACCAGAATAGGGTGGGCCACCTCCTCCGCCACCAGAATAGGGTGGGCCACCGCCTCTAGAATAAGGTGGGCCTCCTCCTTAAGGTGGGTTTTCGCCACTACGAGAAGGATGTAGTCCTCTTCCACCATCGGAATAAGGTGGGCCACCACCTCCAGAATGAGGTGGGCCTCCTCCATAAGGTGGGGGCCCGCCACTACCAGAAGGTGGTGGTCCTCTACCTCCGCTTGAATGGGGTGGTCCTCCACCACCGGAATGGGGAGGGCCTCCACCTCCACCAGGAGGTGGAGTTCCACTGCCTCTGGAAGGAGGTGGACCAGACGGTGGTGGGGCATGATGGAAATTTGGTGGGGGTCAAATTGGTGCAACATTGAAATATCCCCATGGAGTGTATGAGTTTCCGGGATAAGGTATCTCGTGGAGTATGTTTCCGGGATTAAGTTGTCCCGAGACAGGGTTAAGATAACCTGGATATGCTTGAGTCCATGGTGGTTGAGTTGGGTTGGATGGTCCCCCATCATAAGGTAATCCCATGGTGTATCCCACAATAGGTAAAGAGCTGCCAAGGGAAAAAACAATTGGCAGCCCTCCACTCGAATTATGGCTAGAAAACGAGGGTTTCCCCCCAGTAACAATGTTTTGACCACTAGTGGAAGGTGGACTCATAATGGGTTGTTGACTACTTACAAATAGAGGAACACTACGTGTAGTAAAACCAGGAGGTAATGAGTATCTCCCCGTGATTTTTGGGGTGGGGGAGTGGTGGGTAACATTCCAGTAGTAGTAGTAGCAGTAGGGGTGTTGGACTGTTGTCCTTCGACATTCTGAGTCATTTGAGGCGTGGAACTGGTCCCTTGACTAAGAGGTGTACTCGCAAGAAATGAAGGTTCACTAGGTTCGTAAGTGGTCACGTTGTGGATGGGTGTCTCCGGTGAAGTAAGTAATAATGAGCGAATGGGAGGGTATTGAAACATGGGTGTCTCCAGGATGTTTCTTCTCTGTGATAGACTCTGGCGACGAAGTTCATCACCGTGTTGATGCAATTGGTCCATGAGTTCATAGACTAGAGCCATACGCTGGGCATGAGGGGCCCAGAGAGGGGAAGTTGCAGTGTTCGGATCAACAGCCAAGTGGGCCCATTGTTCCCCGAGAGAGTTGTCCCAAAGAGATGCAAATGGACCGAATGTTGTGGATACTGTTAGGATATCTCATCATTCAGTTATGTACTTTGCATGCATGCATGCATTGCATGCACCCGCATGCTGCCCAGTCACCAGTTTGATGCCTCCAGCACCTAGTCCCTAGTCTTCCAGCACTCGGGAGATACTTTCCACTCAGATTTAGCCCTCCTAGTCAAGGAGGCACCAACTTCTCACCTTCCACTGCAGAAGGGCACCTTTTCTCACCTACCAGTCCAATTCACTTCAGTTATCACTCCGATTAACCTTCGATTGACCCATAACTGCAGTTATCACTCCGATTGACCTCCGATGAGACCTGACTACCTATTCTGAGTGTAGTTAACTCCTCATGCACCCTCCACTGAGCCTCCATCCCTACATTAGTGCCACTTACCATCAATTAGACTCAGTTAGACTCAGTTTGACACCTGTCTGACAGTTACTTGTGCATTGATGACCACCACCGATGATGATGAGGACTCCTAGTTGGAGCAAAGCTACACCATGTAGTATATTTGAATGACCTCCTTGGCTAATTTGAATTGCTCACTCATTGTGACAGTATTGTATTGTAATTCTATCATTCTGGATTATAGAGCACTGATGCATCTCTCTTGCACAGTTTTTACTCCAAATTGTTTTACATCTTTGTGATTGATATTCTTGTTCAATAGATCTACTGTGACTAATTTTGCATGGTGTCAGATCCATTGCAGGGACAAGATCTCTCTCCTACAGGTGTTCTACATGAAGAATTGAGTGAATTTGCTCAAAATTACTGAAGTTTTGGCATGCAAAATCTCATGTGCTTTCGCTCATGTGCATGCAAGGATGAAAAATACTCTCCAATCCACTCCAGAAGCCCGATTTTTCCACAGAATTCCTGGATTTGATAGATTGGATCAATCAAGCTTGCTTGATCTCCAATCCCGGGTGTGATGCAACTCTAAAAGGGTGGATTGTTCGACCTTATTGTTCTTGTTTTGATTGTGATTCGCAGGTTTATCATCTCCATCAAGTGCATTCACTATCATTGAGATGGATTCTTCTTCTTCTAAGCTAATCACTCCTTCAATTATTTTGAATGGAAGAATGACATGGAGATTATGTTGCACTCAAGAGGGTGCTATAGAGTCACCACAGGCCTCGGAGTTGAGCCCAATACACTCATTGAAAAATCAAGGCACTTCAACAAGTTGGATGAAGCATATGGTCTTCTTTGCCTCAATATTTCCAAGGATCTTCACTTTCACCTTAGTGGATTGACTACTCCAAAGGCAATATGGGAGCAACTCGAGAAGCTTTTCGGGAAGCAAGATGACATGCGGTCTTTTCAATTGGAAAATGAATTGATTGCATTGAATCCTAAAAATTTCGAGACCATCAATGAATTTTTCACAAGATTCAAGCATTTGTCCTTACAATTGAAGAACAGTGGAGTTATCAAAGAGAATAAGCAATAGATCCTCTCAGTTCTTCCAAAACTTGGTAAAGATTCCTTGGTATTTTTCTCTACTTTCAATTTCGGTCGGCTAACTACCCTGAATTGGAAGATGCCTTCATTGAATCTGTTACCAAAGAGCATGACAAGTTGATTCAAATGGGGTCCATAAGCTCCAAACATTCAGCCCTATTTGTTCAAGGATCCAAGAATTCGAATGGCAAAGGGAAGCAAAAGAAAGAGAAGCCCAAATTCGAACCATCCAAGCAAAGAGAGAAAAGCAAACCATCGGATGCACCATTCGGTTCCAGGAACAAGCAAAAGGGTAAAGAAAAATCTAAATGTACTTATTGAAACTGTGGCTTTCATACTGAAAGTTCATGCATGAAGAAGACAATATATCAAATGGCCCTTCTTTTGGAAAAGAATAACATAACTCTTCCCGACGATGCACGGAAGAAGGATAGAAATGATGATCATGAAAGAGGTCAAGCACTCATGGAAACTGTTTTGAAACCCACCACTCTACTGATAGATTTCGGTGCCTCGAATCATATGGCTACAAATATTGACTCCTTCTCTTCATTTGATCCAAGCAGCTCCATCCCCATCCATTTGGGAGATGACTCAAAAATTTCTTCAAAGGGTAAAGGTACCATGCATTTAGAGCATGGAAGTTTTCAGAATATTCTTTATGTGCCTTCCTTGGCTTCAAATCTACTTTCTGTGTATCAAATGACACACAATGGTGAACCAAAGCAAGTTACATTCATCCCAAACAAAGTTGAAATTTCTGATATTGAAAGTGGAAGACTTATTGCAGTCGGAAAGGCAAACCACACTGCAAAATATTATGAGTTTTCTCACTTTGTGCCGCTTGAAAAGCCCACTGCTCTCCTCACTCATGGCAACAAGGTTAGTAGGATTTGGCATGAAAGGTTTGGACACCTTAATTACAAGTATTTTTTGTTGTTGCAACATAAATCCATGGTTGATGGTCTTCCGCAACTCTGTTCCTTGAAGGGAATTTTCCTCGGTTGCATTGTTGGGAAGCACCCCGAGCACAAGTTCGACCGCGGAAAAGCTAGCAGAGCTTCTACTATTTTGGGTCTCATACATTCTGATATCAGTGGTCCACTGCTAAATATGTCCATGAATGGTTCAAGGTATGTTTTTACATTCATCGATGACTTCTCCCGCTTTACTTGGGTATTTTTTCTCAAAAACAAGTTAGAAGTGCTTGGAAAATTCAAGGATTTTAAGGCTTATGTTGAGACCGCAACTGAGAGCAAGATCAAATATCTTAGATATGATAATGGCGGATAATATATCAATACTGAGTTGCTACAACTTTGTGCCAAAAGCGGAATTCAGATCCAACATACAGTTCCCTACACACCCCACCAGAACGGTGTAGCGGAAAGGAAGAATCGGTCACTGAAAGAGATGGCTACCTGTATGCTTGAGTCAAAAGGTTTGGATACAAATATTTGGGCTGAAGCCATGAATGTTGCTACATACATTCAGAACCGAGTTCCAAATTCATCCGTGAAAGGTAAAACTCCTTTCGAAGCATTCACTGGTCACAAACCGGATGTGTCCAATATGAGGGTTTTTGGCTCCACTGAATGGGCTAGAATTCCTTCTGATAAGAGAAAAGATTTGGATCCACAAAGTATTGAATGCATCCTAATGGGATATGGAGAAGAATAAAAAGCATATAGACTCATGAATATCAGATCCAAAAAGATATTCATAGAGCGAAGTGTGAAGTTTGAAGAACCGTTGCCAGATCTGAAACTAGTCGAGGAAAACACTATCGATCTGCAGCCTCCACAAGAAGAAGATTCAAGAGAATATGAAGAAAGAATTGGATCTGATATCTCTGATATTTTATCATAATTTGATGTCCATGACATATCAGGTTCGGAATCCGACCATAATGATCCTCCTTAGTTACCAAAGTGGGCCCAAAACACTCTACAATCTGTTGCTCCAAACATTAGAAATCCTGTTGATCCAAGGAGAACAAGAGCGGACTTTCAAAGAGCAGGGATGGCTCTTTCATTTTCTGATCCATTATTATCTGAGAAATGTTATTTTATGATTGGTTCAGATCCCAAATCATACTACCATGCCCACTGATATCCACGATGGCAAACCGCCATGGATGAAGAGTACAGTTCTCTTCAAAAGAACAATACATGGGAGTTAGTTTCTCTTCCACCTGGAAGAAAATTAGTTCAATGCAAGTGGATCTACTGCAAAAAGGTTGCTGCTGATGGATCTATCAGCAAATACAAATCTAGGTTGGTGGCAAAAGGTTTCTCCCAAGTCCAAGGAGTGGACTACACTAAGACTTTTGCACTGGTTGCAAAGATGGATTCCATCCGCCTAGTTTTGGCCATTTCTCCATCCAAGCACTGGGAAGTGCACCATATGGATGTGAAGAGTGATTTTCTACATGGAGACCTTGATGAAGAAGTATATATGAAGCAGCCACAAGGATACATATCAGATCCATCATTAGTTTGCAGGTTGAAGAAATCTTTGTATGGATTGAAACAAGCCCCAAGAGCTTGGTATGCAAAGATGGACTCCTTCCTTCTTTCTCAGAATTTTAAAAGATGCAAATATAACCAAATGTGTACCTACAGCAAGTTAAAGGTAATTTGCTGATTGTTTTTTAATATGCTGATGATCTTCTCATTAATGGTAGCACTCTCCTTACAATCAACAAGCTTGAAAACCGCTTTAAATCTAGCTTTTGATACGAGCGATTTGGGCTTGCTTGAGCAATTTTTGGGCTTGGAGATAGCTCAAAATTTTGATGGGATCACATTATCTCAGCAAAAGTACACTAAATACCTGCTATTAAATTTTAATATGGCATAATGTAAGGCTGCTCCATTTCCATTCCTCTCAGGAATCAGTCTTGAAGAGAGAAATTCTACACCGCTTGCAGATTGCACTATGTATCGACAGTTGATTGGTTCACTAATCTAATTGACACACTCAAGGCATGATATATATTATGCCGTGAGTGTTGTATCAAGGTATATGCAGCATCCCCATGAGCTTCATTGGTGGGAAGCCAAGCGGATCTTGCAGTATATACAAGGTATGAGACAATTTGGCATACATTATGCTGCAGATTCTGAGCTAGATTTCATTGGTTTTACTGCTTCACATTGGGCGGGTGATAGAATAGATCAGAAGTCCACTTTCGGATATGTTTTCATGATTGGCCATGGCCCTATTTTTTGTTCAAGCAAAAAGTAGGCAGCCATTGCACTTTCTTTAGCAGAGGCAGAGTATCGAGGGGTAGTTAATGCCTGCATTCAGGCAGTTTGGTTGTAGGGTATTCTTTCCGAGTTTGATTTTGGTAGAACTACTTCGACTGTCCTATTTTGTGACAATCAAAGTGCTATTAAGATCTCCACCGATCCAGTTAAGCAGCAGAGGACCAAGCACATTGAGATTTATATGCACTACATCCGAGAGTTGGTGCATGAATGCACTATCATTCTGCAATATTGCCCTACCGATGAGAAAATTGCATACATCTTCACCAAGAGCTTCACTAAGAAGAAGTTCTCTTACCTACGTTCACTGTTGGGGGTGAGTTCCATCATGGTGGAGACAGATTAGATCCATTTTTATGTTTATCTTGAGGGGGGGCTTTCTTCCCACTGGGTTTTCCCTCTTTCCTCACTTAGCTTATTTTCAGCATTTTTTGGATTATTGTATTGGGGTGACCTTTGGTCTCAATAACCAGGACCCTGAATTTTATTTTTTACATCATAGTATAGCTTGAGGGGGGGTGATAGGATATCTCATCATTCAGTTATGTACTTTGCATGCATGCATGCATTCTACATGCATTGCATGCACCCGCATGCTGTCCAATCACCAGTTTGATGCCTCCAGCACCTAGTCCCTAGCCTTCTAGCACTTGGGAGCTACTTTCCACCCATATTTATCCCTCCTAGTCAGGGAGGCTCCCACTTCTCACCTTCCACTACAGAAGGGCGCCTTTTCTCACCTACCAGTCCAGTTCACCTCAGTTATCACTCTGATTGACCTCCGATTGACCCATAACTGTTGTTATCACTTCGATTGATTTTCGATGAGACCTGACTACCTATTATGAGTGCACTTAACTCCTCATGTTCCCTCCACTAAGCCTCCATCCCTACATTAGTGCCACTTACCATTAGTTACACTTATTACACTCAGTTAGACTCAGTTTGACACCTGTCTGACAGTTACTTGTGCATTGATGACCACCACCGATGATGATGAGGACCCCTAGTTGGAGCCAAGCTACACCATGCAGTATATTCGAATGACCTTCTTGGCTAATTCGAATTGCTCACTCATTGTGACAGTATTGTAATGTAATTCTATTATTTTGGATTATCGAGCACTGATGCATCTCTCTTGCACAGTTTTTACTCCAAATTGTTTTACATCTTTGTGATTGATATTCTTGTTCAATAGATCTGTTGTGACTAATTTTATAGATATAGGGTCATCCTGGGATGCATTTAACCATTCTAAAGATCCAGGTTCTCCTGTCATCATGCGATGGAAGGATGTGTCTTGTGAAGTGGAAGTTTCTCCCTCTTCAGCCCTTGACGGGTTAGAGGTAGGTGAGTCAAGAGGAAACATGCTCACTCCAGACTCCATAGGGGAGTTCTCTGCTTCAGGTGACACGACTGTGACATGTGCATCCATACTTACCCTCAAAATTACCTCCTGATTAAGGAAGTATTTGGGTGGAAAGTTCAAAATTCCGTGGGACCTTCTCAAAGGTTTTTCAACTAGAATGACCGAACCAAAATTTCTCCTAAAGGTGTACTAAACAAAAGAAAAGAAGTCCAGAAAAATCTACACAAACTAAGGCCCCAAGCAAACTTATGTGATAGGCGTGGATTCAAAATTCTGGAACCTCATGGGATTGTCAAGGCTTCGCAAATCGCAATATACTCCAGCGTCCAACAGTTATACTCGACCCAATTTTTTAGAGCACTATCCAGGGTGGATTAGGACCATACCCCTGACCACATAACCCAACTACTTGATAGTACATGCGTAGTAGCTCCCTAAGTGTTGTTCTCGGTGTATTGCTTTGCCAAGGCGGCCAAATGGTTAGCTCAGTTGGTTTTAGGAATCCTAGGAGTGTCTCCCGATATACTCAAGGTACGTTGGAGATCAAATCCGTGTTGGAGCTATCTAATGCACAACCGTACGACAAGAGATTTCCTATATACTACCGAGTACGTGAAACACCTTTCGATATACTACCGAGTACGTGAAAGATCTTCAATATATTGGTTGGTACGTGGAAGAACTACAATGCCCCCGGGATGCAGTGCAGGCAAATAACGACAGCTGCCATGTTTTAAGACGTCGAAACACATCTCTAACTTAACACACAAGTTACTAAAAATTTTAACCTAGTTCTATCATTAATTTTATCTGGACGGTTAGGTGAATGCATGAGGTGAGTACATAAACATAAACATAATGCAAACCCTAACTACATGAAAAATGCACTCTTTTTTTTTATGAAACCTATGTACGAGAAGGAGAAATCTTTTTCCAGTGTTCTCACAAAACAGTAAATTTCAACAACACTCTCAATCTACCAAAGATGATAACGAAAGTACTCTTTTCATTTACCAAGCAAAACATAAATATCAACACATCAAATCCAAATCAAAGCACTTCTTTTTGTCTTTTTTGATTAGAATGAACCTAAATGATGAAAAAGGAGAATCTCTATCTAGAGCACTCTAACTTTTCAATTTCACAATGATAACCTAAAAGCATGAAAATCAAAGATGCATATAAATTTTTCAAGCATGGAATCAATTTTCGCAAAAAATTGACTATACTTGTATTTTTCAAGAAAATGAATGACTCATAATTCGAGAAAAATATAACCGATTAATTCTCTTTCCAAACTTTCCAAAAGATCAATGACAACTTCCAATGCATGAACCAATTTTTACAACAATTCTCAAATGCACTTGAAAATGGTAAAAATGAAGCACTTTTAATTTTCCCGATGATATGCCAAGAAAAGACTTGATAACGATGATGCTTTTAAGCATAAATGGTTGAAAAGAAAGACTACTTGCAGCACTCTAATCGAAGATATGCTGGAATATAAGGTTTGTTGTACCCATGGGCGGCATGACAACACTGTCAGGCTTTAAGTGCAGCATTCACCGCGTTGTTTGATAATTATGAATTTAGTTGAAATTCAATAGATGCCCACAAAATAAAAGCATCGGATCTTTGGATCATTCAACTAAGATCGCTAGTTGTTGAGCAAAGTTGTTGAATGATATGCGATTGGAGAGGAGGAATTCATGGATCAAGGATACCATATGAAGGGAGATATTCTTTATTAAATTTCTCTTATTCTACCTTCTACTTTACAAAAATCTGCTATATATATTTTCTGTTATTCTACATTCTGCAATTACTCTTTTATTTTCCTTCTCTCTCATTTTTGTAGGTTTAACTATGAGGATCGAGGAAGTCACCGGATCAAAGCTGCTGGAGTTCTTTTTCTATCACCACAACATTGTTACTCTTTTTCAGAAAATTGCCCGACGAATAAGGAGATATTGCAATCTTTAATTATTCTTTCTTTCATAGCGTATTTTTCATTCTTAGAATATACAATATCGCTATATGATTGTGTGAGTAACAAATGTTGAATTTTATATTGATGCAGGTTTCAGAAGAGAGAATTGCGCAACAGGAAAATTGGGAGATACGATACAATCATTTGATTCAAATGGGGTCCATAACCTCCAAAGATTCAGCCCTATTTGTTCAAGGATCCAAGAATTCGAATGGCAAAGAGAAGCAAAAGAAAGAGAAGCCCAAATTCGGACCATCCAAGCAAAGAGAGAAAAGCAAACCATCGGATGCACCATCCGGTTCCATGAACAAGCAAAAGGGTAAAGAAAAATCTAAATGTACTTATTAAAACCGTGGCTTTCATCCTGAAATTTCATGCATGAAGAAGACAATAGATCAAATGGCCCTTCTTTTAGAAAAGAATAACATAACTCTTCCCGACGGTGCACGGAAGAAGGATAGAAATGATAATCATGAAAGAGGTCAAGCACTCATGGAAACTGTTTCGAAACCCACCACTCTACTGATAGATTCCGGTGCCTTGAATCATATGGATGCAAATATTGACTCCTTCTCTTCATTTGATCCAAGCAGCTCCATCCCCATCCATTTGGGAGATGACTCAAAAATTTCTTCAAGGGGTAAAGGTACCATCCATTTAGAGCATGGAAGTTTTCAGAATGTTCTTTATGTGCCTTCCTTGGCTTCAAATCTACTTTCTGTGTATCAAATGACAAACACTGGTGAACCGAGGAAAATTACATTCAGCCCAAACAAAGTTGAAATTTCTGATATTGAAAGTGGAATACTTATTGCAGTCGGAAAGGCAAACCACACTGCAAAATACTATGAGTTTTCTCACTTTGTGCCACTTGAAAAGCCCACTACTCTCCTCACTCATGGAAACGAGGTTAGTAGGATTTGGAATGAAATATTTGGACACCTTAATTACAAGTATTTGTTGTTGTTACAACATAAATCCATGGTTGATGGTCTTCCGCAACTCCGTTCCTCGAAGAAAATTTGCCCCGGTTGCATTGTTGGGAAGCACCCTGAGCACAAGTTCGACTGTGGAAAAGCTAGCAGAGCTTCTACTATTTTGGGTCTCATACATTCTGATATCAGTGATCCACTTCCAAATATGTCCATTAATGGTTCACGGTATGTTTTGACATTCATCGATGACTTCTCCCGCTTTACTTGGGTATTTTTTTCTCAAAAACAAGTCAAAAGTGCTTGGAAAATTCAAGGATTTTAAGGCTTCTGTTGAGACCGCCACTGAGAGAAAGATAAAAGCTCTTAGATCTGATAATGGTGGAGAATATTTCAATACTGAGTTGCTACAACTTTGTGCCGAAAGTGGAATTCATATCCAACATAAAGTTCCCTACACACCCTAGCAGAACGGTGTAGCGAAAAGGAAGAATCGGTCACTGAAAGAGATGGCTACCTGTATGCTTGAGTCAAAAGGTTTGGCTGCAAATATTTGGGCTGAAGCCATGAATGTTGCTACATACATTCAGAACCAAGTTTCACATTCATCCATGAAAGGTAAAACTCCTTTCGAAGCATTCACTGGTCACAAACCGGATGTGTCCAATTTGTGGGTTTTTCGCTCCACTGCATGGGCTAGAATTCCTTCTAATAAGAGAAAAGATTTGGATCCAGAAAGTATTGAATGCATCCTAATAGGATATGGAGAAGAATAAAAGGCATATAAACTCATGAATATCAGATCCAAAAAGATATTCATAGAGCGAAGTGTAAAGTTTGAAGAACCGCTTCCATATCTGAAACTAGTCGAGGAAAACACTGTCGATCCGCAACCTCCACAAGAAGAAGATTCAAGAGAATATGAAGAAAGCATTGGATCTGATATCTCTGATATTTTATCAGAATTTGATGGCCATGACATATCAGGTTCGGAATCCGACCATAATGATCCTCCTCAGTTACCAAAGTGGGCCCAAAACACTCTACAATCTGCTGCTCCAAACATTGGAAATCCTGCTGATCCAAGGAGAACAAGAGCAGACTTTCAAGGAGCAGGTATGGCTCTTTCATTTTCTGATCCATTATTATCTGAGAAATGTTATTTTATGATTGGTTCATATCCCAAATCATACTACCATGTCCACCGATATCCACGATGGCAAACTGCAATGGATGAAGAGTACAGTTCTCTTCAAAAGAACAATACATGGGAGCTAGTTTCTCTTCCACCTAGAAGAAAATTAGTTCAATGCAAGTGGATATACCACAAAAAGGTTTTTGTTGATGGATCTATAATCAAATACAAATCTAGGTTGGTGGAAAAAGGTTTCTCCCAAGTCCAAGGAGTGGACTACACTGAGACTTTTGCACCAGTTGCAAAGATGGATTCCATCCGCCTAGTTTTGGCCATTTCCGCATCCAAGCACTAGGAAGTGCACCATATGGATGTGAAGAGTGCTTTTATACATGGAGACCTTGATGAAGAAGTATATATGAAGCATCCGGAAGGATACATATCAGATCCATCATTAGTTTGCAGGTTGAAGAAATCTTTGTATGGATTGAAACAGGCCCTAAGAGCTTGGTACACAAAGATGGACTACTTCCTTCTTTCTCAGAATTTCAAAAGATGAAAACCTGATCCGAATGTGTACCTACAGCAAGTTAAAGGTAATTTGATGATTGTTGTTTTATATGTTGATGATCTTCTCATTACTGGTAGCACTCTCCTTACAATCAACAAGCTGAAAACTGCTTTAAATCTAGCTTTTGATATGAGCGATTTGGGCTTGCTTAAGCAATTTTTGGGCTTGGAGATAGCTCAAAATTTTGATGGGATCACATTATCTCAAAAAAATTATGCTAAATACCTGCTATTAAATTTTAATATGGCAGAATGTAAGGCTGCTTCGTTTCCATTCCTCTCAGGAATCAGTCTTGAAGAGGGAAATTCTACACCGCTTGCAGATTGCACTATGTATTGACAGTTGATTGGTTCACTACTTTACTTGAACCACTCAAGGCTTGATATATCTTATGCCGTGAGTGTTGTATCAAGGTATATGCAGCATCCCCATGAGCTTCATTGGCGAGCAGCCAAGCGGATCTTGCAGTATGTGCAAGGTATGAGACATTTTGGCATACATTATGCTGCAGATTTTGAGCTAGATTTCATTGGTTTTACTTATTTAGATTGGATGGGTGATAGCATAGATCGGAAGTCAACTTCCGGATATGTTTTCATGATTGGCCATGGCCCTATTTGTTGCTCAAGCAAAAATCAGGCAGCCATTGCACTTTCTTCAGTAGAAGCAAAGTATCGAGGGGGAGTCAATGCCTGCATTCAGGCAGTTTGGTTGTAGGGTATTCTTTCCGAGTTTGATTTTGGTAGCACTACTTCAACTATCATATTTTGTGACAATCAAAGTTCTATTAAGATCTCCACTGATCCAGTTCAGCGGCAGAGGACCAAGCACATTGAGATTCATATGCACTACATCCGAGAGTTGGTGCATGATCACACTATCATTCTGCAATATTGCCCTACCGATGAGCAAATTGCAAACATCTTCACCAAGAGCTTCACTGAGAAGAAGTTCTCTTACCTACGTTCACTATTGGGGGTGAATTCCATCATGGTGGAGACAGATTAGATCCATTTTTATGTTTATCTTGAGGGGGCTTTCTTCCCACTGGGTTTTCCCTCTTTCCTCACTTAGTATATTTTCAACATTTTTTTTATTATTGTATTGGGGTGACATTTGGTCTCAGTAA
The DNA here is from genome assembly GCA_027924585.1 of Larix kaempferi. Lineage (NCBI taxonomy): Eukaryota > Viridiplantae > Streptophyta > Pinopsida > Pinales > Pinaceae > Larix > Larix kaempferi. Next base: position 5,299,950 of record BSBM01000177.1, on the reverse strand, counting down.
CCAGGGCCCTGCATTTTATTTTTTACATCATAGTATAGCTTGAGGGGGGGTGTTGGGATATCTCATCATTCAGTTACGTACTTTGCATGCATGCATGCATTGCATGCACCCGCATGCTGCCCAGTCACTAGTTTGATGCCTCCAGCACCTAGTCCCTAGTCTTCTAGCACTCGAGAGCTACTTTCCACTCAAATTTAGCCCTTCTATTCAGGGAGGTAGCCACTTCTCACCTTCCACTACAGAAGGGCACCTTTCTCACCTACCAGTCCAGTTCACTTCAGTAATCACTCTGATTGGCCTCCGATTGACCCATAACTGTTGTTATCACTTCGATTGACCTCCGATGAGACCTGACTACCTGTTCTGAGTGTAGTTAAATCCTCATGCGCCCTCCACTGAGCCTCCATCCCTACATTAGTGCCATTTACCATCAGTTACACTTATTACACTTAGTTAGACTCAGTTTGACACCTGTCTGACAGTTACTTGTGCATTGATGACCACCACGAGTGATGATGGGGACTCCTAGTTGGAGCCAAGCTACACTATGCAGTATATTCGAATGACCTCCTTGGCTAATTCGAATTGCTCACTCATTGTGACAGTATTGTATTGTAATTCTATTATTCTAGATTATAGAGCACTGATGCATCTCTCTTGCACAGTTTTTACTCCAAATTGTTTTACATCTTTGTGATTGATATTCTTGTTCAATAGATCTGTTGTGACTAATTTTATAGATATAGGGTCATCCTGGGATGCATTTAACCATTCTAAAGATCCAGGTTCTCTTGCCATCATGCGATGGAAGGATGTGTCTTGCGAAGTGGAAGGTTCTCCCTCTTCAACCCTTGACGGGTTAGAGGTAGGTGAATCAAGAGGAAACATGTTCGCTCCAGACTCCATAGTGGAGTTTTCTACTTCAAGTGACACGACTGTGACATGTGCATCCATACTTACCCTCAAAATTACCTCCTGATTAAGGAAGTATTCGGGTGGTAAGTTCAAAATTTTACGAGACCTTCTCAAAGGTTTTTCATCTAGAATGACTGAACCAAAATTTCTCCTAAGGGTGTACTAAACAAAAGAAAAGAAGTCCAGAAAAATATACACAAACTAATGCCCCAAGCAAACTTATCTGATAGGTGTGGATTCAAAATTCTAGAACCTCATGGGATTGTCAAGGCTTCGTAAATCGCGATACACTCGAGGGTCCAACAGTTATACTTGACCCAATTTTTCAGAGCACTATCCAGGGAGGATTAGGACCATAACCCGACTACTTGATAGTACGTGCGTAGTAGCTCCCTCAGTGTTGTTCTCGGTGTATTGCTCTGCCAAGGAAGCCAAATGGTTAGCTCAATTGGTTTTAGGAATTCTAGGAGTGTCTCCCGATATACTCAAGGTACGTGGGAGCTCAAATCTGTGTTGGTGCTATCTAATGCACAACCGTACCACAAGAGCTTTCCTATATACTACCGAGTACGTGAAACACCTTTCGATATACTACCGAGTACGTGAAAGAGCTTCGATATATTGGTTGGTACGTGGAATAACTACAATGCCCCCGATATGCAGTGCAAGCAAATAACGACAACTTTGATGTTTTAAGACGTCGGAACACGTCTCTAACTTAACACACAAGTTACTAAAAATTTTAACCTAGTTATATCGTTAATTTTATCTAGATGGTTAGGTGAATGCATGAGGTGAGTACATAAACATAAACATAATGCAAACCCTAACTACATGAAAAATGCACTCTTCTTTTTTATGAAACCTATGTATGGGAAGGATAAATCTTTTTCCAATGTTCTAACAAAACAGTAAATTTCAACAACACTCTCAATCTACCAAAGATGATAACAAAAGTACTCTTTTCGTTTTCCAAGCAAAACATAAAGATCAACAACACATCAAATCCAAATCAAAGCACTTGTTTTTGTCTTTTTCGATTAGAATGAACCTAAATGATGAAAAAGGAGAATCTCTATCTAGAGCACTCTAACTTTTCAATTTCACAATTATAACCTAAAAGCATGAAAATCAAAGATGCATATAACTTTTTCAAGCATGGAATCAATTTTATCAAAAACTTGACTATACTTGTATTTTTCAAGAAAATGAATGACTCATAATTCGAGAAAAATATAACCAATTAATTCTCTTTCCAAACTTTCCAAAAGATCAATGACGAATTCCAATGCATGAACCAATTTTTACAACAATTCTCAAATGCACTTGAAAATGGTAAAAATAAAGCACTTTTAATTTTCCCGATGATATGCCAAGACAAGATTTGATAACGATGATGCTTTTAAGCATAAATGGCTGAAAAGAAAGACTACTTGCAGCACTCTAATCACTTGGAAATTCTCAAAGAAATGACAAGCACCCCAATGACCTAAAAACACAAAAAATCACTCAAAAAGATCAAATGCAAGCCAACAAAGGATAACTAAGCTCAACAAGAGTTTGGGAGCGGATCTAGCATGCTGGATAGATCCAGTGAGGTAATCAGGAAGAACAAGATGGAGTGGATGACCGTGGGGGATTGAAATTTCCCACCACTTCAATCGAACTTACTTGATCAAAAAGACCCAAAGACTAACACAAGCAAACCAAACGTAACACTACTGAACAAAAATATCTCTTCCCGAAAGATACAGTGCAGAGATGTCTGCTGATCAATCCAAAAATCAAAATTTTTAGAGCAAGAAACCCAAGCATCAAGTTAGAAAACTCAACGCAAGTTATGTTTGGGCACAGAGCGCCTGACGCAAGTTGCAAACAGGGGAAAAGTGTCGGCGGCGCAAAATGTCAGATCGAAAAAAGCACCGATGGCGCAGTATGACCGGAGGGAAAATGCGCTCTTGGGTGCACAGGTGCCCTAGATGTACTGCCCAGGTGCGTCGGGCGAATAACTCAAAGCAAACAAGGAAAAAAATCCAACCAATGATCAAATAAATGAAGTGAGAATGGCTCAACAAACCCAGAGAAAGTCAGCAAACTCTCAGAAGAAAGAAACTGATGGTGAAAATAGGCTTAAGAGTCAAAGCAATGGCTCATTAAGGAAATCAAGAATAACACACTCAAACTTGAAATCAAAACTAATGTAAATCCATAGTATGTTCGCCAGATTTGTTATTGGACAATCTACTCGAGCAGGAACGGGCCAGATCTCCCTAGTTCAATGTGAATCTAAAACAAATAAGGACAGAATACAAAGCTACTTTCCTATATCTAGTTAGAGATCGAGTACTTAGACATATTACCTTCAGATTGCAGATCTTCTTCCTCGTTGTTGCTCCAAGTCCCGCGGACGTCATATCTTTAGCTGCAAGACCTGTCAAGACATATGGAAACAATACAAGCAGTAAAATATGTCTAAACCATAACTGATCTAAGTAAATAGTTAAGGAAGTAAACTACAAAACATTATTGACACAATAACATTTGTGGAAAGAATTTATATTACTGTATAAAAGAGGGAAATACAAAGTAGAGAGATTATCACAACCCAAGCCTTAACGCTGCAATCCTCCTCCAACAAGCCAAGCCAAAGCGTCCAAAGGAAGTGTGAGTCTCCTAATAGATGGATAGGGATCTCCTAAGCCAATTTCACCAGCATGTAAGTGCTATAGACTTCCCCTCTTTGGAATGGAGAGGGGCCTTGTATTTATAGGACCAAGTGGATATAGTAGATTGAGGATCATGGGGAGAAGGCTAAGGGATCCTCCCTTGAGGTTAGGGAACCGCAGGATAGCTCACCTAGGAGTTAGGGATAGGGATCCACCTCATCCAACTTCTAGAAATCGCTCGAAAGCTACCTTTATCCCAATTAACCAACTCCGGCGTAGGTTGCATGAAGACAATCAATGTTAAGGAAGGAAAATGCAGGTTATGCAAAGATACTCTGTGCCACCGACGCAGGCTGGCAGTTTACCTTCTGCACTGGCCCTAGTTGGACGCTTCTCTCTCAAGGACAATGTGCGTCGGCCCAACTAGAAATGTGAACAAAGGACATCAACTTGCTCTAACTGACTTGCTTGGCCATAGGGAATATCAGGGATTGAGGCACTAAGTTAACAAGGGACTCATGATGACGAGATCTAGGTGTAACAAACATAAGAAATTATATATGTAGAAACATAAAAATGTCATAGCATAATGATGTATATCTCGTCAATACCTTTCCAATGAGCTAAATAACTCAAAAAATTGATGTCTTGATAGAAAGTTATGACCAAAATAGTAGGTAAATTTTTTGCGCTGAGAGGCGCTCTACAGCCCAGTATGAGGGAGATCTTGTAACATGTGAGTGTTTGTCGAGTAACAAAATAATACAAAGTAAACATAAAAGAATAATACAAAGGAAAAAGTAATAAATATTATGTCGGCCATAAACAAAAAAGAATAATACAAAGTAACAAAGTAAAAAGTAAATATGAGACTTAAACTAGAGACTTTAGAGCTTAGGATTAGGTGGTAAATATCATGTCGGCCAAAAACAAAAGAGAATAATACAAAGTAAAAGGTAAATATGAGACTTAAATTAGAGACTTTACTTTTTACTTTTAATACAAAGTAAAAAGCAATAAATATTATGTTGGCCATAAAAAAAAAAGAATAATACAAAGTAAAAAGTAAATATGAGACTTAAACTAGAGACTTTAGAGCTTAGGATTAGGTGGCTCGGGTATTGTACTCAAGGTGCTATTCAAGGAGAGGTTTGCACCTAGGGAGATTTGATCCCTCTCGAGGAGAGGTTTGCACCTCGGGAGATTTGATCCCTCTAGGCGCTTGATAGAGCCTAGTATTTGGATCTAGGTTGGTATATTAAAAATAACGCACGCGTGCACGCTTTTAGAGCGTGTGCGTGCTTCATGTGTGTGTGTGTGTGTGTGTGTTATTTTAAATTCATTTTTTTGGTAGGACAACTTTCATTCACCCATGTAGCAAAACTTTATGGTCCCGTTGTTTTACCAGTCATGTCGATTCCAAAGGAAAATCCATGAGGGGCCGCACAGGTGACTTGACAAATAGGTCGCTCTATATAGCACGGGATTCTAGTGCTTCTATTCACGTTACTATCCCTTTAGACTATTTTTAGCATTATGAGACTCAAATTGTTTTACGAATCAGATGAGGATGTCTTTGGTGAGCTACATTATGTATGTTGTTGATGCCTTTCTGCAAGATTAGCCTAAATTTCGTATTTATGTTATATTTAAGCGTTAACAATCATCCACCAACTGAGGAAATAATTCCACAAATTTCATTATTTCTTCAAGGTTGGAGTGCTCAATTTCAGAGTAGATAGACTAGAAATGATTAACTCCCATCCTAGCAATATCATAAATACCCTGAACTAGGGTGCCATCCTTATCCTTCATCTCCCGTATAGTGTTTTGGTTCTTCCTTTGTCTTGCAAAATTTTGGAATAAATTAGTATTTTTATCTCCATAAGTAATCCAAAGAGCTCATCTCTTTAACCTCCATTCAATTTATTTATCCAATAAAAGATTATTTATTTTATGTTCTAACCTAATGACCTTTTCTTGAGTATCGAGGTTGTAAATATCTTTATGTATGGACTGAAAGATAAGATCAAGGTCCTTCTTAACCTCCAAGATCCTCCCTTCATGATTTTAGTGGTGTTCTCAAGCCCATAATGATACCCTTTCTTTAAGCCTTTTAAGAAAGAGAGAAAATTGAGCACCTGCATCATTAGTCCAAGAGTCCTTGATATGTTGCTAGTTTTCCGTAACTATCTATTGGAAGTCCTTCTCCACCAACCAACCTAAGTTATACTTGAAATGGGCTCCCAGTTTATCCCCACACACTGAAATCAAGAGATATAGGAAAGTGATTAGAGAATTAGGTATTGTCGATCCATGATCGATACCTCTCAATCAGCATAAGTAAATTTTCATGTGCGATAAAATGATCAAGCCTTGTCACCACACCATCACAACCCACTCTATTGTTACTCCATGTCGAACTAAGTTGTATAGGGTCCACATCAATCCATCTTGCCAATTCAAATTTGTCCAGGAAGTATGGGGCTAATCAATCTTCCTTGGTAGAGGGACCCCAAATCTCATCTCGTCCCACCATCAAGTTTAAGTCCCCTTCGATTAGTAAATTATCCACCTCGATACATTGAAGTCCCTTTTCCCTTGGTTTCTTGAATCAACAACATATCAAGTTTCTCCAAGTCAACTATTCACTTAAGGAATATTTTTTTGGCCCTCCCTCCCAGGCCACAAATTTTCACTAACAAAATCTTCATCATAAGTCCAATTTCAGGGATTTTCCTACCCTAAGAACCCCAAAGATAAGCTTATTTTTACCTTGCCTAACTTCTCTAGCCACCTTTTCTTGTGCATGATTTATAGAAAAATTTCTACCCACCTTAGATCAAGCAGAATCCTTCAATGAGTCAAACCCAAAACCCCCCGATATCCCAATATCTTTAGAATGTGGTCATGGTCTCAAAATATAAGGGCAACAGCCGTTAGATGATGAAAACTGACCATTGGATTTAGAGGAAGGAGGGTTATGGGAACATATATAAGAGTCCATGTTCGCTATAGATCAACATTAGCCTATATGTAATTGACCTACCGATTTAATATTAAATACATCTATACTACCATATCATACCCTATCATTTAGCCTGCATAATGAACTTATGTTCACTACAAGTCCTCCTTTGAGGATGTGTTTCCATCTAAGTATACATTAGAGAGGATGTCATTAACGAGTGAACATGTTCTTCCACAATTATTTTATTCTAGTAACTTCTTCCCATGGGTTGAAGACAATTGATGAGTTGTCTAGATATATATATCATGAGCTTTCACAAGGTTCCACTTTAGATTATGCTTAATCTTCTAGTGTTGCAACCAATAGTGTCTGACACTAGAATCTTGATGTCAATGTATGTGAAGCCATTCTTCCTAGCACATAGATCTATGTACATTGGAGTTCTCATGTACTTTAACTTCATTTCATGTGAAAATATTATTGTAGTTCTTGTGGGATCAAAGCCATGTATGTGACACAAGTCCTTGTTCTTGCAACCATATTTTCTACTATTCTATCATTGTAATTCTAATGATAGATATGTCCATTTTTATTCATTAGAAAGTCTAAACTTGACAATTTCCTTTAATTTTTCAGAATCACCAATCAATTTTCTCATATTTTTAGCCAAACCCAATTCCAAATCAGCTCCTTTAGAATACCCATAAAATTATCATGTGTAGTTAAAGTAAATAGATGGTATGTCAACAATTTTGGGTGTTGGGCTTGTTAATGCCCCTAGAGTTGTCACTAAGGAAGTGAATGAAAACATTGTTTTCTCGTTATCATAAAATGAATCTTCCTTACAAGATGTCTAATCATGTGCATCAAATATTGACAATGACATTCACGATTGAATCAATTTCCCCTTCATAACCAAGTGTATCCTCCCATTCTAGATCTCCTTGTTCCTTGTCATCATTTATTTTCTAGATAAACCAAGGGAACAATTTTTCCTTCAATAAATGTGGCTTCAACTATACATGAATCTATTCAAGGTGTTATGAATCAAATTCCCAAGAAAAGTGTCTCCCTTCCTTGAGAATGACAAAGGGTTAATGAATAATAAGCCTCTTTAAGGGGTAAACCTCCTTTCACAATATGTTCAATGCACAAGACAAGATGAGATGCCTATACAAATGAATTTCCTTCATTATAAATAGTATATAAAGTGATCATGATGTAACCTACCACTAAGTCAACCTGTCCATAACTAAGATACTAACAATGAATGAGGGGTATAACCTTAACATAGCCCCCCTCTTTAAAAAAGCTTTTCCTTCAAAGTTTGTAATTTATGGTGTTTCTTTATGAATTGCTCATTTTCCGATGTAGCTTCTTCTTGAGGAATATTCTTCCACTTTATTAGGTACTTGTTGGCACCCCAACAACTCCCCTTGATTTTTTGTACCTATACATTTCCTATACTTCGGACTTCATCTTATGATGTCTTGGTGATTTTGGTTATTTGACTTTCTTGGCCTCTTGATTTCACAATCAATATTACGTGATCTAAATTAAGCTTGCCCAAGTTCATTGTATACTTTTGTTTGCTTATTATTATTTGAACAGAAAAAGAAAAAGAAAAAACATATTTGGTTAAATCATCATTTTGTAATATTATAAAGTTACTTTTATATATATATATATATATATATAATTCAAATCATGAAAATAATTTTGTTTTCATAATTTATTTTATTAAAATGAAAGAATTAAAGAAAAGAAATTTGAAAACAAAATGTTAAAGTAATTTTAATGTTTATGATTTAACCCTGATCCAAAAGAATTTTCCTATTTATTATTGATTTCTTTTAGTTTAAGTCATTACGTTGAATACTTTTCCTTTTATCATACTTATCCATGATTTTCGATGGCATTTAAAATCCATGCTTATATTTGTGTAATATTAAAATGCTTTTGCAAAATTAAACATAAATTATTTCAACTCATGGATTAGTATAAAGTTTTATAATTTTGTCATTCAACAAAATCGGTGATTACTTTACAAATGACCGGTGTATGATAATATCATTTTCACATGAAGCATCGGTGAAATTTAAGATCTTATTTCATCAAATTAAAATCTTATTTACATTACGCATCCTTGATGAAAATTAAGAGTATGACAATACACCAAAGTTTTGCATGCAACTACTATTGGTTTGTCGTGCTATTAATTTATATGGTCTCATGCAATGATTATTTCACTTGGATCACCATGTCTCACCAGATCGTTGAGATTACAGTAGTGAAATAGATTATAAAGAGGTTATATTAAATATCACAACAGGATAGCACACCATTACAGCAATGAAAAGAAATTTACGTATCAGCCAAGAGATATTACTACATCATTGAGGAATCGTTGCCAGTGATGCCATGTTTGCTCCAGAATTCACGATTCCACCAGGTTACATGTAAATCACGCCTAAGACTATCGGTTAAGAGGATCACATTAGTAGATCGTTGATAACATTTAAAGAGATCTCGAGTTTGATTGACGACGTGTCACAATGAGGAAGACTCCAATTTTCCAAACCTAAGAATATGATTAATGATCTCATTTATAACGAAGATATGCCGGAATATAAGGTTTGTTGTACCCATGGGCAGCATGACAACACTGTCAGGCTTTAAGTGCAGCATTCACCACGTTGTTTGATAATTATGAACTTAGTTGAAATTCAATAGATGCCCACAAGAAAAGCATGCTCATTCAACTAAGATCGCTAGTTGTTGATCTATCTGGCAAAGTTGTTGAATGATATGCGATTGGAGAGGAGGAATTCATGGATCAAGGATACCATATGAAGGGAGATATTCTTTATTAAATTTCTCTTATTCTACCTTCTACTTTACAAAAATCTGCTATATATATTTTCTGCTATTCTACATTCTGCAATTACTCTTTTATTTTCCTTCTCTCTCATTTTTGTAGGTTTAACTATGAGGATCGAGGAAGTCACTGGATCAAAGCCGCTGGAGTTCTTTATCTATCACCGCAACACTGTTACTCTTTTTCAGAAAACTGCCCGACGAATAAGGAGATATTGCAATCTTTTATTATTCTTTCTTTCATAGCGTATTTTCCATTCTTAGAATATACAATATCGCTATATGATTGTGTGTAAGTAATGTTGAATTTTATATTGATGCAGGTTTCAGAAGAGAGAATTGCGCAACAGGAAAATTGGGAGATACGATACAATCATTTGACAGAGACCAACTCATCTAACAGAACGAAAAAGGTGCACGCGATTTTGGAAGACAGTGCGGAACTCAAACGAATAACATGCAGATATTTGATCCACCATCTCACAGGGTGAATTAAGAACTGTAGCTGCTATTCAGGAGTTTTGTTATTTTCTTTGTGGTTATATAAACGACAGTCATCTGACTGCAAATGGGGGGAAGCTCTGTAAAGAAGGCAGGGAACTGTTTCCCAATTGACTCTACGGTTTTGTCCTTGGGTTCGATTTCTAAGACATTTGAGAGAGACATATTATACAGTATTATACTTCTTTCTGTTAATTTTGATGTTCTTCGAACTTTTTCTGAGAATTGTCGAATATTGCAGAAAACTGGAGACTCTGGCTAAGTCTTTAGAATATCAATGTTGTGTTAGTCTACTGATCACTCCTTTTGTCATTTTTCATTCGTATATATATATCTTGCTATTATATATGAAACATCTTTGCTGAATTTCGAATGGATATGCTGAGCTGGAATACAAATGATTTATTTTTAAATTGAGATTAACGAACTGTTTCATGATTTCAATCGTTTATAAATCAATTCTAATTATTTGCTAACTTGCATTTTCATCTTGTTTCTTTTACAAGTTAACACATGATTATATGTTTCCATGTTTCAGACTAGCGTTTCCAGTTAACAATAATGATATTTGGTTTGAATTTCTGTTATAATTTCTTCACAACACACTGTTATTTATTGTAAAATAATTAAGATTTACTTCTACCATTGGGGATTTCTCTGTCAATCTAGAAGTGTTAATCATTTTCTTGTTTTAAACCTTATATCAATTCCATAATTCATGCTCTTGGCCAAGATAGGAAGTCTGCATTTAGGTTATCATACAACAGAATTATGAGCTACTAATTTTCTGCATTTAGCTTAAGATAGTCTTTAGAATTAGTTAGTCATTAGGTTAAATTTCTTTGGTTTGTTAGCAGATTGATTTAAGTGAACTTGACACACACTCATCTTAGAGAGACTCTTTACTTTGAAGAGCACATCATACAGGCACCAGGGCCTTGATCCTGTTAAAGGCAGTTACCTTAAACACATACAAGATTGCATTAAGTCGAGTGTGTGGGATGTCTTTCCGTAAGTTGGCCTAGGACAGTTTTCCTGGCCAACAGTACTCTATGATGGTTCTATTAAGAAGAGATAGAGAATGTTGATCTATAATTTTTCTGGTTCAAAAACCAACTTCCCTTTTCCATCTAATTTTGAAAGTTCCATTTTCATTAGGATAGTTTGTCCTGGAACCTTTTTTCAGGAAAGATACACGAAAACCTTATGAATGTGAGAAGAAGGAAAATCTAACTCATAAGCCATTTCTCCAGCCTTAAGAAGCATCTTGCAAGGTCCATAAAATTTTGGAGTTAGTTTCTTATTCTTCTCTTATTTGAGAGTTGATTGCTTATAAGATTGTAGTCTCAAAAATACCCAATCACCCTCCTCAATTTGTCTTTCTCTTTGATGTTGATATGCTTGTTGCTTCATCCTTTTCTAAGCCATTTAAAGGTTTTCTTTGAGAATTTGCAAAGCTTATTTAGTCTTTTCCATATGTGATTCCACTACCTGTACTTTGGAATGGTCTTGCAATGCATGCATAATTCTTAACAAATTTTGTATAATATCCTGTAAAACCTAAAAATTCTCTAAGACTCGTAATGTTCTTAGGAATGGGTGATTTTGTGATTGCTTGAATCTTTTGATAGTCCACCTTGACCCCTTCCCATGAAACAATATGACCCAAATATTCTACTTCTTGTTTCCCAAAATCAAATTAGGACCATTTTACATACAATTGATCATTTTCAATAATTTGTAGGACTTGATCCACATGTTTGATGTGTTCTTCCCGTGATTTTCTATAGGTAAGTATATCATCAAATAAAACCAACACAAACTTTCTAAGATGAGGTTGAAACTTTTTGTTCATACGGCTTTGAAAAGTACAAGGAGCCTTAGTCAATCCAAAATGCATGACGAAGAACTCATAGTGTACTTCATGTGTTCTAAATGTTGTTTTGGTAATGTATTTTTGTCTTAATTTAATTTGGTGATATCCTAATTGAATATCTAACTTTGTAAAATAATCCACGCCATGATGCTCATCTAATAGCTCAACAATATTTGGAATAGGAAATTTATCCTCATGGTGATTTTGTTTTGATATTTGTAACTACGACACAACCTCCAAGCACTATATTTTCTACTTACCATCACTATTGTTGTTGAAAAGGAACTCCCACTTGGTTGAATAATACTTGCATCCAACACATCTTGTACCATTTTCCCAATCTCCCCTTTTTGTTGATGTGGAAATATATTCATTAGGAGGATTAATTCTAGGTATGAGTTCAATTTGAGGTTTATGATCTCTAGATAGAGGTAGCCACATAGGAATTTCTTGGAAGACCCTATGGTTTTTTTCCAAGTTACTTTTTAATTCCTCTAGAATATTTTCATCTTCTTGTTTTACTTCCATGGAATAAAGTACAATAACTACACTATACCCCTTTTTAGGATTTTTTGCATTCCATGAGAGTTGGTGACCTAAGAGGGTGTAGATTTTAACCCTTTGAGTTCATATTGAACTCCTTCCAATTCAAAGCTTGTGAATAATTCATATTGTTTGTAGAAATTGTACCGAATGTTCTCAACCATTGAATCCCTAGAATGACATCTACTCCTCCAATAGGAATGGCATACATTTGGCTTGATAAGTTATATTCTAAGAATGAAAATTTTCACAGTTAGCCATAATAGTGTTTAAGCGCAATGGATTGAATAGTGTAAAATTTTATGAAGTTTCCCAATGTTACAAGTGGACACTCCCCCCGTAATCAAGGTAACTTGAGAAATCTTGAGAATGTGAGAATAACCCTAGGTAATAAAGGATTTGATAAGTAACTAAAGAGATTAATTATTAAAAATTGTAAAAATAAAAAATATTCAAAATTGGTAAGGGATAAAGTCAAATTTGGTTAGAGAGTGGACGTAAGAAGAAATATATAATAAATCGGGATATCATTAAAATCAGTATTAATTTAGAGTTAATAAAATTAAAATTAAGTTGTAGTTAATAAATTGGGTTAAAGGTAATGTTGATAATAATATAGGCTAAATGGAGAGGAGAAAGAGGAGTTTAGTCTTATTTAGTAAATTGAGAATACAATGAGCTAGGAGTGGACTATCATAATGAAAATATAAGAAAGGAGGATTTCAGAGTTGAGGGTTAAAGTAATAAAGCAGAGGGAAGATCAAAGGTGAAATTTGGAGGGGTAAATGATGAGAGGGAAGAGGAAAAAACAAAAAACCACAAGGGAAATTGAAACAAGGATGAGAATATTAAAAAGAAAAAAAGAATGCAAGGATAGAGATAATGAATTAAAGACTTGAACTATGTATAATGGGTTTTCATGAGTGGCTTAATTTATATTCATATTTAGGGTTAATTGTTAGGATTTTCAATTTCAAGGGATTCTCTGATAATACAAGAGGATTAAAGGGGAGTTGAGGTAAGGATGTTGATTTGGTCAAAGTAGATGAGTTGCTTAGATTATGGGAATGTTCAATGATAACTTATTTAACTAGCCAATTGTGGACAGTTTCAACTATATATTTTTTAAGATGAGTTTTGGTGGAGTTTGAGCCATATATAACTTACCACAAACACAAGGGATTTGATAAACTCCTTGAGTCAAATTTATCTTTAACAATTCTAAAAAAGATGTTTTAGATTTTTATGGGGTTTGAAAAGATTTTTTATGCTCTTTTTGGATAAAATCTTGGACACATGATTAGTAAGGCCACAAATGTAGGGGAGCGAGATAAGAGCATGTGGAGGGTTTGTGGAGAATAGGGCTTTTTATTTTGAATGAAAGGTTAAGCAACAAGATTTATTAATTTGGGAGATAGAGTAACCATTGGCTAGGAGGGAATTAGTGAAGTGGTTTCTCTCTTTTTTGAAAAGCTTGGGAGCAAAGTTTCTGATGGCTCAAGTGATAAGGGGTTTTAAGGACAACATATTTTTGTGTTGGGTGGTAGTGGGAGAGGGAATGAAGGTATCAGTCAGAGTTTCCCACATACTATGTTTAATGTTATGGCATTTTCCTCCATAATCAATACTTCCTGTAACACCGTATCTGGTGTTGCAGAGAACTCAAATCCGAGTATTCTCAAAATAACTCTGAATAAACCCACATTTTGAATATTTGATATTGATATATGATGATTTTGTACATTTACAACAAGACCATTTATAGGTCATTAGGCACCATTTCAATGGAACGGTGTATCCTTACAATTTAACTAATCTAACTTAATTAATCCTATTTATGGTTTTATGATAATATTTCTAATATTTAGATATATAACATTGCCTTCCCCTTAAGGGGAGCTTTGTCCTCAAAGCGGAGAGTGTTGATGTCCTCTTATTTGGGGTTGTTTGAAGCGTTGACTTTAACACTGCAATCTGAATCAATTTCTTTCGTAGGATGAGATCCTGGAACTTGTGTTGTAATCCCTTATGCTTAAATGGTGATTTTTTGAAACAATACAACTTGGAATTATTTGTTTTCCGTGTCCTCTTTTGGATTCCATTTATAAGCAATTGGGGATCTTTTTCACATCCATTTTTTGCACTAGTTATGGATCCTACGTCGAATTCCATATTAATGGAAATATTTTTAAGAGACGTTCTTTGAACTTGGAAATCGAAGTGATGGTCATCCTTAAGTGCTTGGAGTTTTAAGACATCAATGTGAGCCTTCTTAGTTTCATAAAATCATATTAATGTAGATGGCTTCCATCTTACAATTTTAGGGCGTGATTTTTTTGGAAAAAGTGGTTGAGAACAATGTGTAAGTGTTTCTTCTGTTACACCAGTGGACATATTTCCATGAAAACTAGATGGTGATATGGAACTAACCACTCCATTCAATTTAATACCCAAAACATCAATTTCACCCTCTTCATATTCTTTATCTGGTTTTTCTTCTGGGCTTTGAAAATCAGATTTAGATTTATTTTTTGAGTCTTTGTCATCATTGAATGAGTATGCAACATCGATATAAACCTTAGATCTCTCAATAATTGCAATTTCAGGCTTCTTATCGCAACAGTCATATCTTGTACTCTTTTATGCTTGTGTTAATTCATGAGGTTGTTCTTCTGTTACATGTTTGCTCATGGGTTTTTTGGAGTTCTTGATTAGCTCGCACGATGATTCTCTTAGCGAGCCCATTTCGAGCACCACCTTGTGTGTATAATTAGAAGCACTTGCAGCGTCTTGCGTTTGTTGTTGTTGGTCACTAAGATCAATGGAAAACTCTACCAGAGCTGATTCCAATAACATCTTTGATTCAACTGCTTATGCTTCTGAGAACGAAGTTTCTTCTTGCTCTTGTGAACATAACTCTTTTTCTTATATAGAAGGTTGTGATTATTCTTCCATATTTTGCATAATTCCTTGTTTTTCCTCCATGATCTTTATTCTCTCGTCTTTTTCGTTTTCACATTCTTCCTTTAAGTTTTCAACCTTCGCGTTTTTATTTCTGCCTTTCAATGGATGTTCTTGCACATTTCGAACTTGGTATCTTTTATCTAACTTTTGAAAATTATTTGCTATTATTTCTTCTTTAGGTCTTCTAATTTCTTCCGATAAGTTGACATTTTTGGAAGACATTTGTGTGCATGAGTAGATTTAGTGCACGTCGAAATTTTACTTGCTAAAGATGAGAAAATTTTAAATATAATAATTAATTATTATATTTAATAGTAATCCTTATTTTATTTTATTTTTGTTTTAATAATAATATTATTATTTTTAACAGTATTAAAATAATATTTATTATTATTAATAGTATTTTGAAATTTTGAAATATTATAATACAATATTATAATATTATTAATTTTTTTAAAATTAGGGTTTAAGATTTTTTATGGGAGAATCGTGGAGGGAAAGTGAGAAGATGGAGGTCACATGAGGAGGAGTTTAGCAGTGTGAGATGGGAAGGACACGACAACGGGGTGAAGGTGGCATGGAAGAACGTGGGAAGCAGCATGCAGGGAGTGGGTGTTGGAAAGCGTGCAGGTCGAAGGGACGGGGGACTGCGAAGAGGATGGAGTATGCTGGTGGATGGTGGAGGTGCAATGTAGCAGATGGTGGGTGTGAAGTGTGTGAGGAGTAGTGAGGGGGCGTTGAGGATGGTGTTGGGCATAGTTCAAATACGGTCGTGGGAGGAGGCGTTGGCTAGAGTGTGGTTCAACAAGCAGGCGATAGAGATGGCGGGAGTATGCAGGAGATGGCTAGGGATGGGCGTTGGAGCAATGAGGGATGGAGGAGATGGGATGCATGGAGGAGATGGGGATATGGAGCAGTAGATGGAGCGTTGAGTTGGGCGTGGGGAAAAATGGAGCAGGAAAAGGGCACACCAAGGTTGGTGGATTAAAGGAGAGGATAGAGTGTGAGAGAAGCAAATGAGTGGAGGGCGAGCACTAAGCATCCTGCTATGCAGCATTGAATGTTGTGGCCGCTGTTGTGCTCACCATTCGATCTCAAGCAGCATCAAATCTAATGGCGAGCACAGCAGCGACCACAGCATTCAATGCCGCATAGCAGGCTGCTTAGTGCTCACCAGAGTGGAGGGGGTAGCGATTGGATGGTGGAGGAGAGAGGGAGATGCAGTGTGGGACTGGCGTGGGATGGTGGAGGGAGGTGCGTAGGTAGTATGGTGGGGAGTGGGGATGCAAATTGGTGTGGAGCAGTGAGAGTGGACACAGGTAGTGGCATAGGTAGTATGGTGATGGTGATGTGGGAGGAGTGAGCAGTGAGCAGAGCGATGGGAGATGTAGGGGTGGGGATGCAACGTTAGGGCATATAAGATAAGCGTGAGATAGGGAGGTGGAGCGGCATGGGGATGAGAGCCGAGAGTGGAGAGTGGGAAGGATCTAATAGATGCGTGAAGGAAGGCTTGGGTATGTGAGTAATTGGAAGATATGTGGAGGTGGGAAGTGCAAGTCGGAGATGGACCAATTGAGTTGAGGGAGGGAGAAGAATGTAGTGAGGGGCATGACGATCATGGGGAAAAGAGGGGTGCGTAGATGTAGTGGAATGAGAAGGGAGGTAAGATGGAGGTGAAATGGAACCGAGAAGTGGATGAAGAAGAATGGAGTGCAACAAATGGAGTGAAGAGAGATGGAAGATGTGGAAAAGAGTGGAATCAGGAGCCGAATCCGAGCTCACCCGAGGAGCGAGACCGCTCTGATACCAATGTAACATGGTATCCGGTGTTGCAGAGAACTCGAATCCGAGTATTCTCAAATAACTTTGAATAAACCCACATTTTGAATATTTGATATTGATATATGATGATTTCGTACATTTACAACAAGACCATTTATAGGTCATTAGGCACCATTTCAATGGAACGGTTTATCCTTACAATTTAACTAATCTAACTTAATTAATCCTATTTATGGTTTTATGACAATATTTCTAATATTTAGATATATAACACTTCCCTCGTTAACAACCAAAACTTGAAATTTTTTCACTGGATACACAAAATAATGAAGCACTTTTCTAATCATTTATCAATCAAGTTATGGGTACTACCTAAATCAATAAGCACTATGACCTTGTGCTTTCTCATTGTATCTTATTGTTGGTTGTGGATCCTTATTATCTTCCTAAGTCGGAGGATTATTTCAGTTGTGTTTGGATCCCAGTACTTCACGGGGTGGTGTGGGGGGGATTCCCCCCCCCCCCCCCGCCACTATTATCATCAAGGGGGTCTATGAGGGGGCAGAGACACCTTTTGGATCCTCCCTTAGCGGGGGTTTGGGGGAAGCATCCCCAAAGAGAACTTTTTGGAAAATTTTCCTTGTAAAATGTTGCAATTTCGTAGTCCATCATTAGGTTACATATCTAACAATAGAGATTATGTTTGTGTATTTTTTACCTATAAGGAAACCCACTGTTAAAGAGGGCATTGTATTGCGGATGTGTATTATAAAAGATCATTGTGACCAAGTGAGAGAGTGAAGAGAAGATTGCAGCGGATATGTTGCAGGTTGCATCCCTTCATTTTGTTGGACATAATAAAAGAAAGGATTGATTGTTTCTTTGTGGATGTAACCCATATTGGGAGAACCATGTATATTGGTGTCTCTCTTGTATTGTTCTCTTATATGTTTTAATTTTGCATTTATTTTATTTTATTGCTCTGCGATCCTGTTTTCTAACAATTGGTATCAAAGCTAAAGGTCTAGTTGGCTGATAAAACTCGTAGGAAATAAAGGTTCTTGGTTTGAGTGGGAGCAATGGTGGAATAAAGAAAGTTTAGGGTTGAGAAACTTAATGGCCAAAAATACCATATATGGAAGATGCAAATGGAAGACTATCTGTATTATAAGGATCTTTTCCTAGCATTGGGTGAAAAAGCAAAGAATTCGACAACTATGAAGGATGAAGAATGGGAGGTTCTTGATAGAATGGAACTAGGAACGATATGGATGTGCTTGTAAATGTCGATGTATTTCAACATTTCAAAAGAAAAGGAAATGGATGATATGATGAAGGCATCGACTAAACTATATGAAAAACCCTCGTTCTCCAACACGATATTTCTAATGAAGCAATTATTTAATATGAAGATGCCATAAGGTGGGGTTGTTGCTGACCATTTAAATGAATTTACAGTTACCAATCAGTTAAGTTCTATAGGAGTGAAATTTGATGATGAGGTTAGGTATCTCCTAATCTTATGCTCATGGCCAGAAATTTGGAACCGCTTGATCACGGTTGTAAGTAACTCCGTCTCTGGTTCAAACAATTTGAGATTTGATGATGTTGTTGGTGTTATCCTTAGCGAGGAAATGCGACAAAAAAACATAGGTGAGACATCAGGTAATGTGATGATTGTGGAGAACAAGGGAAGTTGACTGTGGAGAACAGGGGAAGACAAAGTGAGAGAGGAAAGAGCCGAGGGAACTGTGGGAAGTATAGGAAGGGCATATCCAAATCCAGACTATGAAAGGTAGAGTGTTGGAATAGCGGGAAGAAAGGACATCTAAAGAAATATTGTAGATATCTAAAGAAACAAGGAGATGGACACCGGGAGAATAATCAGGAAGAAAATGTAGCAGGTGATGTGTTACAAGATGCTTTCACCATTTCATTAGATAATATTACTGATTCTTGGGTATTAGATTTAGGGGCTTCATTTCATGCCACACCCCATAGGAAATATTTTCAATATTATGTTCAAGGTGATTTTGGATATGTTTATTTGGGTGATGATGAACCATGTAAAATTGTTGGAAAGGGTATGATATAGTTAAATTTAAAGAATGAAAACTAATGGTTGCTGAAAGAGGTAAGGCACATTCTTGCTTTAAGGAGAAATATAATTTCAATAGGGAAGTTGGGAAGTGAAGGTTGTATATCTACATTTACAAAAAAAAGCATGGAAGGTCACTAAAAATTACTGGTGATAGTGAAAGGAGAGAAGGTAGGTGTTAGGATTTTAAATGACCATAAATAATAATTACGAAATAAATAATACGGAACAAGCAACTATTAAAGATAGACACATAGTTTACCCTGGAAAACCCCACTCGGGGAAAAACAAGCACTAATGAATATCTTCATTACATGGCCAAACCGGCCAACCGGGCCAATTGAGCTCACCTGCTCACCTCCAGGACACTTTACAATGGAGCCTCCTCAAGCCTTATAAAGGCTTATTTACATGCAATACCTTGGGTCAATACCATGGGCTATCAAATACCTTGGGCCCAAAACACATGTTAAGACCTAAACCATTTGACTCATTCCCGAGTCAAGGTTAACCCTAAAAATCCCCCCTTCAAACTTGACTTGGATTAAATCACCAACCCCCCTCAAATTTTAAACCAAGAAATCTCCACATGCCCCCCTATCACTTAAGTCTACATGACTTTACCGGTGAGTTACCAGGGGTACGCATGCCTAACTAGGTCTTACAGTCGTATGCCCATTTACATGCAAATTGCTCCATTGATTTATTTATTTTCATGTGTCTTCATGATGACTTCACCATCACCATCCATTGCTTCATCCTCTCGCTTTTCCATGCTCATCTTATTCCTCGTCTACTTGCTTTTTTTTCCATGCTCCTTTTGTACCTGCATCCAACCTTTTCATTGATGTCCATATAAAGAAGAATCCATCTATCAGATTACATGGGTCCTCATCCAATGTAACAACTGGTTCTATAGGAATTCTCTTCATATACATGGTTCATCAATTTCGGTCCCAAAACTGATATTAAACCATCTCACTTTCCTCCCGCAATCGAAGACTCAACCTCTCCAATCCACATCAAGATACGAGTACACCTGCCACCCTCGTACCTACCCAGTGATTCATTCCACACTTGATGCAACACCCCTTCTCTGTGCATAAGAGAGATACCTTTTGTTTTTGTGTGCTTCTAGCACCCGGGAAAATCCAAACATTACTATGGCTAAGTTTCACGAGGACCCAAAAAATATTTTTGGGTTGTCAAGTCCCACCGAACATGCACCCCGTAACATATTTTAATTAAAACTCAGGTACAAAAAATCCGGCCTCGAGGATCACCAACTAGATGCTCTGATACCAGTTGTTAGGATTTTAAATGACCATAAATAATAATTACAAGAGAAATAATATAAAACTAGCAACCATTAAATATAGACACATAGTTTACCATGGAAAACCCCATGTGGGGAAAAAACAACACTAACGAAGATCTTCATTACATGACCAAAACCGGCCATGTAATGTGGCCAAGTGAGCTCAGTCGCTCACCTCCAAGCCACTTTACAATGGAGCCTCCTGAAACCTTATACAGGCTTATTTACATGCAATACCTTGGGCCAATACCATGGGCCCAAAACACATGTTAAGACCTAAACCATTTGACTCATTCCTGAGTCAAGATTAAACCTAACGGGTAGGTACATTATATTATGTACTGGAAATGTTGACTCTTCTATCTCTTTAGCTTCTACATTAGTGGATACAACATTGTGGCATCATAGGCTCGTGCACATGAGTGAGAAGGAGATGCAAATTCTCCATTCAAGAAAGTTGTTTCCAGATTTGAAGCAGGTTGATTTGGATCTTTGTGAGAGTTGTGTTTATGGAAAACAAAAGAGAGTCATATTTCTTAGAGTCAGGAAGAAAAAGAAGATTGAAAAGTTAGAGCTCATGCATGCATATGTATGGGACCGACTCAGGTATCATCTTTTGGTGGCTCTCATTATTAAGTTATTTTTGTTGATGATGCAACTAGGAAAACTTGGGTTTATTGCATTCGACAAAAAATGATGTTTTTAATACTTTTAAGAAATTGGAAGCTTTGGTTGAGAATGAAATGGGAAAAAGGTTGAAGTGTCTCATATTAGATAATGGAGGTAAATACCGCGGCAAGGGGTTTGATAGTTATTGTTCATACCATGAGATTCATAGAGAGAAGATAGTTCCAGGAACACAACAAAAAAATGGTGTGTTAGAAAGGATGAATAAGACAATCATGGAGCGTGCAAGGAATATGAGATTGCATGAAAGGTTTCCCTTATAGTTTTGGGTAGATGTTGTAGATATTGTTGTTTACTTAATAAACATAGGGACTTTAAGCTCCTTGGATAGTGGCATTCCAGAGAAGGAATCAACATGTAAAAATGTAAACTACTCGTTTATGAAGACTTAAGGTTGTGAAGCATTTGTCCATATTGATAAAGAAAATAGAAAAAATCTTTGAGACAAAATCCAAGAAGTGTCCCTTTATTGGATATGGAGTTAATGATTTTGGTTATCATTTATGGTATTATGAAAATCACAAAATCATTAGGAGTAGAGATGTGGTATTCAATGAAAAGGTCATGTATAGAGATCAATTGCAAGGAAAGAAACTGGAAAATGAAAACACATAATATACGATGCTTGATGAAATCAAAGAAAATGAAATTCCAAAGGTGCCAGAAAATCAAAATGTACAACAACAGTGTAGTAAACCGTATCCAGTTAACACTAGAATTAACCAAAAGAACAAGTCACCCACCGAATATCCATATTGGATAAAAGATATTATTTGAATATATGAAAGATGATTTTAGAATACATATTGAGACCTTTAAATAGTCCTCCCGTGACTAAATGTGAAAGGTTGCAATCTTTCATTTAATGTTTACAATTAATTTATTTAATTATTAAGTATCATTTATTTAATTATTAAGTATTATGAATGTTTATTGATATATTTATATATTATTTTATGTTTGTAACATTGCTTTCCTCTTCAAAAATGCTTTGTCTTCAAAGCATGTTGATGAATACAATGTTATGCCTTTTCATTTTGTAAGTCTTGTCGCATCCTTTTATGCTCTGTCGTAGCTAATTATACGTGACAATATGAACTTGTAAGTGTTGAACATAACCTTCGAAATGTAGACGGATCGATCCATTCTAAGTTGATTCTTTGCGAAACATTGTGTCACCACGATGAAGTGTCATCATAAGACTTGATTGCATTGGTATTAGTAACTTTCATTAATTGATCTTGACTTTTAGTAAATCTACTTTGTGATTAGGATGTCGATAGGGAATTCTCGTAACATCACTTTCCTTGATCATGTTTGTAGCGTCATCTTGTCTTAACTTTTGTATGTTATTTTCTTCAATTGGGTCGATGTCTTGAATGGTGATCTGAACGGGATCTGTAAGTGTGTTTTTTTCCATAACTTGTACTTTTGCTTTTGACAAATTTGAAGTCTCATCTATATTAGATAATTTTTTCCCAAGTTTGTGATTCTCCTTTTCTAACTTTTGATTACAACTTTTCAAGTGAATATTTTCTTCATCTTTTGTTGATAAACTCTTATTGCATTTTTCTTGGAGATGTTATTCCTTTTTGTTGAATTTCTCTTGTACTTGTTGTTGCATCTTCTTTTCATTTTTTAATTTCTTGATCTATGCAATCAAATTTTGACTATGATTCTTGAGACAAGTAATTTCTTCCTCTCGCTCCCGTAAGTCTTTGTCAAATTTGTTTTTCTCGATTTTTAACTTCTTATTTTGTGTGAAGAGTTCCTGATTATCATTTTTTAAGCGAGTAATTTCTTTGTCTTTTTCTATATCTTGTCCTTGAAGATTCTGACTAGAACATTTTTCATTCCTTAATTCCTCAATATGTGTGGTTAATTCTTGATACGCTCTTTTAACTGATGATTTTCCTTCTCTATGAACATATTACTGATTTCTTGCTTAAAACTATTAGAGTGTAGCTGACGGTTGGTTGCTTTATAGTGTTCTAACTTGCCCAATACTGATTGTAATTGCATCTGCATTTTTGAATATGTAATCATCATAATTCATGATTTCAACTTCTTCTTCGACTTGTCTTATTTTCTTCGACAATGGGTAGACACAAAAGGTGTAATAACCTTAATATGGTCTCTCTCTCTCTCTCATAAAAATCTTCAATATGGTTCTACTTGAAAAAAAATTCTTTTAATGCTATTTTTATCTTCTTTTCCCCATAAGATGTTAGGAACCCGTGTGAACCCTTCTCTTTACTTTGTTAGTATATTGTTGTTGGTCGCATATGCTTTGTAAGTCGTCCCGTAGTATTTGTTGATCCATAGTTTGTATTAGCCCATGGTATTGACCCATAGTATTGGATGCATATGCTTTGTAAGTCGTCAGTAGTATTATATGTCCCGTGGTATTAACCCATAGTATTGGGCATAGACTTAGTATATAAGTGTGTGTTGAGGCCAATGAAGGTACTGTGAAGTTATTTGTATTGAGCTTGCTCAAAGGAGGTTTCCCCCTCGAAGTGGCATGTGATCAATAAAGAAATTTTGAGTTATGTTATTTATGCTATCTCGTGTATTTTCATTAATTAATTATTGCAGGTTCTTCACATTTGGTATCTGAGCACTTTCTTGGGCTCGTTGGGTGGAATTTCTGCCAAAAACAATTTTTGCATCTGTTGCAGGTTTGGATCTGGGAATAATCCCTATCCGCTTAACTATGGGAGGTACTTGGGCATAATCCCTAAAACTCATTGTGATGAGTACCACAGGAACCCCAAAGTAGCTGGCCCATTGAGAGGACCTGCTAGTAAAAACGGCACCGACCCCTACCTGATTGACTAGTTCCCACCCATGAGGTAAACCAAGAGCTATTGTTTGTGGCAAAGCGGTCATCAGTTTTACCTGAGTCGTGGAGTGAGGGGCACTGCCTCAATACGCAAGCTGTCAGACAACATTGGTGGCTGAGTGAAACTCCATAACTGTTAGGAAGCCGAGCATACTTGGGGTCCATATCTATTTTCAGTTGAACTATTGCAAATCACTTCCACGCAGTTGCAGATCCATTTGTTGTCGATCACTTCCGCGTCATTGCAGATACATCTGTTGTCGATCCATTCCTCGTCGTTTCAGATCCAGCCATTTCAAATCCATTCTGAAAGCCGTTTTAGATCCAACATTTTTGCTCCATTCCGAGCCGTTTTAGATCTAGCTGTTTCAAATCCATTCTGAAAGCCATTTCAGAAATCCATTTCAAATCCATTCTGAAAGCCGTTTCAGATCCATTTCAGAAAGTCGTTTCAGATATGTTTCGCCATATCTCCTTTGTTTTAAATCTATTTCCCTTGAAACTTCACTGACACCCCTGCAATCCCATTCTGCATATTTCATTCCTGAGGACCTTATCCCAAATTCCACTTCCCAAAGCCAGAAATCCCACATTTGTTTATTTTTAGGGTTTTCCATAACTTCTTCGATTTTCACCCAATCGCCTTCAAATTTTACCACAATGTTCATTTCATATGTCTGCTTCTTTGTCCATCTCTGCCCAATTTTCTCATTCTTTCACCCTGCTTCTGAAATCCCCATTTTTTGCTTCCCTGTCCATAAGAAAGTGTCTAAAACCTAGTCAAACCCAAATTACCCATCCGAGTTTTTCCCAAATCCAAATTTTCATTTACTAAAACAGTTTTTGTTTTTGTTTTTCTACCCATTAAAAAAAATAAAAAATAAACTCCTGGTTATGATTGTCACCCGTGCAGGAGCAAAAATCATCGAGGAAGAACTTACAGCCCTCAAAACCAAACTCCAAGATCTGGATGAAAAATTTCTCAGCCTCCATCTTTAGCATTCAGCCATGAAAAATGACCGACAACCAGAATCTTCTGCAGCCACTGAGTTCTCTTCTTCCAGCAATTTTCGTGGGCCGAAGCTTGAATTTCCTCGCTTCAATGGTATTGATCCAACTGGATGGATATACTGGGCAAACCAATATTTCAGCATGCATCATACTTTTGATGTCCACAAAGTTCCACTTGCATCCTTTCATTTGGAACAGGAAGCCCTTCAATGGTACTGTCGGTACATCATAGCTCATCACGAACCAAATTGGACAGATCTTTGCCAACTCCTTTTGCAATGATTTGGTCCTAGTGCTTTTGATGACTTCACAGGAGCACTCACTAAACTTCGCCAAATTGGCACTGTCAGAGAGTATCAGACAGAATTTGGGAAACTGGCCAGTCACATAGAAGGATTGTCTGATGAATTCTACAAGAGTTGTTTTATTAGTGGTCTCAAGGATGAAATTTGCTCAGAGGTTAAAATGTTCTATCCCAACACAATGATGGAAGTCCTAGGGTTGGCTAAGTTGGTAGAGGACAAGATTGCAACCCAACAACGATCCAAATCCACCCTTGT
Organism: Larix kaempferi; assembly: GCA_027924585.1. NCBI lineage: Eukaryota > Viridiplantae > Streptophyta > Pinopsida > Pinales > Pinaceae > Larix > Larix kaempferi. Next base: position 5,274,336 of record BSBM01000177.1, on the reverse strand, counting down.
TCCCTTCAGAAATATGGGTTCCCAACGACCTCCCATCATGCAAGCTCCTTGACCAACTCCTATCAAGCATTTTTCTGAAGTAGAGATGCAAGCACGCCGAGAAAAAGGGCTTTGTTATAATTGTGATGAGAAATTCACTCGAGGGCATAGATGTGTTGAGCAAAAGCTCTATCTCTTAGATGTGGATTCTCCGCATACGTCTGAACTTGGTGAAAATGCTCTAGATACAATAGATGATCAGGTCGACATTCAGCAACCGCATGTTGATCCCCCATCTCAGGATGCCCAACCAGAGATATCTCTCCATGCTTTATTCAGCGTCACCACCCCCCAAACAATGCGGGTCAGGGGTTACTTCAAGAAGCTCCCTCTTACCATACTCATTGATTCTAGTAGCACTCATAACTTCATTGACCCTCGAATCGCCAAAGAGGGTGATTGTTTTGTCCATCCTTGCTCCAACTTTGAAGTCATGGTTGCCAATGGAGGCACCTTACCTTGCAAGGGGAAGTGTCACAATGTGCGTATCTTTATGGAAGATTATAATTTGCGTTCTGACATGTTTGCCTTGTCCTTAGGCGGATGTGATGTGGTTTTGGGTGTTCAATGGTTACGCACACTTGGACCCATCTTATGGGATTTTGATGAACTTTGGATGCAATTTTCAGTTAATGGGAAACAACACAAATTTACAGGCTTACAACCAGGGTCTCTCTACATCATCAGTTCACATCACCTGGAAAAGATCCTTCAGAAGAATTCACATGGTGTCATCGCTCAGCTCCATTCCATTCAGATGCACCCATCAACGGTTTCCACTACTTCCTTGGATAGATATGCAGGTTTCTTTGTTGAACCAGTGGGCTTGCTGCCTTCAAGAGACCTTTCCGGTAAGAATTTAGCCACATCTACATCTCAGAAGGAAACAATGGCTATTTTGCATGTAGTACAGAAGTGGCAGCCATACCTATTAGGGAATTATTTCTGCATCAAGACTGATCTCCAAAGTCTGGAAAATTTCCTGCAACAATGGGTCTCCTCCCCAGCACACCTGAAATGGGTTATCCAACTCATGAGTTATGCCGATGTGATCACTTACAAGAAGGGTAAGGACAATCTGGTGGCAGATGCTCCTTCTCGCACAACTATTTCTCTGCTTGTTCCAAATTGGTTGCAATCTGTTCAACAAGGCTATCTCTTCTATGAACTCCATGCTTCTCCATCGGCAGGGCACTCTGGGTTCCTCGAAACGTATGACCGGGAACACTGTAACTTCTTTTGGCAGGGACTGAAAATGACAATTCAAAATATGGTGGTTGACTGTGATAATTGCCAGGTCAACAAGGGTGAAACGACACTCCTTTCGGGACTACTCGAACCCTTTCTCATCCCTACACAGATTTGGACAGCTATTTCTATGGATTTTCTTGAAGCGCTCCGGTGGTACAATACCACATTTAAAAAGACACCATATGAAGTAGTCTATGGACCGGCACCACCAGTTCTTCTTTCATAAAAATCTTCAATATGGTTCTTCTTGAAAAAATTTCTTTTAATGCTATTTTTATCTTCTTTTCCCCATAAGACTTCTTGTAGATTGAATGTAGATTGGATGGTTGGGATGAATGATTGCTACCTTCTCCACCCAAGTTCAAATCTTGCTTTCTCCTTGGTATCCTTAAGACTTCTTATGAACATCTAAATTTTATATTCTAACTTTATTATTATCTTTCACAAATGCTTCCAATAAAACACGTGTTGTTTGTTTTTAAGAAACCACCCTCAATACTTCTTATGCACTTCTAGAGTTCAAATATATTATTTTCACAAATGCTTCTAATACCAAGTGTTGTTTATTGTTGGAGAATAAACCAATAAACCTTGTATTGCTTTTACGAAACCATGTGTATCATGTATTGTTTTTAAGAAACCATGTTTGGTTTCTATATTTTCTTTTCTCTTTACTTCTTTGTTTTTACTGTCCTTTGTTTTTTCTATATATTTTTTTCCTTTTTACTTCTTTGGGCCAAGGGACTGATTTTTGAACAAGGTCCTAGATTTTACGGAAGCCCACGGCTCTGATACCAATGTAGTAAACCTTTATGGTTTACACTAGAATTAACCAAAAGAATACGTCATCCACCGAAGATCCATATTGGATAAAAGATATTATTTGAATATTTGAAAGATGATTTTAGAATACATAACGGGACTTTTAAATAGTTCTCTTGTGACTAAATGTGAAAGGGTGCAACCTTTCATTTAATGTTTACAATTAATTTATTTAATTATTGAGTATCATTTATTTAATTATTAAGTATTATGAATGTTTATTGATATATTTTATATTATTTTATGTTTGTAACAAACAACATCAATAGGTACCTCAAACTCCTGCAAGTGTTGTTAGAATATCTATTAGGTTAAGTAGACCTATTGAACAATACTCTCTATCATTGTATTATTTATTGTTGATTGATTTTGGTGACCAAAAAGTTATGAAGAAGCAATGCAGGTAGAAACTAGAAAGAAGTGGGAGCAAGGCATGAAAGAGGAGATGGAATCCTTGGTATGTAACTAGACTTGAGACTTGGTTCAATTGCATATAGGTAAAAGAGGATTGCTGAATAAATGAGTTTATAGGTTGAAGGAAGAAGACTGAGGCAAAAAATAGGTACAAGGATAGACTTGTGGTAAAGGGGTTTGCACAGAAGAAATGTATATATTTTAATGAAATATTTTCTCCTATTGTTAAAATGACTTCAAGTAGCACTATTCTAAGTCTAGTGGTGGTAGAAGATATGCATATTGAACAATTAGATGTAAAAACAATTTTTCTCCATGGGGATTTGGATGAAGAGATTTATTTGCAACAACCACATGGGTATGATGTCAAAGGGAAGGAGAATTTAGTGTGTAGGTTGAAGAAGAGTTTGTATGGCCTAAAGTAGACTCCAAGGTAATGGTATTTGAAATTTGACATGTTTTTGACATAACAAGGTTATAGTAGATGTCGTTCTAACCACTATGTTTATTTTAAGAGGCTAGATAATGAAAGCTATATTATATTGTTATTGTATGTAGATGACATGCTTGTTGCAAGTTTTAACATGTAGGATATAAATTTGCTAAAAAATAAATTAACTAATTCATTTCCAATGAAGGATTTGGGTGTTGCAAAACAAATCTTTGGTATGAGAATAACAAGAGGAAGGAAAAATTTCAGATTGACATTGTCTCAAGGTGAATACATACAGAAGGTGTTAGAGAGGTTTAAAATGTAGGATGCAAAACTAGATTGTACACCTTTGGCCAGCCATTTTAAACTAACTAAGGAGATGTGTTCCAAGACACAAGAGTAGATAGAATATATGTCCAAGGTCCTTTATTCACCAACAATTAGTAGCTTGATGTATGCAATGGTGTGCATAAGACCAGATATTGCACATGCAGTGGGAGTTGTGAGAAGGAAGACTCCATGTAAAGAGATTTTGTAGGCAGTAAAGTGGATTCTCAATTATTTGAGAGGTACTACTACTACTACTGCATTATGTTTTGGAGGTTCAAACATTATTATACAAGGATATGTTGATTCGAAAGTGGCAGGTGATAAATATAGCAGGAGGAGCATCACAGAGTATGTTATTATTGTAGGCGGAACAACAATAAGTTGGATTTCAAAAATGAAAAATCTTGTTGCACTTTAAACAATGAAAACATAATATGTTGTTGCTACAGAGGCTGGTAAAGAGATGATTTGGCTACAGAGGTTCATGGAGGAATTGGGTAAGAACCAGGAGAATAGCATGCTACACAATGATATCTAGAGTGTCATTCATCTTGCAAAGAACTCATCCTTCCATTCTAAAACTAAACCTATACATCTCAAGTACCATTTCATACGATCCATTTTAGACGATGGCCAGTTGAAGTTGGAATAGATACATTATAGCTAGAATCCCGTAGACATGTTGACAAATGTAGTAACCAGGGAGAAATTGAGTTCCTACTCAGTTTCAGTTGGCCTTCAAGCATGAAGGTGAAGATGAGAAACTTGCCAGGTCCAAGGTGGATCATAGTCCAGCAGGTGCAGTAGTTGTGGAGTTGTTGTGATCAATTTCCAAGTGGGAGCTTGTTGGTTGCGGATCCTAATAATATTCCTAAGTCAGAGGATTGTTTAGTTGTGTTTGGATCCTAGTACTTGATTTGGGGGGGGTGGATTTCCTCCCCCACTATTCTCGTCATGGGGGGTCTGCGGGGTGGGGGAGGCGACACCTTTTGGAGCCCCCTCCTGGCGAGGGTTCAGGGGTAGCACCCCCAAAGAGAGTTTTGGAAAATTTTCCTTGTAAAATGTGGTAATTTTATAGTCAATATGGACCGTTCATCATTAGGTTACAAATATGAAAGTAGATATTATGTTTGTGTATTTTTTCCCGAGAAGGTAACCCTCTTTTAAAGAGGGAATTGTATTGCAGTTGTGTATTATAAAATATCATTGTGAATGAGTGAGAGAGACTGTGAGAGAGTGAAGAGGAGGTTGCAAATGATGTGTTGTGGGTTGTATCCCTTCATTTTGTTGGGTGAAATAAAAGAAAGGACTTTTTGTTTCTCCATGGATGTAGCCCATATCGAGTGAACCACGTATATTGGTGTCTCTCTTGTATTGTTCTCTTATATGTTTGATTTCCACATTTATTTTATTTTATTGCTTTCTGATCATGTTTTCTAACATCTTGCAATCTTTTGAGTTTGGGGTGCTGATAGACTTGCCAATGCATGCAAATACATTTCATGCTTGTCTAGATCAATGTTGTAAAAAAATTCTACATGTTTTTCCTTCTCTAAAATTCCACAGGTTTGGCCAAATTCTGATGAACCTAGATAAAATATTATGGTAACATTCCCAAAACTTATTGAACTTGACCAGTTTAGGAGAGTGAACTTGTACAATATGCCACATGTCCAATCTAATACTGAAAATTTTGCTTAAAACATTGTGGCTTGTCTACCATCCAATGATACTAGTGCCACTCAATTTGGATATTGGAAGCTTCAAATATGATAGTTTTACTTAGAACACCTGTTTGAGACTAGTAAAAACCCCTAAATTCCATAGTATGAATTTGTAGAGAACCAAAATCTAAATTTTTACCATGTGTCCTTCTCTTTGTCTCCTCATTGCCTTGAAATATTCGCTTTTTGAAACTTCCTAGAAATTTTTTATAGTCAAAATGAAAAAAATGACTTGTTTTGAACAGTCAAACCAAGAATCGTATGGTTTGACCCAAAATGTTATGAACCAAATTTCCCAAATAACATAAAAGAGAAAGAAAAGTAGCTCCATGCCTTGAGAAGGATAGATGTTGATGTATATGTAACTTCGGAATGTATTTCATATATGTATATTGTACTCTTATAGAGATGGTATTATTCCCCTATATGGAAGTGTTTGTATTCCTATAGAGATGTTATTATTCATCTATACTGAAGTGTCGTCATTTGTATTGTAAGTGTCATAACTTATACTTGATGGGTTATTAGAACACCTTGTTGGGGTCGGCCCTGTATAAGTCATGTGGGTCGAAGGGTTATTAGACCACCCTATTGGGGGTCGGCCATGTGGGTCAAAGGGTTATTAGACCACCCTATTGGGTGTCGGCCCAGTCAACATTATGTTATGTGTTTAAGTTAAGGCCGACCTAGTAAAGGTTATTAGGCAAGTCAAGTCAAGTATAAATAGAGTGCGGGAGGCACCCTATTTCATCATTCTATTCTCTCTCACACTCTCGGGAGAGTGGCGCACTTATGGAGGAGGAGAAGCTGCTGCTACGACATGTCTATCTTTTATGCTTGGGTTGTATCATTGCTCTATCTATCTATGAGGAAGTTATTGGGGTTTTTCACCTTTATGGTTTTCCCCCAAGTAAACTATGTGTCTCTTGTGTGCTTGCATTATTGTGTCCATGATTGATATGCTGTACATGTTGTTATCTCAGTTAAGATCTTAGATCAGATTGAAGTAAATTCTGAAAAATTAACATGGTATCAGAGCTATCCTGAAAGAAGGCATGGTATGGCATGTATGACACTTGTTGCACTTGCGATGCTAGGGCTTGATATAGCAAAAACCAGCCATCGTAGCACTTTCGATATAAATAAATTTTGATGAGGTTTCGGGGTCTCAAAATCATACAGGGCGAAGCTAATATCCCCATGTACCTTGTGTCCAAAGGACAACCTCTAATTCGTTGTACTTTGTGATTTATGATCTGTACAATATAGGGTTTCTGCCTCTTTCAGATCTCAGTCATAAACAGGTGACCTTGGAAAAAAGGTCATAACTTGGGCAAGGAAGCTCCAAATGAAATTTCGTAAAAAGTGACAGGTAGTGCACGGACTGTACTTTATCAAGAACTTTTTCAGAGGCCGAAACTAAACCAGTGACACGTGGAACACCATACAAGTTCGCTCTCCTGTTTTATCCCATAAACATGTCACATTGCGACACTTGTCATAACTCTCTCTCAGAGAATCCATTTGAGGTCAGACCTGTGGAGTTGGAAAGATGACATGTCGGGCTATCACAGGAAAAATTTTCAGACCCTGTGGATTGAAAAGTTCGGAGTTACACCAGAAATAATCAGGTACATATTTCTGTCAAAACATAATTATTTTTAGCACCTTCATTCATGGCTTCCGGAATTTAGGGTTTCGGAAAAAGTTGAAATTTTTGTAATTGGAGACTATGGTTGAATGCTACTCATCAAAATAAAAATTTAGAGACCAAGATCAGAATTTTTGGTTGGGCAGAAGGCCAGGCTTGATCAGACCCTAGTTCGGGACTTTGATCGGAAAAGTGGAAAATTAGGGCTTCTGCAAAAATGAGAATTTTTGAAATCTGTGACCACGGCTAGAAGCTCCTCGGAAAACTAGAAGCTTAGAGCTTTGGATCGAACCTTTTGATTGGGTAGAAGGGTGGGCTTTATCAAACCCTAGTTCGGGGTCATGTCTAATGAATCCGGAAGTTTCAAAGGCAAATTTGAGGGGTGAAACTTTGCAGTTTTCAAATTCTGAGTATACCAGCTTGATCAGCTCATCAAGGTGCATATTTCTATCATTTCGGAAGTTTGAAAGTCAAAGTTTGAATTTTTAGGGTTTCTCTAACAAACCCTAATCCAGCTCCAGATCCAGTTCTTGGAAATCAAGTGGATTGGGTTAATCCTAGAAGAGAATGGATTGGTCACCTTCATAAGTGAAGAAGTTCTTGTTTCAGAGGGAGATGAGGCTAAGGCCTTACATAAGAAAATTACAAGCAATCTCGACAGGTATGACTTAACCAGGTATGTTTCAAGATTTGTTCATGATTAAGTTTATGGTATGTTTGTCTTCATGTTATTACGATTAGTACAATCTTGATTAAATTTAGACTTGTCGTATCACCTTAATAAAATTATGAATGCATAATAGAAGATATTCATTGATTAGGGTGTTGACACTTATGATTGTACTAATGCATTATGGTGTTGTATGAGGTTTATGTTGTCCGCTAACATGAAAGGTACACCAAGAAAGACAAATCATGTTCTAGTTCAATAACATATGATCATGATGACATGAAGACAAAGATTCATCCATTGTCATGGATCACTTAGAAGATCTACTTACGAGGTATGTATAACTTGGTTCTATAATAATTAACCTATGAGATATTCAGGTTACTAGCACAAGTCATTGAAGAGAACAAGAAGACATCATGTGGGTATGTTAGACATAACTAGCTAACATACCAATCCAGGTATGTTTTTCCTATATCAAGTTAGAATCCTACCTTGTGTTAGGATCCCTTATATAAGTATACTTGGTATGATTGGTTATGTTTATTCATAAAGTTAGAAATGTAAGTAATCAAGGGTTTATGCATTTTATGTCTCTTATCTTGATTGATGATTTAACTAACCTATGATCAAATAAGAATATGCATGAATAAAAAAAGACTTACTTGAAACCTTGAATACTAATGTTTATTATCTGTGTTTGAAATGATCGTGACTATACATGTTTAAGGTTATTGTGTTTTGATAGTATTAAGATTATACTAATGAATGTGTGATTATGTATGAGACCTCGAGGATAACACAATGATGATACTAATAAGCATGCATAGTGATGGATATATGTTCAAGGACAGGTAATCCAGGAAGCAAATATCAAGAGGGAGCACACTCCAGTTGTTCCTGCAAGGAAGCAAAAATCAAGAGGGAGCACACTCCAGTTGTTCCTACAAGGAAGCAAAGATCAAGAAGGAGCACACTTCAGTAGTTTATGCAAGGATGCAGATTTTCAGAGGGAGTTTACCACTTCTCACAATCCACATCAGAATGGAGTTGCAGAAAAGAAGCAAAGACTGAGAGGGAGTCAACCCAACAAACAAACAAAGATAAGTATTTGAATTATCATTCCTTGCATATTTTATTGTTTAAATAATACTGTTCAATAATGTATATACTCATGTTCCTAGAATTAGGTTGTGTATTATGCATATTAGAATAGTTGCATTGATGAACATTATACTACTAATATATATGGGTAAGTGGCCTATGACACTGTACAACATTCCATTGCTACTTATCTAGAATGAAACCTCTTTGATGACATGTTGGAAGTTGTGCACACTCTTAACAATGTTCTGGTAGAGATTGGAAGGCATCTAGAAAGTTACGGGATATGGATAAATGTTGTATTAAAGCATTGGCTAAGATAATTGCATGATTGTATGACATATTTATTTATGTGTAAGAATTTGTTCTGAAAACTATGAGATGTTTTCTAATCATGCAATTTAACTTATTGTGTAGGAAAGATTGTATACCATCACCTACAAAAGAAGGACTACAACATTTGTTCAGCAACAAAGTTATCTATTGAAAACATTGAAGATATTGAAGTTCCCAAGATCTGGGAAGAATGCCATGATCGAGGAGTACCAGTCGATCATGAAGATGTTTGGGATGCAGTCCCAAGACCTAAAGGGGAGTCTGTAGTGACTTCCAAGAGGATCTACAAGATCAATCATGCTGCAGGTGGTAGCATAGAGACTTTTGCTCCTGTAGCCAGATACACTTCCATTAGATCAGTACTTGCTCTGGCTGCAGTGATGAAAGGGAAGATACACCAGATGGATTTCAAGGCAGCTTTCTTGAATGGTGTAGTTGAAGAAGAAGTGTATGTGGAGTAGCCACTTGGTTCTGAGACACATGACAGGGAGTCATACATGTGTAGAACTTAGGATAGACAGCTTTCTATCCAGTTTGGGCTTTACCAAGAGTAAAGCGGATTCCAACCTTTACTACAAGGTTGAGGAAGACAATCCAGTGATACTACTTTTGTATATGGATGACATGTTTATTACAGGTGAAGATAGATTGATTGCCGACACGTAGCGGAAGCTTGCTTCCGAGTTCGAGATGAAGAACTTGTGGATGATGCACTATTTTCTAGGTATGGAGGTGTGGCAGAGTGCAGATGGAATCTTCCTTGGACAAGGGAAGTATGCAGTAGAGATCCTGAAGAGGTTCGGGATGATGGACTGCAAGGCCATGGCCATACCTATGGCATCAAACCTGAAGCTTCTGTGTGATGCTTCATCTGAGCCGGTTGATATCACTATATATCGTCAGATGATTAGGTCCTTGATGTACCTGACGAACACGAGACCAGATATTTTCTTTGCAGTGAACACATTGAGCCAGTTCCTGATGGATCTGAGGAGTGTTCACTTGGTTGCTGTAAAGAATATTCTGAGGTACCTGAAGGGTATAGTTGATTATGGACTCAAGTATGATGCGAATCAAAAGTTTAACCTGCAGGGTTATGTTGATTCGAATTGGGCAAGCAGTGCTGTAGATAGGAAGAGCACATCTAGGTGCTGCTTCAGTATGGGATCAAGTGTGATCTCTTGGATTAGCAGGAAGCAGTCTTGCATAGCACTGAGTACAGCTGAGGCTGAGTATGTTGCAGCATGTTCGGCTAATTATGAGGCAGTGTGGCTCCGGAAGCGACTGTCTGAGTTATTTGATCTCCCGCTGAAGGCTACTGGTATCTTTTGTGACAACCAGAGTTGTGTGAAGCTGTCTGAGAACCCAGTGTTCCACGACAGGTCAAAACACATTGAGATCAAATATCACTATATCAGGGATATGGTGCAGAGAGGAGCAGTGAAGCTCATGTACGTTGCGACGGATGAGCAGATTGCAGATGTGCTGACGAAGCCACTAGCCAGAGTGAAGTTCGAGTACTTCAGAGAGAGGCTTGGTGTTCTTCATATCAACGACACTTCGAGGAAGAAGTGATGGACACATTTGCTGAAGCCATTCCAAGCATGGTGGAAGGAGGACCCTTTACATGGCTATGGATGTAAGCGCTGGATGATGAGCATTAGGAGGATGTTCTAGTTTTTGCTCTATATGATCAGTTGGATCATTTATATGTATGTATGTGCGCATCATGTTGATGTTGGATGTGATCAGGTAGATCATGTATTTGTATATGTATCAGGTGGATACTTGTATGATCAGTGTGATCATGTACTTATGTATGTATCAGGTGGATACTTGTATGATCAATATGATCATGTACTTATGTATATCAGATGGATGCATTGTATGATTAGGTGGATCATGTATGATATGTATCAGGTAGATACTGTGTATGCATCATATGGATATATTGTTTGATCAGGGTGATCACAGATGACGAGCTTCAAGATGTTGCTCCAGATGATATGCATCAGGTTGATGCTATGATGATCAGGATGATCATAGATGATGAGCTTAAGGATGTCGCTCTAGATGATACGCATCAGGTTGATGCTATGATGATGATCAGGTTGATCATGTGATGATGTACATTAGGACGATGTATGGTGAGTATCAGTTTGATACTTTGTAGCCATGGACAGGTTGTGCAGGTAGCATAGAAAAGATCCCGGGAGATCCTATAGTCTGCGCTAGGATGCTCTTTTGAGGTTTTGATACAGGTAGCATAGAAAAGATCTTTTAAAAACTGGACAGGTAGAGCAGTGTGCTCGTAACATCCTGGGTTGCTCTATCGAGATCCTATAGTCTACGCTAGGATGCTCTGAGTAGGTTTTGCTACAGTTTCGCATAGAAAAGATCCTTTAAAAACCGGATAGGTAGAGCAGTGTGCTCGTAACATCCTCGGTTGCTCTATCGAGATCCTATAGTTTGCACTAGGATGCTCTGAGTAGGTTTTGCGAAAGTTCACATAGAAAAGATCCTTTAAAATCTGGACAGGTAGAGCAGTGTGCTCGTAACATCCTGGGATGCTCTATCGAGATCCAGACAAGTAGAGCTGTGTGCTCGTAACATCCTGGGATGCTCTGAGTAGGTTTTGTGAAGGTCAACATGTAAAAGAACCTATAGTCTACGCTAGGTTTTGTTGACCCACGTAATCAGTCCTGGGATCCACAATATGGCCATTGATGATGAAGACCTGTAGGTGGTGGGCCTACATCCAGTATGAAAAAGGGCTGGCTCTGTAGAACTTCCTATGACGAGTAGATTCAGAGATTGATTGAGATAGCAGCAGCAGTGACGATGACGATTATCCAGTGACGATGATCCAGAGAAGACGACTTGTGCTAGAAGACCTGTGTCGAGAAATACCTTCCTAGTTAAGAGGGAGTGTTGATGTTTATGTAACTTCGGAATGTATTTCATATATGTATATTGTAATCCTATAGAGATGGTATTATTCCTCTATACGAAAGTGTTTGTATTCCTATAGAGATGTTATTATTCCTCTATACAGAAGTGTTGTCATTTATATTGTAAGTGTCGTAACTTATACTTGATGGGTTATTAGACCACCTTGTTGGGGTCAGCCCTGTATAAGTCACGTGGGTCGAAGGGTTATTAGACCACCTTATTGGGGGTCGGCCATGTGGGTCAAAGGGTTATTAGACCACCCTATTGGGTGTCGGCCCAGTCAGCATTATGTCATGTGGTTAAGTTAAGGTCGACCTAGTAAAGGTTATTAGGCAAGTCAAGTCAAGTATAAATAGAGTGCGGGAGGCACTCTATTTCATCATTATATTCTCTCTCACACTCTCGGGAGAGTGGCGCACTTGTGGAGGAGGAGAAGTTGCTGCTTGGAGATGTCTATCTCTTATGCTTGGGTTGTATCATTGCTCTATCTATCTCTGAGGAAGTTATTGGGGTTTTTCACCTTTATGGTTTTCCCCAAGTAAACTCTGTGTCTCTTGTGTGCTTGCATTATTGTGTCCATGATTGATATGTTGTAGATATGCTGTACATGTTGTTCTCTTAGTTAAGATCCTAGATCAGATTGAAGTAAATTCTGAAAAATTAACAATAGAGTGTCAATGAATAATAAGCCTCTTCAAGGGGGAAACATCATTTAACAATATATCTAATGCACAAGACAAGATGAGATGCCTATAAAAATGAATCACGCTTATTAAAAATAGGAGATGAAATGATCATGTAACCTACCACTAAGCCAACCTAATCATAACTAAAATACTAATAATGAATGGGGGTTAGGGCCTTAACAAAAGGCATGTTAAGAATTTGTTAGTAATATTTCCATCTTAGCCACTCTTCAGAGCAATATTTGGTCAATGAACGTATCATATTTCATAGGCTACAACACCCATATTCAACGAGGGGGGAAGGTATTTGTGCTTTATCAAAATTCAAATACAATGATTTTGCAAATTGTATTTGGAACAGATTTAGTCTATATCCTCAATCTCCATATTTGAATCAGTAACCATTTTCCAAAATGGACCCACTTGATATTCATATTCTTACACTTCACTACAAGCCAACTTGTTACTACATGTAACAATGAAAGGTACCCTACCAAGAGTGTGATGAGGGGCTTGACATCAAATAATACTTGAGGATACAACCTCTATTGAGCCTTCAATTTGTTTGATCATATGAGAAAAAATATAATATAGTAATTCTTTATGTCCCTCTTGAATGTACCTATTATTAAGACCTTGGTATCCCATTTAATGTATGCCCAATGGGAGGAAAAATATAAAACACTAAAAAGGTGATCTTAGGGATACCATAGAAGCCCATCAAGTCATTATCTAATTGCATTTGATGGGACAAGATTAAAACTTCCTTAACCCTATTTTGATTTTCATGTGAGTAACCATACTTATTGTACTCAAAGGGGGTCACCAAATTGAGTCCTGTCTCCACCAATTTCTCTTCTCACTCATCATCCAAAGATGTTAATTTCAACATTCCTTCTAGTCCTGTGACCTCAAATGAAAAATGTTGTAATCATTGTTTTGGAATATGAGGGTAAAATTGATTTTCAAGAAACCCATTCTTACTGTCCTACATGACATAATATTCATTTTGAGAAGGTTGAAAAATGCCATTATTTTATGTTTGAAGATTTCTCTCTTAATAATTTTTCTAATATGCAAGTCCTTTACCTCTTTCAAATATCTCAAAATGGATTTCTTTTGTCCACTATTATACAACAATCTATATCTTGAGCTCGTCATTTGTTGTATATCTACACTTAACATGAAGTTTGATGTAATTTTTTTTCCATTATAATCTACTTGGCAACCTTGATGTTCCTTAGTTCTCAAGTATCATTAACTTGGATTTTCTCATCCATAGAGCCTCTTACAATTTTTGTCCACCTAATAATATATCAAAAGCTATAAAGTCTCAATGTTTACCTTCATTGTTTTCAATCAGCGGAGACCTAATGCCTCCTCTAAGTTGTTTAATCTAATTTAGTGATAGATAGTTTTCATTAAGTCACTAGATGGATAAGTAGATCCATTTTTTGGTACCCTTCATCTATTTCAATGGCTAGGGTTTTCATCCCTCATTGTAGGTATTACAACTTGTAATAGTGATCACAACCTTAATATCTCAACAACAACATCTTGGTTCTATGAGAGTAAAGTTGCTTTTTGACTATTAAGTTCTTCCCACAACAATACCTTCATGCATGCTTTTGTTCGACAAACATACTTATTTGGTTTACTAATTCATTGGTAAATGTTGGATCAAAACCTAGTAACTGATGAAAATTATATCTCATGTGAAATACTCGTCCACCATAACAATAAATCTTGACAATTACTATTTCCTTTTACTAAGAAACATTAATTCTTAAAATTATTTCCATGAAAATATGAATGATAGAACACCATAAATAATTTCTACTACAACAAAAACAAAATAATATTAGAATGCTTCACTATACGATTTATCGATGCAAATATTAGAATAACATTTCCTTGAAAGGTAATCAACAAAATCCACAAACCAATTTTCCGAACTTGGAAAAAAAAAAATACTCCCAAACCTAGAATTTTAGATCTAAAACATTTATTTGCACAACAAAATATTGTGTTGGGACATAAAAGCTTTCATACTACTCGTAAGAGACGAGTTTAGTAGTTGAAGACCCGCAATCCCATATGAGTTACTTGAAGGAAGAAAGCGTAATTATATATTTATAAAAAGCCTAATTTCATCCATAGATATTTCTAGCTATCTAAGAGATGACGGCCTCGTACTTTTCCATGGCAAGCTCTTCACAACGGTATGTCACCCTAATTGTGCGTAAAGCCACAACTTGAAAGCACTTGCGTGATGAAGCTAAAGACCTCCAGCAAACTCTCAGAACACTAAGAAATATTGATTTGTCGGAGTGAGTTTCATAGATGACCTAATTCTGTGCAAAGGTTTTGATAAATGTACAGGGTCATTGGTATCTACTCTGGAAAACATCGCATTTTCTAGGGCATTTAACTTGCAGGTATAATGTTTCATAAAAATCGAGCAAACGACCTAGAATAAGTATCTATAATGCAGAATCTTTAGATCTTCTCATTACCACTTGCATGATTTTTTATGGTAGATTCAGGGTGTTTGAGAAAGCCTTCTTACGAATGAAACGTCTTTCTTGCACTTAGAAGGTTGCATCCGAGCTATCACTCGGGTCTGAAACTTAGTCCCACTTCCAACTCATGGCACAGGCTAGAATTAATGGTGGTAGGCAATAATCCAAAGAGTGACTGAATTCTTAGAGGTTGAGGCAAGATGGTAGCACAAGGTTGTTGAGTAAAAGAAAGCAAAATTAGGAAGCAACTCAGTACTAACAAGCGTGATTTGGAGGTGGATCCATTTAATTCAATTAAGTACACTGGGAACCTTGAGTACCAATTTCGTTGTGGGAGCTTCCCTATCGACTTAGGGACGCCCAGACCATAGCCAAAATTAATTGGGCTAGGGATGGTGAGGCATTTACTAACCAGTAATTGCATTTTACAGACGATTTAGCCCTGACCATAGCTCTCACAAGAACTAATAAAGGCAACATTCTAGTGGCCTAATCCTTTTGCTAATGTAGTTAATGTCGTCAGAAACGAGAAGACAGAAGTGATTTTTATTGGATAAGAGGATTATCTAAATTGGTGCCGTGTGGATGGAAACCTATCCAGCCAAGGCGGATTATCCGATCTCTGGGTATGCCCTTTTTAGTTAACTTCCCGCTAAGCAATAAAGATTAGTCTGAACATCTTTCAAGGCAAGTTGCAGGCATAATTTCGCTGGGATTTCCCCTTGACTAGGAAGCTTCCTATGAAAGAAAGAACTTTAGCATCTAGAAAGAAATGTCTTCTACTCTTACATATATCCCTAGACTGCAGCTATTAAAAATGGCCCTGTTTCTGTGGAGGTCCCTTTGGAGGAAGGAAGAGGTGGAAAAGGGTTCTCTCTAGTGGCATAGGATGTTTGCACTCTTCCTAGGGATAAAAGAGGGGTTACACTAACTGATATTTTCTCTTAGGGCATGTTCTTTCTTTCAAGTGGATTGGAAGGGCCACTACTAGGGAATCCCCCTGGCAGGTCCTTGTTAGACATCGATTACAAACAGGTTTCCACATCGGGCATATCAAAGGGCCCTTGGTATTTGGGACATGGGAGGATCCTCATAATTCAATCTCAGGTTTGTTATTCTCAAAATGAATTGGTAAGATTAGGAGGAAGTCTTCCACGAGCTAAATAGGAGTGTGAGGGACCTAGAAATGGGTGGGATCTTGCAACTGGATCAATCTAGACCTTTCCAGCACCAATAGGGAAGATTGGGTCTACTCCCAAGCTGTGTAGATAAGAGGCTTTCTAAGAGAGATTTCATACATGGGATAATCTACAAGATAGTCAAACCGACTCATGGTTAGAATGAAGAGGAATCAAATGAGCTCATTGTCTTCCAGTTAAGGACACCTAATTTCTTGGATTTATGTAGAACAGTTCCAAAGTAGATTCTTGTCACGATGAAACTTAATATTCCAGGCTGTATTTAAAAGGATCGGCATTGGATTTATGGAAAACCCTTCTCATATTATGATACCAAGAAGCTATATAACAAGATTAGATCAAAACTCCAAATAACACAGGCTTGCAAGAAGCAGTGGGTCTCAAGATACTAAGGATAAATAGGTTAAAAGATGTCATTACATTTGGAACACTATAGTTGACTTGAAGTTCCGTATTCTTGGGATGTATGGCTATTACCCATTGCCTGGTAGTTAAAACCTGACTCCATTATCTGGATTGACCAATGGCCTAATTGCTGTTTCCTAGAGAGGGGAACAGTGAAGAATTTCTTTGGTGTTGCATGGTGTGACCCAATCCCTCTGGGAATGTATTTCAGCAGAATTTTGTAATGCCCTTTGTTGGCCCATTTCAGTGAAACAGAACAGTTTCAGGGGACATTTTGATGATCAAATAACATGGCAGAGAACTTTGGGGCACCATTTGGTTTGTAACTTTGTACATCTCTTGTATTTATGGATAAGGAAATGAAGGGCTGCATTGAAAAGAGAATTCACTAACAGCTGGAGAAATCTTGCCCTTCAAAGTCGAGTTAGCTGCTCAAAGCATAGCTAGGCTAGGTATTTTTAGGAAAGATGTTGATTTTCTGGAGGTTAGGGCTAAGGCTGGCATGCTGCCTCTTCTTTGCCTAAGCAACTCTTTAGCCTCCTGATGTAACACTTTGATGTGATCTTCTTGTATATCCAGTGTCATAGAAGATGCATTTTCTTTGAAAAATATTCCATCTCAATTTTTTCCATTATACATGAAAATCACAAGAACATTGCAATAAATTATGACATAGGAGATAAGCCCAAGCATTTGGTAATCACAACATAAAAGAATAGGCAACATGCAGTCAAACAGCACCTGGAAAAACAAAATATTCAAATGGTTAATAACTGTCCAGAAAAAGAACATAGTTAGACAAGCATCACAGGAAAGGAACTTATAATCCATGCATATTGATTTGAATGCTCTCCAAATCTCTCAACCACAGATCACGATTGCATAGTGCTAGAATAGTTTAATGTCTCAAAAGGAAATGTTATAGTACAACATCCCAAACAAATCTTTTGGATGCCTTGATCTTCATGAATTTGTCACACAACTGATTTAAACAGTTCCAAGCGGCCATATCATTTGTAGTGTTATCCTTTTAAGAAATGAGGAGCTAACAGCTTTGTCATTTCAAAGTCAACAAAATTCTCACAGGACAAAAGCTTTTGAAGTTTAGCATCACAAATTATCTTTCCTTTATCTAGTGGGTCCTGCAAAAAACCCATCATAGACTTAGATTGTTGGAACAAAACACATTTTTAAGCATCCGAATCATCAATTGAAGAATAAAGCCAACTTTATATGCATAATGTTATTAAAGTGTGAATTACTTATTCCTTGGAAAAACATTTTCTTTTGTATTGATATTTAAAATGTGATTACAATTGACGAACCAAAACTCAAGCATATTTTCTGGGAACGCTGGCTCGCCAAGCAGTGTTGGGGATTTTTCAAGGATCAGCATACACCATTGTTTCAGAGCAGGATACATTGGTGCACTGCCTTTTTTCGGGATGGTTGTTTTGTTGTGAGAGATTCCTTCGCTGGTCTTTGGCATTGTCTATAGATCTCAGTGCCTTTTTTGCTTTGGAACTTCAGTTGTAAATTTGTCTTTGATCAAGAGATAAGTTCTTTGTCTTCCTTTGTTTCTTTGTAGAAAGATGAGATACGTCACTAACTGTTGGCAAGGGGTTCATTGTTTATCAAAGATTCCAAATCTTTGAATCCCGCTGAATATTCTGATTTAATTGCTGCTTTATTTATTCTCAGGAAGAGGCGATGACTCTCATTTTATACCCTTCCACTTTTTGCATCTTTGATTGTAAATATGTTTATGTGAATATTAAAAGTATTTTTCAAAAAAAGAAATTTGTGATTACAACTTGACCGAGAATACTTGTCTCATTCAGGTACAATGAGATAAAATCCTTACGTTACTTTTAGCTAATGCACTAAGTTTCTTATCCTTTTAAATTCAAATTTCAGAGTGTTGAACTTGAACCTAGTCAGAGCTGCCTTGTACACTCAACCGCCCTCTCTCTGGATCATGTTGTACTCAACAGACCCATTGACTGACTATGGTCAATGTGTACAAAAATCTTCTCTCTGAATATTCTTTTTTGACTTGGCTTATAATACTAGCAGTTTCTTTTCAACATCTGCATGTGAGGAAAATTGTGTAATCTTCATGTGGCTGCAACGATCTCATATTGTGTCATTAATGCACTTTATGTGGCCACAACGATCTCATATTGTGTCATTAATGCATTTTGTTGGGCATTAATAATAATTATAGCTAAGGCCATCATTATTGTAATACTAACCTATGATTAAGGATGACAGTCAATTTTGATATGTAGGCTCAATAACCCTCTTGAGAAGTGTGCCCTAATTATGTTGGCGCATAAGCCCTCTTGGGAGGATGCCCTACTTGAATTGTGCATAAATACACAACTCAAACCTCATATATAATAGCATCTTGTGTGATCATCCAATCTTGTAATCATTATTTAGCTTATGGGCATCATTCTTTTATACTAGTGATTAAGCCTACAGAAACTATAACTTTGGCATTCTCTTATTCTATGGCTGTTTTCTTCTCTCTAGTGCATCGTTTGGACATCTCTATCTCACTGTATAGTGCTATTTTCTCCTTTACTTTTGCAGTTTTTTGGGTTGGCTGTTTGGTTCCATTCAAACCCTTCGTTCTCTTGTGATCTCAACATGGTATCAGAACAGGGGTGAATTTTTCTCTTCCTATTTCACTGCTGATTAAGGTTTTCATCTTGGTTTATTTCATGCTTGTCTACTTTGTGATCAGAGTTTGGCATACAGAAGAGTATCTAAATCAAGGAGTTTTAGAGTTGTTTTTTATGGTGCTATTGTTGGCTGGAAATAGGTGCTTTGCTGGAAGTTGTTTGGTTGTTTTGTGCACATTTTTTGGAGATTTTGTCCATGAATTGATGCACACAGCATTTGGGCTTCTTTGCTGATTTTTATTTCAGGAATTTTCAGCAGTAGATCTAAGGCTATTGACTGGTGGCATCACTGTTATTTGTGACTGGAACCAGGGTTTCAGATCACCCATTTGTTGATCTATTTTGAGATATTTTTCAGCATAGGTATTTTGTGATTTTTGTATAGTGGCATTGCCTTACTTCTCTACAAGTGATCCAGAGACTATTATCTAAAGGCGTTTCCCTAAGGGCAGTGAATCTAGAGTTTCTTGATCATTTCTTAGGATTTCGACCCTTCTTCATGGCTCATTTCAGCTATATGATTTGAAAACTAATAGCTAGTGGCATCATATCTTATGATGCGGAACTAGAGTTTTATTGGATCATCATTTTGCAGTAATATTTTTCTAGGGTTGTGTTTTTTGCAAAGACTTGTGCTGCCCTACATAGAGAAATGATACATTGTAGATTTCTTGGAAGAGATGGTACTATATCCTTCGTTGGTCTTTATAGGGGAATCCTAGAAAACGTTTCTAAGTCTTCTTCTTTGCTGAACATACTGACCTCAAAATGGCTCTTTTCCCTATTCAACAATGCTACTTATATTTGGGCAGATCTGATATATAACTCTATGTAGTATTTGTCATACAGAGAGAGTTGTGTCTTCCAAGTTCCAAGTCTTGCTTGAATTCTCTTCAAGGGATTGAAGAGCTTGCAAGAATTACAGTTTGTGACAGGGATCTTCTCAATGATACTATTGATAAAGTTTACAATGCACGTCTAGCCGTGTACTATGCATATGGTTTTAATTTACTGTGCCAAACCCTTGACTGAGGTATGACTTCTTCAATTTTGCATTTCAGGTTTTTTGGATCAAATACATGGTTCCATATTCTGGTGTATTGTCTATATGATCCTTCTAGTACATATGCTATATTTGATGAAGTTTCTATTCAAAATATGCTAGGATCGTTTCCATGGCCTCTTTCTGAGGATTCTTCTACAGATGATTCTCAACCTATTAGAGTGGATCTTTCTTTATTGCAGTTTGATGTCCTTCCTCTTATTGATGTACCTTCTATGAAGGCTTCTACATTGTTGCTGGACTTGATGGATTCTCCTTATGATGTACTGATAGTGATACATTTTGCCTATTGGGCCTTACTTGTTCTAGGATGTGATGATCTCATTATTGACACCACCACATTTGGAGACATTATTGATTTTCCAAGAGTTGGTTTTCTAATGGATGCTTCATTTTATTGTGGTATGAGGCCCACCTCTCAGTTATTGGAGGTGGTTCCTGTCACATTTCAGACCTATGATAGTATGACCACTTGTTCTCATGAGGGAGCTAAGTACTTTTTCACCTGTTTTGATGTAATGTCTATTCACAGGTCTGCAAGATTTGTCCAATCATTTTTTATAGATGATTCTACAGACGATTCTCATCATATCTCAGTGGATCTCTTCCTTCCACACTATGGTGGTGATGCATTTTGGATGTACTACACTTGGCAATTTCATGATCAGATACAAGTTGTGCCACCCTTTGTACCTTCAGTCGACCAGCATGCTTCAATGGATCCTCCTGTACCTCTACAAGAGGCCACCTTCAACAGATTGTGGAACTGTGTTGGTGTTGGACATATGGCATTCGGGGGCGGGGGGGTTTCTATATTTCAGAATATGGTCCATGTTCAGCATCAAGGGGGGAAGTTGTGATGTAATTCCTTCTCTCTGAAGCCTCCTATTCAGATTGTGCGGTGGTGTTGTGAATAGGGCCAACACTATTTTGAGCTGGGTATCTGTTATCACACAATCTGCTCCAATGCATATTTATTAATTTCCGGTGAATGATGTTAAGGAGTTTCTCAAAGTGTGTTGATGGCCAGATTTCACTGGTTTCAGTGTTAGCATTTCTAGTAAGGAGGCTGCTCTTGACTGTTGTGATGGAGTTGATCTAATTGTATGGTCTATAGGAGCAGTAAATACAATAGTTAGAAGACAGTAACAGGCCTCTAACAGAAAATTTGAAAGAAGATTCATCTGGAGGCATGGCAGGACTGAGTGACCTAGTTTGCTGCAGCAGTTATATTTTTAGTGCAGCTGGTTGTTTTGCATGGCTGTCACAAAAGAAGGCTGTATCTTTTAGATCTACTCTTATGAAGTGCGCCAATGAGTAGTTTACAGGTGGTGGAATGCAAGTAGGGAGGTGCATGTGACAGCATACTTCTAGTGGCTCATACTTTTGACAGAGGGCCCACCAAATACTTGAAGTCATGGAGCTGTAGAATCTTTAAATCTGACTGCAGGTTAGTGGATTTGTTATCTGGTGAAGATCTATCAAAAAAGTCTGCAGTTTTGGTGCACATGACCTTAGGATTCCAGTCAATTTTTGAGAAAGAAATTGTTGACCACTCAATTGTGCATAGAGCTTTGTTGGAGAACATCTGTATAGCAAACAAGTAATCTGTAACAGATATAATTCAGCAACTATCTGAGCTACTTCTTTGTATAAATGATCCATACAAGAAATGGTTCAAAGGTTGGCGCACTTTGTATTATATTTAGCGGTGCTAAGGAAAGAAAGAAGATTGTTAAGGGAATGAAAGGGAACATAGCAAAAACTGCTTATGATGAATATTTGTGTGATCCTCAGGTGCATTCTCTGTTTTGTTGTTGACACCAAACTTGTTTCTAAGTTTATCTTCAGTGAGATAAAAAACTGTTTGAAGGAATTAGCATTGGACAAGTATGGGTGGTGTCCACTTTTGCATCTCCTTTGTTTAAATGTTGGACAAGTATGGGTGGTGTCCACTTTTGCATCTCCTTGTTTAAATGTACTTCGCTAGTGCAAAAGGAAACAGAACAGCAGAAATTGTAAGCATCAGCAGTAGCATACAAACAACAAAATCAATAACATTCATACTTAACAGCTGCACTCATATGGATTCTTGTTCACTCCAAGGCAGCATGGGAATCAGCACATTCTCAGGTCTATGATCAGAGAAAGGCCGCATAGCATATGAGAACATGATTAGACCAAGTCATAGTGCCTTTCCTCACAGATAATTCAGCAGATCGCTGT
Source organism: Larix kaempferi (assembly GCA_027924585.1). Classification (NCBI taxonomy): domain Eukaryota; kingdom Viridiplantae; phylum Streptophyta; class Pinopsida; order Pinales; family Pinaceae; genus Larix; species Larix kaempferi. The sequence goes on along the minus strand of BSBM01000177.1, from coordinate 5,251,819 downwards.
TGGGTGCCAAAATAGACCCTTTTTTACCATATTCATTAATACCTTTTCCCCCTGTTTTCCCCTATTCTCCTACAACTCAGACACAAATCTTCCCAAGCCAAGCATGGATTTTATCAGGTATAATCTATTATTGCTTTGTTTCATTAATGCTTAACATTGTCTATGGTTATGGGCTTTACCTTTGAATTGCGCTGACTCGTATTGATTTGATAAAGATAAGTTCATAACCTCAAAAGATTCCAGGTGTAGCAGCTGGCTGGAACTCGTAGAGTAAAGAATACTTGGCGTCAGTTGCCTCTTTTCAGGAGCCGGTTTAAGACATTGGTGAAACAGCACGAGGGTCTTTCCACGCAGCCAGCAGAGACTCATGCTGAAACAGTCCAGGCATCTTCCCTCCTCATCCGCTGGGATCGATTCGCTCTCTGACAGTTCGGATTAAAAGCACATGTATGATCATGAACAAACCACATTCAATGTAATAATGGCTGTAACTGTTCCTGTTTCGATTTGGCAGCCTGAAGATTGTAGATCTTCATGGCTGCCCGAAATTAGTGGATCTGAACTATCTCATCTTTGTATAAGTATGGGAAGAACAATCGAGTCAGGGGTTGGCATTTTGAGAGAAAGATTGTAGCAGAAGGATACTGTAAGACTGTATTCTCATTATTTAATGAAACGAGCAGCAATTCTCAATCTTTCTGTGTTTTAGATCTTATTAGCTTTTAACAGCATCTCTATTAGAAGGCCAGGGCCTGCCTTCTCATAGAGATTGCCGAGTTAAGTAGATGTTTAGTTTGAATTTATTTTGGTTAATGTGGAGTTATAGTAGGTAGCAGTGTAGTCAGACTCTGACTCGGCAAATACTCGGCTGGCTTGGGACTTGGTAGACTTGGCAACTCGGATAAGACTCGGCAAAGATTCAGCAAACTAACCATTTCTATTTTTTTTTAAATTTTATTTGTATTTTAAATTTTTTATGTTTCTTTTTATTTAAGTTGTGTTTCAATTTTTGTATTTCTTGGTCCTACAGGCCTGTAGGCCGTGATGGCAGGCAAGACAAAAAAAATTAAAAAATTAAAACAAAACATAAATAAATAAAAACATAAAATACAAATAAAAATTTAAAAAAAACTTAAATATATAGGAGAATATATGATTTAAAAAATTAAAACTTAAAAAATTAAAACAAAACATTAAATAAAAAAACATAAAATACAAATTAAAACTTAAAAAAAACTTAAAAAACTTAAATATGATTTAAATATAAGAGAATATATATATATGATATAAATAGGACCTAACGTTTTAAAATTTTAAATATATATGATTTAAATTTCATATATATATATATATATATATATTTTAAAAACTTAAATAAAGAACATTAAAAATTAAAATTTTAAAAATTATAATACAATTAAAAATTTAAAATAAATAAATAAAAAACAAAAGATTGAAATCCAGCAACCTGTGGTCGATGGTCGATGGCAGAGCCGACTCGCACTGAACCTGTCTCGAGTTGAGATGAATGGGAACCCGATGCAAACCACGCTGGAAGTAGCCCGTTTCCAATGAACTCGGACTAAGATGAATCCGTACAACCCTCACCTTAAATGCACAAGCCACAACCAACTTAAAACCTTGGTCGCAGCTCACCCTGAACGAAACCAACGCATGTTTTCACTCCAATATTTTGCGCCAAAATAGAAGTGCGGTGGTCAATTATCGGCACAGTCATCTGCCATGAGGGACGAGTATCGAGCGAGTTAGGCGAGTATCGGCGAGTTAGGCGATTTCAGCCAAGTTTGGAGGGTAACTCACGAGTGCCGAGTTAGGGCCACGAGTTTGCTGCAGTTAACCGGTTGGCAGCTCACTCGGCCAGACTCGCGAGTCTGTGGCGAGTGAGACTACACTGGTAGGTAGTGTTTCAGATTGTCGCAACAATAGTTAATTGGATAATCGCATAATTCTAGTTTTCCTTTGGTTCGCTACAACAGTGTGGTGTGAACAGTCGACTGTGTAGAATAGTTTCCTTTCTTATGCAAGCGTGTTAATTAATACTTGTTGTTACAGTCAACCTCAGCTCCTGCACATTACTGTTATTTATCTTTCTTAGAATTTGTTGAATTAGATAGGCCATGGTTTGAATTATGATATTTTTAGGATCTAACTTCTTGCAAAAGCAATTCTAGTTAATTCATTCTTAGATCAGTGGTTACAAGATTGATGTTGTGAGAAAATAGGAATCCCTTGAGTTCTTAGATTGATAATTTAGATTTGCTTTCACAGTGAGTTGAGTTGGCTTGGCAGTTAGGTAGGATGAACGTTCTTTATTTATTTAGTCAGCTACTAAAGTGTTTATGCATATACTTTGCTTAGTTTCCTTTGAAACAATCAAACTTTCCTGGGTTGACAATTTTATATTGAGCACTCTGTTTGTTAACTGTAATTAGTGAGCATATAGGGTGACCAACATTTTGGCGCCGTTGCTGGGGAAGGTAATTGATAGACATAGATGGTAGTTGATTAATCTGATTTCATTAGCTATGAAATATTTGAAGCTTGCATGAATACGAGAAGAAAAATTCGGGAACCCCCCAAAACTACTAACCCTGTAGGTGGAAGAGGTCATGGCAGTAACTAGGGTTTAGGAAGATAGACATTCATTGATGAATTGATCGCCAAAGCTGATTCCTCTACTAGACTACCGCGCATCTTCAGGAAGAGGAGGTTCCATTCTCCCTAAGCTTGAAACATCTGCATCAATTGTGGAGAACGTAACGGGACCTTCAACTCCCGTTCCGGAGAAGGGACCTCCTGAAGATAAGGGAAGTGCTGCGGGTGTAGTGGCTCGAGAAGAGATTTATCAAATCAACAGACACATAGTAACTAAGGAGGAGTGGTTAGATCATCGTCAAGAACTGGAGGAAGAAAGGAGGAGAGAGGAAGAAAGAAGGAGAGAAGAAGAAATAAGAGAAGAAGAGGAAGGAAGAAAAGAAGAACAGGAGAACCAGGAAAACATGGATAATGAAGAACATGGAGAACATCAAGAACGTCCCAATAATCACGAAGAGGAAGTGGGGGATAATCAACATGGAGACACTGTTGTCACACTTGAATTCCCTATCCGAGAAACACCAGGGGCGGCTCCCATGAAGAATATTTCACCTTTAGTTTTGCCGAATTTCCATGGTAAGTCCTCCAAAGATCCATATGAATTCCTTTTCGAATTTGATATCCTTTGTCGGAGCTATGATTACACCTCCAATGCACAGAAGTTGAAACTATTTCCTGCTACCCTAAAGGGAAATGCCTTGTGTTGGTTCATGAGTTTGGGTCGTGAGACTATTACCACTTGGGAGCAAATGAAACAAATCTTCCTTTCCAAATATCAAGACTATTGCAGAACTAAGGATAAGAGGGAAGAATTGTTTAAGATGGTCCAAAAAGAAGAGGAGAGTTTGGAGGGCTTTGTTGAAAGACTGTTATATAATTTGTAGAGATCTGGTCACGCTGATATTGGGAAAGATGTCCTCAAAATTATTTTACTACGTGGGATCAGAGAAGACTGCCTGGACATGCTTAATTTGTTGGGGAAGGGAGATATCTCAAAAGAACCTTTTGAACACATCATCGACTTATGTCGAAGATACTCGAGGGGATCCTCTAGAACCAACACTCGAGACAAAGATCGAGACTGAGATGTCCTCACCAGGGCACAGAAGTCAGCCAGTGGAGGGGCTACTCGGGGAGAGATAGGTAATCTTCTTGAGAAATTTAAAACTGACATAATGAGTTCCATTCCCTCGCAGTTGGATATTTTGAGAGCAAAACAAAGGCAAGCAGAAGAAGATCTAGCACTAGGTGTCTTTTGTGCTAAATGTACGAAGAAGCACCCATTGAGGGAGTGCCCGCTTGATAAGGTGGAAGTATGTGGCCTGTGCGACTTGGAGCATAATAGTAAAGAATGCCCTTCACTTCCAAAAGTCAAGGCAGTCCTTCAGGCATCCACCTCGGACATGGAGCAAGCTTATTTCATCTCTCAGAAGAAGCCTTGGCAGCCTCGGAATCCAGGTATGAATCCAAATCCCTCATCTTTCAACTCTTGGAATAATGTGAATAATATGAATAATCAGTTTCCTTCGCACTATTCCTATCCTAATAACCAATGGCATCCACCCCAACTAGCAATGCAATATCTTGCTCCTTGGACGCCATGGGCACGACATTCAAACCAACAAGCTCCTTGGTCTCCTGGTTGAAGAAATCCTTATCCAGGAAGTCAGTTTCCTCACAATCAAACTCCTCATCCACAGTATCAGCACCAACAGTATCAACAACCACAGCTGCAACTCCAAAATAACGCCACACCAATGAACATACCACTACGACCACAACTGCCTACTCAACCTAACCCCAATCCTAATAATAAGGCAGTACAACAATTCGAAATTGCCAACATGCCAACTTATTCCAATTCTCCTGTCCCTTGAAATGAATTACACTTACAATCAGGGAGGGTAGTGGAGCCTATTGTCATCGAGGATGTTCCATCCTCTGTGACCGAAGAGAGAATGAATCAACAATTTGAGAATCCAGTTAGTACAACAATCCCCATTATTGAGGATGCTAAAACAACTATCGAGATACTAGCTGAAACACTTGCAAAAACTCAACCTGCACAATTTTTTAGAGAACCACCGTATCTTGAACGTTTGGCCTTACAGAAGGTAGTGGAACAACCTCGTTTCAATCTCCTAGGAGAATTGAAGAACCTTTATGTTAAGATTTCACTATTACAAGACCTACACGATGTACCTATCTATGCCAAAACTGTTAGGGATCTGTGTAAAAAAGCCAGGAAGGAAGCCTAAGGATCCTCCTACAATTCACGTAGTGGGGAAATTATTTGAACTAATGATGGGAAGGGCTCCACTAGCCAAATATGATGACCCAAGTAACCCCACTATCACAGTATATATTGGGCATACCCAGATCCCCAACGTTTTGGTTGACTTAGGTGCAGTGATAAACGTTATGACCATTGAAACTGTAAAGAAGTTAGGACTCACTAATCTCAGGCCTACCCCTACTATACTAGAATTAGCTGATAGATCTACAATCAGACCTGAAGGAATCTTGGATGACCTGGTGGTCTCCGTGGACTCATGGGAATACCCTGCAGACTTCCTTGTTTTGCAGCCTAAAACACAGTTGGGGGGGCACCCATTAATCTTGGGAGACCATGGTTAGCTACAACAGATGCGTATATCAGCTGTAGAGCAGGATCCATGACGATTTCCAATCGAATTGATATCAAAAGCCTGACCTTATATCCTCCAGCCCGACCAAGCTTAGATGCTGAAACTCCATTATGGATGGATTTGGAGGAAGAGGAAAGCACTCAGCCATTGTTAACAATTGGGAGAGCCCTGACTTTCAAGAACGAAACAGAAGATGACACTATCAGCAGTTTTATTAGTGAGCCTATGTCTATCACCAAAAACGCATTTCAAATCTTGAATAGTACCTTAAGCGAACAGGAACAAGAACTTACCGAAGAGACCATAGTTAGTAATGCCGAAACAGTCCCAGTAATTGAGAACTTAAAAAGCACCCCAGTAGAAATCGAGCCTAGAAAAACCCTGAATATTAATCCTAATCTTGCGCTCGATGAACTGGAACACCTGGTTACATTGCTGAAAAAGCATAAGGTGGCCTTTGCATGGGAGTATACAGACATGAGAGGTATTCCCTCAGGTCTGTGTACTCACCACATCTATATTAAAAATGATTCCAGGCCAGTATGCCAACCACAACACAAAATGAACCCAAACTTAAGAGATATTGTGAAAGAAGAGATTCAAAAACTCTTGGAGGCAAGATTCATCTATCCTATTTCAAACAGTGAGTGGGTTTCCCCACTCATGATCGTACCTAAGAAAAATGGGAAGTGGCGAATTTGTGTAGACTACAGAGAATTGAACAAGGCAACACAAAAAGACCATTTCCCTTTACCCTTTATCGATCAGGTTTTGGATACCTTGTTTGGAAAAAGATTGTTTTCCTTTCTGGATGGTTTTAGCGGATATAATCAAAACTAGATAGCCCCCGAAGACCAAGATAAAACCACTTTCACTTGTCCTTGGGACACCTTTGCATATAGGGTGCTTCCTTTTGGGTTATGTAATGCACCAGCTACATTTCAGCGAGCTGTAATCAGAATCTTTTCTAAAATGGTTAATGATTGCATGGAGATCTTTATGGATGATTTTACTCCGTATGGTAGTAGTTTTGACGAAGCGTTAAGAAATTTGGAAAGAGTTTTAGAACGCTGTGAACAGACCCAACTATCCCTGAGTACTGAAAAGTGTCACATGATGATGAGTGACGGTATAGTTCTTGGGCATTTTATCTCTGCTGCAGGAATCTAGGTAGATCCAGCTATAATAAAGGTAATTGCAAACATTCCTATTCCTGGAACACAAAAAGAGGTACGTAGTTTTCTTGGACATGCTGGTGGTTATTATAGACAATTCATAGAATTTTTTTCTAAATTAGCATCTCCTTTATTCACTTTGTTAATGAAGGATGCACAATTTAATTGGACAGAAGCATGCCAGACTGCGTTTGCAGAACTAAAAAGAAGGTTGTCCACAACATCTATTTTAAGAGGGCCTAACTGGGCCTTGCCTTTTCATATTTCCTCTGATGCTTCAGATACTGCTATTGGAGTAGTGTTGGGACAACAAGAAGGCCATAGTCCATATGCTATCTATTATGTTAGTAAGAATTTGGCCCCTGCTGAACTAAACTACACAGTGACAGAAAAAGAATTCCTTGCTATTGTTTATGCCATTAATAAGTTTAGACACTATATCACTGGGTATTCTACTTTTGTGCATACTGATCACTCAGCCATTAAGTATTTAATGAATAAACCTATCACTAATGCTCGAGTGACTAGATGGTTGTTGCTGTTACAAGAATTTGATATTACTATTGTAGACAGACCAGGAAAAGAAAATGTCGTTGCTGATTTTCTTTCTCGACTTACTAACAATGATGATAATTCACCGGTCGAAGATTCTTTTCTTGATGAACATTTGTTCGCAGTCTCAACACACTCCCTGTTGCCGCCTGGTTCCACACCTGGGAAAACGCAACAGAAGTCTTCAAGCTGCTGGTGTGGCCTTGGGGGCAAGTTAGAGTCAAGTGCTGTCACTTGGGACTCGACTCCTCCGTCTAGGCTTTCCTAGCAAAGCCAAGGGGGATGGACCCTAAGAATGTAAACAAAACTAAGGCGTCTAATCTAGGAGTTAGGAAAATATTTTTGGTAACCAAGAATAAACAGCATATACTTTTGTGAAATAAAACAATCATTCATCATTTACTCCCATTCAAAATAATCATCATTTACTTGCACATTAGTCAATAATATGAAATAACATTAAACAAGACCAGTGCCTTATAATGGAGTCAATAAACAAATGCATAAGCAGAAAAGGTAGATGTTGTGCGAGTGTTCTTGGTTTATTTTAAAATTAATGTGATGGTGATCTTTTTATTATGGCAGGTGGGTTCCCAATATACGCAAGGTACGAGGGAACATGTCCGGAATTTTGAAGCGTGGCTTGCCTCTCAGGCTTGGGCTGAATCGGAGTCTCGAGGAGGTGTTCAGATGCTATACCAACGAGGGCAAGCCTAACGGTTTCCAAGAGGTCACTACTCAGTGTTGTCCCAAGCCTTCTGAGAAATTTGCCCACGACAACAAAATACGTGTTGTGCCGGATTTTGACAAAAAAGATTTTTTATTAGGGTGGTGTTAGATCCTATTACTAGTCATCACCTCCTTTCTGATGTGTACCAACTGGATCAGACTAAGCTGCAAGTCGGCCACAGAGCATACGGGAGAAGACCTTGGTATTTTTTAGAAAATTTTATGAACCCAAATTTTATCTTTTTAAAACCCCAGGAGTCTCTTTTTAGGCACGTATTTCGGGCAAGCCCTCATACAGAAACCCTACTTCGGGAAAGCAAGGGGGGCGTTTTGAGTTTGTAAAAAAAATGAAAAAAAACTACGTTGTGAGTGAACTTGTGGCCCGCCAGTGGAACGGACCAACAAGGTAAATTTTAATCCTAGTTAATTTTTATTAAATGCCGAAAATAAAAGAAATAAACTACTCTAAAAATCACACCATGAAAAGAGACGACACAGGCCACCCCTGGGGGGATGGGGTATGGGCGCTGACTAGCCCACTTGCTCTCGTTTAATAGTTATTTACAATGATCAGAGAAGTGCCCCAGTCTACTTAAAGTGACTTGGTGGCTTACAAAATTTGAGGAAAAATTGACCGGTTTTGCAAAAATATGAAAATTTGTCCTCCGGATGGCCTGGATCCTCGAAATTTCGGCAGCACCTCCTCCTACTTGTTCATCTTTTGATTTAAAGATATGAGCTTTGTAACTGTCTAGACCAGACCTTCATGAAATGATTCCTGATCTATTTAAAATATGGACATGAGTATATAAATCAGAAATATTTCAAATAAAAGTAACCAGTTAACCAAAGAAATTTTTTGTTTATAAGGGAGAGAGAGAAAATGAGCCAAATTTTGCTTGAAATCCGAAGCCTTGGAGAAATATTTGTGGTGTTCCGAGGGACTGCATCTGCAAACAAAGATTAGAGAAGAGGAAACAAACAAGATCCGCCTACTCCAGTTGAAATAACCTGCACATTACACACTTTGCAAACAAAGATCAAGTGTAGAGATATATCTGAAAGAGAAATCTATGCTGAACACTCATAAACAAATGAAACATACAGGCATGATTTTCTTTTGCAAACATATAACAATGGGCTAGACAATAAACAAATTGAAACTAGTCTATCTCATAAATTAGTACTAATCTTTCCAATGAGTACAGTTGATACTATTGAATATCAAAACTTATGCACAGGTTATCTCCATCATACAAGCCAAAATGTTTCATCCACTCACACAATGGGCACCACAGATCTGACCTCCAAAGTCTTCTTTATTCATACAAAAAAAGGTATTACAATCATAAGTTTCATGCTCCCAATTCCAACTCTCTAGAGAGCAATGGAGACAAAGCTGCAATTTATAGAAAAGCAAGGAGGAAGGGCGCACTTGGTAAAGGGAGAGAAAGGTGGAGTGGTGGCACGAATGGTGGAGGGGATAGGGTTGCCCACTCCATACTTTTAGCTTCCCATAGACCAGCATACATGGTGCTAACATGGCAGCACACAATGTGCTGCTCCCTCCCCAACTCGTGGGCTGCCCACTCAACAAATGCGCCCCTCTCAAATGGGCACGAATTTCTCCACACATGGGGCTGCCAAAACACTGCCAAATCAGCCCAATAACTCTCCTACAATAGTGCTGGTCGAAATCAGACCATAAATTCCTCAAAAAACTTTTAATTTTTTTATGTCATTTTTCCCATTTTTTGATTTTTTTATGACTTTTTGGGGATTTTTGACTTTTTTGGATTTTGACAAAATTAGAAGCACCCAAACATTAGGAAAAGTGGGTTTAGGGTTTAAGGGGGTGCTCTGAGTTAGAAAACGAGCACCCCTAAGGCAAAAGAGACCTCCAGATGCCACTTCCAGGTCTTTTACAAATTTTTTAATTGAACCATTAAAAAATGGCCCAATTTATGGAAAAATTAAAACTTGCCGAAAATTAAAAACAACCTAGGGGGACTTAGCACATGTCCATATGACTCAAAATTAACGCCTAGCATGTTCATATACATTGACCCATAGACTCTAATAATTCCCTAAGGCCCGTCAGCCTCCCCAGGCATTCCAGCTTTGGAGGAGCAGGAGAAAAACCAATTAATTATGTTATGCACTAATGCAAGACATAATAGATAGGTGAAAAAACTCCTTGGAATACCTGACTTAGCCAAAAAGTCTTAGGGAACCAAGTCTTTTACAAAACCCCATGCTAGTACGTTTTTATTACAAACCCCGCAGGGCCATGGACATGTGGAAAAAAAAATTTAAAACGGGGGACTATAAAAGGCCAGCTGGATATTAAATCACCAAAAATGAACATGTATCATGTTCCACTTTGCCCGCTTGTTTGACAATCCAACCACGTACAACTTAGTTGGCAACACTCCCCATGGTATGCAAATATCGCTAATTATTTGGCTACAGGTAAGCTTCCAGTGCAGTTATCAAAAATATAAAAAAGAGGAATTATACAGCAGAGTGCGAGATACTGTTGGATAGAAGGACATCTTTTTTACACAGGACCAGATTTGGAGATTAGACGATGTGTGAGAGAAGATGAGATTCACAACATCCTGAAAGCATGCCATGATGAGCCTTGTGGGGGGCATTTTGCCGATAAGAGAACGGGTCATAAGGTACTAAGAATGGGATATTTTTGGCCTACTGTGTTTCAAGATGCAAAGAAATATGTTCAAGCTTGCGACAGCTGCCAAAGGATGGGCCAACCAAACAGATTGGATGAATTGTTGCTTTAGCCACAGTTAGTGATTGAACCTTTTGACAGATGGGCCCTGGATTTTGTAGGACCTATTAGCCCCCCCTCAAAACAAAAAGTTTATATCCTGGTTTGCACCGATTATATGACCAAGTGGGTGGAGGCTATGGCTCTGATATGAGCCAATGATCAAGCTGTGATAGATTTCTAATATGAGGAGATCTTCACCCGCTTTGGGGTACCCAAAGAAATTGTAACAGATGGAGGACCGCAGTTTGTGTCCTATAAGATTGAAGCCCTGTTGCAGAAATATCACATTCAACATCAGATAACTTCACCATATCATCCACAGGCCAATGGCCAGGTGGAAAGCACGAACAAGGTAATTGAGGCTATCCTTACAAAAACGGTGAAAAGTCACCGCAAAGATTGGGCTGAAAGACTTTCAGTGGCATTATGGACATATCGTACTACATGGCGCAACACTACAGGTTTCTCTCCATATGAACTGGTATATGGGAAGAACGTTGTCTTTCCTATTGAATTCGAGATCAAAACTCTGAAGACAGCTATGGAAGCAAATATGGACTTAACGGAGGCTCAAAGGAACCGGTTGAATCAGTTAAATGAATTAGATGAGAAGCGCACAGTTGTTGTACATCATACAACATTAATCCAACAACATCGCTCCAAATGGCATGACAGGTTCATAAAAAAAAAGGTATTCTGCGAAGGAGACTGGGCTTTACTGTATGATTCACGGTTCAAGAGGGATTTTAAGGGCAAATTGCGTACAAGATGGCTGGGACCCTACAAAATAGACAAGGTATTTGACAACGGAACTGGCCGCTTGACCACCATCGATGAGAATCAGATACCTTTATTTGCTAATGGTCATCAGCTACGGCTTTATCATAAACCTCTTTCAAAGGATGCGTTCATCTCCAGTGTTGCAGCTGATCCAAATTGTCAATTGATACAGGAACAGGGGCTTTCCCCCGTTTCTAAGAATCTCTGAAATCCGCTGCAATTCCACACAGAAAATTGTATATAAATAAACTGTTGATTTATTGTTTTTTTCTTTATCTTTGATTGGTTTGTTTGTTTTTGAGAATTGTGTACAGGAATACGCGCAAAGGTTTAATCGGAGGGAAGCAGTAGCGTTGGGCCAAGTGATCGTGGGTATTCTAGATGATCCTTCTCAAATTTGGATGACTCCTTGTAAAGAAAAGCGAACCGAGTTGCAAACCTCTGTTGGAAATCCATCAGTCTCCCCATATTTTCACCATTTGTTCGCCAACTTTTCGCTGCAACTCCGCCAATTTTCCATTTTTTCTGCTGAAACTCTGCCAACTTTCCGCTGCAACTCCAATTTTCCATTTTTCCACTGATTTTTTCACTGAAACTCTGCCAACATTTTCGCTAAAATTCATCAAATTTCTGCCATATCTTCAGTGGATTTTCGCCCAAGCCTTTATGTTTTTTGACAAAATGCTGCTAAAATTCCACCACCCTGCTACAGTTCCCAAGAAGAATGCCAAAGAGTCCATCTATCTCCCACACACCCTGCCAGAGCGGATGTATTCAACCTGTTCATTGGACGAAGGCCAACTTATTTTATGAAGGCACGCGCGCAATTATGTTCCTTTCAATTGATTTGACATTAAAGGGAGGCCACCTTGGCAATATGACGGTTCAACACGACAATGAAAAGGTACGAGTTCTGACTATAGGCATGATTAGGCATAAATCAGTAAAGAAATAATGATTATTCCTTGTCTTTTAGTCCCCGTCAGCAACTCATAACCAATCAACCTGTAAGAGAAACATGCCAAAAATCTCCCTCGTACTTATTTAACGATCGCCATTCTATCCAATCCGTGCGATAACTCGTTAAATTATCCTATTCCATAACTGTGCCATCTTTCTAAAATACCTCAACGAACCTCGACTATCCATCAATTATTCTTGCATGCTGTGACTCCAACGTTTGAAGTTGATAACTGTTGCATTTGCCATTAGAGCTCGCAGAAGAGAGGCATTATGGGTTATTCAGTAAGACATGATCCCGAAAACATTGATGCTCTACGCAGACAGAGAGAAGCCTTCGATATCTTTTTGGAAGCTGGATGGGTAGAATATTTATAGAGATTAAATGGCTTCCACGCAGAAATGACACTCCAATTTGTTATGAATTTGACCAAAACCCATTCAGAAATTAGAGGATTGAGGATAGACGTCTTAGAGGCGGTTGTAGCGGAGGTTACAAAGTTACCCACAACTGGAAGAAGATGGTTTGGCAGAAAAAGGCATAATGCGACTGCAATAGAGGAATTTCTTGCAGCAGGAGAAAATGTTCAACCGAGGTCCAGAGGAACAACACTGGAAACATTGCCAAGGCCTTGGGACCGGGTTGCAATCTTCTTAAAGAAATATATCACCTGTGAGGGAAGGTACTGAATTGTTTACACTTATGATTTCTTTCTACTTTCTCATTTGTGCCATGGTAGACTGCTTAACATGCCATATTACCTTTTAAGAACCCTACAAAACATGGTCCATTATGTGAGAATGGCTCGGAATCCACCAACCTCTATTACAAACCATGGACTTATCAAATTGTTGGTTCTAAGAGCCTTAGCACATGAAAATCAAACATGGGAACAATTCATTGCTGGGGCTGAGGTAAACCGGAGACCTACAGTGGAAGTAAGAGCTATTGAGGAAGGAGATGACGAGCGAAGCTCCTCAGATTCTGCTGGGGGGAGGGATAGAACAACAGAAGAATTAGAAAATGTCCAGGAGGAAGGTTTAGGGGAAGCTGCAACAGTAGCAAACCCTATGGAAGAAATGGCTACAGTGGCAGCTGCGGCAGCAGAAATGGTAATATTAGCAGCTACAACAGCAGAAACTGAAACTGGAGCAGCTGTAGAAGCTGCGACAGTGGAAGTTGTAGCTGCGGAAGTTGCAATAGGTGAAGAAGCCACAATGGTAGAAAAATTTCAGGGAATAAACCCTCAGGAGCCAAGCGAGAGCCCAGTGCATCAAACATAATATCATGCAGAGGCAATGAGGGGAGGAAATGTGGATGTTTTTAACATTGAATCCTCCCCTGAAATAAGAGGGACCATAATCCAAGAAGAGGAATTTTGGCCAGAAGCTTCTACCCCTTCTGTGTCATGGAGATGGAGGAGGAGAGCAAGTGTTAAAGGTCAGTCATCTAGCCCTGTAAAAAGAAGGAAGACCAAAGCTTCTACTGCAGCAGAGGCGGTACATACAACCGAGGCAAACTTTGAAACTCTTATCCTAAAACCTCGATTAGCCTCTGCAACACAAGAACCAGAGGGTAATGTAATTTTAGAATCCGCCAACCCACAAGAACCTGCTGCAGATCAACTCTTTTATCCACTAAATTGCACTTAGTGGATTCCGAGTGAACCGTTGAAGTTGTGAACATGTTCAATGTTCATCATCAGTGTTCCGAGATCCATCAGGCCAAAATTATTTTGGCCCTTTGTAATATTTGCATGTCCAGACCCCTGTGGGGGAATTGTAATAAGTTGGTCTAGCATGATTTTTTTATGAAAGGTTTGGCCTTCCTTAACGTTTGTTATCAGGGGAATACTCTAGACTGTTTTTCCCTTAGGGATTATGCGTTACTACTCAGTGACGTATAATTCCCGAGTTTTTCACTCATACCTCCAAAGCAGGAGTGTTTCCATGATGATGAATTTTGAGGGGTTATTAAAACCTATTGGAATGCATTTTTGTAACATGCTAGCCATCAGTATTGAGTCATATGGACATGCACTAGGTCCCCTAGGATTTTTGAGTCATTCTGAGAAAATTATTTTTTCTCAGTTTATGAGTTTTTTTTAATAATTTAATTAAAAAAAGAGAAAAATGATAAAAGATGGGTTAGGAGGTGAATTCTGGCATGGGGGTGCTCGGTTTCTAACCCAGAGCACCCATAAAACCCCTAAACCCACTTTTCCTAAGTATTGAGTGATTACTTTTCACTTCATCAAATTTTTCTCCAAAATATTAAAAAAGTATTTTTTAATTCAAAAATAATGGATTTGGAGCAAATCCAAACTCCTAAAATAATGGTGGGTGCTCTGGTGAGTTGGCACAAACATAATAAAGGAAAAATCTCAATCCCACGGATCAAGGAAATTTGTTGGAATCAAATCTCTTTTGATTGGCAATCAAATCAGGGAGAATATTGAGCAAATAAATGATGATTTGATTGAAGATTGGAGATCCACAAAAGGGGGGGCGAATTTGTGGTTGGAGAGGTGTCAAGTGGAGGTTAAAAGGTGTCAAATAGTTGGAGAAATGTGTCATTAACCTCCCCAAACCCCTCACATGTGTCAACAAGCCTTTTCCAAGTGTATCAATGCATTTCCCCAAGTGTCAAAGAGGATCTATCTTGGGAAGTGCACCTCCCCCTCTCTCATTTTTCTATATAAGCAAGGCTATGCTCCATCTTTCACAGTAGTATGGATGCATAGAACCTCTGCTATTTTGTATATTGTGCTATTGAGTAATATATTTTCAGACTTTGGAGGTCCATCGGGTGCATCTTGTGTTGGAATGTTACACATATGAGTTGTTATTGTTGCTATTTTTATGCTATTTCATGCTTTCATTGTGTAGATTTAGTCTATTGGATATAGAAGCAAACATTTATTGTTGTTAACTTGTTTGTTTATGCTTAGATATTAGGAGATTCCAATGTAATCGACTGTATTCGGTTATACTTAGATTCATTTGGTCTCATTTTATTCTAACATACTAAGTTTCACATTGTTTTTTGCAAGTTTTGGCATTGTTTTAGCTGCAGATCCAAAGGCTCAAGGGGATTGAGAACTCGGTTGTTCTTCTTTTTCTTGGGCAGCCATCTTTCTTCTAACACATTTGTATTTCAGAGATCTTTCAAAGCTATTTGCAAGGGACAAGGGCATTGAAAAAAACAAGTTTCATCCATCTCTTTTAAACAAAACTATTTATTTTTCCAACTTTTTCTTGCTTTGCTTAAGAAGTAGATCCATTCTCATGCTTAGTATTTAGATCCATTCTTCTTTCAGCATTGCAAACTAGTTTAGATCTGATATTTCAATTAAGAGTTTTATCATTCATTTAGATCTAGGCTAAATTTGAGATTTTCTATACTTAGAAAAAATTTCGAAATTTTTCTAAGTGTAAAATTTTTCAAATTTTCCATTGTCTTTCCCATCATATTTAAACACTTTTAACTTGCTGGTTTTTAGCAGGTCTGCACATAAAAGTGAAGTTTTTGAGTGACCAAGACCATCAAAGAAGGCTTAAAACGAACCGGTGGACACCCATTTGTTGTAACACTATTGTATACCATTGTAAGCTCTTAGATCCAAATTTAATGGACTAAGAAGCACTTTATTTTCAGCATAAAATTGTAAAATATTTAAACGAGAGCAGTGGGGTAACCAGCACCCACATCCCATCTCCCTTGGGGGGATTTGTGTATTTTGTCAATTTTCGTGTGTTTGCAATTTTTCTAACTCCACCCATTCACACACTCACTTTTGAAGTGCAGGGTGTATCTTCCATCTAATTTTCCATTTTTGCAAAAGTAGAGTAGAAATAAAACCGTCTTCGTCGCCACGAAGTATGCTCTCACCTTCACCCAAAGGCAATTTTGTTGATTAGTGAAGGTTGATCAGAAAGTGACTCATAAGATTGGCCATCAATATATTTTCATTTATAAGCTTTGTATTTCAATTTCATAAGACTCTTGAACTTAGCTGAAAAGCAAGTCAAGAGCGCTCTCTGTCGGAGGGTTAATGGTTACTAGCTTCAAACTTGAATAAACCATTTGCCTACACTGCATATGCTCTACCCACCAGCAGTACGTCTGAGTTGTGGGATACCAAAAGCAGCTGGAAGCACTTTTTAATTCTCACATTTAACTTAATCAGTCACCTAATAAAATTAACTACCCACAAAATAGTGAAAATCTGGCACTTCGAAACTAGTTTTTGGTGGGGAAGTTCTTCCTGGGGACGTTGGGTAGTTGTACTTTGACCTTGGGGCACCGTTAGACTACATCTTTGTTGGTGTAGTGAACACGTGCTCAGGGTATTGACAGTCCAACATGTCCTTGTACAGAAGCACCAATCTCTAGATTTCCGGACATTCCTCTCTGTCCCTTTACGGTATATCGAGAGTTTCCCCTTCTTTCCCCTAATCAAGATTCATTTTAATAATTTAAAATCAACCAAGAGACAATTGCACAACATTTTACTTTTCCAACATTTACAAATTTCACATTGTGTGTTGACTTCATAAGGCACTGGTCCTTGCACTTTTCATTTGTCTTTTATCAATATCAAGTATTTGTGCATCTTTATAATTCACAGTGATTTATTTGAACTTATGCTGGTGAAAACTTTCTTAACTATTGTTGCAGTTACATCTTGAACCTTTAATAAAAAACTCCCAAAATATTAATAAACAACTCATCACTTAAATTGGAAGACCCTAACAACCTTAGTAACTTTCCATAGGGACTACCCCCCTTGCCTTTCGTTGGGAATTTTGCCTAAACAGAGGAGTCAAGAACCAAGTGACATACTTGACTCGAGACTTGCCACCAAGGGCACACCGGGCGGCAGCATAGATTTCTGCTGCAACAAAGACGGTGTGTAATCCGGCGGCAACAAACCCCAAATTGAAAATTTGTTTTATGAGAATGAGCTGCTGAAAGAAGAAGTACAAGTACTCAGAGAAGAATTGCAAGGGTTAAAAAAAGCACTTACAAAGCATATGTGAAAATCCTCACAACAGATCTAAGAGCTGATGTATACCTCACAAGTCACAAGAAAGATTATGATTAAGCAGGAAGATAGAAGAAGAGTGGTCAATGCGGTGTAAATGAGCAATAGAATAATAATACAGTAGAACTCAGATAGAAGCAAAATAATTTCACACACTAATTCATTAATCACAAATATGAACAATAAATAGTACAATGGTGGAGAGGATTCGAATGCCAAGGTGGCAATTCGAATTAGCCTCTCATAGAGTGATCTTTAGATCTATAGAGTGTCATCAGAGCACAACTAGGAGTCATCATCATCATCATCAGTGGAGTCATCAATGCACAAGTAACTGTCAACCAAATGTCAAACTGAGTCTAACTGAGTGTGGTAGGTGTAACTGGCACATGGAGGCACTAACTGAATGAAGGAGGCTCAGTGGAGGGCGCATGAGGAGCTAACTGGAGTCAGAATGGGCAGTCTAATCTTACTGGAGGTCCATCGAAGTGATACAGTCAATTGAGAGTTAGTCTAGCCTTAAATCAAGGAAAGAACTAAAGTGCAACTGAGTGGTAGGTGAGAGAGGGCGCATGAGATGCATGCAACTGCATGCAGGGTGCACTAAGCACTAGGAGGGATGAAACTGATCAGAAGGAAGCTTCCAGGGCTAGCTAACTGAGGGCTAGGTGCTGGGACTGATGATTGGGATGCATGCATGCTGCATGCAGAAATGCATGCAAGATTGGAAATGAAAATAATGAAAATGCTGGTAGGACTAGGATGGAGTATAGGAATATCCCAACAACGTACAATGCAAAGCTTGAATACATTGGCTGAAGCTGCTAACTAATTAGAAAACTCACCTTCTGTTTCAGAGATTGGGGAACATGATGAACTGATATGCCCAAAATGCGGAGATCTATTTAAACTTGCAGGTTATAAAGTTACAATGGTGGAATTATCGGCATGGAAACTTGCACAATCAAGGCAAGGGAGAGGTGAGATACCAACAGCAGAATCAATGGAAGAGAAGGAGTCGGAGTTGAACATAATCCTTGATTAGGAGTTACAAGAACATAAAGAAAGACAATCCCAGTAGTCGAGGGACACCGAATTACTCCCAGACCAGTCTCAGCAATCAGGAGATACCGAAATGCTCCAAGAACAATCTCAGCAGTCAGGAGACATTGAAATGCTCCAAGAACAATCTCAGCGATCTAGTGGTACTGGAATACTTGCAGAACAAGATGCTGCTACACAAGAACCAGCATTGCTAAAATAGGTCGCTAAAGCAGCAACACAAACAAAAGTTGTCAGGACTGAAGCACAAAAACAAGATGATGTTACACAAGAACTTGCATCCCTAAAATCGGTCACTGAGGCAGCAACACAAATAGAAGTTGCTGAAATTGGAGTACTGAAATAGGATGCTGCTACACAAGAACCAACATTCCCAAAATTGGTTGTTGAATCAACAACACAAACAGAAGCTGCTGGAACAATGGTTGAAGTAAAAGCTGATGAGTTGGTGACACAAGGTAAGATTGCTGAAACACAGGACTCACTCCCAGTGGGAAAAATTGAGAATGAAACGATTTTGTTGGACAAAGGAGAAGTCGAAGACAAAAGAGGAGAGAAAGAACAAGAATTGAAAAAGAAGCTCTCCTTGTTGCAACTTGAGCTTAGTAAATGGAAGTACCGTACCATCCTATTGGAGAAAGGGATGATTTCCTTGCCTGAACATAGGAGGATTATTCAAGAGCTTAAGGATAAATGGTATGAAGAACTATCTCAATGGGATGACTTGCAAAGGGAGCTACAGAAACTGAGGAAGCTCTAACCCTTAAAGGAAGAAAAATAGCAGCTATGTAAGGAAATGTACAGTTTAATCCAAGAATTGTTGAGCTGTAGAGCCCTATCTCCATCTTATCTAGTGTTCTTATATGAACAGATGACTCTGTTTAAAATCAAAGCATTAAAGGAAGGGAGGCCCCATCAGATAGTTTCAACTCCTCAATTCTTGGACACCTTCATCAAGAGTGATTTTTCAGATGAAAATTTGCTATGTGAATTATATTTGCATGAAAGAGAATGTTTTATGGATGTCCACTCCAATCCATTTCCTCATCTGGGAGATATTCAGCTAAGAGCATTTACTTCATTTGTCACTAATCATATGCATTGGTGGAGTGTTATCCAGATTATACAGAAAAATGAGGACACTTCCACCCTTTGGGTCCGAAGTGAACGTCAATCTCCTACATCACTAAGAACCAGACATATGAGAAAATTGGCATCTCCTTAGAGGGCTAGTCAGATGGAAGCCTTCCAACAAGAAGTTGTCTCTACATGTGTTAAATTGATTTCTCAGCAAGAGCTCTTTGCAATAGAAGGCAACAAAAGTAGATGGGATGCTTCTTCTGAATCTTTAAGAGTGAGAGATCCATACTGTGTTGAGAACTTCCAGTATGCCCTGTCCCGGTTGCCCGAATATGTTACATGTATCAAAACTTGTGGACCTAGTTGGTTGGGACTGAGATTCATGTTTCCCATCATATGGTGGCCAACAAGACAGTATAAGGGCCTATACAGGCTGACTAAGAAGGCAAAGAAACAATGGTGGAAGGATTTAATTGCCTGTAACGGGTTCAGGAATTTAGGAGAACAATCTGAACTTTCCTTCAATCTCACTCATCTTCACCAAAGGCGTTTTGGACCAGAAACAGATTCAGACTAGAAGGAGCTCGCTGCATGAGGACATGCAATTGGATAGCTGGGGGGAGATGTTGGGTGCCAAAATAGATCCTTTTTTACCATATTCATTAATACCTTTTCCCCCTATTTTCCCCTATTCTCCTACAACTTAGACACATATCTTCCCAAGCCAAGCATGGATTTTATCAGGTATAATCTATTATTGCTTTGTTTCATTAATGCTTAACATTGTCTATGGTTATGGGATTTACCTTTGAATTGCGTTGACTCATATTGATTTGATAAAGATAAGTTCATAACCTCAAAAGATTCCAGGTGTAGCAGCTGGCTGGAGTTATAGTAGGTAGTGTTTCAGATTGCTGCAATAGTAGTTAATTGGATAATCACATAATTCTAGTTTTCCTTTGGTTCGCTGCAACAATGTGGTGTGAATAGTCGACTGTGTAGAATAATTTCCTTTCTTATGCAAGTGTGTTAATTAATATTTGTTGTTACAGTCAACCTCAGCTCCTGTACATTACTGTTATTTATCTTTCTTAGAATTTGTTGAATTAGATAGGCCATGGTTTGAATTATGATATTTTTAGGATCTAACTTCCTGCAAAAGCAATTATAGTTAATTCATTCTTAGATCAGTTGTTACATGATTGATGTTGTGAGAGAATAGGAATCCCTTGAGTTCTGAGATTGATAATTTAGATTTGCTTTCACTGTGAGTTGAGTTGGCTTGGTAGTTAGGTAGGATGAACGTTCTTTATTTATTTAGTCAGCTATTGAAGTGTTTATGCATATACTTTGCTTAGTTACCTTTAAAACAATAAGACTCTCCTGGGTTGACAATTTATATTGAGCACTTTGTTTGTTAATAGTAATTAGTGAGCATATAGGGTGACCAACAATCGCCTACTGGAATGAAACATATAATAACAGTCATAAGAGGGTGCACTTATGGAGGGGGTCACATCTCATTTAAGGATATCGCTGGTGTTTATTTTGGGAATTTGGAAGTGTTAGTGAGGGCCTAAGTCATGTGACACGAAGAATGGGACACATAGATACGAGCATAGTTATCAAAACCGGACTAGTACTCGAACCGACCAACCCCAGGAACCGGAACCAGACCGAAACCGGACAAAAACTAGAAAAAAATCAGATCACAAAACCGGTCTACCAAATTATACATAAAATATTTAAATTCTGGAAAAAATATACATATTCATGTGCATTCATGAGAATTCAAACCATTATACACAAATATGCAAAGTTTCTCATGTATATAGAAAATAAGAGTGCATACAACCAAAATAGCACCGAATGCAATCCATATATGAACCAAAGTACATCAATAAATAGGCTATCAACTAGGGATTCTTTTAAAACTAGTTTTGAGGCCACCAACATCAATCTGAACGATCAACACCACCAACATCAAGGTACATAGAGGGGTTGATGCGCTTGATTAAATGCCAAACCCATACCCTCATACATGATAGAATCCAGTGGAAACATTGTGTTACCAGCTATTTTGTGCAATAGCTGAATTTATTGTGAGCCGCTAGTTTATTGAACATGATTCATGTTCATCATCAGTGTTCAAAAGTTCAGAAGTCATTTTCAGGACAATTCTGCCCCATTTGTAATAGCTACATGTTCGTACCCCCATGGGGAATTTGTAAAAATTTGGTCTAAACGAGGTCCTTTTATAAAATACTCGGTTATCCGTAGGTTTAGCCATTTGGGGGATACTCGAGAATTTTTTTTCCTTGGGAATTATGTGCTCTATCAATGGCGTATAATCCCTGAGTCTTGTGTCTAGGATTTTTTACATGTTAGCCATCTTGATTGAGTCATATGAACATGCACTAGGTCCCCTAGGAGTTTCGTTTGATTTCGAGAAAAATAATTTTTTTTGTAATTTAGACCATTTTTTTAATGGTTTAAATGGAAATTTTCAGAGTATGATAAAAACCTCACCCGGAGGCGGAATTAGGCATGGGGAGGCTCGTTTTGACACTCAGAGCATCTTCTTCACCTTGGCACCTTCATTCTTCAGTTTCCAGGCAGTTACGTCACCCCTAGGAGCAATTTTCGCTAAAAATGCATCATTTTGGCATTTAATTGCCAGAAAATGACGAATTGCACCATGAGGACAAAAATCAAATAAGTCAAAAATAATCTTTTTAAAGTTTGGAAAAGGTTGAAGTGATTTAAATGAGGATGTACGATCACATTAAGTGATAAGTCATATATTATAAAAGTCAAAATTGAAAAAACTGGATTAAATTAGGTGTACGGCCTCCCTCCTTCACGTGGGCTCCATCAAATCGCATGAGGCATAAGATAAGGTTCCAATCGCATAAGTGAGGTGCCATCATATCAAAGCACATTCAAAACTTTGGATATGGAATTAATTAAATGAAGAAGTCGTGGGCTCCCTTTCACGTGGGCATCCACGCTTGCATGGATCATGATTTGGTGATTTGTCAAACAATGAATGGGAGGTTGGGTATGCATTCAATACCATGGTAAGCGCCTCCCTAAAGATAGTGCCACATCACTTGAGTTGTCTCCCTCTTAACTCCTCCAATCCCTACGTTAGCTCATGCTATCTCCCTCAAAGCTCACGCAATCTCCTCAAGGTTCACGTGAACTCCACTTGGCAAGTGCGAATTGGGATGGTGGAGTTAGCAAGAAGGAGTGGGGAGCCCTTGCCTAGGTGGAGGCCACCTCCCCACTCCCATCTACCACTAACTCGAGTTATGTGTTGGAGCTCCACTCAAAGCTCTTAATTGATTGGAATTTCGATTTTCTAGTGATTGGAAATTGGCTCTCCTTAGCCAATTCGAATTTGAGGCTTAGTGCTTTCTAGTTTTTGTATAAAGGAAGGCATTGCCTCCCCATTTTCTCACAGAGATTTGTGCATAGAAACTCTGGAGAATTTTGTAATATTGTTTAGTATTTGAATAAAGTTGAAGACTTTGGAGGTCAATGTGGAAGCTCTTTGTGTGCCATGCTTCATCTTGTATGAGGTGATACAATTTTTTGTTACTTGCTTTTGATTCTTAAGCATTTGATTTTTTGATTAGAAGGCTAACAATCTAGCACAATATTATACAATCTATGCTTTTCTCTTAAGTTTGTGGCTTTCAGGTATTCTCCCAAGTGCAAGAGATCTTGCTTGGTTTACACATTCATTCTGCAGGTTACCAAAGGAGTTTTTGCTTTAAGAAATCGAGAAACAAGGGGTTTACTTGCCTCATCCATCAAGCAACAAATACATTATCTATCTGGTTACTATTTCTCTTCTTTTTGTTTCTATTTCCAAGTTTTGTCTTGAGAAAATAGCTTGGGATTTGATCCCAAGTGCCACATAATTTTGTGGCTACTTCTCTATCCGCATTAGCATCCTTGCGTGCATCCAACTAGCTGGAAGGTTTTCGGGACCAGTGCTTCTAGTGGTCACCTTCTTCCAAGGTAGATCCCACCTCATTGTCTGATTCTTGGTTTGTTTTGACTTTCTTTGGCCTTGATCTTCTTGCTTTCTTCCCACTTCTTTTTCTTCCTCCTCTAGCCTTCTTTTTTCTCCTCTCAAGCTTCGTTTCTTCCCTTGTTAGCTCTCGTCCCACTTCTTTTTTCTTCCTTGTCTAGCTTTCGTTTCCTTCCTTCTAGCTTTCCACCTCTCCTTTCATTTGAGGTCTTCATTTACCCTAGCTTCGTCCATCTCCTTCTTTAGCCTCGTTTTACTCCTTTCTTTTGCCTTAAAACTCCCTTATTCTCTCCTTCTCATCTTCTTTCCTTTCTTCCCTTTTGTCTCCCTTCTTCCTCTCGTTTTCTCCTCTTTTCCTCCTTCTCGTCCTACCTTTCTTAAACCCTCTTTCTCTCCTTTCGTTTCCCCTCATTTTGGCTTTCAAAGCCTCCCTTTCGTTCATCCTTGAGTGCCCTAAAAATCACAATAAACAACAAAAACAAAGGCTTGTTAGTAGTTAGTTTTCATAGCTTGCATTTCCATTTTATTGATAGATCTTAGTTCAACTTTTGCATCTAGTTTACTTGATTTGCTTGCATTGGATCTCTTTACAAAGTTAGGCATTCTCACATCATACTTTGCATATTACATTAGTTTAAGATCTAGTTTCATTTCTAGTTCTTTAACTGGTGTTTCATAGTTAGATCTTGCATCCTAAGCTAGTCTCCATTTGTTTAGCCATACTTGCATTTTAGATCTCATTCTTAAGACTAGATTTGCATTGCTTGTCAAGTTTCTATTTTTTTTTACTTAGTTTAGATCTCACATTTTTTTACTAATGCTAAGGGGTGCCTTGAGTTGAAGCGTTTGTGTAGGTATTTTGAAGGAGAAAAGAGCTTGAGAAGCTTTGTAACAAGAAGATATAAACCAAGAAGAAAGTGAAGAAACCATAAAGATAATCCAAACCAAAAGTCACTGATTAGCCATTATCCTTTGTAACAGCTCTTAAGAGCTTGTTTCAATTATTTTCCAAGTCTTTATTTCTCTCAAAAGTCCTTACAAGGGTTTCATTCCCAAAGGCATTTGTACTTAATAATAAAGTTTGATTAGTGGGGTTTTTAATCCCCCACACCCAACTTCCCCTATTTGGGGAAGTCTTGCATTGTCCTTTGAGTGGTTTGTTTGCTTCTTAGCTTAGTTTATTTTTGCTAGTAGCTTAGTTTCAATTGATTGTAGAATACTAATTGCTAGATTAGTTTGATTTTGCAAGTAGTATATTAATTGTCTTTCATTATTTTATCATCTATTTGAGCTATCATTTGGTGTTCTTTGCTTATAACTGCTTGTCTTCTAAAAAAGAACTAAAGACTCTTGAACTTGCCATAACACAAGTCAAGAGCACTCTCTATCGGAGAGTTGAACTGTGTGCTCCTAAATAAAATACTTTCAACTCACATTCCTCATTAAAATCTACTTCGTTGCTTTCCATCACTTAGTATGCTCTGCCAACTTTAAAAAAGTTGGACTCATACACAAAACGGTGATTGGAATTGTTAATCTGGAAAGTGATAACCTAATAAAATTTTCACCCCACAACCAACGAACCGGCGTTGATTTTTCGAGAAATACTCAGGTAGTGGGAAAAGTTCCTAACTGGTGGCGCCGGGCAACCCAATCTGGGCACTCGTTGGTTAAATTCTCAGAACACTTAGCTTGTGATCCCAGACAGGTCCGTCATGTCTCCAAGGGGAAGCCATTGAAGGTACACTTTTTCGGTTGGACGCATACCTTGCTTTTTCTAGCCTAATAATCAAGATCACTAAAAATTTTGAATTTACCAAGATAATTTGCATAACATTCTCACAAACATTATTCTAAGACTTGATCATCAGCGTCCCCAAGCACTACACATTTTTGACTCCATAAGGCACTGGTCTTTTTTCTATTAATTAATTGGGGCCATTTGTCCATTTGTCTTAGTTATTTATATGTGGATGCTACTTTATCTTGCAAGTCTTCATTATACTGTTGATCTATAATCTTGTATCGCAACGTGGATTGCTTCTTATCTTGTGTTTATTTCATTATCTTGTAAAAACTGTAATCTCATTAAAACTCCTAAACAACACCCATCCACATCACCACATACTAAAACACTTGAAAAAAACAGAGCCATAGAAACTCTTTGTTAGGGATAACCCCCCTTGGCTTTGTTAGGAATTAACCTAAACGGAGGAGCTGGGATTCAAGTGACAGTACCTGGTGTTATCACATCCATGTTAGCTAGAGCTACCATGCTGCAGATTGTGTGGTCGGGGACCATACTACATTTTTTTTCCAGATCGGAGATCAGATGCCTTCAGAGGAGGCATACATTTTTGTTCAGATTGCCCCAAGCAGAGATATCAGTGGGGACAGATGGTTTATTCATGAGTCCAGACATGTATACATTATTACCTACAGAGGCACCCTTCCTTGCCAGGCTTTGCATAAGCCCATTGAGACAGTTGCCTAGCCATATTTTTGATTGAGAGTACAGAGTAATGCTGGTTGGCCACTTATTGCCTGGATTCAGTAGAGATCCAGTTTCAGAGTCAGCTTCAGCAGCAGGTATATGGTGCGGCAGGTATAGCATTTGATGTTTTATTGCTCATGTTGTTGATTAGACTTGTTTATACATGATAGTACACTAACTTTGCATATGATGTTGATTTGGTGATCTAGTTGTCATTGTGATGTGATTGGCCTTTGGTGATGTCAGTCCACCCCTTTTCAGTAGGCTCCTGTCTATGCACTCTGGATCATATCCCCACTATTGGTATAGACTTGGTCACTTAGTCCCCCTAGGAAGCTGACTTTCGATCCACCTTCACTTTCTCCACCCATCCGACTCATTCATGTTGGTCTTTCCTGACTTGGATTCTGATTTGTGACCTTGAGGATCCCCTTCCCCATTGACCTCTGAGTATGCCATGATTCCCTGTCTTTTGCGCCTTGGCTCTTTAGTGTGTGAGATGCACTCTCAAACCTGGGATTTGCTCCTGTCGGTTGCCCCCGATGTTGCAATACAGTATAGGAGTGTGTAGCCTCACTGGGTGTTCCCCATTGGTCATCGAAGCATGTATGCTCACCCCCATTACTTTGCAGTATGAGCACCTTGATTATATCTATTGAGATATGTATGTAGCCCAAAAGGGCCTTGATGTAAAAAGAAATGAACAAATGTAAAGCAAGCCAAAAAGGCTAATGTAAATGTAAAATCTAGCCAAAAAGGCTAAGTGCGAAATGTAAATGTAAAATCCATGCAATGTGTTTGTAAACACACATGGACGCAGGTCAGCCGTACATATCAGCTTTGTAGTGGTTATTTCCTCACCTAGTCCCGCGGGGCAAGGAGGTGAAAGGGAGTAAGTGACAAGCTCAAGATTGTCCCCTAGAGTCTCAAGTTACGGTTTGCCAGACACCTAGTTTGGCGGCTCTAGAAAAGATCCTCACGGAGTCTTCTTAAGGCACAGATGTGAGTTGTGAGGTATTTCTTAGATGGCCAGTGGCGGTTTCGCTACACTATACCCATTTGTGAGGCACCATCCTTCCCTGTGTTTTGTCATGGTATGCTCATCTCAGTGGGCCTCGCTTTCTCGATTCATCCAAAGGGTCACATGATCTTTGTCCTTGTCATTCCTTACCCTTCAACTTGTTTTCCACATCACCCAAAGTCAGTTAGGTGGTCAAGTCTATAGGTTGTGCATAGCAGTTTGAGTCTTTTGGATGTGGTGGGCCCACCTCACCAGGGGCCTCGTATTTTTGAGATACTATGTATTGTTGATCACTATATTGGCATCATATTGTTTAGTAATGTACTAACATGTATAAGGAAGCCTATCGCTTCATATTGCATACATGTATTCATCCAACACCATGTTGACCAGATTTGACTTGGTCAAACCAATGTTTTAATAACCGGAACCAAGAATCAAACCGGTCTGGGGTCAACTCGGACCGGAACCGGTAATGAACCGGAGCGGTTTGATTTCAATGAACCGGACTATTAAAAAATACAAAAAAAAT
Organism: Larix kaempferi; assembly: GCA_027924585.1. NCBI lineage: Eukaryota > Viridiplantae > Streptophyta > Pinopsida > Pinales > Pinaceae > Larix > Larix kaempferi. The sequence continues at coordinate 5,224,286 of BSBM01000177.1, read as the reverse complement.
TACAATTTTAATCATAAAAATTATATTTAACATTCCAAGCTATATTTTGAAGCATTAGACACATAATATGCATATTTGAAAGTGAAACCATTAGACTAGTAGACACATAATATGTAAAGTCTACTCATATATATAAATCGGAAATCCATAAACCATGTATGGGTCACAAAATGGCACCAAGTGCACTACATACTCATAGTAAAGTCTCATAGCATATATCTCAAATTCTGAAACAAAATACAATATAAATGAGGCTCTATATCCTCTAGAGTCTACAGTCCAAAATGAAAAAACATGATCAATGATGAGTCATGACTCATAACTAATCAATCATCAAACTTAGCACCACTGCTAGAAATGGAATGCTCAACATCAACATATGGCTCAGACTCCTCAGAGTCGGACTCCTCACGGACATCTACGACCCTAGCAGTAGCACTAGTAGAAGCACGGGCTGTATGGCTAGGTCGACTACTGCCAGTGCTAATGCCACCATCATTGTCCGCCATGCCTGGATCCTGCTCTGCACCTACATCTCCTACTCCCAATGGATCAACATCCAAAGCCAAGTCATCTATGACTGCATCAATATCAAAATTGGGACCAAACTCTGGATGTTGGGTCTCCTCTACCCATTCTGAGGTTGGATTAATATCATCCAACACAATGGGATATGTATCAGGTCTTTTGTTTAGCAATTGGTTGCGCCTTAGTCGGAGGTTGTACTGCACGAAGACAAGATCATTCAACCGTTTTTGTTCCAAACGGTTTCTTTTCTTCGTGTGAATCCTCTCAAAGACGGACCAATTGCGCTCACACCCGAAAGCACTGCAAGTCTAACTAAGGATACGAATTGCAAACTTTTGCAATAAACCACAATGGCTGCCAAATGAATCCCACCAATTTGCTGCATGGACAAATTAAATTTAACAAATTAGATTGTGAATTGAACATAAACAACTTAAAGTTAAAAGTTAAAGCTTAAACAATTGAACTTAAAGTCTTAAGCAATAAAACTTGAAATTGTTTACCTGGTTGGTCGCAATCTCTCATCTTTATTGCTACGCTTTTTCCAAAAGTGCCCGTAGCTCTTTTGAAAGAGGTAAGCTGTCGATGTACTTCCATCTGGTCATTGTCATCAGGGATCATGCACTCTATGCAATCATACAAACCATCTTTCACCTCCCCTGTTAGATCATCTCCTAGCCGAGTTCTATAATGATACTTTGGGTTCAAGAAAAACCAAGCTGCATGTATAGGGCGATGGAGTTGATTGTTCCATCTGTTATCAATGATCTCCCAAATAGACCCATACTTGGCTACTCTATCTTTGTATGCTACCCTTATCTGCTCCTTTGCCTGATCCATAGCCTCATAAATGTAACCCATTGCCAATTTTTCCCCATCCACCAACCACAACACCTTAACAAGGGGCTCAACAATTTTCACAACCTCTGCTGCTTTTTTTCCAAAATGCACTATCATTAACTCTTTTTTTGGTGTCTTTTGCATCTTGCTTACGGGCCCACTTAGATGAATTCCATTCATCACATGAAAACATCTTCTGCAAGTTTTGTTCTTGGGAAATGAGAGATTGCAATGTGAGGAAGTGTGTTGCAAATCTCGTGATGGCAGGCCTAACAAGTTCCCTGTTCCCAGTGCTTTTCCTCATTAGGTTCAAGACCCATGCATGGTTGTAGATGTATTTTGTAATGCTCTTTCCATGCTCTACAACATTCTTGACCCAATCCAGTTTGCCTATATCCTCAAGCATGAGGTCTATGCAGTGTGCAGCACATGGGGTCCAAAATATGGTTTTGTGTTTATTCTCTAACATCTTACCAACAAGAACATAATTAGATGCATTATCTGTGATGATTTGAACAACATTTTCCACCCCCACCTCCATAACAACTTCATCCAAGAATTGAAATAATAGGGTTGTATCTTTCACCCTATCAAATGCATCAACTGATTTCAAAAACATGGTTCCTTGTGGGCAAGAGACAAGGAAATTAATGATAGTACGGTTCCTTATATCAGTCCATCCATCTGACATGATGGTACATACCGTAGTGGCCCATGACTCTTTAAAACCCTCCAAGTATTCATGTATGGACATAACTTCCGTATGCAAAAGTGATCCCCTCAACTCATGCATACTAGGGCCTTTGAAGCCCTTACCAACTGCAAGAACAGAATCCCACATGGGTTGATAATAAGCTGAGCGAGAAGCATTGAAGGGAATATCTTAATCATACCACCATCTAGCTATGTACTCATGAGCAACTACTTTGCATTGCTTCTTCCAATGCTCATCTAAGGTGGGCTGAATGTGGGTTGGTTGAGATTGAGAAGCATTGCCACTTAGAAAGGAGGGGGAAGGTGAAGAATAATAGTGCTGAAGGGTCTTCTTCTTTTTAGGCTGATTTTATCCAATGTTTTGGGTCTTTTGACGAGAGGGAGGAACATACTGGAAGGGGTCCCTAGCAACGGTAGAAGGGGCAAAGGAAGAGCCTTCAAAATCATGTAAACCAGATGCCCTCCTGGCAGCATTTGCAAGTTCCCTCTTCCTCCCAATTTCAGCTTCTATTTCTTTATGCCTAGCCTTCTCTTCTTGATATTTTTTAAGTTGATTTAATATCTCAACTCTAATCTCCCCGATCACATCATCCGGTGCATCACATGGGAGAATTTGGCCTCTTATCCCATCCAAGTGTTGCTTCACCCTATGAATGCCCCCCCCACCCATGTGTTTGTGGCAATATTTGCAAAAAATTTCCCCCTCAACACACTCAACATGGACCCATGCAGCATCTTTCACTCTAGGAGCCATTGGGAAATTTGAAAATAGATTCTGCAAGTGCAAAATAATGGAAAAAAAATGAAAATGTGCAAAACAGATTTAAATTTTAAATTAAAAAAAAAACAATTATGAGTTTGCAATGTGCATTTGCTTACAAATTTAAAAAAACAGTGCCAAAAACAGGCTAACAGCAAGCATACTCAAACAGAAACTTGGAGTTTGGACTTTGGACAGCATACTCAAAATTAAAAAAAACAGTGACTGCCAACAACAAATTGCAATCAGCATACTCAAAATTAAAAAAAACAACAAGCATACCTTGAACTTTGAAGTTGAAATCTGCAGCTGGATTGAAGGATTGAAAATGATTGAAATTTGATGCTGAGCGGCCTCCTCCACAGTCCACAGTCAGCTGGCTTCACACTTCACAGTTCACTCCTTGCCAAAACTTGAACACTCAAGTTCTCAACACACTCAAACTTGTTACTTGATTGCAGCAATGAGAGTCAAGACAAATCACTCTTGGCGGCAGCAATGAGACAATGAGCTCTTGAATCGTGAGTGAATGAGAAGGTGGGGGCTGGGCACTTATTTATTGACTTTTGGAGGGCAAATTAGGGGTAGGTTGTATTTTTTTTTATTAAAAAAACAAAAAAAAATAAAAACCATGATTTTTGGGCCTGTGGACGTGGATGTTTGCTGGCCGGCCGGTTTATTACGGGACCAGACCGGTTAGTTCCGGCTAGGCCGGTTTGGTATTGAACCAGTCCGGTTAGGGTCAGTTCAATACCAAACCGGCCCCCTGGTCCGATTTAAACACCAGTTTGGTGCTCATCTTAAGCTAACTGGTCAAACCGACTGGTTCCGGTTCGGACCAGACCAGTTTTTAAAACTTTGGGTCAAACTATGTTGACCAAGCAAAAAATGGGCCCGAAAAAATGTTGCGATCAAGATTTCAATTTTGGTCAATTATTATCTATTGGGGTCCCATATGAACCTCCAAGCATCAAAATTTGAAAAGGTTGAGGTAGCGATGAGATTTTTAATTATTATGGGTTATTAATGACCTGTTTTAATTAAAAATCATGGATTTTGGGCAAACAGTGCCTAAGTGATTGATCGTGGTCGTTCAAGTGACCATGTCTACTATTTTTGGGGTCCACGATCGCATTGCAACAGATGGTTCAACAATCCGGGCACTATAAGTGGGTCAAAAGCCCAATTTACACCTTCAACAATAAAAACCAGCAGTTAATTAAAGGAAAAATCAAAATTTGGCAAGGGCAACTATGGAAAATGGAAAAAACAAAGCCTAGCTAATACAAGGGTAACTTATAAGGTAATTTTGGTAATGTTGGACATTGTATTTTTGGTGGTGGGTCCCTCCATTGGACCAGCTCACTAGGTGGGACGAATTTGCCCATGGGGGCGTTTTTCCACTTGGTGATAATTCATGATTTGTATTGTATTGGATGTGGGACCTTGGGTATATGTGTTAGGGGGATAAAACATCATATAGACACCCCCTAACACTTGTTTCATTTGTTGTATGGCCCCACAATGGGCCCCTCACTCCACAAGTGCGCTAGACATGGGCAATTCGCACCTCCTTCATGAGCTCATCTCCACCATCAATTTGGTGTTTGGGAGAGTCAATCCCAGCCATTCGTTTTGGGGGGAATAGAGCTAGGTTTTGAGCCATCTCTATAAGAGAAGGAGCTTACTCATTGTAGAGGCGTCTTGGCACATTGTACATTTGACATTTGAATGATATTGAGACATTCTTCTTTCAGTTGCAACATCCTCTTTTTTTATGCCCAACTCGACCTCCACACTGAGAATGCAACAAACAAAACTAGCAATGTGGTGAAAGGAAAACTCGACCTCCTTTATGGCAGCAGAAATGAGGATATCAGAGGGTACTAGGATCAACTCTTCCTTAAATCAGTGTGCCCTTCTCTTAGGATGAAGTCTGCAATATAAGCAACCCTTCAATTGTTGCTTCTCCTCAATGGCTGTGCCCTTTCTCTAGATCCAGTAATAACAAGTGATGCATCCTCTTCCCTTGGTGTCTCAACTTCTACAATTCGTCTCACAAATGAACGTGTTATCACCTATTTTGTAAAAATAGTTGAAACCTTATTGAGCCGCCAGTGTTGGAACACATCAGTGTTCACTTCCAAAGTATCTAGGTTTCAGATTACAACAATTAGCCAATTTTGGCTAGCTGGTTTTTGTTTTTAGTCGATATGACCATGGCCCCTTGGGGGTTTGTAATAAAGTGTGCTAGTAGGATTTTGAGTGGCTCGGTTCCACATGACTGGATTAAGCAACTAAGGTATTCTAGGGAGTTTTTTCCCTTGTCAATTATACTTTTCCTATAGCTGAGCTATAATCGATGAGGTTTTCTCCTGCTTCCTCCAAAGCTGGAATGCCCGATTTTGAAAATTTTAGCCATGGGGGGTTATTAGAGTCCAACTGATGTATATAAGCCTACTAGACACTATTAGAATAGATTGTGGTCATGTCCTAGGTCTCTAGGACCCTCAGAAAAAATTTCGAAATTTTTTTACCGAGTCTGTCGAATTTGGGTTTTTAATTATTTTTAAAATTTTAATAAATTTTTCCATAGTTTAAATGGAAAATTTTCAGTTTGTTAGTCATCCGGAATCCGAATTCAGTGATTGAAGGCTCCAGCCTTAAGCCAAAAAGCATTCATGATCCCCGAACCAACTTGGCCTAAGTTTTAGACAATTATTTGGCCTCATAATTAATGTTTTCTCAAAAAATCAAAAAATGAGAAATATTAATTAAAATATTCAGAAAATAATAAATTGAAGATAATTTAAATCTCTCTAAAAAAGGCCAAATTGAATAAAGTAAAACTCAAAATGACATGGCAAAAAGCATTTATGATGATTGGAATCTTCACCCACCTGATTCAGATCAGTTTCAGAGCATTGGGAGTGATCTACAGTTGAGAAATTCGCCCACCTTCATGCAAATTCGTTTTTGTGATTTGGCAATTGATTAATAGGTTGTTGGATTTTGAAATCAATGCATGTGGGGCTCCTTCCTCAAATTATGGGCTCCTCTCAAGTTGAAACTCCTTGAAACTCGACTTATGTGATTGTATATTGCTCCAAGCCAAGATTTGATTGGTTTGTGATTGGAATTTAGAGTTTTGTCAAGTGTTTTTGGCTCTCCTTATGCCAAATTCGAATTAGGGTTTTAGCAGTTGGTTTTTCTATATAATGAGGCTCTTTTTCCTCATCTCTCATGGAGATTTTGAGCATGAACACTCTGCCAAAATACTATTGTAATATTTGTTTGAAGTTTTAATACAAGAAGTGACTTTGGAGGTCCATTGCAAGAGTACTTGGGGTCTATTTCGCATTGTCTTGGTGATACCTTTCTCACCTTGTCTCTCTTTTATGCATTTCAATTTTCAATCTATATTCTAACATTACTTAGAAATGGCTTGTTCGGTTTTGTATGCTTGAGATCAAGGGTTTTGCAGGGGTGCTCCAGGGTGGAAAGTGGCTTGGAGATCAAGCTAGTTTTCATTTATCAGTGAATATTATTGCCTAATCATTTCTTCTTGCAGGTTCCCAAAGGATCTTCCCATATTAAAAGAAGAAACACTTTAAAAGAGCTTTGGCCTCTTCCTCCATCAACAACTATTTTCAAAACATCTTGGTTACCCTAAGCTTATTTCTTCTAGCTTCACCTTTGCTCCTTGAAAACTCTTTGCCTTGTTATTCACCCATCTTCTTGCTTTCGTTTTGCCCCTCCTCTTCCATTCGTCCTCCTTCTCCTAACCATTGCTCCTTATCTTTCCAAAACTCCTCTTCCATTCGTTTTCCAACCATCTTTCCTCCCTCCACTCCTTTCGTTTTTCCCTCATTGGCTCCTCTCGTCCTCATTCCAAAAAGAGCCCTAAAAACACATAAAACACTAAAAACGAATTGCTTAAGTTTAGTTTTTGTTTGAGTTAATTGTAGCTTCATTCTTAGTTTGCAAAAAATAATTTGTTAGAGTTAGATCTCAAGTATTATTGCATCTCATACACCATCTCATGCATTGAAAAGTTAATCTAGCATTCTAGATTGAAATTTTGTTTACACTTGAAAGATAGAATTTTTAAAAAAATTCTTAAAATTTTTGTCTTAGATCTCATTTCTAGCATATTTTAGGCATCTTTTGTTCGCTGGTCCGTTTTCCCATATTAAAATTTTCAAACCAAAATCTCATTCTTTTACATGTTAGATCTTAGTTTTCATTTTTTAGACTTAGTAGTTTTCAATTTCGCTTGATTTTTAACTTCTAATGGGTGCTTGTTGAGTGTTTTTTCCAAGCTTGTGTAGGTCTCTTTGAAAGAGAAGACAAACTAGTGAGCATATTCAAAGAAGAGCAAGTACATTCAAGGAGAAGATCCAAACCAAGCAATAAACCAAGAAACAATCTCCTTTTTGTACTAGCCTTCAACGGCTTGCAGATTTTATTGAAATAATTTGTTTGTTTTACGTTTCTCAAAGAAGACCTTTCAAGGGTTAAACTCCCAAAGGCAATTGTATAAAATTAATAAAAAGTACAAGTGGAGGAGTCCTCCACTTTTTTGGGTTTCTTCCCCATTTGGGGAAGAGTGTTGTGTCTCGTTAGTTTAGATCTTTTTGTTTCATGATTTAGATTAGTTATTTCATTTCTGTAACTCTCTTCCAAGTTTTGACCAGAGCAAGCTAACTTTGGCATTGCATCCCAAGGGCCACATAGCTTTGTGGTAGCTTTTCGTTCCCCTATTAGCCTCCTTGCCGAAGTTTCAGCTAGTTGGAAAGTCTCAAGGAATAGTGGTTCTAGTGATTGACCTTGTTCGGAGGAAGATCCCACCTTAGATTAAATATTGTTTGGTAGAAGACTAAGTCTTGCTTTCAGTTATTTTTATGCATCTCAAATATCTTGTTATCATTTCTTTAGTTTCAGTAATTTAGGTTTCATTTTTGTTCTTCAGTACACAACTGCTTCTATTTTCAATAAAAAGAACCAAAGTCTCTTGAACTTGGCCAAATCCAAGTCAAGAGCACTCTCTGTCGGAGAGCATTCTAGCTTGCATTTTTCCCTTGCATTAGGCATTTTAGATTAATTAAAGTCTCTTGAACTTTGGTCTTAAGACTGAGTCAAGAGCGCTCTCTATCGGAGAGTTGAATTGTGCTCTTTAATAATAAAATATTTCAACTCACACTCTCATTTAATTAATTTACTTTGGTCGATTATCCAACACCCGTATGCTCTGCCAACCTGAAAGGGTTGGGCTAGTACTCAGAAAGGTGTTGGACTTGCTAGTTCTACAAGTGACAATCTAAATAAAATATTACCCCAACAAAGCAAACCGACGTTAAATAATGAGTTTGCTTCCTGAAACAAGTGGTGCCGAGAATCCACTGGTCAGACTCGGGGGCGGTTCAAACATTGGACACCTATCCCCTTGAATCTGGGTGCTTTCGACCTATCATCTAAGAGGTTGCCAGCATCTTTCCTGGTTGGTTTTTTACTTTAGATATCCTTGGTCTTAGCCTAATAAACAAGATCACTAAAACATTCAATAAACCAAGATAAATTCGCAGGACGATCTCATGAACATCACCACTTTGAACTCTTGTATCAAGCAACCCAAGCACTCAATACTATTTTTGACTCCATAAGGCACTGGTCCTTGACATCATTTTATTTGCTTATTATCTATCTGGAGCATTTATATTTCTATGGTTGTCTTACTTTAAATTTATCAAAGTGTTTGTTTCTCAAATCTCTTATCGCAACGTGGATTGCTTCGTTATCTTGCATTTATTTCAATTGTTAAAATTGTGATCTCTCATCATCGAAAAACTCCTAAACAACACTCATCCGCATCACCCCACACGTTTAAAAACACTTACAACAAGAGCCTTAGTGAAACTCTTTAGGGACTACCCCCCTTGGCTTCGTTAGGAGTTTGCCTAAACGGAGGAGTTGGGATTCGGGTGACAGTACCTGGCTCATTGCTTGCCCCCAAGGCCACACTTCTCCCCACTTCCAGTGAGGGAGACAACTTTCGAAAGATTTATGCTGCTAGTGTGCAGTTTGGCGGACAACATCTTTGGCGCCGTTGCCGGGGACAAATCTTTTTGTTCCTGGACGACCTTCGTTTTTTCTAGTTTTGTTTTACCTTTTTTGATAGATTTCATATCTATCTGGTGACTCCACTGTCCTTTTTAGTTTTCTTTTTTTGGTAGATTTTTTAGTCAAATCACTCTCAGAAATTAGACTTGAATCCACCTGGCGACTCCACTGTCAGTAAACCCCTCAAGGTATTCAACTAGGAAGAATTCTGAAGGTTTACTCAATTTCATCCTCGAGCCTGAAAAGGTTTACAGGAGGAGATTGAATAAACTTAATTCTCGTAGGATCCTTGAAGAGCTTGGATCTCAGTCCATTTCTGACATCCATAGTCTTTTTGAAGAAACTAACCTTGAAAAATTAGAAAAGTTTGAAAATCTTGAAATCAATAATTGTTTTCCTTCCACAATGGGTGAGTATTTTACTCAACTCGACTTTTCTCAGATAGCAGGTCAGCCCCATGAAGTTCCTTAAAGGGCCATTGACAAACTCATGACTTTCACTGGCACTGATGCCTCTTCCTCTGCAGAGCAACACTTAAGGAGTTTTTCCAAACATTGTGGTTCATATGTCAGGGGTACCGAAAAACATGAAGATGTTCTCATGACCCTCTTTGCCTTATCTTTGGATGGTAAGGCTGGGAATTGGTATGACAACTTACCAAATAACTCTTTCGCTACCATAGCAGCCTTCAAGACTGCTTTCTTCTGCTTGTAAATTTGAAGAAGAATGATGGGAGAGAAACCAAAGCTTGTTAGCTTTTAAAAATTGGAGAAGGAGCTTGGTGCCTACAAGAAAATGAGATATGTGTTTAGAAAGAGGTGATCCACCACCGAATCTGAGAGAAGAATCAAGACAAGATCAGCTCTCAAAGTTTGGCACCGAATCCTGTAACATAACCAACAAGCTCATACATACAAGAGATTAAATCTAGTAAATTAAATGGTAAGAAATTAGAAGGGCAAGAGTACAACTAAATACTATTTGTTGCTCCTAGATCTCTAAACATCCAATAAACATAAGCAAATCAATAACCATGAATGCTTACCCTACTAGGATCCAAGATCCTTGCCAAGCTAGATCAATCTACTAGTATGTGAAAGCAAAAATTGAAAATTTGCAATGTTACCTCAACCAAAATTGCATGCATGAAGAACAATAGCCACCTTTGACCTCCAAAGTCTCCACAATATATTAATCAAAAGAGTATTACAAATCACAAGAGTAGAGGTTCAATGTAATCCACCATATGCAAATGAGGAGCCTTGAACTTGCTCTTATAGCACTTGAGAGAGAGGGCGAATTTGTGAGGAGGGGAGCGAATTTGTGGAGAGGGGAGCCAAGTGTTGATCCAATCCATACACAATCCCATGATTTGAGTGATGGAGGATGAGTGGGAAGCCACCTAAGGAAGGCACCCACCTCTCCTCATTGGGATCTCCACCCAAGGCATGGATGATTGCCACCTCAAGAAAGTCGCCCAAGAGAGGAGAGGGTGCAACTCCCAAGAGAGGATACCTCACCCAAGGCATATCCTTGATTGAATCAATCAAATTTTGATTGATATTCTCCTTAAATGACCATGCCAACTCAATCGGGCCACCTCACTGGACCAAATTCCATTGATATAGGAGTTTGATTTTCTCTCATATTTATTATTTTTTAATTAAATAATTCCTCAAAAATATTTTTGAGATAAATTTTATTTAAGTGAAAAACAATCACTTAGAACTTAGAAAACGAACACCCCCATGCTAGATTTCACCTCCTAACCACACTTTTATCACTTTTTTGTTTTATTAATTAAAATATTAAAAAAAATCTCATTAAATGAGAAAATTATTTTTCTCAGAATGACTTGAAAATCCTAAGGGACCTAGTGCATGTCCATATGACTTATTATTGATGGATAGCATGTTTAAAAAACATAGACACATAGGCTTTAATAACCTCCCTAAAATCGACTACCATGGAAAATACTCCAGCTTTGGAGGTATGAGTGAAAAACTCAGGAATTATACATCACCGAAGAGTAACACATAATTCCTAAGGAAAAAACACTCTAGAGTATCCCCTTGATAGCAAACTCTAAGCTAGGCCAATCCTTTTACAAAAATATCATGGTTAGACCAACTTATTACAATTCCTCCGTGGGGATCTGGACATGCAAATTTTACAAAGGGCCAAAAATTGGCCTGATGAACTTCTGAACTCTGGCAATGAACAATGTAAGTTGTTGAAGTCTTCGACGGTTCACAAGTAGTCCACCTAAGTGCAACTTAGTGGACAACAAGCCTCATTTGGATTGTGACTACCAATATGTAGCCAAGTATAGGGAGTGATCAAAGCCAGTAGGAATCATGTCAACATGCATTGAATGTTTGCTTGTAGAATAAAAGGTGGCAGCATGTAAATTTGCATAAAACTTGTCCACCCTAGCTTGTGTTCAGTGAATACCGTTCTACTAATTAAGCCATGTTTAACACAATGTCTGTGCAAGATTCTTTTGGCCCCATACAATAGCTAAGACACCGAATGATCTTTACAATCATACCAAGCCTTCCGATCACCACAGGTCCCTATTTTATGCTCTCCAACATGATCACCATCCCACTCAGCCATGTTGAAATTCCCCCAATGACCCACTCAATGGGTGGGAGTGTCTGTGCCAACTAATGCCACAAGTATGTGTGCCCAATTGGATCCTTGGGGGGTATAAATTGAACAAACGCCCAACCCCCTTCATGATAGCATCATTGTCATCCAACAACACAGAAACATGGGGTCCACTCCTCTGGCAAGAAAATGCAGGACTAACCATGAAGCAACAACACAAATAGCCCCCCTTTGCCCTCATGATTGGTAGCAACATATTCCCCATTCCAATTATCCATTAGCCATCATAGTTTAAAACCATGAACTTTAACTTCCTAAAGAGGGAGCACATCTGAATGAAGATTGGTCATGGTGCATGTTAAGATGGCATGTAAGTCATCCTCGAGACTCCCGTAACAGTCCATGCTGGAGTTGCAACTTCACAGGCAACTCATGTAAAGTCCCTACTCAAGGGCAACAAAAGCGTTTTGGAATGAACCTCTTTGGTTGGGGGGCCATCCAACGAGGAAGGAGACCATGAAAAGGAAATAGGCAGAGCATGGGAAGAAGGAGAACCAAATATGTTAACCTATTAAGCAGCTAGAGGCTCTTGTGGATGCGCTTCAGTGGTTTTTGTAATATTTTTCCTATGATTTGTGGAAGCTTGCTGAGACGGGCCAACAGACCACCTTTATTGGAGGCCTCCTGAATCTGATCATTATACATACCTTCTCCTGAATTTAACTAAGCAAACGTACTACCCTGGGCACCTTTAGTTTGGAGTCTGGACCTATTTTTGGCTTCCTGCCAGCACCTGAGCAAATTTTTGCAATCAGATTGAAAATTTAACAAGGAAATTGCAGCATTACAATGAAATATTAAATTTTTTTTAATTATAACATCATACCACATGGCTGGGGCATGCCCTATCACCACCCTACTTTTATTTTAATCTGATTGCAAGCTTCTCCAAGTTTAAACATTTTATTGTGACAAAAAGTTCAAAATCTATTAAATTAAAGCATCAGATGGCATAGATGTCAATTGGCAAACTGACAAAGCAGCTGCTAAACTCTAATACCAACTAATTAAGCAACATGGTAACTGAAGACAAACCAGACAGTAAATGATTCCTCTGTAATGCGGAGTCCCTCCTACCCTTCTCAAACAAACAAAAAGTACGACAAATTCAATAATAGAAAAATCCTAGTACAAATTTACAAAGGCCTCAATGCAAATGCAGCTAAACTCTAATACAAACTAATTGAGCAACGTGGTAACTGAAGACACACTAGACAGTAAATGATTCGTTTGTAATATAGAGACCCTCTTAACTCTCTCAAACAAACACAAGGTAAGACAAATTTAATAATAGAAAAATCCTAGTTCAAAGGCTTTAATGCAAATGTTTTGACTTCCTATTAACCCCCAAATTTGTTTGTGCAGCTGGAGGGTTAAGATCCAGCAAGATTTCATCAGGTTGGTCCCATTACAGGTGCATCCAGATCTTTACGGTGACAAGAGCTTGTTTCAGTGTTAGTTTCATCAGATTCCAAGAAACTGCTATTTTTAGTAGTTTGTTTTTTTCAGGAGCCATAGATCCGGGCCCACATGTCAGAGATGTTTACATATTCTTGGTCCTCACAAGCTCATGATGCCAATGAGCGTATTTCAGGTGACATGCAAGCAGTTTCATGACAACTGCTATTTTTAGAAGTCTTCTTTTCAAGGCTAGGCTTGCATGTCATTTCTAAGCACATATTTGAGTTCCTTGTAGAAAAGCAAGTCTAATGAGACTGCTTTCATTGACATGCGACATGTTGCTATTTTTAGCAGTGTATTTTTATATATGCTATATTTGGCAGCAGTCTCACAGTGGTTACCTTCATTTTCAGTCTTTCCTGTTTTTTCTGCTTTTAACTCTTTTTTGAGTTAGACTGCTTTTTTGGGCATGTATATATTTGGCAGTTTCTATTTGTGGCAGGTACAAGTTGTGATGTCATGGTTCCAAGTGTGCATTGGTGGAGTGGCTTCCAAGTTCTGTTGGGTGAAGGATGATGAGTCAAGAGCGGTATTAAGCAGGTGGATTGTTCTCTCAGTGTGATGCATGGCTGCTAGTTGGGAAGATTCCATTTATACAAGGTTCCAAAATTGCTTTATGCTAAAACCCCAATTGCTTTCCAAAACCCTAATTCAAATTGCTGTGTTTAGGTGTCATTCAAAAACCCTAATTTGCCTTGCCAATTTGGTCTAGACAAAAGCCTAAAGTGATTTGCTAACTTTGACAAGTCCAAAACTCTAATTCCTATTATTAATTCAATCTAAGCCTTAAGTGAACTTGTTACTAAGTTTGCTAAGCAGAAAAGCCTAAGTCAACTTCCATTTGACTTCTTTATCCTATCCTTGTTTTATATCTTAATTCAATTCTCCTTGATCAAATTTAGCATCAGATATATTATAGAAACTCTAGGTCAAACAGTTATGTTATTTTTTTCGAACTCAACCCTAATACAACCTCATTTATTTATAACAGAAGCTACTACCGTTCATCCCTTTCACCAATTATGGAGATTCTGAAGCATACTGATTACAGACTTTAGTGATGACACAATGACTATAAGGTGCTTTTAGCGATCATTTAATGATTGCAGCTGATAAATAGTATGGTTTTCAAGGAGAATAAGTTGTGATAACAGGTATTCCAGATGTGCATTATAATTACTGTGGAAATCCAGTGCTGGAGGTTGCTATCTTCAGCAAGTTCACTATAATCAGGAGAACAGCAGCTTCAGGGTAAGAGTAAAGCATTGAGGTGAGTGGTTTTAGGAAATTTTATCATTGGAAAACAATGTCAATCAATCAACAGTGGCTACAGGAAGGTTTCCATCAACTTACATCTATTAAATAGCAGCAGTTTGTTGGTTTATTCAGTATACCTGGGAAAAAACAGCGGTCTTTTACCCAATATTAGCACTGGAAGAGAGTATTCTTGACAAGTTTAGTATTGTGTTTGGTGGCCAGCAGCTAAAACAGGTAGCTTAATATGGTTTTAGATGGGAAAACATACATATTGCTTTTCCTTGGACAGTAAGTTAGTAGTTTAATCTTTGGAAGTTGACATAAACAGCAAGAAAAGCTATTCAAACAGCAAAGCAAACCATAGTTGCCATGCATGCAAAGCTTGTTAAGTTTGGCATGCCTTTCTTTCCTCTTTCCACAGGCAGTTAGGTTTGATTTTGATTTTTGGCTTCTATATCTACAGGGGAAGAAGGCATTGAGGGGGTTAGTATTTTGTGAGCAGATTGCAGCAGTGGAACTCTCATCATCCTTTCACCCACCAGTGTTGATAATCCACCTCCATCATCGCATGATACTGGACCTATGGCAGCCTGTCATGTGTTGTCACTATGATGTAATCCATATCTCTTAATTAATGCATTGATTTGGTTCTATTATGCCTTCACTCTGGCTCCTAGGATCTCTTCGTTGGATGTTAGACTGATAGTATTGCAATGAGTTGGTTGGCTTTGATGCATTTACTTTGATTTCCTAATCACTTAAGATGCATATTCTTTTGACCTTGTTCATTTTGTTCATTGGTGTACTTAATTCAAAATTCTGATCTCAACCATATTGATTTTACTTTATTCTTTCTCTTAATTGTTTATGGGCATCTCAAGAGTAAGTTTTATGTGTGCTGATGAAATTGGGGTTTACATAGATCAGTTCATTTGATAACAGCACACAACCTCTAGGGACACCCCCTTGAGACTGGAAAAGCACCAATCCGAATGGAGAGGGATCTAGTGGTGACAGGGCTAGTTTGCCGATAATTATTAGGCAGGTCTGCTGGTGCAGATTTGCAAAATAGCACTTCCGTTTGTCCCTTCTTAGTGATAGGCTGAGAAACTAACCTGCAATTCATTTTCTTTGATGTAATCTGATAACTGCTTTACAACCTCTTCATGGGACATTTCAATTTTGCTCGCACCCAAAAATGAAGCAAGGGAGTCTGAGATTGGAACAGGAGAAGCAGTGCCACTGGTGTTGACATTTGCAGTCCTTTTCGCATTTGGCTCTGAACCATCTGCACAACAGAAGAATTAAATCAACGCTCATTGAGGGAACATCCTTAAAATATTTTTAAAATTCTTCACAGGGAAACATACAGATTTACAGTCTTACCATCTCTGGAATCAAGTGCCCATATATGTTTGGCTAGCAACTTGTTCATCTGGAACATGTCAGTTGAATCAGTATCAAAGACCATACGTAATGCATCGTTGCAAATGATATTTCTCTTGTTACTTGGATCTTGTAAGTTATTTGCCCGAATGTATGTCCATAATTGCTTCACAATCTGAACCAGTACACAAATGCATAAGCATGCTATAGCAAAATCAAGCTTCAAAACCAACTTGAAGTTAGCTAAATGATCTCCAGAGTACTACTCAGGTTCTAAATATTAAAATTTTTGCAAGCACCTGGGTTCGAGGCAATGCTGATTCGCCAACAATTGCCTGCAACTCTGGTGAAACACTACAAATTTTATTAAGGCCTCCTGGTCGACCTCTTTTTCTTCCTTCAAGAGGTGTACTGCAGATCAATAAATTGGAAAAGGTGTGTACATCAGAGAAAATTATTTTAATAGGCATACAATTATTTTAATACTTTAGGCTGATTAATAACATCCACAGCACTTTTAGTTCCATTTGAAAGAGTTCACTCTAAAATAATTGCAAACTAAGGTAAGAATAAAATGCTAAAAATAAAATTGAATATATGCATTGTGCCGAACAACAGATACATAAACAAAAGTTGTTCAGCCAATCATTTATACAAGACTACAATGCTGACTCAACAGAGAGAGATTGTTACACTTCATTAATACTATCTTTTTCTCCAAATTTTATAAACTACTAACTGATTAAAATAGAACATTAGCTAACGAATGAGTTCTTAGCCCTAATTTATAAAATAACATTCTCAATATTGGGGATTCTGTCAATGAAATATTAGCTAGTTTTAGATCACTTTGACAGAGCCAAAAATAATTTGAAATGTAACTATCAAACACATCACTGGCAATTTTGCAAGTTGGCTGTAAGTTGTGAAAACCAAATCTTTTAACATGACTTAAAAGTTAATCCTCTTTGTGAGCTGCAACGGAAGGATGGCTCATGCCATTATTTATGGAAGCTAGAACCCCTTCTTTAGAGAATAATCACGTTGCATAAGAAGGAAAATATAATGCAATAGCAAACAAACACTAATTCGTATGTCAATATTATTTTAAATATAACTACTGATGTGCACACAATAAATCAATATCACTGGCTGATGGAGAACGCCATGAAGGATGCTAGCATGCTTTCTAATTTTTTCTTTGTTCGCCAATATAAATGTTTTCACTTGCCCAGTTTTAAATGCACCATATCCCATTCTTTCATTGGATGTGCAGGTACAGTACTCTTGAGTCTATGACTCTATACCATGTAGAAAAGATAACAATATTAATGATTGGCATAAATTATAGCTGTGGCACCAATAAGAGCATATAGTGATAGATAAAATCATAAGGAAGAGATGGATCTCCAAATATTACTATCTTGTATCGGCACCTACAACAGAAAATGTGTGCTTTTTAGGGGGCCACAGTGCACACTCAAACCCCTTCCTAAAAATGTGGTTAAGTTGATATTCCAAATGCTGATGTGGTTAAGTTGATATTCCTAAAAATTTGATTCTCGATACTTTCTTCCCCAATTTTCTGTTCATGAAGCAATTCTGGTGCGCCCCAATTTATACTGACTAGAAGTGATCAGAAGTGATCTATTAAAGAAAGAAATTACATTAACCCATCAGACCCAGTCAGACTCAGCCAGGTCTGACCATATTCCATTAAACCAGCAATCAGGTTAGTTTAAGCATGGTCTGACCCAATGAACTCACTTCCTCTCCTATTAAACCCGAGAAATGAGCTAATTTGTTCATTGTAACCTTGTTTGACAATTATTTTTTCAAAACAGATGGGAAAGATTTTGGAGTGATTCTTCTCAACACTGAGACTGTATTCAACACGCAACTAGGGGACACTAACAGCAGCATTACTCTGCCATTTTTAAGGTACAGAATCCAGATTTTCAACAGCAACAGCAGATAGGGCACATTTTTCTGCCTATTTTCTGAGCTGATTTGAGGAGAGCTGAGTCACAGTTTTTGTGCATATTTTCTCAGCTATTTTGAGGTGAGGCAGGGCAGAAATTTTCACCATATTTCAGCTGGATTTTCACCATCTAAGGCACAAACTTATGTTCTGACTTTAAGAGAAGATAACCTGATTTTTTCATTGGGAGAGGAGAATTTCCAGACCTGATTTTATCACCAGCTTGGATAGTTAGGGCACACATTTCAGAGCTCAGTCTTGACAGCTAGGGGACCCAATTTTCAGACCTGTTTTTTAACAGGTAGGACAAATTTTTAGCTCATTTTCTGATCTTACTTTTAGATATTTTCTCACCTTCATTTACAGGCAAAATGCCTAGAGAAAAGAATTTTGACCAGGTCAAATCGGGGTTTGACCAAGTCAAAAAGTCAAAGTTTGACCAAGAGTCAGGATGATGGAATAATCATGTAGAATGCCTACAAGAGGTGTTAGTGCCTTTATCATGAGAAAAATTGATGGACAACTACATGCTAAGTCATGCCATACATAGTGATCATTTCAACCAAAACAAGTGTAAAACAAATGCTAAGTACAATTCAAGGCAAGAGTAACTAGTTTCATATACATATTCTTGTTTAGACTAATTACAAATGTAATGCATAGATCATGTTGATGTTTCTCCAGGTGCAGCATCGGGCATACACACTCACTGATAGCCATGCTGAATTCGCTAGTGAGGCCATGCTGAATTGGCTATTAATGAATGATACATTCACATTCTAGAGGTCAATGGCCCAGACAAGGGCAGTGAATCTCCCAGTCATATGGTGTGGAGATGGTCCCTAGGGTGCTCACATTTCTGACTCCCGTAATAGAGTGATCTATTCTATATTAGAGTGTTTGACTTGTTTATTTTATCAGGGTCTTTCATCACCTTATGAAGTATACAAGTCTAGCCTAATGTTGAATTTGACATAATCACTAAGAAGTGTCAGGGACTTCTTAGTGTGGGTCAAATCAACATTAGGGATCTATGCGGTGAATAAATGAGCATGTGATGGAGAAGTATAATATCATGACAATGGACAACCTTTCCTAAGAAGTCGGAAGTTCCAATAATAAATGGTCAACAAATGAATAAACAATGAAATGGTCAAACTAGTAAGTCGGCCCTAACAAGTGAGTCAAGTCAGCTCCTATGTGAAATGAGGTGATTTAATGTGTATAAATAAAGTGCTCCAGCAGTTCATTTGGATCATCAAGTTTTCTCTCTCTCTCCAAAAGTGCACATCATTAGCTAGGTTGAAGTGAAGATTCATGAAGCAATTATTGAAGACTTGCATCATCTTTGTGACTAGTCACTACTCTATGATGCACTGCAACTAGGGTTTGTACCCTGTGACTGTCAAACCCTTGTGAACTAGGGTTCTTCTATTGTTGTTGTACTCTTATTATTGGAAATATTCTTCTTAAGAAAGGTTGTTGAGTTTTCTCCCAAGTTCGGGTTTCCCAAGGTAAACCTTTGTGTCTACTGTGCATGGTTCTCTTTTAGTGATCCTTTTGTTTTCCGCTGCAAATTTGAAGTTGAAATGCAATAATATATGTGGGATGAAATAAGATTTGAAAATAATACTACTAAGTTAAAAAATTCAACAGATCATACCTCTCCCTTGGTGATGTGGAATGGATGTCAATCATAGGTTTAGTAAAAGTGAAGTTGACCATAGAATAGACTTGATTTACTCTTAGAGAAATGGGAAAACATGACACTGTGACATTTGGAGTGGTGAACACTAGGGAAGCAGAGTGTCTCACAAATGGATGAACTGCTTAGAAGGTGCCCCTTTGACTCTAGCAAGCCTCCCCTTTTATTCACTTTACACTTTTGCATTTCCTTTGATATTTGATTTTTCGTTTTGACACTTCTTTTGATATTTCTTTGAAGCACATTTCACTTTGCAATCCTTTAGTTAGCTAATGGCTAAAAGGTATCGGCCCTGGATAGCCTTCTGGGCCCCAGTTATGACACGGCCTTAGCTTCGTTGCCAGCCACCGTCTGTAGGTGCGACGGAGTTGCCACAGTAATGCCTTTTTAGGGGCAAGTAGGATTAATCTCATACATGTAGGCTTAAAGGCACATGGGGTAGTGAGAGATCTGATCTTCATTGTATCCGTTGTGGCAAGAAAGGACATGATGTGAAGACATGCAAAATTCCATGGTAGAAGATCTCAAGAAAGAAAAGGAGAAGAAAGAAGAAAGAGGCAAGGCTTCTGCATCAGGTAAAGCTCCTGAAATTGCTCAGTCCATTGTTGCATACTACAATATCTATGTAGATGAAGTTCTGTTCAATACTTCATTTGCTTCCTAGAGAGATACTTGGCTACTTGACACTAGTGCTACCTAACACATGACCTTCAGAAAAGATTTCTTTGAAGAACTGAATGACAATGTGGATCGTGTAATATATTTTGTAGATAAGTCCAACCTCAAGCCCAAGGGAATTGGAACCATTAGGCTCAAATTGCCTGGATTCCCTGACTTTCTATTGCATAATATTCTCTATCTTCCAGAGTTGCAGAGGAAAATTATTGTCCCTTGTGTTACCGGGAAAACTAGCAAGGCTAGTGCCCAATAAGAACATGCATAGACTTGTGACCCAATGTCACCTCGATCACAAATTCTTAACTTCTTCGGAGTGTCTTGAACTCCAAGGGGAGAGCCCTTATCTGAGTGCCTGTCAATAATTACACAAGATACCTTCCACAACCTCATGTACAGATCAGTGCCTTTATGGAGTCAAGTAGAGAATGAAGAAGATATATCAAGCATAATTCCAGGTTAGGCAATGGTTTGAAACAAGTTGTAAGATAAGCAACGTTCAAGTGCATGCCATTAGCCTTCAGTAGGCACAAGTTAGATCGCAAATATTAATGTTCCAAGTTTTAGTAGAAATCACTTATGACTTCACACTAAGATCAACATTTGATAGCAAACAATAAATGTACATGGAAAAATAAATATGGCTATATCACCAGTGTATCAACATGTAGTTTAAACTTTATATTGCAAATGTTCACAAACTAAATCATAAAATCACTATAAAAGCAATGTCCTCCAAAATAGAAGTGTTTGCAGTACCCTTATGAAGCATTTACCATTGCATCAACCAATTATATTATTCACAGTCACTAACAATAGCATTTATGAAACATCAATTATGTCAATTGGATTTGTTTACTAACCTTTGTTTAGTATTTTTGTAGGTCTGTTTAGGAGCAACAGAGGAAAGGAGGAAGGCAACTAAGGCAGGCCGAGGAAGGGCAGCTTAGGCTGAGTTGCTTGGGGGCTTAGGAAAGGAGGGTTGAGGGCTGAGGGAGACCTGGGAATGGAGGTTGAGGTCTTGTAGGGAAGACCTAGGGCTTAAGCAGGGTTGGCCGAGCCCTAGGAAAGGAGCCCGAGGTCTGAAAAGAGGACAGAGACGCTTAGAAGGGAGAGGAAGGGCAGGCCGTGAGGCCTAGGAAGGTGGGAGGAAGCCGCAGCCCTTTAGGGCCGCAAATTTTACAAAAAAAATAATATTTTTGGGTTTTTAAAGAATTTTGATATTTTTAGGGTTTTTAAATAAATAAATAAAAATGAGAAAAGACCTAACAAAATACCAAAAATCAGAATTAGGGTTTTTATGCATTAAATTGCAGACCTAAATTTAACCTGATCTACCATGCCAATGCAATTTTTACACATGAAAATGTAAGCAAATTGATAAAAATTGATAACTATGGGTTTAATGGATGAAACCCTAAACCCTAGGCTTAGAGAAGAGGTGACCAACCTCCCTCTTGGAGTGACTTTCTCTTTGACTTCTAAACTAAAGCTTCCTACAACAACCTCTAGGGTTCGTTATAGGAGAGCCTAATCTAGGGAAAATTTAGAGATCCAAGGCCAAACTAGGGAAAACCTCATCTAGGGAGTGTTTTCCACCATGCAAAGAAGATAGAAGGAAGACAAGAAGGCCTAAATCAGAAAAAATGCAACTCTATGGTCACCATTCAATCATCAAGATGCAAAAACCTCACCTACCTTCACCAAGCAAGACAAAAACAAGACTTACTTGAGCTTTGTGTTATTCCAACAATTCCTAGCATCCACCATGCATGAGCAAGACCATAGAAAAACATCCAAATTTTATCCACAAGCCAAAGAAGACAATCCTCCAAGAGGTGCACATCACTTCCAACAAGCCTATCTTGGGTAAAAGAGCAACATAATGTATTTTATCCCTTGTGTTATGATTTACAAATGAGTGAGGAGAGGCCTATTTATAGCCTTCTCAACTCACTTTTACAAAATAACCAGGCCGACAAGCCAATATAATGTCAATGTAAAAATATAACATGAAATAATCTAAAATAATCTAAAAAGTGGATAACCTGGGGTATTTTCCCCCTAGGTGACCAAAAACTAATAAAAATAGCTCTAACTGAACAAATGGCTTCACTCCAAAAGATGGAGTGAGCAAGGGGGGATCGACATGCCCCATTTAACCCCAACTGTGTTGAAAAACCCTCAATGTCCCCCCCTCTATCAAGCATGCAGGTCTGGTGGCTAGGATGATGTTATCACTGAGAAGGCACCAAGGAGAGAGGGTGCTCTGCTTAAAAGGGGCCAAGATGGGTGCATAGGGTGACTGGAAAAAGGGGCAAGTGCCTCTGAGCAAAAACACTGTCACCTATGTGGAAATCAAGTAGGGGGTCATGTGACCCAGTGACCTGCCCCTCGGAGCCCCAGGCACCAACCTCGGGGTTACAAGGCCCATAATGAGGCAGTCAACAATGCCACTAAGCCATAGTACTCCAAGAGGGAGAATCAAAGGGTTCGTCCATAACCAACCCTCAAAACTGCATATAATACCCTCATCCTGGCCCTGAAGAAAAAAAAAACGACCCCTCTCCCTGGGCAAATATCTGAGAGTGAGCAGGTACTGGTACCGCATAACACCTTGTGCACATTCAACAACAAGGTCATTCCATCCACATTTGATAGAATAGTTGAGATAAGGAGATCCTCTGACAACCAAGTCATCATAATTGGAAATGAAGATGAGAAATTGTTGAAGTTGAAACGAACATTTGCAAAAGCTCCAAATTTTTCCTCCCTCTCTCAACATGAAGAAGGTATGTTGTTTCTTGTTTGTCCACCAATCCAAAGAAGTTGAAACAATGTGATGCTTGTATTCTTGACAAACATAGTAAGCAGCCTTTCCATGAGTCATATTCAAGGGCATCTAGAAAACTAGAGCTAATACACTCTGACTTGTGTGACCCCATGCCTGTTGCTTCTGCAAATGGTAATAAATATCTCATGACTTTTGTTGATGTTTACACTAGGATGTGTTAGGTCTATTTACTAAAGCAAAAATATGAGGCATATGAAACATTTTAAAATTTTCAAATATGGATTGAAAATTAAGCACAATCTCACATTGGCACTCTTCGTACTAATAATGGAAAAGAATATAACTCCCATGGTTTTGAAAACTATCTTTGTAACCATGGGATTATGTATCAAACAATTGTTCCATATAATCGTTAGCAAAATGGCGTAGCATAAAGAATGAACATGATACTCTTGAATATGGTACGTGTTATCACATATATAGTAGCCGGGCTACCATACATTATTTTTCTAATTCCAGTACACTATTCAGCCAGTTCCCTTACATTGAGATGCTGAGATGAGCATCTATATTGGATCACTATCAGATTTTGGATAGCAGTACATATATTCCCCATGCCATGACTGAGTCTCAGGACACTCAGAGAGATGACCAATGTAGCAATTATACCATTTGTACAGAGCAGTCAGTAGTGCCTAGAGTTACAACAACAGTTTCAAAGGATAGATGATGGTTCAGATGATGAGCATTCAGGTATATGACTCAGCAGGTATATCATTGTGTTATGGTTATATTGCTTTTATACTTATTCTTATAGCATGTCTTAGCACTTAGTGTCATGATCTGGCGATCATATAGATATGTGGACCTGGTTGACCTTATTATATATATTATATTGTCCCTACTCAGACTTCGAAGTTCACTAGTCATACTCATTGGTTTTACCCTCCTTAGGGAGAATAGAGGTGATCATTCCACCATACCTTGGCTTGCTAGTGTTGGCTCCATTATTCATTGTCTTCATCCATCCATTGCCTACCTTTTAGTTTATCACCCTGACTCACTACTTGACTAGTGGCATGGAGGATCTTTTCCCCACTGTAGCCTCTGTATTGGATGAGCTTCCCTGTTTATTGTGTCTCGGCTCTAAGTTGGTGACAAAACTTACCTATGGTGAGTTGGAGTTCCTTGTGAATTCCCCCCTAGTCACTAAATTTGTATTGGCTAAACCTGAAACTTTTAGTGCTGCCATGAATACAAAATCTGGAAAATGAAATGCTATATCTTGTATGAAAACCCATTCATGCAATGTGTTTCTAAGCACACATGAATGAAAGGCATGCCAAATGAAAATGGCCATGAAAATAAAATGCTATATATTTTGGAAATATAATTACCTAGGTTAAAAAGCTATCTGTGACACACCTAGAAGTGCTCAGGTAAACAAGTGCCTTAAAAACATACCTGCAGCAAAAAGCCTAAAATAAATGTAAATCTATGCAATGTGTTTATAAACACACATAGATCAAGGCTATGGAAACTTCAGGCCCAAAAAGCAATGGAACTTAAATGCTATATCTAAATTATTGCTGGCCTTATTTGTATTATGGATTGTGCGCATCTGTTAAAGGTGAATAAACCTTCTTTGAACAACTCATCCATTTGTGAGACACCGCCATTCCCTGTGTTGTTGCTCATTCAGTATATACTATGGTGTGTATTCCCTTTCCCTTTGCCAAAGTGTCACAAAGTTAAGTCAGTCAAGTCATCCCTTAGCCTAGCTAGTTATTTTAGCCTTCACCCTTCACTAGCAAGTTGATCACAGCTATGAAATGAGTATGGTCTTGAAAGTCTAGTCTGAGTAATAATAATAATAAATGACATTCTATATTTGGATTTAGATCGCCAGTAATGATTACTTTGTGTTATAATTGTTATTTGAATAAGTTGTAAAGCATGCATTAACCTTTGACACTTTGCAACAGTTTCCGATGATGGTCTGAGTTATATTTGGTCATGTTGACTTGGTCAAACCTAGTTTGACCAAGGTCAACCATAGGACATGAGATGGTTGGACCTTAGATGATATGGATTGATGATATATGGTCTATGTACATGTACATGATGATTCTATGCAGCAGCTACAGGGTTATGATGATGATTCATGGTTTATAGCATTATTTGATCATTTACAGATTATTATTATTTCACCTGTTCTGGTATATTGGATATGTTTTATGATCATGCAGAGACTCATATGGTGTATGAGTACACATCTTGGATGGATTTGGACCTTTTGAGTCCAATGAGACAGTTTGTTTTCAGTTTCGGGCACTTATAGTGATGATTGAGCCTCAATAGGCTATCCCAGTGCAGTTTTGGTCTATCGGAGACACTGTCAGAGCAGATGTGATTTTTATCCGGTTGACCTCGGGCGCTATGCATGGAGGGGGTGGTCCAACCACTTGTTTTTACCATATTACCCCCATCCCGGACACACTGGTGCCCTCACCTTGACAGCGCAGGCACTCCAGGAGGCAGTTTGGGGCAGTTTCACGCTTCCCGAGGCATTTAAGGATTGGTAGAAATGGCTATTGAGGAATTCGATTTGGGCTATTGAGGCAATGTTTTGGCATGGGATGATCAGTGATGATGGATTGATGTCTTCCACACCTCCTCCAGCAGTTTCAGCTTCATCGAGACCCGCATCCATCACTTATGACACTTTCTAATGATTTATGAGGTCTTTTGAGGCCTACGATTTGTCCATAGAGGCACGATTTGGTATATTGATGACTATTTTATTATTATTGTGCTATGAGGATTGACCAAGGGTGGCTAAAATTACCCCTTGGACCCACCATAAGCTTCTTATTATATTTTGTCATCATGATTTGGTGGGATTCCCCTCTCTTAAGGCGATTTTGTCCACATGTTATATTTTATTAGTGATCCATGTATTTTATTGTTGAGCTCATCTCAACCATTGATTAGACATTTGTATCTTTTAATCTTAGCCACTCATTCAAAAAGTGGTTAGGATTTTGATGCCTCTCCTTCCTATTTAAAGGAGAGAGATTCTCATTGTAAAGGGACTTGTGGCTCTGGATTATTGGAAAAGAAAATTATTATTGCATCTATCTCCAGTGTTGTGGTGGATGTTTTTGGTGTTCGTTCATTGGCTCTTCCTTTGCACTGAGTTATTGGAGATCTTGTTTTGCCATATCTTTTGTACCACGTTTTTGCATCTATAAGTGGAGGCCGATTTGTTTTGAGGAGGAAGTATTGGTAGGGGAAGACTCTCCCTACTTCTTCTTTGGATCTCTTCGTTGGTAATAGGGAATATTATTGTCCCAGGACCTTCTATTTCATGTTACTATTGCACTTCGCTTGTATTTCCTCCATATTTGGTCTTACTGATTGAATTGTTATTCCTTGGTTTGACAGGTAGAGGAGGTCACACTTGTGGGCTAGGGCATCAATTTGGAAAGCAAAATCAACCATCTCTCATTTGAACTCTGCGGGAATCTTCCTCAATATCAAGGCATCTCTCTTCATCACTCAGGTATGATCTCAAGGTAATTTCTATCTCCATGATCTATCCACTTGTCTTAAATATTTCAAACCCTAATTAATCAAAACCCCCATTTTACATTTTCTCAGATCTACTAAGATCTAGTGGCTTTTTGGGTAATAAATTTAAAACCCACCTCTATAGTATCCACGGCATCTCGGATCTATAGTTTGGTGAGGATTGGCCTCCATTTGACCCTCTTCCCAAGGTACTTAGCCTCTCCAAGCAAGGGCGCACTTCTTGGTTTGGGTGAGTTAACCTAGATCTAGTACGTGGGTAGTTGAGATTTCACTTGATCTACAATCTACATATCCAATAACCTACCCCCAGATTGTCACTTTTCTGATTTCTACCTTGTGGGCCCTATTCCACATTTTAAGGGATTTAATCCCCATTTTGGACCACTTGGAATCTTAAAACTCAGATCTAGTAAAATCTAACCATTGGATTGCCTTGAAACTGTAGATCCACACTCTCGCTTGACTAACCTACTTGGATCTAAAATTTGGATGTCATTGGACTTGTCTTGATCCCATTTACCCACATTTTACCCTCCTTGGGCAAAGTCGCACTTCCTTGGAGATTGGAGTTGGTCCACTTCTAGGACGTGGGTACATGAGATTTTAGTAGATTTGGAACAAGCAAAATTCAAAACCTAGGTCTAGTTGGTCACTTCATCAATTCTTGCCTTGGGGATAGCATTCCTTGTTTTAAGGGATTGTGGTCCACTTAGGTCAAACCATGAATTATTAGATCTAGACTTATTCATCCATCAAACCATTAATAGCCCACTTGTCTTATGCCATAGGAGTCATCAAACCATAAGTTAATCTCTTCTTGACTCCATTTATCCCAATTCCCAAGGCACTGATCTCTCTCCAAGTCAATTCGACTTTCCTAGATTGTTGGATTAACTTGTGGTTTGATCATTGTTTGCTGGACTAAACCCTTTGATGTTGTCATGTCTCATGATCAAGCTTGTCACTTGTGCTAGTTAGCCCCAATTCAACCCTTAAACTACCCTGCATTGGACACAGTTCTCAAGGCAGTGGATTTCCTCACAATTGACTAGTACTTTAATCCTGGATCTCATTTCAAATATTATCAGTCACTCTCACATCAACAATGAACCAAAGCTATACTCATTGAACCCCTCACTTATCTTGTGACTTCATCCTTAGGTCTAGGATAAACCATACACCTTACTTCACTTAGAATTAACTTGATTTGGTGTCTTGGTTTTGATCTCTCCTATCGGGAGTAGATCGGGTCTCCCCCTTTGTTGTCTGGGCTAGATAACATAAAGCGAAGGTTGCCTCAACTGGCGTGACAACCATCTATCGGAGGTCGAGGTGATCGTGGTTGCACCTTTTGAGTTGCCCTTCCCTATTGCCATCCATTAATGGATACATCCACAGGGGTAACTGCAATTAGGTGATAACAGTATGCTCCATGCTAATTTTCAAGAATGTAAAAGTGATGTTTTGGGGTGATGCAGTTTTATGTGCAATTTATTTGAGAAACAGAAGTCCAACTCATGCTCTTGGAAATAAGAACCCATATAAAATATGGTATGGCCACATTCCTTTGATGAGGCATCTCAAGGTCTTTGGTTCCACCTGTTATGCCTTGATTCCAGAGGAACAAAGAAACAAGCTTGGTGCAAGGATTCAAAAGTGCATCTTCTTAAGCTACTCAAACACCACCAGGGCATATCATCTTTACGATGAGGTAAACACAAAGTTTATAATTTCTAGAGATGTCATTTTTCTTGAAATGAATAAAAATGATAAGTCTATTGAGAGGCAACTTGATCATCTGGAAAAGTTTACTCATGTAAAGACATTTCATGAAGTTGACAATGAGATTCCACAACTTGAAGGGGGGATCCCTATCTTGGATCAATCTTTGGAATCTCCTTTTGCAGCACCATATCTGTTGGGACACACAGTGATACTGAGAGGGGGGGTGAATAAGTATCATACACTTTTACAAATTTTACTTCATTAATCATGTAACATTATCAATCTTAGACATTCATCAATATCAAAGCATAATACATAGAATCTTTGTATGGAAACTCAATTTAATGAATTGATAAAACCATAAATTACAATGATTTGCAGAAGACACCGATCTCCAATAATGGTTTGAGCACCCACTCACAGATTTTGCTAACACCAATCTCACAGGGACACCAATCCCTCTTATGAGCACTAACTCATCAAGAACCAACCTGTTCAAGGGATGAGGACACCAATCCTCTTATGAGCACCAACTCATAACCAACAAGCACCAACTTGCACTTTCAGGAACCAACCTGTTTGATGGATGAGAAAACCAATCCTCTTGAGCACTAACTCAATTCTGCAGGCACTAACTGTTGAGTTTTGTAGCTTGAAAGGTCTTCTCCATGTAATGATGTCTAGCATGGGGGGGACATTAAAGTGTCTCTAGGAAAGTGATTTATATTTTAAAATGTAAAGTGACTTTATAATGTGATTTTATAAAGTGTGAAAATGACTTTATAATATAAAAGTCATTTATTATCATTTAATGTTTTAAAAGTACATTGTAATGAGATATTAAATGTAGACCCTACATTATGAGATTTAATCTCATCCATACGTTAAAAGGAAGTTTGAGTAGTTAGGGTTTGAAACATTAATGAAGTAATAAAAGGATTTTGCTTTTCTAGAGAGAGAGAGATATCATTATTCTCATTTTTTACCAAAGAGATTTTGGAGAGCAAGAAAGGAGAATTCGAGAAGACAGAGATGAGACAAAACCCTTGCACAAATTTTTGTGACTGAGTAACAGGACACAAATTTCCAAGACTGAGGGCACATTTTCCCAGACATTCTGTACAGCAGAAGAGCATGGATTCCAAGGCAGAAAATCACTGTAACAGGCACAAATTTCAAGAATTTGCTATAGCAAGACGTGAATCTTGAGATGGGAATAGTTGTAGCTGAGCAAGAATTTTGAAGAAATTTGCTGTAACAGTGACACGAATCTCTATGCATAAGTCTGACAGTGGCAAGAAAAACGAGGAGTAAGTACAGTCTTATTTGATAGTCCGTACAGCCTATAGTAGGCACATTTTTCAAAGTAGTATTACACAGAAAACAAGGAAAAGATCAGCACAGTTTTCAACGCAGTTTCCAGTCATCTGTGTGTTGAGATAATTTGAATTTAATTGATGTTATTTCTGATGTACCTTATCTTTCTGAAGAAGCAAAATAAAATCTCTCTCTCATTAGGGGGCCCTTAGGGGTTTTTTCTGGGCATATTGGATAAAATTATGAGTCTTTAAAGTTAATGGTTGAATGTATTGTTATCACATATATGTTAGCTGGAGCTACCATACTGCAGACTGTGCCGCCGAGGACCGCACAGTACTTTTTTTTCCAGATCGGAGATCAGCCACCTTTAGACAAGGCAGTTTTGTTCAGACTTCCCCTAGCAGATATATCAGAGGGGACAGACAGTTGTACAGTGCTACACACATTGCCACTTACCATCTACCACAGGGTCACCTTTCCTTGCCAGGCTTTGACTCAAGCCCATTTGAGACAGTTGCCTAGTCATGTTTTGGTCGAGATTGTCACAGTACATTGCTGGTTTATTATGTGCCTGGATTCAGAAGAGATCCAGCTCAGAGACAGGTTCAGTAGCAGCAGGTATATGCTGTAGATTAGACTTATTTATACTTGTTAGTACACTAACTTTGCATGAGATGATATATTTGGTGATCTAGCTATTATATGATGTGGTTGGGCCCTTGATGATGTCAGTCCACACCTCCAGTTAGACTTATGTATATGCACACTGAGTCATGTCCTCTATACTTGGCATAGACTTGATCACTTAGTCCCTCTCAGTAGCTGACTTTAGCTCCATTATCACTTTCCCCATCCATCCGATTCATCCATGATACTTGTTCTCGACTTGGATTCTGATTTGTGATCTCAAGGACCCCTTTCCCCACTGATCTCTGAGTTTGCCATGACTCCCTGTTTATTGTGCCTCGGCTCTTTAGTGTGTGAGATACACGGTTAGACCTGGGATTTGCTCCTGTCGGTTGCCCCCAATGTTGCAATGTAGTTAGGATTGTGTAGCCTCATCGGGTGTTCCCCATTGGTCATCGAAGCATGTATTGCTCACCCCCATTACCTTTGCAATATGAGCACCATGTTTATATCTTTTGAGATATGTATGTATCCCAAGAGGGCCTTGATGTCAATGAAGAAATGAAGAAATGAAATGTAAATCAGGCTAAAAAGGCCATTATGTTGTAAATTTAAAATCTAGCCAAAAAAGGGCTAAGTATGAAACTCATTGTAAAATCCATGCAATGTGTTTATGAACACACATGGATTCAGGTCAGCGATACATGTCAGCATTTGTAGTGGTTATTCCTCACCTAGTCCTGCGGGACAAGGAGGTGAGAAGGAGCAAGGGACAAGCTCAAGATTGCCCCCTAGAGTCTCAAGTTATGGTTTGCCAGACACCCAGTTTGGCGGCTCTAGAAAAGAACCTCACGGAGTCTTCGAATACGGATGTGAGTTGTGGGATATTTGTTAGATGACTAGTGGTGGTTTCCCTACACTATACCCATTTGTGAGGCACCGCCCTTCCCCGTGTTCTGACATGGCATACTTACCTCAGTGGACCCCGCTTTCTCAAGTTGTCCGAAGGGTCACATGATCTTCATCCTTGTCTTCCCGTGTCCTTTGCCTTGTTGTCCACATCACCTAAAGTCAGCAAAGTGGTCAATTCTATAGATGTGCATAGCATTTTAGTCTTTTGGAGGTGGTGGGCCCACTTCACCGGGGCCTTGTATTATCTCGGGATTTAATGTATTTTTTATCACCATGTTATCATTATATTGCTTAGTAATGTACTAACTCGTATAATTGAGCCTTTTCACTTCATGCTTGCATACAGGTATTCAGCTAGCACTATTGTTGACCAGATTTGACTTGGTCAAACTGGGTTGACTAGGCCAACAATGGGCCCGAAAAAAGGTTGCAATCGAAATTTCGATTTCGATCAATTATTATCTACAGGGATCCCATATGAGCATGCAAGTGTCGGAATTGCAAAATACTAAAGCGTTTGAGAAATTTTTAATTATTATTGGTCAACTTTGACCTGTTTTAATTAAAAATTATGGATTTGGGGCAAATAATGCCAAAGTGATGGATCGGGGTCGTTCAAGTGGCATCCCTATGACTTTTAGGGTCCACGTTTGCATTGCAGTAGACGGTTCAGCAATCCGGGCAATAAAAATGGGTCAAAAGCCCAATTTTCATCTTCAGCCATATAAACTAGCAAAAATTACATGGAAAATCAGAATTTGACTAAGGCAACTATAGGCAAATGGCAAAATCAATGGTTGGAAAAGGTAAAGGTAATTTCTAAAGGTAAATGGTAATGTTTGATGCATTGTTGGCACATTGTGGGGCCCTCTCCATGGCAGCTCATCACTTGAGGTCGACTTGGCCCATAGGGGCGTTTTTCTCCATAGGGGGATTTCGATTTTGGTTGATGTATTGATGTGGGACCCTTGTTGTATTAGTTGGGGGGATAAAACATCCCATAGGCACCCCCCAACTCCACCTTATGCATTGTATGGCCCACAATGGGCCCCTCTCCTCCACATGTACACTCTCCTTGGGGCAATTCGCACCCCCCTCCATAGAGCCATCTCCACCATTCAATTTTGATAGTTGGGGATTGATCTCATCCCTTCGTTTTGGGGGGAAACCTATTTTGAGTGTGAGCCATCTCTATAAGAGAATGGACTCTCTCCATTGTACTTCTTCTTGACATTTTTGAGATTTGCTATTGAGCTCTTAAGAGACATCTTCTTCACCTTCTTGTGCATATGTGTTGTGGAGTGTTTTGATGTGGATTATTAACGTATTGCTGGAGTATTGTTGAGTGATAGTGAGCTATTTCCATCTTCTTCTTGTCCAAGCTAACATTGCAGGTGAAATCGACCACTAGAGAGAGGCGCAACCATTGAGCTAGCAACTCCACGTTGGGTTTTCTCTCCAGATTTCTGCAAAGGGAAGTAAAACTTATGTTATTATCTTGCTTTCCTTCATTATTTGTCGCTATTTGCTTGTATTTCCTTGTTATTTGCCTCAGCTACTGATTTGTGTCTCTCTTTGGCAGGTACAGGGGCGCACTTGGACTACTGGCTGCTCCAAAATGCTCAAGGGAAAGGCACCATTGTTCAACATTTGGCATCCAGCATTCGTTTCTGCATCAAACTCTTCATCTCTTTTGCTTCAGGTAGGCAATCATTGCTGATCTCTCTTGTTCTTATTTTCTTGTGAATGTTAAGCTGCAAAAACATAATAAAAACCCCCAAAAATCAATATCTTAATTTTCAACCGTTAAAATCCTTAGTTCTTTAAAACCCGCTAATGAAATCTAATTAACTAGCCATATCTGAAATTTCATTGCATTCCGACTCCATATGCCCATAAAACCAGGCACTAGTCCATCACTGATTTCGCCCTACCTGGGCAAAACTGTCAATCATGCCTTTGGGTCAATTTTGGGGTTATGGGTACTTGATAATCTGATTTATAACGTCATTTTACTTTAGGTGCCAAGTGTCAGTAGCTGGAAGTGAGTTTAAACGCCTTTTTTTCATTGTCCTAGGTCCATTTTTCCACTGTTCAACCCATTCCCCTAGGGCTGTTCACTTCACTTCTTGCTAGTCCAATTTTCCTATACTAAATCAGTCAAATAATCACTCTACAATCACTATAAGACATGTTCAAATTGATTGATTTAATTCTGCCATGCTTGAGTAGTCACTATATGCTTCATTCCCCCATAGGCAGAATTTTCAGCCACTCTTCTAGTCATCTTTCATTTTCTGATTTAGTTTCCAGCCTTAAGATTCTCCATTTATTCATTGTTATATTCTTGTATCGGATCTGATCTCATCTCTCATAGACTATCTTCTCATTTCAAGATCCCGATTCTACTAGGCTGGAAGAAATCTCACCTTCAGTCATCCCTTTTGCTTATTGTTTTGATTATCTTTTGGGTTTGGGGTGTCTGATTGCTGAGTCTCAACCTTCACCGGTTGAGTGGGTCTCCCCCTTGACTAAGCCAAGTGCCTTGTCTAAAGTGACTGTAGCCTTGTCCGGCGTGACTTCTATCCCTTGGATAGAGGACCTGGCTACTGTAGGTTACACCTTCCTAGTTGTTCACCTCAATCGTCCCTATTGGGATACCTACCATACACAGCTAGAGATAGTGTGATAACATGTATTTGTCTCCTATTCAGTTTATTTCCGCTGCATGAATTTAGCTAATAGTATTTCTGCTCATTAAAAGTGCATTTATTGAGATTGGAATCAAAGACTGCTAAGTGTTTAGCAAAATGAGTCAATGAGAAGTTTTCTTGTTTTGTGAGTAAAAGAAATCTTGCTTGCATTTTAAAGTTTTTAACTCTAACCTGCCAAGTGGATGAGGACACCAATCCTCTGTAAGAACCAACTTACAAAGCAAGCAACAACCTGCTCTCTCAAGCACCACCTTGCCACCCTCAACAATTTCATACAAACTTCAAAACAAAGTTGTCACAGTTCATTCTGCTATCTTATACATTGTATTCATTCGTGCACAACCCTTCCTATCTACTCAAAACATACTTCAAAATCTTTCCTTAAGTAATGCTTCAAATCTGCCCTTAGCTTGTTATCCCCTCACAAAAGTTGGCTTCTCCATACCATTCTTGTGTTTCTGTTACCCTTTTAGTTTCTGTAGAGTACTTCAATTTCTGTAACCCTGGTCAATTTCTGTAACACTCACGTTTGTTTCTATGACACTCATTTGTTTCTGTGCCCAGAGATTTCAAACAATGGAGATCTTATGTTATTTCACCACTGTAATTATGTACCCAAAAAATACCAACCTGTGACTTCTGCACCCAGAATTGTCCTCAATTAAGCTTTAAATCTGCCTTGAACTTCGCTTTCACTCTTCATATTCGACCTGCTCCTTTGCTTAGATCTTCCACATTTTCACACACCCTCACACTCAAATGGGGTGAACTCTCTCTCTATTTATACCCTTGAATCCCCTTTTTGTAGATTCGACCTCTAGATAAGACTTTTCAATTTAATACGTTGCTTGTGTAGACTACAAGGAAAGCAGACATATGAATGATGGTAGGGGCTTCAAAAACGTTCATATGTTGGGTTAGTGTCCACTTAGTCACCCCAACAACTTTATGAATGATATCGTGGCTGTGATTGAAGGATTTCATCGTTGAAAGCATGAAATCACCTTTTGGAAATCTGTGCTATGGGCTATTCAACAAATTGCTTGACCAATAATTCATGTTCCATCAGTACCGAAATTATGTAGGTGTTGATACTGAAATTCGTGTAGGTGTTGGTACGGGAATTCCTGTAGGTGCTGGTACTGGAATTTCTTTAGGTGCTAGTACCGGAATTGGTACTGGAATTCTTATAGGTGCACTTTTGTCTTCTTGTTGTCATTTAAACGCCACATCTTCTGTTATACTAGTAATGACACATCATTATCATCATCAATGCGCTTTGACATCAATGACAACACTTTTTAACAATCTCCCCCTCATGAAGAAGTTCCCGCCACTTCACAAGAATAGGAAGTTCAAATGGATGATGTGATTGAGAGGATTGGAAGACGAAATCTTGAAGAGAATGAAGCACCACCTACTAAGCAACCTGGACCCTCACGAAAAGTTCCAAAGTGGGTAACAAATACACTTGAAAGTGTCCATCCAACAAAAGTCGGAAAGACAAGAACCAAAAGTTCAGCAAGGCAAGAAGATGGGGAAGATGCAGATAATTCAAGTTCAAGTGATGTAGAAGATATGGGTGTTTCATATGATTGTGAATTGAATTTATCTGCTAACCTTGAACCAACTTCCTTTGAAGAAGCTACTGCTCATGATGAGTGGAAAGAATCCATGCAGAATGCATATGATACTCTCATCAAGAATGGGACGCAAAACTTGGTCCTTTTGGAACTATTGTTGCACAACCTAGCACCCCCCTAATTAGCAAGGAAAATCAACCACTAACTCGAGACAACTATGGGATTCCCCTCCCAACACGTGACGATGGAAGAGAAACCCTTATTTTAGGCTTCCTAAACCTACAAGCAGGTAGACCTAGACTAACCAAGGGAGAGACCTGTTATCACACAACTTGTAGTTGTCCCTAGTGGTATCCCATCCGAGATGGTAGAGGAGATGGACATCTAAAGAGGTGACCCAAGAGATGCCACGGTTCTCAATGCAAGGTGGGAGTCACGTCAACCGAGGCACTCTTCACCTTAGATCTAGATGAAACAAGACCTAGGGGGAGACCCTATAACCAATCAAAGATGATTGGACCCAGACAAAGGTTCCCAAGGATGAGTAAATGTAAGTTACGGAAACCAATGCAAGGTAAAGTGGACCTAGAAATTAAAGTATGGTTGAAGGTGGTTTGAGGAATGATTAGTGTTTCAAACAATGTATGATTTAGGCCACATGATTAATTATAATGATAAGATATAGTACCGTGTGTTACACAAGTGGGTCCTACTTTCTTGGGATATGTGAATAGTTCAAATGGGACCCACAAGGTGAGATTAAGGGATGCAATTGGTACTAGTGGATATGTAATGAGTAGATCTATGGATCTAAGTTGAAATTAGGAATACCCACATATAGGATCTAAGGTTTGACACAATTCCCAAGGAGTGCGACTTGCTTAAGGAGGACTAGTGCCTTGTTGGATGGGTTAATGGAGTCAAAAGATATGTCAAAGTGTAGATCGGGACACCTAGAGGTCAAGTCAAATGGGCTAAATGAGGTAAAGTGGTTGGATCTTGCTAGATCTAGGGTTTCATGAAATGACCCAAGTGGACCACAATCCCTTAAAACAAGGAATGCTACCCCCAAGGCAGATCGTCACAAAATGATACTCTAGATATAGGTTTCAAGTTATGCCCGTTCCAAATCCACTGAAATCTCAACTACCTAGGTCCTAGAAGTGGGCAAACTCAATCACCCAAGGAAGTGCGACCTTGCTCAAGGAGGGCTAAAAGGTGGATAAGGTGTGTCAAATCAAGTCCAATGGCCACCAAATTGTAGATCCAAGTAGCTTAGGCACTGATCTATGTGGGTCTAGAAAATTAAGTCAATCCAAGGCTTAGATCTTACTAGGTCTGAGTTTTAAGGTGCCAAGTAGTTCAAAAGGGGGTTTTAACCCCTTAAAATGTGGAATGATGCCCACAAGGTAGAAATCACCAAAGTAAGAGTCTAGGGGTAGGTTATCAAGTGTGTAGATTGCAAATCAAGTGGGATATCACCTACCCATGTGCTAGATCTAACCCAACAAGCCTCTCCAAGGAAGTGCGATTTGGTTCAAGAGGGTTATATTCCTTGAAAAGTGTGTTAATTTTAACCCAATCACCACCAAACTATAGATCCAACTAGGGGTGGATGCTATAGAGGTGGGTTCTTAAGATCTTTTCAAAAGCAAGGCTGGATCTAAGTAGATCTAAGAAAAACCAAAAATGAGGGTTTTAATTAATTAGGGTTTGTGACCAATGAAGAGAGAATGGATGGAAAGAGGCACATACCTTGTAGATCTTACCTCAATTGCTCGTGGCCACCTTGCAAATTGATAGCATTCTCCTATGTGTATATTCAAGGGTGAGATCCAAGAGCTCCAACCAAAACGTCCTCCTCCAAGATAGCCAAATCGTCCTCCTCCTACAAGACAAGATCAAAGAAACAAGTCAAGTAAGATGATTATGAAAATGATAGAAAGATGTAATAGAAAGCATCAACTATGTCACGAAGATACAATAATGATACTCCCTGTCACAAGATCAACCCAAGAGAGAATATGTGGATCCCTCCAACAATAACCCTCAAGAAATCGCCCTCCTCTCCACCAATTCGACTTTCCTGCAAGAAAACTAGTAGAAGCACCAAAATCCACATTGATACATAGAAGAGATACTGTATACTCAAAATGCAAGAGAATCCACAAGACAAGAGAGATATGCTCCACAAAGAAGTGTTCTATTCCAATATTCCAGAGCTCCAAAGGTGAGCTTACAATAGGGGGTCTCCTTCTTATAGAGGTTAATAAAAACCA
This sequence comes from Larix kaempferi, assembly GCA_027924585.1. Classification (NCBI taxonomy): domain Eukaryota; kingdom Viridiplantae; phylum Streptophyta; class Pinopsida; order Pinales; family Pinaceae; genus Larix; species Larix kaempferi. Next base: position 5,186,638 of record BSBM01000177.1, on the reverse strand, counting down.
AAACCCTATACCACTCTACAATACTACATCAAATGAGTGGTTGAGATTAAAAGATCTCAATATACAATCAATGGCTAAGATGAGCCATAATAACATAACACATGGATCACTCATAAAGTGATGACGTCATAGTCTAAAATAATCATGGAGAGTGATGTCATCCACTAGAGGGGGTAAAAGTACCAAAGCCCACCTCATAATGACTAGGACATGACATAAGAAGCACATGGTGGGGCTAGGAGGCATCAATCCTTACTAGCTCATCCCCAAGGCACAATAAAATAATAAAATATGTCCATGATAATATAAATGATCAAATCTATCCTCAAAATCTGTGACAGACAAGCAGTGAAAGACCTCCTGTGATCACTGTGGGCCTACCCACATGGTGAAAACTGGCTGGAAGATAGTGGGATCACCCTGGAATACCTCTGTGAAAACCAAGTGCCAAAACCTTGCCTCAATTGCCCAAATCAAATTCCTCAGTGACCACTTTATCCCATTTTTTAACTGCCTTGGTAACTGTGAAGGTGCCAAAACTGCCTCCCAGGCCATCTGCGCTGTCCAACTGAGCCCACCAGGCTCTCTAGAAGGGGGGGTAAATGGTAAAAACAAGTGGCTGGACCACCCCCTCCTCATACAACGCCCTAGGTGAACTGGCCTCTCCTGGCCCCTGCTGCTCAGGCTGGGAAATTATCCCCAAATCTGGTCAACAAGTGTAAAACTGCATCAATCACTGTCAGAAGTGCCCGTAACTGAAATATAAGTGTCTCATTGGATCTAGAAGACCCAAATCCACTAGGAATGTGTACTCATACACCATGGGTTGCCCTAATGGGCCAGCTGTAGGGTCCACCATATATGGACAGTGCATAATCTGATGATCTGAAGTAATAATAAAACCTGCTGAACTGCATCAATCATCATCTGAACCATATGTCCATCATATGGCATCATCATCAAGTATGTGGGACCATCAATCATTATCAATAGGTATATATATGGCCCACATCATCATGGATCCCAATAATATACAACCAAGGATAAATCACATCAGTAGACTAAGACATGTTTCTCTAATCATTCTCAAAGCCAAGCACAAAGTATAACATCCATTTAGTGGCATTGATTAAGTTAGCATATTTCCTTTGTTATTTGAAATTACTTGCACAATAGTTCAAATGACAAACTCACCCATTGGACATGGTCAAACTGCTAGTGAAGGATGAAGGCTAGGAACAAGGTTGGGCCAAGGGGTTGACTTGTCTTACTCAACTCAAAAATACTTTGGATTGGGAAAAGGGGAAAGCTACAAACTCTGTGCTTGGACAAAATAACACGGGGAATGGCTGTGCCTCACAAATGGATAAGTTGTTTAGAGAGTGCTTATTCAACTTAGGCATCATGTCTACATCAAGTTGATCCAGGTTCATTAGGATCATTCAATTTCATTTCGTGGCCTTTTTGGCCTACATAACCCTTCGGATCTAAGGTGTGCTGAAAAGCACAACTAGTTGCAGCTTGCATCCAGGGTAGGTTTTCATATACATATAAGGTCAGCAATTGTTTAGATATAGATTTTAAGAACCATTGCTTTTTGGACCTTTCTTATACTCTTTGAGGAGTATTTTTAGCATTTCATCGCTCTTGCCCTTTTTAGTTTCCATGGGCGAATTTATAAGTTTCCATAAGTAGAACATGAGCTTTCAGTTTTAGCCAACAACATCTCAAGTGACTAGGGAGAGTTCGAGCCAATGCCAAACATAGGGACAACCGACCAGAATGATTTAGGCCTACAATCCAACTCACCAAAGGAAAGTTTTGTCACCAACTTAGAGCCGAGACAGTGATCATACAAGGATGCGGTCCAAACACAGAGGTAGAAATATGGGGAAGTCCTCAGTATCAGAAAGTCAAATGAGACAGGTCAAGGTTTAAAGTCAAATAGGAAAGTCATGTATGGATGGAGTCAAGTGAATATGGATCCTACACTAGCAAACAACTGGTGTCAGGAAAGACCATATCTATGTAAGGTGGAAAACCAATGGGTTTTGTTAAATGACCTAAATGTGCAAGCAATTGTCCATTTTATGATTTATAGTTCATTTTAAACAGTTCGCCACATCAGGAATAATATACCAAGCAGATGCTGTGATCATGACTAAATCAACAAGATAATAATCCACAGTCAATGATAAAATATCCATAGATCATACAACATCATCATAGTAATAAACATCATATACCATCTGAAACACTGCTGCAATACATCTCTAAGCACTGAACTGAAACTGTATAGGATAAAGGGTCACATCGGTCATCAAATCTGAACTCTCAAGGCTCAGCCTTGACACAAGGTCTAACATAAGTCAGGAATAATACACTGCTCTGATCATGAGTGATCACAAAATATACAATCATCATAGCCATGCTCTAAATAATGGAAGCTCTAGAATGTGCAGATATCTGCTAAACAAGAATAGTAACCCTGCTACTATGGTGTGATAACATCTGGCTCCAGTTGGGACAAGTGCTCTAAGGGAGAGAGCACTTGAGAACCTCAGAATCTCTGGTCTCGATCTGCTCTACATCAATCTTCAATCCACCACTGCACCATCCTTGCTTTCAGCTTTTATTTTGCACCTGTTCCTGCGCTCACAAACACTAGAATAACTCATGGAGCATGTATGGGACAAATATAAAATAAAACTGAAAATGAAATCTATTCTAAAACAGAAACCGAAATGCGTAAAAGAAAAATTTAAACTAACATGGCATATATCATTTATTCATCATTCATTATTTTTGTTACTGTGCAGGAGGAAAATAGAACTTTTTCAAGCAGGCAATCTCAACTTGCACAGGTAGCCAAAAATGCAATAGGAAACTAAAATTCTTTAATGCATGCAGGAGAAGAGACCCACTTAGGAAGGAGCAAGGCTCAACTCAATCAAAAATACAGACAAGCAGACACTCCAAGCAGAAAAGAAAAATTTGGCAACTCATCACACAGAAAAAAGAAAAAGCACACAAATCTTATTGCTCAAGTGAGCTTATTTAGAAACTACCTACTCTAAACAGGAAAGGCAAGGCATAGCAAGGAAGATCAGGGATGATAATCCCTTAACTCCCTTTGGTTGATAGGGAGTAAAATACGTTGGCCAGTCCCAGTGGTGAGAAAACACATCTCACCCATGCAGTGCTCAACAGTGAGCGGTCCAACCCAAAAGTCACCTGATCCCCTGGATCGTATATAAAATAAATCATTAGGCATTACAACCCTATCACCAATTTCGAACCTTCGGTGATTTATAGATTGAGGGATGGCTTCAATAACACGTTCAGGAATAGGTTGGATATCAGAACTGCATTGAGGTTGAGGTGTTACTATGCTTGAATTCCTAGTAGGAGGAATTGCATCAAATCTGGGAGATCCACCGTCTAAAGGTACAGCTACCCTACCAATCAAGACTTCTCTTACTATTCTCCTAGGAGGACTTTCTACTTGTGGGTGAATGATATACTTTGGAGCTTCCCCCACAATCCAAAAGTCTCTATCAACATCCTCATCTCTTTCAGGTAGGTTTTGATTTTCAATACTTCTGCTACTACCCTCTCCAGATGGGATAGGAATGGTCATATTTTCTAAAGCTGCCAGATGGTCAGTAGGAAGGGACATATGACTAGGAACCGTGTTATGCACACTCTGAGTTCTTATATCCAAAGATGTTGGTGAAGAAACAGGAGTATGAAATGAATCTTTGGAGTGCATGTTCTCTTCACCAATAGGTAATTCACTGGGCAAAAATAAACTAGGGTAAGGTGGAAGCAAACTTGGCTCAACAGGTTCTTCCTGAAAAATGGCTAGATTGTTCAAAGAAGAATCCTCCCTAAGGGCATCATGGATTAAGGCATGTTCTTGCCAACTCATGGAGTTGTCATTCACTTGCCTCAAAACCCCATCCTCCAAGGACAAATGGGACAAATGATCAAGGACATCAGAAAAGTTATAATCAAATGGTTCTTCATCATTCCCCTCAGATGAGGGAAGGTGTGTTCCTTCATTGTTATTTGCCCAAGGAGTGATGTGAGGTAAGCCTTGTCTTCCTCTTTCTGTGTTAAGGTCAACTAGGAAAAACCACTCATGTACTGTCTTAGGTATATATTTACCCCTTCTAATTCGATCAAAGTTAACTTCAGAAGTATTTAGTTGAGAAGTGGGCTTAGGTTGTTCAATATGTGGCCCCACACTACTAGGTTGGTTCAAAGTCCTAAGTTCTTCCGACACTTCACCCTGAAGTGACTCAAGGTTTGCTTCTCTAACAGTAATAGCTCTTTCCCTTTCTTCCTCAGAAGAACTATCATCTCCACATGATCTCCAAATATTCTCCCTTTCTGGACTAGGATCATCATCGTGGCCACCCATGACCATGAAGATACCTTCAGGTAATAACTCACCCTCACCAAAAGTGTTCCTCACACCATCCTCATAATTCTCAAGATGTCCATCATAAAATGGCTCTCGGTACACCCTAACCAAAGACCCATCAGAGTTGGGGATAGTAGCATATGATAAATCCATCTGAAGATGTCCCCCTAGCCCAGCGGACCACCTCCTACAAAGGAGCATACCATAGGCTGGAGCGAGATCTATAACTACTATATCCATTAGCATGGATATGTCGGGGCATGAAAACAGGTCAGCTCTCAAGTTTTTAATCAAACCAAAGACTTTAACTGGTTTAGAGTCAATCCCACAAACGTTCCCACAAGGCCTAGTTATTTTTAATCCCATGGCTTCCATGACTTGCAAAGGCATCAGATTCATAGAGGCACCAGAATCCAACATACAATTATGAAGAAGGGTATCACCAATGAGAAGTGTAAGATAAAATGGTTGGTGACCACCATTCTTTCTCTCATATAAGGCAGTTTGGATGTTAATGGGAGGATCCTCCTCTTCATCAACCATAGCACTAGGTGCTGAGTTTTGAGAAGATGAACCTTCACCACTACTTGTGGCAGTCTTAGGGATACTCTCGAAAAACTCTACCACTTGCTCCTTTATTGATGGGATTTTCATTAACTCAGTGAGTGGAATGTTATGCATAACTTTGTCCAATTCTCTCTCGATGTTGATATCCAAGTCATACTCAGGAAGAGGGATTGGCTCACTCACTAGACTAGGCATCTCATTGCTTCTCTTTTCACTAAAAGGTATGGGCTTTTGGCCATCCTTTCTTCGTTGATAGGTTTTAGGGGGAACTTGACTAATACTACTAACTTGCTCAGTAGCATAGATGGGACAACTAGGGTTGGGTTCTTCTATGGACTCTTCTTTATGATCAATCAAAATCCTTTCGAAGTCCTTGTCAAGTTTTAAGTCATCAACCCAATTAATGTTCTTTGGAGAATCAGGAGTATCATCACCACGGGTGGTATACTCAGGATCTTCCAACTTGTGCTCTTCAGACCAGTTTATGATAGGAGGTTCAGGTGAAGCTTGGCTCACAGGGTTTCTTCTATCACCTTCATTAGGCTTCTTTTGTTGATTCCAACAAGGTTTAGGGCCATAAGGCTGCCTATATCTATCCACCTCTTTTCTCCTAGCTAGATCCCTGGTCAGGAGAGTTAAATTCTTCATCATTTCATGCATGCTCTCCATCATTTCATTGGGATCTTTGCTAGGTTCCTTACTCTTCTTAAACTTAGGCTCAGATCTGGAAGAGGATCCACTGATTAGGTCAAAGAAATTATGTTTTCCCATGGAAGCAGCATTTGCTTCGGCTTTCCTAGCAATATCTTGTGCTATTTTCAAACTACCAGGGTCTTTGTCTCTCAGATGGTAACCCAGGTAACCTTCATATGCATTGAGGTAATGAATCAAGATGGCTTGATCAAGGGGCCTTATGTTACTTGGGATGTTGGCCACAGTCTTATCAAAGCGCTGGTTAAACTCATGGACAGACTCATTCTCCTTCTTTTTGATGTCAAAAAGTTGGTGTAAAAGGAAGTACCCATCTAACTTGACTGACCACTCTTGCTTGAGTTTATCGGTGAATACATCATATCCATTGATTGATGATGCAGGCAAGCGGTCAAACCATTTACGAGCATCACCCTCCAAGGATGCAAAGAGACCCCTTATAAACACATCTTCTTCCTCAGCCCCATAAGCTTCCATGTGAGCCCAGACATTTTCTATGTGGTCCTCAATGGAGGTGGCACAATTCCCATTAAACTTTGGGATCTTTTCAAAGTACTTGTCTGGCATGTTATGGGGAGCACCCAAGATCTGAGAAAAGTCTAAGGGAGAGGCCCTAGCCTTGTTTCCAAAAGCACGAGCAACAGGAGGATTGTTTTGGTTATTGTTACTAGAGTTAGATTGACTTTGTCCATCCATTGGATTGACTGGAGCTAAAATAGGGTTAGGATTAGGAGATGAAGGAGGAACCGAATTGAACAAAGGGGATCCCAAGATACGGTTTGGAGAATCTAAGTTAACAAGTTTCCAAAAGAAATTAGATGATTTGGCTTTAGGATCTCTTTTGTGATAGGTGAGTGGGGTTCCTTCTAATTGGTTTGGATTTGATTTACTTCGAGTGTTGTAAGGATGACTATGAGCTCGCTCCTCAGTGGAGTCACGATTAGGAGTCGCCGGGTAGATTTTTAAACTCTACTACCAAGATGTATGTCGTTTGAAATACAGGGAAAGAAAGAGACACAAAGGTATGATGAACCAAGGTAGGCCTCTACCTCCCCGGCAGCGGCGCCAAATATGTTATCACACAACTTGTAGTTGTCCCTAGTGGTATCCCATCCGGGATGGTAGAGGAGATGGACAACTAAAGAGGTGACCCAAGAGATGCCACGGTTCCCAATGCAAGGTGGGAGTCACGTCAACCGAGGCACTCTTCACTTTAGATCTAGATGAAACAAGACCTAGGGGGAGACCCTATAACCAATCAAAGATGATTGGACCCAGACAAAGGTTCCTAAGGATGAGTAAATGTAAGTTACGGAAACCAATGCAAGGTAAAGTGGACCTAGAAATTAAAGTATGGTTGAAGGTGGTTTGAGAAATGATTAGTGTTTCAAACAATGTATGATTTAGGCCACATGATTAATTATAATGATAAGATATAGTACCGTGTGTTACACAAGTGGGTCCTACTTTCTTGGGATATGTGAATAGTTCAAATGGGACCCACAAGGTGAGATTAAGGGATGCAATTGGTACTAGTGGATATGTAATGAGTAGATCTATGGATCTAAGTTGAAATTAGGAATACCCACATATAGGATCTAAGGTTTGACACAATTCCCAAGGAGTGCGACTTGCTTAAGGAGGACTAGTGCCTTGTTGGATGGGTTAATGGAGTCAAAAGATATGTCAAAGTGTAGATCGGGACACCTAGAGGTCAAGTCAAATGGGCTAATTGAGGTAAAGTGGTTGGATCTTGCTAGATCTAGGGTTTCATGAAATGACCCAAGTGGACCACAATCCCTTAAAACAAGGAATGCTACCTATTATCACACAACTTGTAGTTGCCCCTAGAGGAATCCCATCCGGGACGGTAGAGGAGACAGGCAACTAAAGAGGTGACCCAAGAGATGCCACGGTTCCCAAGGCAAGGTGGGAGTCACGTCAACCGAGGCACTCTTCGCTTTAGGTCAAGGTGTAGCAAGACCTAGGGGGAGACCCTATAACCAATCACAGTTGATTGGATCCAAACAAAGGTTTCTAAGGGTAGGTAAATGATGAGTTACAGAAACCAATGCAAGGCTAAGTGGACCTAAGAGATTGTTAGTGTTTCAACCTATGTATGGTTTAGGCCACATGATGGGGTATGATGACTAGGTATAGCACCATATGTTTACACAAGTGGGTCTTGTTTTCTTGGGAAGTGTGAAATGGTTCTAGGTAGGCCCACAAGGTGAAGTTAGGTGTGAAGTTGGTACTATAGGTTGGATAAAGGCTAGATCTATGTACCTAAGTTGATTCTAGGGGTACCCATGTACTAGATCTAGGGTTTGACACAAATCCCAAGGAGTGCGACTTGCTTGGAGAAGGACTAGTGCCTTGTTGGATGGGCTAATGGGGTCAAAAAGTATGTCAAAGTGTAGATCGGGACACCTAGAAGCCAAGTCAAGTGGGTTAAATGAGATCTAATGGTTGGATCTTACTAGATCTAGGTTTTTCAAGTAATAACCCTAAATGGACCACAATCCCTTGAAACAAGGAATGTTACCCCAAGGCGGATCGTGACAAAAAGACAGTCTAGACCTAGGTTTCAGGGTATGGGCATTCCAAATCCACGAAAATCTCACACACCCACCTCCTCGAAGTGGGCAAACTCACTTACCCAAGGGAGTGCGACTTTGCTCAAGGAGGGCTAAAACAAGGATTAAGTGGACCAAATCAAGCCCAATGGCCACCAAATTGTAGATCCAAGTAGCTAGTACCCCGATCTATGCATGTTCCAAAAATCAAGTCAATCCAAGGGCTAGATCTTAGTAGATCTGAGTTTTGAGGTGCCAAGGAATTCAAAAGGGGGTCTTAACCCCTTAAAACGTGGAGAGATGTCCACAAGGTAGAGTTCACCAAAGTAAGGATCTGGGGGTAGGTTATCAAGTGTCTAGATTGCAAATCAAGTGGGATCTCACCTACCCATGAGCTAGATCTAACCAAACAAGCCTCTCTCTAGGAAGTGCGATTTGGGTCAAGGAGGGCTTTTTGCCTTGAAAAGTGGGTCAATTTTTAGCCAATCACCACCAAACTGTAGATCCAACTAGGGGTGGATGCTATAGAGGTGGGTTTCCAATATCTCTTCAAGAACAAGGCTAGATCTAAGTAGATCTAAAAAAATACCAAAACAAGGGTTTTAATTGATTAGGGTTTTATTGATCTAAAAATCATGGAAGATTCAAGGAAGTAGAAGATCATACCTTTTGGAACATACCTGGATGAAGAGATGAATGCTAGTTGAGACGAGGATTACTTTGCCAAAGATCAAATGGAGAATTGTTGAAGCCCTCTTGCCAAATCGATTTTCCCAAGCCACATGTGATTCCTTCTAACCTGTCAAGCCAAGGAGCAAAGCATCAATCAGTTTAACAAATTGAAGGTAGATACAAGCAAGAGAGAGAGAAACATAGAATAGTTGACACAAAGGCAAAACCACTCCTTGTTACACCAAAACGATTTCTTCCAAGATTGAAGGGCAAGCCTCCCCACCAATTCGCCCTTGTCCAAAATCGCGCCCTCTTAACCTGTAAATGAAGTATGGCAAATATGCAAGATAGCTACAATAGATCCTCCAGTGCAATGGACAAAAGCATTTACAATCGAAACAACCAACATCCACTCCAATCCAAGCATGTACTCCAAAAGATAGAAATTTTATTCCAAGAGCCAAGAGCCAAAAATCTCTAGATGAATTTTACAATGAGGCTCCCTCCTTAAATAGGATGGGGAGAGAGTACAATCCTAACCACTTTTTACATGAGTGGCTAAGATTAAAACTTTTTACATGAGTGGCTAAGATTAAAAGATCTCAAGATCTAATCAATGGCTAACAATAAATCATAACAATACATCACATGGATCACCCAATATCATGATAGCGCCCCCACTAAGTGGTACAATAAGAGGGTGACGTCATCCACTAGAGAAACATAAGCACCCAAAATCCACCTCATGGTGACTAGGACATGACAATATAAGCTCATGGTGGGGCTAGGAGGTTTCAATCCTTACTAGCTCATCCCCAAGGCACAATAAAATAATAAAATATGTCCAATATAATATAAATGACCAAAACTGTCCTCAGAATGCATGACAGTCAAGCAGTAAATGTCCTCCTGTGATCAATCTGGGCATACCCACATGGTGAAAACTGACTGGAAGGTAGTGATGCCACCCTGGAAGACCTTTGTGAAGACCAAATGCCAAAACCTTGCCTCAATTGCCCAAATCGATTTCCTCAGTGACCACTTTATCCCATTTTTTAACTGCCTCGGTAACTGTGAAAGTGCCAAAACTGCCTCATAGGGTGCTAGCACTGTCCATCTGAGCCCACCAGGCTCTCCAGAAGGGGGGGTAAATGGTAAAAACAAGTGGCCGGACCACCCCCTCCATCATCAGTGCCCTAGGTGAACTGGCCTCTCGGGGCCCCTGCTGCTCAGGCTGGGAAATCAGCCCCAAATCTGGTCAACAAGTGTAAAACTGCATCAATCACTGTCAGAAGTGCCCGGAACTGAAAGATAAGTGTCTCAATGGATCCAGAAGACCCAAATCCACTAGGAATGTGCACTCATACACCCTGGGTTGCCCTAATGGGCCAGCTGTAGGGTCCACCATATATGGACAATGTATAATCTGCTGATCTGAAGTAGTAAGAAACCTGCTGAACTGGATCAAACATCATCTGCATCATATGTCCATCATATGATATCATCATCAAACATGTGGACCCATCAATCATCATCAATAATCATCCATACATGGTCCACATCATCACGGATCCCAAGGATAAATCACATCAGTAGACTAAGACACTGCTTCTCTAATCATTCTCACGGCTAAGCTCAAAGTATAACATCCATTCGGTGGCATTAATTAAGTTAGCATATTCCATTGTTATATAAAATTACTTGCACAATAGTTCAAATGACAAACTCACCCATTGGACATGGTCAAACTGCTAGCGAAGGATGAAGGCTAGGAGCAAGGTTGGGCCAAGGGGTTGACTTGTCTAACTTAACTCAAAAATACTTTGGACTGGGAGAAGGGGGGAAGCTACAAACTCTGTGCTGGACAAAAGAACACGGGGAATGGCTGTGCCTCACAAATGGATAAGTTGTTTAGAGAGTGCTTATTCAACTTAGGCATCATGTCTACATCAAGTTGATCCAGGTTCATTAGGATCATTCAATTTTATTCCATGGCCTTTTTGGCCTACATAACCCTTCGGATTTCAGATGTGCTGAGAAGCACAACTAGTTGCAGCTTGCATCCAGGGCATGTTTTTCACATATTTATAAGGTTAGCAATTGTTTAGATATAGCTTTTAAGAACCATTGCTTTTTGGACCTTTCTTATACTCTTCGAGGAGTATTTTTAGCTTTTCATCGCTCTTGCCCTTTTTTTTTTGTTTCCATGGGCGAATTTATTAAGTTTCCATAGGTAGAACATGAGCTTTCAGTTTTAGCCAACAACATCTCAAGTGACTAGGGGGAGTTCGAGCCAATGCCAAACATCGGGACAACCGACCAGAATGATTTAGGCCTACAATCCAACTCACCAAAGGCAAGTTTTGTCACCAACTCAGAGCCGAGACACTGAATAAACAGGGATGCAGTCCAAACACAGAGATAGAAAAATGGGGAAGTCCTCGGTATTAGAAAGTCAAATGAGACAAGTCAGGGTTTAAAGTCAAACAGGAAGGTCATGTATGGATGGAGACAAGTGAATATGGAGCCTACACTAGCAGACAACTGGTGTCGGGAAAGACCATATCTATGTAAGGTGAAAAACCAGTGAGTTTTGTTAAATGACCTAAATGTGCAAGCAATTGTCCATTTTATGATTTACAGTTCATTTTAAATAGTTTGCCACATCAGGAATAATATACCAAGCACATGCTATGATCATGACTAAATCAACAAGATAATAATCCACAGTCAATGAGAACATATCCATAGATCATACAACATCATTATAATAATAATCATCCAGTATCATCTGAAACACTGCTGTAATACATCTCTAGGCACTGAACTGAAACTGTATGGGATAAGTAGTTACATCAGTCATCAAATCTGAACTCTCAAGGCTCAGCCTTGACACAAGGTCATATACAAATCTGAATAATGTACTGCTCTGATCATGAGTGATCCAAAATATATAGCCATGCTCTGGAATAATGTAAGCTCTGGAATGTGCAGATATCTACTGTACAAGAATAGTAGCCCTGCTACTATGGTGTGATAACACTACCCCCAAGGCAGATCGTCACAAAATGATACTCTAGATATAGGTTTCAAGTTATGCCCGTTCCAAATCCACTGAAATCTCAACTACCTAGGTCCTAGAAGTGGGCAAACTCAATCACCCAAGGAAGTGCGACCTTGCTCAAGGAGGGCTAAAAGGTGGATAAGGTGTGTCAAATCAAGTCCAATGGCCACCAAATTGTAGATCCAAGTAGCTTAGGCACTGATCTATGTGGGTCTAGAAAATTAAGTCAATCCAAGGCTTAGATCTTACTAGGTCTGAGTTTTAAGGTGCTAAGTAGTTCAAAAGGGGGTTTTAACCCCTTAAAATGTGGAATGATGCCCACAAGGTAGAAATCACCAAAGTAAGAGTCTAGGGGTAGGTTATCAAGTGTGTAGATTGCAAATCAAGTGGGATCTCACCTACCCATGTGCTAGATCTAACCCAACAAGCCTCTCCAAGGAAGTGCGATTTGGTTCAAGAGGGCTATATTGCCTTCAAAAGTGTGTTAATTTTAACCCAATCACCACCAAACTATAGATCCAACTAGGGGTGGATGCTATAGAGGTGGGTTCTTAAGATCTTTTCAAAAGGAAGGCTGGATCTAAGTAGATCTAAGAAAAACCAAAAATGAGGGTTTTAATTAATTAGGGTTTGTGACCAATGAAGAGAGAATGGATGGAAAGAGGCACATACCTTGTAGATCCTACCTCAATTGCTTGTGGCCACCTTGCAAATTGATAGCATTCTCCTATGTGTATATTCAAGGGTGAGATCCAAGAGCTCCAACCAAAACGTCCTCCTCCAAGATAGCCAAATCCTCCTCCTCCTACAAGACAAGATCAAATAAACAAGTCAAGTAAGATGATTATGAAAATGACAGAAAGATGTAATAGAAAGCATCAACTATGTCACGAAGATACAATAATGATACTCCCTGTCACAAGATCAACCCAAGAGAGAATATGTGGATCCCTCCAACAATAACCCTCAAGAAATCGCCCTCCTCTCCACCAATTCGACTTTCCTGCAAGAAAACTAGTAGAAGCACCAAAATCCACATTGATACATAGAAGAGATACTGTATACTCAAAATGCAAGAGAATCCACAAGACAAGAGAGATCTGCTCCACAAAGAAGTGTTCTATTCCAATATTCCAGAGCTCCAAAGGTGAGCTATACAATAGGGGGTCTCCTTCTTATATAGGATAATAAAAACCAAAACCCTATACCACTCTACAATACTACATCAAATGAGTGGTTGAGATTAAAAGATCTCAATATACAATCAATGGCTAAGATGAACCATAATAACATAACACATGGATCACTCATAAAGTGATGACGTCATAGTCTAAAATAATCATGGAGGGTGACGTCATCCACTAGAGGGGATAAAAGTACCAAAGCCCACCTCATAATGACTAGGACATGACATAAGAAGCACATGGTGGGGCTAGGAGGCATCAATCCTTACTAGCTCATCCCCAAGGCACAATAAAATAATAAAATATGTCCAAGATAATATAAATGATCAAATCTATCCTCAAAATCTGTGACAGACAAGCAGTGAAAGACCTCCTGTGATCGCTGTGGGCCTACCCACATGGTGAAAACTGGCTGGAAGATAGTGGGATCACCCTGGAAGACCTCTGTGAAAACCAAGTGCCAAAACCTTGCCTTAATTGCCCAAATCAAATTCCTCAGTGACCACTTTATCCCATTTTTTAACTGCCTCGGTAACTGTGTAAGTGCCAAAATTGCCTCCCAGGCCATTTGCGCTGTCCAACTGAGCCAACCAGGCTCTCCAGAAGGGGGGTAAATGATAAAAACAAGTGGCTAGACCACCCCTTCCTCATACAGCGCCCTAGGTGAACTAGCCTCTCCTGGCCCCTGCTGCTCGGCTTGGGAAATCATCCCCAAATTTGGTCAACAAGTGTAAAACTGTATCAATCACTGTCAAAAGTGCCCGGAACTGAAAGATAAGTGTCTCATTGGATCCAGAAGACCCAAATCCACTAGGAATGTATACTCATACACCATGGGTTGCCCTAATGGGCCAGCTATAGGGTCCACCATATATGGACAGTGCATAATCTAATGATCTGAAGTAATACTAAAACCTGTTGAACTGCATCAATCATCATCTGAACCATATGTCCATCATATGGCATCATCATCAAGTATGTGGGACCATCAATCATCATCAATAGGTATATATATTGCCCACATCATCACGGATCCCAATAATATACAACCAGGGATAAATCACATCAGTAGACTAAGACATGTTTCTTTAATCATTCTCAAAGCCAAGCTCAAAGTATAACATCCATTTAGTGATATTGATTAAGTTAGCATATTTCCTTTGTTATTTGAAATTACTTGCACAATAGTTCAAATGACAAACTCACCCATTGGACATGGTCAAACTGCTAATGAAGGATGAAGGCTAGGAACAAGGTTGGGCCAAGGGGTTGACTTGTCTTACTCAACTCAAAAATACTTTGGACTGGGAAAAGGGGAAAGCTACAAACTCTGTGCTTGGACAAAATAATATGGGAATGGCTGTGCCTCACAAATGGATAAGTTGTTTAGAGAGTGCTTATTCAACTTAGGCATCATGTCTACATCAAGTTGATCCAGGTTCATTAGGATCATTCAATTTCATTTCATTGCCTTTTTGGCCTACATAACCCTTCGGATCTCAGGGGTGCTAAAAAGCACAACTAGTTGCAGCTTGCATCCAGGGCAGGTTTTCATATACATATAAGGTCAGCAATTGTTTAGATATAGCTTTTAAGAACCATTGCTTTTTGGACCTTTCTTATACTATTCGAGGAGTATTTTTAGCTGTTCATCGCTCTTGCCCTTTTTAGTTTCCATGGGCGAATTTATAAGTTTCCATAAGTAGAACATGAGCTTTCATTTTTAGCCAACAACATCTCAAGTGACTAGGGGGAGTTCGAGCCAATGCCAAACATCAGGACAACCGACCAGAATGATTTAGGCCTACAATCCAACTCGCCAAAGGCAAGTTTTGTCACCAACTTAGAGCCGAGACACTGATCATACAAGGATGCGGTCCAAACACAGAGGTAGAAAAATGGGGAAGTCCTCAGTATCAGAAAGCCAAATGAGACAGGTCAAGGTTTAAAGTCAAATAGGAAAGTCATGTATGGATGGAGTCAAGTGAATATGGAGTCTACACTAGCAGACAACTGGTGTCAGGAAAGACCATATCTATGTAAGGTGGAAAACCAGTGGGTTTTGTTAAATGACCTAAATGTGCAAGCAATTGTCCATTTTATGATTTATAGTTCATTTTAAACAGTTCACCACATTAGGAATAATATACCAAGCAGATGCTGTGATCATGACTGAATCAACAAGATAATAATCCACAGTCAATGATAAAATATCCATAGATCATACAACATCGTCATAGTAATAAACATCATATACCATCTGAAACACTGCTGCAATACATCTCTAAGCACTGAACTGAAACTGTATAGGATAAAGGGTCACATCAGTCATCAAATCTGAACTCTCAAGGCTCAGCCTTGACACAAGGTCACATAAGTCAAGAATAATACACTGCTCTGACATGAGTGATCACAAAATATACAATCATCATAGCCATGCTCTGAATAATGGAAGCTCTAGAATGTGCAGATATCTGCTAAACAAGAATAGTAGCCCTGCTACTATGGTGTGATAACAAGACCCTAACCATGTATTTATCTAGTTGTGTTTTGGAATAAAGATGTGTTCTAGTTAGATTAAAGTGTTGAGTATAAAACACACTCTAGGCTAAAGGTGGTTAAGATATCACACCTTTCTTGCCAACATGAAATTCAAGGAAACAAAATGATATAGGTGTTACAAGTAACCATGAAAGTGACATGACATGATACATTGAAATATAGTTCATAGTCACATGAATTAAACCAACATTCAACCATGAATAGTAATCCCCAAAAAATAAAAATGGTTCAAGTCATCAAGGGAGTGTCATGCTACTGAACTCTTTCATATACCTATGAGGTACGTGAAGAGTAATCTTCTCAAATGTTGTTTTCAGTACACTACAATAACAAGATGGACGAAGTTTGGTTTCAGGCAATGTTGCATATATCATCTCGGGGAAAGTATCAGCAAGGGCCCGGAATATAACCTCTCGATGGTATCGGCGGAAAATCTCGGAAAATGTCAGAAGACCTGCAAAAACGTACAAAAATACTCATTTTTTTCAATTTTTAAAACATAAAAAGCAACAACAACATCATATAGACACATTGCTGCATAAATATGATGATACAACTAATAAATAAGATGCATAAGATGTCAAGTGATCACATATCGTTACTAAATTGAAAATTCTAAAATATGTTCTTGATAGGATGATACAAAAACTTTGCATTGGAAGAAAGCATGAATGACTTGATACAATCCCCTCCTGATTGGTTGTCTGCAAAGATGATAACGCACTCAAAGATAACAACATGAATGAGGGATACAGTTTGCCATGCTGCAAACTGAAAGTACCAACTGTATGCTGTAAGAAATACACAAGGAAGATGAAATTCAGAACACTTTAATGAAACACTTGTCATGAATGTAACTTTATTTTAGAGGAGATGACATGATGTAGACAAAGAGGGTGGAGAAAGGACTTAATAGAATCTTTCAATTCAATTTCAAATAATTTATATCATTGTAGAAATTTGCTTTCAAATTTGGACTCACCTCTACAACTGGTTCATTTGGTGTTAGATGGGATAGTGCACATTGATCATGGTCATGAACAGATAGGACAAGGATCTAGGACAAATATTACAAATTCTGTCGATAATAACTTCAAATATCTAGACATTAATGCATTGAAAATTTGAAATCCATGACCTTATTTACTCTAATAGTTATCTATTCTAACTTCATTAAAAAGCCAACCCGCGGACTTAAAATGCAATTCCTGACAATTTTTTCGAAATTTCGGTTAGCAATCCGATATTTTTCTTCAACTCGCGATGTATTCATCTTATCACAACATATTGAAAATATCGGAAATCTCGGGATATTTAATATCCGATATATCAGATGGGTGTTTAACTCGGCGATATATGCGATATATTCGACATATCACCGATATGTGCAACACTGGTTTCAATATACCTAGGGGGACTTCCGATATAATCAAGGTTCATGAAAGTAAATCCATGTTCAAGTCATTTCCAAGTTCGTACAAAAACCTTGTGAAGGACACTGCTCTGTTGCAAAAAGATCTCTAAAATACTTGAAGGGGACTCAAATATTCTAAGGTGGATGACTTCAAAGTTCAAACTAATCAGATATTTTGATTCAGACTTCGATGGAGACAAAGAGAATGGAGTGTCTACTTTAGGCTACCTCATGAGTGTTGGATCAGTAGTTGTCTCCAAGAGACCACAACAGAGGAAAAATATGTCGCTGCAGCAAAAGCAACTAAAGAGATTGTGTGGCTCAGGAAAATAGTTGAAGATTTGCAAGAGAAACAAGTGAATTCTACTCCTCTACTAATTGGCAATACTTCGACAATCAAGTTGGCCAAGAATCCCAAATTCCATGATTGCACTAAGCACATCAACACAAAGTACCCTCTGATTTGATATCATGTAGATGCCAAGACAATTCATTTGAGACATTGTTCCGCAAATTAGCAAATTGCAGACATCTTCACCAAAGCGCTTGGAAGAGAAAAGCTTGAAAAGTTTAGAAAGATGCTTGGAATCATGAACACCCCTTCAGATTAAGGGGGGGAGTGTTGGATATCTAATCCTACGCGATTATTATCCTTTGTAAATCTTGTAAATAGTTATAGTTATTAAGATGAAGAGTCACAAGAGCAATGTACCTTAGGAATATGAAGCCCAAAGGTCACCTCTTTAGGCTATATAAATAAATCTTTCATGCTTAATAAAATCATTCTTGAGCTTGGAGTTACCTAAGGCCTGATAGATGGGGAGATCATATGGTCACATTTTGGTCGCAAAGGAGCTAAAAATGACTATTGTGCAACTACACAGCTAGTAGTATAGGCACAAGCACATTTTTATGGACGAATTTAGCTATGACAAGGGTTTTGGCCCTGGTATGAATGTGCAACAAATAGGTACTAACTAGTGTTGCAAACATCGACACGGCGAAAAAATTGGCAGGGTCCAGGAAACATCATTTCAGGATATCTCGACAACACATTGGCAAACATCAACAAAAAATCGACAAACTTAAAAAATAAAAAAATATTCTTTTTTTTTTCAATTTTTTAAACATCTAAAGCAACAATAACATCAAATAAACACATTGCCACATGAATATGGAAATAAAACCGATATATAAGATATATAAGATGTCTAGAGATACATAACACATCAAAAATGGATCATGTCCTGAATCCTGAGTCATCAAAAATATAACAAATGTATCTCATGATCATCATCATGACTCATGAGTCATCTACAATGAAATAAAGTAAATAAACTATCGATTCCCTCTACCCTTTTTACGGGAAAAGGTAATCGTTGTGGAAATGGCCCTTTCTCTAGAACTAGAAGTAGAAGCAGATGCCCTTGAGGCTTGTGGACCTTGTACTGGACTCTGACGTCCTCTAAAAGAAGACCCTGCAAAATGATGTCCTCTAGAAACAGAAGGTGGTCGAAACTGATGTCCTAAAGAAAGAGAAGGTCGAGGAGGTAGTCCTACTCCTACTCCTCTACCAATACCAGTGCTACCACCAAGTCTATCTCCCTCTAAAACTGACTGTGGTACACTCTCAGACTCAGTGTGAACACTGTGAAACTCCTCTAGAACTGGAACATCCTCATCCAGAGCCTCTGTATCATCATCATGATCACTATCATGATCAGCCTCTAGCCAATCAGGGGCTACCTCCATAACAGGCTCCTCACACTCCTCCCTCCTTGCAACAGTGGTGTTAATCCCATCTAATGAATCAGTGTTACAAATATCGTGTCGGCGAATATATCACCAAGGGTCCTGTTATCACACCATAGTAGCAGGGCTACTATTCTTGTACAGCAGATATCTGCACATTCCAGAGCTTCCATTATTCCAGAGCATGGCTACATATTTTGGATCACTCATGATCAGAGCAGTATATTATTCAGATTTATGTATGACCTTGTGTCAAGGCTGAGCCTTGAGAGTTCAGATTTGATGACTGATGTGACCACTTATCCCATACAGTTTCAGTTCAGTGCTTATAGATGTATTGCAGCAGTGTTTCAGATGATACTTGATGATTATTATTATGATGATGTTGTATGATCTATGGATATGTTATCACTGACTGTGGATTATTATCTTGTTGATTTAGTCATGATCATAGCATGTGCTTGGTATATTATTCTTGATGTGGCAAACTATTTAAAATGAACTGTAAATCATAAAATGGACAATTGCTTGCACATTTAGGTCATTTAACAAAACTCACTGGTTTCTCACCTTACATAGATATGGTCTTTCTTGACACCAGTTGTCTGCTAGTGTAGGCTCCATATTCACTTGACTCCATCCATACATGACCTTCCTGTTTGACTTTAAACCCTGACTTGTCTCATTTGACTTTCTGATACTGAGGACTTCCCCATTTTTCTACCTCTGTGGTTGGACCGCATCCCTGTATATTCAGTGTCTCGACTCTAAGTTGGTGACAAAACTTGCCCTTGGTGAGTTGGATTGTAGGCCTAAATCATTCTGGTCGGTTGTCCCGATGTTTGGCATTGGCTCGAACTCCCCCTAGTCACTTGAGATGTTGTTGGCTAAAACTGAAAGCTCATGTTCTACCTATGGAAACTTAAAAAATTCGCCCATGGAAATAAAAAAAAAGAGCAAGAGCGATGCACAGCTAAAAATACTCCTCGAAGAGTATAAGAAAGGTCCAAAAAGCAATGGTTCTTAAAAGCTATATCTAAACAATTGCTGACCTTATAAATATTTGAAAAACATGCCCTGGATGCAAGCTGCAACTAGTTGTGCTTCTCAGCACATCTGAAATCCGAAGGGTTATGTAGGCCAAAAAGGCCATGGAATAAAATGGAATGATCCTAATGAACCTGGATCAACTTGATGTAGACACGATGCCTAAGTTGAATAAGCACTCTCTAAACAACTTATCCATTTGTGAGACACAGCCATCCCCTGTGTTCTTTTGTCCAGCACAGAGTTTGTAGCTTTCCCCTTTCTCCCAGTCCAAAGTATTTTTGAGTTAAGTTAGACAAGTCAAACCCTTGGCCCAACCTTGTTCCTAGCCTTCATCCTTCATTAGCAGTTTGACCATGTCCAATGGGTGAGTTTGTCATTTGAACTATTGTGCAAGTAATTTTATATAACAACAGAATGTGCTAACTTAATTAATGCCACTGAATGGATGTTATACTTTGAGCTTAGCTGTGAGAATGATTAGAGAAGCATTGTCTTAGTCTACTGATGTGATTTATCCTTGGTTGTATATTCTTGGGATCCGTGATGATGTGGACCATGTATGGATGATTATTGATGATGATTGATGGGCCCACATGTTTGATGATGATATCATATGATGGACATATGATGCAGATGATGTTTGATCCAGTTCAGCAGGTTTATTACTACTTCAGATCAGCAGATTATACATTGTCCATATATGGTGGACCCTACAGCTGGCCCATTAGGGCAACCCATGGTGTATGAGTACACATTTCTAGTGGATTTGGGTCTTCTGGATCCAATGAGACACTTGTCTTTCAGTTCCGGGCACTTCTGACAGTGATTGATGCAGTTTTACACTTGTTGACCAGATTTGGGGCTGATTTCCCAGCCTGAGCAGCAAGGGCCCCGAGAGGCTAGTTCACCTAGGGCGCTGATGATGGAGGGGGTGGTCCAGCCACTTGTTTTTACCATTTACCCCCCCTTCTGGAGAGCCTGGTGGGCTCAGATGGACAGCGCTAGCACCCTAGGAGGCAGTTTTGGCACTTTCACAATTCCCCAGGCAGATAAAAAATGGGATAAAGTGGTCACTGAGGAAATCGATTTGGGCAATTGAGGCAAGGTTTTGGCATTTGGTTTTCACTGAGGTCTTCCAGGGTGGCATCACTATCTTCCAGTCAGTTTTCACCATGTGGGTATGCCCAGATTGATCATAGGAGGACATTTACTGTTTGACTGTCATGGATTCTGAGGACAGTTTTGGTCATTTACATTATATTGAATATATTTTATTATTTTATTGTGCCTTGGGGATGAGCTAGTAAGGATTGATGCCTCCTAGCCCCACTATGAGCTTATATTGTCATGTCCTAGTCACCATGAGGTGGATTTTGGTACTTATGTTTCTCTAGTGGATGACGTCACCCTCTCATTGTACCATTTAGTGGGGGCGCTATTGTTATATTGAGTGATCCATGTGATATATTGTTATGGTTCATCTTAGCCATTGATTGTATGATGAGATCTTTTAATCTCAACCACTCATTTGATGTAGTATTGTAGAGTGGTATAGGGTTTTGGTCTTTATTATCCTATATAAGGAGGAGACCCCCCATTGTAAAGCTCACCTTTGGAGCTCTGGAATATTGGAATAGAAGATTTTTTGTGGAGCACATCTCTCTTGCATTATGGATTCTCTTGCATATTGAATATACAGTATCTCTTCTATGTATCATTGTGGATTTTGGTGCTTCTTCTAACTTTTGACAAGAAAATCGAATTGGTGGAGAGGAGGGCGACTTCATGAGGGTTATTGTTGGAGGGATCCACATATTCTCTCTTGGGTTGATCTTGTGACAGGGAGTATCATTATTGTATCTTTGTGACATAGTTGATGCTTTCTATTACATCTTTCTACCATTTTCATAATCATCTTGCTTGACTTGTTTCTTTGATCTTGTCTTGTAGGAGGAGGACGATTTGGCTATCTTGGAGAAGGACGTTTTGGTTGGAGCTCTTGGATCTCACTCTTGAATATACACATAGGAGAATACTATCAATTTGCAAGGTGGCCA
Source organism: Larix kaempferi (assembly GCA_027924585.1). Lineage (NCBI taxonomy): Eukaryota > Viridiplantae > Streptophyta > Pinopsida > Pinales > Pinaceae > Larix > Larix kaempferi. The sequence goes on along the minus strand of BSBM01000177.1, from coordinate 5,164,600 downwards.
TAAGCAATTGAGGTAAGATCTACAAGGTATGTGCCTCTTTCATCCATTCTATCTTCATTGGTCATAAAACCCTAATTAATTAAAAACCCCAATTTTGGTATTTCTTAGATCTACTTAGATCTAGCCTTGCTCTTGAGAAGATTTTGAAAACCCGCCTCTATAGCATCCACCCCTAGTTGGATCTATAGTTTGGTGGTGATTGGCTTAAAATTAACCCACTTTTCAAGGCAAAAAGCCCTCTTGAACCCAAATCGCACTTCCTAGTAAGAGGCTTGTTTGGTTAGATCTAGCACATGGGTAGGTGAGGTCCCACTTGATTTGCAATCTAGACACTTGATAACCTACCCCCAGATTGTTACTTTGGTGAAATCTACCTTGTGGACATCATTCCATGTTGTAAGGGGTCAAAACCCCCTTTTGAATTTCTTGACACCTCAAAACTCAGATCTACTAAGATCTAGCCCTTGGATTGACTTGATTTTTGGGACATACATAGATCGGGGTACTAGCTACTAGGATCTATAGTTTGGTGACCATTGGACTTGATTTGGTCCACCAAACCCACCTTTTAACCCTCCTTGAGCAAAGTCGCACTACCTAGGCAAGGTGAGTTTGTCCACTTTGAGGAAGTGGGTGTTTGGGATTCTTGGAGATTTGGAATGGCCATACCTTGAAACCTAGGTCTAGACTATCTTTTTGTCATGATCCGCCTTGGGGGTAGCATTCCTTGTTTCAAGGGATTGTGGTCCACTTAAGGTTATTACTTGAAAAACCTAGATCTAGTAAGATCCAACCATTAAATCTCATCTAACCCACTTGACTTGGCTTCTAGGTGTCCCGATCTACACTTTGACATACGTTTTGACCCCATTAGCCCATCAAACAAGGCACTAGTCCTCCACTAAGCAAGTCGCACTCCTTGGGAATTGTGTCAAACCCTAGATCTAGTATGTGGGTACTCCTAGAATCAACTTAGATCCATAGATCTAGTCTTTACCTAACCTCTAGTACCAATATTGCACCTAACTTCACCTTGTGGGCCCACTTAAGGCCATTTCACACTTCCCAAGAAAAGAAGACCCACTTGTGTAAACATATGGTACTATACCTAGTCATCATACCCCATCATGTGGCCTAAACCATACATAGGTTGAAGCACTAGCAATCTCTTGTACACCTTCAACCATACTTCAACTTCTAGGTCCACTTAACCTTGCATTGGTTTCCGTAACTCCACATTTACTTACCCTTAGAAACCTCTGTTTGGATCCAATCAACTGTGATTGGTTATAGGGTCTCCCCCTAGGTCTCGCTACACCTTGACCTAAAGCAAAGAGTGCCTCGGTTGACGTGACTCCCATCTTGCATTGGGAACCGTGGCATCTCTTGGGTCACCTCTTTAGTTGCCTGCCTCCTCTACCGTCCCGGATGGGATACCTCTAGGGGCAACTACAAGTTGTGTGACAACAGGTCCAAAAAGAAAATATCGGATTTATTGAGGAAAACGTCGACAAACATTGGCAATATATCAGCGAAATTAAAAAATATAAAAATATTAATTTTTTGACTCAGCTGATATTTCCCGTTTTTTTCCCGATTTTTCCTGATATTTCCCAATTTTTCCCGATTTTTTTCCAATTTTTTCCCGATTTTTTCCAATTTTTCCTTGACATCGCAAAAATATCGTGATTCTTTCGCCAAAAAAAAAGCCCAAACAGTGCGGCGATGTTTGCCGAAATTATCATCTGGCGGCAAACATGGCGATATCTCGCAATGTCGGCGATATATCGCCGATATTTGTAACAGAGAATGAAATGGCTGTCACGTCAACTTTTCTCTCATCCTGCTTCACACACAACCTGAGATTGTAGTGGATGTATACCAAATCATTAAGGCGTTGAGTATCCAACCTGTAAGGAGATCATAAATATTAAATTATAAATTTATAATACATAAATTAGAAGGTAAAGTGGCATGAAATTATAAATTGGAATTTAATAATTTATAATGAATTTGAAATTCTCTAACCTATTACGTTTTTTGGAGTGTACTTTTTCAAATACACTCCAGTTGCGCTCGCAGCCGGAAGAGCTACATGTCTGGCTAAGATCCCGAATGGCAAGTCTCTGTAGAATAGGTGCACAACCACCATAGTTCTCCCACCACGTATCTACAACGAATTAAAGAAACATAAAAAAGACAATAAAATTTAAAACAAAGAATTAGAAAGAGAATGAAATTTGAAAAATGAAATTTGAAAAATGAAATTTGAAACTTGAAACTTGAACTTGAAACAAGGTGAAGCTTACTTGGCATCAGGTTGGTCCTGTCATTTATTGCTATATCAAACCCAAATAATCCTGTGACTCTCTTATACATTTCCAACTCTTGGGAAAGTTGTGTACGCTCAACTGCACGAGGCACCATCCTCTAAACACACTCGTAGAATCCAGACATAACCTCTCCATCAAATATAAAGCCATAGGAGTAAGCAAACGCAAGGATGAGGTATAACCCTACAGCATGAATGAGGAGATGGAGTGTGTGGTTCCATCGCGCATCAATCACCTCCCATATCATCCATTGTCTCTCCTGCCCCTGATCTCCCCTGTCCTTATAATAGGCACGGATGGATTCCTTGGCCCTATCCATGGCCACATATAGGTATCCCATTGCGGGCTTCTCTCCATCAACCAAGCAGAGAACCTTTACCAAAGGTTCAATGATGGTGCACACCTCCTTCATCTCATCCCAAAAGCTATGATCATATGTAACTAGCCTGAATGTGGCTTGCCCCTCTGGTCTAGTGCTAAATGATAAAGCCCGTCACTCAGGTGAAAGGAACATCGTCTGCAAGTCCCACATAGAACTCGAGAGAAACTGAAGAGAAATAAAGCTAGTGGCAAAGCATGTGATGGCAGGACGCACCAACTCTTTGTCACATGTGAACCTTCTCATCAAGCTAAGCATCGTTGCATGATTGTATATGAATTTTGTGATGCTCCACGCTGAATCAATGGTATCCTTGATCCAATCAATCTTGCCTAAATCCTCTAAGATCAAATCAAGGCAATGGGCGACACAAGGAGTCTAGAATAGTGTAGGATACCTAGCCATGAGCATCCTACCAGCATTCGCAACATTGTCCATTATGACTTGGACAACATGTTGTGGCCCAATCTCTTGGATGAAATCATCCAATAAGCTACATAGTAAGGCCGCATCTTTGATATGCACGGATCCATCCACAGATCTCATAAACATAGTCCCCCTAGGGCAATGAACCAAGAATTTGAGAAGGGTCCTACCCTTCATATCGGTCCAACCATCTGACATCACAGTGCATCCTATAAAGTCCCATGATTTTCGAAGCTCCTCCAACCTCTGAGTGCAATCGGCCTTTTCATCCTGAAGGATGGGCCCTCTCAACTCCTCATAACTAGGGGGCTTAAACCCTGGTCCAACAATAGTAGCCGCTCAAACATGGACACATAAAATGTGTTCTTTGCAAAGTTAAAAGGAATAGCACTCCATAGCAAGCATCGACCAATAAGTTTGTTTGCTTATGTTTTCTCCTTTACTTTCACCATGGACCTTAGAGAAGGTTATGCACCAGGTGTGCACCTCGACACAAAGAAAGGCGATGTTCTCGAAGGAGAAGGCATTGTGGATTGTTATGTGGAGTGGGTATCGGTATCCAGACTTGTCCCACTAGCCCTCACTCCCATTGCGGACCCGGATCTTGAAGCAATTTGATTTCTCATGGCCTCTTTGTATTGTTTCTTTAGCCCAGTTCCCTCAATTGCTTGTGTGGCCTTCGCAATGAGTTCTGGGGTTGTTTGGTTGCAAGGACCCACATCATGCTCTGTTATTTGTGCCAAGTGATATTTTAGCCTACTTATCCCACCTGTCATTCTCTTCCCACATAGATTGCAAGTGAGAATCTGTCGATTGAGTGGATCAACAGGTGTGCCCCACTCCCAAAATGGATCCAAAGTCTTCGGCATTTTGTATATGGAAAAATGAACTTGAAGTTTGAACCTAGGGCAAGAAAAAAAAAACGTTTTTTAGAATATGTGATTGATGGAAATGTAAAACACAACAAGAAATCAAAGATATATTGAGCATTCAAACATTGATTTGATGAGAGAAAATAAATGGACATTTTTGTGAGGATCTAAAAGGATCTAGGGCAAGAAAAAAAATGCAAAAACGTTTTTTCTCATGCTTAATTGCTGCAAATAACATAATAGATGCAAAAAATTTGTTTAAAACCCTATAAAAATCAATTTTTAAGATGGAGAATTAATTGGCAATGTAATACAACAAGAATCCCTCTTAGAAAAATGAGAAATGATGGGCAAATTTTTTACATACTTGCAAGAGTGGTAATTGTGGGAAAAAACTCCAAATGGGAAGGTCCAATCTTCAAATTTGATTCTTGATGGCGAAGGAAATGATGCCTAAAATCCTCCTTAAGCAAATATTTAGTGTTCTTGGTCTCCTTAGCTCTCCTCTCAGCCTCTACAATGTGAAAATGAGCAAAAAAAAATTAAAAAAATGCCTAAAAAGTCCCCTTTTTTCCGCCCTTGACCGTGCGACCGCTTTTTTCATTCGACTCGCAATTTATCGGTCCAAGATCTCAGGCAAAAATCGGCAATTTCTCAGACCAATTTTTCGCCGATTTTTTGAGTAAAAATCGCTCCTTTGAAAATCTTGCAATTTATCGGACATTGCCGATTTCTCAGCCGATGTCAGTAACACCGGTACAAACACAGGCAGGGGTATAGGATTAGGTACGGATACAAGTGCATAGGAAAGGATGGGTTTGGTGGGATGGTATGACTATGGGTGCTAAGAAGAGGGTCAATTTCAAAGTTGTGGGTACAAAAACAGTTGTGGGTAAGATTGGAAATGCATTAAAGGGTTCATTTCTGGATATAGGTGAACAAATTCAGCTAGTTGATGGCAGGTTTTGGTTTTCCATGAGTTCGAATAGTACCGAAGGTCAGTCCTTTTCTAGGGGTGAAGATGGGAGTGCTATTGAGGGAAGCGACAATGTCTATCAACAAAGAAGTCAATCTCATAAGAGACCTCCAAATACACTGCTTAATTGTTCTAGAAGTGATGGGTCTGTCAAGGAAGTGGTTTGTTCTCAAAATGCCAAATTTATAGGAGCTAGGGCTTCTAGTTTGAGCATGAGCAAGCAAGAGTGGCCTCCTCTTCCTTCACAGGGAGTTGCTGTCACCATGGAGGAGGATCTTGTGGTGTGATTAATCCCTGATATGAAGGAAGTGGATGCAGATAAGGAGGAGACTTAGGGTATCAAAGAGGTGGTCCCCATGCGGAATCCACACATTGGTGAGTCCCCTCTTTTTGTTGTGTTTATGGAGGAGAAGATGGGCACAAGGAATGCCTCTGATCCAACATTGCTTACTTAGCATTGCATGGAGTCACATGTAGATAAGATATTTTTATTAATATCCAACAAATGCTCACAAAAGTAGGTCAATGGGACTACTGAGCATACATGTATTGAAATTTGATACAAAGTGGGAGCACAAAAATAAATCCTAAAATAATGCTAGAAGTAGAAAGTAAGATCAATAGAGTGAAGCAATGCCCTAATGTAAGATCTAAATAGATCTTTGATATTTAAAACCATGACTGTGGGAGAGATGTACTCAAGATCTGGAATACACATCTGAGGCCAAACAGAGGTAACACCAAATAGAACATTGTCTGGAAGAGGAACTAGAAGATAGTATGGAATGTGTAACATATTGTTGTCTAGACATTAATGTTGCTCGCCAATGTAGCCTAGGTGGCCTCTCCTAGTTGCTAGTGAGGGGTCTACAAGAACCATGTTTTTGGGGTCACTAAAAAGTGGTGATAGTCCCATGGGATCACACTAATCTAGAGTTGGGGACCATACTACTAATGATCTGTCTCTTGTTACCCCTAGTAGAAGGGACCATTGGCAAGGAGGTGATCCTTGGTAGGACGCTAATGTAGGAGATCGCTAGAAAGTGCGGGACCAATATTTGAGGGCCTCCTGAATGGAAAGAGCCAAGCAACACTAGTCAAGTTACCTAAAGAAACTAGAAAGTGCCTACGATTCGAGAAATAAACAATGAAACTACCCTTGGATATCATAGTAGAGGGACAATGAAAGATGATATGCTCCTTAGTCTCAACCTCTCAAAGGTGGCATAGTTGATAGATCTTGTATGATAGTAATAAGTATGAATGCATGAGAGCCGAAACACTTTGAATCTGCCTATTGAAACACCTCCATCAACAACTAGATCATGACAAACGCTGATATCCAAGCACTAACCAGTCAAAGAATTATCATCCTGGAGAACAAGATATGGTTGCAGGATCATAGGCAAAGTGTAAGGGACACCATCCTCTGGTTGAACCAAAAGTGGCTCCTCTTGTTGCACTGATACCTAATCAAATTTCTCCTGAACAACAAATGGGATGGGTACGGATGATGTCTCCTAGTGATCCAATTCTACTTGGTTGACTTGTGGTTCTTCCTCTTGAAATTTATCATCTTCACCAGAAGGAACCAATGAACACTCTTGAGTATTCAAATCTTCAACTTCATCTTTCTGGAACTCTGCATTTGACTCAAGTGGTGTAGCTATTGGTTCTAGGTCATCTAAACCTAATCCACCATCATCTTGATCATTTTTGGGAACCTAATATAGTGCAAGTTGTGGTTCATCTTTAGTAACAAAGACTTCTTGCACAGTGGTAACAACCAATGGTTGAAAATCATGGATCGGAAGGAAACCATAAGCTGCAAGAAAATGTCTTTCTAACTTGATAGCAACAACTTGGGCCTCCTCCAGATTTGAGGTTCCTTACTCCTGAGAACAATACCAAACTTTTTATCAAATGCCTCAAGATAAAAAATCAAAGCAGCATTGGGCCTTATAGTAGTAGGAATTTTATAATAATTCTTAGGAAAGCAAGCATTAAAATCAGTGACAGTCTCATCCCAATTCTTTTTAACATTATCAAAAGCGTTAATCAAGGACAAATTGTCTAGTTTATCCACCCATCTTTCAATGAACTTCTCTTGGAATGAATCCCATCCATCAATGGAGGCATCAAGAAGGGACTTCTACCATGTTTGTGCCTCCCCCTCGAGGGTCGACACAAACATCCTCATCACCACATCCTCGTGTTCCACGCCCAAATCATCCACTACCGTTAAAAAGTTAGCCAAGTGATCCTCAGCCGATACTCCAAACTTCCCTACGAACCAAGGTAAACGTTTAAGATAGTCACATGCAAGGAAGTCATGAGGATAATCCGGGAATGCAACAAAACTCAATGGGTCAAAAGTAGACAATCTCCACTTTGCTCGTGGGCTCACAGTTGCGGCCATATTGTTAATCTAAGATTGGAACAAGCACAGATGCTACCATAATACTAGCTTGACTTGAAAATAAAAATCAAAGATGAAGGTGTTGAGGTTAGACTTACCATAGTGCTTGTCGAAAGAACCTACCAGAGACTCAATATGCTTACCAACTTAGGAGGAGTTCTTGGTGGAAGTATAGTCTTGTTCAAGAAAAGATGTTAGGGTTTGTTCAAACTCAGAACTAGAACTTGTGAGGGAATCGAAACTGAATGATCTTCTTGTGTAAGTTCCCATGTAGAGTCGTCCTTGTATCCTATGGAGTCTCTAGGTGAGCTAAAAAGAGTATATCAATCAAAGTAAAAACTCACCAATGTCGTTGTTACCAAGGTTTGCATTCCCCAACAATGGCGCCAATTTGTTAGCACACTTTTTCGCCCTTTAAAATCAGATCTGATATAAGTTTAGATCAACGATAAAAGGTGGCTAATTCAAGGAAGGAATGCCCCAAATTGTCATGGCCAAACCTCCTCTCCGTTTGGGTTGGTGTGTGCCAACCTCAAGGGGGAGTCCCTAGGTACCGGGCTGCTGATTTGTACCTGATCTTTTACAAGAAGCACACAAAAACGACAGCAAATTGCTTTGGACAGTTTGTAAACACTTTGCCAAAGCCTTTAGGACAAAAATTGAGTAAACTTGCTTGGTCAGATCCTGCAAGGTTAGCGTGAGAAGATGAGAGAAAATAAAAGAGAAAGCTAATTAAAGGATTGAAATTAATCACATCAATATGCTTTGAGCTATTAATCAATGGACAAAAATAAAACATAATACCAACAAGAAGGAAGGTTAGAAGAAACACATTACTTCTTTATTAAAGTTTTGCCAAAGGGTTGATTGCGCTATGATGGACAAATCCAAAACCAGTACAATGATTATTCTTGCTCAAACACAGAAATAGCTAGTCGAAAAAGAATGAAAAATAGTGAATGTGGAGGTTGCTACTGCAAAAAATTCTGACCCTTTACCATGAGCCTTGAACATCATTTTATAGGCCTTCGAGTATTCTAGGTTCATGTGCCCTAGCTGTGCATCTGTGCATCTGTATATGTTTGCATGGAACTTGTAACTACGGGTTTGCTTTAGTTGTAGCATCAAACTTCCACGTAATTATTCCCTAGAAGAGGTCGCATGTATGCCAACCACACATTGGAATTCTTACTTAGGTTTTAACCTTGGTAAAGTCAGCAGCATGCCAACTTGTAACTGTTTGTTAATGGCCATTAATCCACATGGACCTAGCTGTAAGATTTATGCCATTACATAATCTCTGAGAAGATGTTTTCTTTTAAATAGTAAACCTCAGCTCCACGTATGCATGCATAGTTAACTGTAGTTTGTTTTGGGCATGAACTTTATGTGTGTAGCAAAACAACAGCTCGGCTCTTAGTTCATTGCCACCACTCGCGAATTTTCCTGGTTGTGCAAAACTGATAACTCTTGATCATCTTACTATGTGTCCTCGTTTGTTTATTGAACAAGAAGGTATTGATATCTTTTGCCCTGTTACATTAAAGGAGGTCCATACTGTTCTGAAAGGCTTTGCAAAGGATAAAAGTCCGGGTCTAGATCAACGTTGAAAAAGTCGAACTCGGCAAAAAGTCGGCAAGGGTCCCGAAAACAATTTCTCGGCAACATCGGCGAAAAAATCGGAAAAAATCGGAAAAAGTCGGCAAACATTAAAAAATACAAAATACATTCATTTTTTTCAGAATTTTAAACATATAAAGCAACAATAACATCAGATAAACACATTGGAACATAAATATGTAGAAAGCACTAATATATAGATGTAGTGGATGCAAATAACTTGGAGTGGTTTGATTTCAATGACTCAGACTGTTAAAAAATACATAAAATTTTACAATTTTAATGAAAAAAATATATATTAAAGATTCCAAGCTATGATTCCAAACCATTAGAGACAAAATATTATCAAAATGGCACCAAGCGCAGTACATATCTAGATCAAAATTGAAAAAACATAATCATCAAAATCATTGTCTATGTCGAGATCATATTCATCAATAGCACCATGTTCCCCCACCTCTAGGCTCTAGACTTTGCCTCTGCTTCCAATCTCGAGTTGATCCTCCAAGGACATCAATTAACACCTTACAATTTTGTTCAAACTTCTTAATCCAAGCGTTAAAATAAGGTAGAAAGAGCTTCCCATGCTTAATAAGTGATTTTGCTTGACTGAAGGGTACATTTTTTTATTAAGGTCATGACAGTGGAATTCAAACAACTTTAACAATCAGGCGTCGACACCACCAACATCAAGGTACATAGAGAGTTTGATGTACTTCATTAAATTCCAATCCCTTACCCACATACATGATAGAATCCACTAGAAACGTTGGAATCCTGAAATCCTGAAAACCATTAAGTCTGTTGAATTCTAAATGGGATCTAAAATCCTACTTTTTGCATATGAAGTCTGATGAGGTTGGAACCACTCTCAAACATCCTGAAACAATTAATGGTAATGTTACAAATTTAAGTAAAAGGATGGAAAATGAAAGATAAAGAGAATGTTACCATTTAGTATTGTTGACATCAATGTTACATGTACAAAACTCATCAAATTTATAAAAAAAAACCCGAGTTTTTAAAACTGTGAAAAAGCCTGGGCGATTTTTTCCTTCAACTCGCGATTTTTTTCGAAAAAATCGTCGAAAAAAATCGCCGATTTTTTGAAAAAGTCGGAAATCGCCGATTTTTTAAAAAATCGCGATTTTTAAGCGCCAATTTTTCGGCAGGCCCTTCACCTCACGACTTTTACAAAAAGTCGCGATTTTTCGGCGATTTTTTCAAGCTTGGTCTAGATGGCTGGACCGTGGAACTATTTTTGGAATTTTTTGATATTATGGGGGTCAATATTCTCGATATGGTAGAAGAATCTCGTCTTTTGGGAAAGGTGGATGGGGCCCTTAATGCTACCTTTTTTACTCACATTCCAAAGGTCTCAGACCCTTCTACCTTTCTGGATTTCCGTCCCATATCCCTATGTAACCTGGTTTATAAGATCATATCCAAGATCATTGCCTGCAGAATTAAACCTGTACTGTCTAGGGAGATTTCATTGGAGCAGTATGGGTTTCTGGACAACCGTTAGATCCTTGACGCTGTGGGGGTAGCTTAGGAGGCTATGCACAGCATCAAATCCAAAAAGGTTCAGGGTTCGGTTATGCAGCTGGACCTTACTCAGGCATATGACAATGTAAACTGGTCTTTCCTTCGTTTGGCACTGGTACAGATTGGTATCCCTTGGTTGGCCATAAAATGGATATTTGCATGTATCACATCTGTAAATTACTCAATTTTGGTCAATGGATGTCCAACGGAATTCATTCCTTGTTCGCGGGGCCTGCGTCAGGGCTGCCCCCTCTCTCCTTTGTTATTTCTGATAGTGATTGAGGGGCTCAGCCGAATGATACTTAAAGCAAAAGGAGATATGCCGATCTCTGGAATCCAGGTATCTCCCCACATCTCTATATCCCACTCCTTTTTTGTTGATGATATAATGATATTTGGCCTTGCTGTTATCACGGAGTGGGGACATATTTGGCGAATATTACTTCTTTTTTGTAAATCCTCTGGCATGGTGATAAATGAGAAGAAATCCAAATTATTGAAGCACAATTTGGATGATCTGGAGGTAACTGGAATCAAATCTATCATCCCATTACCTGTTGGAGAATTAAATGATGGAACCTATTACCTGGTTATTTTATTAAACCAAATGGCTATCACGTGGAGGACTGGAGTTGGCTTGTGAAGAAATTTGAGAACCGAATTTGTCATTGGCAATGGAGATGGCTCTCCAGCGGTGGGCATCTGGTACTAGTCAAATCCATTCTCCAAAATCTTGGAGTGTACTGGTTCTCACTTTGTAATATTCCTATTTCAATATTATCCAGGATTCGCCAATTGATCCATCATTTTCTATGGTCTGGAAATGGTCACCACAAAATGCATTTAGTTGATTGGAAAAAGCTAGCTCGACCTTATGCACAGGGTGGCTGGGCCATAAAAGATATATTCAAATTCTCCACTGCGTTAAGAGCCAAGAGCTTGTGGCATGCCTTGTCAGCTGATTGCCATTGGGGTGACATCTTGAAGGATAAATACATGGGTAAGTTATCCACGGTTTCATGGATTCGATCTGGGCGGAAATCACTCAAGGGTGTATCGAATATCTGGGTTGGCCTCCTCTCTGCATTTCCAGTGGTTGCCGAATGGTTGGCTTGGTTCCCTGGTGATGGCCGTAATATCCTGATTGGGATTGATCCGATTGTGGGCGGTCCTAAATCTTTTAAATTATCTCCATTTTTAATTTATCATCTAAACTGCAAGGGTTATTTCTGTTTGTATCACATTTTAGCATCCAACAAATCGACGTCAACATTTAACTCCTGTCTAAGTGTTGTTCAGCTGGGTCTCATGGGTTCCCTAGCGATTGAATGGAGCGTTTATATACAGGACCTTTACTATGTGAATATCCAGATTGGATCAGAGGACGACTGGCTTCTTTGGTCTTGGAACAATGTGGATGGTTCGGTCAATGCAAAGATGGCATACCAAGCATTATGTATTCATTCGTCTTCACCGTCAAAGTGGTGGCATACTCTTGTGTGGAAGTGGAATATCCCTACGAGAGTTCAAATCTTTATTTGGCTTTTACTTGAGGAGAAGGTATTGATTTGGTCCAATCTTCAAAAGCGAGGTTTTTGCGGCCCTAGTATCTGTTCACTATGCCATCTAGCTGAGGAAACACTTTTCCACCTTTTTTTGATGTGTCCTTTTACTTTGGCAGTCTGTAAATTTCTGGGATATCCTTTTGCGGCTATCAACCTTGAATATGATCATTCCATACAGTCGTGGTTCAGATGTTTATTCACTCAAAACAAGCAATTGGGATTGCTGGCCTATACATTATCATGGTCAATTTGGAAATCCAGAAACCTTGTATTATTTGAAGATTGACCTTCGGTGGCGAGCAGAGTTGCAGGCGTCGTTCAGTCCCTCTCTAATGATTTTGGATGCTCTTTGTGTGTGTCTCCTTCGACTGTAGGCCGTCATCTGGCTTCTTCTCGTCTCCTCCGCTCGGGTAATCGTGCTTGCTTCGATGGTGCGGCCTCACCAACTTCTGGCCATTGTGGTGCAGGGGCATTCATCGAACTTTATAATGGGGATCAGATCAATCTTTGGTTTCATGGTGGTGATGGCACGAATACTAAAGGGGAACTATTGGCTTTATGGCTTGTTCTTTTTTTCTCCTCTAAGGCCAATATTATTCTGGAGCAGGTTGCTGGGGATTCAATGATTATAGTGAATTGGGCTAACAATGTTGCGACTATAAATGCTTTAGCTCTATCTCATTGGCTGGACAAAACGATGTATCTTCTCAACTTTCGCCCGCCGTCTTCCATTATCCATATTTTCCGGGAACACAATACTGTGGCTGATTCACTCTCTCGTCGTAGACTGGTGGCCGTGGCTGGGCGTATTTACTATGAGATTAGGGAGGGGTCCTTGCCTCCTACTTCTGGGTTCTGGAACCTTTTTGCTGTATGATTCTTCATTTTTGTCGTGGCTTTACTTTCGACCGGTGTTTAGTTTTTTTCTCCTTTCCTGTATTTTTCGGCACTATTTTTTAGTTACCATTTAGTGTTTGGACTCACTGGGGGATTGGTACATCCCGTCTTTACTTTTTCTGCTGTGGACTGGGTACTTGCATGGATGACCTGGAATGGTCTTGTTTCTAGGTGTTCATCTGGTTGACTGATCTCTGGACTTTTTGGTTATGGTTTGGGTACTTCCTTGACGACCTGGAATGGTCTGGTTTCTATGTGCACATTTGGCTGACTGATTTCTGGACTTATCAGTTACTATACCTTTATACTTAATAATAAAGTATAGTTTTTTTTGTGAAAAGAAAAAACCCTTGAAGTCAACATTTAACTCATACGTACGAATTATCTATTTGTTATTATTAGGCATGCCTTTTGGGTGATGAAGGCGTCTTCTATTTTTTAAAAAGAAAACTCATGCACTTAATTTCCTTTTGAATGCCACGACGAAGAAAACATACTATCAACATTTAACTCATACGAAATTTACGAATTATCTATTTGTTATTATTAGGCATGCCTTTTGGGTGACGAAGGCGTCTTCTATTTTTAAAAAAGAAAACTCATGCACTTAACTTTCTATTCTTAAAAAAGAAAACTCATGCACTTAATTTCCTTTTGAATGCCACGATGAAGAAAACATACTAAAACATATTATTGATATTCATTATTTGAATCAAATAATACAGCTGTGTGAAAGCTATAAATCAAAAAACCATCTATTACAAAAAAAAATTCTGCTGCATCTCCAAACTGACAAAACTGATGCCTATGCAAACTCGTTGAGTTGTCACGGAGAATATGCATGCATCATTTTTTATACTTTGAATATGCTAAGCGGTGGCTTTGTAAATCGCTGGTGTATTTTATTGTTTGCGATTTTCTCCTGTAGCGTGCCCTCTACTCTTGCGAATTACCGACGGCGTTGTTCTTCGGCAGCTCAACACAGAGATCGCTTGCTATCCCATTACGACCTCCACTTCCATTTTTTGGGGGGTATTGGATCCAAAGTCGGAACCAGGACCTAATTTAATCTCATGATGTCGAAGTATTGATGCTAAGGGAGCATTCGTTTCAACAATCGCAAATCCCTTTCCAACACATACTCGAGAACCGGAACCAAATGGAAGAGATGACAGATGAGCATCCAAATCTTCAAATTTGAACAAAGTGCCTTCAACCCGTGAATTCCCCTAACTCTTCAATACGGTTTCTCTCTCTTGTGCAACGAGTCCTGTGATCCCTTGCCATTTCTACAGCCCTTCCATGCTCAGACAATACAGCTCGACAGTCTCTAGCATTTGCCACCAATAGAATTTTCCCAAAGACCACAGCAACTAGGGCTGTTGTACCCGATGAGAGTAAACAAGCCTCAACAAATGCTTTATCTGTCTCTGTAAACGATTTTTTTAACTGCTTTCTCCAGTTCTAAAGGAAAATCAGGATTCCCAACAATGAGCCTGGGTAGATTGTCGCGGACAGAATGGGCAGCAGCTCTTCCTCCGTTTCCATCAAACACCCATAGAAGGAAACAGTATTTTGGCCAGAGGAACTCTGGCCATATGTTTTGACAAGATTAGTAATGCATACATGTGCATCTTCCATGTTTTCACGGCCTTTTATATTAGACCAGAATCCAGAACGGAGGACTGGCGTAAAGTCTGTTGCCACAGATTCTCTATTTTTTGTTTGCCCTGTGATCATCTGAAGCATGCATGTCACTAATATGACCATCCCAATGTAGTCTCGTTGGTCCTTAACCTTGAAGTTGCTGTGGAGTAATTTCAGGGGTTAACAAGGCCAAAACGAACACATAGATTTTTCTGAGGAGAGACGTGCACAGAGTCCACGACTCACACAATATATAGGGGGAGATCTTGGTATATATACTAATAAGAATTTTTTCACAAGTTGCATGTGGTATAACAATATCAAACGAATCCAACGGTCATGATATTGATTCATAGAGATCTCAATGATGTTGAATCATGATCTTTTAGATGACATACCTTTGGCTGTAGACCTCCAAATCGAGTAAACTAGTGCTCATTGGAAAGCTCTGTTATCACAGATTCTGTAGGGGGGATTACTCCTCATTTTTGCCAGAGCAGGGCAGATTTTGTTTAGTCCTCTCAAGTGAGCATCAAAGGTTCTTAATATATATATTTGATGGCTGAGATCATCCTATGAACAAATTAGAGCTGGAGCAGTTTGTTGAGCAGGGTACCGTTACAGAGCAATGATGCCTTGAGATTTCTGGGCTTGTTACAGAGCAGTGATGCCTTGAGATTTATGGGCTTGGGTATTGCTTGCCACTTTTTGACATGTGTGTCTATGATGTATTCTATAGGTTTTTATTTGGATTAGTATGACTCCTATTGAGAAGTTGACTAGTAGTAGGACTTGTTCTACACTTCTGGGCATCCAGTGTATGTTGTGAGTATGATAGCTTGTGTAAACATGGTAGGGAATATTAGTTTTGGTTTTATATACATATCCTTCTTTGGCATGGTCTCCAGTGCATTGTGTTGATCACAAACTCTCCCTTGGTTCCACACTTGACCTTATCTACCTCCCACTCATCCACCTTGTTACAAAATCCTGATGATCTGGATATGGCTAAGTGACTCAAGGGAATTCCCGTTCTGTGACCTCTTTGTTAGGATGGCCTCCATGTTCTCTCCTAGTGTCTCGGCTTTGGTGTGTGTGACAAAACTATCCAAAGCCTTAGCCTTTCATGTTGGGAGAGCTACCGATGTTGGGTTCTGAGCCTAGATGGTTTAGTCACCAGATTGATGTGGTCTCTAAGTCCTGAAGCCTGAAAGGCTTCTCTCCCCTCTTCAGTGCCTAAAAGGGCACATATAGCAGCTCCTAGTCCCAGTCTCATTGTATCTGCATGAAGAAGAAATCGAAGACCAAAGTAAAAAATGAAAAATCAAGCAAATACAAAAATAAACAAGTCTAAACTTGCAAGGGCCAAAAATCAAAGTAAAAAGGCCAAGGTCTTATGAAGACAAAAGAAAAATCAAGGAAAAGTACAAGAGTGACAAAGAAATCAAATGAAGACAAGTCCAAGAGGGAGCACAAAGTCAAAGCAAAAAGGGGAAAGGGGGTTGAGTCCTAGTGTCACGGTCTAGTGGGCACTATTCAATCTAGCACACTATTCATTTCTGAGACACTGTTTCCCTAGTGTTTGCCAAACTAGCAAATGTCACAGAGATTTCCTTTCTCCCCTATCTCCCCTATCTCCAAGAGTAACTCGAGCCTTCCACAAATCAGTAATCCACTTGACCAACCTTCTGACTATTGACCGTCCATTTCACCCAAGATGGGAGATTGATCTATACAATGCATTGTGATGATTAAATTAGAAAAGGACATGTATATAAGACTTTTACTTCTACTCATTACTTTTGTTATACACTTGTGTTATATGTGTGTTCTGTGCTAAATACAAATGGATGATCATTGGTGTATGATAGGCCCTTGTACTTAGTTGCTTGTCAATATTGGTCATGATTAAGTGTTTTTTATCCTCTAAAGGCTTAGCATATGGTCCATACATCAATTTGCATTTTGGTCAAATTTGACTTTTTGACTTGGTCAAACCTGAGTTTGACCTAGTCAAAGGGACCAACCAGTAGCATGGGATCTTCATATATTCATCATTGATCATGTTTCAACCTTTGGAGGCCAATTGGACCCCTTCAAATATAATTTGCAACATTATTGGATTAATAGGCTAAATATGGATTCATTTTCTTAAGTTTCAACATTTTAGCCTAAGTCTTAATTTAATTCTTTGGAGCAGCTCTAAAAATCACATTTCATATTGGTTTTGGGCATGGATTTGATCCACATTATGGTTTGGAGGGTCAAAGAATCTGTGGCGTCATATTTCAATTTTGACCAAGGGAAGGCCAAGATCTAATTAATGGTGATTTATTAAATGTCTTCCTAAGGTTAAATTTTAAAAAAGGCCAAGTTTAGCAGAATTTCAGATATTGATATTTTGAAAAAAGTGGTGAATTGGATCCTCTTAAAATAATTTATCTAGCAATACACAAGTCTCAAAATCTCAACTGGGCATCTCCAGTGGGCCCGACATGCACTTCATTTCCTTAGGGCGAATTTGAGCAAATCAACCAAAATAAAAGCATCTAAATCAAGTTATAACTCAAAAAATATGTAAGGGGGGACCTCTTACTGATCCCCTCATGTCTCCTAGGCATGCAACTTCCAAGAAAGAAAATTTCATGTGTAAAAATGGGTTGTAAGAGGCAATTCCAAGGTTGCGGGGAAGCGCTCTAGCCCCCTCCGCTTCGCTCCCAAATCGCGATCCCGGAGGAAGCGACGAGGAATCGATCCTGGGATCACGATTCCTCTTCACTTCCTCCCTGGATCGATTTTGTAATTCGCGCTTCCTCCAAAAAAAACGATCCCTGTTTTCTACGGAATCGTTGAGTGAGCGATGAGGGATCAATGCTCCCAGAGCGATCCCTCATCACTCCCTCAACGATCCCGGACCCAAAAAATCGATCCCGAAAACGCTCCCTGAGCGATTTCGCGGGCTAGGTAGACTTAATTCCGATTTTCTCAAATTTGCAAAAAAAAACTTGTTTTTTAGTGATTGGCTAGGGTTCATTTACATAATATAAATACTATTGGACTCCATTTGGACTCATTCTATTCCTCATTTCATTGATTTCACTTCTCTTGCTAGGGATTTGAGTGGGTTTGCTAGTTGTTTGAGAGCAAATTTGTGGGAGCTTGGAAGGGAGATTGAAGGCTTCTATTTGTGAGAGCTTGGAAGGGAGATTGAAGGCTTCCATAGAGACATTCAACCACCATTGAAGAGCTAAAGAGGTAGGCTCTAAAAACCCAATCTTTGTTTATTTTTGAAAAAAATATTTCACTATGTTAAAATTTTAAATCTTGAATGTTTTCTTTCCTACTCTTTCCTATTTATTCTTCTCCATCATTCTATTGCAGGCAAGAAGTGATTCTCGTATTGAGTCAAGAATCATGATGGGTATGTGGTTTTTGTTTTTGGTTTCACTTCTTCTCGTGATGATGGTGTTGGGAAATAGATTTGGTGGTGGCAATGATGAGGAGGAAGAGATAGGGAGTGGCACATACCATGGAGAGGAGGAGGAAGAGGAAGAGGATGATAATGATGATGAGATTGACATTGATCAGGGGCAAAAGAAAAAAGACAAAACACCTTTGTGGAAGTATGTGACAAGGCTTGGGGGAGGGAGAGGGGGTCGAACCACAAAGTTTACATGCCCCCATTGTAATAAAACTTACACAGGTTCATATACCCGTGTGAGAAAGCATTTGTGTGGGATTATGCCATGCGATCAAGGTAAGGCTACTAGAGTCAAAACCTGTGATAAAGTGTCAACTAAAGAGAAACAAATACAAGATGAAAGAAGAGGCCGCTCAAAACAATTCCAAGAGATCAAGGGTTGAATCTAAATCCTAACAGAGAATGTTTGGTAGTGGATATGGATCATCATCGGCTTGATCGGGACCCTCATCCCCCCATGGTAGTGAAATCTCGCCTATGCGAAGAACATTATTGGATTTCCTTGACCAAGGTTGTAGAGATCATGTGGATTCAAAAATTTATAGGTTTCTCTATGCATGTGGTGTGCCATTCAATGTTCTTCGCTCACCCTATGGGCATGAAATGGTACAAGCCATCAATGGTGCCCCTAAAGGATACAAGAGCCCTGGGTATGACACAGCTAGAACTGTGGGACTTGACAAGGAAACAACCAAAATCAATAGTGCTCTTGGAAAGTTTACAAATGATTGGTCCGACTATGGCGTATCCATTATATCTGATGGGTGGACGAATGTTAAAGGCAAGCCATTGATAAATATCCTTGGTGTGTCTGCTAGTGGTGTGGCCTTCCTTTCAGCTCATGACTACTCAGATCACTACAAGACTGGTATTAATATTGCACAACCTTTACTTGAAACCATTCAAAAGATTGGGCCATACAATGTCATTCAAGTCATCACCGATAATGCTGCTAATTGTAACACAATAGGAGCAATCATTGAGGATAAGTATCCCAACATATTTTGGTCAGGGTGTTTGGTTCACACATTGAACATTTTGATGCATGATATTGTTAAGATGAAGGACTCTAGTTACCGATGGATTGGTGCCTTGTACAAGAGAGGTAAGAAAATGATAAAATTTATTACCAATCATAGCATGGCCCACCACATTTTTTCGCAATCACTCTAGGTTGGAGCTATTGAAGATTGTGAAGACTAGATTTGCTAGCTACTACCTCACCTTTAGGAGGATTTTGAAGGTAAGAGAGGAATTGGCTAGTATGGCCTCAAGTGATCCATGGCAGGAATTGAAAGACAGAGCTGCAAGCGCATCTGATAGACATGACTTTCAAGAGGTAGAGGACACCATTCTTGATGGTCAATTATGGGCACAAGTTAGGTATGCTCTACAGTTCACCAAGACCGTTTATAGTATGATTCGTTTTGCAGATACAGATCAGCCGATGATTGGGGAGGTGTATGAACAGATGGATAGCATGCTTGGTCAAATCAAAGACATTGTTGAGTAAAGAGATGCAATCTTGTATGACTATATTCATAAACATGTGGTCAAAAGGTGGGATAATTTGAATGTTCCACTCCATGCCCTTGCATATGTCCTTACCCCAAAATATTATTCTCCATCTTGGTTGGCCCAACCTGCACCTGGTGGTGGAGTTAGGAAAAAACGACACACAAATCCAGAGGTGCAAAATGGGTATATGCTTGCATTAGACAAGTTGGTCCCTGATGAGGAGTGTGCTCAAGTACGGAGTGAATTGAGCAGATACATCAGTGAACATGGAGTCTTTGGTACCTTGCATGCAACCAAAGATTGAGATAGGTTGACTCCTATCCATTGGTGGAACATGTATGGCTCCACTACCATATATTTGCATAAATTGGTGGTGAGGATGCGTTCATAGGTTGTTAATAGTTCTTCTACAGAGAGGTGTTGGAGCACCTACAAATTCATCCACAGCGTCAAGAGAAACAGTTTGAATGTAGAATGGGAAGAAAGCTTGGTTTATGTGCACTACAACTTGAGGTTGTTGTCCCATTATTGTGAAGCGACCAAGAATGATAAAACATATTTGACTTGGGACATCAATCTAGAGGAGGCTAATGTGGAGGATGGTTAGAGCGCTTGGAAGCTGAACTATTGGGTGATCATGATGGTGATCCAATTCATACAACAGAGATGCGACCCCCAACCACCAGCAGGTTTCCAATTCCAGATGCAAGAGTTTTGTCGTTAGCTTCACAACGCACAGCAGCCCGTGGGGGCCATTCATCTTCTTCTCATGTTCCAAGATCACTTCCAGTAGCTCCTATTCCACCTAGACCACGAGAAAAAAAATTGTAAGTTTCTCGTGGCAAGAGGAAAGCTTAGTAGATAGTATCATAGTACTTTGTATTTCATGTTTATTATGGCCTATTTTGTAAACATTATGGCCTACTTTCAACTTTGAAAGTTTGACCTTTGAATCTCGAAAGTTGAACCTACCTTTGAAGTTTGAACTTTAAATTTTTTATTGCATCTTACAACTCTTTGGTATTGAATATGATATTATGATGCTTTGTTTCATTACATGGTTGATGTTATCTGTTAGAGTTTTTTTATGGCAAATATTATAGTTTAAATTTGAAGGTTGATGTTGTTGATGATTGATGATTGATCATTTGATGACAATGTTATAAGTTATAGGTCCTACATGATTGATGTTATATGTGTATTATGTTGTTGTAAATGTAACTTCAGAAGATATTCATTTGTATCTTATATTGATATTATTATTGTATTTTATTTGTACCTCAGACGGAGATGTTTTTCCTTCGTTTGGGGATGTCATTATTATGTTTGGTCATGCAAAGTCATTGAGGTAAAACCTCCATTGTAAGTCGGGACATTAGATCCCCTAGAGTCAAATGTAAAAGGGATTATTGAGTCTCCCTTGAGAATTCGTCCCATTTAGTTTTAGTGAGGCCGACCTAGTTAAGTAAAAGGTCAAGTCAAAAGTAAAGTATAACTAGAGAGCCTTGCTCTCTCATTTGGACACACTACTCACTCACACAAGATCGCATAACAAGGGAGAGAAGACAAGTTCGCTGGAGGAGAAAGAGAGAGAGATGCAGAAGACATATTTTGGTTTTTTCCATTTTTGCTTGATATTGTATTAGTGACAAATCTATCTTTGAGGAAGTTGCGAGGCTTTCTCCTTTATGGTTTCCTCGAGGAAAACTATTGTGTCTATTGTGTTTTGTTGTGCTTGTTATTCTTTCAATTAAAGATCCTAAATAATATTGAATTAAAGTGCAAACATTAACATGGTTTCAGAGTTAACCTGAAAAGAAGACATTGTGCAGTAGTAGGAAACTAGGGATTTCTAGTTTGAGGTCTTCTCTCCGCAGATCATCAAGAAAAGGAGGCTAGGATAACTCGCCCTAGGAGGGTGCATCTTTTGGAGTAAGTAGAATCGAATTTGGAGAATTTTCATTTTTGAGAAAACTAGGGCATCAAGCTTTTGGGGTTTCCCCCCATCAATTTGGAAAAAGGAGTACGTTGGACAACTCGCCTTGAGGAGGCACATCTTCCTGTCCAATCAGAAGTTCAAGATTCCAACTTTGGAAAATTAGGGTTTCTCAGACAAACCCTAGGCCATCTAGCTCCAGAACTAGGTTGGGCATCTCAAATTGGTAAGACCTAAATCTTTTCTATTTCCATTTGAGGTACTCATTTAAAATGTCTCACCACCCTAAGCTTGAGGATAAGCTTGAGGGAGTTGATAACTTCCGAGCATGGAAGTATAGGATTGCTCTTGTCCTTGAAGAAAATGATTTGGACAAATATGTTAATGAAGAGGTTCCAACACCAGCGGGAGATGAGGCTAAGGCTATCCACAAGAAGAACTTGTTCAAGGAGAAGAGAATTATTATAGACTCCATTAAAGATCATTTCATCCCCCATATGTCATCCTTGAAGACACCCAAGGAGATGTTCGATGCTTTGACAAAATTATTTCGAAGGGAAGAACATCAATCGGAAGATGACATTAAGGAACTAGCTCAAGAACGTGAAGATCCTGAATTCAGAGACCATGCAATCCTATTACACAAGGGTCTCGCAGATCAAGGAACAACTTGAAGCAATTGAAGAAAAGATAGAAGGAGAGATCGTTATGACCACCTTGAATGGTCTCCCGAGATATGTGCCAGGAAGAAGTTGATCACATTCAACAGACTATGGGAAGAATGCACCCAAGAAGAAGCTCGACTAATAGCAAGAGAAGAGAAGATGGGAGCAAATGATGATCAAGCTCTCATAGTTCACGCTAGAAGAAATCACAACAAGAGGGAGGACCACCATCACAAAAGACAAAGGAGAGATCTATCCAGTATTAGATGTTACACATGTGATGAGAAGGGACACTAATCCAAAGATTGTCCCAGAAACAAAGGTTCCTCCAACAAGAAGACTAACAAGAAGAGACATCAGGCTCACACCGCAAAAAATGATGAACCCGCAAGCAAAAGAACAAAATAAGATTCTTCAAGTGATGAAGAATATGTATTGTAATAACTGAAGGTAACCAGTTACAAGGGTTCATTCAGTAGATTCCACCTAATAAAACTAGAGATGACTTTTAGTATTAAATAAAAGAAGTAGGAGAAGCTCCTACAGAGTTGGACTTTGGAAAACAGACAAAGATCAATGCTCTACTCCAGTACAAAGAACAAGTGATCTACAATGTAGAATACTTGCTCAACATTTCCGATCATAAGCAAGAAAGGCTCAGGTCCTCAGAATCAGACGATGAAGTAGAGCACACTGTCAGAGACTCCAGGAGCACCTGCAAGGAATCAAAGATCAAGAGGGAGTCCACCCAACAACCAAGCAAAGATAAGTATTTGAAATTTTCATTTCTTGTATATCAAATTACTTAAATGATATTGATCAGTTGTGTACATACTTATGGTCCTAGATTTAGGATGTGTATTATGCATGTTAGAAAAGTTGCATTAATGAACAAGATACTACTAATATGCAAGTAACGGGTAAGTGGCCTATGGTACTGTACAACATTCCATTGCTACTTATCTAGAATGAAACCTCTTTGCTGACATGTTGGGAGTAGTGCACGCTCGTAATAATGTTCTGGTAGAGATGGAAAGCATCTAGAAAGTTACCGTATGAATATGGGATATGGATGAATGTTGTGATCAAGCATTGACTAAGATATTTGCATGACTGTATGACATGTGTCTTTATGCATAATTTGTTTTGAAAATTATGAAATGTTTCTAATCACGCAACTAAATTGACTTGTAGGAAAGATCGTGAGATCATGAAGACCATGAAGACCGCGACATGGCAGAACCTGTAGATCCACCACATGAGAATAACTCCCACAAGAGAAGACTAGCATGGACACGAGAGGCAATACAAGATGCAGAGAAGTATGGTGCTCCAGATGTGATGCACAGAGAAAGCAAGAGACCTAGACCATACTCCAACTATGTGGCCCTGTTGTGTGACATCATTGATAAAGAACCTTCCAACTATGAGGAAGCAACAGAGAAGAAAGAATGGAAGGATTCCATGATCGAGGAGTACCAGTCGATTATGAAGAATGATGTCTAGAAGATAGTTCCGAGACCAGAAGGGAAGTCTGTTGTGACTTCGAAGTGGATCTACAAGATCAAGCATGTTGCAGATGGTAGCACTAAAAAAAAACACAAGGCAAGGTTTGTGGCACGTGGCCTCTCCTAGAAGGAAGGCAAAGACTACGAGGAGACATTTGCACCTGTAGCAAGATACACTTCCATTAGATCCATACTGGCATTGGTTGCAGTAATGAAATGGAAGGTACACCAGATGGACATCAAGACAACATTCTTGAATGGTGTAATAGAAGAGGAAGTGTACGTGGAGCAGCCACTGGGATTTGAGACACATGACATGCAGACTCATGTGTGCAAGTTGAAGAAATCCTTGTACGGATTGAAACAGGCACCCAGGACGTGGTACGACAGGATGGACAGTTTCTTGATGAGCTTAGGCTTTACCAAGAGTAAGCGGATTCCAACCTTTACTTCAAGATGGAAGGCGGAAGTCCAGTAATACTTCTACTATATGTAGATGACCTGTTTCTGACAAGTGAGGATGAGATCATTGTAGATGTGAAGAGGAGGCTTGCCGCAGAGTTCGAGACGAAGGACATGGGGATGATGCATTATTTCTTAGGCATGAAGGTGTGGCAAAGTGCGGATGGAATCTTCCTTGGACAAGGAAAATATGCAGTAGAGATTCTGAAGAGGTTCGGAATGATAGACTGCAAGGCAATGGGAACACCCATGGCATCGAACTTGAATCTACTGTGCGATGCTTCATCAGAGATAGTTGATGCCACGATGTACCGTCAGATGATTGGTTCATTGATGTATTTGACGAACACGAGACCAAACATATGCTTTGCTATGAACACCCGGAACCAGTTCCTGACAGATCCAAGACATGTTCACCTGATTGCTGCAAAGCATATATTGAGGTACCTGAAGGGTACAGTTGACTATGGGCTCAAGTATGAGGCGAATCAGTGACAAGTCGAAGCACATTGAGATCAAGTACCACTATATCCGGGATATGGTGCAAAGAGAAGCAGTGAAGCTCCAATATGTGGTGACAGACGAGCAGATAGCCAATGTGTTGACCAAGCCGTTAGCCAAAGTGAAGTTCAAGTACTTCATAGAGAAGCTTGGTGTTATCTAGATCGAGCTTCCTCCTAAGAGGGAGTGATGAGACCGGAAGACGTAGATGCACCAGAGTCAATTCTCGCATGGTGGTAGACGTAGGTGGTCCTTGGGATGCAATGCACCTGGGGTGCTCCTGATTGTTCTCCCATGTTGGTTGATGTAGGGTTGGTTCTTGTATGGTGGTAGACGTAGGTGTTCCTTGGGACATAATGCATCTGGGATGCTCCTGAATGTTCTCCCATACTGGAGACACTGAGAGGTGCACCGGTCATAAGACACTTTGTGTGCGCTTAGGAAGGATCTCGCATGGTGGAAGACGTAGGTGGTCCTTGGGACGTAATGCACTTGGGGTGCTCCTGACTGTGTTCCCATGCTGGTAGACGCCGGTTGACCGTTGAGAGACGTAATGCACCTGGGGTGCTCTTGGGATGTACCCACTAGGTGGGATACGCAGGTGGTCTGTTGGACATGAGGTGTGCATCTGGGTTGTGCTCTGTGTATGATGAGATGATCTAGATACGATGAGACAATAGTAGGAGATGCAGGTGATTGATGTGGCAATGTAATGTGTGGTCGTGGGTTGTACCTACTTGATGGCTTTCTCATGGAGATGATGAAGACCTACATGAGAGCTAGGCCTACATCCAACATGAAAAAGGGTTGTCTCTGTAGAACTTCCTATGATGGATAGATTCGAGAGATGTCACTAATCAATGATCAACGGAATGAGGATTGTTGCAGCAGTGACGATGATGATCCAGTGTTGATGATGATGTTCCAACATTGAAGATGATCCAGCGATGATGACGTTGTCCAGAATTGTGTCCAGGGTGATGATGACTGTGACAAGAGAATACCTTCCTAGTTAAGAGGGAGTGTTGTTGTAAATGTAAGTTCGGAATATATTCATTTGTATCTTATATTGATATTATTATTGTATTTTATTTGTACCTCCAACGAAAATGTTTTTCCTCCATTCGGGGATGTCACTATTATGTTTGGTCATGCAAAGTCATTGAGGTAAAACCTCCATTGTAATTCGGGGCATTAGATCCCCTAGAGTCAAATGTAAAAGGGATTATTGATTCTGCCTAGAGAAGTCGGCCCAGTCAGTTTTAGTGAGGCCGACCTAGTTAGGTAAAAGGTCAAGTCAAAAGTAAAGTATAAATATAGAGCCTTGCTCCCTCATTTGGACACACTACTCACTCACACAAAATCGCATAGCAAGGGAGAGAAGACAAGTTCGTTGGAGGAGAAAGAGAGAGAGTTGTAGAAGCCATATTTTGGGGTTTTCCATTTTTGCTTGATATTGTATTTGTGACAAATCTATCTTTGAGGAAGTTGCGGGGTTTTCTCCTTTATGGTTTCCCTGAGGAGAACTATTGTGTCTATTGTGTTTTGTTGTACTTGTTATTCTTTCAATTAAAGATCCTAGATAATATTGAATTAAAGTGCAAACATTAACATATTAAATGGTTATATCTACGTTTTCATGTTTTCTATAGCTAATTTGGCATAATACATGTTTTTTAATAAATATATGCATCAATATATATTAAAATATGTATTATATAAAAAACGCTCCCAAAACGGAAGCTTTTCAAAATTTCGCTTTTCGCTCCCGCTCCCCGCTCCCAACAGCATAGGGCAATTTGGGCCACTCTAAGAATATTTCATTTTCAGCTATTTTCTAAAATGTAAGTGAGAGAAAAGATCTCAGCAATTGATCTTCTTCTCTGATCTTCTAATATTAGTCGTCTATCATTTTAGATAGGATTTTTGCTCACTCTCCATCTATAAAAGAGAGTGAGTTCTCCATTGTAATGGACTCTTGGCCATTTTTTAGAAATACAAAGAACAAAAATATTGTGACTGTTTCTCTCTTGTTTTCGAATTGAGGAAATTGATTTGATCTCTTGCCGATCTCTACTGTATGCTACTTGGTGAATCTATCTAGTTGTGGGGGCGATTTTATTGTGTTTTTTGCAAGTTAAAACAAGAGCCAAAGGAGCTAACTGCACCTTGGCTTTCTGGCAAAAGGGGGCACTCTGTTTGAAGAAATTGATTTGGCTCTCCCATCTATTTCTAGCTAGTTTTCCCATTTGAACTTGCATGCAATATTCATCTAGTTCATTAAATTTTGATTTGGTATTTGCCTTGGCTAACCAAGTCGATTTTCTTGGCAAGTGGAGAGAACAGAGGAATTGTCAAGTGCACCTAGACAAGAAAGACTCAGCTTGTATTTAGAAGTTGTTGGAAAGGAGATATCACTCAACCAATCATTTGGAACAAAGGTAAGTGGCATTAATCTTTTGCTACTAAAATTTGAAGATAACCATTTGTTAAGATATTTTCACTATTTTCATTATTTTGGTGATGTATGTGGTGGGATTTGTAATGATTTTTATGGCTGTAGTTTTCATATATGTCTAAGGGGTTTGCCTTGTGTTTGAATGGTTTTTTGTATCAGTGTTGCAAACATCGACCGAGAAATCGCGAGTTTTGCTGCTTGTCGATTTTTTCTCAAAAAATCGGGCCGATTGTTTCCGAGATATTGCCGATTGTTTCCCGATTTATTGCCGATTTTTTCCCAGGGCCGATTTTTTATGAGATATTGTCAATTTTTTCTAAAGGTGATTTTGACTTCGTGGAGGGTGGAGTGTGAGGAGCCTGTTATGAAATTTTCCCTTGCACGGCATTCTTACGGCACTAATTAATTAATTTCAAAGCATTTTTATTTCTTAAAGCACTAATTAATTAATTTTAGTGCATTCTTATGGCACTAATTAATTAATTTCAGAGCATTCTTACAACATTAATTAATCCGCCCTTGTAGAGCATTCAATATCCTAGTTGAACTAATTAATTTAATTTATATTATTATTGATTCATGATGATCATGAGATACATTTGTTATTTTTTTTATGACTCGGGAGTTAGGATTCAGGACATGATCCATTTTTTATGTGTGATGTATCTCTAGACATCTTATATATCTTATATATCGGTTTTCATAATTCATATTTATGTGGCAATGTGTTTATTTGATGTTATTGTTGCTTTAAATGTTTAAAAAATTGAAAAAAACTGAATATGATATCCCGAAACGATGTTTCCTGGACCTTGCCGATTTTTTTGCCACGTCGATGTTTGCAACACTGTTTTGTATGACTCCATTTGCTTCTTAAGAATAGGTACTAGTCTCATCAATCATTTTCAGCCATTTAGTCACTTTCCTAAGCCACCACATGCACATTTCAGCTAGTTGTACATTCATTTCAGATATGAAATCTTTCATAACAGTGAGCTTGTTTAAGTGTTAGAGTAGTTTTCAAAGCCACCTCAACCCTCAAAAGTGCCCTAAATAATTTCTAGTGGCATACATCAAACAAGGGGTCACCAAAAGTGGTTGTGCCTTCATATCAAACACCCAAACCCATTTGGATTCCTTCTTAATTAATCTGGTTAGATTTATTCTATGTGCTGGTTTTCTTGCACTTAGTAATGTATATTTAGAACAACCTTCACTTAGATTCAATCTAGCTGCTATTTTATATACCAAGTGGGTCACATATATTTATAAGTGGCTTGTATGCCATTTGTTTCATTTATATGCTGCTTGGTTATCTGATTCTAGGAGTTATTTGTAGCTGCCATCATTTATTTTCATCCTTGGATTGAGAACCTCTCCTAGGGTATCATTTCATAACCTTTGTGTAAACCCTAAAGTACCCTAGTTATCCTATCCAAAAAGCAATTCTATCACTACGTTTGGAAAGCTGAGATCTTTTCTCGGTCAATACTTGGGAAAGCAGAACGGGAGACGCCTATTGTGGCTAGTCTTCGTCTACCTCAAGTGGATCCAGGAAGCATAAAGAGAGAGGTCCTTGCCCAGCGTGACACATTTGAGGCAAGGCCCTGAGCTGTCACTGGTGTAGCAGTCAATTGTTCTTTGTCGTATAAAAAGACCTCTAGACTTTGTGACAACAAGCTCTTTGTCCATAGAATCTAATCGTAAAGTATTCATGAGGCATAAATGTCGATTTGGCATGCATTTTTACCAGGAAAGTGTTGGCCAATGCAATACACTATTTTATGCGACCATAATTCAAAACTATGAATGAACAATCATGCTTTTAATCTACGTTATAGGGGAGTGCCCCTCCATTAATGCTTCACTCCAAAAGCGCACTCCTAGAGGAAGTGATCAAGAAGCACCCTTGGGAGCATGCTTCCTAATCGCTATCCCTTGGGAGCATACTCCCTAGGAAAAAAAACAGTCCCTACCAAAACAAGAAGCATCGCTCCCTCAACACTCCAAGGTTGCTCCTTCAACACGCCTAGATCGCTCTCTCAACACTCCTGGGTTGCTCCTTCAACACGCCTAGATCGCTCCCTCAACACTCCCACGAGCCAAAAAAATGCTCCCCCCTAGCTCTCGATGGTTAGAAGCACCTTTTTTTCTCTCTTGGTTGTGGGAACCAAGACAAGGTTCCAACCATTGGTTTAGGC
Organism: Larix kaempferi; assembly: GCA_027924585.1. NCBI lineage: Eukaryota > Viridiplantae > Streptophyta > Pinopsida > Pinales > Pinaceae > Larix > Larix kaempferi. Next base: position 5,135,188 of record BSBM01000177.1, on the reverse strand, counting down.
ATGGCTAGGGTTCTTTGCTCCCATTCTATTTCTCATTTCACTCATTTCATTCCTCTTTGCTAGGGTTTTGAGTGGGTTGTTTGCTAGTTGTTAATAAACAAATTTGTGAGAACTTGGAAGGGAGATTGAAGGCTTCTATAGTCACATTCAACCACCATTGGAGAGCTAAAGAGGTAGGCTCTAAAGCCTCCTCTTTGTTTATTTAAAAACAAAAAAAATCCACCATGTTGAATCTTGAATGTTCTCTTCTCCTACTCTTTCCCATTTCTCCTTCTCCATCATTATATTGCAGGCAACAAGTTATTCTCATCTTGAGTCAAGAAGCATGACAACTATGTGCTTCTTCCTTTTGGTTCCATTTATGATTATAATGGTGGTCTTGGGAAGCTGAAATACCAATGGTGAGGAGGAAGAAGTAAGCAATGGCACGTACTGTGGAGAGGAGGAAGAAATGGAAGGGGATGATGATAATGAAGCTAACAATGATGATGGACAAAAACACAAAGAGACTTCAAGACCCTTGTGGAAGTATGTGACACGGCTTGGGCAAGGAAAAGAGGGTGGAAGCACAAAGTTTATATGCCCCCATTGTAATAAAACTTACACAGGTTCATATACCCATGTGAGAAAGCATCTATGTGGGGTTATGCCATAGGATGAAAGTAAGACTATAGGAGTCAAAACTTGTGACCCAAAGCTAGTGAAAGAGAGAAACAAATACAAGAAAGAAGAGGAGGCTGCACAAAACAAATCCAAAAAATTAAGGGTTGAATCTGAGACCTCAGGCTCATATAGAATGTATGGTGGTCAATCCCCATCCCCCCATAGTAGTGGATTCTTGCCTACACGTAGAACAATATTAGATTTCCTTGACCAAGGTTGCAGGGATGATGTGGATGCAAAAAAATTCAGGTTTCTCTCTGAATGTGGTGTACCATTCAGTGTTCTTCACTCATCCTATTGGCATGAACTGGTACAAGCCATCAATGGTGCCCCCTAAAGGATATAGGAGCTCCAAGTATAACAAAACTAGAACCATGGGACTTGACAAGGAAAGAGCAAAAATCCATAATGCTCTAGGACATTTTACAAATGACTGGACTGAATATGAGGCATCCATTCACATTGTATCCAATGCTTTGACAAATGTTAAAGGTAGGCCATTGATAAATATTATTGTTGTGTTTGTTAGTGGTGTAGTCTTCCTTTAAGCCCATGGCTACTACATTATAAGAGTGGTATTAATATTGTAGAACCTTTAATTAAAACCATTCAAGATATTGAGTCGTACAATGCCATTCGAGTCATCACTAATAATGTTGCTAATTGTAACACATTAGAAGCAATCATTGAGGATATGCACCCTAACATATTTTGGTCATGGTGTTTGGTTCACACATTGAACCTTTTTATGCATGATATTTTTAAGATGAACCCTAATGATAAATGGAATGGTGCATTGTACAAGAGAGGGAAGAAAATGATAATAAAAAAATTACCAATAATAGCATGGCCCACCACATTTTTCGCAATCACTCTAAGTTGCAGCTACTTATGGTCTCAACTGATTCATGGCAGAGTTTGAAAGATGGGGCTGCATCAACATCTGATAGACATAAGTTTCAGGAGGTGGAGGACATTGGTCTTGATGGTCAGTTTTGGGCATAAGTTAGGTATGTTTTTGATGGTCGGTTTGAAGTTTGAACCTACCTTTGAACTTTGAATTGTTGATTGTATCTTACAACTCTTTGGTAAGTATGGTCTCAAGTGATTCATGGAAGAGTTTGAAAGACGGGGCTGCAACAGCATCTTGATAGACATGAGTTTCAGGAGGTGGAGGACATTGTTCTTGATGGTCAGTTTTGGGCACAGGTTAAGTATATTTTTTATGGTCGGTTTGAAGTTTGAACCTGCCTTTGAACTTTGAATTGTTGATTGTATCTTACAACTCTTTGGTAATGAATATAATGCTTTGTTTTATTTTATGGTTGATGTTATTTGTTAGAGTTTGTTGATGGCAAATGTTATATGTTGAAACTTGAAACTTGAAGGTTGATGTTGTAGTTGATGATTGATCACTTGATGACAATGTTATAAGTTGTAGCTGCTAGATGACTGATATTATCATATTATATGTGTACTAAATGGTTGATGATTTAATGATCATCATTAATCCAATAGTTAGATCTATATTTTCATGTTTTCTACACTAATTAGGCATTCTGCATGTCTGTTTTAATACATATGCATCAAAATATATTAAAATGTGTATTATATAATAATAAAAAACACCCAAAACAGAAGCTTTTGAAAATTTCGTTTTTCGCTCCCACTCGCCGCTCCCAACAGCCTTGCTTTAAATCATATGGAATGCAATATCTCACAAACAGCATGGAGCAGGATGGAAGGGAACGTTTGGCCTTTGGCCACTTCAGTGAAAAGGGAAGCCCCCACATGAAAGAATTAGAAGGAATCAAGGAAAATTAAAACAAATGTGCCCCTCAGCTTCTCAACAGGCAACATTTACCAAAAGCCTGATCCATAGAATTATTCCCTCCAAGATCAATTAGAATGTATGAGGTATCAGAATGAGGGAGGGAGCTGGATTAGGAACAAATGAAATCAAAACAGTTAGAGAAGAATAATCAATAAACAGCCAACCCATCTGACACATGGGAGCAACCTCAGATAACAAGACAAAATAAATAGAGGATATTATCAGCAGTCGCTGCAGATTAGAGAGAGGCAAAGAGTCCGTGAGAGCAGAGAGCTTTATTGAATGGAATGCTGAACAGAAGCTTAGCCACTCTTGCTATATGTCTTTTTTTCTACAGTTATGTGTTTAGCATCGTCTTATGTTATTCATTTCCCTACTCCTAAGACTTTGGATTTGTAATGATTAATAAAAAAATTGGAGGCAATTGACAGTGTTATTTAATGATATTTTGCATGTTTTCTATTATTTTCTTGCGCTTGGAAAAAGTTTAATGGAATATGCTAATGGAAGGATTGGTGTTATTTCTCATGTTATGATTGTGAAGAATGGTTTTGCTTTGAAGTTCCGCTGGTAGCTCAATGGATACAGTGATGCTATCTTTTGATAATCAACAACTGTCATATTTTCTTTGTGTGATTGAGTTGTTGATCTTACTGAAAGTAGACCACTAATATGCCTTCCCTTACTTTGATAATGAAGGGGAACTCAATGTTAACTATCCCATGACTTTGCAAATCATTGTGTTATGTCTCACCAGCTTCTGCACCTCCATCTTAATCCAACGTATCATATAGTGAGGAAGAAAGGTACATACCCAAAGGGAAGGCCCTGTGTAGTTTAAAGCTCCGTTGTTGACTGATTTGTTTTCCTCTCCTAAACATTTTCATTTGGTTGGCACAATACTGTGCATGAAAGTTAAAAATCAAGGAAAAACTAGGGACAATCCCATTGGGCTGGAAAAGCACCAGCCCAAAAGATTTGAGAGTTGTTTCTGAGCTGACAGTGGGTAGCAGGTTCTGCTAATACTCATGGGCTTTTGTACCCTTGGCCAGATGACTCTTCCTCCTTGTCCTAACGTGGGGAGGTCTAGCACAACCTCCAGTGAGTGACCCTGATCTTTTGCTGGAGGATATTCCAGTGAATAACAGAAGGCAACTTTGTATTCATCTTTGAATTGGTGTACTTCATAAAAGGAATCTAACAGCCTAAGCCAATCACCTAGTCACAAGGTATCCATCTCCCTGTTATAGGGTGAAATTTCCACCGTGGTTACCACTTTAAAGGAGGAACACATATTTGAAAACGAACTTCCTCCTATGTTACTCAACTCTATCGAGATTGCTCCCTAAGGACCTGGTGGATGGTCACTTCTGATATTGTGACATAGGTTGTTAATGTCTGGAGCAAATAAGTGATATTGGTCAATAGTTTGTTCATGTTCATGACATTGCTATCAAGGTTCATCCATGTTTCATGTGACTTCGTAAGTTGTCCTCCATTTATTTCTTTACCTAAGATGTATTTTTTACCATAAACTATGTATGATTTATCAGAACTTCATGTGAAACAATGATTTGATACTATCAACTTGATCCCAAAGTGTTCCTAATGGAAAATAGTGCAACCACTGCAATGAATTTAACTTGTATTAAAAGCCACTCTGTTATGGCAAGACAAATATTTAAGAAATCAAATAGAAAATAGAAATGGATTCTAACAAACAACATATAAATTGACATGAATAATTGGGCAGAATGACAACTCCAAAATTTGAGTTTGTATAACATTAAATCAACAACATGAAGCTCTATGACAAACACCATTATGATGCTAAGGAGGTGAATAAATAATATGCTGCAAGGCCAAAGCGTTCTGTCTGTTCATATCCATCATTAAATAGCTGTACAAGTGCCTGAAGATGAAGAATCAAGATGTAAAGAGGACAACAATGGTTCTTATGATTGTTGTGTTCTGCAAGTAAAGATTGGTTAAACTATCATCCATGTCATGGGAAACAAGGATCTCCAAATCGTAGCAAAACCAAACTTTGAATAAAGCAATCAGGTCAGTGTTGGACAATGCGACTGGGATCTTAACTGTCCACAACACAGCATCATGTTGCCACTTTAATGCTTGATTGAAGTTGTTTGATCATACTTTGACAACAATTATGGAATGAACTCGTATCAACATGACTCATCCAATCATGACTTAGTCAATCTCAACTCCATTTGAGATTGCTACTCTACCAGTTATTCTACATCCAACCAACAACAAGCCACCCATGCAGCCAAAACTGACAGTTATTCTACATCCAACCAACAAGAAGCCACCCGTGCACCCAAAAATGACAGTTATTCTACATCCAACCAACATCAAGCCACCCATGCAGCCAAAACTGACAGTTATTCTACATCCAACCAACAACAAGCCACCCATGCAGCCAAAACTGACATGGTTTAGGCTCACAAATCTATAGCTCCAGCCTCCAACAATTTAGCAGGTATATCATCACTCATATTTACAGTGAATGAAGTGAAAAATAGTTATAAACTTGTACAGACCCCTTTCTAATTAATTTGGTTACTCATATTGCACCTTGCATATTAGCAACTCACACAACCCTCTTCATATTGTAATTTGTATGATGGATTTCATATTTTTTAATATTTGCACATCAATACAGGGATAGAGTTAATGCAACCACATTATAAGGCCGAAACTAGGGCTTATGATGTTGTAGTAAATATTTATAATGTACCTTGGAATTTGAGGAAATTTGCAATACAATTACCTCCTTGAGAGTGCTTTAGTTGCACTATTCTTCAGTCTAATGGTGGTTTCATTTAGACAAAGTATGATGCAATATCCAAGCCCAAAACGAAGCCTTTATAGTATATATGTAGTAAAATGGAAGTATGTGAAAAGTATTGATATGTAAGTATGCCCTAAAGCCTATAAGGAATTCATTTCTCATAGTTATGGCTGAAATTGTTGCGATTATGAAGGGAAATTGTGCATCAAATGTGGGAAAAATACTCTGACAAAGAAAATCATTGTTGCTATATCCTCCATTTATAAAAGCTTTTGTGCACAACGAGTTAATAAGTAGATAAATTTTAACTTTTTTGGGCAAGCCTTTTTTCCCAGTGAGGTAAAGTTCTGTTTTGATTATAGTCATTTGTTCAAAATTCCAACAATCTGGGTTGTTTTAAAATGGACCAAACTGCAAAGACAAAGTTCCAAGGTCAAAGTTCCCATCAATCAAGTGAAATTATGACTTACAAAATTCCAAATAAATTAGAGAAAGAATTCTCATTGAAAAGAAAATAAGTTTGTCTACTTGTAAACTTAACTGGAGAAGGCCGGCCCATTAATAAACTTATAGAATTTCCCTTTAAAAGCATGTCAGCTCCATTAATGAGCATTACAACCTGATATTAATGAGCAATTCGATCAGCTATTACCAAGAGGTACAAAAGCCATAAATGGGTTCTTTCCTATATTTTTACTTTTATTATTTTCCCTTTTTCTTACGAGACTATTTCCTCCTTTCTTTAGAAAGGTTGTTCACTAATGATTTGAAGATGCATTTTGTTGTGTTAGTTGCTGACTTTCATATGGAGTGCCATAACGAATCAGGGAAAGGTGTGGATACTAGGGCTGGTTAAGTTATGTAGAATAGCAGGTAGTAATTTGAAAGTATTAAGAGTACAGAGGAAATTATGAGAGGTGGGTGCTCAGTCATAGCTTCAAAGTGTATAGCCCAACATGTTTGGCTGGGTGACTTGAGAGGGCACTTGAAAGTTCTCTATCCAATGAATCAGTGAAGTGATGGAAAGAACATAGACAACCAACTATTGATTCGATCTAAGGAAACAACATTCAGTCTTACGATAAACAATAAGGACCCATTACATATTAAAAATACAAGTAGGGATACAATTCATCTATAATCGATGTAATTTATGTCCTTTTTTTAATATTATTCAATGAAATCGAATTCAAATGGCCATTTGAAAGGGCCAAGGATAGGTGGTAGAATTTCGCTGGCGAATACTCGCAGGTCAAACTAAGACCCTGAAGTACTCGTAAAAATGCCATTGTGAAGTACTCGTAAAAATGCCATTCCCGAGTTCTTTCTGAGTCTAAGTCAAACTCGTACTCTTTAGCCTTGTCAAGTTTTTCATCAAGCCGAATTTTGTACATATGGTTAGAACCTTTAATCTTGACTCTTTCGTCTATATGTCGATAGCCAGTGGTAACTTCCAGCCGTGAGTTTGTTGAGTCTTTGACGAAAAAATTCTCTTAATCTTTGATTTACGTCTAGGTTGATCCCAATGTATCACTGATGATCTTTTTACTAATTCATGTGCATGCGCTCCTCTACGTGAGCCGCAGAATAACACTTCATACGATAGCCATCCAAAGATGGCAGGAAGCTCTCGAACAAATCTATATACTACAAAGAACAGTCAAATTGTTTTAATTCCCTTTTGCTCCCATTTGAACTCTTGCTTGTCTTCCTTCCTCCGGCTACGTCCATATGGAATTCTTGTCCAAGTACCATTTTTTCATTAAGAGTTTGTTCTCTTTCATAAAGCTACAAGTTTTCTTGAAGGTTACAGAAAATAATTCCACAAAGCAGAGACTCGTGCAATGGATAACCTATTAAGAAACCCCTAATTAAATCTTATAGGATTTAATTAGAAGAAAGGGGCAGATTTTGAGTGTACTACAAGACCGTTGCACCTCGAATAAGGTTGAGGAATTTTGTCTGCCTCAATTTTGCGTTGCCAATTTTAGCTTTGGCTGCAAATTTCACTCTGACAAATGTTTTGATCTCTTCAACACACTGGAAAATCTCCACTTGCTTTGTTGCTGACATATCCTTGTTCCAAATAATATGTACTGTGCATCTTCTTTGACCTCTAGTAAACTGCCTAAATTACTGTATCTTATCTATTAGTCCGTGTGTAATTTTTTTTATACTCTCATATGCTAAGATTGTTTCATATCTTGATTGAATGCCAAAACCGTATTGGTAGAATTTTCTATATTCTGCTGTAATTCACCAGAATGTTCCCTCGCAACATATTGGCAATATGCTACCACATTAATACTACTATACCCAACCGATAATGAAGTCTCGTGTTATTCGTGTTATTCGTGTTATTCTGCCAACCCATGAAATGTGTTCTCAGGGATATTCGTTGAAGGATATATAAAGCCCCTTGATGTCTCACAGTGCTTTCTTTAGTCAGTATTCTTGTGAGCAGGTGCACATGTACCCAAATGGGTATTCATTTCCGCTTGTATGTGTTTCCTCTCTGAATGTTGCCAATATGCTACTATGTTAAAAATTACCGCATATATACAGCAGAATCCCAAAAATGTCCATTAGGCTTCTAAAACATAGAAGTGCTTATATCTTCCTTTCGCTGAAGACAAAGTTGGCCTGGGCCTTTGTCTCAAGTAATGTCGGACATGAAAACAGTGTGCTAGCTTAATGGGTTAACTCTTTTTTATTGTTTTCTTCATATGAGGTAAATGCCATATCCTTAGTTGGGGATTTTCTTCCACGTTAATGTGACTGTGTTTTGTCTTCCCGGCCTTTTTAAGTGCAATCTTACTAAAAATCAAAGTGAAACATCAGGATTTCATTCCACATTATAAGCAAAATCATGATATGGAAAAATTCATTAGACGCTGGTATGGATCTCCCAAGCTACAGTGAGAACATGGATGCCTAATAAGCACGGAAGTTACATTTTACCAATAAAAAAACTCATCAAATCCTTAAAAACTGCAAAATATGTATAAAAATGAAAATCAAAGCCATGCTACTATAATCACGAAACCAAAATGAACAGACAGCTAACATATAATGCTAAGAGCCCATAACTTCGTAGGCATATACTAACTAAAAGCTCACCTCTCTTTGATGGGCTCCTCAATATTCTGTTCCTTCACCTCCATGCGGGCACTTTCTCCATTGCCAGCAGCTTCTTTCACCTTAGCTTCCAGCTGAGGAGGAGAGCTATGCTCATTGTGAGCCCAAGCTGAGACGAGGGGACGATGGCACTGTATATAGAGATTAATATGGTGGCTGATGAATGCTTCTTTGCCACCCAATTGAACTCCAAATTCTCCCTCCAGCTTCTGTCTTATGGTATCTGCAGTTGTGATGGTGCTGAAATCCACCTCTCTTAGCAGCATTTCAAGCCTGCCCACTAATTCTTCATCAGAAACCATCATGTTCTCCTTCCTGTTTTGATTGTACAATGCTATTAACTGACCCCAACTAGATTATCAGTATTCCCATTCCCATGAACCTGGAAAGTTTTTGGCCTTCAGGCTATCCGACTGATGCTAGCGTTGAGTGTTTTACATATGACCACCTCTGTCAGCAGTTGGCATGTTTGCTCCTCCTACCCAATGTCCATGACCCCCCAACTTTCACAACAAACACACGTATACGATCTATGTAGTCCAATCCCATATTGATTAGAATTCAACCACTCCTATGTATATATTCAAATTCTCTGTCAATGAAATGCATTACCTCTTTATTTGTTTTGCCAATTGTAGGTTTGTACATTTACCTTTTCACCAAACATTAAAGTCACGTATGAAGGTTTAATTCCCTCATAAATTATGGGACTTTGGAATGTCCAGTAACATATTACAGTTCAATTGTTACATAGGCATAATTGATCTTCAAAACATTAAATTTCCATTGTGAAACTTATAATATGGATGATGTGTTGAATTATGTATGACGACATCTCGAATCCAAAATCAAATTTTCTTCTTTCATTGTAAATTTTTGTGATGAAATGTATGATAAGAGACAATGCAATGATGTTTCCATATTGAAGTTGTCATTAGTTGTTTGTTGGTTTATTAATCAAGATTTAATTTACTCGTATATATATGAATGAGTGATTAGAGTTTAATACAAGTATTTAGTGATTTTTATTAAAGAGCATTTCATGTCAAGCTAATTGCAAAATTTTTAATTTTATTGAACATAAATAAATAATTTGACCAAGGTTTAAGGTTTAAGCGATTTTAACAAAAAAATGTTGATTGTCATCACCATTTATCCAAATAGAGATGCTTATTATTAATGATTTACTCTTCAAATAGAGATGCTTATTATTAATGATTTACTCTTTAAAGTTGCCTCACCTATGAAAATGAGTCATTAATGTATTTAGATAAACTGTAATGCTTATGAAATTTAAGAGAAACGTTCTCAAAAAAAAATAGCATGTATCTCAAGTGTAAGGAATTGTCAATAAAATTCCTTTCAAATCCATTTAGATCGTAATATCTACCTCAACCAAAGGTTCCATCAAGTGACTTTGAACAAAATTGCAGCATTAACATGGTTGAAATTCGAAACCCTATCTTACATACCAAGAAAAATGCATTTCACAACTAAAAAAGATGCACTTCATCATGTATAACATGAGTGAGCCTAACTCTTAAGAACATGTGTTTCCTCATAAAATATCACATATTCAAATCCAAAAGGGATAGCATATCCTCTGTAGACTACCAATCGAATTGTTGTGTAGAGAGGTCCCTCATCACACAAATAAGGGGACCTAAAGTCTATAGAGGTGCACATGCTCTACTCCCTCCAGATTTGAACATATGACCTTCAAGAGGGAAACACACATTCTTAATCATTAAGTCCACTAAAGTTGTATATGATATTAATTATGATTGAGCATATAATTTACATGATAAATCTCACATCTTGGTTTTTAATAATTCCTCTTAAAAATAAAGATCATTGTTTTTAATTTATTTTTTAAATTATTATTGTAACAAAAGTTAGAAATAATATCAATATTCACACTAAATTCAAAATATATAATATTTTATCTATAAATAATTTTGTTTAAAACCTTCTTACCAAATTTATTTTTAATTAAAAAAGTTAATATTTATTTTATTAATAACTCATATCTACACTAATAAAGTTCTAAATCACACCTACTTGAAGTTGTTGCAAATAATATTATTTTTAAATTTCGAGATTCCAACCAATTCCATTTGTGTGAGTAATGATGTGTAACTACCTCGTCAGCAACCAATTCCACTTGTGTGCGTAATAATTGTATAACTAAGTTCGTTGCCTTTGCTTTGCATGCCCTCATTCCTTGGGTTCATATTGATTTCGTGACTACATTGATTCCTTACCTCATACCATGATTATTTGGTGAATATATTAATGACAGGTTGGTGAACACATGGAAGGAAAAGAGAGTATTTATTTCGAAAGTAGATGACCCATAAAGGGCATGCACGTTGATAATGATAGGAAGGAAAAATAATAATATTATTATTAAAAAGTCAATTTTGGAAATTAGTAGGTTAGAAAGGTGAGAATCACATCAAAGTCAATTTAAAAATTATTAGGTTAGAAAGGTGACAGATAGAGATGTTAATTACTAACTAATTATTAAATAAAATTAGATATGGTTGTTATGTCAGTGAAAGTGGGACATTCTAATTTAGCTATTTAGACATTTTAATGATGTTTTGTGTTTGTATTTTGTTTTTTTATTGAATTGAAATTATGTTTTTCATGTGTATATTACATTTATAACATCATTTAGATGTTATGAGAGTATTTATAAAAATCCATATTCAAGAAGCATGCAAGCACATATTTATTTATGATACAAAGCAAAAACACTAAAGAAAGAGAGTTAAAAGTTTGTGTAAATAATTATTGCTTTTACATTTTTTTTCTTTATTTTTTTTACCCTAATCCATTTTTCTTAGAGAATGTTCCATGGGGACTAATTGTATATTAGAAGTTGAATGTCTAGGACTCTGATGGTCCACCAACTACGTATAAAAACTAGAGTTCTCATATTCACGAAGTCACTTCATTCCACTAATGGAGCTTCATTTGCACCTACCACTTTGAGAGGGGATAATCTAGGTATTCTTGTCGTTTTCTCTATCCACCAAAAAGGGCATTGATTCGTCAACCTACACTACTAGGCATCCATCAATATCCTTCTCTGAGACTATTGTTTACAAATTTTGTGTATTTTATTTCTCTTCATCATTTGATCATTTTTGCTCAAATGTTTCCCATCCTTGGGGTTTTGGTTTATACCAAGTTTCCCTTTTAGAATAAACATGTGCTTGAGTACATGAATGGTACAAATCCATTGCTTATTGACAACCTCGACATTGGAAAGTTGTAATTTTCATAATCCAACTCTTGAAGCCATCTGGAACTTTTCCTTGGAAGTGTCATTTTATTTGGCAACCTCTTCTTAATGTCAATCTCCATGTATATGTATGAATATGTAAAAAGACCAAGCTCAATTCGACAACTATCTATTTTTTAAATATCTACCCAATGAATTCCCGATGTCTTCAAACATTATCAACTACCAAAAATGTATTAACAATTTTTGGAGGCATACCCAAATAGGCATTTAGTGACAGGCATATTGGATGGATTAAATTCTAGGAACCATAAGACAACAAAAAAACCCACTTTTCCCCAGAACTAGAGACCCTTCTTAAAAAAAAATCAATACACTGTTAAAGTTACAGCATCATAAGTCATTCTCCAGGTCAATCTTGTGTGTCAAGATTAAGCCTTGTGTGTCGAGGTAGTGCCTTATACGAGCCTAAGTTGGACTTAGAAAACTTGGAGAAGAATCTTGAGTTGGACTCGAGAATGGATAAGCTTCATGTGTTTAGGAAAGTGCTTTGTATGTCAAAGTGATGATGTTGTATAGTCTTGTTAGTCAAGGAAAAGGTCTTGTGTGTCAAGACAGATCCTCATGTGTTGATGTGGTGCCTCATGTGTTGAGGTGATGCTTTGCATGTCGAAGCATGTGTGGTGTGTGATGTACTACTAACCATGGTTGAGCTATTAAGTCTCCTCTAGAGACTGGCCACCTCTAGAGTGAAGTATTTTAGCATCTAACCACTTGGAATGATAGTAGAACAATGTGATCACATCATTGGGAAAATATCCTTAGTATATTTGATATGATAATTAAGTTGGCACATGTGGACCATGCAGATAAAACAATAGATAAAGATAAGATGTGATAAGATATGAGAGAATTCGAATTGCACATAAAAGAATTAATTAAGAGAGAATTTGAATTGTTAAACTTCAGTAAATCAAAGGAGAACTCGAATTGATCACTACAGTGATGTTAACAAGAAAGAATCAGTTAAGAGAGTTAACTAAGTGATAACAAAGAAGATCTAGTTAACTAACTGTTATTGCATGACAACACTTATGTTAAACTAAAAGACGAGACTTGAGTTGCGACACTTGAATGATGACACTTAAGTTAGCCACCTAACTAAGTGGGAAAGCTTTCAGTTAAGGTGCGAGTTCATCCTAAGACTCAATTCATTGAGTTAATGCACTGCATGAGAAGTGGGGTGCTCTTCTTCATGCAAGATTGATACATCCAGATGGAGGGCGAGTTCATTATGAAGTCAGAAGATAAAAATAGAAGTCGATGCATGTGAAAAATATATAAATATGTTATATAGGATTGTTGAATTCAATGTGAAGCGAATTCTCTTCTCCCTTGAAGGCAAGGCCCTTCTCTTTGTGCAGGATATTATTTTGAGTCTCTCTTCTTTATCTCTCTCTTGCTTTGTAATTGCACCGGGTGTGCTTGATGTAAAAGACATTCTCTGCTATCAATCAATATACTAAGAAAGGTTTTGCTGGGGTTTTCTCCCTCAAGTCATAGAGGGTTTCCCTGGGGTAAATTCATGTATCGAATGTGATTGCTTATGTGTATCATTATTATTTGATTTCAAGTACTATTGCATTTCCGAATTAAAGATAAAAAAATTAACAAGCAACATTATGAAATTGAACAATAAAAAAACTTTCAGAAACAACATACACCTCACAATCCTTTGTCTAGTTTGTATAGAACCACTGGTACAAATTTGATGTAGGAGGCCATAATCCATTGAATTAATAGATTACCACCTTGGATTTGTAGTATGAAAGGAAGTTATAGACTCTATCCTTAGTTACCTCTGGCATACGAAGCTCCTTAATTTCTATGTAATGTACTCATTGGGCGAGTCAAACATCACAACCATATAGGGTTTTCTATTAACTCCATCCTTAAATGAATGAACATTGGATGAGGAGGGCATATCCTTACCTCCTCCTCTTCCACGAAGATGAAGAACCATAGATAACATTAAAGCCTTACCATTGTCACAATCTAAAAGCACGTGATTATCATCCTGCCACTTTCTAGCATATAGAAGGCTTTGCTAGGTCACCTAGATCCCCCCTTTTTCTATAATTTTAGTTTAATGGATGCAACAAATGCTAGTGATTGTGCTTGCAATGTGATGGTCTTGACCTCATACAACCTCACTATTATTTGAAAGGTCTCAACATGATCAGTATCACCTTTATTGTCATAGATCTCTTAAAGGAAAGCCACCCAAGAAGTGTTATCAATAACTTGCATTTCAACAAACACTTGCCAGGTATGCATTTCTTCGAAACACTTGTTGAGAAAACACTTTTCGATAAGTCATTTCATCAAACACTTTGCATGCACCTTGAACAAAAATCAAAACTAAGATTTTGCTAATAGTCTTGGCAGCACCAGGAGCCACAACCTCTCCCCATTCAAGCTTTGTCTAAGTTATAGAAGGCAACAACTTGTTACTCAAAATTAGCTTCAATAGAATCACATAGTAAAGCCCATCCTCATCTAAAAGTTCACCATTTCAAAACCCAGCAAGGCTAGTAACTATTGCAAAGCATGCTTACTACCCCTTACCTCTATCAAATCTAAAGTAGGTTTATAAATGTCTACTAACATCTAAAACCTCCATAAAAACACACCTACATCCAAACTCCACCTCTTCCCTCAATAAAACTAAGTATAAGTTATAAATAACTTTAAAATAATAAATACTTTTATTCTTAATTTCTTAATTAAAAGGTAAATTGATTACAATAATTATAAACTCTTCTAAATTGTAAAAACAAACTTACCTATCAAAATTGAAAACCATTAACAAATTATAAAACACTTATAGGAGTTAAAATGAATTCCAACCAACAACCACTCTTCAACAACTAAACAAGCAAGCACTATGCTCACGCAAGGTACATTTGCAAATTTGTGAGAATGTTTGTCATTTTATATTATAAAAGGTCTTTCAAGGAAGGTGGAAGAGGATGAATGGTGCGTTAGGTGTAGAGACAAGGAGAAGGTGCAACTATTCACTCTAGTTTCTTTTCTTGCAAGGGAGGAACAATATGGTCTTTTAAAGTTAACTTTTTCTAATCCATATGTCAATATCAAAATATTGTTTTGCAAGAGGGTAGGCGTGACTTATTGTAATGTAAGTTTTAAACCATCTAAAATGTATTTTCTTTAGGGAAAGGCCAACGTCAAGGTTAAGTTATCTTTAAAAAAAAAAGTTATTTTTAAAAACAAATAAAAAGGCAAAAGTTAATATTTTAGAATGTATAATTTGAATAGATTTTATGGTTTAATTTTAAAAATAGTATTTAAAACACATTGGGTTTTATAGAAATCAAAATGAATATAATAATATTTTTATTAAAAATAATTATTTTAAATTTAAGGAATAATATTTATTTTCTTAATTATTTGAAAATATTTAAATAATCATTTATATAATATTTTTAAATAAATAGTTTAAGGGTGTAGAATAGATGGATTTTAGTTTAAAATATATATATATATATATATATATATATATATATATTTAAATAAATATAAAAATTATAATATTTTTATTAAAAAAATATTATTATATATAATGATATTTTCAATTTTATAAATTTATACAAAATGTGAAAATTTTACTAATATTGATAAAGTTTCACATATTACTATGTGCAAATAAAAAAGACTTAACAAGTTTAGGTTGTTTATGTTTAAAAGAGCATGTATTTGAAAAGATATTGTGAGGTGTATTGAAGTCTTTATCAAATTTGATTATGGTAGTTAAAACATATATTTGATAAGGAAATTTAATGAAGACATTAAATTTGAGTAATTTATAATAATTAAAAATATTTATTTGATAAAAATATTAAAAGGTTATCATATAATTATTAACATATTAAAAGACTTGCTATAAATCATATTTATAATGGAGTTAATGAATTTTCAATGTTTTATTTTGGCTTTGTATTGTTTATATAACTATTAATGTTAAAATCTCATGTTACATTATTAATATCAAAATCAAAATATGTTTATAATATACTTTGCATTAATATCTTTAAATTTAAATAAGGTTGAGAATGTAATCTAAAATATTAATAAAAAACGTTAATATGAAAAAAATATAATGTTGTAATTCATTAACTCATTTTGGAAAAATTTTGAAATATTGTTAGGTTTTTGAGATTTCCCTGTACTCATGTTATTTGTAGATCTAGATAGTTATCAAAACTAGAATGCCCATTGTTTGACAAAATATTGACTTATAAAAACATTTATAAATCTAAATAGTTACCAAAACTAAAATGCCCACTATTTGACAAAGTATAAGAACATTTAATTGCCTTTTGGATACTAGGAATATGATAACACAACATTATAGAATGTTGGTTATTCCAATGTCTCTTTATATTTTTATGTTTTTAAGAGAAGCTTTCCGCTAAGAAGCCAAAGTTGGGGGTGTCTATTTTGTTAAAGTCGTCCAAGACTTGCATTGACCTCACTTTTTTTGCAAGCACCGGTGCACACAAGCATGAGCACAAGCAAGTCTTTGTAGAAATTGAACATTCATTAAGTTGCTATCAACACCCTTCTTTCACTAACCCAACAAGCCACCATTGACTACTTGTCCCTTAATTTATGAAATACTTTCCTAATATCTTAATAAAAAATATCCAAAACAAAAGGTAAATAAAAATATATATTGAGATAGCATAACATCTTAATTGCCAAACTTGAAATACAATTTTATTTGATACATTAAAAAGGTTATGAAATTATACATTATTTATTGGGCCGAGAGGCGCTCTACAGCTCAATATGAGGGAAATCTTGTAACATGTGTCGAGTGTTTGTCGAGTTTGTCGAGTGTTTGTCAAGTAACAAAATAATACAAAATAAACAAAAAATAATAATACAAAATAAAAAGTAATAAATATTATGTCGGCCATAAACAAAAAAGAATAATACAAAGTAAAAAGTAAACTAGAGACTTTAGAGCTTAGGATTAGGTGATAAATATTATGCCCGTCATAAACAAAAATGAATAATACAAAGTAAAAAGTAAATATGAGACTTTACTTTTTACTTTTAATACAAAGTAAAAAGTAAATATGAGATTTTAGAGTGTTTGTCGAGTAACAAAATAATACAAAGTAAACAAAAAAGAATAATACAAAGTAAAAAGTAAATATGAGACTTAAACTAGAGACTTTAGAGCTTAGGATTAGGTGGTTGAGGTATTGCACTCTATGAGCTATTTAAGGAGAGGTTTGCACCTCGCGAGATTTGATCCCTTTCCGCGCTTCATAGAGCCTAGGATTTGGATCTATGCTGATTAATTCTCATTTACCAATTTTATTAAGAAAAATACATAATTGTTTATTGTTTATTTTCCTTATTTAAATAAAACATTGTTATGCAAAGTATTTAAATAATACAAATTTTGAATCATTTTGATATGGTATTTACATTAGATATTTACGATAAAATAGAGTGAAACTAAGTGTACAAATGACTAGATACTACTCCATATTCTACGAGGTAACATTTTTACTTAATTTAAATTTGTAAATAAGATTTTATATTTTTTTTCCTCATAAAAATAAGATTTTATATATAAAAGATATTTCATTCATTAATCCATTTTATTTTACACTCTACTAATTAGTATCTACTAATTAGTATATTGGTTATAAAATGTAGAATGAAACTAATTGTGGAGTTGGTTAGATGCTACCCCATACCTTATGAGACAACGATTTTGACTTAATTTAAATTTGTAAATAATATTTTAGATATTATTAATTATGAGAAAACATTCCATTCATTAATCTTCATGTTTTTACACTTTACTAACTAGTAGAAATGTGAGCACATGGTGTATGACAATTTAGGTGTATGTTTTAAGACATTATCGCATAGTTTGTCATAAAGTTTATTACAATATTTATGACAATATGATGAATTTTCTTTTAATAATTTCAAAGTGTAAATTAATTTTATAATGTATAAATTTTTTAGTTATAAATTTAATAAAATTTTAACAAAAAATTTAGTCATAATTAAAGTTTTTATCACAATTCAAATCTTATTTTATATGGAATAATGTTCTATTAATTCAATCTAAATTTTTAAAAAATCAATTAAAATTTTAGATAAATGAAAATTTTATAATTTAAATCTTATTTTATGTATGGTAGAACAATGTTTTTTTTTTTTTTTCCTTGGAAAAAGTTCGTAATTTTATTTCAAAAAGATGATTAAAATTACATATTGCACATGTAGTAGAATCAACAAGGATCCCTACATTTTCACATATTTCTGTCCCATATAAGCAGAAACAACAGCTTATAAAGAGCTGAACCAAAAAAGAAACCCAGAGAGAAGAATAGATAAATCTTGAACATATTACAGAAAGAGTGTGTAGAAACCCGCTCAAATCCACCATAGCCACCCAAGAACAAGAAGCTATGACCCTCCACAGCTCACATTGCAGCAGACTCCACAGAAAGATATAGATCCGTCAAAACCGAAACCCTCATCGGAGGAAGCAGAAGATCCATGTCTGTGGACAGAGCAGCAGACACGGTAGACCTCCCAAACCGGCAAAAACAACCAGCAAGCAAACCCCTGATGAAGAATCAGCCAGAGAAACCCCAATTTGGCTGGAGCAGTCCGCCGAAGCAAGCTGAGCGTCCCTGAAATCAATCCCCAGACGCCTCCACCGTATGAAAGGGACGACGAACATGTGCGATGGTGGTGGCGGAGTCAAAAAGTGATTGATCCCAATCTTTCATCAAGCATTGCCGACCCTTCTAAAGAGTTCTTCAACAATTCCAAGTGCAGAAAGCTTGTGGTCAATTTAATCATTGAATCTCGAGACCTTTTCCTGAATATTCTCAGCTTATTTTGCTTCTTAGGAGGCAATGAATAGGTCTAAACCAGGTTCTTGTCCCCAGTTTTCTTGAACCCCTAAGACCGCAAAACCTGCACATCGGAACAGAGGAGAGCTGCTCTGCACACTTCAGGATAGCCGCTGTCAGGAGAGCCACCGATGGTAGCCATTGTTAGGAAGCCGCCGTTGGAGATCTCTCCGCCAGGAGAGCCGCCGTTGGAAGCCGCAGTCAGGAGAGCCACCGATGGACGCCACCGAAAGGAGAGCTGTTGTTGGAAGCTGCTCCGCACAACCGAAAGGATAAGGGACGCCATAATCACCACAACGCTGCCATGAATCAAGATGCGTCTCCCCTCCGCACCCGCCGCCGCCGCCACAGGAATGCAGGATGACTTCGCAATGGGTCGCCGCAAAGGTCCGCCACCACTCCAGTCGTATGAGGAAGATCATCTACCCACCGTCGACCATTGCTGTGAGCTTCAGGGGAGGAGTCTGGCGACCAGGGACGGAGCCCTGGCCGCCACTAAAAAAAAACCGGTGGAACAATGTTTTATTAAATCAATCTAAATTTTTAAAAATTCAATTTAAATTTTAGATAAATGAGAATTCTATAACTTTCTAACTTTATGTATCATTTAATTATAAAAACTTACTACAAAGTATACAACTCTTTTTAAAAGTTTTGTTATTCTTATTTTTTTTAATTTAAATTTATAAATAAAGTTTTAATATATTAAATGAAAGTTCAATTGTTAGTGATATGGTCTTAGGAAGTATATGTGAGGTTAAATGTGGATGTAACATATATGCAATAATTGAGAATATGTATATCTAAAGGTTAATATAGTCATTATTAGCATAAAACATAGGTCATGGAACATATAATTTGGGTAATATGATTGTACTTGGATTATTTGGAGGTTTTCCTATTCTTTAAAGAGTTATTGTGTAACTCATCTCCATTATATCTTTTTGAGTTGAACTCTATGTTCATATTTGGTGTACATTTTGTAGAGCGTGATTTATGTATCAAAGTGGGTGGTATTTGGTTTGGCTCCTTCAAATGGGTCGCCTTACCACTTTTGTTCTTTAACATTTTTTGGGGTTATTTTTAGTGAATAAATTTTTTAAGGTGCACAAAGGACATAGAAATGTATATTGGATTAAAATACAAATAGAGCACTATGTTATGACCCTAAGAGGAACATATATGGAGTTAAATGTATATGATATAACCTTAGGGAGTGCATATATATAAGTAAAAGGGGGTATTACAATAAGAGTATGGCTAATAAAGGGATTTTATGTGCGATGGGTGAGAATAGGTATATATAGAGGTTAATGTATTTATTACTAATATGAACATGTGATTTGGACATAAGAATGTATTAGGTTATTATTCTTTAAAAAAGGTTTTATGTAGTGTATTTATATTATCTCTTTAAAAATTGCGTTACACGCTTCCATCTTTTTCTTCTTCTTTTTCAAAGAAAAGAACATTATATTTGATGGGAAGGAAACCAAATATCCATTGTTTTTTCCTAGATGGACTCAACCTATCTAGCTTGATATAGATGACTTCTTCAAATTTACAGCCTAAAAGATACATAATACAACCTTCCAAAATCCTAAACTGTACAATACAAGTTTTTTGTAATATCCAAGAGCACTATTTCCAACCAAAGAGCACCTCAAACTTACATATAGATGAGAGTTTTAGTAGATCCATACATTCATATAAACACAGATTCTATATCAACACACCCGCAACAAAAAAATATTTCAAAATATCTATTTAGTATAATTATTATTCAATGACTAGTTGAAGAGTATTGTCTCTAAATTCTTGTTCAAGTAAGATACCCTTCCACAAAATCAAAGATTCTTTTGATAAGAGTATTAAATTATCAATATACATGTGTGAAAGAAATAAAAACCTTTAATAAGATAAAATTATAATATATATACTAAATATACTTAAGATTCAAATTCTACTTACTTGGGGTAAAGCTTAAAATTCGAAGTATGTGAAAGTATAAAGGAATAGTATGTTCTATGGAAAATAAAGGATTAGTATGCAAGTTTAATATGAGTAAGTTCCAAAGTCTACATTAAGGCAAGATTAAAATCTAGAGTGTTTTGAATAAAGATATGGTTCCAATAATACAATTGTACTAAATGACAAATTCATAGATAAAGATACAAATATATTTTTAAGCATAATTTATTTATAAAAGTTAAAATCGCACTATTATATTTCAAAGAGTATGTAGAGAGAACATGCTAAAAATTAGTTTAATTTTTTTTAAGATAAAATCATACAAATCATGTTTAGTTATAAAACTTAAAACTGCAGTATTATATTTTAAAAAGTATGTAGAGAGAACATTATAAAAAATTAGTTTAAAGAAGTTTTTAAACATCATACAAATCATGCTTAGTTATTTAAGGAGTGAAAAAATTATTATTATTATTATTATTATTATTATCATTTATTTGA
Organism: Larix kaempferi; assembly: GCA_027924585.1. Lineage (NCBI taxonomy): Eukaryota > Viridiplantae > Streptophyta > Pinopsida > Pinales > Pinaceae > Larix > Larix kaempferi. The sequence goes on along the minus strand of BSBM01000177.1, from coordinate 5,114,036 downwards.
AAAAAACTGCAGTAAATTTTATTGAATATGCCGCATTTTTTATAGATCAAAATATTTTATAGATGATCAATTCCATGTCTCTCGCAGCATATATGTGTTCCATTACAATATGAGCTTTCAAAATATGGCATTTTGGATATGCCTTCCACTACAATGTCACAAAACAGTTCCAAAAGAAAACATGTTAAACCTGGGTTGCACACCTATCATTGGGTGCCTCCAGCAAGGCAACGATGCCTAAAAATGACCTCATCATATTGTTGTACTAAAAAAACAGGACGCAGATCTTCCGCAGATAAAACCACAAAAATAAGGTTTGAAATAAGTCAAAGATGTTAGCCTGGAAAGAGTGTTGGTGCTTGGATCACCTCTTCTTCATCTACCTTGTCCCATCTAATCCAATGTCCCACCTCCACCTAAAGGCCAATCTTAGAGAGTGATTCTGCAAGAGTATTCCTCTCCCTATAAATATGCCCCAAGCCAACATTTTGGAACTAATTTCTCATAAGGTTGAACTCTTCATAAATAGGAATTAAATGGATATTTTTAGGGGGTCCCAAGGCTTCAACCAGTCTATAACCAATTTTGAGTCCCCAAAAACCTGAAGGAACTGAACTCCCTTTTGAATAGCCAAGATCAATAAAAACATTAATGCCTCAAATTTCGCTCTGTTATTGGAATTGTTTCCAGTACCAACAACAAACTTAAAACTTTGATGGTCACTAATATAAAGAATACCACCATCTCCTCCCCATGGTGGAGTCCCCTAACAGGCTCCATCATAGAAAAGCCAAGGATGAGTTTTATCAATATCTTCAATCTCTATTCTTCTCATTTTAGCAGGTTTGTTAACTTGTGCGAAATTTCAAAGAATAGCTAGTCCTTTATCTGCAAAAACAACTAGAGGGAGGTATTTATATTCAAATGTAACAAGATTACTTGCTACCCAAACTACCCAAGTAAATATGACCGATAGAGCCAGAAAGTCCTAATAAGCCCCATTATTTGTCCATGAAGCTAAAGCCTCATCTAAGGAGTTGCCTGACCAGATAAAAGGGAGACTACATATCTATGAGACATGATCCCACATCATGGGTAAATAAGAAAAAGAGATGAATAGATGAACGGTACTCTCGTTACTTTCTTTGCAAAGAGGACATCTACCAAGACCTTGCCAAAATTTATTCAATAAAAGATCCTAGTTAGGAACTTTGTTTGATAATGCAAGCCACATAAATAACTTACACTTTAGGGTACACTTATATTTCCATATTATTATTATTATAGAATATAATCATTAAAAACATTATAGGAATATGTTTTCTTTTAAATTAATACAAGAAAATATTATTATATAAAATAAATAATTTAAAGGTAGAGTACATTTCAATTTCCATCGCACCGTGGAATGGGGGTTCTTGTTGAACAAAAATAAAGTAGGCCTAGGCATAGATAGGAAGCAAATATTTGAGCTAAAGACTTGATTATATCAGTTAAAAAAACTCATCATATGCAAAATAAATGAATTAGAGGAAATTGGGGAGAGAAATAACATAATTATAGAGCTTACACAAATTTGGTAGGCATAAAAATATTTGAAGAACCCTTTCTTAGTCATTGAAATTAATTTTGTAGCCATTGAATTTACTTGAATGGTTTTAGGAAAACCCTAATTGTCAAAATGTCAGTTAAGCTTGATTAAGGTTCACAATTAAGGCCAAAAGTTTATCAACCCAATTTATGAGAAAGCCCCTTTATGGACCTGCAATAGTATATCCCTTCATTCTTACATCAACTATCTATTTTTTAACTCCATACAATATGACCAAGAACTCTACCATGTTAGAGTTTTTCCCTATATTTTCAAAAAAAATGTTAATTGTTTTATGATCTCAACCTTTGTTATTTGCCTCGAGCTATCAAATTTTGTTGCAATAGTGTTTTTCCCCATCACTTTAGCTTCAAATTCCTCTTTGATTAACAATCTCCCTTCACAAACCAAGATTGGACCACTTAAAATATTTCAAACATTATCATCATTCAATAATATGCCACACCTCTCATGCTCAATGTTGTCACACCATTTATCAAATCCTTAAGGGTCTTAATTCTAGCATCCTCTGGTTTCACCCAATCTTATATCTATAGGTAGATCCTTTCTTTGTTTATAAAAAAGATTCATAATTTTTACCTTGTCCATGTACAACTTAACATAAAAAACATCATATGTATCATCCTCTTTAAGCTCTATAAACAAGGCTTATTTTAGCAAAAGAGTTTTCTAGACATATTAAATGGCCCTATCAACAACACACTAAATATCGTAAAACAATCTAGCCATATCTTCTAGATTTCTAACAACTATTTTCCTTACTACTAAGATCAATTCCTTTGCAACTTGGATTTAAATTATTTCTCAAGTTTATCTTCTTGGTCAACATTGAGGGCTTGGATAGAGAATGGTTCAACAAATAAAGTTTGAGTGTTCAAAATACCCTCTAGTTTAGAAAGTATCTATTTCAAACTCTTTATCTCCAACTATTTGTGTTCCATAGTGTATTGTAATTATAGGTCTCTTATAGCTGTGGATTCATACTACCCCAAATTCTTTTAGTTTACAAATCAATGTCATTATTATCTTCTTCAATAATGTAATGTATTTTCCTTTCACCTTCACCTTGGACATTTGAAATCTCATTTTCTTTTTGTTGTGATTAGCATTTGTGCAAGGTAATGGAATCATTATCAAATGTTTGAAAATGTGATGTCAAACCCAATTGGTCACCTTTATATCATGAATAATATAAACAACCTATTGAAAGTATTTGGCAATGTCAATATCTATATATCTCTCATCTACTTTCACAACTTCTACCCCTTTGTTTGCAACATTGTTAATTGATTTACCTATCATTCACTCCTTGAAATAATTTCATTAATAATAATAATAATAGATACACACACACATACACTAAGTCACAAGAAAATCCGACACAGGACACGGAGGACACGAAATACGAGTATCCAACACAGGACACGACAACCCCAGAAATAGGACACGGGGGACACATTATATATATATATATATATATATATATATATGAAAAAAATTAACATAAAGATCCAAACTTTTTAAAAACTAGAAAATATTGATACATCATGATTCATAGTTCATACTGATACATCATAGATTCATACAAGATACAAATTAGAATCATACATGATAAAAATCAAACAATGATATCTCAGCTTTGATATCTATAGAGAACCTCTTGTGGTAGTGTTTAGTTGCATCCATGGCTTCTCTTTTTTATCCGAGACAGGATCCCTCACTGGGATGGAATTATTTTCATTCTAACCTTCAATAATACATGGAAATATAATATACAAAGACAAAATCTACAGTACGAATATTTCCTGCAATCTCAAAGCCTTGTTGCAAATTCTTTTTGCAATTAGAGTTTGATCCATTACCATTTCAAGGGAGCCACCATGCAAGTTCATCATTATGATACAAAGTAGTTAAATTCTTGCTTTGGGTGGTGACCAAAGCTCCATACAGGAGAGATTAAACATAATAACCTAGCTCATATCTCCATTCTAATTAACACAATTGTCCATGATATAAGCTTGCCACCACCTGTCCTTGGGATTGATATATGTACTCCTTATCTTCAAGGCATAAATCATTGTATTAAACTCATTGATTTCTCCCCCAACATTATTTTCTGCAGGACACGTGTCCTGAAAGAGGGGACACGTTCGAGCACGTGCCCAAAACGTATCCCCTCTTTCAAGACACGTTAAATCACGTGTAAGGCCATGTCACATGCCCGACACGTGGGACACGAACACGAAGGCCTAAAAGGTCGTGTCCTATTTCATAGTATATATATATATGTAATTTCAAGTGGTAAACCTCTCCATTCATATTGACTCTCCATAACTTATAACTCAATTTCATTATGTTTATCCCACCCTTAGGTTCATTATACCACCAAAATGGGTCCAAATCCTTCGACATATTGGCAAGGAAGTGACCAACTTCAAACTTCAAACCTAGGTACAAAAAAAATGAACATAAAATATTGTTGGAGAAGAAGCATACATATGAACTTCTAAAATTATTCTAGAATACATAAAGAAATTATAAAAAGAGGAAAAATTAGTATCCACTTTGCAAACCCTTTCTTAAATTTGGAAAAAGTTGAAGTGTTATGTTGATTAACACATAATTTGGAAAAAGTTGAAGTGTTATGTTGATTAACACATACCTAGGAAATTGAAATGTATTCTACCTTTAAATTATTTATTTTATGACAAAAAAAAAACATTTCATAGTAGAATACCTGTACCAAAGACATTTCATAGTAGAATACATGTACATTTCATATAAAAGTCGGATATTAACAAAAACCCGAGACTATTTAAATGAAAACGTGAATACATGTTCGTTTATAACCAACTTTTATATGAAATGTATATATATATACATACATGTACATATACATATATATATATATATGTACACACACACACACACACACACACACACACATATATATATATATATATATACGTATGTACATATATGTATGTATGTACATGTATATATATGTACATGTATGTACATATATATACATGTACATACATACATGTACATATGTATATATGTACATGTATGTATATGTTACATATACATGTACATATATACATGTATGTATGTACATCTGTATACATGTATGTATATATGTATATGCATGTATGTATACATGTATATGCATACATATACATGTACATCTATACATACATGCATCTACATATATACATACATGTATACAGATGTACATACATACATGTATAGATGTACATGTATATGTATGCATATACATGTATACATACATGCATATACATATATACATACATGTATACAGATGTACATACATACATGTATATATGTACATGTATGTATGTATAAATGTACATATATACATACATGCATATACATATATACATACATGTATACAGATGTACATACATACATGTATATATGTATCTATGTCTATATATATACATGTATACATGTACATATATATACATATATCTATGTCTATATATATACATATATATATGTACATATGTACATGTATATATGTACATATATATATGTATGTATATATGTATATGTACATATATATATATATATGTATGTATATATATATGTATGTACATGTACATGTACATATATATATATATATATATGATGTATGTATATGTATGTATATGTACATGTATATGCATACATATACATACATCATATATACATATATACATGTATATTATGTACATGTATATACATACGTATACATACATCATATATACATATATACATGTATACTATATACATACATATACATACATCATATATATATATACATATATACATGTATATTATATACATACATATACATACATCATATATACATATATATGTATGTATGTACATGTACATGTACATACATATATATATATATATGTACATATATATACATGTACATATATTTATAATATTTAAATGAAAACGTGACACCTTGTTCCAATTTAAAGGTATTCTACCATGAAATGTCTTTGGTACATGTACTCTACTATGAAATGTTTTTTTTTGTCATAAAATAAATAATTTAAAGGTAGAATACATTTCAATTTCCTAGGTATGTGTTAATCAACAAAACACTTCAACTTTTTCCGAATTTAAGAAAGGGTTTGCAAATATAAGAGGAACATAATTTTTCCTCTTTTTATAATTTCTTTATGTATTCTAGAATGATTTTAGAAGTTCATATGTATGCTTCTTCTCCAACAATATTTTATGTTCATTTTTTTTGTACCTAGGTTTGAAGTTTGAAGTTGGTCACTTCCTTGCCAATATGTCGAAGGATTTGGACCCATTTTGGTGGTATAATGAACCTAAGGGTGGGATAAACATAATGAAATTGAGTTATAAGTTATGGAGAGTCAATATGAATGGAGAGGTTTACCACTTGAAATACCATTTAGCAAGAATCCTAGGGCATGATGTTGTAGGCTATAACAAAGCATCCCTAGAGATCACTCGAGTTTCCCATGGGACTCTTCATGAGTTGGATAGAAAGAAGGTCGTGGCAATGAATTAAAACTTGAAATTATTATTGGAGGAATCATTAAATCCTCGAGAACCACAAGTGTATTTGAGACTAGCGATAGTGAGAGGGACTCCATGGGTTCAACTTCCATGAGAACCTCACTGTTCTTTGTTCCAATAACTATTCAAGGGGCACAAGCTTCCATTAGAACAATGGTTAAAACAAGGAGAAGCAAGAAGTAGATAAGGTTGTAGTGATGTATTTTTTGGAGCAACATACTTTTAACCATTCCTAGACCAATCCATTCTACCAAGGTATATTTGATGCTTCCATTATTGTTGGCCTAGAGTCCATAACTACATTGAGTTGCGATGGTCACTCCAAAAGGAAAAGGTCGATATAGGGACTTAATTGGAGGAGCTAAGAAAGTCATGGGAGGCCATTGGATGCACAATGATGTTCAATTATTGGACGGATGGGAAGGGTGGGACCTTCTTAATATCTTGATAAATTGTCCTAGTGGCACAACCTTTATGAAATGCATTAATGCATTGACAAATATTGAAGATGCAACATTGTTTTGTAAATCGGAGAGGTAAAAATGTGACATATGGTGCAAGTAGACACCGATTATGTTGCTAATTATGTGGCCACGGGAAAGTTGTTAATGGAGAGGTATCACACATTGTATTGGACTGCATGTGTTGTCCATTTCATCAATTTGATGCTTGAGTATATAAACAAACTCGCATTTGTCATAGAAACCATTGATCGATGCAAGAGCATCGCCAAATACATATATAACCATGCACTTGTCCTTAGTCACATGAAGCAATTCATATGCTATGGCATTACACATTTTTCCACTAATTTAATTTCCCTTCTTCGTTGTGAATAGCTAAAGATGTTGTCCCTTTATGATGTGTGGTGTGATTATACATATAGCACACAATAGTTTGGGAGAGGCATCCCTAGAGTCACAATCCAAGATTGCTTGTGAGAGAGACTGAAGGAAGTGTGCTCGATCAACAAACCTTTGGTAATGTTTCTTCTCTTGGTTGATGGGGAAAATCCCAAAATGGGCTACTTGTAAAAGGCCATGGATAGGGCCAAAGAAGCTATCAAATCTCTCTATGAGGAAAGATACGAAGGGATGATGATCTTGCAAAGGACTAATGCTCTAGAAGAGTATTGATCACCAATGGAATGGGATGCTCCATTATTTGATTCATGCAGTAACATTTGTCGGTAACTCCACCTATTCTTATCCATGTAAGTTTTTATTTTAATTATCGAAGGGTTTCATAAATGTCTTCACAATGTGGTTCCCCTTGCAAATAACCATATAATCATTAATAGAGATATGGAGTTATGTAGGAACACCACTTGATTATTTGTCTTTGACATTTCTTCCAAGAATGGGATGGTGGACAAGCACCAAATTTACAAAAAATTGTACATAGAATGCTTAGCCAAACATGTAGAGATTCAAGTTGCGAGCACAATTGGAGTATATTTGAAAACATACACACATAGGGGAGCAACATGTTAGCAAATACAATTTTAATGTGTGATCCTCTAACTTTTGTTATGACCCTCAAGATTCGAGACTTATTCAATTTATTAGCACCCTCTTATAGAGGATCAACGCCTTACCGATTTGGTTTATGTCCACTACAATCTCCCACTACATGTGAAGAAGTTGGAGCACTCCCTAAACATCGATGTTATTTCCTTAGAAAACAGTGACGCCTTCATTGAGAGAAGGGTGGAGTTTGAGAGCCCTATTGTGGACAAGGTACCTTCATTGTTAGAGGTAGAGGAGGAGTAGCCTAAACATATGTATTGGGCAGAGAAGGATCTAGGTCAAGGAAAATTTAATTTTAAGGATCCATACTTATTTTAAAGTGTACAAACCTTGACGAATCTTACTAATTATTAAAATGGAAAATATAAAATGTTTAATAATATTTTTGTAAAATATTCAAATTTCTAAGGATTTTATTTAGTTCTAGACAAATTTGGTGATTTATAAAGTAAAAATAATTGTGTGCTATAGAGTTTAGACGAATCATTTTTAACAAAAAAAAGGAAATTGGTGAATCTTTTTTTAGAAAAATACATGGAAAGTTACACCATGGGAAAAATTTAGCCCCTAATTTTTTTCCTAATGTGGGTGACCCACTCCTGTTGCGGGGCTGGGGGAGCTAGTCCAATGGGAGGGAATTAGTATTGAGGATACAACCTCATCATCAGCCTATACACAAATTCATACTTGGGCACCCACCAATGGACCTCAAACTAATATTGCAGGGTTTCTAATGGAGAAAAGCCCTTACTTTTCCCATAGAAGGGAACAAGGGTATCAATAACTAGTTGCTAAATTGATCTTTGTAAATGATTCATCGTGATGAGATAAATTTTACATATATTTGATGTCATTTGTATTGGTTATGCAATTGTGTCATTCACTAGATAACTACTTAAAAGATTCAATATCAAGTTTGATGTTTCATTTAGGATCCTATACATCTTATATATCAATGTTTTTTTCATATTTATGTGACATTGTGATTATTTGATGTTGATGTTGGTTTATATTTAAAAATAATGAAAATTTTATTTTTTGTAATTTTTAATTCGTGCCATTTTTTCTTGATTATTCCTGATTTATTCTTTTCAAAATCATCATGATTAATCTTTGATTACAATCATTCATCTATGGCTTATACCTACTTGGTAGTCCAATTTTCAAGGCCTTGGTTTGGGTTGAGGAAGACACTACAACCCTAGACCAATAAGGTTTATGGGTCCCTTGCTCTTCTTGCGTGATAGTGTTTCCAAAACTACTTTCAGGACATTTCATCCAAGATGGACCTCAATAACTCCATTCTACACATAATTATTTATGGTTTCAAGGTGTGGGGGCCTTCCCTTCTTGATTCAAACTCAACCAAGACAAAGGTGTTGGAATATCCAGCAATACTGAGAGGGGAGATGAATCAGTATTGCATTCTTTTTCCTTTCATTAAAACAATTAGTTCAAGACACACAAATAATCAAACAAGTTAGGACACAATATTTTATCATGGAAACCTCAAAGAGCAAACCACAAACTCATACTCATTAGTAAGATGAATTTTACAAAATGGTTTATCTGCTTCTACAAAAAGGATGCAACTACACTTCAGGTTTTGTCTGCTGTTGCAAACGAGGATGCCACAACACCCCAGATCTTCTGCCTGCTGCTACAGACAAGGATGCAACGACACCCTATTCTCCAGCTTCTACTGGATGGAGGCTACGACCCCCAGCAGGCTTCCTGCCTGCCCTAGCACCACCCTGCCACCCTTAAACTGATCTGGTCAAACTTCCAAATCTCTTTCTTTTGATACTGTCACAACTTTTTCATCTTGCTGGTATCTGACTTCTTGCTCTGCTGCTGGATCAAAACTACTGAGACACTTGTTTCCATATTCATTTTATGTTTATATATTCTCCCTAATTGTCCAAGCATCACACATTTTCGAATTAGGCTCATGATCTTTCTTCATCACACCTCTTCAAATCTCTGTTCTTTTAATTTAATTATGTTTATAAATTAATTTAATCTTCTCCTCATACCTCTTCGAATCTCAACTTTAATTATGTTATTTATTAATTAATTAAAGTGTATCTCTGTAATATCACTTATTTTTATTTATTTAATTAATTAAATCATCTCATGCCCTTTCGAATCTCTATTTTAATCTTTAATTTACAATTATGTTTATTACTGTTTTTAATTAAATAATTAATTAAAAACTTTATTGGCCATCCTTCATTTCATTGGTCTCTTTAATAAATAATATATTCTTATTTAAATAGTCACATTCTATTTTTTTTAAATAAAAAACTCTATTTTATATTTCTGATTTTATTCATGTAGCTTGCTTTTTATTCCTGTAGCTTTTTGCTTTAATAATTTTTTTTACTAACTTGACAAGTTTGTATTTCGCACATGTGACTACCAAAACTGAACTCATGGCTAAATGGTCAAGTTGTCAAATACCATATCCATACCATTAGATAAATTTATCTGCACAACCACATCCTCTGGTGTGCATTTTCCTAAGGCAACTAAGGCAGATTTTCCAGTGCTGGAACAATGCAAAAACTGTTAGAAGACACTTTTGGAAAATTAATAACTTCATCCTCATATACCTTTTTGACAAACTGATGGTATGGTTAGATGAACCAATCAACAATATACAGGACTGTACCTTCAGAATAATTTAATCCATCAAATAGAAATTATGGCAGGCATTTTACAGAGGCCACTTAGGTAGTTTTACCAACAGATTTTACAGTTAGACAATTTGTGCCATTTTCAAGGTGGATTTTTTATTTCACCAAAACCATGAAAAAATGTTACTAGATGATGTATAATATCTTACTAAGAACAACACAACTCATTTCACCTTCATACTCTTCTTCATTTTCCCTAGGCGGGCATTTTACTGAACTTGGGTGCAAAAACTACCTAAAACCCTATTTTGGCAGATCCATAACTTTCACCTCAAGAATGATTAGGGTAGAATGAGAACATGAATAGATAGAGAAAACAACAGAATACAGCCCAATCATGTGTTTCGGGCATTTACTTCAATCCATAATTTATGGAGGGCATCTTTCTAAGGCTACTTAGTCCTTTTTACAAGTTCTGGTGCAAAACTCTGTTTTGACAAACCTATAACTTTCTCCTCGGAGGTGATGAAGTCAAACTGAGACCATGAATGGATAGCCATTATAACAATCTATAGCCTAGTACCATGGTGCGTGCATTATTCTCAAACCATAAATTATTGCGGGCATTCTCTTAATGCTACTTGGACCAATTTTGACTAATTATTCTATACTTAGTCAATTTCCTGATTTTCACCAAATTGCCATATTTCTTCATAATGATGTCAGGATGCAACAATGAATTCCTGATAGCACCAGAACACCATCAGATGTATTTTCAACTTCATGCCAAATCATCATACATTCCATTCCATGTCATCATATCTGCCACATCATCATACAGGCCATGTCATCACTGCTTTTGTCTTTCACTAAGTTCACCTTGCCATCATGTCCTTGGTTATTCCTTTGTCATTATTGAACTCCTTTGACATCAATGAAAACCATATCCAACATTCTCCCCCTTTGGCATTGATGGCAACACCTACACATTCTCCCCCTTTGACAACAATGACAAAGGATGACCTATTATGCCTTTACTGTAATCATCTTGATATAGAATTTCCAATCATTCTCTTTTAGACAACTGCCCTTCTTTTTCTTCTCTACCTCCAGTTAACTTGGTCTTGGTGTTGATCATCTAGTTAGCATCCTTCTTTACCTTCTTATAGTAAGTCTTTGATAAGTTCATGGACTCCCCCTATCACAGTGCTCCTCCTCTTGCAAACACATTTTACTCCCCCTGAGTATATAATCCCTTCTAATGCTAGTTTTATAATTTATCTTTTTAGGTCACGAGAATTTTAGAAGAGAATTTCATGATTTCTCTCTTCATTGGTGAGTCCTTCATCTTCATCTTCCTTTCCATCATAATGGATGTCATTTTCATCTGCAGCACTATTATGTTGATCATCATCATCATTGATGCTTGGAAATTGTGTTTCCTCTAAAACACTACTATCTTCTCTTTTTCTCCACATATTTCCATGAGTTACCTTGTTTACTGATATTTTGTGTTCCTTGAGTTCCTTACTTTCATCTCTTTTCTTGGTTCTGCAATCAATAGCTTTGTGACCAAACTTGTGACAGTAGTGACAATATTCATAAAATCTTCTTTTATGTTTGAGGAATTTTTTATCTTCCTACTTCATATCTTCCATCTTCTTCAATTCCTTTTTTGTTCTTGATCTTCTATTGAGGCGTTCTTCCTTAGTTTGCATTCTCTAGCCATATGTCCAAAATTATGACAAGTGTAGCAATGGCCAAAAAATATCTGTTGGACTTTACTTGTCATTGGTCCTTTAGGTATCATATCAGTTCTGCCTTTATTATGGGATAAGGGACTAAACTTCTAACTATTCTTCTCAATTTGGATTTTGAGTGCAGCAGCATAGCTTCTTTCATTTCTATCTTGGAGTGTAGAGGACAAATATTTTGAATCTTTTTATTTGTCATAGCCTAATCCAGTTTTATCACTTAATGGTCTTTGGCTACTCAAGATCTCATCTAAAATCTTTGAACTGCTTTCATATTTTGACATAATAGTTTCTTCATTAAGATTCTTTCTAAGCTGCATTAATCTCTTCTTCAAGCTTCTCTGATTTTTGCATTCTCCTTTTGAGCTGTAAATCTAGATCCTCTTCAATCTTCTTGGCCTCTTCAAGCTGGTTTTTCAAGTTACTAATGATTTTGGTTTGACTGTTTTTCCTTTTTCCTGTTTTTATCAAGTTTTTCAAGAGCACTGATTAACTCAGCTCTTAGATCTACTTCTCTTTCTTCCATTGATTCATCATCTTGAGCTTGGGCTTCTAATCCCATAAATACAATCTTTGTTTCTTCATCTTCACTTGTGTTTTCGTCTTCACTATCTTCCATGATGTAAGAAATCTTCTTTTTGTTTCATGTTTTGCCATTTTTGAACTTCCTTGAGACTTATTTCTCATCACTTCCATTTTGTTTAGGATAAGGACATTTTGTACCACAATGTATAATTCTTCCACAGTTAAAACACTTTAGAGGTAGCTTTCCCTTGTACTTTCCAGTACCTCTCTCAAGCTTCCTAATGAAAAGGGCTTCTTCATCATCTGAATTTCTTGATTGGTTCTTGGATAAGATTTTAAATGCTTCTTCTTTCTTTGATTGTCCATCTTTTCCTTTTCATCTCATAGGCAGTGAGGATCCGATGTAGTTCATCTACTATCATGTCTTTAAGATCATCTCGTTCTTCTAGAGCAAATACTTTTGAGTCAGACTTCATTGGCAGGGTTCTTAGTACTTTGTCCACTACTTGCTCCTCCAATTCTCCTCCAAGGCCTCGAATAGCATTGACAATTTCATCTACTCTTAAAAGATATTCTGCAATATTTTCTTCCTTTTTCATTTTTAGGCTTTCAAATTGTCCTTTGTATGTCTGAAGTTTTGCATGTTTGACTTTGGATGCTCGTTCATAGACAATTTTTAATTATCCCAAGCTTCTTTGGCTATCTTGCAATGCGTGACTTTCACAAACACTGACTTTGTTAATCCATTTAGGATTGCATTTAGAGATTTTGAATTGGCCTCATATTGGTCAAGTTCTTCTTGGTCTGTAGGTAGGTTGTCTCCTATAGTATACTTCTTTTCAACTGCTCTCCAAACCTTCCATCCAAGAGCCATTAGATGACACTTCATTCTTACACTCCAGTATGCATAGTTACTTCATGTGAACAGTGGAGGTCTGTAGGCAACTAATCCTTCCTGCTGATCCATTGTGGTCTTAATGAGGATCTTCCTTCACGTGGTTAGACTGTAGTGAAGGATCCGGCTCTAATACCAATTGTGGAATATTCAACAATACTGAGAGGGGGGGTGAATCAGTATTGCATTATTTTTCATTTCATTAAAACAATTAGTTCAAGACACACAAATAATCAAACAACTTAGGACACAATATTTTATCATGGAAACCTCAAACAGCAAACCACAAACTCATACTCATTAGTAAGATGAATTTTACAAAATTGTTTATCTACGTCTACAGGAAGGATGCAACTACACCCTAGGTTTTTCTTGTTGCTACAAACAAGGATGCCACAACACCCCAGATCTTTTTCCTGCTGCTACAGGCAAGGATGCAACGACACCCTATTCTGCAACAATTTACTGGATGGAGGCTACGACCCCCAACAAGCTTCCTACCTGCCCTAGCACCACCCTGCCACCCTTAAACTGATCTGGTCAAACTTCCAAATCTCTTTCTTTTGAAACTGTCACAACTTCTTCATCTTGCTGGTATCTGATTTCTTGCTCTGCTGCTGGATCAGAACTACTTGAGCCACTTGTTTCCATATTCATTTTTTGTTATATATTCTCCCTAATTGTCCAAGCATCACACCTTTTCGAATTAGGCTCATGATCTTTCTTCATCACACCTCTCCAAATCTTTGTTCTTTTAAGTTGATTCTGTTTATAAATTAATTTAATCTTCCCCTCATACCTCTTCGAATCTCAGCTTTAATTTTGTTCTTTATTAATTAATTAAATTGTATCTTTGTAATATCACTGATTTTTATTTAATTAATTAATTAAATCATCTCAGGCCCTTTCAAATCTCTGTTTTAATCTTTAATTTACAATTATGTTTATTACTGTTTTTAATTAAATAATTAATTAAAAACTTTATTGGCCATCCTTCATTTCATTGGTCTCTTTAATAAATAATATATTCTTCTTTAAATAGTCACATTCTTTTTTTTTTTAAAATAAAAAACTCTATTTTATATTTCTGATTTTATTCATGTAGGTTGCTTTTTATTCCTATAGCTTTCTGCTTTAATATTTTTTTTTACTAACTTGACAGGTTTGTATTTCCCACATGTGACTAACAGATGGAGAACTGAACTCATACCTAGATGGAAAAGTTATCAAATACCATATCCATACCATTAGATAAATTTATCTGCACAACCACAGCCTCTGGCGTGCATTTCCTAAGACAACTAAGGCATATTTTCCAGTACTGGAACAATGCAAAAACTGCCAGAAGGAACTTTTGGAAAATTAATAACTTCATCCTCAGATACCTTTTTGACAAATTGATGGTATGATTAGATGAACCATCAACAATCTACAGGACTATACCTTCAGAATAATTTAATCCATCAAATAGAAATTACGGCGGAGGCCACCTAGGTAGTTTTACCAGCAGATTTTACAGTTAGACAATTTGTGCCATTTTGAAGGTGGATTTTTTATTTCACCAAAACCATGAAAAAATGTTACCAAATGATGTAAAATAATCTCACTACAGAACAACACAACTCATTTCACCTTCAGACTCCTTCATTTTCCCTAGGCGGGCATTCTACTGAACTTGGTGCAAAAAACTGCCTAAAACCCTGTTTTGACAGATCCATAACTTTCACCTCAAGAATGATTAGGACAGACTGAGAACATGAATAGATAGAGAAAACAACAGACTACAACCTAGTCATGTGGTGCGGGCATTTACTTCAACCCATAATTTATGGAGGGCATCTTCTAAGGCTAGTTAGTCCTTTTTACAAGTTCTGGTGCAAAACCCTGTTTTGACGAACCTAGAATTTTCTCCTCAGAGGTGATGAAGTCAAACTGAGACCATGAATGGATAGCCATTATAACAATCTATAGCTTGGTACCATGGTGCGGAATTCTTCTCAAACCATAAATTATGGCGGGCATTCTCTTAATGCTACTTGGACCAATTTTGATTAATTATTCCATACTTAGTCAATTTCCTGATTTTCACCAAATTGCCATATTTCTTCAGAATGATGTCAGGATGAAACAATGACTTCCTGATAGCACCAGAACACCATCAGATGTATTTTCAACTTCATACCACATCATCATAAATGCCATTCCATGTCATCATATCTGCCACATCATCATACAGGCTATGTCATCATTGCTTTTGTCTTTCACTGAGTTCACCTTGCCATCATGTCCTTGGTTATTCCTTTGTCATTTACTGAACTCCTTTGACATCAATGACAACCATTTCCAACAAAAGGGTGTACAAACCATCATGCTCCATTGCATCATCAAGAGCAAGCGAACAATTCCCCACGCCATTGTTCAAGTAGAGTTTATGGCCCACCCCTTTGAGCTTGAGACCATTTTCAGACTGATATCGCTTCTACATCTTCTTTGATGTTTTGTTGACTTCACAACTAGTAGGGAGCATTATTCATACCTCGCTTACTTATCCTATGAGGCCATAGCCTCGAAGAAATCCACTAATAGAGTTCAAATTTTTTAGTGGTTTCAAGTCTTCTCTAGTTAATTGGCATCTCAGCGGATCACCTTCCTCTTTTCAAGTATTCTTTGGGCACTCCTTGACATCTCCCACTGAATAAGCAAGAGATGAACATGATCATCAAAGATGACATCTGTAGGAAATTTGGCTTGTTCACTTGCCTTGACCTACTAGGAGGGTTGATGCCCAAGATGACATTCTATTTAGAGCATTTCTTAGAGCCAAGAGACAACCTCATTGTTCAACCCCCTTACACGATCTGGCATTGGGTGCATGCACTTAGGATCCCTTTTGACCAACTTCACATGGGTTTTCATAGGCTACAAATAGAGGTCAAATATCAGATTCCACAAGAGGACATGATTTGCTAGTTATATCATATACATGAGATCAAGTCGAAGGAGCACTTTATTTTCCAATGCCCTATCTAGTATGAGATTCAAGGAGGTTCTACTACCTCTTCAAGGAGTCTCATAACTCCCTCTCCACCTTTTTGGTTGCAAGATAAAAAAATGTTTAACCTTTTTTTTTGGGAGACTTTGGGTCGCCAATCTTCCATGTTGAGGCCCCCCCCTCGACCAGACAACTAAAATTATTACATGATTTTTTTTCACCAACATACAAGGGAACCAATGGTAAGTTGACAACAATGCCATTCTAGTGGGGTCCATATCTGATGATCCTAGGGTGCTTTCTCCCCACCATTAAGGAGACTTGTACGGAGTTGCCAAATCAGATCCTAGGACAAGGTTTGACCTTCCAACAAGCAGACCTTCGCTTCTAGACCAAAATAGCAAGCTCTCCCATTGAGGCAAGGAGATATGCAATGAGCTAGTGCTTCCTCCAACATTTAACATCATTCTATTACAAGCCTTTTTATCTTTGTCCTTAATGCTGGGAGTGACACTTACAAGGAAGTGGATGACCTACATAGCAACATTTCCTTCTCTTATTTATCCAAAAAGTCAAAATGGGCTTTGAGGCTCCTCCCATGTACCTCCCTCTAAGGAAACCCTCCAAGGAGTGTTTGGTTTTTGGCTTTTGGTCCTTCTCAATGTACATATCACTCCAGATTTCCTACCAACACATTCTTTTCTAGCAATTAGATTTTATATCTTAGATTAGATCTGCATTTAGCTTTTATAAGTGATTTTTGTGCTCCCACAAGCTATTGAAACTATTGTACTTAGTAGTCCCATCGACCTATTTGTAATCTTTTGCTGAAACTAATAAACTGATCTTATCTTGTCATTGTTTTCTGTGATTTCTTGGCGAATGACTTTACCCATACTTTTCATGAAATGTAACAATTGGAGGTTTAAGAGCGAGCACATCATTCTTATTTATTTCCATAAGAATTCAATTTTAATTGCAATTCTTCCCCAAAAGATGTATTGAACATTTGCCTAATTTCCAAAAAGAAACAACTCTTTTTACTACATTTACATACACTAATTTGTTGCACTCTATCCACGTCTTCTAACTGGTATATTTGCCATGAAATCCTTTTTGCATGCCATCTTTTGTCTATTTCTACACATTCTTTGGAAATGTTGTATTACCCTGCTTTTAAGATACTTAGAATGCCATATATTTGAGGAGTATACCTCAAACACCTACATTAGCTGCATTTTCAGTAGAGATCACATTGCACGTCACCTGTTTCTCTGCATTTTTCATTAGAAATAAGAGGATGTTTTAGCTTCGATGCTCCATTGATCCATCATATTTCTCATTATTTGACACATATATAAAATAAACATTGCAAAAAATATTATTAAGAGTTGCTAAAAACTTATTATTTTGTGATATGTGGCCTTCGCTATCCCATTGAACATAATCTAAAGTGGGATACAATACAAATTTCAATGTGATATCTAGAATTCTTTTGGGTCTATAAACCATAAGCAAATTTGAAAATTGTAAGATGCTTTTTGTTGTGGTAAAAAACCATCCATTTCTCTAAAAAAGATAGAACTACTGCCCAATGCATGCTTAACTGTTTTTTATTTGATACTAAGGCTACACTGGAACAGAACAATAATTGTTCAATGTCTCTACAAAATGTTGCAATAACTTTGTAGTTCCTCAGCTTCATAGTTTAGAAGACAACAACTGTTTATTACCTCTACAAAAATTGTAATAACTCTATATATATAGTATATAACTAATGTTATGCAACTATATACAAAAAATAACAATAGAGCTATTGTTTTCTAATTTTTAATAGAAGGGGCATTGCTCTAAGCTTATTCATTTAAAGAAAATTAAAAGAGAATTCGCTCAAAAAATAAAAATACCTTTTGATAATTTCATTGAAAAATAAAAATACCTTTTGATAATTTCATTGGGTATTGTCTCATGACAATCAGTTTTAGTGCCAAAGGGCAAGCCCTGTACATGTTCAACACATGCCTGGGCATCTAATCCATCCATCAGTTGAAGCAAGATGTAGATCTATTTTTTAATATTAAATCCAAAGAGTAAGCATTACTTACATGATACACCACAGAAGTAAATTACTAAATGTGTTCATTTAAAAACAAAAGGAAAATGATCCAGGAGGAAAAATAGTCAATTCTTTTGCTTGGGGGATAGAAACTAAAACCAATAATGAAGCCGAATGGCTGGCCCCTCCTACTTGGACTAGAGCTTATCTTGACTCTGAAAATTCCCAGGTTGATGGTCTTTGAAGATTCCAGGCAAGTAATTCAAAAGATGAGGCAAGGTTATGTTGCAGGCTCCTCAAGATGCCGTAGAATATATGATCGAATAATGCATATCAACAAGCCGCCCTCTATCTATTATTATCAAATCATGAAGGAGAACAATAGAGTTGCTGACAAATTAGACAATCAAGGAGTTAGGGAACAATCAAGGGAATAGCGGTTTATGCAAACATGGACAAGGTGTTGTAAATGTGTCCCCTAACCCCCCTTCACAAGATGTTACTACGTCAAAACAACTTGGAAGATAAGTTTTTTGTTAGGAGCACAAGGCTCCCCCCTTTCTCTCCTTGGTAGGGGGACGCGTGGCGTAATGCATGGTGGGGCAGGCTTCCCCCATTCTCAAAGGCCAGTTCACTGCAGTAGCCATAAAATCAGCATGTCGACAGTCTTTTATGTTTCAGTCGGACCAACTCGCACAGGTCTCTTTAATGTTTCCTTGATGGCATTTTCGAGAAGTATGAAGGGGAATATATGGGGGCGGACATCATCAAGGAAGAAATTTTAAAAATGTCCAGGATAAACCAGTGTAGTCATTGCCAAGAGTCACCGGATGAAGGGGTCCGCCCAATGGAAGAAGCTTCGATCCAGCAACCAGTCTATGGCCTCTCAGGAAAGAATGAATAGCAGAATGTCTTAAATTGTAGAATGTTTAAATGTTTTTTTGTGTTCTTTTGTGTAAAGTGTAAACAGTGTGTTAGGGTTTATCCCTCCCACAATATGGCCAAATCTAGAAAACATGTTTGGAAATTTTGTAATTTTAAGGATGCTCATGCTTTAGTTGCTCTAATATAGGCAGTTTTAGCTCTCAAACTAAGTTTTCTTATGTAAATGGATGGTTGTGCACAACCTTTTTAATACAATCTATGTTTTCAGTTTCTGTTAAAAAAAAAGGAAAAAATAAATACCTGTATTAGCAATGGTATATTAATTATTATGTATAATCAGTAACTCAACCTTGAGTTTAAATGTATTGTTTGGGTGGGGGATACAAAAAGGTTTAAAGCTGATTTGAAAGTGCACTTTAAACGTCACTATGGTAATCTTTACAGTGCCAAATCCGCAATGCATTGCCTATGTCATATACAAGCAAGAACAAATGGTGATCAATGGCAAGGCTTATCACCCTTGGGAAATCCTTCCTAGAATGTTGAAGTGGCAAGTTCTCTATCCAGAACCTTGCAAACATGCAAGGTTTCAGACAGGAACCTGTGTGAGCCTTATGCATCACTGGGAAATACTGCCAAAATTATTGAAGTGACAAGTTTCCTGCCCAAAACCTTGCCAATGTGCAAAGTTCTGAATACGGACCAGTCACTTCAAAATTCCAGCCAAGTCCATTGCCTATCAGAATCCTCTAAAAGGCGCTTTCTAGGGGTGCATAAGGCATCACAAATCCATGGAGAGCTAAGTTTCCAGGGCACTTGGGCTCGTGGACAGAGATAGAGACGACACTTTTTGAAACAAGGGACTTGGGTAAGATGTACACTATCCACTACTCAGTAAGATGTGTAACAGTTAAAAATTCATGTTAAAACTATATGTCTTCTTGGAAGCTTTTGACTAAATGAGGCAACAATTTTAACGGATGAACTCAAGCATTAGTTTTTACAATGTCGTTGGAAATCAAGTGCAAGCACTATAAGATCATAATGTGCCAAAAGCAATTATGAAATTTACCTGAGACTCCAAAGTAAGTAAACTCGTTATGGAATCATCTTCTTGTAATATAATAACAAGGTTGATAATTGCCAAAGTCAAGTTAACTTACGGATATGCTCATCAATTAACTTCACCAACTTCTAATAGTGAACAAAATCTCCCATAACTCGATAGCACTTCTATAAAAGGAAATGTAAACAATTTTCATTGGTTTTCCAAACATCTCAGAACTCTCAATCTTCAGAAAAACAACCCCAAATCATCTCTCTTTAAAGTTTAAATATAAGGGATTCAACAGCAGGTTATATGCCTTTTTCATTTTTATTATCGCAATACTGCCTTTATAATGAAATAGCAAATCAACAGTCCCAATCCTTGTTACGATCCAGACCAAATATGTCGCTCGTGGGTTAGAAGAAATTAAAGTTTAGCCACATGCCACATAATAACAAGTATCACAGAAGCCACACCTTTTTCTATTAAAACAGAAATGTCAATTGTGCCAATTAAAAAAAATGATTTCTTTGCTTAACAGCATTCATATAGAATACGTTCTTCAGGCTGTGGGCTAGCCACAAGCTAAGCATTTGGAGTGATGATGACCCAGATTCAAAACCCTGTGAGCGTGTTCCTCATGATAATGCAGGGGACGGAAGTCTTACAAGGTGTGGGTCATGATGATGCAACAATACTAGTTTCCATGATAATATGCACTTCTATTGTGAGAAAAAGGGTGGCTACAGGCGTTTGGATCAAGCAAGTGAAAGCCTTCAAGAGGTAGTGAATTACCTAAACCTTAGTTGACATCCCAAACAACAAAGGTTCCTGTTGTCCGCCGAGATGCACACCAGCAACAGAAATCTTCTGAAAGCTCTTCCCTCACTATAAGTGGGGAAGGTGTGGCCTTGGGGGCAAGCAAGGAGCCAGGTACTGTCACCTGAATCCCAGCTCCTCCATTTAGGCTAACTCCCAACGAATCCAAGGGGGGTAGTTCCTACAAAGAGTTTAATATGGCTCAATGTGTTTTAATGTTTTTAAGATGTACGGTGCTGCGAATGGGTGTTGTTTAGGAGTTTTTTGAATAATGAAAAGATCACAACTTTGTAAAATTTGAAAAATGAACACAAGATAGATGAGCAATCCACGTTGCAAATGTAAGATACGAGATAACTTGATGCACAACCACTTGAAGAACTTTAAGTACAGGTCACTCACTTATGGAAAATTAACAACAAGTACTCCAGATAGATAATAAGCAAATAAAAATATAATATCAAGGACCAGTGCCTTATGGAGTCAAAAAATTGCTTGAGTGCTTGGGTTGCTTGATACAAGAGTTTGAAAGATATGTTCATGAGATCGTTTTGCAAAATATCTTGGTTTATTTGAAAGTTTTAAATGATCTTGATTATTAGGCTGGCAAGAAACAAGGATAAAATGTCCAACCGGAAAAAAAAAAAAAAAAAAAAAAAATACTTTTAGTGGTTATTCATGGGGATCTGACGGACCGTCCAGTTATCAAGAGGATAAGTGTCCAATGTTTAAACCACCCCCGAAGTCTGAACAACGGCACTCCGACTCCACCTCCCAGAATAGCACTTTAAGTATTTATCGAAAGCAATGTCGGTTCGTTGGTTGCGGGGTAAAAGTTTTATTATGTTATAGAAATTTATCAAATCAAACACCTTTCTGAGTACTAGCCCAACCTTTTTAGGTTGGTAGAGCATACAGATGTTGGATAGCAACCAAGGTAAACTATTAATGGGGTGTGAGTTGGAAGTTTTTATTATTATTGAAGCACACAGTTCAGCTCTCCGACAGAGAGTGCTCTTGACTTTGTCTTATGACAAGGTTCAAGAGACTTATTTAATCTATATGCCTAATGCAAGGGGAAATGCAAACTTAATATGCTCTCCGACAACGAGTGCTCTTGACTTGGATTACTGCAAGTTCAAGAGGCTTTGTTGTTTATTAGAATAGAAGCAGCTTGTATAAAGAAAAAACACACTTTCTGAAGTAAAGCAAGTAATGAAAGACAATAACAAGCGCACACTTTCTAAAGCCAAGATTAACAACTAACTAAGAAATGAACAACAAGGTGGGATCATCCTCCGAACAAGGTGACCACTAGAACCACCAGTCCTTGAGACCTTCCAGCTAGCTGAACTTCGACAAGGAGTCTAATGGGGATAGAGAAGCTACCACAAAATAATGTGGCCCTCGGGATGAAATCCCAAGGTTGCTAACTCAAGTCAAAACTTGGAAGAGAGTTTAATCTAAGTACAGAAATAAACTTTAATCTAGAAAACTTGAAGCAAAACTAACTAAAGCATGTATGAAACAAACTTCCCCAAATGGGGAAGGAGAACCAATGTGTGGGAGGCCTTATCCCACCTAGCCTTTTTATTAAATGAGTTACAATTGCCTTTGGGAATTAAACCCTTGAAAAGTCTTTTCAAGAAAATAAACAAATTATGGAAACAAAACTTAGAGCCCTTAAATGGCTTTTACAAAGGAGAATGTAAATGATTCTTTGATTTGGTTTAAGTCTTCTCCTTGAATATAACTTTGATCTTCTTTGGGTATTGTTCTCACTAATCTTTCTTCTCCTTCAAGAGACCTACACAAGCTTAGCAAATCTCAACAATGCACCCATTAAGTGTTAATGAAAATCAAATGAACTTGAAACTTATAAGTCAAAAGACTCAATGACATCTAAAGCTAAAAGCAAGCTATGATAGTATGGAAAAGAGATTCCATTATGCAAATGGCTAAGTGCTTCAAGAAGACAATGCAAGTTTTTATTTTTTCAATGAGATCTAAGATGCCTATATGCTACTTTTCAAATCATGAAACTAGAAACTACTTTAAAGATCTAAGCTATAAACTTTGATAAACAAATGCCAAACTTGAAACTTTGAAACGATATTAAACTATTGCAAGATGCAAGATCTAAAATATGAAACAATTCTAACACTTAACAAGCTTACTCTTTGTTTTTGTTTATGTTTTTGTAGGTGGATGGAAGGGAGGAAAAAAAGCAAGGCGAGAGGAGATGAAGAACAAAGACGAGAAGAGAGGAGGAGCGAATGG
The DNA here is from genome assembly GCA_027924585.1 of Larix kaempferi. Lineage (NCBI taxonomy): Eukaryota > Viridiplantae > Streptophyta > Pinopsida > Pinales > Pinaceae > Larix > Larix kaempferi. The sequence goes on along the minus strand of BSBM01000177.1, from coordinate 5,090,433 downwards.
AAGAAGGGAGATGAGGAGAGAATGGGAGAAGGAAGATGAGGAACGAAGCTAGGAAGAAAGGAAAAGCAAGTAGGACGAGAGCTAGAAGGGGAGGAAAAAGATGGATTTGAAGAGGAAAACGAGAAAGGCAAAAGGTCAAGCAAGCCGAAAACCAAAGGCAAGCTAGACAATGATCTCAAACTTGGAGAAGAAAATAGCTTTGAAATTCCACAGTTTGGATAGGTAGATTTAGTAACCGATTAAAATTTTGTTGAAAGGTTGATGGAGGAATTAAGAACTCCTGGTTTCTTGAATTTATAAAGCTTGAAATTCTTTGGCCACATGCAGAGTGAAGATGAACTTACAAAAAATCTTATACTTTGGAAGATACCTGCAAAACCAATGTACTCAAGCGAAAAGAATAGATTTATAGTTGCATGTGCTAGATTGTTAGCCTTCTTGAAACATAAATCTATAACTTAAAATTCCTAAGTACATAAGCAATACACAATATCACCTTGTTACAAGATGAAGTATGGCCACCAAGAGCCTCCACAATTTGACCTCCAAAGTCTCAACTTTATTAATAATTAAACATGTTACAAATCCTCCAGAGTTTCTTTGCTAAAAGATCCATCTTAAACAAGGAGGCAATGCCATCCTTTTATACAAAAACTACAAGCCAAACCCCTAATTCGAATGGCACCAATGGACAGCCAAAGGCAAATAGACATACAACCCAATCTCAATCAATTACAAAGCTTGGAGTTGAGATTCCATGATGAAGTCAAGTTTGTGGTGGGTGAATGGGGAGGTGGCCTCCACTCATCCCTTGGAAACTCCATCAAGCCAATCGTGAGCATCCCCAAAGGATTGACGTGAGCATAAGGAGGAACGCATGAGCACATGAGGATGAAAGCTTGGAGTTGACGTTTGATAGACAGCTTGGAGTTGAATGGTAGGCGTGAATGGTAGGTAGGGTGTGGTGAGGTGGAGCCCCTCTACATGGCTTTCAATGCCCTCATCAAACTCGAGTTAATCCCCCCACGTGAAGAGGCTTACGCTACTACTCACATCATCCACTCTAATCAATTCGTGATTCCAAACTCAAATTTAACATGTGCCTTATCCCTTGAGTATAGTCATACACCATATTAAAATCCACTTTAACCTTTAAAAAATCATTTTTTAATGTTTTTGGACTTATTTGATTTTTGTCACTTAGTGAATTTTATCATTTTTTAGCCAAAATGATGAATTTTTAGCCAAAACTGCTCCTGGGGTGACGTAACTGCCCGGAAACTGAAGAATGACGGTGCCAAGGTGAAGAGGATGCTTTGAGCGTCAAAACGAGCCTCCCCACGCCCAATTCCGCCTCCGGATGAGGTTTTTATCATTTCTTAAAAGAATTTAATTAAACCATTAAAAAATGGTTTAATTTATGGGAAAAAAAAATATTTTTGTCGGAATGGAACGAAAATCCTAGGGGACCTAGTGCATGTTCATACAACTCAATCGAGATGGCTAACACATAAAAAATCCTAGACACAAGACGCTAATAACCACCTTAGGTTTTGACCACCATGGGAAATACTCCAGCTTTGGAGGTTTGAGTGAAAAACTCGGGGATTATACGCCACTGATGAGTAGCGCATAATTCCTAAGGAAAAAACACTCTAGAGTATACCCCAAATGGCTAAACCTACGGATAGCCGAGTCTTTTATAAAAGAACCCCATTTAGACCAACTTTTTACAAATACCCCATGGGGGTATGAACATGCAGTTATTACAAATGAGGCAAAATTGCCCTGAAATTGACTTCTGAACTTCTGAATGCTGATGATGAACATGAATAATGTTCAATAAACTGGCGGCTCATCGGAAGTTCAACTATTTGTACAAAATAGGTGATAACAGTTCCTTCACATGGAAAACAGAATACATGAACAATCCCTCATAGCAGAGAGGCTCGATAAATTCTCAGTAAGTGATTCCTTCTTTGATAAGGCCTCTTTAGAACATGAAAATCATCGAATGATCCGTTTGGGTTTGAAAATTACAACAGTCAAACTTCATGGAGGGAAGAAGGCCAACCGAGAAGTGGATCTAAAATGTTCATCCTGGAGCAAATTTTAAAGACTAAAGTCTGTGCAAAGGAAATTCAATGAATCAAATTAGGATGTGTTTGGTAATATATTCCTCCAAGAGGAACTTGAGAATGAAATAAAAAAATTCAAAATTTCTTCTTAGAAGAAGGCTCAACTCCAAGATTAGCCTTGGGAGAACGTCTTGCTGCAGAAAGTAGATGGGAAGGGAGGAAAGGACAATATATTCGGGAAAAAAAAGTCCAGATTCTCAAGTAAACTGAAAATATATGGCTATTGGTGGCTTGGAAGAAAACCTGTAAACCATAGACTGGCAATTGCCTTGGTCTAAGGCAGTTAAAAGACTTCAATGGAGCTCTAAATGGGAAAATTTTCTAGAGTTGGACAATCAAAAGAAATGTAATATGGACAAAAAAGAATGTGCCAGCAACATAAGCTAGGAGGATCTAACCAGAATAGAAAAACTGCCTACAGGATCCTTTATTTAACTACTCTAGCTATGCCAAACATGGACTAAAAATAGCAGAAGATTTCTAAATTCTGCTTCTGGGAAGTTAGACACAGCAGAACAACCAATGAAAATGATTTTGATCAAATCCAGATTATTTTTGAAAGAAAAAGCTGGACGACTGTTGGAAACTTCTTACAAGATTCCATAAAAGAGGTCAGGTACAGACATTAGTAGAAAGAAAATGGAAAGATCCATAATTCTGTCTGAGATCAATCACGATTTTAATCAAAAGTCATGGAAAATTTTGCAAAAATAAAAAGTCCCCTTTAGGCAAGGGCTAGACAAGCTGAATGGAGTAAACAAGTTCAAGGAAAGTACTCGGTTAGCCAAGCCAATAGCCTCATAGTTGAATAGAAAACCAAGAAATGGACCAGAAAAAATGGTATAATGTCTGAAACCACGCACATGCCATGACCACTGGCCTAAAATGGCAGCCTTCCAATGGCTGGCTGCAAACTTGCAAATAACTTCATTTTAACATGGTATAACCTTATAAACAGAGGATTCCAAGGACCCCCATGCTGAGGCTTCTGCTACGAGGCAGAAGAAAATACAGGCCACCTCCTTCCAAACTGCCAATGGCAAGTTATTGCTGGGATACAATAGAAAATTTAATGAGAAAACAACAAGGACAGATCAATAGCAAAGAAGAGTTTCAAAGATTGGAAAAATACTGACTATAGATCAAAAGGAACAAATGAATCTTCCTAGGCTATATACAGCCCAGTATCTAGATGGGGCCATGGATCTGATTTTGGGTGAATAAGAACAGGGAAAAGAGTGCCCATCTTATTTGACATCGAATTGTTCATCTATAAATGTCTGGTGAATTTGGTAAGAATGCTTCAAAATACAAGTTATTCTCGGCATGCTTCAAGTGTCCACCAAATTCATTTCCAAAATACTCAAGTGGAAACTTATTGTGAGAGATGCAAACCATTTCCATCACCTCAGGGATGGGTTGTGATGTTGTGGGGATTATCTTCAGTGTTACACGGGGACGCGTTCCCTAGGGTTGGGGGCGTGCCCCCCTCGCTCCCCGCGCCCCGGGGACTTGGGGGCTCGTAGCGAAACGTTTCCCCTCGTCCCCAATTTGGAGAAACTTCAGGAAACGCATGGGGGAGCTCGTCCCCTATTTTGAATCGCGCACTGATGAAGTGGGGGGCGCTTAGGCACTCCTTCCTTACTAGAGTTGTTCAGTAGTAATGGTAATAAATTCTTAAAGTAAAAGTGGTATTTTCCTTATCTTTCATTTTCTATCCTTGTGGTATTTTCCTTATCTTTCATTTTCTATCCTTTTATCCTTTTACTTAAATTTTTAACATTACCATTAATTGTTTCAGGATGTTTGAGAGTGGTTCCAACCTTATCGGAGTTCATATGCAAAAAGTAGAATTTTAGATTCCATTCATAATTCAACAGACTTAATAGTTTTCAGGATTTCAGGATTGCAACGTTTCCATTGGATTCTATCATGTATGAGGTTAAGGGATTGGCATTTAATCAAGCGCATCAACCTCTCTATGTACCTTGATGTTGGTGGTGTTGATTGTTGAACTTCTCTATCATGACCTTAATCAAAATGTTCCCTTTAGTCAAGCAAAAATCACTTATTAAGCATGGGAATTTTTTTTCTAATTCTACCTTATTTTAATGCTTGATTTAGGAAGTTTCATCAAAATTGTAGTGCATTGAGTAATGTCCCTCGAGGATCAACTTCGAAATTCAAGGTAGAGGCAAGGGCTAAGAGCCCTAGAGGAGGGGGGCACAGGGTGTTATTGATGAATAGGATCCCATTATAGGATTAATAGTTCACTCCTACATAATTGTATGTTGGACTTGAAAGCCTCAAATAATGTGATTTCCTCTAGAATCATGAAGAAATAGGATCCTCAAGTCACAATTCCCCATTACAACATCTATGCCATGGATTCACACAATGTTGAAGTGTATTGAATCATTGAAGAATTAGACTGTATTTATAGGGAGCAGCTTAAATTGTATTTACACGCGATGAATTGTTGTTGCTGGTATTTAAAACCTCTATATTTTTTATAATTTTTATGACCTTAACGCCCCCCCGTCCCCCCCGAATTTCCCTAAAATTTGGGGGTGGTCTCCACACGTCCCCAATGTGCGTTTCCCCGCTCCCACGCTCCCGCGTCCCGGAAACTTGGGGGAACATTGATTATCTTTGCCTATGCAATAAAAAAAAAACAATGTGATAAGCAACATTTTTGAAATTTTCAAGCCATAGGAAGTAAAAGATTGATTGACGCATGATATTTTCTTTAGCAAGAAGCTGAAAGCTGGAAAACAATTGTTTTGCTTTCTTTTTAGTCTAATATCTGCCGAAATTGGCTATCTAAACTCTAATAGAAACTTGAAAGTGATTTCAAATTTTCAACTCTGCCAATTGGACTCATTTAAATCCTTACAATCCTTTGGATTTCAAATCCTAACTTTTTCTAGTACCATTTTTGGAAGTTGATTTGGTTCTTCTCCATTTTTATTCTTTGAAAGAAGTAGATTCTATAATGTAAACTCTCTTTTAGTGGTTTAGTGCCAAACTGCAAAAAAAACCCAAGAAGTATACGATTGTAGCAGGACATATAGGAATTCCTTCCATATTACAGTTTCTGCTACAAAAGATGGGCAATCACTCCAGAATTATCATATTATCTGCTCATCTGCTTTGCATCATAGACTTCAGCCAAGAAGAACATTTAAGTACAAACTAGGTGTTAGTAATGTCCTGTTTAGAATCAGTTGGGGAAATTATCATAATGAATGTGGCTTCCTCTAGAAAATACAAAAAATATGCTTTAACAAAGACCCATTGTGATACTGTAAATATTTAGCTGTGCAACTCCATAGAAGATGGTATTGAAAATATTAATACATGCAGTAGTCAGGGGTGGTCTTCCAGCTCTACATACCCTATCCTACCCTCATTCTCCTGTGCTACATAAGGTCATCTAGGTTTCTAAATATCTGAAACTCCTGCCATGTCTGTCTTATTGTACTGCCAATATTTAATGGCATTCACAATGTTTTATGATTGATTGAAATGCATTTTAGTCTCATTTACTTGCAAATTATTAAAAAGGAATCAGTTTATTTACATATATACTTCCCTAGGTATTTCATAATTTATTTTTCAACAAGATTGTGAGATGATGCTTTAATGTATTGCTAAACAGGTGTGTGACATTGTTTTGAGAGCTGAAGTTGAATGGCTTGAGTACACTGTTCAGTATTTCCTGATTATATTGGTAGTAACAGTTTTTTAGGTGCAGGTAGTTTATTTGTGGACATTATTTTTCTGGTGCCAATTATTTGCTTAAAAAACATTATTGATGTAACTTATTTCTATTACTGGCTTTGTGATGGTATAGCTATAGAAAATATTGCATCAATGGCCAAACTACAAGAAGGTTCATACCCTTATCACAACAGAAGAACCTGTTATTCCAAGAATCTATAGTAAGGAATATTAAAGTGATCCTAATGTAATCCAATCCTGTAAACAAGTATTTAACTATTTTGATTTATGATTCTAAGTATCACTTAATTTTTATATTCTGTTTGTTTGGCCTATAGCTAGAGTCTTGAGCAAACTTGTTATTTTAATTATAATTGAATTGTTACTAAAACTAGCATAGATCGATGTTAACCCTGGATCTATTAAGCACCACGTGGGATTAAGAAGTTAGGTGCAAACCTCTTGTCACTCAAAACAAATCCAAGGTTGAGATGAATCTATATTAGTTTGTTTTTTAATTTTATGTTGGATCCTGTTATCACATATGTAGTAGCCGGGCTACCACACATTATTTTTCAGATTCCAGAGCACTCTTCAGCCAGTTCCTTTACTTTGAGATGATGAGATGAGCAGCTATCTATGTGGATCACTATCATATTTTGGACAGCATATGTATTCCCCATGCCATGACTGAGTCTCAGGACACTCATAGCGATGACCGATGTAGCCATTATACCATTTATGCAGAGCAGTCAATATTGCCCAGAGTTACAATAGCAGTTTCAGAGAACAGATGATGGTTCAGAGGATGAGCATTCAGGTATATGACTCAGCAGGTATATCTTGGTGTTATGGTTATATTGCTTTTATATTCATTCTTATGGCATGTCTTAGCACTTAGTGTCATGATCTAGCGATCATATAGATATGTGGACCTGGTTGATCTTATTATATATATATTCTACTATCCTTACTCAGACTTAGAAGTTCACTACTCATACTTATTGGTTTTACCCTCCCTAGGGAGAATAAAGGTGATCATTCCACCATACCTTGACTTGCTAGTGTTGGCTCCATTACTCATTGTCTTCATCCATCCATTACCTACCTTTTAGTTTATCACCCTGACTTACTACTTGGAGGATCTTTTCCCCACTATAGCCTCTATATTGGATGAGCTTCCCTGTTTATTGTGTCTCGGCTCTGAGTTGGTGACAAAACTTACCTTTGGTGAGTTGGATTGTAGGCCTAAATCATTCTGGTCGGTTGTCCTGATGTTTGGCATTGGCTCGAACTCCCCCTAGTCACTTGAGATGTTGTTGGCTAAAACTGAAAGCTCATGTACTACTTATGGAAACTTATAAATTCGCCCATGGAAACTAAAAAGGGCAAGAGCAATGAACTGCTAAAAAATACTCCTTGGAGAGTATAAAAGAAAGGTCCAAAAAGCAATGATTCTTAAAAGCTATATCTAAACAATTGCTGACCTTATGTATGTATAAAAAAAACATGTCCTGGATGCAAGCTGCAACTAGTTGTGCTTACCAGCACACCTGAGATCCGAAGGGTTATGTAGGCCAAAAAGGCCATGAAGTGAAATTGAATGATCCTAGTGAACCTGGATCAACTTGATGTAGACATGATGCCTAAGTTGAATAAGCACGTTCTAAACAACTTATCCATTTGTGAGACACCGCCATTCATTGTGTTGTTGCTCATTCAGTATATACTATGGTGTGTATTCCCTTTCCCACATCCAAAGTGTCACAATGTTAAGTCAGTCAGTCATCCTTTAGCCTCGCCATTTTATTTTAGCCTTCACCCTTCACTAGCAAATTGATCACAACTATGAAGTGAGTATGGTCCTGAAAGTCTAGTCTGAGTCATATAAATAATTAATGACACTATATATTTGGATTTAGATCGCCAGTAATGATTACTTTGTGTTATAATTGCTACTTGAATGAGTTGTAGAGCATGCATTAACCTTTGACACTTTGCAGCAGCTTCTGATGGTAGTCTAAGTCATATTTGGTCAATATTGACTTGGTCAAACTTAGTTTGACCAAGGTCAATCACAGGACATGAGATTATTGGACCTTATGGTGACACAAATAGATGATATATGGTCTATGTACATGTACATGATGGTTCTATGCATCAGATACAGGTTTATGATGATGATCTATGGTTTTCAGCATTATTTGATCATTTACAGATTATTATTATTTCACATGTTCCGGTATATTGGATATATTATATGATCATGCAGAGATCTATATGGTGTATGAGTACACATTTTGGATAGTTTTGGACCTTCTAAGTCCAATGAGACAGTCTATTTTCAGTTCCGAGCAGTTACAGTGATGATTTAGCCTCAGTAGGTTGTCCTAGTGCAGTTTTGGTCTGTCGGAGACCCTGTCAGAGCAGAGATGATTTTTATTTAGTTCACCTAGGGCACTGATGATGGAGGGGGTGGTCCAGCCACTTGTTTTTACCATATTACCCCCCTTTCGGACACATTGGTTCCCTCACCTTGACAGCGCAGGCACTCCAAGAGGCAATTTGGGGTAGGTACACGCTTCCCGAGGCAGTTTTGGATTGGTAGAAATGGCTACAGAGGAATTCGATTTGGGATACTGAGGCAAATTTTTGGCATGGGATGATCAGTGATGATGAGTGGGATGCCTTCCGCACCTTCCCCAGCAGTTTCAGCTTCATCGGGGCCCACATCCATCACTTATGGCACTTTCTGATGATTTCTGAGGTCTTTGGAGGCCTACGATTTGTCCATAAAGGCACGATTTGGTATATTGATGACTATTTTGTTATTATTGTGCTATGGGGATTGACCAAGGGTGGATAAAATTACCCCTTGGACCCACCATAAGCTTATTTTTATATTTTTTCATCATGATTTGGTGGGATCCCCTCTCCTAGGGCGATTTTATCCACTTATTATTATATTTTATGGTTGATCCATGTATTTTATTGTTGAGCTCATCTCAACCATTGATTAGATCTTTTGATCTTTTAATCTTAGCCACTCATGTAAAAAGTGGTTAGGATTATGCTCTCTCCCCATCCTATTTAAGGAGGGAGCCTCTCATTGTAAAATCATCTATAGATTTTTGGCTCTTGGCTCTTGGAATAAAATTTCTATCTTTTGGAGTACATGCTTGGGTTGGAGTGGATGTTGGTTGTTTTGATTGTAAATGCTTTTGTCCATTGCACTGAAGGATCTATTGTAGCTATCTTGCATATTTGCCATATCTTTTTTATAGGTTGAGAAGACTTCTTCAACAAGTGCGAATTGGTGGGGAGGCTTGCCCTTCAAGCTTGGAGGAGGACGTTTTGGGTTAAACGGGGAGTGGTTTTGTCTTTGCACCAACTATTCTTTGCTTATCTCTTTCTTGCTTGTATCTACCTTCAACATGTTAAACTGATTGATGCTTTGCTCCTTGGTTTTGACAGATTAGAGGGACACATATGTGGCTTGGAAAAATCGATTTGGCAAGAGGGCTTCAAAAATTCTCCATTTGATCTTTGGCAAAAGTAATCCTCATCTCAACTAGCATTCATCTCTTCATCCAAGTATGCTCCAAAGGTATGATCTTCTTCTTCTTTGAACCATCCATAATTTCCAGATCATAAAAACCCTAATTGATCAAAACCCTCATTTTTGGTTTTTCTTAGAGCTACTTAGATCTAGCCTTACTTTTGAAGAGATATTAAAAACCCACCTCTATAGCATCCACCCCTAGTGGGATCTATAGTTTAGTGGTGATTGGGTTAAAATTTACACACTTTTCAAGGCAATATAGCCCTCTTGAACCAAATCGCCCTTCCTTGGAGAGGCTTGTTGGGTTAGATCTAGCACATGGGTAGGTGAGATCCCACTTGATTTGCAATCTACACACTTGATAACCTACCCCCAGACTTTTACTTTGGTGATTTCTACCTTGTGGGCATCATTCCACATTTTAAGGGATTAAAACCCCCTTTTAAATTATTTGGCACCTTAAAACTCAGATCTAGTAAGATCTAACCCTTGGATTGACTTGATTTTCTAGATCCACATAGATCGGTGCATAAGCTACTTGGATCTACAGTTTGGTGGGCATTGGACTTGATTTGGCCCCCCTTATCCACCTTTTAGCCCTCCTTGAGCAAGGTCGCACTCCCTTGGGTGAGTGTTTGCCCACTTTGAGGAAGTGGGTGGTTGAGATTTTTTGTGGATTTGAAACGGGCATACCTTGAAACCTAGGTCTAGAGTATCATTTTGTGACGATTTGCCTTGGGGGTAGCATTCCTTGTTTTAAGGGATTGTTGTCCACTTGGGTCATTTCATGAAATCCTAGATCTAGCAAGATCCAACCACTTTATCTCAATTAACCCATTTGACTTGACCTCTAGGTGTCCCAATCTACACTTTGACATATCTTTTGACTCCATTAACCCATCCAACAAGGCACTAGTCCTCCTTAAGCAAGTCGTACTCCTTGGGAATTGTGTCAAACCTTAGATCCAGTACATGGGTACTCCTAATTTCAACTTAGATCCATAGATCTACTCATTACATATCCTCTAGTGCCAATTGCATCCCTTAATTTCACCTTGGGGGTCCCATTTAAACTATTCACATATCCCAAGAAAGTAGGACCCACTTGTGTAACACATGGTACTATATCTTATCATTATAACTAATCATGTGGCCTAAATCACACATTGGTTGAAACACTAATCATTCTTCAAACCACCTTCAACCATACTTTAATTTCTAGGTCCACTTTACCTTGCATTGGTTTTCGTAACTTACCATTTACTCATCCCTAGGAACCTTTGTTTGGGTCCAATCATCTTTGATTCGTTATAGGGTCTCCCCCTTGGTCTTGATTCATCTAGATCTAAAGTGAAGAGTGCCTCGGTTGACGTGTCTCCCACCTTGCATTGGGAACCGTGGCATCTCTTGGGTCACCTCTTTAGTTGTCCATCTTCTCTACCATCCCGGATGGGATACCACTAGGGGCAACTACAAGTTGTGTGATAACAGATCCTTTTCTCTCTTTTGACATTAGTTAAAATAGATGTTAAGTTTTTTCATTTTAGTCAACTCCCTTTCTCTGGGAGAATCCATACAGAGCAATGTGATAGTGCCCAAAGTTATGCAGCAGCAATGTTCCAGTGACAGTTGATGGTTCAAATGATAGATACAGGTATATGACCCAGCAGGTATATGGTTGTGCATTGGATATTTTTATTGGGCTCTTTTACTTATCTTAGTAGCTTGACTAGGTATCTAGTAGTCATGATCTGGCGATATTATATATATAGATATTGTTATTGGTTGACTATTTGGAATTAAAGCAGTCTAATTACTTGGAATCGGAATTTCTTGTGTATATTCGTTGGCCTTACCCTCTTAAGTAGTATGGACTCGGTCATTCCCATCATTTATGGCTTGCTAATTATGGCATCACTTGTCACCTCTCCCCATCCATCCGTTCTCTTCCATTTTTGGTTTTATCCTAACTTACACTCCAGCCTGTGATATGGAGGACTTCCCTACTTATGCCTCTATGTTGGATAGAATCTTTGTTGTTTTGTGTCTCGACTCTAAGTTGTGCAACAGAACTTACCGAAGCCTTGATGCTTCTAGGCCAGGAAAACCCGTTGGTGTTGGTTCCTAAGCTTAGATGAGTTGGATTTGAAGCCTTGACCTCTCTGGTCGGTTGCCCCCGATGTTTGGTCCTAATGGTGGATGATCCCCCTAGTTGCCTGATTTGTGTCAACTAGACTTGAAGCAAATTGTACTACCATCATTACATGCATATATGACTTATTGTTATATCTTATGTCCTCAACAACTACAAGATTTGGTTGATGATACCCTAGCTAAGACAAACTTTGGAGACCTAAAACTCAAGTTGACAATGCTAGAGTAACTAAAGGCTGAAAATGACTTATGCTAGGGCAAAATGCAACATTAATGGCTACCATTAAACCTTAGACAAGCACACATCCAACATTTAATAAAGAAATATCAAGAGAAGAGACTTGGATACCTCCTTGTGCATGTGTTAATCAAACAACTCTTAGCATTACCTTATCAAAGAAACAAGAGCAAAGACTTCAAAGGTTTATCCCCAAACTAGCAAGCATATCCATCCTCAAGAGATGTGCATCACTCCATGAGCCCATGAAGGGTGAAAATCAGAAAATTGAGTTTTATCCATAAGTTGATGTTAAAATGAAGTGAGGAAAAGGTGTATTTATACCTTTCTCACACTCACTTTACAAAAATAAAATATATCCAGGCCGACATGCCTTTTTAAAATGTCAATTTGAAATTATAAATGTCAACTTAAAATTAAAACAATAATAATATAAAATAATCAAATATGTGGGTAATTTGGGGCATTTTCCCCAGAATTTACCCACACATGACTAAAACAGCTAAAAACGAGCATGTCGGTCCGTTCTAAAGGCCATACTGCGGAGGGGGGTCGTCATGCCCCAACTAACCCCAACAGAAATGAAAATCCCTCAACGCCCCCCTTAATCAAGCATCACAGCCTGGCTACAAGGATGAAGTCATCATCAGAAGGCCCCAGAGAGAGTTCATTGGTGAACTGGAGGGCCAGGAGGGTTCTGGAGGTGACCTGGAGGAGAAAGAGATGCCTCAGTGCTGAAAGAATCATCACCGGAATGCTAAATCAGGGTTGGGATCATGTGACCCAGTGATCCACCTCTGGAAGCCCCGGACACCAACCTCAGGGCTTCAAGCCCTTTCATGAGGCAGTCAGCAATGCCACTAAGCCATAGTACTTCCAAGGTAGAAACCAGAGGGTCTGGCCATAACTCCTACCCAGAAAAAGCTGGCTAAACACCCCTCCTGGTGAGAAAAATGACCTTCTCTCCCTGGGGACACCTCTGCAGGTGCGTTGGTACTGGTACCATTGTAAAAGGCCTAAAAAGCAGTGGTTAAATGTATGCTAAATCTAAAGACTGTTGGTCGTAATTAAAATGTAATGATTAATTCCTCACGGAGCCTACGGGTTGGGATGTGAGATGGAGGAAGGGACAACTAATTCTAAGTGTCCCCTATAACCTCAAGTTACGGTTAGTTGTGCACCCAGTCACGGTGGTTCTAGAAAAGATCCTCACTGAGCTTGATTCAAGCTTGGATGTGAACTGTAGACATTTGCTAAAGTTGAAAAGGCACTCCTCAAATCAACTTAGTCCATCTATGAGACACTGCCATTCCTTGTGTGTTTTTGTCCAACATATGCTTAGGTGATTTTCCATTTTCCCTTTATCCAAAGTGTCGCAATATTGAAGATTGTAAAGTCATTCCCTTGGCCTAGCCTTGTCTTTTCCACCTTCACCCATTTCTAGCAAAATGGTCACGTCCATAAACTGAGTATTCACTTGAGGGTCTTTCTCTTAGTAATTAATGGTTTATCCAGACTTATATTTGATGTATTACTACTTAATCGCCAATGAAATGCTACTTTATACTTTAGTCTTGCTATTGAAATAATTAAAGAAGCATATCTTATCCATTTGCATTTACAACATCAATCAGTTTGAGCCTGGGTCATTATTTTGATCAGTTTTGACCTGGTCAACCCAGTTTGACCAAGTCAACCGCAGGATCCGGGATGAGTTGGACCAATAATGTTTGAGATTGATTATGTATGGTCCTATGGTGCCCACTTGATGGTTCCATGCATCAGACATTGGTTATGTGATGGTTTGATGGTTTTTTATTATTATTATTATTTACAAACCATTATTTTTATTGTTCGGGCATGGTTGAGCTTACAGATGATTATCCAGGTGGTCACATGGTGTATGAGTACTCATTTTTACTACATTTGGGCCTTTCGAGTCCATTGGTACACTTAGATATCAGTTTCAAGCACTTTCAGATGATTTTATGGTCAAATTATCACTTTATTGCATATTGGCCATATAAAATGGCCTGTCAGCACATTTTGAGATCTTTTTGGTACTCCTAGGGCACTACAGAGGGAGTATGGGGTCCAGCCACTTGTTAATACCATATTACCATGCTCCCAGACATTATGGTGCTGTCAGATTTGTGCCCGGGGCACCAGGCAAAGAGATACAGGTATTTTATTACTTACAGGTGATTTTTTAGGATAAAAAATGGCTATTGAGGAAATCGATTTGGGCAATTGATGCAAGGAATTGGCATGAGGTTTGTTCAGAGGATTTTTGTGATGCATCCCACACCTTCCAGCACAGCTTGCAGCATTCAATGGGGTCCACACATACTCCGGGCTATTATTTGGGGATTTTATTATGTCATCGAGGGGCCACGATTTGGTCATATGGTCACAGTATGATATTATCTTGAGTTATTGTATGTTATTGTGCCATGGGGTCATGCTAGAGAAGGACATGTTACACATCCTAGCCCCACCATGTGCTTAAGTCGTGAGTTCTAGTCACTTGTCATGTGGTGCATCTCCCTAGGGTGTCTTAGTGAGTGCGCCCCCTCTATCTTTGAGTTGATCCATGTATTGTATTGTTGACTCATCTTAGCCGTTGATTGTCATTGTCATATCTTTTAATCTCAACCACTCATTCAAAAGGTGGTTAGGGTTTTGGTCTCTCTCATTCCAATTTAAGGAAGAGACCCCCCTCATTGTAAAGGGAATTTGGCTCTTGGTGTTAGAACATTTTTCCACCTATGTACATTAATCATTTATTAATGATGATTAATTAGCCCAAGTGATTAATGATTACATCCCTAAGTTGATTAGCTACTAAATGGTCAATTATCATGAACTAGATAGCAAATGTGAACAAGTGCTGAGTCAAACCAGCTATGTGGAGCGCTCCCCAGGGCAATTAATGCACTCAGCATGCCTAGAGCGCCCTCCTCAGGTCATTTAATGCACTCAGCATGCTTCTCTTCTACCTAGGGCGCATTTGCTCTCTTTGTGGACAATCTTGCCTTGTTTTGTCACATTTTTGACCAATTTTAGACTCCAAACCTCTAACCAACCAGTTTCTTCACATGTGTGAGGTCACATGGGCCTGTCCAGTCATTCCCAGCATTCACACTGCAGATTCGAACCAGTTTGGGATGGTTTGGGATATTTTGGTCAACCTAGGGGGGGTTTGAGCTATTTCTAAGCTAGATCAGTGTGAACACTCCAGATGGATTCGAATTCTTCAAGATTTGTATATATGGGTGTTCTTAACCTTTGTTAAGGTTGGACAGTTAATAATATTGACATTATTCACCATTTCATGTGTAATTGTTCTTCATTCATTTAAATTTTTTATGCCATTCTTGCAAATGTTGTGCAATCTTTCACCAGTGAGGAATCCACAGTAGCTAGATTCAGCTGTGCTTGAGATTTTACATGGTATCAGAGCTCTTGGAGCTAGAATTCGAACCAGCAAGACTGTTGTAGTGGATTGCCAGAAGCAGTGGAGAAACCACATAATTCCTGAGGCCATTGCCTTGAGCTTACTGGAGAAATCTAGTGGCTCCTCTCAGGTGTGATGCTCTCCCGAATGCACCCACTATCCATACAGGGTTCGAATCTGTCAGTGTAGATCCCTCCAGAGTGATTTGAGAGTTGTTTGCAGGTACTGAAGATCAGCATTGTCAGCAAGTGCGAATTGCAGCAGAGGAGAATGGAGCCATCTCACCCAAACGTGCTCACTCCCTTCAACTATTTCGATTGGAAGGCAGAAATGGTGATTTTGCTGAGATCCAAGGGTCTCTACAGAATCACGATGGGCACTGAGGTTGAGCCAAACTCAGCTGTGGAGAAATCCAAGTTTTTTAACAGAATGGATGAGGCATTTGGCCTCCTTTGTCTCAGCATTTCGAGAAACCTCCTGTTTCATGTAGAAAGTCTAGCAACTCCAAATGAAGTGTGGCTCAAGCTTGAGACACTGTTTGGAAAGACTGATGAGATGAGAGGCCACCAGCTCGAAAATGAGCTTGTCTCACTGAGCCCAGGGAATTTCGATTCCATCCAGGACTTCTTCACCAAGTTCAAGAACTTGGTCTTGCAGATCAGACAATGTGGCATAGAAAAGAAAGAAGAACAGTTGGTGTTGTCCATTCTCTCCAAATTGGGTTCTGAATACTCAGTTTTTGTGTCTTCCTTCAACTCCACAAGGCTCACAGTTAGAGGTTGGAAGATGCCATCCTTGGCTGACTTCATGGAGATGCTAACTCAAGAGCAAGACAAGCTGGTCTTGATGGGCTCCATCAAGCAAAAAGATCAAGTTCTTGCAGCTGGAGATTCGAAATGTGGAAGAGGCAAGCAAAAACCCAAGGGGTCGAAACCTCAAGAGAAGAAGAGGAAGGATGAGAGGCCCAAATCCTCTGAGGGGGTTTCGAATCCTGTCAAGAACAAGGGAAAGAAGGCTGAGAAGACAAAATGTAGCTACTGTCAAAGAGGTTTTCATCCAGAGAGCTCATGCATGAAGAAAACCATAGACACCATGACCCATCTCCTACAGAAAAATAACATTCCTCTTCCTGAAAGTTCCAAGAAGAAGGAGTGCGTTTCTGAAGACAAGGAGAGCTGCCATGCTTTGGTGGCTAGCTCATCTCATTCACCTTTGTTCATCATTGATTCAGGTGCCTCAAGGCACATGGCTTCCTCAAGAGACTCGTTTTCTGAACTTGCTCCCTATAGTGGTCTCTCAATTCGAATGGGAGATGACTCAGAAATCCCTGCTCATGGCATTGGGAAAATCTCTATGGAGAATGGCTTCTTCTCCAATGTGTTGTATGTGCCAAATCTTGCAGCAAACTTGCTCTCTGTATATCAAATGACACATACAGGAGCAGCAAAGAAGGTGGTCTTCACTCAGGATGAAGTGGAGATATCAGAAGTTTCCACCGGGAAAATTGTTGCAAAGGGTGTTGCAGACCATGACATGAAGATGTACATGTTCTCCCACTTCCTCGAATTTTCTTCACCAAGTGTGCTGCTGTCACATGGGAATGAGACCAGCAAGCTATGGCATCAAAGGTATGGTCACCTAAACTATAGATATCTTCAAATTTTAAGCAAAGAAAATATGGTAGAAGGGCTGCCCCAAATCAGATTTTCGAGTGGAACATGCAAGGGTTGCATGGTTGGGAAGCATCCTGAAAGGAAGTATGATAAAGGGAAGGCTAGGAGGGCTGATCAACCTCTTGGGATAGTGCATTCTGATCTCATAGGGCCACTCCCCACACCCTCCTATGGCTGCAGCAAATATGTGCTCACCTTCATCGATGACTACTCAAGGTACTGCTGGTTATTTTTCCTTAAGCAAAAATCTGAAGTCTTTGATTGTTTCAAGATTTTTAAGAGCATGGTTGAGAACTTCAGTGGGAAGGCCATGAAGGTTTTGAGGACTGATAATGGCAGAGAGTATGTCAATAACAATTTGCAGCAGCTCTGTCAAGAGCATGGCATTCAGATGCAACACTCAGTGCCCTACACACCTCAGCAAAATGGTGTTGCAGAGCGCAAAAATAGAGCACTGAAAGAGATGGCAACTTGCATGTTGCAAGCAAGGGATTTGTCTCCCAAATTATGGGCTGAAGCTATGAATTGTGCAGCATATGTTCAGAACAGGGCACCACACAAAGCATTGCAAGGAATCACTCCATTTGAAGCTTGGATGGGCCACAAGCCAAATGTCTCACATTTCAGAATTTTTGGCTCAAGGGCTTGGGCCAGAATTCCACCGGAGAAGAGAAAGGCATTGCAGCCCCAAAGCAAGGAGTCAATCATGGTTGGGTATGCAGAGGATTCCAAGGGCTACAAGCTCTTTGATCCATCCACTCACAAAACTTTCATTGAAAGAAGTGTCAAATTCGAAGAGGAAGAATTCTTGCAAGCTAGTGAACAAGGTGATGGGGAATGCTCATTTCCTCGTCTTGATGATGAAGTAAGTAGTGATTCTTTCTCTGATATTTCTGATTCTGATATTGCTGAAGATGATGTTGATATGGATTCTGAACATATCCCCCCTTCAAGGCCCAAGTGGGCAGAGAAAACAATTCAAAGTGCCGGAGAGCTAGTGGGAGATCCCCAAGATGCTAGGAAAACTAGATCTCAATTTCACAATTCCTTTGCATATAATAATTCTGATCTGAGTAAGGCATGTTATTTGATGGTTGGATCTGATCCAATGTCATATTCAGAAGCATGTACAGACCCAAGATGGCAATCAGCCATGCAAGAGGAGATGAACTCACTCCATGAGAACAAAACTTGGGATTTGGTCTCTCTTCCTCCCAAGAGGAAACTAGTGCAATGCAAGTGGATTTATAGAACCAAAATTGGATCTGATTGCTCTGATCTGAAGTATAAGGCCAGGTTGGTAGCTAAGGGTTACTCTCAGGTCCAAGGAGTGGACTATACAGAGACATTTGCACCGGTGGCAAAGATGGACTCCATAAGACTAGTTTTGGCAATTGGGGCTTCCAAGCGATGGGAGATTCATCACATGGATGTAAAGAGTGCCTTTCTTCATGGGGATCTGAATGAGGAGATATATATGCAGCAGCCTGAAGGTTTTATTTCTGATCATACACTTGTTTGCAGGTTGAACAAGTCACTCTATGGGCTCAAGCAAGCTCCTAGAGCATGGTATGCAAAAATGGACAATTTTCTGCTATCTTTGGGGTTTGAGAGGTGTAAGTCTGATCCAAATGTGTATATGCAGCATGTTAGTGATCTGATATTGATTATTGTACTGTATGTTGATGATCTTTTGATCACTGGTAGCTGCACCAAAGAACTTGACTCAGTTAAGAGAGCATTGCACAATGCATTCTCCATGACCGATCTAGGATTGCTAAAACAATTTCTGGGTTTGGAGATTGATCAATCTGTGAATGGAATTTCTGTATGTCAGTCAAGGTATGCTTCAGATTTGCTGCAGAAATTTAAGATGGCTGAATGTAAGTCTGCAAAATTTCCATTTCTTTCAGGAGTTAAGCTTACAGAATGGGGTTCTTCACCACTAGTTGACAGTTCGTTGTATAGGCAACTTGTTGGGAGTTTGCTATATCTTACTCATTCTAGACCAGATTTGTCATATGCTGTTGGGGCTATTGCAAGGCACATGCAAGAGCCTCATGAGATCCATTGGAAGGCAGCCAAGAGGATCCTTCATTATGTTCAGGGTACTAAGTCTTTTGGTATCCATTATGCTGCTGGTTCATCCCTTGAACTAGTAGGATTTACAGATTCTGATTGGGCCGGTGATTGTATTGATCGGAAGTCAACTTCCGGTTATGTCTTTATGCTTGCACATGGACCTATATGCTGGTCAAGCAAGAAACAAAGCACTATTTCCTTATCTTCAGCTGAGGCCGAGTACAAGGGAGCAGTCAATGCAGCCACACAATGTGTTTGGTTGCAAGGTATTCTTGCAGAGTTCGGGATTGTCTTTGATTCACCCACTATTCTTTGGTGTGATAATCAAAGTACAATCAAGATTTCTACCGATCCAGTACAGAGACAGAGGACCAAGCACATAGAGATACACATGCATTACATTCGGGGTTTGGTGCATGACCGGATCATAGCATTGCAGTATTGCCCATCCAGTGAGCAAACTGCTGATATCTTCACCAAGTGTTTTACCGAGAAGACCTTCACTCACCTTAGATCTTTTCTTGGGGTGAGTGATGCATGGTGATGATTGGTGTATTTTGATATATGCCACATGTCCATTTTAGAGGGGAGGTTTTATTTCCCATGTGGTTTTCCTCCTTACCTTGGTTACATGGACAAATAAATTTTATGATGTAAAAGGTGACTTGAGCCTAGTTGCCAAGGCCTTAATTTTTGATATTTCACTAAGTCTAGCTTAAGGGGGGGTGTTAGAACATTTTTCCACCTATGTACATTAATCATTTATTAATGATGATTAATTAGCCCAAGTGATTAATGATTACATCCCTAAGTTGATTAGCTACTAAATGGTCAATTATCATGAACTAGATAGCAAATGTGAACAAGTGCTGAGTCAAACCAGCTATGTGGAGCGCTCCCCAGGGCAATTAATGCACTCAGCATGCCTAGAGCGCCCTCCTCAAGTCATTTAATGCACTCAGCATGCTTCTCTTCTACCTAGGGCGCATTTGCTCTCTTTGTGGACAATCTTGCCTTGTTTTGTCACATTTTTGACCAATTTTAGACTCCAAACCTCTAACCAACCAGTTTCTTCACATGTGTGAGGTCACATGGGCCTGTCCAGTCATTCCCAGCATTCACACTGCAGATTCGAACCAGTTTGGGATGGTTTGGGATATTTTGGTCAACCTAGGGGGGTTTGAGCTATTTCTAAGCTAGATCAGTGTGAACACTCCAGATGGATTCGAATTCTTCAAGATTTGTATATATGGGTGTTCTTAACCTTTGTTAAGGTTGGACAGTTAATAATATTGACATTATTCACCATTTCATGTGTAATTGTTCTTCATTCATTTAAATTTTTTATGCCATTCTTGCAAATGTTGTGCAATCTTTCACCAGTGAGGAATCCACAGTAGCTAGATTCAGCTGTGCTTGAGATTTTACACTTGGAATTTTCATAATAGAGAAAATATTTGCAGACTCTTGGTTTTTCTTTGTGAGATATTCTTAGATGGTGATTGGAAAGTCTATTGTTATTAGCATTTGAGAATTGGTTGTGGATCCAAAATATTTTTTGTGGAAACAATGTTTAATTGCAGGAGGGCGACTTCACTTTGGCGTTTTTGCAGAAGGCTCCTCAACTCGTTCTTTTGAAGCAGCTAATATCGAGGGGTTTTCAATAGTATCTTTGATCTTTGATTTCCATTTGATATGTCTCATGTTTTTTTACAGTCGTTTTCTCTTGATGCATCAAATCTAACTTCGGTAGTTTGCTTGTGCAGGAGAGGAGGGCACACTTGCTTCCTTGGGCAAATCGTTTTCACTTGGATACTCAGCCAAATCACCTCAAATTGATTGGGAAGGAATATATCATCACCCGCAAGGTATCTACAATATTTTCTAGGTAAGATCTACACTTATTTTATTTATCTGAAGTTCTAAACCATTGGCCATTGGAATATACTGCTAAAACCCTAACTGTCGTAACTTCTAAAAATTCTCTAGCTCAAACAACTTAAAATTGTCTCGAACGATTTCTAGGTCTTTACCTTAAGGCCTAGCCCCAGTTGGGTTTCCTAGGCCGTCACCCCTAAGGGACTCCATCTTTCCCAATTCCCTAGGCACTATTCTGCTACCCTTGCGCACTCCCAGACTTAGCCATTTTTTCGGAGTTGTTTGCTGTCGGTTTTGACTTGTGAGCTAAGATACTGTCATATTCTTCACCAAGTCTCATCTAAAGGTACTAGATAGCCTCATCTTGATCTTAAACCTTCTACCTTGGACACGTTTCCCAAGGCAGAATAAATATTTCTCATTTGCTAGTGCCTTGATCCTAAATCTAGCTTCCATACTCATAAGTCACCTGTACTTTCACATTGGGTCAATATTTATATCCTTTAAGCCTCTTGATCCAATCTTAATTCACCTTGTGACTTCATCCATAGATCTAGGGTTTATCATACCTTACACCTTGCGTATTCTAGTTGTCTAGTTTGATCTGGTGTTTTGGTTAGATCTCTCCTATTGGGAGTTGATCTAGGTCTCCCCCATTGCTATCTAGGGCTTGGATAGCATAAAACGAAGAGTGCCTCGATTGGCGTGATAACTAATCCATCTTGGGGATCGAGGCCCTCTTAGGTCACCTCTTTAGTTGCCCATCTCCTCTACCGTCCTGTATAGGATCATCTTCAGGGGCATCTACAAGTTGTGTGATAACAAGGCCTATTCCAACTACCCCTTATTATTATATTATTTCATCTAACTACCCAGTGGGCTTATTTATTAACCACCAACAACCAAGTGGGCCTATTCCATGATTATGGCAACATTACATACATTATCCCATTGGGTACCTCCCTAGGTACATTATAGTCCATCCCCTTTCACATCTTTCATCACCAAAACATGGGAGGAAGCCATATAACGTGATCTAAGCAATGTAGTCAACTTGTACCAAGGATGAGCATCCATCCATTCTAGTGAAATGTGGACATGAGGTCCAACTACTTCCTTGCCACCTCGATCGTGATTCTGGTTGCTCCTCTGGTTCCATGTTGTTGCATTTCTACTCTGATCTCTCCATGCATTGCTTTTAGTTCTCCATGTTCCTTCATACTAGTTGTCTTTTTGGTTCCATGTCCATTGATGCACCCAACCTTGCATTGATGACTGTGGCTTCTCATGGTGGTGTGGGTGACAATATACTACCACCTTGGCAATTAATTCTTTCTTTGACTCTTGAACATGTTGTCCCTTGGGGTCATGTAGCTCCTTAGATTCTTCTTCATTTTTATGTCCTTCCAAGGGCTTTTCTTCATGTGCTTCTGTAGTTTTTTCTTCTTTTGATCCAACCTCGAACTCTTCATTTAATGTGTCAGAAGGGACTTGAATTATTTTACCTGCAAAGACTTCTTCATGTGCTCTCTTTGGCCCTTCTAATTTAGTAAGAAAAATATCTTGTAATGTAATTCTCTGTTTCTTATACCAAAGCTTCATAAACTTCTTTTGCACATTAATATTAACTATACCAACTGAGTCCATCCAAACATATCCCAAAACAATATCCACATCATCCATATTGATAGAATGAAAATTTGAATGCAACACATTTATCCATGGTAATCTTCAAATCTTTAAAATTTGAACATTCTTACCCTCAACCCGTATGCTTTAAAAATTATTTGCAAGGACTTGCAATCTTTTAGCCACATCAACATTGATCAAATTATGTTCTATTAGGGTTATAACTTTATAGAAACAATGACCTTTTCTTGTTGAATACATCCATGAACATGTAATAGGAAGTTGTCACGTGAAAACAAACCATCATTGTTTTCTTTATCATTCTTCATAACATGAGACCACTTATATAAAGATACCTTTTCAAATTCTTCACCCGAAAAATTCCCTTAAAGTTAAGTGACTACCACCATTTATTAGCATTATGTTGTAAAAGAAGGATTACTCTGAGTCTCCACCTAGTGCTCAGTTGTGACTTCATTTCATTTAGGTATTCTTCAATACTAGCACCATCATCGTTTCCGGTAAAAAAGATCGTGCTTACCATAACTCCAAAAATAGAACTAGGGTTTTGAAGAAAATCACTTACTTTTGAGGTAGCAAATTTAAAATGATCATAACCCCCTCAATATTTCTCAGAATCTCTATTATGACCACAATTATGAAATCCCACCGTCATTCTTGCATCCATGAGAACTAGTTTGATGGAAATATGGCCACTCCATCAAAAGATATCATCTTTGCAATCCACGCAGTCTTCACCGGAAAAACCTTAAAATCATTGATTTTAGATCAGCAATAACTCCACTTCCATGACTCTGATTTGGACAAAAAGAATTTGAAATCAACTGTCTTGGCAAGAGGAACTCAAATATGCAACTGGTTTCTTCTAATCCTACATAGAAAGTTCCAAAAATCGAGCTGAATATTCGCCGTCCTCTTTTTTCCTTCAAAAACCTACAACTAAAAAAGAAAAAGAAAAATCCTCTACTTTTTTTTTACTTTGATACCACTTGTAGTAACCCTAAACCCAAAAATTGAATCTCAACAATGATATTGAACCCTTAGACTTCATAAATACCAAGATACATTCACAAGATAGATAACACAATAATTGTGGAGAAGAACCCTTAAAGTAGAGTAACACCATCAATTACTCCTTAAGGAAGAAATCACTCCACAAGCCATGCTTGCTACAAAACAATACCTTGATACTCATGTATATTATATTTTCTCATGAGTATTCCTAGGGATCCTATGCCAATCACTCATTATATTATTTCCTCTAACTACCTAGTGGGCCTATTCCATGATTATGGTCACATTACACATTATCCCCTTGGATACCTCCCTAGGTGCTCCATATCATCCTCCCTAGGTACATTACATTCACAAATCCCATGAAATATTGTAGAAAATGCAAAAGGCACATGATTTATGTGCTTCCAAATTGAAATAAAAATGTAGACCAAATATTTTTTCTTGAACGAGGGAGAGTCTAATGTTGAAAGTTACCTTGATGGGTTCCTAGATTCTAACTTCTACTCATGAAAATGGGAGGCCAAGTTACTTATGTACGGCCTTTGCATCACCATTCAAAGAGACTTAGTGCAAATTTT
Organism: Larix kaempferi; assembly: GCA_027924585.1. Taxonomy (NCBI): domain Eukaryota; kingdom Viridiplantae; phylum Streptophyta; class Pinopsida; order Pinales; family Pinaceae; genus Larix; species Larix kaempferi. The sequence continues at coordinate 5,066,283 of BSBM01000177.1, read as the reverse complement.
CGACAAGTTTTGACAAGTTATTCTCTTAAGTAGCCCATTTATCATAAAGCCATAATTTTAGAGGGGTTTCCTCTAATTTTTATCTCAGTGATAAGCCAATTTGTAAAACAATAATAATAATCTAATTTAAGTTCACAGACCTGAGACTAGTCAAATATCTTATTGATATATGATACCCCATTGTTTGTGAGACAAGGAACCCACTCCATGTAGCGATTTGACTTCTTAATATACGAAGGTATACATAGTTTTAAGTGTGATTGATTTTGACAAAGTATTCCACATGCTATCCATGAAATCAAACAGCCACTCGATTAACTAGTGATCAAAGTTGATCAAGTCACTGATCAACTTTAATCAAGTGAAATTTTGTCTCACAATCTCCTCCATATCAGTAGTTCATGCCCCTCCACATCAGTAGTTCATGCCATGCCAGATCCCTTCACCATGTTAGTACGCTAAATTGATCCTGCACCAATGTCTCCCTGTGCCAAAATTTCCAATCTGGTGCAATAACTTGTTCATGCCAAAGAAGTTGAGAACACATTGTTGCAATGGAACAAACCTATGAAGGTAGTTGTGCATTCACACTAACAATGCACATGTGAACTTTGTTTGCACTTTAATTCAATTTAATTAGATCTTTAACTGAAAGACAGACAAGCACAGTAAAACACAATAAACACAATAATTTTCCTCGGGGAAACCATAAAGGAGAAAACCCCGCAACTTCCTCAGAAATAGATTTGTCACTAGTACAATATCAAGCAAGATAGAAAACCAAAATATGAGATATCTTCTGCAGCTCTCTCTCTTTCTCCTCCAGCGAACTTGTCTTCTCTCTCTCCTTATGCAAACTTGCTTGAGTGAGTGGTGTGTACAAATGAGAGAGCAAGCCTCTCTATTTATACTTTATGTGTGGGTGACCTTTTTCCTAATGGGGCCGACCTCACTAACTTGACTGGGTCAACCTATCCTAGGGAGACTCAAAAATACATTTTACATTTGACCTTTGGGGAACTATTGCCCCAACTTACAATGGAGGTTTTACCTCAATAATTCTTGCATGACCAAACATAATAATGACATCCCCGAACAAAGGAAAAACATCTCCATCGGAGGTACAAATAAAATACACTTATAATATAATAATAAAATACAATGAATATCTTTTGAAGTTACATTTACAACAACACTCCCTCTTAAATAGGGAGATATTCTCTCACCACAGTCATCATCATTCTTTGGACACAAACTTTGGACAACGTCATTATCGTTGGATCATCATCAATGCTGGAACATCATCATCAACATTGGATCATCATCGTCGCTGCTGTAGCAGTCCTCATCTTGTTGATCATTGACTAGTGACATCTCTCGAATCTATCTATCATGAGAAGTTCTACAGAGCCAGCCCTTTTTTCATGTTGGATGTAGGCCTAGCTCTCATCTAGGTCTTCATCATCTCTACGAGCAAGCCATCAAGTAGGTACAGCCCAGGACCACACATTACATTGCCACAACAATCACCTGTGTCTCCTACTATCATCTCATCGTATCTAGATCATCTCATCGTATCTAGATCATCACACGCGGAGAGCAACCTGGGTGCACACCTCATGTCCAACAAACCACCTGCGTCTCCCACCCAGTGGGTACATCCCGGGAGCACCCCTGGTGCATTACGTCCCAAGGACCACCTGCGTCTTCCACCATGTGAGAAGTAGCCTGCGCACACCCCAGGTGTCTTTGTGACCAGTGGGACCTATCAGCGTCTCAAACATATGGATACAGCCCAGGAGCACCCCAGGTGCATTACCTCCCAAGGACCACCTGCGTCTTCCACCATGTGAGATCCATCCCTTGGTGCACCTACATCTTCCGGTCTCATCACTCGCTCTGTCGAGGAACATCAATATGGATAACACCAAGCTTCTCTCTGAATTACTCAAACTTCACTCTCGCTAAAGGCTTGGTCAACACATCGGCTATCTACTCGTCTGTCACCACATACTGGAGCTTCACTGCTCCTCTCTGCACCATATCCCAAATATAGTGGTACTTGATCTCAATATGCTTTGACTTGTCATGAAAGACCGGGTTCTCAGACAACTTCACGCAACTCTAGTTGTCACAGAAGATACAAGTCGCCTCGAGCTCAAGATCAAACAAATTCGACAGTAGCTTCCGAAGCCATACTGCCTCACAACTAGCCGAACAAGTTGCAACATACTCTGCTTCGACTGTACTCAACGCCACGTATGACTGCTTCCTGCTAAACCAAGAGATCATACCGGATCCCAAGCTAAAGTAGCATCCTGAAGTGCTCTTCCTGTCTGTGGCACTGCCTACCCAATCTGAATCAACATAACTGTGCAAGTTAATCCTCTGATTCGTCTCATACTTGAGCCCATACTCAACTGTACCCTTCAGGTACCTCAATATATGTTTTGCAGCTGTCAAGTGAACATGCCTCGGATCTGTCAAGAACTGGCTCATGGTGTTCACGACAAAACATATGTCTGCTCTCGTGTTTGTCAAGTACAACAACAAACCAATCATATGTCGGTACATCGTGGCATCAACTGTCTCTGATGAAGCATCACACAGTAGCTTCAAGTTCAATGCCATTAGTGTGGCCATTGCCTTGCATTCCATCATTCTGAACCTCTTCAGAATCTCCACTGCATACTTTCCTTGACCAAGGAAAATTCCATCTGTACTCCGTCACACCTCCATGCCTAAGAAGTAGTGCATCATCCCCAGGTCCTTCATCTCGAACTCTGCGGCAAGCCTTCTGTTTGCATCTACAGTGAGCTCATCCTCACCTGTCAAAAATAGGTCATCTACATATAGCATAAGTATCACTAGTCTTTCACCCTCAACCTTGAAGTAAAGGTTGGAATCTGCTTTACTCTTGGTAAAGCCTAAGCTCATCACAAAGTTGTCCATCCTGTCGTACCATGTCCTGGGTGCCTGCTTCAATCCATACAAGGATTTCTTCAACTTGCACACATGAGTCTGTCTATCATGTGTCTCGAATCCTAGTGACTGCTCCACGTACACTTCCTGTTCAACTACACCATTCAAGAATGTTGTCTTGACGTTCAACTGGTGTACCTTCCATTTCATTACTGCAGCCAATGCAAGTATAGATCTGATGGAAGTGTATCTTGCTACAGGTGCAAATGTCTCCTCGTAATCTATGCCTTCCTTCTGGGAGAAGCCACATGCCACGAATCTTGCCTTGTATTTTTCTATGCTACAATCTGCAGCATGCTTGATCTTGTAGATTCATTTCGAAGTCACAACAGACTTCCCTACTGGTCTTGGAACTATCTCCCAGACATCATTCTTCATAATTGACTGGTACTCCTTGATCATGGCATCCTTCCATTCCTTCTTCTTTGCTGCTTCTTCATAGTTGGAAGGTTCTTTCTCAATGATGTCACATGGCAAGACCACATAGATGGAGTATGGTCTGGGTCTCTTGCTTTCTGTATGCATCCCATGTGGAGCACCATACTTCTCTGCATCTTGTATTGCTTCACGTGCCCATGTTGGTCTTCTCTTGTGGGAGTTCTTCTCACGAGGTGGATCTACAGGTTCTTGTGGTTCTGCCAAGTTGTGGCCTTCATGATCTTCTTGAATTGCTTCTTCCATCACTGAGTCTCTAATTCTAGGAACTTCAGGTTCTTCATTTTCTTCAATAGGTACTTTTTTTTATTTGATGTATGTTGAATCGTCGTCGAAGGTTACGTTGTTGTTGATCTCAATCTTCTCGAATCCTAGGAAGTATATTCGATAGGATTTTGAAGTGTCGTTGTATCCCACGAATATTCCCTTCTTTCCTGAAGGATCTAGCTTGGTTCTCTTTTCCTTCGAGATGTGTATGTTCACCAAGCAACCAAATATCCTGAGATGGCTAACTTCTGGTTTCTCACCTGAGAAAGCTTCTTTGGGAGTCTTGTTGCTCAATACTCGGTGAGGTGTATGGTTTTGTACATACACAGTTGTCCTTCTTGCTTCTGCCCATAAGTGCATCGGAAGATCCTGATCATGTAGCATTGCCTTTACTGCTTCCATTATCGTTTTTTTCTTTCGTTCTGTAACGCCATTCTGTTGAGGATTGTGAGGAGTGCTCAACTCCCTCTTAATCCCATATTCTCTACAAAGGTCCTTGAATTTTGTCTAGTGAATTCTCCGCCATTATCTGATCGTAGGGTCTTGATCTTTTTCTCAATGTGATTTTCAACCAAGGCTTTGAATTCCTTGAACTTACTAAATACCTCATCTTTACTTTTCAAGAAATAAATCCATGTCTTACGAGAAAAATCATCTATAAAAGAGACATAGTATACATACCCGCTTAGTGAGCTGGAAGACATGGAACCGCATACATCTGAGTGGACTATCTCCAATATTCCTTTTGCCTTGCTTTCACTACTGGGAAACGCCTTCTTTACATTCTTTCCTTGTGCACATCCCTTGCAAATGCCTTCATGTTTTGTCTGGATTTCTGAAACTCCTGAAACTGCTTTGCTTACAATAGGTAGTGCTCTATAGTGCACATGTGCAAGCCTTCTATGCCAAAGTTCACTTGGTTCCATGGAGTCATGAACCAATGCTTGTTCAGGTTGTCCCTTCAACTTGTACAAGCCTCCCTCTTGCTCTCCAATTATTGTCGCATCATCTATTGTCTTTCCTTTTGGCCACATTAGAACTTGGCCATCAACAAATGCAACCCTCATTCCCTTAGCATCTAGTGTTGAGATGGAGAGAAGATTCTTCTTCAATCCTGGAACATAGAGAACATCTTTCATCTTCAATGATTTGTCGGAGTCTAGCTTGTAGGAAGCTTCTCCACTTCCTTTGATGGGATATTGATAATCATCCCCAAGTTTCAGCTTGTGAGGTGACTCATGTCTAGAATCTTCAGATAGATTGACGAAGAATTCTTTGTATCCCGTCATGTGCTTGGATGCTCCACTATCTACAAGCCAATCGTTGCTCCTGTGTGTGATAGTGCCCATGAGTGCTGAGATTAAGACATACTCTTCATCACTTAAAGAATCATCTCTTTCTTCTCTGGTTTTTTCCTTGTTGGTTCATCATCTTCAGTGGTGTGAGCATGATGCCTCTTCTTATTGGTCTTCTTGGAGGATCCTTGGTTTCTGGGACAGTTTCTTGAGTAATGTCCCTTCTCATCACATGTGTAGCATCTAATACTGGATAGATCTCTTCTGGATCCATTATGCCTTTTGTATCTTCTGTGATGGTGGTCCTCCCTCTTGTTGTGATTTCTTTTAGTGTGATTTGTAAGAGCTTGATCATCATTTGCTCCCATCTTTTCTTCTCTTGCTACTAGTCGAGCTTCTTCTTGGGTGCATTCTTCCCATAGTCTGTTGAAGGGGATCAACATCTTCGTGGCACATATTCCTTGAATGAATGAGTCCCATGATCTTGGGAGACCATTCAAGGTGGTCATAACAATCTCTCCTTCTACTTTGTCTTCAACCGCTTCAAGTTGCTCCTTGATTTGAGAGACCCTTGTGAAGTAGGATTGCATGGTCTCTGAGTTTTGGATCTTCACATTCTTGAGCTAGTTCCTTAGTGTCATCTTTCGATTGATGTTCTTCCCTTCAAATATCTTCGTCAAGGCTTCGAACATCTCCTTGGGAGTCTTCAGGGATGACACATGAGGGATGAGATGATCTTTAATGGAGTTTGCAATAATCCTCTTGGCCTTGACCAAGTTCTTCTTATGGATTGCTTTTGCCTCTTCTCCCTCTGGTTTTGGAACCTCCGCATTGATATACTTGTCCAAATCATTTTCTTCTAGGGCAAAAGAGATCCTATACTTCCATGCTCGGAAGTTGTCAGCTCCCTCAAGCTTATCCTCAAGCTTGGTGTCGTTAGTCATTTTTGAAATGAGAACCTCAAATGGAAATAGCAAAGATTTCGATCTTACCAATTTGAGATGCCCAACCTGGTTCTGGAGCTGGCTGGCCTAGGGTTTGTTAAAGAAACCCTAATTTTCCAAATTTGGAATTTTGAACTTCTGATTGGACAGAAATATGCGCCTCCTCAAGGCGAGTTGTCCAGTGTACTCCTTTATCTAAATTGATGGAGGAAAACCCCAAAAGCTTGATGCCCTAGTTTGCTCCCGGCACTAGTGTCTGGGTCAAAAATAAAAATTCTTCAAATTGGATTCTACTTCCTCCAAAATATGCGCCCTCTTAGGGCGAGTTAGCCTAGCCCTCTTTTTCTAATGATCTGTGGAGAGAAGACCTTGAGCTAGGAAGCCCTAGTTTCCCATTGTTGCACAATGCCTTCTTTTCAAATTGGCTCTGAAACCATGTTAGAGTTTGCACTTTAATTCAATTTAATTAGATCTTTAACTGAAAGACAAACAAGCACAGCAAAACACAATAGACACAATAATTTTCCTCGGGGAAACATAAAGGAGAAAACCCTACAACTTCCTCATAAATGGATTTGTCACTAGCACAATATCAAGCAAGATAGAAAACCAAAATATGAGATGTCTTATGCAGCTCTCTCTCTTTCTCCTCTAGCGAACTTGTCTTCTCTCTCTCCTTATGCGAACTTGCTTGAGTGAGTGGTGTGTACAAATGAGAGAGCAAGCCTCTATTTATACTTTATGTGTGGGTGACCTTTCTCCTAATGGGGTTGACCTCACTAACTTGACTGGGCCGACCTGTCCTAGGGAAACTCAAAAATACATTTTACATTTGATCTTTGGGGAACTATTGCCCCAACTTACGATGGAGATTTTACCTCAATAATTCTTGCATGACCAAACATAATAATGACATCCCTGAATGGAGGAAAAACATCTCCGTCGGAGGTACAAATAAAATAGAATAATAATATAATAATAAAATACAATGAATATCTTCTGAAGTTACATTTACAACAACACACTTCTTCTTTGAACTTCTACAATATTGCAAAACACTGATGATGTTTCATTACCAATTCCAACACGTATGTTTATGTCCTTAGTCAACTAAAATAGGCCAACAGAACTTAACAGAATAGTAAGTGATAACAACAATTTATGAAGTGCATAATGCTCTTCCCTTCTCAAAAATTTCAGTCAGCCCCATGCCACCTTATTAGTGCTTATTCATGCCTTATTGAAACACTGGATACGATAAAGAAGTTCCCATTCTACTATGAGTGAGAAAGTGATCCGATTCCCGAAATGGCGATTGAAGGAAGGCGGAAGGTACTGTTATCACACAACTTGTAGTTGCCCCTAGAGGTATCCCATCCGGGACGGTAGAGGAGACAGGCAACTAAAGAGGTGACCTGAGAGATGCCACGGTTCCCAATGCAATGTGGGAGTCACGTCAACCGAGGCACTCTTCGCTTTAGGTCAAGGTGTAACTAGACCAAGGGGGAGACCCTATACCCCAATCACAGTTGATTGGACACACACAAAGGTTTCTAAGGGTAGGTAAAGGATGAGTTACGGAAACCAATGCAAGGATAAGTGGACCTAAGAGTTAAGGAATGGTTGATGGTGGTGTAATGGATAGTTAGTGTTTCAACCTATGTATGGTTTAGGCCACATGATGGGGTATGATTACTAGGTATAGTACCATGTGTTTGCACAAGTGGGTCTAGTTTCTTGGGAAGTGTGAAATGGTTCTAGATGGACCCACAAGGTGAAGTTAGGTGTGAGGATGGTACTATAGGTTAGATCTAGGCTAGATCTATGAGTTTGAGTTGGTTCTAGGAGTACCTATGTGCTAGATCTAGGGTTTGACACAAATCCCAAGGAGTGCGACTTGCTTGGAGAAGGACTAGTGCCTTGTTGGATGGGCTAATGGGGTCAAGAAGGATGTCAAAGTGTAGATCGGGACACCTAGAAGCCAAGTCAAGTGGGTTGACTGAGATCCAATGGTTGGATCTTACTAGATCTAGGTTTTTAAGTTATGACCAAAAGTGGACCACAATCCCTTAAAACAAGGAATGCAATCCCCAAGGCGGATCTTGACGAATGGACAGTATAGACCTAGGTTTCAAGACATGGGGATCCCAAATCCACGAAAATCTCCAACACCCACCTCCTAGAAGTGGACCAACTCAAATCTTCAAGGGGGTGCGACTTGCCCAAGGAAGGTAAAAAAATGGGTTTGGTGGACCAAATCAAGTCCAATGGCCACCAAATTGTAGATCCGGGATGCTAGTGTTCTGATCTATGTATGTTCAAAATTTCAAGTGAATCCAATGGCTAGATCTTAGTAGATCTAAGTTTTAAGATACCAAGAAGATCAAAAGGGGGTTTCAACCCCTTAAAACATGGAGAGATGTCCACAAGGTAGTTTTCACCAAAGTAAAGACGTGGGTATAGGTTATCAAGTGTCTAGAATGCAAATCAATTGAGATCTCACCTACCCATGTGCTAGATCTAGCCCAACAAGCCTCTCTCTAGGAAGTGCGATTTGGGTCAAGGAGGGCTTTTTGCCTTGAAAAGTGGGTCAATTCTTAGCCAATCACCACCAAACTATAGATCCAACTAGGGGTGGATGCTATAGAGGTGGGTTTCCAATATCTCTTCAAGAACAATGCTAGATCTAAGTAGATCTAAAAAATACCAAAAACAAGGGTTTTAATTTGATTAGGGTTTTTGTGATCTAGAAATTATGGAAGATTCAAGGAAGAGAAGATCATACCTCTTGGAACATACCTGGATGAAGAGATGAATGCTAGTTGAGACGAGGATTACTTTGCCAAAGATCAAATGGAGAATTGTTGAAGCCCTCTTGCCAAATCGATTTTTTTTAAACCACATGCAATTCCTTCTAACCTGTCAAGCCAAGGAGCAAAGCATCAATCAGTTTAACAAATTGAAGGTAGATACAAGCAAGAGAGAGAGAAACATAGAATAGTTGACACAAAGGCAAAACTACTCCCTGTCAAACCCAAAACGACTTCTTCCAAGCTTGAAGGGCAAGCCTCCCCACCAATTCGCACTTGTCAAAATCGTCCTCTTCACCTGCAAATAAAGTATGGCAAATATGCAAGATAACTACAATAGATCCTCCAGTGCAATGGACAATAGCATTTACAATCGAAACAACCAACATCCACTCCAATCCAAGCATGTACTCCAAAAGATAGAAATTTTATTCCAAGAGCCAAGAGCCAAAAATCTCTAGATGAATTTTACAATGAGGGGGTCTTCTCCTTATATAGGATAATAAAGACCAAAACCCTAGATCTCAAAACCACTTTTTGAAATGAGTGGTTGAGATTAAAAGATCTCACAACATAATCAATGGCTAATAATAAATCATAACCATATATCACATGGATCACCCACATAATGATAGCGCCCCCACTAAAAAGGTACAATGAGGGGTGACGTCATCCACAAGAGAAACTATAAGCATCAAAATCCACCTCATGGTGACTAGGACATAACAATATAAGCTCATGGTGGGGCTAGGAGGTTTTAATCCTTACTAGCTCATCCCCAAGGCACAATAAAAATAATAAAATATGTCCAATATAATAAAAATGACCAAAACTGTCCTCAGAATCCATGACAGTCAAGCAGTAAATGTCCTCCTGTGATCAATCCGGGCATACCCACATGGTGAAAACTGGCTGGAAGGTAGTGATGCCACCCTGGAAGACCTCTGTGAAAACCAAATGCCAAAACCTTGCCTCAATTGCCCAAATCGATTTCCTCAGTGACCACTTTATCCCATTTTTTAACTGCCTCGGGAACTGTGAAAGTGCCAAAACTGCCCCCTAGGGTGCTAGCGCTGTCCATCTGAGCCCACCAGGCTCTCCGGGAGGGGGGATAAATGGTAATAACAAGTGGCTGGACCACCCCCTCCATCATCAGCGCCCTAGGTGAACTGGCCTCTCGGGGCCCCTGCTGCTCAGGCTGGGAAATCAGCCCCAAATCTGGTCAACAAGTGTAAAACTGCATCCATCACTGTCAGAAGTGCCCGGAACTGAAAGATAAGTGTCTCAATGGATCCAGAAGACCCAAATCCACTAGGAATGAGTACTCATACATCATGGGTTGCCCTAATGGGCCAGCTGTAGGGTCCACCATATATGGACAATGTATAATATGCTGATCTGAAATAATAATAAACCTGCTGAACTGGATCAAACATCATCTGCATCATATGTCCATCATATGATATCATCATCAAACATGTGGGACCATAAATTATCATCAATAATCATCCATACATGGCCCACATCATCACGGATCCCAAGAATATATAATCAAGGATAAATCACATCAGTAGACTAATACAATGTTTCTCTAATCATTCCCACAGCTAAGCTCAAAGTATAAATTCCATTCAGTGGCATTAATCAAGTTAACATATTCCGTGATTATATAAAATTACTTGCACAATAGTTCAAATGACAAACTCACCCATTGGACATGGTCAAACTGCTAGTGAAGGATGAAGGCTAGGAGCAAGGTTGGGCCAAGGGTTTGACTTGTCTAACTTAACTCAAAAATACTTTGGACTGGGAGAAGGGGGAAGCTACAAACTCTGTGCTGGACAAAAGAACACGGGGGATGGCTGTGCCTCACAAATGGATAAGTTGTTTAGAGAGTGCTTATTCAACTTAGGCATCATGTCTACATCAAGTTGATCCAGGTTCATTAGGATCATTCAATTTCATTTCCATGGCCTTTTTGGCCTACATAACCCTTCGGATTTCAAATGTGCTGAGAAGCACAACTAGTTGCAGCTTACATCCATGGCATGTTTTTCACATATTTATAAGGTCAGCAATTGTTTAGATATAACTTTTAAGAACCATTGCTTTTTGGACCTTTCTTATACTCTTCGAGGAGTATTTTTTTAGCTTTTCATTGCTCTTGCCCTTTTTTTGTTTCCATGGGCGAATTTTTTTAGTTTCCATAGGTAGAACATGAGCTTTCAGTTTTAGCCAACAACATCTCAAGTGACTAGGGGGAGTTCGAGCCAATGCCAAACATCGGGACAACCGACCAGAATGATTTAGGCCTACAATCCAACTTACCAAAGGCAAGTTCTGTCACCAACTCAGAGCCGAGACACTGAATAAACAGGGATGCGGTCCAAACACAGAGGTAGAAAAATGGGGAAGTCCTCGGTATCAGAAAGTCAAATGAGACAAGTCAGGGTTTAAAGTCAAACAGGAAGGTCATGTATGGATGGAGACAAGTGAATATGGAGCCTACACTAGCAGACAACCAGTGTCGGGAAAGACCATGTTTATGTAAGGTGAAATACCAGTAAGTTTTGTTAAATGACCTAAAAGTGCAAGCAATTGTCCATTTTATGATTTACAGTTCATTTTAAATAGTTTGCCACATCAGGAATAATATACCAAGCACATGCCATGATCATGACTAAATCAACAAGATAATAATCCACAGTCAGTGAGAACATATCCATAGATCATACAATATCATCATAATAATCATCATCATGCATCATCTGAAACACTGCTGAAATACATCTCTAGGCACTGAACTGAAACTGTAATGGGATAAGTGGTCACATCAGTCATCAAATCTGAACTCTCAAGGCTCAGCCTTGACACAAGGTCATAAAATATCTGAATAATGTACTGCTCTGATCATGAGTGATCCAATATATATAGCCATGCTCTGGAATAAATGAAGCTCTGGAATGTGCAGATATCTGCTGTACAAGAATAGTAGCCCTGCTACTATGGTGTGATAACAGGTACCAATGGTGAACTAGGGTTTAGGAGGTGTGATAGCAACCAGGAAAATTTAGGAGCAAGGTAATTGAGGGGCGACAGAACTAAGGAAAAATGGGAGAGTCGATGACGGGGGCTGCGAACCCTACCCAGGAACAAAAGGCAAGGGCGTGGAAGGAGACGCAGTTATGGACACCTCCCTGGGGACGGGAGGAGAAGGGACAAGCACGAGAGAAGACCAACAGACATTTAAAAAGGAAACCAGGAAGCTGGGACAATGTGTGCCAAAGACTTCTACGATACCATCAGTTCAAATAAGATCAGAAGGCTTGAGAGCACATATCCAACATATGAAAGATCACACTCTAATAAGCAAATTCATTGGTATCTGGCCAATGGAGAAGGCACTAACATGGTGCATAAATGGGACATGGAAACCTAAAGGCCATTATGACCTACAACTAGGAGCAAAGGGGTTTTTCTCAATTACTTTTCTCAATGTCGAAGACAGAAATAGAATAATGGATGAAGGACCATATTTTTCCAACTCAACAACTTTATTTCTTAAGCCATAGAAAGAATGCTTCAATCCAGACAAAGAAGACCTAACGATGGCACCACTATGGATACGCTTATATTCCTTACCGACAGAATATTGGAGGGAGGAGATCTTGGAAGACCTAGGCAATGCGATAGGCTCCTTTGTTAAAGCCTCGAAGCAAACCAAAATGGTGAAATACACGTCTTATGCAAGAATCTGTGTATACATGGATCTGTCAAGGGATCTCCCATAAGCAATAAACCTATCATGGGAGGACGAGGAATGGACGCAACTGTTAGACTATGAAAACATTCCTTTCAGATGTAGAAGCTACCATGAACACGGACACCTATTCAGAGATTGTCCTCTAAACTCACCCCCGGCACAAGCAAAAAACAAGGAAGAGAAGGATACGAGGGATATACCAAGGTTAATAATAGAAAACGCCATGCGAGGAGAGGAACAAGCCCGGAGATTCATAAAAAGCCTTAGGTTACCAACAGATTTGAGGTACTGAATCAAGAACTAGACATCTCCAAGAATGAAGGAGGCAAGAAAAGCAAAGGAGAGAAGAAGAAACAAGAGGAGACAGCGGAAGGAACAAAAGAAGACCTAAAAGAACAAGAGGAAGAAGAAGATACATATATGCAGCCAGTCGGAGCAAAAGACCTAGAAATAAGGGAGTTGGATCTGGAAGGAATCGAAAATGCTTGCACTAACCTAGAAACAGGGTATATAACCTCTCAATAGGTACGCCTCCTGAGAGAAGTAATCTTGAAAACTCCACCAACGAAAAAATTGGGCGTTATCTCGGAGACCCCAAAAGAAAACGAGAGAAAAAAAGCAAGGGAAAGAAAAGGAAGGAGAACCAACAGGCAAAGAATCAAAGATGTGGGAGAAAAATTGGTGGCATCGGGTCAGTACCCGACCATAAAGGATGCCTTCCAAGCCCTCACCCATTCTCTATAAATGAAAATTGTGTCGTGGAATATCAGAGGGACAAAGGAAGATAGATAGAGAGAAACCAATAGTGGTCCTAGTGCAGGAATCCAAGTGTTCCGAAAATGAACTGAGAGAAACGGGAAAAAACATCTGGAGAGGAAGCGAACTGATAGCCATCAATGCGACAAGAACAGCAGGAGGGTTGGTAATTTGGTGGAACCTGTTATCACACAACTTGTAGTTGCCCCTAGTGGTATCCCATCCGGGACGGTAGAGGAGACAGGAAACTAAAGAGGTGACCCAAGAGATGCCACGGTTCCCAATGCAAGGTGGGAGTCACGTCAACCGAGGCACTCTTCGCTTTAGGTCAAGGTGTAACAAGACCTAGGGGGAGACCCTTTAACTAATCACAGTTGATTGGACCCAAACAAAGGTTTCTAAGGGTAAGTAAATGAAGAGTTACGGAAACCAATGCAAGGCTAAGTGGACCTAGAAGTTGAGGTATGGTTGAAGGTGGTTTGAGAAATTGTTAGTGTTCAACCTATGTATGATTTAGGCCACATAATGGTATTATGACAAGGTGTAGTACCATATGTTTACACAAGTGGGTCCTATTTTCTTGGGATGTGTGAAATGGATTTAAGTGGCCCACAAGGTGAAGCTAAGGTGTGAAATTGGTACTAGAGGTTAGGTAATGATTAGATCTATGGATCTAAGTTGTTTTTAGGATTACCCATGTACTAGATCTAGGGTTTGACGCAATTCCCAAGGAGTGCAACTTGCTTTGAGGAGGACTAGTGCCTTGTTGGATGGGCTAATGGGGTCAAAAAGGTATGTCAAAGTGTAGATCGGGACACCTAGAAGCCAAGTTAAGTGGGCTAGATGAGATTAGATGGTTGGATCTTGCTAGATCTAGGTTTTCATGAAATGACCCTAAGTGGACCACAATCCCTTGAAACAAGGAATGCTAACCCCAAGGCAGATCGTCTCAAAATGATACTCTAGACATAGGTTTCAAGGTATGGCCGTTCCAAATCCACAAAAATCTCAAACACCCACTTCCTCAAAGTGGACAAACTCTCCTTCCCCAAGTAGTGCGACTTTGCTCAAGGAGGGCTAAAAGAGGGATTATGTGGACCAAATCAAGTCCAATGGCTACCAAACTATAGATCCAAGTGGCTTATGCCCCGATCTATGTGAATCCCAGAAACCAAGTCAATCCAAGGGTTAGATCTTAGTAGATCTGAGTTTTGAGGTGCCAAGAAATTCAAAAGGGGGTTTTAACCCCTTAAAACATGGAATGATGTCCACAAGGTAGAATTCACCAAAGTAAGAATCTGAGGGTAGGTTATCAAGTGTGTAGATTACCAATCAAGTGGGATCTCACCTACCCATGTGCTAGATCTAACCAAACAAGCCTCTCTCTAGGAAGTGCGATTTGGGTTCAAGAGAGCTTTTTGCTTGAAAAGTGTGTCAATTTTAAGCCAATCACCACCAAACTATAGATCCAACTAGGGGTGGATGCTATAGAGGTGGGTTTTCAATATCTCTTCAAAAGCAAGGCTAGATCTAAGTAGATCTAAGAAAAACCAAAAAACAAGGGTTTTTATGATCTAGAAATTATGGATGATTCAAGGAAGAAGAAGATCATACCTCTTGGAGCATACCTGGATGAAGAGATGAATGCTAGTTGAGACGAGGATTACTTTGCCAAAGATCAAATGGAGAATTCTTGAAGCCCTCTTGCCAAATCGATTTTCCCAAGCCACATGTGATTCCCTCTAACCTGTCAAAACCAAGGAGCAAAGCATCAATTAGTTTAACATGTTGAAGGTAGATACAAGCAAGAGAGATATAAACAAAGAATAGTTGACACAAAGGAAAAACTACTCCCTGTCAAACCAAAACGTCTTCCTCCAAGCTTGAAGGGCAAGCCTCCCCACCACTTCGCACTTGTCCAAAAACGTCCTCTTAACCTGTAAATAAGATATGGCAAATATGCAAGATAGCTACAATAGATCCTCCAGTGCAATGGACAAAAGCATTTACAATCGAAACAACCAACATCCACTCCAATCCAAGCATGTACTCCAAAAGATAGAAATTTTATTCCAAGAGCCAAGAGCCAAAAATCTCTAGATGATTTTACAATGAGAGGCTCCCTCCTTAAATAGGATGGGGAGAGAGTACAATCCTAACCACTTTTTACATGAGTGGCTAAGATTAAAAGATCAAAAGATCTAATCAACGGCTAATAATAAATCATAACAATACATCACATGGATCACCCAATATAATAATGACATCCCCACTAAATGGTACAAAGGGAGGATGACGTCATCCACTAGAGGGGTAAAAGTACAAGAATCCACCTCATGATGACTAGGACATGACAAAATAAGCACATGGTGGGGCTAGGAGGCATCAATCCTTACTAGCTCATCCCCAAGGCACAATAAAATAATAAAATATGTCCAAGATAATATAAATGATCAAATATGTCCTCAAAATATGTGACAGACAAGCAGTAAAAGACCTCCTGTGATCAATGTGGACATACCCACACGGTGAAAACTAGCTGGAAGATAGTGAGATCACCCTGGAAGACCTCTGTGAAAACCAAATGCCAAAACCTTGCCTCAATTGCCCAAATCAAATTCCTCAGTGACCACTTTATCCCATTTTTTAACTGCCTCGGTAACTGTGAAAGTGCCAAAACTGCCTCCTAGGGCATCTGCGTTGTCCATCTGAGCCCACCAGGCCCTCCAGAAGGGGGGGTAAATGGTAAAAACAAGTGGTTGGACCACCCCCTCCTCATACAGCGCCCTAGGTGAACTGGCCTCTCATGGACCCTGCTGCTCAGGCTGGGAAATCAGCCCCAAATCTGGTCAACAAGTGTAAAACTGCATCAATCACTGTCAGAAGTGCCCGGAACTGAAAGATAAGTGTCTCACTGGATCCAAAAGACCCAAATCCACTAGGAATGTGTACTCATACACCATGGGTTGCCCTAATGGGCCAGCTGTAGGGTCCACCATATATGGACAATGCATAATCTGCTGAACTGCATCAATCATCATCTGCATCATATGTCCATCATATGATCTCATCATCAAGTATGTGGGACCATGAATCATCATCAATAAGCATATATATATGGCCCACATCATCACGGATCCCAAGAATATACAACCAAGGATAAATCACATCAGTAGACTAAGACATGCTTCTCTAATCATTCTCACAGCCAAGCTCAAAGTATAACATCCATTCAGTGGCATTAATCAAGTTAGCATATTCCTTTGTTATATTAATTACTTGCACAATAGTTCAAATGACAAACTCACCCATTGGACATGGTCAAACTGCTAGTGAAGGATGAAGGCTAGGAACCAGGTTGGGCCAAGGGTTTGACTTGTCTAACTTAACTCAAAAATACTTTGGACTGGGAGAAAGGGGGGAAGCTACAAACTCTGTGCTGGACAAAATAACACGGGGGATGGCTGTGCCTCACAAATGGATAAGTTGTTCAGAGAATGCTTATTCAACTTAGGCTTCATGTCTACATCAAGTTGATCCAGGTTCATTAGGATCATTCAAATTCATTTCATGGCCTTTTTGGCCTACATAACCCTTCGGATCTCAGGTGCGCTGATAAGCACAACTAGTTGCAGCTTGCATCCAGGGCATGTTTTTCAAAAACATATAAGGTCAGCAATTGTTTAGATATAGCTTTTAAGAACCATTGCTTTTTGGACCTTTCTTATACTCTTCGAGGAGTATTTTTAGCTGTTCATCGCTCTTGCCCTTTTTAGTTTCCATGGGCGAATTTATAAGTTTCCATAGGTAGAACATGAGCTTTCAGTTTTAGCCAACAACATCTCAAGTGACTAGGGGGAGTTCGAGCCAGTGCCAAACATCGGGACAACCGACCAGAGTGATTTAGGCCTACAATCCAACTCACCAAAAGCAAGTTTTGTCACCAACTTAGAGCCGAGACACTGAACATACAGGGATGCGGTCCAAACACAGAGGTAGAAAAATGGGGAAGTCCTCAGTATCAGAAAGTCAAATAAGACATGTCAAGGTTTAAAGTCAAATAGGAAAGTCATGTATGGATGGAGTCAAGTGAATATGGAGCCTACACTAGCAGACAACTGGTGTCAGGAAAGACCATATCTATGTAAGGTGGAAAACCAGTGGGTTTTGTTAAATGACCTAAATGTGCAAGCAATTGTCCATTTTATGATTTATAGTTCATTTTAAACAGTTTTCCACATCATGAATAATATACCAAGCAAATGCTGTGAACATGACTAAATCAACAAGATAATAATCCACAGTCAGTGATAACATATCCATAGATCATACAACATCATCATAGTAATAATCATCATATACCATCTGAAACACTGCTGCAATACATCTCTAAGCACTGAACTAAAACTGTATGGGATAAAGGGTCACATCGGTCATCAAATCTGAACTCTCAAGGCTCAGCCTTGACATAAGTCTGAATAATATACTGCTCTGATCATGAGTGATCCAAAATATATATAGCCATGCTCTAAATAATGGTAGCTCTGGAATGTGCAGATATCTGTTGAACAAGGATAGTAGCCCTGCTACTATCATGTGATAACAGAACCCTCGCGAAGTAAGTATGTGAAATTTTCTAGCATTAAAGCACATTATTTCAGCAGAATTTCATGTGTTGAAAACTAATGTAAGAGGAATTATTTTGAATGCATACAGTCCCTACCAATCTACCATGAAAGAAGGTTTTCTAAGCTCTTTAGAAACCCTCGGAGGATGGGTTGGGCAGAGACACTGGATTATAGGGGGATATTTCAACATAATCAAAAATTTAGAGGAGAAAAAGGGAGGGATAAGAACAGTAAATACGGTGAATGTCAGGTTCGGAGAAGTCATAGAAAACCTACAGCTAGTAGACATCCAGACCTCTAACCGTATGTACACTTGGAACAATAAACGGACAGGAGATAGACAAATTGCAGCGAGACTGTATAGATTCTTGGTATCCGAGTCGATTTTGATGGGGGGGGAGAAATCTCGGCTATGGTTCTACCAGCAACAGGGTTATATCACTGGCCTATCAGTCTCGAATGGGGAAGAGTAGGTGAACACCTCAGAAGACCATTCCGCTTTGAGAAGTTCTAGCTACTCCACCCAAACTTCTCAAAGCAAGTTAGTAATTGGTGGAGTAACTATGTCCCGCTGAGTGGATCCCTGATGTACAAGTTCCAACAAAAACTGAAGTACATAAAAGAGAAAGTGAAGATCTAGAACAAGTAGACCTTCGGGAATATTTTCAATGAAAAAAGATTAAAGGAGTCCAAGCTTGAAGATCTGCAAAAGAAAATTTTGGGGAATGGCTATACCTAAGAGAGGAAACAGATAGAATGGAAACTCCTAGAGCAACTGGAAAACAAAGAGGCCAAGAGGAAGTGCTGTGGAAGCAAAACTCTAGAAATAGTTGGCTTAAGGAAGGGGACCGAAACACACGGTTCTTCCACAAGACGGCTATACAACACCGGCAAACCAACAGAATCAACCGCCTTAAAACTAAGGAAGGAAATCTAGTGGAAACGCAAGAAGAATCAGAAAAGAAATTGACAATCTTCTTCCAGGACCTCTTGGAAGAACAAGTCCCTGATAGGAGTTTTTATATAGATAAAGTGATTCAAAATATTCCAACTTTGGTAACGCCAGAGAATAATGAACTCTTGATGAGGCCCATAGAGATGCAAGAAGTGGAGGAAGCGGTTAAAGCAATGGAAGGAGGTAAAGCATCGGAACCAGATGGATTTACAACAAAATTCTTTCAATCATGCTGGGAGATGTTGAAGAACGAAGTGTTGGAAATAGTGGAGGACTCAAGGAGAACAGGTGGGATATTGCAAGCCTTTAATTCAACCTTCCTATCCCTGATACCCAAAGAAAGCGGAGCAGATAATCCAAAAAACTTCAGACCTATTGCCTTTTGAAACATAATCTTCAAGATAATAACTAAAGTAATAGTGAACAGGCTAAAAAACTTTATGCATTTACTCATTTCCCCTGAACAGGCAAAATTTGTAGAAGGAAGACAAATCCTGGACGGATCCTCCTCACACACAAGGTCATACATTCTCTGAAGGTGAAGAACAAACCAGGTATGCTAATAAAATTGGATCTTTCAAAGGCTTATGATAAATTAAGTTGGCAATACATGGAAAGAATGTTGTTGGCCTTTGGGTTTCATGAGAATTGGGTCAAGTGGATAGTAAATCTCTCATCCTCAGCTTTCTTCTCCATTTTGGTCAATGGAACACCCTCGTCGACCTTCAAATCCACAAGAGGTATCCGGCAAGGCGACTCCTTATCCCCCTTCTTATTTGTGTTAATGGCGGAAAGATTAGGATGCACCATGAAAGCAAGAGAGAGACAATTCGATCAAAGGCCTTCGACTACACAGGGAGGAGCAAGGTCAGTCGCATCAACAATTTGTGGGCGATACAATGCTAATGGGATCATCCTCGGTTCAAGAGGCTAAAGCCATTAAGTAGATATTCGAGGACTTCCTGAAGGCGAGCGGACTGCAGATCAACAAAGAGAAATCACAAGTATTTTTTCTCAATACCCCAATGATAACTCAAAGAAATATTCTTAGAATTTTAGAATTCCAACGAGGAATGTTCCCTTCAAAATATCTAGGGGCACTGATAGCAGAGTCAATGATAAAAAGTATATCATGGCAAGAATTGTTGGATAAAATGAAGGATAAGCTGTCCAACTGGACGTTGAGATCTCTGAACTTTCCAGGGAGACTAATAATGGTAAAGGCAGTCCTACAAGCTCTACCTCTGTATCTATTCTCAATTCTGGGAGCACCAAAAGCGGTCTTGAAAAAAATAAGGGGTATACAAAGATATTTCCTATGGGGGGGATCGAAAGAGCGACAGAAATGGGCTCTGGTTGGCTGGCAAATAGTTTGTACCTTGACGAATTTGGGAGGCTTGGGGCTAAGAGATCCGGAAACAAGCAACAAAGTTCTAAGTGCCAAAATTTGGTGGCGGTGGGTGACTTATACCACGGAACCCTGGGCAAGGATGTGGCACGAGAAGTACGCCAATCAATGGGAAAAAGGAAAACTAATTCGATACGCTAAAGATGAGCAGGGATCACAAATATGGAGAGCAAGGCAAAGAAACCGAGAGATAATTAAACAACACAGCTTCTGGGAAATTCGTGATGAACAAGACACAAATTTCTTTACGGACTCCTGGCAACAATTCCAAAAGCTGGTTGATTCAACCAATCTCCCAACACTCCAGGAAATTATGGAAATATCTAATGTAGTCAAAGTCAAGGATATGTGGGAGCTGGAGAACCCAGATGGATATTTTCGAAGATGGAAAGAAATCAGATGGTGGCAGTGATGGGGCTCTAACGAAAACATCCAAGAACTCGAAGATCTCATCCAAGGAAGGAAAATCAAAGAACAACAGGGAAGGGACAAACTAAGGTGGGGATACTCACCATCCAGAACATTCAATATGAAAGAAGCCACTATGTTGCACGCCGGGTTTAACCAACTTCCACAGGATTCAAAGTGGGGGAAACTATGGAAAGTGAAAATGTGGCCAAAAGTCATGCTATTTATATGGTTGGTAATACGAAGAAGAATTATAACATGGGAAAATATAATAAAAAGGGGGTTTGTAGGACCGGCATGGTGTTGTTTATGCAATAAGGAAGGGGAGACGATAGACCATCTACTAGATAGTTGTGAATTCGCAGCAGAGCTCTAGGAAAATGGAGAAAGAATCTTTCGAAGAACAAGCAGATGCATAGGAAACCCTATCAAGACAATAATAGAATGGCAGGAACAGTTGTTCAAGAATCCGATTTTAAATCGGATTTGGGACTTCTTTCCAGGATTCCTAATGTGGGAAATCTGGAAGGAAAGAAATAGAAGAATTTTCAAAGGAAAGGGTCGAAAAGGGGAAGAAATATGGACAAGAGTGAAGGTGTACGTGAAAGAATCCCTAAAGTTGTCTCAATAGAGGACAACGGATATGCAAGCAGACAACGCAAAGAGGAGAGTCA
This sequence comes from Larix kaempferi, assembly GCA_027924585.1. NCBI lineage: Eukaryota > Viridiplantae > Streptophyta > Pinopsida > Pinales > Pinaceae > Larix > Larix kaempferi. The sequence goes on along the minus strand of BSBM01000177.1, from coordinate 5,044,958 downwards.
TGCAGGATTGGGGGATCCACTCAATCCCTAAAAGCATAGCTATATTAAGAACAAGTGAAAAGAGAAATTCAAGCTCAGAAGGATGGAAGCAACCCCCAGAAGGATACTGTTATCACACAACTTGTAGCTGTCCCTAAAGGTATCCCATCCGGGACGGTAGAGAAGATGGACAACTAAAGAGGTGACCCAAGAGATGCCACAGTTCCCAATGCAAGCTGGGAGTCACGACAACCGAGGCACTCTTCACTTTTGATCAAGATGAATCAAGATCAAGGGGGAGACCCTATGATCACTCAAAAGTGATTGGACCAAAACAAAGCTTCCTAGGGATGTGTAAATGACAAGTTATAGAAACCAATGCAAGGCTAGGTGGACCCAAGAGTTTAGGTAGTGGTTGAAGAGGCTTAAGGAGTGACAATTGTTTCAACCAATGAATGGGTTGGGCCACCTATGAAGACCAAAAAGACAGATCTAGTACCATGAAATACACAAGTGGGACCTGTTATCACCTAAACTATAGTTACCCCTATGGATGGATCCAGTCATGGATGGCAATAGGGAAGGGCAACTCAAAAGGTGCAACCACGATCACCTCGACCTCCAATATATGGTTGTCACGCCAGTCGAGGCAACCTTCGCTTTATGTTATCTAGCCCAGACAACAAAGGGGGAGACCCGATCTACTCCCGACAGGAGAGATCAAAACCAAGACACCAAATCAAGGTATTTCTAAGTGAAGTTAGGTGTATGGTTTATCCTAGACCTAAGGGTGAAGTCACAAGCCAAGTGAGGGGTTCAATAGGTATAGCTTTGGTTAATAGTTGATGTGAGAGTGACTTACAATGTTTGAAGTGAGATCTAGGGCTAATGTACTAGTTCAATGTCAGAAGACCCACTGCCTTGGGAACCGTGTCCAATGCAGGGTGGTTTAAGGGTTGAATTGGGGCTAACTAGTACAAGTGACAAGCTTGACCATGATACATGATAGCTTCAAAGGTTTAGTTCACCATGCATAAGTCAAACCACAAGTCAATCCAACAATCTAGGAAAGTTGAATTAACTTGGAGAAAAACCAGTGCCTTGGGAATTGGGAAGTGGAGTCAAAGTAGGGTTGACTTGTGGTTTAGGACTCCTAGTACTTGGGACAAGTGGGCAATAGAGGTTTTGATGGATAAATGTATCTAGATCTAGGTTTGACCCAAGTGGACCACAATCCCTTAAAACAAGGAATGCAATCCCCAAGGCAAGATTTGACAAAGTGATAGTCTAGACCTAGGTTTTGAATTATTCCGGTTTCGAATCTCCAAAAATCTCAAGTACCCAGTTCCTGGAAGTGAGTCAACTCACTTCTCCAAGGTGGTGCGACTTTGCCCAAGGAGGCTAAAAAGTGGGGTTAGGTGGGTCCAAACAAGTCGGATGGCATCCAAACTTTAGATCCGGGTAGATCGGTCAGGTAGGAGTATGGATTTGTAATTTCGTGGCAATCCAACGGCTAGATCTGAGTTTAAGTGTTCCAAGTGGTCCAAAATGGGGATTAAATCCCTTAAAATGTGGAATGGGGCCCACAAGGTGGATTTCAGGAAAGTGACAACCTGGGTGTATGTTATTGGATGTGTAGATGAGGAATCAAGTCGAATCTCAAACACCCACCACCTAGATCTAGGTCAACTTGCTCAATCAGTGAAGTGCGCCTTGCTTGGGAGAAGCTAAGTTGGCATGCGAGAGGGGTCAAACGGAAGCCAATCCTCACCAAACTATAGATCCGGGATGCCGTGGATGCTGTAGAGGTGGGTTTTCAATATTATGCCCAACAACCCACTAGATCTAAGTAGATCTGAGAAAATGTAAAATGGGGTTTTTGAAGTATTTAGGTTTTTTTTAAATATTTTAGACAATTGGATAGATCATGGAGATAGAACTTACCTTGAGATCATACCTGAGTGATGTGGATGAGATGCCTTGATGTTGAGGAAGATTCCCGCAGAGATCAAATGAGAGATTGTTGATTTTGCTTGCCAAAATGATGCCCTAGCCCACAAGTGCGCCTTCCTCTACCTGTCAAACCAAGGAATGAAGATTCAATCAGTAAGATCAAGTATGGAAGAAATAAAAGAGAAATGCAAATAGTAACATGAAATAGAAGGTCCTGGGACAGTAATACTCCCTGTTACCAACGAAGAGCTCCAAAGAAGAAGTAGGGAGAGTCTTCCCCTACCAATACCTCCTCCTCCAAGCAAATCGGCCTCCACCTGTAGATGCAAAATCGTGGTACAAAATATATGGCAAACAATATCTTCAATAACTCAGTGCAAAGGAAGAACCAACGAACGAACACCAAAAACATTCACCACAACACTGGAGATAGATGCAATAATAATTTTCTATTCCAATAATCCAGAGCCAAAAGTCCCTTTACAATGAGAGGCTCTCTCCTTTAAATAGGAAGGAGAGGCACCAAAACCCTAACCACTTTTTGAATGAGTGGCTAAGATTAAAAGATACAAATGTCTAATCAATGGTTGAGATCAGCTCAACAATGAAATACATGGATCACTAATAAAATATAATATAAGTGGACAAAATCGCCCTATAAGAGGGGAATCCCACCAAATCATGATGATAAAATATCATAAGAGGCTTATGGTGGGTCCAAGGGGTAATTTTATCCCTCCTTGGTCAATCCCCATAGCACAATAACCAAAAAATAATCATGAATGTACCAAATCGTGCCTCCATAGTGAAGTCGTGGTCCTCAAAAGACCTCAAAAATCCACAGAAAGTGCCATAAGTGATGGATGCGGGCCCCGATGAAGCTGAAACTGCTGGAGAAGGTGTGGAAGGTCCCGATCTATCATCACTGATCATCCCATGCCATAACTTTGCCTCAGTAGCCCAAATCGATTTCCTCAATAGCCATTTCTACCAATCCTGAAATGCCTCGGGAAGCGTGAAACTGCCCCAAACAGCCTCCTGGAGTGCTGGCGCTGTCAAGGTGAGGGCACCAATGTGTCCGGGAGGGGGGTAATATGGTAAAAACAAGTGGCTGGACCACCCCCTCCATCATCAGCGCCCTAGGTCAACCGGATAAAAATCACATCTGCTCCGACAGGGCCTCCGACAGACCAAAACTGCACTAGGACAGCCTACTGAGGCTAAATCATCACTGCAAGTGCCCGGAACTGAAAACAAACTGTCCCATTGGACTCAGAAGGTCCAAATCCATCCAAGATGTGTACTCATACACCATATGAATCTCTGCATGATCAAAATAAATATCCAATATACCGGATCAAGGCCAATAATAATGCGCTGTACATATACAAACACTGCTGTAACCCCAGAATCATCATCATAACCCTGTAGCTGCTGCATAGAGTCATCATGTATGTATACATAGACCATATATCATCTATCCATATCATCATAAGGTCCAACATCTCATGTCCCATGGTCCTCCATGGTCAAACTAGGTCTAACCAAGACCAAATATAACTCAGATCATCATCAATAGCTGCTGTAAAGTGTCAAGGTTAATATATGCTCTACAACTTATTCAAATAACAATTATAACACAGAGTAATCATGACTGGCGATCTAAATCCAAATATATAGTGTCGTTAATTATTATTATTACTCAGACTAGACTTTCAGGATCATACTCACTTCATAGTTGTGATCAATTTGCTAGTGAAGGGTGAAGGCTTAAATTAACTGGCTAGGCTAAGGGATGACTTAACTGTCTTGACTTTGTGACACTTTGGCAAGGGAAAGGGAATACACCATAGTATATACTGAATGAGCAACAACACAGGGAATGGCGGTGTCTCACAAATGGATGAGTTGTTTAAAGAGGGTTTATTCACCTTCACAGATGCACACAATCCATAATACAAATAAGGCCAGCAATTGTTTAGATATAGCATTTAAGTTCCATTGCTTTTTGGGCCTGAAGTTTCCATAGCCTTGATCTATGTGTGTTTACAAACACATTGCATAGATTTACATTTTTTCTTTTAGGCTTTCTGCTGCAGGTGTGTTTTTAAGGCACTTGTTTACCTGAGCACTTCTAGGTGTGTCATGGACAGCTTGTTTACCTAGGTATTTATTTTCCACAAGATATAACATTTTATTTTTGTGGCCATTTTCATTTGGCACGCCTTTCATTCATGTGTGTTCAAAAACACATTGCATGAATGGGATTTTCATACAAGATATAGCATTTCATTTTCCAGGTTTTGTATTGATGGCAGCACTAAAAGTTTCAGGCTTAGCCAACACAACTTTAGTGACTAGGGGGAATTCCAAGGAACTCCAACTCACCATAGGTAAGTTTTGTCACCAACTCAGAGTCGAGACACGATAAACAGGGAAGCTCATCCAATACAGAGGCTACAGTGGGGGAAAGATCCTCCATGTCACTAGTCAAGTAGTAAGTCAGGGTGATAAACTAAAAGGTAGGCCATGGATGGATGGAGACAATGAATGGTGGAACCGACACTAGCAAGCCAAGGTATGGTTGAATGATCAACTCTATTCTCCCTAGGGAGGGTAAAACCAATGAGTATGAATAGTGAACTTCTAAGTCTGAATAGGGACAATATAGTATAAATAATAGATCAACCAGGTCCAAATATCTATATGATCGCCAGATCATGACACTAAGTGCTAAGACATGCTATAAGAATAAGTATAAAAACAATCTAACCATAACACCATGATATACCTGCTGAGTCATATACCTGAAAGCTCATCAACCTGTACCATCATCTGTCCTCTGGAACTGCTGCTGTAACTCTGGGCACTACTGGCTGCTCTATACCAATGGTACAATGGCTACATCGGTCATCTCTCTGAGTGTCCTGAAACTCAGTCATGGCATGGGGAATACAACTGCTGTCCACAATCTGATAGTGATCCAATATAGATGCTCATCTCAGCATCTCAAATGCAAGGGAACTGGCTGAATAGTGTACTGGAATGAGAAAAATAATGTATGGTAGCCCGGCTACTATATATGTGATAACATCTGGCTCCGGCTGGGACAAGTGCTCTGCTGAAATGAGCGCTTGAGAACCTCAGAATCTCTGGTCCTCGAACTCTGCTACTCGAATCCATGATCCAGCACTCTACCATTTTGCTTCCGGATTTATTTTTTGCAACCTATTTCTGCATTCACAAACATCAAAAATACCTCATGCCGCATGTGTGGGAAAAATATAAAACCAACTGAAATAAAATCTACTCTATGTCAGAAATATAAATGCATGAAATATATAAATGCAGAAAGTAAACAAAACTACTAACATAATTTGCAAAATTTGAAATTTATTGTGCAGGAAAAGAAAAGTGATAGGTACTCAATTAAACTAAGAGCTTACAACGGAGCTTAGAGATAAACAAGGTACTCAAAGGCTAAAAAGACTAACTACTGCCTAAGTAGGCTTATTTGGTTTCCTACCTACCCTAATCTAACCAGTCATCACAAATGTTAGGTAAAATCATAAATCCAGTGCAACCATTCATCAAATAGGTTAGTGATTCTTCTTTGATTATTGGTAATGAAGCAAGTCATGATTGGATTAAAGATTAGAGAATTTGATAATGCAATCTTCCAGGTTTGTTCAAAAATTGAATAAAGGTTTGAATAGTGCAAAATGAAATCATGCCAAGGAAAAGATTGACTGATGCAAACATCCTCCATCCAAGAATTGATAGGATCATAAAATTCATGCAAGTTATTGCTTAAGATTGATGGAGGCAAAATATAAGGCTTGTAACTCAATTCTTTTTCACAGAACATAACTTCCTCATTTACCTCTCTTACATATTCAATTTGGTTCTCCCTGGGATTAATGATCAAATAGAGACCAAGTGGGGATAACTTAAAGTGTAAAGGACTAAAGAACAAAGTCAAACCCATTTGATGCTCAAAAATGGAGAAAAAATGGAATTGATCTTTAAACACCTTTCCTAGCCACCAAAAGTGATTGATAACTTGACAAAAAGCATTATGGTTCCAAAGTGACCGAAAAGGAGAATGAAGTGTTTTTTCTCCAAACATGTAATCATGCATATACTTTCTATTAAAAATTTCCAAGGCAAAAGATTGACTAGAGCACCAACCCAAAGATGATTGAAAGAGCTGGGAGAGGAGGGTGGATTGCAAATATGAAAATTCTCTCAAATGGATAAACAAGTTTGACCTTGGATTTTGATAATAGAAAACATTCTTTATTCTAGGAATAATTTCAAGCTTTTGATCAAATTTAATATCTACAACCTGAGGACAAGATTGACCGTAACTATCTAACTCTAAGTTATCTTGATTAAAGATGGAAAAAAGAAAATTTAAAGATTCATTATAAGAAGTGGAGCAAAGATTAGAATATCTAGTATGATTCACTAATTCATCCTCACCTTGAGATTGACTTATTGATTCATCATTAAATTCATACGAGGATAAATGATCATTTTGATTCAATTTGTCAGGAATAAAATTAACAGGCTCATCTAAAACATCCTGATTATTTGCACAATGATCATGTGAAAGCACTACTAAATGATCTTGGTTAATGTCTCCACTTTCTTCTTCTTTAGTAAGTTGATAAGGAATTGAATGATCACTAAAGACAGAATGACTAATGAGTCTCTCTGAGGGAGGAACTTCAGTAGACCTGTTAACTAAAAGCTCATCCTCAGAAATTCCCTCAAGATCAGGACTAAGGCTACCTAAAAAGCAATTTGAAAATTTATGGTTTGTACAATGATTAAAGATTTGACTTTCGATTGACTCAAAAGTAGAAGACTTATCATCAGAAGAAATTGTGCAGGAAATGTCATCTCCGGATGTTGACAAATCACTTGATATTTGATTGTTAAATGATTCCACAATAGGATCGGAAAAGGGAAGATTTTGATCTTGGATTTGATTTGAAAGATACATATCATCGAATTCACTTCCCCATTCTTCTAGGAATTTATTTTCAAACATGTCATAACCAGAAATGCTATTGGGTTTCAAATTCGAAAGCCAGAGTCCAGCTCTTTCTTTGAAAGATGAAGCCAATAGTCTCATACACACATCCTCATGGGTTATGGATAATTCTTTAATAATTTCCCTAAAAAGTTCAAGGTGTCTTTTAGCAGAGATTTCATAGCTTCCATCGAAAATAGGCAACCTTGCACATGCTTGATGAGGAATATGATGAGGATACCCAACAATTTTTGAAAAGTCAAAAACTTTTAAACGACCGAAAGTTCTAGGTCGCTCAGAAGCAGCCATGGATAATATTTTTATTTTATTTTATTTTATTTTTATATTTTTATATTTTTTATATATATATATATATTTTTTTTAATTCAAGAACCTGAAAACAAAATGATGCACCCCATGGGTTCTAGATAACGATAAGATTTGTCTAAATTCTAGTGTTATAGGGATGTAAATGAGCTCGCTCCTCAGCGGAGTCACGATTGGGAGTCGCCAGGTAGATTCAAACTCTTCTACCAAGATATGTGTCGTTGTACTTGCAGGAAGGACTACTAGCTTTTCCAAGGTAAACCCTATTCCCAAATGTTATGCAAAGAGAAGCGGGAGGGCTTTAGGAATTAATATATCGGACCAAGGTAAGCCTATTGCGTCCCCGGCAACGGCGCCAAAATGTTAGGCAAAGAGAAGGGGACGGCTTTAAGAAAAGTATGTCAAACCGAGGTAAGCTATTGCCTCCCCGGCAACGGCGCCAAAATGTTAGGCAAAGAGAAAGGGGAGGAGAGCTTTAACAAAAATAATATGTCGAACCAGGGTAAGCCTATGCCTTCCCCGGCAACGGCGCCAAAATGTTATCACCTAAACTATAGTTACCCCTATGGATGGATCCAGTCATGGATGGCAATAGGGAAGGGCAACTCAAAAGGTGCAACCACGATCACCTCGACCTCCAATATATGGTTGTCACGCCAGTCGAGGCAACCTTCGCTTTATGTTATCTAGCCCAGACAACAAAGGGGGAGACCCGATCTACTCCCGACAGGAGAGATCAAAACCAAGACACCAAATCAAGGTATTTCTAAGTGAAGTTAGGTGTATGGTTTATCCTAGACCTAAGGGTGAAGTCACAAGCCAAGTGAGGGGTTCAATAGGTATAGCTTTGGTTAATAGTTGATGTGAGAGTGACTTACAATGTTTGAAGTGAGATCTAGGGCTAATGTACTAGTTCAATGTCAGAAGACCCACTGCCTTGGGAACCGTGTCCAATGCAGGGTGGTTTAAGGGTTGAATTGGGGCTAACTAGTACAAGTGACAAGCTTGACCATGATACATGATAGCTTCAAAGGTTTAGTTCACCATGCATAAGTCAAACCACAAGTCAATCCAACAATCTAGGAAAGTTGAATTAACTTGGAGAAAAACCAGTGCCTTGGGAATTGGGAAGTGGAGTCAAAGTAGGGTTGACTTGTGGTTTAGGACTCCTAGTACTTGGGACAAGTGGGCAATAGAGGTTTTGATGGATAAATGTATCTAGATCTAGGTTTGACCCAAGTGGACCACAATCCCTTAAAACAAGGAATGCAATCCCCAAGGCAAGATTTGACAAAGTGATAGTCTAGACCTAGGTTTTGAATTATTCCGGTTTCGAATCTCCAAAAATCTCAAGTACCCAGTTCCTGGAAGTGAGTCAACTCACTTCTCCAAGGTGGTGCGACTTTGCCCAAGGAGGCTAAAAAGTGGGGTTAGGTGGGTCCAAACAAGTCGGATGGCATCCAAACTTTAGATCCGGGTAGATCGGTCAGGTAGGAGTATGGATTTGTAATTTCGTGGCAATCCAACGGCTAGATCTTAGTAGATCTGAGTTTAAGTGTTCCAAGTGGTCCAAAATGGGGATTAAATCCCTTAAAATGTGGAATGGGGCCCACAAGGTGGATTTCAAGAAAGTGACAACCTGGGTGTATGTTATTGGATGTGTAGATGAGGAATCAAGTGGAATCTCAAACACCCACCACCTAGATCTAGGTCAACTTGCTCAATCAGTGAAGTGCGCCTTGCTTGGGAGAAGCTAAGTTGGCATGCGAGAGGGGTCAAACGGAAGCCAATCCTCACCAAACTATAGATCCGGGATGCCGTGGATGCTGTAGAGGTGGGTTTTCAATATTATGCCCAACAACCCACTAGATCTAAGTAGATCTGAGAAAATGTAAAATGGGGTTTTTGAAGTATTTAGGTTTTTTTTAAATATTTTAGACAATTGGATAGATCATGGAGATAGAACTTACCTTGAGATCATACCTGAGTGATGTGGATGAGATGCCTTGATGTTGAGGAAGATTCCCGCAGAGATCAAATGAGAGATTGTTGATTTTGCTTGCCAAAATGATGCCCTAGCCCACAAGTGCGCCTTCCTCTACCTGTCAAACCAAGGAATGAAGATTCAATCAGTAAGATCAAGTATGGAAGAAATAAAAGAGAAATGCAAATAGTAACATGAAATAGAAGGTCCTGGGACAGTAATACTCCCTGTTACCAACGAAGAGCTCCAAAGAAGAAGTAGGGAGAGTCTTCCCCTACCAATACCTCCTCCTCCAAGCAAATCGGCCTCCACTTGTAGATGCAAAATCGTGGTACAAAATATATGGCAAACAATATCTTCAATAACTCAGTGCAAAGGAAGAACCAACGAACGAACACCAAAAACATTCACCACAACACTGGAGATAGATGCAATAATAATTTTCTATTCCCATAATCCAGAGCCAAAAGTCCCTTTACAATGAGAGGCTCTCTCCTTTAAATAGGAAGGAGAGGCACCAAAACCCTAACCACTTTTTGAATGAGTGGCTAAGATTAAAAGATACAAATGTCTAATCAATGGTTGAGATCAGCTCAACAATGAAATACATGGATCACTAATAAAATATAATATAAGTGGACAAAATCGCCCTATAAGAGGGGAATCCCACCAAATCATGATGATAAAATATCATAAGAGGCTTATGGTGGGTCCAAGGGATAATTTTATCCCTCCTTGGTCAATCCCCATAGCACAATAACCAAAAAATAATCATGAATGTACCAAATCGTGCCTCCATAGTGAAGTCGTGGTCCTCAAAAGACCTCAAAAATCCACAGAAAGTGCCATAAGTGATGGATGCGGGCCCCGATGAAGCTGAAACTGCTGGAGAAGGTGTGGAAGGTCCCGATCTATCATCACTGATCATCCCATGCCATAACTTTGCCTCAGTAGCCCAAATCGATTTCCTCAATAGCCATTTCTACCAATCCTGAAATGCCTCGGGAAGCGTGAAACTGCCCCAAACAGCCTCCTGGAGTGCTGGCGCTGTCAAGGTGAGGGCACCAATGTGTCCGGGAGGGGGGTAATATGGTAAAAACAAGTGGCTGGACCACCCCCTCCATCATCAGCGCCCTAGGTCAACCGGATAAAAATCACATCTGCTCCGACAGGGCCTCCGACAGACCAAAACTGCACTAGGACAGCCTACTGAGGCTAAATCATCACTGCAAGTGCCCGGAACTGAAAACAAACTGTCCCATTGGACTCAGAAGGTCCAAATCCATCCAAGATGTGTACTCATACACCATATGAATCTCTGCATGATCAAAATAAATATCCAATATACCGGATCAAGGCCAATAATAATGCGCTGTACATATACAAACACTGCTGTAACCCCAGAATCATCATCATAACCCTGTAGCTGCTGCATAGAGTCATCATGTATGTATACATAGACCATATATCATCTATCCATATCATCATAAGGTCCAACATCTCATGTCCCATGGTCCTCCATGGTCAAACTAGGTCTAACCAAGACCAAATATAACTCAGATCATCATCAATAGCTGCTGTAAAGTGTCAAGGTTAATATATGCTCTACAACTTATTCAAATAACAATTATAACACAGAGTAATCATGACTGGCGATCTAAATCCAAATATATAGTGTCGTTAATTATTATTATTACTCAGACTAGACTTTCAGGATCATACTCACTTCATAGTTGTGATCAATTTGCTAGTGAAGGGTGAAGGCTTAAATTAACTGGCTAGGCTAAGGGATGACTTAACTGTCTTGACTTTGTGACACTTTGGCAAGGGAAAGGGAATACACCATAGTATATACTGAATGAGCAACAACACAGGGAATGGCGGTGTCTCACAAATGGATGAGTTGTTTAAAGAGGGTTTATTCACCTTCACAGATGCGCACAATCCATAATACAAATAAGGCCAGCAATTGTTTAGATATAGCATTTAAGTTCCATTGCTTTTTGGGCCTGAAGTTTCCATAGCCTTGATCTATGTGTGTTTACAAACACATTGCATAGATTTACATTTTTTCTTTTAGGCTTTCTGCTGCAGGTGTGTTTTTAAGGCACTTGTTTACCTGAGCACTTCTAGGTGTGTCATGGACAGCTTGTTTACCTAGGTATTTATTTTCCACAAGATATAACATTTTATTTTTGTGGCCATTTTCATTTGGCACGCCTTTCATTCATGTGTGTTCAAAAACACATTGCATGAATGGGATTTTCATACAAGATATAGCATTTCATTTTCCAGGTTTTGTATTGATGGCAGCACTAAAAGTTTCAGGCTTAGCCAACACAACTTTAGTGACTAGGGGGAATTCCAAGGAACTCCAACTCACCATAGGTAAGTTTTGTCACCAACTCAGAGTCGAGACACGATAAACAGGGAAGCTCATCCAATACAGAGGCTACAGTGGGGGAAAGATCCTCCATGTCACTAGTCAAGTAGTAAGTCAGGGTGATAAACTAAAAGGTAGGCCATGGATGGATGGAGACAATGAATGGTGGAACCGACACTAGCAAGCCAAGGTATGGTTGAATGATCAACTCTATTCTCCCTAGGGAGGGTAAAACCAATGAGTATGAATAGTGAACTTCTAAGTTTGAGTAGGGACAATATAGTATAAATAATAGATCAACCAGGTCTAAATATCTATATGATCGCCAGATCATGACACTAAGTGCTAAGACATGCTATAAGAATAAGTATAAAAACAATCTAACCATAACACCATGATATACCTGCTGAGTCATATACCTGAAAGCTCATCAACCTGTACCATCATCTGTCCTCTGGAACTGCTGCTGTAACTCTGGGCACTACTGGCTGCTCTATACCAATGGTACAATGGCTACATCGGTCATCTCTCTGAGTGTCCTGAAACTCAGTCATGGCATGGGGAATACAACTGCTGTCCACAATCTGATAGTGATCCAATATAGATGCTCATCTCAGCATCTCAAATGCAAGGGAACTGGCTGAATAGTGTACTGGAATGAGAAAAATAATGTATGGTAGCCCGGCTACTATATATGTGATAACATCTGGCTCCGGCTGGGACAAGTGCTCTGCTGAAATGAGCGCTTGAGAACCTCAGAATCTCTGGTCCTCGAACTCTGCTACTCGAATCCATGATCCAGCACTCTACCATTTTGCTTCCGGATTTATTTTTTGCAACCTATTTCTGCATTCACAAACATCAAAAATACCTCATGCCGCATGTGTGGGAAAAATATAAAACCAACTGAAATAAAATCTACTCTATGTCAGAAATATAAATGCATGAAATATATAAATGCAGAAAGTAAACAAAACTACTAACATAATTTGCAAAATTTGAAATTTATTGTGCAGGAAAAGAAAAGTGACAGGTACTCAATTAAACTAAGAGCTTACAACGGAGCTTAGAGATAAACAAGGTACTCAAAGGCTAAAAAGACTAACTACTGCCTAAGTAGGCTTATTTGGTTTCCTACCTACCCTAATCTAACCAGTCATCACAAATGTTAGGTAAAATCATAAATCCAGTGCAACCATTCATCAAATAGGTTAGTGATTCTTCTTTGATTATTGGTAATGAAGCAAGTCATGATTGGATTAAAGATTAGAGAATTTGATAATGCAATCTTCCAGGTTTGTTCAAAAATTGAATAAAGGTTTGAATAGTGCAAAATGAAATCATGCCAAGGAAAAGATTGACTGATGCAAACATCCTCCATCCAAGAATTGATAGGATCATAAAATTCATGCAAGTTATTGCTTAAGATTGATGGAGGCAAAATATAAGGCTTGTAACTCAATTCTTTTTCACAGAACATAACTTCCTCATTTACCTCTCTTACATATTCAATTTGGTTCTCCCTGGGATTAATGATCAAATAGAGACCAAGTGGGGATAACTTAAAGTGTAAAGGACTAAAGAACAAAGTCAAACCCATTTGATGCTCAAAAATGGAGAAAAAATGGAATTGATCTTTAAACACCTTTCCTAGCCACCAAAAGTGATTGATAACTTGACAACAAGCATTATGGTTCCAAAGTGACCGAAAAGGAGAATGAAGTGTTTTTTCTCCAAACATGTAATCATGCATATACTTTCTATTAAAAATTTCCAAGGCAAAAGATTGACTAGAGCACCAACCCAAAGATGATTGAAAGAGCTGGGAGAGGAGGGTGGATTGCAAATATGAAAATTCTCCCAAATGGATAAACAAGTTTGACCTTGGATTTTGATAATAGAAAACATTCTTTATTCTAGGAATAATTTCAAGCTTTTGATCAAATTTAATATCTACAACCTGAGGACAAGATTGACCGTAACTATCTAACTCTAAGTTATCTTGATTAAAGATGGAAAAAAGAAAATTTAAAGATTCATTATAAGAAGTGGAGCAAAGATTAGAATATCTAGTATGATTCACTAATTCATCCTCACCTTGAGATTGACTTATTGATTCATCATTAAATTCATACGAGGATAAATGATCATTTTGATTCAATTTGTCAGGAATAAAATTAACAGGCTCATCTAAAACATCCTGATTATTTGCACAATGATCATGTGAAAGCACTACTAAATGATCTTGGTTAATGTCTCCACTTTCTTCTTCTTTAGTAAGTTGATAAGGAATTGAATGATCACTAAAGACAGAATGACTAATGAGTCTCTCTGAGGGAGGAACTTCAGTAGACCTGTTAACTAAAAGCTCATCCTCAGAAATTCCCTCAAGATCAGGACTAAGGCTACCTAAAAAGCAATTTGAAAATTTATGGTTTGTACAATGATTAAAGATTTGACTTTCGATTGACTCAAAAGTAGAAGACTTATCATCAGAAGAAATTGTGCAGGAAATGTCATCTCCGGATGTTGACAAATCACTTGATATTTGATTGTTAAATGATTCCACAATAGGATCGGAAAAGGGAAGATTTTGATCTTGGATTTGATTTGAAAGATACATATCATCGAATTCACTTCCCCATTCTTCTAGGAATTTATTTTCAAACATGTCATAACCAGAAATGCTATTGGGTTTCAAATTCGAAAGCCAGAGTCCAGCTCTTTCTTTGAAAGATGAAGCCAATAGTCTCATACACACATCCTCATGGGTTATGGATAATTCTTTAATAATTTCCCTAAAAAGTTCAAGGTGTCTTTTAGCAGAGATTTCATAGCTTCCATCGAAAATAGGCAACCTTGCACATGCTTGATGAGGAATATGATGAGGATACCCAACAATTTTTGAAAAGTCAAAAACTTTTAAACGACCGAAAGTTCTAGGTCGCTCAGAAGCAGCCATGGATAATATTTTTATTTTATTTTATTTTATTTTTATATTTTTATATTTTTTATATATATATATATTTTTTTTTATTCAAGAACCTGAAAACAAAATGATGCACCCCATGGGTTCTAGATAACGATAAGATTTGTCTAAATTCTAGTGTTATAGGGATGTAAATGAGCTCGCTCCTCAGCGGAGTCACGATTGGGAGTCGCCAGGTAGATTCAAACTCTTCTACCAAGATATGTGTCGTTGTACTTGCAGGAAGGACTACTAGCTTTTCCAAGGTAAACCCTATTCCCAAATGTTATGCAAAGAGAAGCGGGAGGGCTTTAGGAATTAATATATCGGACCAAGGTAAGCCTATTGCGTCCCCGGCAACGGCGCCAAAATGTTAGGCAAAGAGAAGGGGACGGCTTTAAGAAAAGTATGTCAAACCGAGGTAAGCTATTGCCTCCCCGGCAACGGCGCCAAAATGTTAGGCAAAGAGAAAGGGGAGGAGAGCTTTAACAAAAATAATATGTCGAACCAGGGTAAGCCTATGCCTTCCCCGGCAACGGCGCCAAAATGTTATCACCTAAACTATAGTTACCCCTATGGATGGATCCAGTCATGGATGGCAATAGGGAAGGGCAACTCAAAAGGTGCAACCACGATCACCTCGACCTCCAATATATGGTTGTCACGCCAGTCGAGGCAACCTTCGCTTTATGTTATCTAGCCCAGACAACAAAGGGGGAGACCCGATCTACTCCCGACAGGAGAGATCAAAACCAAGACACCAAATCAAGGTATTTCTAAGTGAAGTTAGGTGTATGGTTTATCCTAGACCTAAGGGTGAAGTCACAAGCCAAGTGAGGGGTTCAATAGGTATAGCTTTGGTTAATAGTTGATGTGAGAGTGACTTACAATGTTTGAAGTGAGATCTAGGGCTAATGTACTAGTTCAATGTCAGAAGACCCACTGCCTTGGGAACCGTGTCCAATGCAGGGTGGTTTAAGGGTTGAATTGGGGCTAACTAGTACAAGTGACAAGCTTGACCATGATACATGATAGCTTCAAAGGTTTAGTTCACCATGCATAAGTCAAACCACAAGTCAATCCAACAATCTAGGAAAGTTGAATTAACTTGGAGAAAAACCAGTGCCTTGGGAATTGGGAAGTGGAGTCAAAGTAGGGTTGACTTGTGGTTTAGGACTCCTAGTACTTGGGACAAGTGGGCAATAGAGGTTTTGATGGATAAATGTATCTAGATCTAGGTTTGACCCAAGTGGACCACAATCCCTTAAAACAAGGAATGCAATCCCCAAGGCAAGATTTGACAAAGTGATAGTCTAGACCTAGGTTTTGAATTATTCCGGTTTCGAATCTCCAAAAATCTCAAGTACCCAGTTCCTGGAAGTGAGTCAACTCACTTCTCCAAGGTGGTGCGACTTTGCCCAAGGAGGCTAAAAAGTGGGGTTAGGTGGGTCAAAACAAGTCGGATGGCATCCAAACTTTAGATCCGGGTAGATCGGTCAGGTAGGAGTATGGATTTGTAATTTCGTGGCAATCCAACGGCTAGATCTTAGTAGATCTGAGTTTAAGTGTTCCAAGTGGTCCAAAATGGGGATTAAATCCCTTAAAATGTGGAATGGGGCCCACAAGGTGGATTTCAGGAAAGTGACAACCTGGGTGTATGTTATTGGATGTGTAGATGAGGAATCAAGTGGAATCTCAAACACCCACCACCTAGATCTAGGTCAACTTGCTCAATCAGTGAAGTGCGCCTTGCTTGGGAGAAGCTAAGTTGGCATGCGAGAGGGGTCAAACGGAAGCCAATCCTCACCAAACTATAGATCCGGGATGCCGTGGATGCTATAGAGGTGGGTTTTCAATATTATGCCCAACAACCCACTAGATCTAAGTAGATCTGAGAAAATGTAAAATGGGGTTTTTGAAGTATTTAGGTTTTTTTTAAATATTTTAGACAATTGGATAGATCATGGAGATAGAACTTACCTTGAGATCATACCTGAGTGATGTGGATGAGATGCCTTGATGTTGAGGAAGATTCCCGCAGAGATCAAATGAGAGATTGTTGATTTTGCTTGCCAAAATGATGCCCTAGCCCACAAGTGCGCCTTCCTCTACCTGTCAAACCAAGGAATGAAGATTCAATCAGTAAGATCAAGTATGGAAGAAATAAAAGAGAAATGCAAATAGTAACATGAAATAGAAGGTCCTGGGACAGTAATACTCCCTGTTACCAACGAAGAGCTCCAAAGAAGAAGTAGGGAGAGTCTTCCCCTACCAATACCTCCTCCTCCAAGCAAATCGGCCTCCACCTGTAGATGCAAAATCGTGGTACAAAATATATGGCAAACAATATCTTCAATAACTCAGTGCAAAGGAAGAACCAACGAACGAACACCAAAAACATTCACCACAACACTGGAGATAGATGCAATAATAATTTTCTATTCCAATAATCCAGAGCCAAAAGTCCCTTTACAATGAGAGGCTCTCTCCTTTAAATAGGAAGGAGAGGCACCAAAACCCTAACCACTTTTTGAATGAGTGGCTAAGATTAAAAGATACAAATGTCTAATCAATGGTTGAGATCAGCTCAACAATGAAATACATGGATCACTAATAAAATATAATATAAGTGGACAAAATCGCCCTATAAGAGGGGAATCCCACCAAATCATGATGATAAAATATCATAAGAGGCTTATGGTGGGTCCAAGGGGTAATTTTATCCCTCCTTGGTCAATCCCCATAGCACAATAACCAAAAAATAATCATGAATGTACCAAATCGTGCCTCCATAGTGAAGTCGTGGTCCTCAAAAGACCTCAAAAATCCACAGAAAGTGCCATAAGTGATGGATGCGGGCCCCGATGAAGCTGAAACTGCTGGAGAAGGTGTGGAAGGTCCCGATCTATCATCACTGATCATCCCATGCCATAACTTTGCCTCAGTAGCCCAAATCGATTTCCTCAATAGCCATTTCTACCAATCCTGAAATGCCTCGGGAAGCGTGAAACTGCCCCAAACAGCCTCCTGGAGTGCTGGCGCTGTCAAGGTGAGGGCACCAATGTGTCCGGGAGGGGGGTAATATGGTAAAAACAAGTGGCTGGACCACCCCCTCCATCATCAGCGCCCTAGGTCAACCGGATAAAAATCACATCTGCTCCGACAGGGCCTCCGACAGACCAAAACTGCACTAGGACAGCCTACTGAGGCTAAATCATCACTGCAAGTGCCCGGAACTGAAAACAAACTGTCCCATTGGACTCAGAAGGTCCAAATCCATCCAAGATGTGTACTCATACACCATATGAATCTCTGCATGATCAAAATAAATATCCAATATACCGGATCAAGGCCAATAATAATGCGCTGTACATATACAAACACTGCTGTAACCCCAGAATCATCATCATAACCCTGTAGCTGCTGCATAGAGTCATCATGTATGTATACATAGACCATATATCATCTATCCATATCATCATAAGGTCCAACATCTCATGTCCCATGGTCCTCCATGGTCAAACTAGGTCTAACCAAGACCAAATATAACTCAGATCATCATCAATAGCTGCTGTAAAGTGTCAAGGTTAATATATGCTCTACAACTTATTCAAATAACAATTATAACACAGAGTAATCATGACTGGCGATCTAAATCCAAATATATAGTGTCGTTAATTATTATTATTACTCAGACTAGACTTTCAGGATCATACTCACTTCATAGTTGTGATCAATTTGCTAGTGAAGGGTGAAGGCTTAAATTAACTGGCTAGGCTAAGGGATGACTTAACTGTCTTGACTTTGTGACACTTTGACAAGGGAAAGGGAATACACCATAGTATATACTGAATGAGCAACAACACAGGGAATGGCGGTGTCTCACAAATGGATGAGTTGTTTAAAGAGGGTTTATTCACCTTCACAGATGCGCACAATCCATAATACAAATAAGGCCAGCAATTGTTTAGATATAGCATTTAAGTTCCATTGCTTTTTGGGCCTGAAGTTTCCATAGCCTTTATCTATGTGTGTTTACAAACACATTGCATAGATTTACATTTTTTCTTTTAGGCTTTCTGCTGCAGGTGTGTTTTTAAGGCACTTGTTTACCTGAGCACTTCTAGGTGTGTCATGGACAGCTTGTTTACCTAGGTATTTATTTTCCACAAGATATAACATTTTATTTTTGTGGCCATTTTCATTTGGCACGCCTTTCATTCATGTGTGTTCAAAAACACATTGCATGAATGGGATTTTCATACAAGATATAGCATTTCATTTTCCAGGTTTTGTATTGATGGCAGCACTAAAAGTTTCAGGCTTAGCCAACACAACTTTAGTGACTAGGGGGAATTCCAAGGAACTCCAACTCACCATAGGTAAGTTTTGTCACCAACTCAGAGTCGAGACACGATAAACAGGGAAGCTCATCCAATACAGAGGCTACAGTGGGGGAAAGATCCTCCATGTCACTAGTCAAGTAGTAAGTCAGGGTGATAAACTAAAAGGTAGGCCATGGATGGATGGAGACAATGAATGGTGGAACCGACACTAGCAAGCCAAGGTATGGTTGAATGATCAACTCTATTCTCCCTAGGGAGGGTAAAACCAATGAGTATGAATAGTGAACTTCTAAGTCTGAGTAGGGACAATATAGTATAAATAATAGATCAACCAGGTCCAAATATCTATATGATCGCCAGATCATGACACTAAGTGCTAAGACATGCTATAAGAATAAGTATAAAAACAATCTAACCATAACACTATGATATACCTGCTGAGTCATATACCTGAAAGCTCATCAACCTGTACCATCATCTATCCTCTGGAACTACTGCTGTAACTCTGGGCACTACTGGCTGCTCTATACCAATGGTACAATGGCTACATCGGTCATCTCTCTGAGTGTCCTGAAACTCAGTCATGGCATGGGGAATACAACTGCTGTCCACAATCTGATAATGATCCAATATAGATGGTCATCTCAGCATCTCAAATGCAAGGGAACTGGCTGAATAGTGTAGTGGAATGAGAAAAATAATGTATGGTAGCCCGTCTACTATATATGTGATAACAGGACCCACTTCCTTGGGATATGGAAATGGTTCAAAATGAGACACACAAGGTGAAGTTAGGGGTGCAAATGGTACCAAGGGGTATGCAAGAGATAGATCTATGGATCTAAGATGAAAGTACAGATACCCACATATGGGATCTAGTACTTGACACAATTCCCAAGAAGTGCGAATTGCCCTAGGTTGATTAGTGCCTTGAAATAGATGGGCCAATGGAGTCAAAAGGATATCAACTTGTAGATCGGGACACCTAGGATGCAAATCATGTGGGCTACTTGAGATGTGATGGTTGGATCTTACTAGATCTAATATTTCACTAAGTGACCCAAGTGGACAACTTTCCCCAAAACAAGGAATGCTACCCCCAAGGCAGAACTTCACTAAGTGAGACACTAGATGTAGATTTCAAGGTATGCTCTTTCCAAATCCAATGGGATCTCAACCACCCAGTTTCTCAAAGTGGGACAACTCAATCACCCAAGAAGTGCGACTTTGCCCAAGGAGGGATAAAAGCATGGAAAAGTGTGTCAAATCAAACCCAAAGGCCACCAAAGTTTAGATCCAAGTAGTTTAGGCAAGTATGAATGTGTATCTTGAAAATTATGGGCATCCAATGGCTAGATCTCCATAGATCTGAGATTGAACATGCATCACCAAATTGACCCAAGTGGGGCACAACCCTCAAAATGAGGAATGGGGCCCACAAGGCAAAAATCAATGAAGTGAGGCACTAGGGGTAGGTTATCAAGTATGGAGATTATGGATCAAGTGGGGGATCTCACCTACCCATCTCTTGGAAATAGCCCCACTAGCCTCCCTCAAGAAGTGCGACCTCCTTCAAGAAGGCTAATGTGCCTTGGAAAGTGTGTCAAATGAAGGCCAATCCTCACCAAACTATAGATCCGAATTGCCGTGGATGCTATAGAGGTGGGTTTTCAATATCTTACCCAAAGCCAAGCTAGATCCAAGTAGATCTAAGAAAAAGTGAAAAATGAGGGTTTTAATCAATTAGGGTTTTATGATCTAGAATTTATGTATAAGCTAAGGAAGAAGAAGACCATACCTTTGGAGCATACTTGGATGAAGAGATGAATGCTAGTTGAGATGAGGATTACTTTTTCCAAAGATCAAATAAAGAATTTTTTTGAAGCCTCTTGCCAAATTGATTTTCTCCAAGCCACATGTGTGTCCCTCTAACCTATCAAAACCAAGGAGCAAAGCATCAATCAGTTTAACATATTGAAGGTAGATACAAGCAAGAAAGAGATAAGCAAAGAATACAAAACCACTCCCTGATTAACCAAAACGTCCTCCTCCAAGCTTGAAGGGCAAGCCTCCCCATCAATTCGCACTTGTCAAAGAAGTCTTTTCCACCTGTAAAAAAGATATGGCAAAATATGCAAGATAGCTACAATAGATCCTCCAGTGCAATGGACAAAAGCATTTACAATCAAAACAACCAACATCCACTCCAAGATCCAAGCATGTACTCCAAAAGATAGAAATTTTATTCCAAGAGCCAAGAGCCAAATTCTCTAGATCCTTTTACAATGAGAAGCTCTCCCCTTTAAATAGGATGGAGAGAGGCCATAATCTTGACCACTTTTTGAATGAGTGGCTAAGATTAAAAGATCAAAATATCTAATCAATGGTTGAGATGAGCTCAACAATACAATACATGGATTAGTAATAAAATATAACAATATGTGGACAAACTCACCCTAGGAGAGGGGATCCCACCAAATCATGATGATAAACCATAAGATATAGCTCATGGTGGGTCCAAGGGGTAATTTCTAACACCCTTGGTCAATCCCCATGGCACAATATCCAAGAATAAAAGACCAAGACACCAAATCGTGCCTCTTTGGGAAAGTCGTGAGCCTTGGAAGGCTCCAGAAATCATCAAAAAGTGCCAAAAGTGATGGATGTGGGTCCCACTAAAAGCTGAGACTGTTGGAGAAGGTGTGGAAGACATCCCACTCATCATCACAAGTCATCCCATGCCATAACTTTTCCTCAATAGCCCAAATCGAATTCTTCAGTAGCCATTTTCACCATTTTTGGACTGCCTCTGGAAGTGTGAAACTGCCCAAACTGCCTCCTAGAGTGCCTGCGCTGTCAAGGTGAGGGCACCAGGTTGTCTGGGAGGGGGGTAATATGGTAATATCAAGTGGCTGGACCACCCCCTCCATGCACAGTGCCCTAGGTGAACTCACCCAATCTCTGCTCTGCTTTGCAAAGGCCTCTGATAGACCAAATCTACACTAGGGTAGCCAACTGAGGCTAAAAATCACTGTAACTGCCCGGAAGTAAAAACAGGCTGTCCCATTGGACTCAGAAAGTCCAAATCCATCTAAGAAGTGTACTCATACACCATATAAACCTCTGCATGGTCCAAAATAAATACTCATCATATCCGGTAGGCCAAATAATAATAATCTGTAAAAGTGTTGAAAAAGCACAAATCATCATCATAAGCCTGAAACCACTGCATAAGCCCACCATGGTAACCTATACCAGACCATATATCATCTATCTGTAGCATTTGAGGTCTGCTACATCATGTCATGTGGTTGACTTTTGGTCAAACTGGGTTTGACCAAGTCAACATGACCAAAACATAACTCAAACTGTCATCGAGCTGCTGCAAGGTGTCAAAGGTTAAAACATGCTCTACAATCCATTCAAATAGCAATTAAAGCAACTAGCAATCATTACTGCGATCTAAATCCAAATATAATAGGTCATTAATTATTATTTATTACTCAGATTAGACTTTCAAGGTCATACTCACTTCATAATTGTGATCAATTTGCTAGTGAAGGGTGAAGGCTAAGAATAACATGGCTAGGTCAAAGGATGACTTACTGACTTAACACTGTGACACTTTGGAAATGGGCAAGGGAATACACACCATAGCATATAGTGGACCAGCAATAACACAGGGAATGGCAGTGTCTCACAAATGGGTAAGTTGTTCAAAGAGTGTTTATTCACCTTCACAGATGCGCACAATCCATAATACAAATGAAGCCAGCAATCTTTTTGATATAGAGTTTAAGTTCCATTGTTTTTTGGGCCTAAAGTTTCCATAGCCTTTGATCTATGTGTGTTTATAAACACATTGCATAGATTTACATTTAATTAGGCTTCTTGCTATAGGTGTGTTTTTAAGGCACTTGTTTATTTGAGCACTTCTAGGTGTGTCACAGATAGCTTGTTTACCTAGGTATTTACATTTCACAATAGATATAGCATTTGATATTTCATAGCCATTTTCATTTGGCTTGCCTTTCATTCATGTGTGTTGAGAAACACATTGCATGAATGGGCTTTTCATACAAGATACAACTTTTTCATTTCCATATTTTGCATTAATGGCAGCACTAAAAGTTTCAGGTTTAGCCAACAACATCTTTAGTGACTAGTGGGACTTCTCAAGGAAATCCAACTCACCAAAGGTAAGTTTTGTCACCAACTCAGAGCCGAGACACAATAAATAGGAAAGCTCATCCAATACAGAGGCTACAGTGGGGAAAGGTCCTCCATGCCACTAGTCAAGTAGTAAGTCAAGGTAATGAACAAATTGGATAGGTAATGGATGGATGAAGACAATGAATAATGAGACCAACACTAGCAAGCCAAAGTATGGTGGGAATGATCACCTCTAATCTCCCTAAAGAGGGTAAAACCGATGAGTATAGGCCAAGAACTTCTAAGTCTAAGTAGGGACAATATGATATATATATAAAGTACAACCAGGTCCAGATATCTATATGATCACCAAATCATGATGCTAAATACTAAGACATGCTATAGGAATGAATATAAAAGCAATATAACCATAAAACCAAAATATACCTGCTGAGTCATATACCTAAATGCTCATCATCTGAACCAAAATCTGTCCTCTGAAACTGCTGCTGTAACTCTGGGCACTACTGACTACTCTGTATAAATGGCTAAATGGCTACATCAGTCCTCTCTCCGAGTGTTCTGAAACTCAGTCATGGCATGGGGAATATATCTGTTGTCCATAATCTGATAGTGATCCATAATAGATGCTCATCTCAGCATCTAAAATGCAAAGGAACTGACTGAATAGTGCTCTGGAATCTGAAAAAGAATGTATGGTAACCCTGCTACTATATATGTGATAACAGATACCTGAAGCTAAACTTCAACGGAGCCTCAAAAGGGAATCTGGGACCCTCGAGGTATTGAGGGATAATACGGAATCGTGTAGGAGACATAGCAAGCCTGATGTGGGGAAACATAGGGGAGGCCACAAATAATGACGCAAAATTAGAGGGCTTTATAAATGGAAAAAAGTACATATCAAGGATGGGGTGGACGTCGGCAATTATTGAAGGGGACTCTCAGATTATAATCAAAATGGCGGAAAAGATACAATCAGGATCAAAATCGAAAAAAATAGGGAAAAACTGGAGGATAGAAGCACGGCTGGAATTTCTTGCGGACATTTTAGCCTGGCCCCCCTAAATATTCTTCAATCACACCAAAAGGAAAGCGAACAAATTGGATGACAGGATAGCAAATCATGGGGTAAATGACATATTATCATGGAAGGAAGTGGAATGGCATGATCTAGAGGAAGGCGAGCTATAATCTTGCTGCAGAGAACTAGCAGCCATGGATGTAGGCATCCTAGATGTGGGTGTGAATGCTAACCAAGTGGCCCACTTGGGAGGACGCATGGAGAGGGAAGACCAACCACATGGTGAGCAGGTTGGCAAGGAGTTGTCGAACGGCGAGGTGATAGCTGGAGGCAGAAGGTAGTAAATGCAAGGGACGCAAAGGATGGGAAGTAATGAGGAGAGGGAGAATGAAGTACGGGGACAGAGGAGCAGAAGAGACAGGAAGAAATCCAGAGGCAGAGAATAAATGAAGCTTTGAATGAGGAGTAACTGGTTCATAGGTGAAGTAGACCCGGAGAGCATGTGGAGCAATGGCGGCAAAGGAAATGACAAACGCAATGGAGTAACAGGTATTGATGGTATTAAAGTTGAATCGACCGGAGTAATACATCCCTTGAATGCGAATTATGACGGAGGAAGTATAAAAACACAGATTGAGAGCAAAGCTGAAAAGCATGAGGTGCGAAGAAGAGTTGAGGCACTGCTGGTAAGACGTAATCTTGAAGCGTTGTCTATGAGAGCTATGATTATGGCACCCCACTAGAGGATGAGAAGTAGGCATGGTGGGAGAAGCAAAAGAGAGAAGACAGTACTAGAAAATGAAGAAGAGAAATGGTATATGAGAGGAATTTCGGAATATGTGAACGAGTGCATATCCGGAATGGAGGAAGAGGAGATGCGAAATAGAATGGAAGAACAGGGGCATCGACGGGGCTGAGCCTGTATTGGATAATGAGGAAGCTATTAGCCAAAACCATGTTGGGGACCTGGTTATGCAAGGGTCCTAAACAACATGAAAGAAGATCTGGTGTGCAATTTTGTGGATATGGAGGGGGTAATGGGATTGACGAAAGCCCCGTATGGGTGTCGTGTGGAGCGGGAGTAACCTCCCCCAACAGGTTTGGAGTGGCTGGAATCCGATAGCGAGGACCAGCAGCACCCGTCTCCAATGAACGAGGTCAATGCGAAGGAGAACGTAGAGGCAAAAGAGATAGCTGGGAACCAGGCAACGGCGGAAGAGAAAAAAGCGCAAGAGGATGGAGCGCAACCGGCAACAGTGGCAGGGTAAATTTCGTGTGTAACCTTTGTAACTCTATCATTTTTGTTTTTTGGCAGGGATGGTAGCGTCAATGTCTCATAATGATGTAAGTAGAAAGGCCACAGCCCCGAACCATGATAGAAGAAGGCCACAGGCCACGGACATAATGTTGAATCTTTTTGATGTAAAGCCCACTATTTGGCGAGCTTGGGCTGGGGTAGACTGTCTTGAAAATTTAGGGAGGTTCTGTTTGGAATAGACCGTGCATGGGCAATGTTATTTGTGGGGTATTTGGTCTATATGGGGAAGGGAAAATCTTTTTTGGTGTACAGCTCTGTCAAAGGGTTATTGTACAGCACTGTTATGTATGAGAAAGTCAGAATGTAAAGATGGCCAGTAGATCAAAAGGAACTAGGATTAGCTCATGGCCTAGGAAGGGCAATTTTTGTAACATTATGTACAGTTTTACCAGTTAGTAATCAAATATTTCTACCTCTTAATCACAAAAAAAAACACTAGATACAATAAGGTAATCACCTTTTTACGTACTTATTTTTTCCTCTATAATATAAGTAGTATTTTTCAGAAAAGAAAAAAGAAAGTAGTAATGTATCTCTTGATGAACCAATCTAAATAAGTGTGTACAATAGATAGCATAGCAAGGGAACCCGAAAAGGGTAACCGTAAAAATAATGAGGCTGAGAAGAAGTAGGTAGAATAAGAGGGAACCTTTGAACAATATAATTCAAAATCGTTATACAGGAATAGGTGAAAGGAACAAGCAACTCCCACAACAAAGTGGAGAGAGGTCGAGCACTCAATCAACCTCAAAGTGAAAATAAAGGCAGCCTAAAGACCCATCTATCACTATATAATTCTGATGCAACACCTAATAATGTTATCTAGAGAGTGGCCAAGGCTAAAAGGGCCCAACTGGGATAGCCTCAGAGGTAACTGAGAAGGGCTTACTAAGTCTCCCAATAGCCAAGGTCGAATGAATCCCAGAATAGGACAAAAACCTGGTAATGTACACCCGGCCGTGAGGTCTGTGCCATAAAAAGAAGGTAGCAACTGCTCCCTATGCCAAGTAAAAGAATTAGAAGAACGAGCCTACCTTGTGGCCATTCATGAGGGGGAACACTTCTTCTGCCAAATGTGTCAGTATCATTGGTATATGCAGTGCATTTAATGCCCAAAAACAGAAGGGAAGAAACAGGTGATCATCGTAGTTTGTTTGGAAGAACCCTGCAGGCCTAATATACAAAGGCAACCACTTAAGACCGAGCATCTCTAGTCTGGATAGTGGAAAAATATAGACAAGGATCAACCTGAGTCTCTATAGAGACAATTAAATATCCCTTGTTTCTCATAGTAAATGGGGCACCTAAAAATGAAGTATGCGTTTGTATCTCAACCTCTTGAAAGGAACATAATTGGCAGATCTTGTCCTCTCAGGGATATGATGATCAACATCAATCCTCAATTGGTGCAAGAAAACCCTTATCTCTAGTCCAGATAGTGGAAAAATAGTAAATATAAAGTATAAACAAGGATCAACCCGAGTCTCTATAGAGACAATGAAAAATCTCTTTTGTTTCTCACAATAAATGGGGCACCTAAAAATGAAGTGTGTGCCTGAATATCAACCTCTTGAAAGGAAGATAGTTGGCAGATCTTGTCCTCTCAGGAATATGATGATTGACATCAGTCGTCAATTGGTGCAAGAAAAACCTTATCTGGCAGTGAGTGATTCAAAGCCCATGTAACCAATGTTGCCTTCAATAGGTAGGAAAACTAATAAGGTCATTCAAAATCTGCAAGAAATGCTCCACGTAGAATGCTAGCTTGAGCTGAGAGGTTGGGAGGGTAATATCCAAGTAACCTTGATATATTGTCGATATGTCGTCCCTGATTGCCTTGGTAACGTCTCCTTAGTAGAGACAGTAGAGAAAAGATAGATAAGATTGAAGAAAAATGACATAAGTATGAAATTGCTCGTTCACACATTCTGTCAAAGTTCAAACACTTGAACATCTAGGGCTTTAATTAAAGATTAATTTAGAATGCTTTGAAACTAAAACCACCACTTCAAGATCCCTTCAAATACTGAAATTTTAACAAGCACATAGAACACATGTATTTTTGGTCAACCTAGACCGGGCAAAACCCCATTCTGGGGAAAACCCTAAAAGAGAGATTTTTCATTAAGAAGAGTACAGAAAATTCTAATACACGGAATTTTTTCTTCAACCCTAACTGACAAAATTTCACAAAAATTTTCAGCATCAAACTACCCCAAAATCTCAGCCAACCTCAATTTCTGTGCCAACCTTGAAATCTGTGCAAACAGTGTTGTACGGTCTGTTGTACCTGTTGTACAGTTCTGTACAGCCTGCTGCACTTCTTCCTCGATTTATGGGCCCACATGTGCCTGCAATCAATGTTGTACAGCCTGCATTTAATACTCAGCCAGATTTCTTGGGATTCTAGCCAGTCTTCTAGGGATTCGAGCCCACACGTGTGACTGTCATAAATGCTGGTGTACGGCCCACACAGGCTACCTAGGGATGCATGTTGCTCCTCTCTCTTGAAAATCATGCCCTTCTTTGCTTGGGAACTCTTCTTGGTCTTCAATCTCCCTCTTCCTCTCTTTGATGGTGAGTGAAATCTCAACGCCCCTTCTCTTCTTGTATACTTTGTCTTTTTGTAACTAAATTCTAACCACCCAATCTAGGGTTGAGATTAAACTACAAAATCTAGGGTCTAAAATACATGCACTCACTTTTTAATAACTAAATCATTAATTATTAAATATTTCAATTGAGTGAAACCCAAACTCATAAAGTAGAAAATATCACACTTTATTTATACAAAAGTCACTTTTTACATAAATGTACAAGGAACAAAGACTTTCAAGTTCCCCTCATCACACCCACACCAAAAATATGAGGGAGGACCTCCAGAGTTATCTTTTCAACAAAGATGATACAAGGGCAGGCATCAAACCAAGGCACAAAATCCAAATGAAACTAGGCTGAATTAAGACCTGACCTAAGCAAAATTAAGTACTTCCTAGGAGTGAGATATAACTAATAGCAATCTTAGCTATCGATTGAACAGGCATGATCTAGCCGTAGGTAGCTCGGTCTTTTATTATTAGCTTGAAAATCCAGCAGCACAAGATCTAAACAATAGTTGGCTTGGGAGCCCAAGCAAATTCAACCACTTGGCTATAATACCACAAGCTTATGTCCAGGCAACTTACCTTTTAAATCTCAAATGACAATCAGATATAATAACATAGGTTATGAATAGAATCAAGAACTAACGGAGAGAGTAATAAGCAACAATAGAAAAGGTTGCATAGAAGAGTTAAAGTACACAACATTTGTCATCAATTATAAGACCATCTTACATCGAGTCTTGAATCAACCAACTGAAATGATTCTAATGGAATTCCCCTGGGCTAGGCACGCTAGTCTACACCAATAGATTTGCTAGTGATGCCACCCACGAATGTGGAGAAGCATCCCTTGGGTTTCCCCGCAAGGTTTTCCTTGGAAAAGAAAACATAGGAGCCCAGTGATATTTCCACCTTTATATACGGTAGTAGGATTATGCTCTACAGAAATAATTACCAGAACAAATATAAAAAAACGCTTGGTAAAAATAACATAAATCTACACTTAAAATTCCTGAGTTGGAAGAACAGTTTATGCCATCTTTCATGCATAGCCTATTGTGTGTAAAAGCTAGCTAGGATTGTTTAGTCTTGGTGACAACTTCAAGGTCTCTTGGATGGAAAGGAGCTCATGGTGATATTGCTCATTTTATAAATATGTTGTATAATTTCATATATATTGTAAGGGTTACAAAATACACAAACAATAAAACTCCTATCCATACATCAAAAGAAATGAATGCACTGTAAGATCATGTGCTTAGTTCGTGTGGTCTCGATAGAAGCAAACACAGGAAACTCTCCAATTTCAATATTCTCCCTTCAATGCTTGCAACTGGCTCTCTTGAATAACTTTGTAATCCATTCTCCAATGCAGCGTATCGTAAGAAACCTAGTAGATGTTTGGTGATTCACCTAGAGTTTTCTAATCTAACCACAATTAGGGTGTGAAACCCTAACAATTGTGAGACTTGCTCTCCTGGGTGTGAATTTGATGAAAAAAAGGTTTCTTGATTTATGATGCACTAACAATGACGTAGTGAGAGAGATTCAGCAAAAAATTCAATGACAAGTTAAAAAAATAAAGCAACGAATGAAGGACAACACAATCTAGGGTTGTAATGAAGAAAAACAACAAAGCAAAGTAAATGCCCAAAACAAATAAAATCAAGCCTCAAAATGCAAAGAGAAACAAATAGTGAACAAAATTAGAGTAAATGAACTTAGAATGAGGAATAAATGTTATCCTCGGACGTTGAGATGGATGCGATAACCTCCAACCAAGTATTCATACTGGACTAATCCACTATGATGGAAATCCTTCAAAACATGTTGATATAAGCCTAGGGTTTTAATTTGTCGATGAATAGCAAGGTAAAGACTCCAAATAGGCTTAATAGTAAAGATTACGGATGACAAGATATTGGAGATAACGTTCACTCTTTAGAAGATTGCTAACATAAGGATGCTTCTACTAGCATGGACTTCTGCAATCATAGACATGCCAAAGACTTGGGCAAGTCTCTAGCTGCATGAGAAATGTGTGGCCCAAAATCGATTTTGTCACGTTTTCTATCTTGAATTCTGTCGCTCAAATATATGCTAAATGTGACTTTTTGGCCCTTTGTATACTGGGGATCCTTCTAGGAATACACATTAGCACATAGGAAATACAGAAAAGTGCCAAAAATTGCTCTCTGGAATGCAGGTACTTTTGTGAGGATTGTGGGATGGTGGCATTGTTGCACATTCTGGAATGTGCATGTGCGCAATTTGATTGCTTGAGCCCCAGGTCAGACAGTTTCTAGAAAAATCCTATTTTTGAGTGGCTGGGGGATAAGCTTGGTATATGTTATTGTTAAGTGGAAATTCCCACAGGGACTCCAGAGTTCTCCCTAATTTGAGTGATTCAGGATCCCTAATTGACCAAATCTTGTAGGAAAAGCTAATACCGATCATGTTGGTCTCCAAGTAAATCCACAAGGTTTTTACAACCTAGGAAGCACTGTTCAAAGGACCAAGTGAGGAAGGCCAGTGTGTCCAATAGACTTAAGCATCCAAATTAACCAGTTTCAATGATTTCAAGAGCTAGCAAATCAACAGGCAAAGACTTGTATAGGGTCTGTGACCTACAGAATCATATGGGACACCTAAATTGCATTGCAAAGGATCATTTGGTGGATCTACCATCAAGAAAATGTATGGCTCAACGAGATAAAGGCAATAATATTGTCATAAATGAAAGTATGCACATGTCAATTGGGTCTAGCTGGAGAGGTTATGGGATGGAGTGTTATCCTCTCCACCCAGGTTCTATTCCTGTAAGTGACATGTTAAGCTCATTATGAGTATATCCTTGTAACGGCTTCATGCCCTATTGTTGGCCTAGACTTGTGCCCTGAAGAATCTAGGGATTACCCTGGGTACCACCCTCAATATGTGGGAAAATGCATGGAAGTTTGCACAAATCCAGGTGACTATACTTAAAAATAATTTTCAACTTCAACTGGAATGATTCAACAGTTCTCCCAAGAAATTTCAAATTTGGAGCCAAAACTCCGAAATTTCCCTACCAAAATGTAAATGGACAGGTTACCTCTTTTCCTCTCAAACTGAAAGTTTGTTTGCAACAAGTAGTTCCTTGGAGAGAAGCTCTCTCCCATTACATAATTTACAAAATCCTAATTACTAGCCTAATATCATGGTGTTTTCGTGGCACTTTCACACAATTCTATACATGAAAGAATAATTCACAGTAATAAATTTCTTAAAAAAAATCGTTTAAATCAAATCTCCATCTAAAAAAGGGTCTTTTCCAAAAGGTCATTTTCATTCTTAAAATGGTTTCTTACAATGTTAACTCTTGAAAGGCTTGGGTTATTCAAGGGCTACAATGTTATGATTAAGAAGTGTCTACTTACACAGTTAGAATCAGACATAAACCCAGTTGCCTCCTTCGAACTTTATTTCTGATCTATGGAAGTCCATGTTCTGTTTTATTCCGATTTGAGTTTTCTCCATGTGCTCTTTTCGTACAACAATCATCTGTTTTATTCATTGAACTTGTTTCATGATAATAGGCAATCCACGTGCTTTGGACTAGATGATTAAGGGAAACAATGATAGAATTAGTCGGTAATGTTGACTGAACAAGGCATTATAGCAAGCTGCTCTAAAATTGTCTCATTGACTTTCCAAGTTGCCCAAGTTAATTCATAACAATATCAATAATATGACTGGTCTAAGGAGCCAAAAGAAAAGGTCAGCTGTAATCTGTAACTGAGCATTCCAATGACCATATTTGATTTAAAAGAAGAAAAGGAGTGTTTTCAATAAAATCATTAAAAAAATACTCCTTCAAGCTAATTCCTCCATCAGCTATGTGGTAATTTGTAAAGCATCTGTTTGAGGAATCACTGGGGAACACCTATCCTGCCAGATTCTTCAGCTAGATGTCATTCATATTTCTCGTTGAATCACTTGAATGTAAAGCATTTGCTATACTTGCTAATATTTTGTCTTTGCAAGGGATGGTTGCTTTTCCCATCCTCAAAATATAAATGGGACCCAGGCACAATAAGCGTTTTTCTAGTAGCAAAACATGCCCCAATGATTCTGTCCGTGAGAGTACCAATTCCGTTCTTGGTATTCAAAGCCTCTATGGAACTCAATTCCATTGACAGATGTATCTGTTTGCAATTCAAGCTCTTTATCGTCTGAACTCAAGATAACAAGCATTCATTCAGCCTGTTCATACTCAACAATTCCAACAAATGTTTCTAGTAGATCAAGCATTCATTCAGCCTGTTCATACTCAACAATTCCAACAAATGTTTCTAGTAGATCAAGCATTCATTCAGCCTGTTCATACTCAACAATTCCAACAAATGTTTCTAGTAGATCAAGTGAGCTACTAACAGTGAAGGGATTTCCGGCAATACTTTGTTTATGGTAATCTTATATTCATATCCAGCTACCCCTTTATAGCAACTGGGCTGAATTGCTCAAAATCTCTTGTACTTTTGTCTGGATGAGCGATTTTTCAAAAGATAAATCTAGTTCAGTACTGCCACCCTTTTGAACGCCAAATTCTCCCAATCTTATCGTTTCTACGGGCATCTTTGATTTTAAGAAAGAGACCATAGGCCAGATCAACTTTCCTAGCTCTTAATAACTTGTTAGTTAGCTTGCTACAGATAATCCGGCCAGGGCAAAATCCTTTACATAGTGCTTCTGTCATGATTCGACAAGCTTGATCCAACCTTCCTCCATTGCAAAACCCATTTACAACATAAGTGTAGACTTCAAGATCAGAAGTCCATCCACTGTTCTGCATCTCTTTCCAAAGTTCTAACATTCTACCCCAATGACCAAATCTCCCTAACCTCATGAGCAGTAATTTATAGGTTTTCAAGTTAGGATCGCATCCTGCTCGTTTCATTCCTTTGTAAAACTGCAAAGCTGCATGAGGAGGACCAAATTTACACAAAGGTTCGATGAAGGAATTCACCCTTCCAACTTCAGGGACAAAACCATCTTCCAACATAACATCAAATGTTTCAAGTGCATCTGCAACTCGCCGAGCCTTCAACAGAAACCTGATCAACAAACTGTAAGTTGTAACATTGGGCTTACAGCCTCTCGCGAGCATCTCCTCATAGCACTTAAGACCTTCCTCTAGGTCTCCTACTAAACACAAGTTGTTAATCATGGTATTATAGTTAATGGTAGTCGGTACACAGCCTTTCCCCACCATACTATCTAGAAGCCTGGTAGCGTCCTCAATTCTCCCAGCCCTGCACAGACCATCTAGCACATAGTTGTAGGTGATGCAGTCAGGTTGGATTCCCTGCCCAATCATTTCATTCAAAGTCTTGTAAACCTCCCTCATTTTCCCCTGTTTGGACCAACCTCCAATCAGTATACTGTAAGTAATATTATCAGGGGTGATTTTTCCCACCATTGTCTTGAACAAAGAGTGTGCAAAGCGTGTGTGGTCTTCCCGGCAAAGGCTATGAAGCAATGTATTTAAGGCCTGTGTATCAGTTTTCAAGCCAAATTCCTCCATCCTATCAAAAGTTTGAACTGCTTTGGTGATTTGGGTTGCCTTAACATACCTAGAGATGACAATGCCCAATGTTTTCATGGTGGGTGAAGGACCCCTTGTCTTCATTTGGTGAAGCAATTCCTCCATGTGGTCAAAATACTTCCTCCTGCCTAAGGCACTGATCATCGTATGGTAGGCCTCCAAGTCATGCTGGCAATTAGGCTGCTTACCAGCCCATCTGAAGAAAGTGAGCAGAGCCTGCCCGCTTAAGCTTGCCTTCTTCACTACTGTTTCAATTGTTTCTTGTTTCAGGGACACCCCAGTCTGAGACAAGGCTGCTTCCGCACCAGCTTTGCCTTTCAGTTTCTGAAGAAAAACCCCACAAAGCTTCTCATAATCAGTTAGATGGTCATCAATACCTGTAACTGGTTTGGATGGAACAATGGCCTCTTGGGTTTCAGTTGTCAGCTGTGTCTTTCGATCTGAAACAATGAATTGGGCGCTGTTTGAATATAATGAATTGTCTTCTCCATTGTTGACAGGGCTGGGCATGGCAAATGATTGCAAGCATTGCCGATGACGTGCAGAAGCTTGAGATTGAGATGGCGATGAATACCATTTTAAAAGAAGAGCCGTATAGTTGCGTTTTCTCATCCAGTCGATGCTGAGGTCCGTAACCCAAAATCCTTTGCTCCTGCCAACCATATCCTGAAATAATCTTCTTTAGGTTTACTCGTGAATAAATTTAAACATGAGCAGAACCTAGTGTAACCTTTATTTACCATGAGACTATTATGATGTGGAAAACCCCAATTCAACCCCAAAATGCTTCTGTGCCGTGACAATTGTGAAAGTGTTGAAGTTCAGTTGTGACAATGTTTTAGGCAGTTGAGAAAACAGAGATGTCGAGCTTTGAATACTATACAGTGGCTGGGATATTAAAGATGTAAATAATTTGTATGGGAAAGACTTTCCAATTAATTAAATTCTTTTTACATTGATGATATAATAAATTGTTTTTTTTAATGATTTATTATAAGTTTTTTTCTCTTTTATGCGACCCTAGTCTGCTTAATGTGAAGCCGCAATCACTCTCTATGTTTCTCTTGGACATGGATCCGAGAGGGGCCTCTCTCAATTGCTCCAAGTGATCCAAGGAGGAAGCCTTTTATGGCATGGCTGCCTCATTTCGATCCTCCTCCAAAGCCCATTCTCAGCCCTCCTGCTTTGTGAAGCTTGCTTTCATTCCTGAAGTCAAGCTCTTCTCTACAGCTTCGCACCACGAAGTTCTTGCCCTCTAAGAGCATGGCCTCATTGGTCAATATACCAAACTACGACCCTCTCTAAGAGCCACGGAGTTGTGGGTTGCAAAGAACTGAAGACCTCTTATTAAAGAAAATATTTTTCAATGTTTTGTGGCAAGGGTTACTTTGCCATCCTATTTGAAAAAAGGAAGATAGAGATCTCATCTTTAAAAGTGGTCCATACTTCATGGGGGCAAGGGGAATGTACTTAAACAAGTGGACCTTGAATTTTGACCCTGAAAATGGCATTCCCCCTGTACCCCTATTTGGGTTCACCTCCCCCATCTTCCTTTGCATTTTTGGAGTGATGAGGACTTTGCTACCATAGGAAATACCATGGGTCACTATATCAATAGATCTAAGCCAAATCCCCTCATCTTTTCCTACATGAATCTATGTGGAGGTAGATCTAGAGAAGGGTCTCCTAGAAGCAATTAATCTCTCCATGGATTGGTGGACTCATATACAAAAATTGGATTCTGAGCAATTGGCCTTCAAGTGCAAATTATGCCATGAGTATGGCCATTTTGCAAAGAACTACAAACATGCAAACTCTCAACCTCATGCCTTAGAAAAAGGCAGTGGTTGGAAACAAGTTAAGAAAGATACAAGGAATTATGGAAATCTTTGATCATCAGCTGTCGAACCTTATGCATTCACAGCTCCTCAAACCAATCAATTCCAAGCACTATCATATATCGACCCTAAAATTCCTTTGAGTGAACAGGTCCATGACAAAGAAGTCGCCATTCAGGAAGAATCGACCAAATCCTTGGAGTAGGCAATTTCAGAAGAAACTAATGCCAAAGGGAACAAAAGAGCATGGCTTTATAATGAGCCAATAAAGGAAGTTATATCCACCCAAGTAAAGGCCTCAGCTACCCCTGATGGAATAGTGACTAGAATGAAATACATGTAGCAGCAAGAGGAAGAAATAGAAGACTTTGAGGAAGAAAGATTACCTCCCAAAAATTCTGGCAAAAATCCCTTGAGATAAAGGAGATAAGAGATACTCTGTAAGGAAAAATTGTTGGGTCTTTAGACCGCTATTGAGAACTCTTTTAGAAATGCCCCATTGAAAATCCCAAGTAATAGGAAATTAGATATCTATGTCGGTGTGGTCTCTCAACCCCCTTCTAACCAATAATGAACATGGTCTCCTAGAATTGTAGAGGAGTGGGGAGCATAAATAAAGTAGAGGCATTAAAAAATCTTGTAAGAGGAGAATGAATCTCACTCTTGCTCATCCAAGAGACCAAAATGGAAGCGAAAGAAGTTTTAGAAATAGGTGAAAATACAAAATCAAAGCGAAGGACATGCTATCAGTGCAAGAGGATCCTCGGGGGGAATCACCACCTTCTAGGAAACTAGAATATTCAAGAAAATAGAACAACATGAGATGTCGCATTAAATGATCGTAGCCCTAAAAAATAAAGAGACGAAAGAAATTCTCAGAGTATGCAATGTCGATGTTCAAGTTCAATATGGGGGAAAATATGAACTCTGTAAATCATTATCCATTCTCAAAGATTTGGGACTAATCTACAAAGTCATTGTGGCTAGAGATATTAAT
This sequence comes from Larix kaempferi, assembly GCA_027924585.1. Lineage (NCBI taxonomy): Eukaryota > Viridiplantae > Streptophyta > Pinopsida > Pinales > Pinaceae > Larix > Larix kaempferi. The sequence continues at coordinate 5,008,437 of BSBM01000177.1, read as the reverse complement.
GTCACTCTCTCTTAAAGGGAAAGAAGAGGTGGCAATCTGATTAGTGATCAATTTGGAGAACATATGGGGGACTTAATAGTGGATTGGGATCTAGTCGAAATCACTCCAAAAAAAGGCTTATATACGTGGTACAACCGCAAGATATGGCATGGGCATATAGTTGCTCAGTTAGATAGGCTCCTTATCCATAGCTGCTTCTTGTTCGAAAATATCACCACTCTCTCCAAGATCCTCCCCTCGAACGAATTTGATCGCAAACCTATTATCCTCTCCATCCAAGGGATAAAAAATATGGGCTCAATCCCCTTTCAAATTAATCCACTTTGGTTGCAAGAAGAGGAAGTTATGTTGATCATTCAATACAGATGGAGCAAAACAATCCAAGGCTCACCTATGTATGTCTAGGAAGCAAAATTGGGGCTAATAAAGGGAGTTCTAAAGGAGTGGACAAAATCCTCTTATAAATATCCAACAAAAGAAAGACTCGAGGTACAAAACTAGGTAGAAGCTCTCTAAGGAGACATGGAAATGAAAGAAATCTGCAATTAACAATTTAAGGAAGAACATAAATTAAGCCAAAATATCCATCGACTATATAGAAAGGAAGAGGAAATGTGGCAAATCAAATCTAGAAGCCTTTGGGTTAAAACTAGAGACATGAATACAACATACTTCCACAAACAAGGAAAAGGGTGGTAGCACAAGAACACCCTCAAGGAAATCAATGACTCAAATGGGTAGACAATATCTAATTTTGGAGCAATAAAAGAAGAGGCTTACTTGCATTTCAAAAACCTCTATATGGAGATAGGAGGTGCCAATCTAGGTGCAAAAGATGTATACTCCAAAACATCCCATGGATGGTTAGTCACAAGGAGAATCTTTCACTTGAAAAGGAAATTAAGGAAAGAGAGATAATGGAGGCAATATGAAGTCTAGAGCTTGACAAAGCCCCATGTCCAAATGACTTCATAGTCCATTTTTTAGAGTGTGTTGGCATATTATAAAATTTGATCTCTACAAAATGTTAAACTGAACCAAAGGAAAATGTAAAAATGGGGGAGGAACCAATTCCTCATTTATAGCCTTGGTCCCCCAAGGAATCCAAGCCCCTGGACCGCTATCACAATTTAGACCCATCTCTTTGTGCAACACTACTTACAAGATATTGACAAAAAACATGGCCAGTAGGATGAAGACCCTCCTCCCCAAACTGATATCAAAGAATCAAGGGGGGTTTATGGAAAAAAGGCAACTCTCTAACAATATCACCTTGGTTTAGGAAGTGATTCACTCAAGTTAGAGCCGTGGAGACAAAGATATGGTTCTCAAAATTGATCTTGCTATCATTTTTTATAGAGTTCGACATAAATTATTTTTTTTCTATTATGGCGAGACTTTGAGTCTCAGAAAATTCACCAAGTGGATTAAAGCTTGCATAGGTAGAACTTGGATAACACCATTGGTTAATGGCATACCTTCCAATTTCTTTCAAAGCTCTAGAGGAATCAAACAAGGTTGTCCTCTATCCACTTTTTTATATATTCTTATCACAAAGTTTTTAAGAAAAAGTTTGATAGAGAAGGGGAGGAAGGAGATTTGGAAGGGATTCTTATATCCCAAGGGGTAAAATACCTCAACCATACCTAGTTTGTTGATGACAGGATGTTTATTGCAGGAGTGCCCATAGTGAATGCGTTCATATTCAAACAAGTCTTAGATTCCTTTGTCAAAGCATCACGGGCAAAAGTAAATACAGGGAAAAACCAACTTTTGAGTTGGGACATCTCACATACTATGTTGCAGTGCATCTCTCAATTTTTTGGTTTCAAAGGCCAATACCACTAGTCCTACTTCGATTATCTAGGAACCCCCCTCTCTTTGAAGAATCTCAAAGTCGTTGATTGATATAAAGTAATTTAGAAAATCAAAAATAAAATATAGGCCTAGGTGCAAATTGGTTGAATCTCATGGGCAAGATAGCTTTGATAAATTTTGTTCTCTCTTCCTTTCATATCTATCAATGCTCCACTCTCTTGGATCCTATGCATGTCATGAACCAAATTAGCAGAGAAATTCATCGATTATGCAATAAGGGGCAAATCCAATTAAAAGAAATTTCATTTGGTCAAATTGTAAGAGCCTTTTGAAAAATGGAGGGCTTGGAATAAAAGACCCAAGGCTAATGAATATAGCCTTAGGTGCAAGTTTTTTATGGTGCCTCATCTCCGAGAAAAAAAATGGTGGAAATTGATGCTAAGAAAAACGTATATGGAAGGCTCCAAGAAACAATGTTTAGACAGATACATCTTTGAATGCAGAGGATCAAGCATATGGACTTTGTGCAAAGTTGCAAGCAAAATCATTCAAGAAAGGTTGCAAAATCATTCAAGAAAGGTTGTACCGAGCTCCTAAGAACGACAAACAAATAAATATATGAGAGGAAAAATCACAAGGAGAGCCCCTCTCTCATATGAACCAATGCTATAGGAATTAAGGGAATGGTTAAATAACCAAGGAATCAATTATCTATTTGACCTCTTAAAGTGGGAGCCTTCAAGGCAATGGAAGAATTGGAAGTAGGTGGAGCGCCTAGCAAACTTGTCTCTTCATTATTCTATTATTCTCTTCTTACTACAAGTTGTGACTCCCATTAACATTTCTTAAATGGACATCATAGGATGGGGAGATGTTGGGTCTAATGTCCAAAAATGCTACTAGTACTTGCTCAAGGAATCACCTATGCCCCCTTAGTCTAAATTATGGAAAAAAATTTGGCATCTAGATGTTCTCCCAAAGATAAATGCATCATATTGGGTCTTTGCACATGGAAAAATCCTTACAACAGAAAATCTTAGGAAAAAAAATATCCAAGGGCCATCTAGATGTTTTTTATGTTTAAAAGAGGTGACATCTCTACATATGTTTATAGAATGTTCCTTTTCCTCGTAGGTTTGGAGAATTGCATTAGAATATCTAGGAGGAGAAATAATTATCCCTCAACATTGGAATGATGTCTTCTCCAATTGGAAGCACCATTATCTGAGAACACTATTAAAAAAACTAGGTCTAAGTTAGGTTTGGATGGCCCTTCCAAAATACATAAACTAAAAAATATGGCTAGCCAAAAACAAATTGATATTCACCTTTGACACCACTACTCTTAGGTGAACAAAACAAAAGTGAAATCCCTAATGTTGAATATGCTAAAAACAAGAAGAACCCTTGATCTTGGAAATTAAAATCTCATAATTTAAAAACAAAATTGGGCTCGTGATCTTCTATTTGGGAACCCCTTTTAGTCCAAACAATACCATAGAAATCCTCAACTGATCAACAATGGTGTATAGATCTTAAGGATTCAAAATACCAAAGTTGGTTATCAACTCACAAGTGCCACAAGGTCTTCTTTGATGGAGCCTCCAAAGGAAACTCAAGGGTCGTAGGTGTGGGGGGATTCTCTTAGGCCTCGATGGAAATATCGAAATGAGCTATGCATGGGGACTTGGAATAGCAACAAATACTCAAGTTGAGATAAGCGCCTTGCTCCTAGGAATTTTGATTCTATAGTCCCACCAAATCACGTTTTTTTTGTAAGCTATGGGTCTCTATATTAATTTTTTAAAAATGTACAAAGGAATATAATTTAGGTATACCCCAAGGGAAACTAGACCAAGTATAAAACAATAAGCTGTCATTAAATATCCAAGAATGTTCTATTGAACCTACGAAAGCAACAAAATTGAACCTACTAGATCCTAAACATAACTATGATAACTAATACTAAAAATAGTAGTTTGAAAAAGAATTAGACTATGAAGATGTATCATCATCTAAGATAGGTATCATAGACACCTCTTTCCCATGGGATGATACAAGAGTTGAGGTTGCAAACTTCAAGATAGTGGTTGCCTCGATGAGAATATTGACCTTTGCATCTAATTTCCCATTATGCTCTCAAAGTTCATCCATTTGCAACAAAAGTTCATTTCACTCTTCTTGACTATCAAGGAGTACCTTTCCCAAAAGGTACGCAATTTTCCAATGCAAGGAAACAATCTTGTAATATTTGGATTCCCGTGAACAAGTATTCCTAATGTCATGAACCCAAGGACTCGTGTCGCACTTGATGTCCTTATCCTTGATGAATTCATGTTCCATCTTTACCCACGTTTCTACCTACAAGATTTTGTTTTAAATGTTGTCCAAGATTTTCCTAAAGTATGTGGTTTTAGCTTCATTGACTTCTACTTCGAATCTAGTTTGAGAGTTGTTTTTGCTATCTCATTGAGTGTGCTTCCTTGTCCTTTGCCCGCCATGGAGTCGATTACCTTAGGCACAAAATCGAAGTTGCAAACCTTGCAAATTCTTTCCAAGTAATTGATTGGGTAGTGAGGGGGGAAACTCAGAGATAACAAAAGAGGGAAAACATAAACCCCCTTAGTTCAAGAGGGATAGCTAATTGGGAAGGTTACTATCTATAAAATCCATAGCGGGAGGAATGGAAGACAAATCACTAAAACAAAAGGAAGGAATGGAATGTTACCTAAAAGAACCAAAACCCAAGTAGTAAGTGACTTCACAGTTTGAGGAAACAATAGCAGAGTCTTGTCTTGTGTATACTCCATCATCATTCCCTCCCAAACAAATTGAGTGCCCATGAACAAGAGGATCCTCGATCACCCAAGTATGATTGCATAAGTCTTCGTGGAAGCATCCCATCTACGTAAAACTAATGCTTGCAAACCCATTGTACAGTGAGTCGACTGGTAAGGTACAAGGCCATTGAATGCTTTGCAAATTTCCACAATCATCTTCATAATGATGGCACGCAATGGAGGCACTATCAGTTGTAGTGCACGCCCAAGGAAACTATTGTTTTCATTTCCCCCTACCACCCCATACGAGGAGCCCCACCAAATCAAGTTAATCCTACCATCTTCGAGAAACACAAAAATAGAGGTCATCCTTAAATTGGTTATTAATCCTACTAATGTCACAAAAGTTAGGACTTTTGTGGAAGCTACCCAAGATTTAATAAATAATAATAATATAATTTTAAGTTCACATCCACGCTAGAGACCAAATTGGTATATGAGACCCCCTTGTTTGTGGGACAAGTGACCCCCTCCACATAATGATTTGACTGCTAAAGCCTATGGAGGTGTACATACCCTACCCCCCTCCATATTTTATTTAAGAAAGTTCATAACATCATATTTAGTTGCTATAATAATGAGTGGCTAAGAGTTTACAATGGGGTAAGAATCCACAAACATCCTTTGAAGCACTGAAACAAAAGATTAATGAAGCCCCAATCCTAACACTACCGAATTTGCAAAATATTTTGAAATAGAAAATGATGCTAGTGAGTAAGTTATGGGAGAAATGTTGTCAATTCCCGCTAGCTCACTCGGTTAAGGTGTGGGTCTCGTCAGCAAGGAGACCTGAGTTCAATTCCCCTTAGGGGTAACTTAGTTGGGAGGCAATGCCCAAAAACCTTGTCAAGTTGAGGCTGGTGCGGTCTAGGCTGGGTGCGATCCCTAGGTGATTTTGATGGCTTAGATTCCCTTGGGTCATGGTTTCTCAAACCATGGGCCACTCCCGCAAGTTAGAGAGATTTGAGCAAAAAACCGTTATGGGAGAAATGTCGATGGATGAGCTGAACAACAAAATGAACTTCCTCATTAAGGCAACCACAAGAAAAGAATACAAAGTAGCTCCTTCGAGGCATAATTCGAAGGTGCATGTTGTTTCTGTTTCAGATGATGACCGGGACTAGTATGTACTTATGGTCTCACATATTTTTGTTGTGTTTGAATGTTATCCTAGTTATGATCAACAATATGTAGACCTACTTGGTAGCTTTTATAGGACATCTTAATATGTCTTTGCCAACTTTGATAAACTCAAGTTCTATAAATGGTCTAGTTTCCCACTAGGAAGGCCAATTTTGTCTATGATGTAACTTGTTTTATGCTAATACAAATCTTTAGCCTTACAAAAAAAAAAGATATGGGAACAATGTTAATGCAAACGGGAAAACTTGTCTACTATCATTCAAAGCTATTCCATGGAACAATATTGAACTACCCCACATGTGATAAGAAGCTCTATGCTTTGATTCAAGCGATAAAAATGTGGAAGCACTATATATTGGGTAAAGAGGCCACCATCCATACTAATCACTAACCTCTATAATACTTACGGGCTCAAAGTAAGCTCAAACAAATAAAACACTATAAATGGATGGAATTGTTGCAACACTTTAATCTAATAATTAAATATAGAAAGAGAGTTCATTGATTTCTATAAAACCATTAACACCAAAAATTATAACTATGTGAACTATTATACTAACTATTATGTTTGAAAACCTAATATCAACCATGTCAAATTCCTAGTAATATTTAGCAAGTATCCAATTTAAAATCGTAATAATACCAAATAAGATCAAAGTGATATTAAAATAGATACCAACACAAAATCCAATTAGCTAACAAAAGGATAATTATCGAATATTATCAACAATACGATTAATCATGGGCATCCTGCCATAAACAATTACCAAGGAAATTTTTAAGATTCATATTTAACTTGAAGTCCATAATAATTTATGGAAGAAAAAAAATGAAAAACTTTATGTTTTTGTGATGTTCTATTTGGATTCTTATTTAATAAACTTATTTCATATCTTACTTGGTATTCATAATAATTGATATTTTATTAATTAACAAATTTTATTTTTATTTTATATTGTGATATTTAGTTTGTTTTTTTAATTAGATTATTTATTATTATTATTATTTTCTTGATTTCATATTTTATTAATTAATTATTAGTCATATGTATATAAAGATAGATAATTTAAGTTTGGTGGGCTAGCTCAAGTGGTTGAGTGTTGTAAGTTGTGAGTAGAAGGTTTCGGGGTCAAATCCCCATGTGGCTATACATTACTATTTAAGGGCCTCACTTGATATCCCTATCGAGTTAGGCCTCGTAATCAGGGCCGATGGTTTACCTTGGGTACCATCCTCAAAATGAGGGGAAGTACCTGAGGGTCTCCCCATAACATGTTCCAATGAATCTATATCTATATCTCTCTCTATATAGATAATTTAATGAATAGACTCATTTTTCCATTTTAGATGGGTCTATATTTTATATTTCCACTTATTTATTTGTTCTTTGATTAAAAATTTACAATGTTCCTTGTTCATAACAATTTGTAACGTACACATCAAGTTGAATGGCTAGCTCTTCTTCTCTTCTTCAAGGAGTGGATATCCTACCTTCTCTTGAGGTATCGAAAGCTCACATTTATGGAGACTCCATGATTGTAATCCATAAAATGCCCAACTACATGAAAAGGAAGGAGCTAAAAAGTGGGAGATTACAAAGGAGAATCCTAAGTTTCCTCCCCAAATCCATCTCCATGTTTCATATAAGGCGAAAAATAATGAAGATGTGAATGAATTGGTAAATTAGGTTGTTAGGCTACAACAGGGATTGTTGTGTTTGACCAACATCCACCACAAAGAAAGTCGATTCCATGCTGTAAAACCTAGGAACAAGGAGAAATCGCCCACTTCAGGTGGTCATTCAAAGGGGTGCATTAGAGCCTTTATGGAGAAGGCGTTAGGTGGCAGTTGGAGGCTTGGGAAGAAGCACGTGTTCCAGGCCATATATCCATGTTATGCAACCAAGTCCCAGATATAGCATAAAAATAGCAAAAATAGACCAAAAGAAAGTAATCCACAACTTAATAATGAATAATTGAGATGAATAACAATCCTCTTCAAGGGAGGAACCTCCTTACATAGTGCACTAAATACACAATACAAGACAAGATACAATGATGACTAAAATGAAAAGGTCTCCTTATATATATAGGAGACAAAGGTGTACAATAACAACTAATAGACCCAACCTTACATCAATAATATGTAATGCACCATAATAAAGGGGTATTGTGCCACTACATAAGGGGTAATGTGCCAATATTTAGGTCTTAACATGCCCCTCCCCTTTAGAAAAGTGTTGTCCTCAATGCTTGATTAGTTGTGGATGCTTCTGTATGAAGGACTCATCTTCCCATGTCGAATCTTCTATTGGCAGGTTCTTCCATTTGATGAGGTACTCAGTAATAGCCCGATTACATAGTTGTTTGGTCCTTGTTTCAGTGATTTGTTCAAGTTCCAATATGACTCTTCCTTCTTTATCAAGCTCGGGCAAGATTGTTTGAATTGGGATCTTGTCTCTTATTACCTTCTTTAAGTAAGAAACATGGAAAACTAGATGTACTCTTGAAGATGAAAGGAGCTCCAATTTGTAATCCATACTACCAATCTTCTACAACACTTTATAAGGACCATAATACTTGGGTGCTAATTTATTGTCCTTATTTAGTTGCTTGAGGGACATCTGCTTGTAAGGTTGTAGCCTCAGAAATACCCAATCCCCTTCTTCGAAACTCCTTTCACTCCGATGTTGATCAACTTGTTGTTTCATCATGTTTTGTGACATGGCTAGGTTGTCCTTAAGTATCTAGAGAACTTCTTGCCGGTGCTCTATGTGATCTTCCACGACTTGAACTTTAGATTTTCCCTTTAAGGGAGATGTGATAGATGGAGGTTGGTACCCATAAAGTGCCATAAATGGAGACATTTTTTATGTGTATGAAAGGAAGTATTGTACCACCATTCTTCCAAAGATAACTATTTCACCCACTATGTTTGTTTATGATATGCAAAGCAACGAAGATAGCCTTCCAAACATTTGTTCACTATCTCAGTTTAACCATTAGATTGAGGATGATAAGATGAACTATGAGCCAATTGGGTACCCAAACAAGAAAATAATTTAGTCCAAAATTTTTTAGTGAAAATTGGATCTCTATTGCTTACAATAATCTTCGGATTTCCATGTAACTTCTGAACTGTTTCTAGGAAAGTTGCGACTGCTGTACTTGCATTAAAAGTGTGAGAGAGTGCAAAAAAATGTGCATATTTCATGATTCTATCAACAACCACCATAATAACATTCTTTCCTTCTGACTTGGGTAGACCTATGATAAAATCCATTGAGACTTATTCCCAGCGCTGGCAAGGTATGTCTAATGGTTGTAGAAGTCACGGGGCCTTGACTATTTCCACCTTATTTTGTTGGAAAACCAAGCATTCAAACACGAACCTTTGAACATCAGATTAAGACCTTCCCAAAAACATTCCTTCTTGACCCTGTGGTAAGTTTTCAGGAATTTGGAGTGCCCACGTATAGGAGAGGTGTGTAATTTTGAGAGGACCTTTTGTTTGAGTTGGGAGTCGTTGCATAAATATAAGCGATACTTATACCACAGTGAATCATTTTTCCACACAAAAGTATCTGATACACTTGGATCATCGTGTATATTTTGAATGAGCGTCCACACATATAGGTCATTTTTCCATTCTTCCCTTGCAGCTACTACCCAATCGGATTGTAGAATGGAAATTGCACAAAGTAATGCCCCGACATCTTCATCTTTTATGGAAAACACATCTACCACCATATTATGTTTCCATTTTTGATAGATGATTTCAAAGTCATATCCCAACATCTTGGTTACCCATTTTTGTTTCTCTTCCGAAGATAATCTCTGTTCCAAGAAGTATTTAAGACTATCATGATCTATTTTGACCTTGAAATGTCTACCTATTAGGTAAGGATGCCATTTCTTAAGAGCATGTAGAATTCCAAACATTTCCTTCTCATAAATGGGCTTCTGTAAGTGCTTTCCCTTGATTGGATGACTTGTGAAAGCAAGCATGTGTCATTCTTGCATTAGAACAACCCCAATTCCATTTCCTGAAGCATCACATTCCACAATAAATGTTTTTGTGAAGTCTCATGTGGCCAAAACAGGAGCTTTGCACATTGCCTCCTTAAGTTGTTAAAAAGCTTGAGTTGCCTCTGGAGTCCAAGAAAATGCATCTTTCTTCAATATTGTTATTAGAGGTGTTGTTATTCTTCCATAGTTTTGAACAAACTTGCGGTAGTACCATGTCAGACCTAAGAATCCTCGAAGATTCTTTAGGGTTTTGGGAATCGACCGTCCATCATGGCTTTAATTTTGTTGGAGTCTACCTTGACACCTTCCCAAGATACAATATGACCCAAATATTCTACCTCCTTTACCCCAAAGAAACATTTGGAAGGTTTTGCATATAGTTTTTGCTCCTTTAGTAGTTGTAGTGCCCTGTCAACATGTTGAACATGTTCTTCCCAAGACTTGTTATAGATTAGTATATTATCAAAGATTACTAGCAAAAAATGTCTAAGGAAAGGCTTGAAAATGGAATTCATCAAACTTTGAAATGTGGAAGGCGCATTTCGTGAGACCAAATTGCATGACCAAAAATTCATAATGACCTTCATGAGTTCTAAATGTTGTTTTTGGAATGTCTTCCTCCTTCATTCTAATATGATGATATCTAGAAGGAAGATCCACCTTTGTGAAGAAAACTCCTCCATGTAATTTATCTAACAATTCATCAATGACATGAATGGGAAATTTATCTTTAATGGTGATCTTGTTGAGCTCTCTATAATCTGGACACATACGCCATGATCCATCCAACTTGTGTATCATTACCACCAGTGCAGAGTAAGAACTTTGGCTATCCCTAATTATGCCGTCCTTTAACATTTCTTCCACCATACGCTCAATTTCATTCTTCTGTCCATAGGGGTATCTGTAAGGTCTGATGTTAGGAGGAACACTTCTAGGAATTAAGTGAATAGCATGGTCAAAATCTCAAACAAGTGGAAGACCTTTTGGAATATCTTCAAATACCTTGGAATGCTTATCAATCACCTTTTGGAGATATGTGGAAATAAGATACTTAGATGTTTGAACATCTAATGAGCATAATTGTGCAATTACAGCTTGATGTCCCTTTTCATCAATTTTTTCGTTCCATTAGAGCTTATCACCTTACTTGGTTTCCCTGTGATACCCTTTAACTCATATTCTTTTCCTTCCCATTAAAATTGCATGAAAAGCTTCTGAAAATTAAAATCCATTGTTCCCAATGATTGTAACCATTGAACTCTTAAGACAACATCATCACCCCCCATTGGAATAACAATCATTGGACTATTCTATACATATTCCCCCATAGTGAGATTGATATTATGGTATTTTCCTGAGCAATTGATAGTTCCTCCATCTGCAATCATTACTTGAAAATACGGTGCTGGATATACAAAGCAATTGATAACCTTGGCTAATTTACAATGAATGAAATTATTAGTACTACCAGAATCAATCAACATGGTTACCTTTTTATTTTTGATATATCCTTCGATCTTGAGAGTTTGAGGAGTGCTAATTCCAGCTAGTGCATGATAGGATATGGTGGGGGTATTCTCTTCGGAAGTAGTATCTTCTATTTATTCATCTTGAGACGATTCATGTTCTTTTGGTGCTTCTTGTTCATTTTCTTCCTCTGCTTCACAATCTATGTAAAATAGTTTCTTCTCAGTGCACTTGTGGCCCTTACTGTACTTGCTATCACAACTGTAACAAATCCATTTTGCTCTTTTTTCCTCTAGTTGTTGTGGTGTCAACCTTGTAGGTTGTGGATGACTTGAGACCAGACTTCCTTCTTTATAGTTGTAAGTGATAGACTTCCTTGTTGCCATAATTTTGTTTTCAACTTTTCTTGCCACCCTAAATTCATGCTCCAAGGACTTAGGTTCCCAAAGGTGAACCTCATGTTGGATGTTATCCTTCAAAGTTCCAATAAAGAGATCCAACAAATTATCTTCTGAAATATTATTCACTCTGAGACTTAGCTTCTGAAACTGCTTGATGTGCTCTATAACTAGGCCTTTTTGCTTTAGATTTACCAACTGGATAAAGAAGGTGTTGTTATTTATATCCCCATAATGTGCAATCAATTCTTCTGTGAATATAGACCATGATATAATAGTCTTTTTTACGGTCACAAATCCATTGATACCATACAAATTGATCAGGCTCTAAATATAAGGATGCAATAGTTACCTTTTGCAAAGTTGGCACTTGGTGTAGATCAAAGAATTGGTCCATCTGGAATATCCAAGTTATTGGATCATTGCCATCAAACTTTCTCATGTCAATTTTAGGAAGTTGGGTACCCTTCGATGACCATCCCTAATGACTTCCATTACTAGAATCATTTCCTCTTGGAATATTCGTATTCATGGAATTTTTCTCAACATGTAAATATCTTTATCCTCCTGAGTATCCTGGAACACATCATCACCTGTAAGGGGAGTATCCCTTGAATTTTGTATGAGATGAAAAATATTGTTCAATTTATCCTCTAAATTGAGTAAATCAACTGTTCTCGCCGAACCTTTCATATTTTCCTCCATTTTATTCAACTTCTCCTCTAAATTAACTAAATCAACTTTTTTCATAGTCCCTTTAATCATATCCTCCAACTGGGACACTCGAAAAGATAGGTCTTCCCTTTCATCATAAGTCGGGGATGGATCCTCTGGTGGTTTGAGGGGAGTGTGATTTTTTACACTTCATTTTGGTGGAATTTTGAACAATATAAATAGATATCACACCCTAGGTTTCACCAGAATTAGATCATTCTACTCAAAGATATTCGAATTTAAAATGGCGTACCTTTTTCAAACCTTGATAGAAATATTGTTTTATGGATGACTTGTGACTGAGTTATATACTCCTATGGGTTTGAACTTCGACCTAATTTATCTTCATGTGCCATTTTTCCTATTCCGTGGGTCTGACCTAATTCTAATGTGCCAATATGAAGTTGTGGTGAATCTCCTAACACTTCTTATTCTAGGTCTTTCCAGAAGAGTGAACTTGTAGGGTCTGACACATGTCCAATATTTTGTATATGAGGTTTAAAACCCTACCAAATATATCGTGGTCTGTATTCTTTCTGATACAATAGGTCTCACTCAATTTGGATCTTGAATTCCTAAGATATGACCTTTTTCCCCAGAACACTTGTTTTAGACTAGTTTTTGGACTAGTAAAAAACCCTAGCTTTAGAGGCGAATATCTCCGAACCTGTACTGTATCAGGATCTGAAACTTGGACCACAGATATATCGTCCTGTTTTGGAGATGGGTTTTGAATCTTTCTTTCTGAATCCTTGTAGAAAAATAATTATAGACAAAATTCTAATATGACTCGTTTTGAAGAAACTAGTCCTGAGGAAAGAGCTCTGATACCCAATGTTATGCAACCAAGTCCTAGATATAGCATAAAAATAGTAGACTTATACCAAAAGAACGTAATCCATGAATTAATAATGAATAACCGAGATGAATAAAAATCCTCTTCGAGGGAAGAACCTCCTTACACAGTGTACTAAGTACAAAAGACAAGACAAGATACACCGATGACTAAAATGAAAAGGTCTCATTTCTATATATAGGAGACAAAGGGGTACAATAAAAACTAATAGACCCACTAATAGTCCCAAGCCAACATCAATAATATGTAATGCACCATAATAAAGGGGTAATGTTCCACTACATAAGGGGTAATGTGCCAATATTTAGGTCTTAACAGTCCCCAATGTGTTAGGGAAGTTAAGAGGCCCTCACACAATGACTTAATCACCTTGTAGGTGTGCCAGATATACACAAGTGAAATCAAGGCCTCGAAGCTTGCAAACGATATGGAGGGCTCCTACATGTATTCAATGAATGAAACAATGGTTGAGAGTGAGGAGGAGTTTGTGAATTCTTTGCACGTTCATGAGCATCCTCCCTCTATGCAATTTCTCGACTCTCTATAGTTAGTATCTCGTTGGGACATCCTATTAGAGGGAATTGCCTTAGGGCTAGCTTGTTTTATCTCATAGTGAATCTTATTATAGTTGATACGCTTTCAGGCTCTCATTCTCCTTAAGTTGAATTTGTGGATGTCAGAAACTGTATTGGGTAAATAGAGGATGGTCTTAACGAGGAGGTCACAATTGGGGGCTCTTTGAATGCACATATTTTGACACATTGGTCTAGGAGCATTGAGAAGGAGGATTCACTCAGACCTTAGCTAGCTTATCCAGTCTTGGGAAGTCAGGGACCTGAGAATATGACTACCTGGAGGAACCTGTTCAATAATTTTCGGATTGACTTGAAGGAATTCAAATAGATGTTAAGGGTCATACTACAAACAAATTGGAGGATTGTTGGAAGTGTTGAGATAGGTCTCCTACTACACTTCCAACCTGGAATCAAGAATCGACGACATCGAAGGAAATATGTGTGAGCAGAGCGAAATTCTGGAAGAAATAAGAAAAGACCTGGGCAAGTTGGTCAAAATGAACTAGTGTAGTCACTATCGGTTTTCTCCTTATGTGGAAGCTAAACCAATGGAGGCATTAATTTTGAGCATACTTCATCTTATTAATTAATTATTATAATAAAAACACAATATGTACCCATAAAACATAAAATATAAGAGAGAAAGTTCCATCTACCTTGTGCAAATGGCATTATGATAAAAGAACTCTAGACTTAGACTTCATACTATGGTACAAATCAACATTTACATAAGTTCCATAATTGAGCTTATTCCAATGAAATCCTTTAGGTCACACTGTACTTACAAATAATTGTTTTTGAACTCCGTTTTAAATCACCCATAATGAAATTCTATTAATAACAGAGTACATGGAAATGAGAGCTCACTTAACATTTGTATTAAAGGGACTTTTTCTCCAAGGCAATGTTTTTACGCTAAGCATTTGAGGGGTGATGTATGGCTAGAGGTAGATATTATTTTGTTATTGTAAACTTGGATTGATTTTTTTTTTCACGGGGAAAATACCACCTTCCTGCTACTATGAAGGAATCAAGGAAAGCTAACACACGCATGGGAAATCCCAACAAACTTCCCCACATATTGTGGATGGTAGATCGAGCAAACCGTCAGCTGATCATCCAAGCCAGAAGATGTCTCAACGGAATGGAACCCGGGTGGATGGAATGAAATCCATCTATCCCCACCAACATACCACCGTATCATTGATTGTTTTAGCGAGAGCTACATGTAGTTAGTTTCTATCGTTTAATTTAAAAATAAATTAATAAGTAAATAATTTGAAATTAATTTAAAAATAAAAATAAAATCTAAATTTTATATAAATAACAAAAAAATATTATATCATTATAAAGTGTTTTATATCCATATCAATATATATCAAATGTTAATATTTAAAATTCTTAAAAATTGTGAAATTGCATATCAATATATGTCATATGTTAATATTTAAAATTTGTGAAATTGCATATTAAATATTAATATTTAAAAATCTTAAAAGCTTTAAATTTACAAACTTTTGAACATAATAGTATAAAGCAGGTGAAACTAAATATATTTATTTTTGAAAAAATAATATAAATTACAATACAAAATTATGATACAAAATAAATAGATGTGAGTTTGTTGAATTGTTTGTATTGTTTTGACATCAATATTTAATATTATTAGTCCCATGTCGTAAGTAAAGACTATATGTTTCAGTTTATCCTATTAGTTTGGATATTGATACAAAGAAACCAAAGGTATTTTTAAAGTTTGTGAAAAATAATATTAATATGTTTTTATTTATTCATTTTTTTCCCACGAAATAAAAATCACAGTCTATTTATATTTGAAATAAACCACTTTTTAAAGAGATTCAAAGATCTTTCAAGCAACCATTTAAGGCTTTGTATGAGCTCTGAAAGTATAAACTTTAAACATCAATTGATGATATACATAAAAGGCATACGTAGATCAAGTATCTATGTGTCCCAGAAAACCACATGACATATGAAATGCCAAATCATCAAAGAAAAAATGACTTTATGTGTATCCAAAAATCAATCCATATATCACATGAAAGGACCAAAATCGATTGCAATTTCTTGCTCATTTATCATTTCCCATCTATGCCATATTCCCTCCTCAAATTGTAGGCCTTTCTTTGACAATAAATCTACTTCAGTATTCCTTTCACGAAAGATGTGATAAAAGGTGACAGATTGGAAGGTCTTCATCATCTGGATGATCTCCTCATAAATTGGCACTAGTAAGATGTTTTTTGGTTTCCTATTATTCTTCAGCCAATCAATAACAAGTTTTGAATCTCCAAACACTTGGAGTTGTTGCACCCTTTCATAACTACAAGAGTTATGGAGCGCTTTAAAGCCTATAATTTTGCCTTATTATTTGTGCATGGCCTCAAACCAATTGCAAAGGAAATCTGATGATAAAATGATAAATGGAGAATACCACCTTCACCTCCAACAACAGGGTCATGTAAAGTTGCATCATCAAAATAGATCCAGGGGATTGATACATCAATAGATTCTGCCACTATATTCATAACAGGTTGATGGATTTTCTCTTCTGGAAACGTATTGAAGATTGCAAGGCCATTGCAAGCACATACAAAAGGATTAGTATATCTATCATAGAAAAATGGCTAAATTTCTAGAGATCCAAACACCCCATATGACAAATACGAGAAGAGACTTGAATGCCTTATATAAATGATAGTGAAACCATAATTCCAGTGCATGTTCTACATTCCTACCTCCCCAGATGAGTTGTGTACCTTTAACATGTGAAATGAAATCCCACACTTGTCTGATGTAACTACAGTGTATAAAAAAGATGTTCAATACTTTCGTTGTTAGACTTACATAGGGGGCATCTTCATGGACCATACCAAAAAAATTTCAACATCAGTTCCCAAATAGGAATATTATTCATTGGAACTATCCAAAGGAATATTTTGCATTTCAAAGGATATCTCAGATTCCAAATAGCCGTGTACCACCAGCACTAAGGAGGTGGATCTTGTTCTTCCCTCAAGACATTGTAGCCAATACCAAGAGAATAACTCCCACTTGCTAAATTCCTTGCCCATAAGAGCTCATCTTCTCTATCAACTAGGTGGACATGGGAAAATTTTAAAGCTTTGATATACCTAGACTAAGCATGCCTATGATCCTCCACAACTATTCCCATATGTTCAACATTGAGCCACTCTTAAGACATGAAAAAAGAGTTGATGGGGTCACTTACAAGTTCCAAAAATATGTAGCTCAGATCTCTCAACTATTCAACCAGCTAATATGGAAGTCTGTGTTTCCCACCACCACCTATCCATGGACCTTGGCCTATTCCAACTCTTCTTCCATTCCCTATAATCCACTCCAACCAATCCTCAATTATATCAAAAGCATGTAACATTTATTTCCACATAATTGAAATATTCATGTGACTCTTTTCCTTATTCCTGAACTAGTCCTCAACAGATAAAGGAGTGATGTACTTGTTAATAACAAAAGAGACCCATAATCCATCACCCTTCAAAATCCTCCAAACCCCCTTGGTAGCAAGATCTTTTGAGAAAAAATGGGGGTTCTTGAGCCCCCATTCTCCCAATGTTTTTGGCTAGGAAATATAATATCATGAATCCTAATGAAAATAAGTGACTTCCCGGTGACCTTTCCATATGAATCTAAAACAAATTTTCTTGATTTGCTCAAGAATTCCACTCGGAACATAAGCCATGGATACCCAATAAACATGTATAGCTTCTAACATTGACTTTACCATAATTAAATGCCCACCTCTACCGAGCCATTAATTACACCATAGATGAAGTATTTTCTCAATCTTGATCAGCAACCATGCCCAATCCTTTAACAAATAGGCATTATATTTTAGCACAAAACCCAAATAGTGAAGCATGTCCTCCACATCGGCCACCATAGGATAATTCAACTGAGAACATATCCAATATGTTTCCTCTTGATTTATCTTCAAGTGAGAGGTGGAGGATTTTGTTATGTTTATTACCATTCCTATCGCAGTTGCAAACAGTTCCATAAAAACCTGTATGAGAAGGATTTCCCTCCTACATCCATTGGAAAAATGAGAATGTCATCAACAAAAAATAGATGAGAAACATAGACATGTCCTCCTATGTGTATAATGAACTAGTCGTTCTTGCTTGAAGGATAAATCTCCCTAATCCTTGCACCACTGAAAGAAACAAGAGGGGGGGGATGGCATCATTTCCTAAGGCCCCTTCCAGGTTTGAAGGATTAAGAAGCTGAGAAGCTTTGGCTATCACTGCTGAAAAGTGTTTCAATTTAACATAATGCGTTACCTCTTGTGATGTACCAACAACATCATGTATTTGTCTACTAGTCAAAAAGGTTAATTATTCTTGAGATGCTGAGTTTGAGAGAATACCTTTTATTCTGGAAGATAAGATTTTTACAATAATCTTGTAGATGCAGTTACATAAGGAAATAGGTCTATATCTCTCCAGACTTCCTGAATTGTCTGACTTAGGAATCAATGATATAAAAGTAGAGTTACAAGATGCAAGTACATTACCTGTCAACCTAGACTTTTCCACTACCCCGAGTAGATCAAATTCAAATAGATCCAAAAAAGTAGAGAAAACTCTACTAGAAACCATCAGGGGAAAGGATTTTATCTCTTTGTAAGGACACAATAACATATTTTAGCTCCCCTAAGGAGATATCTTCGAACAACTCAATGTTTTGATCTTCATTTACATATGAAGGAAAGAGGGCTACAATCTTCATCACTGGGCAATAGAAGCAGAGCCATCTTCCTTGAAAATGCCTTTAAAATGTTGAACTCCACCTTTGCCAAGTTTTAAAAACCTATGACTGATTCACCTTCATCACTATCAAGCTTCCAAATGGAGTTAAAATTTTTCATGTGGTTGATGTCATTATGGAAGAACTTAGAATTTTTGACATCCCCCTTTTGGGCCCATGTTGCTCTACTTTTTAATCTCCAAATAGCCTCATTTTCAACCAAAATATTCTTCCTCTTAATGCTAACTTACGACACCATATATACAACTATATTAGTTGTACAACAATATATATATATATAACACTATATATGAAGTAATAACAAAACAACACTCGCATAAATATTTCATGAACTTTGTAAAGTTTTTATGATGTATGTAAAGTTTTAGTGTGTCAAGTCTTGATGAGTTGGGAACTTTGTATCATACTGATTATCAAAGGCCCCAACAAAGAGATCGATCAATTTAGGCATTTGATTCGATGGCTCCAACAAACTGAGGAAATAATAATGCCACACATTTTTGCTGCAAATTCTTTGCATGCTGAAAGAAATAGTAAAAAGTGTAGTGTTGTTGATGAAAATCTCCCTCTACTAAATTCAAATTGAAGCGCAAGCAATGTCCAAGAGTCTATTTCATGAAGGAGTTTCTAGGTTTCAACTGTAAGGGAGCTGGTAGACATCACTCAGAAAAATGATAGTTACAAAGATATGTAAATAACCACTAGAAAATTTGGATATGATTCTAAACCTAATATTGTGAATGTTGTTGCTTGTGGAAAAATTCTTGCCTGGGGTAAAGCATCAAATAGAAACTTTGAAAAAAGAGGTAAAAATGCATATCACTTCACAAGGTGTCTTTTCAAGTTCTAGATGCAAGCAGGGTTTGTTTTTCTTATGATCGATGTACTTAATTGTGGATTTGCAGGTTTATGGAAGACATAATAACTCTAACCTTGAAGACATTTCATAATGGAATTCTGGAAAAATGCCCACCCATGATGAATACGAATAGTTGGATTGCACTTATAGGAAGCCTCAGTGCATTGGAAGAGAAATTTACAGAAAGGAAGCAAAATACAGGTAATTCTTACTAGCATATATAATCTAGTGTTGGACAGAAACAAAAAGTCAAGGAGAAGTGGAAGGTTGGGAGTTTTGAAAAGAATCTACAACTCATGAAGGAGTGGAGGTGGGGGAATTTTTAACAAAAACCACAAGCCAAGGAAGAGTAGAGAGGTGGGAGTATTCTTTTTAACTAGAATTCTGGTTTTGTAAATTTTGATGATGAAGTGATTCAAAATTTTACCAGAAAGGATATCACATACTGGAATGATGATTCATGTTACCAATTGAAATTTCTTGGTTCTTATTTCATTCTTCGTGGGAGTCTCTTGTCATTTTTCACCTCAGAGAAGCTCCTAAGGTCAACAACAATTTCTTGGTTCTTTCATTTTCATGGGAGTCTTTGGTCATTTTTCACCTTAGAGAGGCTCCTAAGGTCAATATCAGAGTGGATGGGTTATGAACCCTTTGCAGATCAGTGATAATTGCAAGTGTTGAGTAAAATCTTGGAGCACACATTAAAGTTTGATCTTAGCATGGGCATCACTCATGGTTATCAAGGTAGTAGATTTCTAGCATGGATAATGTTATATTTTTAAGTGCAATGACAATAAGGATCACTAAAAGATAAGCAAGCACATCATAGACAATAGTACACAATAATTTGTCTTGGGAAAACCCTCTCGGGGAAAAAAACCTAGCAAAATTCTTCTATATAGATTCATCTGAATGTACAATAGTATTCCTCGTGCAATTAACCAAAACAAGAAGACTCCAAAAACAACTGTTCACTTGACTCTATCTCTCTTACTCATGCGAACTTGATGAGTGAGTGAGGTGGCCAAATGAGGAGGTTGGAAGTTGAACTCCTCATTTATACTAATCAATTGCCTTGACCTTTTTACCAAACATAGCCGACTTGACTCTCCTAACTGGGTTGACTTGTCCAATTCACAATAAAATAATATTTTATGGATCTTTCCAAGCCGACCTAACAATTAGGGTTTACATTGACTCTTTCAATGACTTTTAAATGATCAATTACATCAATATTAATCCCCATATGGTGTAAAATACAAATGATACAAATAATATAAATAATAATATCTTCCGAAGTTACATTCTTCAACACTCCCTCTTAACAAGGAAGGTATTCTTTTGTCATCGTCACCATCATCTTCCAGCTACTGCACTTCTTGTACTCTGACTATTGACATCTGACATCTCCCTAATCTATATATCATAAGAAGTTTCATAGAGCCAACCCTTTTTCATGTTGGATGTGCCTTGCTGTGCCATTTTTATTTTTATTTTTATTTTTTTTTTTTTTTTTTTTTTTTTTTTTTTTTTTTTTTTTTATGTTGGATGCAACCGGTGCCTAGATCCAATCTAGGAATTCAACATATGCGTTGGGATCTACCCTTGGGATATACAACCAACCACATTGGGATCTACCCTTGGAGATACGACCAGTCATACTGGGATACACCCTTAGATATACAACCAACCACATTGGGATCTACCCTTGGAGATACGACCAACCATGTTGGGATATTCCCTTGGTGATACCACCAATCAACATGCACTCACTCAATCTAGTCCGTCGGAGAGCCTACATGCACCAATTCAACCCATTCCACCAGGGAACCTACATCTGACACTAGGATCTCCCTTGGTGATACCACCAACCATGTTGGGGTATACCCTCAAAGATATAACCAACAACTCTGGAGATACAACCAGCCAAGTTGGGATCACCCCGTATAATGACCAATCATTTTTCATACTGGGTGTACCCCTCTATAGAGCTAGTACTTTTTCATATTGGATGTACATATCCTGCATATACAATCCTTTTTCATACTGGATGCACACCACTACAGAGCCAGTCCTTTTTCATACTGGATGTAGATATCCTGCAAAGCCAATCCTTTTTCATATTGTATGCACACATCTACAGAGCCAGTCCTTTTTCATACTAGATGTAGATATCCTGCAGATCTAGTCCTTTTTCATACTAGATGCACCTGTCCTGCGGAGATGGTCCTTTTTCATACCAGATGTATCTATCCTCTTCCATGCACTAAGCAATCCATCTGGTGGGTTCAACCTAGGAGCTCCATTACATTGCACACCGCAACTACCTGCGTTACCTCACCACACATCCAAATCATCCTATATCCTAGGAGACTCAATTACATCACATGACTCATGACTACCTGCTACCTCATCCAAGATCATCACTCCCTCTTGATTTGGACCACTCCAAGATTGTCCCTAAAGTACTTGAACTTCACTCTCGAAAGAGGCTTGGTCACCACATCAACTATCTGCTCCTTTGTTGCTATATACTGGAGCCTCACTGCTCCCTTCTGCACCATATCCTAGATATAGTGATACCTGATCTCGATGTGCTTCGAATTGTCATGAAACATAGGGTTCTCAAACAACTTCACATAACTATGGTTGTCACAAAAGACACAAGTCACCTCTAAATCGAGATCAAACAATCATGATAGCAACTTCTGAAGCCACACTGCCTCTCAGCTTTTCGAACAAGATGCCATATACTCAGCTTCGACTGTACTGAGTGCCACACTCGTCTTCTTCCTACTAAACCATGAGATCATACCTGATCCCAAGATGAATCAACACCCTGATGTGTTATTTCCATCCGTGACACTCCCAACCCAATCTGCATCCACATAACCCTGTAGGTTAATATTCTAATCTGATGCATATCTGAGGCCATAATCAACCGCACCCTTTAGGTATCTCAGCACATGTTTTGCCACAACCAGGTGAACATGTATCGACTCTACCATATACTGACTTAGAGTGTTCACCACAAAGCATACGTCTGGCCCCGTGTTCATTAAATACATCAATGAACCAATCATATGCCTATATATTGTGGAATCCACCAGTTCTGAAGAAGTATCACTCAACAAATTCAGATTCGATGCCATAGGTGTGGCAATGGCCTTACAATCCATCATCCTGAATCTCTTTAACATCTCTAGTGCATATTTTCCTTGAATCAAGAAAATTTCCTCTGGGTTCTGCCACACCTCAAGACCTAAGAAGTAATGCATCATACCCAGGTCTTTCATCTCAAACTCTGCGACAAGATTCGTCTTTGTTTATGCTATGAGCTTCTCATCACTTGTCAAGAACAAGTCATCTACATATAATAGTAGAAGCACATGATTTCCTTCTTCAACCTTGTAGTAAAGCTTGGAATCTACTTTACTCTTGGTAAATCCAAGCTCGTCAAAAACCCGTCAATCCTGTCGTACCATGTCCTGGGTTCTTGTTTCAAATCGTACAAGGATTTCTTTAACTTGCACACATGAGTATGCCTATCATGTGTCTCAAAGCCTAGTGGCTGCTCCACATATACTTCATTTTCTACTATGCCATTCAGGAAGGTAGTCTTCACATCCATATGATGTACCTTCCATTTCATCACTTTGGCTATAGAAAGTATAGATCTGATCAAAGTGTATCTAGCCACAGGGGAAAATGTCTCCTCATAATATATGCCTTCTTTCTGGGAGAAACCTTGAGCCACAAATATTGCCTTGTATTTCTTGACACTTTCGTCTGTCGCATGCTTGATATTCTAGATACATTTGGAAGACACTACTGAATTCCATTATGGTCTCGAAACCACCTCCCAGAAATTATTCTTCATGATCGACTGATACTTCCTGATCAGAGCATCCTTCCAGACTTTCTTTTCAACTGCATCTTCATAACTGGAAGGTTCAACATCAATGTTGTCACACAAAAATGCCACATAGTTGGAGTATGGTCGAGGTCTCTTGCTTTCTATGGAAGTCCCTTCTGGGGAACCATACCTTCTACTTCTTGAATAATCTCTCGTGCCCAAGCTCATTTTCTCTTGTGTGTGTTCACTTCTTTTGGTGTATCTATAGGTCTCTATGGCTCAGTCATATCATGATATTCAGGTTCTTCAGGGATCTGCTCTTGTATTACTGTATCTCGAACTGTGGGAGTCTCAGGTTCTTCTTCACATGCTTCATCGTAGTGAATATGACTTGGTCTGCTGAAGGCTGTATCTTCATCAAAGGTTACATCTATGCTAGTCTCGATCTTCTTGAATCCTGATAAATATATTATGTATGCCTTTGATGAATCACTATAACCGACGAAGATTCCCTTTTTTCCTGAAGGTTCCAACTTGGTCCTTTTCTCTTTCGGAACATGTATGTATACAGGGCATCCAAATATTATGAAATGGCTAACTTATGGCTTCTCTCTTGTACAAACATCTCTTCAGGTGTCTTGTTTTCAAGTACATGACGAGGAGTTCTATTTTGAACATATAGAGTTGTTCTTACTGCTTCCTCCCATAAGTGCATTGGAAGATCTTGATCATGGATCACGACCTTCACTACTTGTATTGCTTTTCTATTCTTCCTTTCTGCAGTCCCATTCTATTGTGGATTATAGGGAGTGCTCATCTCCCTCTTAATCCCTAAGTCTTTACATAATGTTTTGAAATCTCCTAAGGTAAATTCACCTCCATTATCTGATCTTAATATTTTTATTTTATTTTCAGTCTGATTTTATACAAGGACTTTGAATTCCTTAAACTTGCTAAATACTTCATCTTTGGATTTTAAGAAATATATCCATGTTTTACGCGAGTAATCATCAATAAAAGAAATATAGTAGGCATACCCTCTTAGTGAATTGGAAGACATAGGCCCGCAAACATCTGAATGTATAATCTCTTAAATCGCCTTGGATTTGTTGTCGCTACTTGGAAATGGCTTCTTCACATTCTTCCCTTTCACACATCCTTTACATATGCCTTCATACTCGGTCTGGATCTTGGGTAACCCATTTACCATCTTGCTCATGATTGGTAATGCTTTGTAGTTGATGTCAACAAATATTCTATGCCATAATTCACTTGGTTTTATAGTTTCATGAACCAATACTTGTTATGGTTGTCCCTAGAGCTTGTATAATCCTCCCTCTTGCACTCCAATTACGACTGCATCATCAAAGGTTTTACCTTTGAGCCACATAAGTACTTGGTCATCAACAAATGCTACTCTAAATCCTTTCTCATCTAGTGCTAAGATGGAAAGTAAATTTTTGTTCAATCCAGGTGCATATAGAACATCCTTCATTTTGATAGGCTTCCCATATTCAAGCTTGTAGGAAGCTTCTCCAACCCCTTTGATGGGATCTTCAATAATCATATCCTAGTTTCATCTCGTGAGGTGAGTCATTTTCTATGAGGTTGTTGAGAGAATCCTTGAAACCTATCATGTGCTTAGAAGCACTGCTATCAACAAGCCAACCATTATTACCAAGTGAGACCGTAACTGTGAGTGCTGAGATCAGAACATATTCTTCATCACTTGAAGAATCCTCTTTTGTATTCTTTCTAGCTGGTTCATCATCCTCTACAGCATGAGCATGATGCATTTTCTTGTTTCCCTTCTGGTTTCCTTTATTCTTGGGACAATTCCTAGCAATGCATCCCATCTCATCACAATGGTAGCATCTGAAACATGAATAGTCTTTAGGATGTTTTATACCCTTGTGTGATCTCTTGTGATGATGATATTCTTTCTTTACTCTCTTGGCATGGGCTGTCAGAGCTTGATTGTCTTCATCACCTAGCTTTTCTTCTCTAGCTGCAATCCTTGCTTCCTCCTAGGCACGTAATTCCAAAAGTTCACTCAACAAGATGAGTTTCTTCCTGGAACATATCCCTTGAATTTATGACTCCCACGATCTTGGAAGACCATTTAGGGTAGTCATCACTAGTTCTGCATTTTCAACCTCGTCTCCAATGGCACTAAATTGATCTCTGATTTGGGAGACCCCTGTGAAGTAAGATTGGATGATTTCATTTCTTTTCATCTTCATGGACTTGAGTTGAGTCCTCAATGTCATCTTCCTATTGATGTTGGTTCCTTCAAATAGTCCCTTTAATGCACCAAACATCTCTTTCAGAGTCTTCAGAGAAGAGATGTATGGTATCAAGTGATCCTTAATGGAGTCAGCTATGATCCTCTTAGATTTTATTAGATTCTTCTTATGATTTGATTTATCATCATTATCTTAGTCAATCGTCATTGACTTATATTGCTGTGATTTCAAATCCACAACAAATTCCCCAATTAAATTCATACCAGTAAAAAAAATATGAAGGATTTCCTATTACTCTCTCTAACCCCTTAACACCCCCTCCCCATATCTCTATCTCTCTCCTACCCGCTACCCCTAACCCCCCATCTCTTTATCTCTCTCCTACCCCCCTTACCCTAACCCCCTAACACATTACCTCTCTACCTCTAACCCACTAAAACCCCCCTCTCTCCAGATCTAACCCCCTACGTCTAACCCTCCACCCCTATCCCCCACCCTCTCTCTATCTATCTCCTACTTCCCAAACCCCCAAACCCCTAACACCCCCCTCTCTACCTCCAACCCCCTAACACCCCCCCTCTCTTCATCAAACCCCCTACAACTAACCGCCTAACCCTAACCCCCCTTTCTCTATCTCTCTCCTACTCCTCCTCTCCCTAACCCCCCCTTTATCTATCTCTCTCCTAATCCCCCCATCCCTAACCCCTTAACACCCCCCACCCCCCTCTCTACCTCCACCCCCTCTATACCTCTAACTCCCTAACTCTAACACTATACCCCCCCTCTCTCTCTGAACCCCTAACACCCACCCACTCTCTATCGATAACCCCCTACCTCCCCTCTCTCTATAACACCCCCACTCTGTCTTTGATCCCCTAACACCCACCCCCTCTCTACCTCTAACACCACCCCTCACTGTCTCTCTCTATCTCTCTCCTACTCCCCCTACACCTAACCCCACCACTCTCTATCTCTAAACCCCTAACACCCACCACTCTCTACCTCTAACCCTTTAACACCCACCCCTCTCTCTCTACCTCTAACCCCCTGACACCCCCCCTCTCTATATCTCTCCTACTCCCCTTACCCCTAACCCCCTAACGCCCCACTCCTCTCTACCTATAATCCCCTAAAAAAACCCTCTCTCTACCTATAATATCCCTCACTCTCTCTCTATCTCTATCATACCCCCTCTACCCCTAACCCACTACCCCCTCTCTTATCTCACTCCTACTCCCCTATCTCACTATATCTCTCCTACTCCCCCTATCTCTCTCCTACACCTTTCTACCTCTAAAACCCTACCCATAAACCCCCCCCTTTCTACCTATGACTCCCTAACAACCCCCTCTCTATACCTCTGACTCCCTAACAACCCCCCTTCTCTACATACCTCTAATCCCCCAACATCCCCCCTATCTACCTCTAACCCGCTACCTTTAAACCCACCCTCTCTCCATATCTCTACTAATCCCCCTACCCCTAACCCCCTAACACCCCCCCTCTATCTACCCCTAACCCCCTTCCCCCTCTCTCCATCTCTCTCCTACTCCCCCTACCCCTAAGCTCCTAATACCTCTCTACCTCTAACCTATCATTTCAAATTCATGCTTAAGACTATTCTTCATTTCTTGTATAAAGCAAGCTGGCTTCCAATAAGGATAAGATCATCCACATAAAGTACCACACTAAGGACATCATCATTAAATTTTTTAACATACATATTTGGATCAGAGCTACACTTCTTAAAACCATTCTTCAAGAAATAAGTATCAATTTTCTCATACCAAGCACTATGTGCATGCCATTAAGACCATATAAAGACTTGTTTAATTTGCATACCAAATTAAAAGTAAAAAAGTAAAAAAACCAAGTGGTTGTTACATATAAATGTCTTCACGAAGACCACCATTCAAAAAAGGACTTTTGACATCCATTTGGTGTATTTCCCATTGATAAGATACGACAAGAAAAAGTATGGTTCTTGTTGTGTTCATTTAGCAACTAGAGAAAAAGTTTCAGTATAGTCTATACCTTCTTGTTCAGAAAAACCTTTTACTACTAACCGAGATTTATGTCTTTCAATTTTTCTTTTTACAATAAAATTTGTTTTATATATCCATTTTCAACTAACTAAATTCTTTCCAGGAGGAAGGGGAACAAAAGTCCAAGTCTTATTCTTCATTAATGAGTCATATTGAACAATCATTGCATTTTCCCGTTCAGGTTTACTTTAGCTTGACCATATGTAGAAAGAACATTTGTGGCCAATAATTTAGTCATAAGAGCAAAGTCATATCTAGTGCATTGAGTATCGAAAGGAATACCAATCTCAGAACCTACGGATTCAAGGTGTGAAGGATCTGGATAAAATTGCCTCTAGATTTCCACAACAAATCCCGGTGCCATTGCATTGAATTCATTGGAGAAATACTTTAAGGTATAGCAAGGTGTGAAGGATCTGGATAAAAGTACCTATTGTCCTAAAGCATTGCTCAATATTAGTTTATATCCAAAATTGAGAGTTTTTTTGCAGGATATTGAAGGTTTTCAGTGGAACAGTAGCAACAGTTTTCAGTTTGTATTTTCTCCAGCAGTTTCAATGGAGAATTCGAATGCTAGGTAACCCTATCATCATGCATTCTGTGACTTAGAATTTCACTCATAGAATGCTATGGGTGCCCCTCTCCTCCAGGTCCATGGCACATAGATCATATTTTAGGACGATTTTGGAAACTAGGGTTACACTTAGTGTGTCTAGGTAGGTTCCATGTGGGAATGCTAGCCACAAGTTCCTGGTCAAGGAATTTCCAAAGTTGACCCCCTTTGTGCAAAAATTGCACTGTCCCTTACTGAGTGAAACCCTAGTTTCCAAAATAATCTTAAAAGATGATCTCTAGGCCATGTAACTAGAGGAGAAAGGCACACCTAACATTAATTTGACTTTTTGATTCCAACAGATTCAATGGTTCATCGATCCGATCCACGATCATCATTCTATGGCTAGTTGAAACTCAATTCCTAGAGGCTTTTAGGGACACATGTTGGGGAATAGAATCCCAACTGGGTAGCATAACTAATTTTCGTGAGATACTACAAATGTTTTTGGGAAGGTTCCATTTGGGAACACTAGCTACAATTTCTCAGTTGAGGAATTCCCAAAGTTGACTACTTTGTGCAAAAATTGCACAGTCCCTTACTAAGTGTAACCCTAGTTTCCAAAATCATCCTAAAAGATGATCTATGGGCCATGGACCCAGAGGAGAGGCGCACCCCTAGAATTATTATGATGCATTGGTTACAACAGATTCAACGGTTCATCGATCTAAGCCACATTATTCATTTTATGGTTAGTTGAAACTCGCCTCCTAGAGGCTTTCAGGGACACATGTTGAATCCTTGCCAAGGGCATAGAATCCCAACCAAGAAACAAAACGGAGTTCCATGATTTCCTGGAAGTGTGTTTGGGTAGGTTCAATGTGGGAATGTTATCCATAGGTTCACATATGATCTATTTCCCAATTTGACCCCATAGGGAAAAAATTGCAATGCCTCTTACTAAGGGAAACCCTAGTTTCTGAAATCGTCAAACAAGACCAACTGTGGGCCATGGACCGAGAGGAGAGAAGGTGACGATGTCGATGCCACTAACAATGAGGATAAGCGAGATGATGTAAATGATTATGATGATTATGAAGACATATAGTGACCCATCAAAACTTATGGAGTGAAGAAGACATACATGGTTTATAGGTTTCTAGGTTTCTAGATTATGTTTCTAGGGTTAGAATAGTGTTTCTAGGGCTATATTATGTTTCTAGGGTTTTTAGGGCTATATTAGGTTAATAGGGATACATCAGGTTTCTAGGTTTGTAGATTTGGTTTCTAGGGTTATATATGGTTGAGTTAAGTAGGTTCATTGGCTTGAGCAAGGTAATGATAGGTCAATGGTCTAGGTAAGTGTAGACTAGGTTATATTAGAGTAGTTTAGTTTAGGAAGGTCTAGTAGGTGAGGTCAAGGTAGTAACTGAGGTTGGGGTAGTTTAGGATATATTAAGGTTGTTTAGGTTTAGTTTATATAAGTTAGGTAAACATAGGGATGGTGTTCAAGCATGATGATGACGATGGATGAGGATATTATGGTGTACTTGGATGAGAACAGAAAATAAAGACAATGAATCCATGACGAAACTTGTGCAATTTATCAAGTTGTTTATGAATATAGGAAAATTTGAACCAACATAGAAACAAATGATATTTTGCTTGGAAAGCAATGGGAGTGGCACAATGTGAGATGCATGGTGTTAATGAGGCATGATGGTGATGGTGATAATGAGCATGGGGATGGTGAAGTAGGATGATGATGATGGATGGGGACCTTATGGTGTACTTGTAAGAGAGAAAACAAATAAAGACAACAAATCCATGATGAAGCTTGTGAAATTTAACATTGGTTGTTTATGAATATGAACAATTGAACCAACATAGAAACAAATGATATTTTACTTGGAAAGTAGTGGGAGTGGTACAATCTGAGATGCATGGTGTAGATGATGCATGATGGTGATATTGGTTGTGGATCCTGATATTCCTTATTCATAGGTCATGTTTCAGCCATGTCTAGATCCCAACCCATGATGGGGGGGTTTGGGGGGGATTTCCCCCCCAATATAGTCGACATGGGAGGTCCAGGGGGGGAAGCACCCCCGTAGCAAAAATTTCGAAAAATGCCTTGCAAAATATTGTAATTTCATAGTCATGACTTGGTCAATAATGAGTGATTTACGGGCCCATGGTATTGGGTGTTCCATAGTATTTTTCCATGGTAATATGACATAGGGACATCAGGGCTATAGTGTCCCTTTTTTAGAAATTTGGATAAATTGGAAAAATGACAATTTTTGGGCAATTCGACCCTTAGACTATTATTGACCCAAATGCTTCCAAATGGCTCCAAATGATTCCAAATTGGTTATGAATGTGTTTGGAAGGTATTAAGACATAAAATTGATACTTATGGATGTTTGTAAACTCTCAAAATAGTTCTGCAACATTCAATTACAATCAGGGAATGATATGGAAATTTACTAGTCAAATCGAGGTTCAAATCCCCCAAGGGTAGTGGTCAAAGATGTATCTCCAAATGATGTACGAAATTCCAAAATTTAAAAATAAAGACATGGTACTATTAAAGGAATTCAATGGTCTCCCAAATACATCATCAATCAGTTTCTAAAGACTTCTAAAACTCCCATAAATCAGAGGTTTGTGGGCATGTCTTCAAATAGGGAAAAATGCTAGTAAACTTCATCACTTTCTATTAAATTCGAGATTTATGTTCCAAAGGATTATTCAATGTATTTGAAAATTCTTCCATACATTAATGACCATCCATAAATCATAAAAATCACATAGATGAAATGATACAAGTCGAAATAGAGCAACTTCAAGCTTTCATAGCAAGATGTAGGGAAAATGGCACCATTTATGCATTGTTTGGTATTTTTACATAGTTCCACTTGGTATTTCGACCTGAGAGTTTTCTGAGCATTAAATACAGAGTATATATATCAGAATAAAAATAAATGGGGCCACAAGAGCTCCCCCAAATAGAACAACATCTCACCAAGTGCGCCCTTCCTTCATGAGCTAAAATATGAAGAGAAAAGTGAGAAAGGTGTGGAAAAAATTTGAGGATGAGAATGTCACGAGATATATTGTAGATTTAAACTGCAACAAATGACTCCATTGTAGCTCCAAATGAAAGGTCTAAATGGCCTCTCCAATTTCCAATTAGGATGAGAATATTTCACCCTCGAAATTTGTACTAAGGCAAGTAGAGTAAACACTCCACAAGCATGGACAAGCTATGCTCTTTAATATGCAAAATGATAAATGATAAAAATCCACACTCCTTGTTTGTTATTTACTTTTATAAACTTCCAAAGAAATCCTTGGGTCGAATTTATTCCAAAAGACTCATGACAACTCAAGTTGGGAAGAGATTCCAATGTGTGCCACTTGTCCAACAATTCCTAGTCTCCATCTTCCCACATTTCGAATGGGTGTCTCTTTGGTTTCCCTAACTCCCTTGTGTGACTTCTTGGAGGATATTTTTAGCCCTTACATGCCATATATGTCAGATGTCAGCATTCAGGTCTAATTTGTGTCATAGATGTCATAACATTTTCATCATTGTTGTCATAGAGCTAGGGAATCTAATCCAAGTGTCCCACTACGTCCAAAATGCCTCTTCCTCTTCCATGGGAGTTACTCTTCCACTCCAATTCGACCTTCATTGAGTCATTCCAAATATATTGACCTTCCAACTACACAAGATCATTATACTCCACCTTGGATTCGAATGGGTGAGAATAGAATGCCATGTGGCATGAGGAATCTAGCTTTGTGTGGGTCCCACACCACTAATGTGTCTCCATGACCAAGTGCTACCTTATTTTCCTATCATAAACATTTATTTAACCCCTTTTAATATATTTATGTCAATCTAATGTCCATTTGGGGTTTATTAGCTCCCTTATTCAAAATCCCAATGTTTCCACCCCAACCTAGGAAACTAGTAGATTGGTGGAATTTCCTCTTTTGAAATTTATTTGAATGGGAACATTATAGTCCTCCCCACCCAAGATTGCTTGTCCTCAAGCAATTTGAACATGGATGTTGAAGAATCTTCTTCATTTCCAAAAATTTTTATTGAAACCAATGAGACTAAAATTATTCCAGGGTCCCATTGCTTGTATTGCACTCCAACAATTAGGAGTGCTCTCCAACCCATACCATCAGGCAAGAGAATTCTTGGATCCCATTTACTCGTATGCCTTATTCCAAACATTATAAGTACAAAATATAGATCATCAAAGTACATGACAACATACTAAAAATGTACATCAAGGAGGTGCCTCATCAAAGAATCATGAAAGTGCTTGTAACTCCAAGTAAGTAGACCACCATTTTCCAGGTGCATACAAGCATCAAGTGACCAATCAAATATGCTCCAATGAAATATGTGAGTATCCCATGTCCTATAATGTTGCTCCAAAAATATGTAAGATGCATCAAAACAATCAGCCATGTATTCTTCCATCCAAGATGTGAATGAAGAATCTCCACTAAAATCTAAACCAAGTAGGGAGCAAAGAAAACAATGAGCCTTCAAGGGCCTCACAGAAGTACCATTTGTGCATCCATGAATATGTGTATCATCAAGAAATAAAAAAGGATGTTTCTGCAAATAAAAATGTGCTCCAATCATTTATCTCTTCCCCCAAGTATTGGATGAAGTTCCTCCAACATCAATTGAACCATCATTTGGCACCATTAGAAAAAACTTTTCACCCCATTTTCATTCCCAATTGATGTGGCTGAAAAAGAAGTAAGGGGTGAGGAATTAAGAACCAACATTAAATATTTACAACCCTTACCTATCAAAATATTTAATTCATCTTCTCCATAATTGGCTGGTCCAACTATTGTGAGATCATGTGCCTCCTCCAAGGCTTTGCAACTCTCTCCATGAGGCAACTCATAATCCCTCTGAACAAGGACAAGTGATTGTCTTTCTTATTGTTTGAGTGTAGAATCTCCAAGCACTTGAATATCAGCATGTACCTCATGTTCCACCATTACATGAGGTTCCTCCTTTGTGACATAAATTCTTACATCCATTGCCTTCTTTTCCTCGAAAGGAGAACCACTACTCCCTCCTATTTCCAATTTGCTTCCAAATTGACAAGCTACAAATTTGAACCCTTGCATTAGTTGTTTTGTCATGTATTCAAAGAATGGTTTAAGGAATTTTCTAAACTCATCATTCTCCTCTAAGGTTCCTTTCTCATCATTACTCATGGTTACCAAAGAATGCACTTCTTCTCCTACTTCTTCCCATTCACCAAAGTACTTTCAGTTTCAATTTCTAAGGGTGGGGGATGATTTATTTGAATTATTATTCTCATGAATTGTCATCCACATTAGGTCCAAGGACCATGCTCTTATACCACTTGTAGTGTCCCTTTTTAAGAAATTTGGATAAATTGGAAAAATGACAATTTTTGGCCAATTCGATCGTTAAACTAGTATTGACCCAAATGATTCCAAACTGGTTATGAATGTGTTTGGAAGGTATTAATACATAAAATTGGGACTTATGGATGCTTGGAAACTCTCAAAATACTTCTTCAACATTCAATTACAATCAGGGAAAGATAGGGCAATTTGCTAGTCAAATCGAGGTTCAAATCCCCCAAGGGTATTGGTCAAAGATGGATCTCCAAATACTATACGAACTTCCCAAATTTCAGAAAAGAGGCATGGTACTCTTAAAGGACTTCAATGGGATCCTAAATACATCATAAATCAGTTTCTAAATACTTATTCAACTCCCATAAATCATAGGTTTGTGGGCATGTCTTCACATAGGGGGAAATGCTAGTAAACTTCACCACTTGCTATGAAATTCAAAATTTATGTTCCAAAGGATTATGAAATGTATATGAAACTTCTTCAAGACATTAATTACCATCCATACATCATAAAAATCACAGAGATGAACTGATACAAGTCAAAATAGAGCAACTTCAAGCTTTCATAACAATATGTAGGGAAAATGGCACCATTTATGCATTGTTTGGTATTTTTACATAGTTACACTTGGTATTTAGACCTGAGAGTCTTCTGAGCATTAAATACAGAGTATATATATCAAAATACAAATAAATGGGGCCACAATATCTTCCCAAAAGAGAACATCATCTCACCAAGTGCACCCTTCCTCCATGAGCCAAAATATGAAGAGAAAAGTGCGAAAGGTGTGGAAGAAAGTTGAGGATGAGAATGTCACGATCTTACTTGTAGCTTCAACCTACAACAAATGAATCCATTGTAGCTCCAAATTAAAGGTTTGAATGGCCTCTCCAATTTCCAATTAGGATGGGAATCTTTCAACCTTGAAATTGGTACTAAGGTAAGTAGAGTAAACGACTCCCTAAACACGGATAAGCTATGCTCTCCAATATGCAAAATGATAAATGATCAAAATCCACACTCCTTTGTTATTTACTTTTATAAACTTCCAAAGACATCCTTGGGTCTAATTTCTTCCAAAAGACTCATGAAAACTCAAGTTGGGAAGAGATTCCAATGTGTGCCACTTGTCCAACAATCCCTGTTGATGTATATGTAACTTCGGAATGTATTTCATATATATTTATTGTACCCTTATAAGAGATGTGTTATTCCTCTATAAGGAAGTGTCGTCATGTGTATTAACAAGTGTCGTAAGTGTGTGTACTTGCCAATGGGTTATTAGACCACCATGTGTGGGGTCAGCCCTGAAATATATATTATATTGTGGATGTACTTAGCTAGACAAGTTGGCCCCATAGTGTAACTGGGAAAACAGGTTAAGTATAAATAGAGATCGAGAGATCTCTATTTGATCACTTGGAAACTCACACTTCTCTCACTCAGAAAGTGGTGCACTACTGAGGAGGAGGATCATCTGCTACTAGGAGACTATCTCAATGTATTTTGGTTGTACTTTGGTTGAGCCATTGCTCTCTCTATTTCTGAGGAAGTTGTGGGGTTTTTCACCTTAGGGTTTTCCCCACGGAAACTCTGTGTCTCTTGTCTCTCATGCTTTTGATTCTTGTGATGCTTATTATGATTGTTATGCATTGATATACTGTACATGTTATTTTGTCAGTAAAGATCCTAGAGTATTGTGAATTAATGCTCAAAATTTAACAATTCCTAGTCTCCATCTTCCCACATTTCGAATGGGTGTCTCTTTGGCCGCCGTAACTCCCTTGTGCGCCTTCTTGGAGGCTATTTTAGCCCTGACATGTCATATATGTCAGATGTCAGCATTCATGTCTGATTTGTGTCATAGGTGTCATAACATCTTCATCATTGTTGTCATAGAGCTAGGGAATCTAGTCCAAGTGTCCCACTAGCTCCAAAATGCCTCTTCCTCTTCCATGGGAGTTACTCTTCCACTCCAATTCAAACTTCATTGAGTAATACCAAGTATATTGACCTTCCAACTTCCCATTAGACTCTACCTTCAATTCGAATGGGCGAGAATAGAATTCCATGTGGCATGATGAATCTAGCTTTGTGTGGGTCCTGTTATCACATATATAGTAGCCGGGCTACCATACATTTTTTTGTCAGATTCCAGTACAATATTTAGCCAGTTCCCTTACAGTGAGATGCTGAGATGAGCATCTACTATGGATCACTATCAGATTTTGGACAACATATATATTCACCATGCCATGACTGAGTCCCAGGATACTTAGAGAGATGACCGATGTAGCTATTATACCATTTGTACAGAGCAGTTAGTAGTGCCCAGAGTTACAGCAGTAGTTTCAGAGGACATATGATGGTTCAGATTGATGAACATTCAAGTATATGACTCAACAAGTATATTATGGTGTTGTGGTTATATTGTTTTTATTTCCATTTTCTTAGCATGTCTTAGCATTTAGTATCATGATCTGGCGATCATATAGATATGTGGACCTGGTTTGTACTTATACATATATATCATATTTGTCCCTACTCAGACTTAGAAGTTCTTGACCTATACTCATTGGTTTTACCCTCCCTAGGGAGAATAGAAGTGATCATTCCCGCCATACTTTGGCTTGCTAGTGTCAGTTTCATTATTCACTGTCTTCATCCATCCATGACTTACCCAGTTTGTTCATTACCTTGACTTACTACTTGACTAGTGGCGTGGAGGACCTTCCCCCCACTGTAGCCTCTATATTGGATAAGCTTCCCTGTTTATTGTGTCTAGGCTCTAAGTTGGTGACAAAAATTACCTATGGTGAGTTGGATTTCCTTGTGAATTCCCCCTAGTCACTAAAGATGTTGTTGGCTAAACTTGAAGCTCTTAGTGCTGCCATGAATACAAAATTTGGAAATGAAATGTTATATCTTGTATGAAAAGTCCATTCATGCAATGTGTTTCTAAACACAAATGAATGAAAGGCAAGCCAAATGAAAGTGGCTATGAAATATCAAATGTTATATATTTTGTGAAATATAAAATACCTAGGTAAACAAGCTATCTGTGACACACCTAGAAGTGCTCAGGTAAACAAGTGCCTTAAAAACACACTTGCAGCAAAAAGCCAAAATAAATGTAAATCTATGCAATGTGTTTTTAAACACACATAAATCAAAGGCTATGGAAACTCTAGGCTCAAAAAGCAATGGAACGTAAATGCTATATCAAAATATTGCTGGCCTCATTTGTATTATGGATTGTGCGCATTTGTGTAAGGTGAATAAACACTCTTTGAACAACTTATCCATTTGTGAGACACCGCCATTCCCTGTGTTGTTGCTTGTCCACTATATGCTATGGTGTGTATTCCCTTATCCATTGTCAAAGTGTCATAGTGTTAAGTCAGTAAGTCATCCCTTGACCTAGCCATGTCATTCTTAGCCTTCACCCTTCATTAGCAAATTGATCACAACTATGAAGTGAGTATGACCTTGAAAGTCTTATCTGAGTAATTAATAATAATTAATGACATATTATATTTGGTTTTAGATCGCCAGTAATGATTTCTATTTGTTATAATTTCTATATGAATGGATTGTAAAGCATGCTTTAACCTTTGACACCTTGCAGCAGCTTGATGACAGTTTGAGTCATATTTTGGTCATGTTGACTTGGTCAAACCTCAGTTTGACCAAAAGTCAACCACAGAACATGAGGTGGCAGACCTCAGATGTTACAGATAGATGATATATGGTCTGGTATAGTTCACCATGGTGGGCTTATGCAGTGGTTTCAGACTTATGATGATGATTTGTGCTTTTCAGCATTTTTTACAGATTATTATTATTTGGTTTGTCGGATATGATGAGCATTTATTTTGGACCATGCAGAGATTTATATGGTGTATGAGTACACATCTTAGATGTATTTGGACCTTCTGAGTCCAATGAGACAGTCTGTTTTCAGTTCCGGGCAGTTACAGTGATGATTGAGCCTCAGTAGGCTATCCTAGTGCAATTTTGGTTTGTCGGAGACCCTGTCAGAGCAGTGATGAGATTTACTTGGTTCACCTAGGGAGCTATGCATGGAGGGGGTGGTACAGCCACTTGTTATTACCATATTACCCCCCCTCCCAGACTCATTGGTGAGCTCACCTTGACAATGCAGGCACTCCAGGAGGCAGTTTGGGTAGTTTCACGTTTCTCGAGGCAGTTCAAAAATGGTAGAAATGGCTGCAAAGGAATTCAATTTGGGATACTGAGGCAATGTTATGGAATGGGATGATTAGTGATGACGAGTGGGATGTCTTCCACACCTTCTCCAGCAGTTTCAACTTCATCGGGACCCACATCCATCACTTATGGCATTTTCTGATGATTTTTGGAGCCTCCTAAGGGTCACGATTTGTCCATAGAGACACGATTTGGTACTTTGATGACTATTTTATTATTATTGTGCTATGGGGATCGACCAAGGGTGTCTAAAATTACCCCTTGGACCCACCATAAGCTAGATCTACTATTTTGTCATCATGATTTGGTGGGATCCCCTCTCCTAGGGCGATTTAGTCCACTTATTGTTATATTTTATTAGTGATCCATGTATTTTATTGTTGAGCTCATCTCAACCATTGATTAGATATTTTGATCTTTTAATCTTATCCACTCATTCAAAAAGTGGTTATATTGTGGACTCTCTCCCTCTTATTTAAAGGAGAGAGCTTCCCATTGTAAAGAGGACTTTTGGCTGTGGATTATTGGAATAGAAAATTATTATTGCATCTATCTCCAGTGTTGTGGTGAATGATTTTGGAGTTCCTTCGTTGATTATTCCTTTGCACTGGCTTATTGGAGATATTGTCTTGCCATATTTTTGTACCATTTTTTGCATCTACAGGTGGAGGCCGAATTCATTCAAGGAGGACGTATTGGTAGGGGAGGACCCTCCCTACTTCTTCTTTGGGTTTCTTCATTGGTAACAGGGAGTATTATTGTCCCAAGACCTTCTATTTCAAGTTACTTTTTCATTTCACTTGTATTTCCTCCATACTTGACCTTTCTGATTGAAATCACTTTCCTTGGATTGACAGGTAGAGGAGGTCACACTTGTGGGCTAGGGCATCATTTTGGAAAGCAAATTCAACAATTTCTCATTTGATCTCTGCAGGAATCCTCCTCAACAACAAGGCATCTCTCTTCATCACTCATGTATGATCTCAAGGTAATTTCTCTTTCCATGATCTATCCATTTGTCTAAGTTACTTCAAACCCTAATAATTCAAAACCCCCATTTTGCATTTTTTCAGATCTAGCAAGATCCCCTTGGCTTCTGGGTATAAAATTTAAAACCCACCTCTACAGTATCCACGAAAATTCGGATCTGTAGTTTGGTGAGGATTGGCCCCCATTTGACCCATTTTCCAAGGCAAAGGAGCTTCTCCAAGGGAGGTTGCACTCCTTGGGAGAGGTGAGTTTGCTAGGATCTAGCACCTGAGTAGGTGAGATTCCACTTGATCTGTAATCTACACATCCAATAACCTACCCCCAGTGTGTCACTTCAGTGATTTCTGCCTTGTGGGCCCCATTCCTCATTTTGAGGGTTGTGCCCCACTTGGGTCACTTTGTGGCATACTTCAATCTCAGATCTACTGAGATCCAACCATTAGATTTCCCTAATCTTTTAGATCCACCTACCTCTATACCTCAACATTCAAGATCTATAATTTGGTGGCATCTGACTCCATTTGGCCCATTTACCAAGGCACTGATCTTTCTCCAAGCCCATTCGAATTTCCTGGATTGTTGGGTTAGCTTGTGGTTTGACCTTTGTTTTGGTTGCTTGAACCCCTTGACATTGTCATATCACTTCATCAAGCTCACTTTTGGTACTGGTTAGCCCCAATTTGGACCTTAACTACCCTGCATTGGACACGATTCCCAAGGCAATGGATTTTCTCACAATTGACTGGTACCCTAATCCTTGATCTCATTATAAACTTCATAAGTCACTAACATAAACATGTTGGACTAAATCTACACTGTTTAAACCCCTTGATCCAAATTATCATTTACCTTGTGGCTTTATCCATAGATATAGGGTTTACCATACACCTTATGTACTTCATCATCATTTGATTTGATCTCTCCTGTCGGGAGTAGATTTGGGTCTCCCCCTTTTTTGTCTTGGGCTAGATAACATAAAGTAAAAATTGTCTCGATTGGCGTGACAAACATCCATTGGGAGTCGAGGCTATCGTGGTTGCACCTATTTGGTTTCCCATCCCTTCTACCATCCATCTTAGACTCATCTCTAGGGGCAACTACAAGTTTGGTGATAACAGTTCCCATACCACCAATGTGTCTCCATGACCAAGTGCCACCTTATTTTCCTATCATAAATATTTATTTAACCCTTTTTAATATATTTATGTCAATCTAATGTCCATTTGGGGTTTATTAGCTCCCTTATTCCAAATCTCAATGTTTCCACCCCAACCTAAGAAACTAGTAGATTGGTGGAATTTCCTCTTTTGAAATTTATTTGAATGGGGACACTACGAGGGCCTAGGTGAATTAGTAGAAGTTGATCAACATAAGAAGGTCAACCAGAGGGATTGCCGATGACCACTGGTGTGAGAAGACTGGAAATCGAACATGAAGCTGTCGAAGTATGGTCGACATGAGCAAGAGTCGACGGATTCAAAAGTCGAAAAAAATTCGAGTAGCGACATCGACGGAAAAGCAACAAAGACCAAACGTGGAGGATGGGGCGGACAACAGCCGTGGAGACTAAGTGAAGTCGACAATTTAAGTTGACTAACGACATGTCGATGTACAGACCAGTCGAAGGAGACAGTGATTAGATAGAAAACTGTAGCAAATTCAAGAGGCACAGAGGCCGATAGGTGCATAAGTTGAGGCAACATACCTACATATGTTGTAGGTAGTTGAGGAGGTTAATTTCAGTTAAGAAGGTGGTTGGGATCAAGCCAGATCTCACCACAGGAGAAGGTTGTGCAAGCAGAAACATGGGGCACTGACAACTACAGGTCTGCAGGATCAGAGATAGTTCGACGGACAGAGTAGGGACACCTCGGGGAGACCGACAAGGTGGACCTAAGGAACGATAATAGAGAAGAGTAGAAGACTAGTGCGAAAGCACAAAAGAAGGGGGCGATGATCGATGATTAGAGATCGCACACGTAGAGAGAACGAGACCGCATAGATAGAGCAAAGATTGCTTCTGTGTATTGTAACAGGGTGAGGCTAACTTATTTATTAGTTTGCATGTAATTTTGTAATTGATACAAGTAATAGAATCCAACTTCTTGGCATTTCCAGTTCACATCTTGTTCATTGTGAGCGTGTTTGTGTGAGCTGCGTGATTCGATTAAGCAAGAGGGTTAGATTGAACTGCCTTGCGTCAAGTGGTATCAGAGCCAGGTTGAGTCCTGTGAGCAGGAAAATCCTGTGTATGC
The DNA here is from genome assembly GCA_027924585.1 of Larix kaempferi. Lineage (NCBI taxonomy): Eukaryota > Viridiplantae > Streptophyta > Pinopsida > Pinales > Pinaceae > Larix > Larix kaempferi. The sequence continues at coordinate 4,967,286 of BSBM01000177.1, read as the reverse complement.
ATGAACAACTCCAACTACGGTTGGGTAGAGTTGTGCACGTGTGGTGAAAGTAGGGTTGCGATTGGACGAGTGGATATTTTCAGATGCGGTTGAAACGATGGAACAAAGATGTGTAAATGTCCATGGTGTAGGACAGAAGAGCGCGAGGAGGTGCAAGAGTCACAGTAGATCGTGACATGTTCGACGAATGGATGCAAACAATGAAAATATTGACCAATGAGGTTGAAGTAATTAAAGAATCCCAAAGACGTGGATGTGTTCTCGACACACTTGACCATAGTGACGAGGAAGTCGAGGAAGTGGATGCTCGGGAAGCAGTAGAAGAAGAACCAGAAGATAGATTCATCAAGCTATTGACATAAATGAGGGTTAAGGAAAAAATGGATGTACCTACCTACTCAGGAAGCATGGATCCGGAAGACTTGATAGGATGGATCAGAGAAATGGAGAAATACTTCGACATAGAGCAGCTAGAGGATCCCAAGAGAGTTAAGACTGCATGTCTGAAGTTGAAGAGTCATGCCTCATTGTGGTGGGACAATGTATAGGATGACAGAGTCAAGAAGGGAAATGAGAATATCAAGTCTTGGGACTTGATGGTTTCCAAGTTGAAGGGGAAGTTATTGTCAAATGACTATGTGATTTCCTCGTTCAGGAAGTTGCAGTACTTTCGATAGAAAGCAATGACCGTGAAGGAATACACAGAAGAGTTCTATAGACTATCGAGTAGATCTGGTCGAACCGATGAAGGGGAAGAGGCAGTCGCAAGATATATAAATGACTTGAAGTATGTTATACAAGACAAGTTGAGCCTATCGAAGTTTAGAACGGTTGGTGAAGCCTACTAGCTAGCCCTGAAGGCGGAGAAAAAGATGTCGACAAGAACATGATCAACCAGAGGAAAGATGACTAGTCGAGGTGTGAACACTTCTCCCACAAAAGGACAAAGTAGTGGGACCAGGAGAGAAGTAATTGAAGATAATCGACGCACATAAGGGACAACAACTAGAGAAAAGGCACAAGATAACCGACAGGATGGTCGAGAGACCCACAGTCGGGGTGTGTTTGGTCAAAATGGTCCAGCGGAGTGACGGGGTGATGACAGACCAACTATAGTCTGTTATAAGTGTCGAGGAGTGGGACACAAAGCTTATTAATGCCCGGAGAATTTACATGCGACAGAGGAGTCGAAACCCAGATGTCAACGAGATGGCAAGGGTGATGAGAAGTCGGGTTCGACATCCGACAGCCGAAAAGATGACAGAGAAAAGAGTTGAAACTTGACGACTAGGAGGACGTTGGTCTAGAACAACCAACGAGAAGAGAAGGAGCCAGCACAACAGAAGGATATTTTCCGAACCAAAGTGTTGATTGCCGACAGATACTGCAAGACCATTTTCAATGGCGGTAGTACAAAGAATCATCGACAAGCTGGTTTTGAGATGTCAACATCACCCAAATCCATATAACATATCCTGGTTACAGAAATGACATCATGTGAATGTAACCAGACAGTGCATGATCAACTTCAAGGTGGGGAAACTTGAAGACAGTGTGTTGTGTGACGTAATCCCAATGGACGCTTGTCACATGTTGTTAGGAAGACAATGAAAATATGATCGGAAGATGATCTATGATGGTCGAGCCAACACAGTAAAAGTGTGGAAAAATGGCACGTGGATAATGTTGAATCTAAAGCAGGAGGATAGCACCAACTGCAAGGAGGGCGAGAGAAACTATTGGGAGAAGAGAGTGTTATGTGCTCAACTAAGGAATTCTTGGAGGAGGAGGAGAAATAGTCGGGATGTTTTGCCATCATTCCGAAAGGACCGAGTGTCGAACGGTCAAAGAAGGAGAAAATTCCGGTCAAAGTCAAAAGGATGCTGGACGAGTTTGGGAGCATCATGGTCGAAGAGACACCGAAGGGATTTTTACCGACGAGAAGCATATCCCATCAGATCAATTTGATTCCAGGGTCGATTTTTCCAAACAAGGCACCTCATAGAATGACTCCGATAGAGAGTGAGGAACTCAATCGACAAGTCCAGGATTTGTTGGACAAAGGGTTGATAAGAGAAAGTATGAGCTCGTGTGCAGTACTAGTGCCGAAGAAAGGAGGAAAATGGAGGATGTGTATAGACTCCATAGCTATCAACAAGATAACAATCAAATATAGGTTTCTATTTCCAAGGATGAATGACTTGATTGAATGTTTGAGTGGATCTATATATTTCACCAATATCGACCTGAAGAGTGGATACCACCAGATCAGGGTCAGAAAAGACGATGAATGGAAGAGAGCCTTCAAGACAAAGGAAAGACTGTATGAGTGGTTAGTCAAGCCCTTTGGATTGACTAATGCACCCGGTACGTTCATGAGGCTACTGAACGAGGTAATGAAACTGTTTTTGGGAAAGTTCGTCGTAGTGTATCTTGACGACATCTTGATATTCAATTGAACCAAGACCGAACATTTGGAACACATCTGACAAGTGTCGCAGACACCGCAAGAAGAGAAGTTGATGGTTACTGTTATTCATGTAATGATTTTGGTCACAAGGCTATGGATTGTGCATGCCATGGAAGGAGTGTTGGAAGTCGAAATGACACAGTTATATGTTGGACATGTGACCGAATTGGACATTTATTTGCTAACTGTCACACATTGATATGCTTCACATGTAGTGGTTTTGGTCATAAATCCCAAGATTGTGCAAGCCCAAGAAGACAATCATTGAGAAGTTTTTCATATCCATCAACAAGGAAAGTAGATGAATCTTGGAAAAAGAATAATGCAAAAGGATTTGAAAACCAAAGGAAAAATGATCACAGCTAAGGACATTCTCAGGTGTGGGTAAAGAAAAATGCTTTGTTAAATCTGAATGAGGTTGACCACAACAGAGTTGATGGCTGCCATATAGCAAGCCAATCTTGAAGTCTTTTAAAAGACCTTAAGTACACCTTGAGTCCATGAACGCTGGAGTGTTGATATATATGTAACTTCGGAATGTATTTCACATATATGTATATTGTATTCCTATAGAGATGTTATTATTCCTCTATACGGAAGTGGTTGTATTCCTATAGAGATGTTATTATTCCTCTATACGGAAGTGTCGTCATTTATATTGTAAGTGTCGTAACTTATATTTGATGGGCTATTAGACCACTTTGTTGGGGTCGGCCCTATATAAGTCATGTGGGTCGAAGGGTTATTAGACCACCCTAGTGGGGGTCGGCCATGTGGGTCAAAAGGTTATTAGACCACCCTATTGGGTGTCGGCCCAGTCAGCATTGTGTTATGTGGTTAAGTTGAGGCCGACCTAGTAAAGGTTATTAGGCAAGGCAAGTCAAGTATAAATAGAGTGCGGGAGGCACTCTATTTCATCATTCTATTCTCACACACACTCTTTGGAGAGTGGCACACTTGTGGAGGAGGAGAAGCTGCTGCTAGGAGATGTCTATCTCTTATGCTTGGGTTGTATCATTGCTCTATTTATCTCTGAGGAAGTTATTGGGGTTTTTCACCTTTATGGTTTTCCCCAAGTAAACTCTGTCTCTTGTGTGCTTGCATTATTGTGTCCATGATTGATATGCTGTACATGTTGTTCTCTCAGTTAAGATCCTAGATCAGATTGAAGTAAATTCTGAAAAACTAACATGGAGAAGAATAGACTCGAGGGTAAATGATGGCTACTCCAAGCAAGTAACAGGTCCAAGGATCGAGGCATGTTGATAGGGGGAGTATGGTTAGCAAATAAAGTGAAGCAACAAGGTGATGTTTGAAGGATTGTCCTTGATGCATGCTTACCTTGTATGAATTTACTAGATAATTATTGATGCATTTAGTTTTGGATATGATTGGAAAGAAACACTTGTTGTTGGTATCTGATTATTGGAAATAAAGTTGATTATAATCCAACTGGATATTGAGATTTTTATCATTATATATGAAGAACAACTGACAATATTTTCATGATGAACAATACATGATTTTATCCTTGAATTTGGCTATGGTATTCAAAGTTTGAAGCAACACTTTTCAAGTCTTGTTGAAAATATCAAAGGTTACTTCAAATTCAGTTCACGAGACCATAGTTATGGTAGCAACACACTAATGAAGAATATTTAAAATCAAAAGAGTGATCATGAATATTTATGGAGAACAATCAGCTGAAGTAGGACTAATCATGTCAAATCTATAGACACCAGCAAGTCAGGCATATCCGAAGATTTTGTGAAGAAAATAAAGGAACAAAGTACTCTACAAGAATTGTGGCATTGTGTTAAACATTTTAAAAAGTAAAGTAGTGAACAAACTAAGCCAGTCCCAGTTTGAAAGAAAACAACGTGTTAAGTTTAGCTAAAGTTCATGATCAGGGTCCTACAACAATTTCCAAACATCCACAAAGTTTTGGAAGAAGATGAATTGTTGGAGAGCTGGAAGGAGAGTAAAAATTAAGAAATGATCAAATAACCACAACAACATATCAGATAGAGGGAGAAATATGGCATGAAAAACAACAAAATTATACCAAATTTGAAGAGAAAACTTCATCTCGGCTTGCAATTACTGAATTGGAGAAATTTTATTTTCATAATAAAAAATAGAAAATGCAAATATAATTTTAAGGGGAGCTTGGCTAAAGCAACTACAACATCATACTTAAGAGGGGGAGTATGTATACTTATGAACAATTGAAGATGGAAAGGTACAAGGTTGATCTCCAAGAAACACAACAAGCTCAGTCAAAGGGGGAGATCAACCAATGAAGAAGGAGCACACATCTCAACTTGATTTCATGAAGGTTTCAAGAATAAAATGTTTTTGGGCATTGTGAAGCTATTGAAGGATTAAGGATTGGCCCTTTGTCATTAATGTCAAAGGGAGAGAAAAATTAAAGGAGAAGGTTGCCATCAATGGCAAAGGGGGAGATTGATGAACAAAGTTGTCATTGATGACAACACATTAATGACAAAGGTCAAAGGGAGATTGATGACAACACATTAATGACAAAGGTCAAAGGGTGATGACAAAGCAAGCATAAAAGGTTGAAAACATGGCAAAGGACTTGACAAGGCATTGACATGTAATAACAAAGGAAATGACATAGGACAAAGGGTGATGACTTGGCATCTTAAGGAGTAGTTGCGGGTATTTCATTGAACCATGTGGGCATTTCTAAGGAGCATTGCAGGCATCACAACAAGGATTGAAGATGAGGTTATGCGGGCATCTAAGGATCCCTTGCGGGCATATCAGCAAGGCAGCTGCGGGCATATCCTAAGAGGCATTTGCGGGCACTCTCTTGAGCCCTTGCGGAAATTTCGTAAGGACCCATGAGGGCATTTCTAAAGGTCCATACGAGAATATCTATAGGCACTTGCGGGCATTACAGTTTGGTATAAGAAAGAGCCCTTGCGGGCATTACAGTTTGGTATATGAAAGAGCCCTTGCTGGCATTTTAAGAAGAACATGCGAGCATTCACTTGAGCCCTTGCGGGCATTTCTACAAGGCTTGTGCAAGAATTTTTTAAGGAACTTGCGGGCATTAAAAAGGTCATATGCGGGCATAACTTTAAGTCACTTGCGGGCATCACTTTAAGTCACTTTCGGGCATCCTGGAAGCACAACAAAAGACATTCTCTAGGAAGTTGGTTGTGGTCTTTGTTGCCCTTTTCTGGGGGGGTTCTTGGCACTCTTTTTGGTACAAAATGAAGTAGCCCTTAAGTTACCATAACGTGGTCAGATGATTTGTAGAAGCCCATGCACACCATTTGAACAAGCCCTAAATCAAGATGGCCACCTCAAAATAAATCTCATTTGATTTGTTGAATTATTTAATGTAAAACATAAAAGTATTCTGGAAGGGCAACAAATGACGAGGCATAAAAATCAAAAGGTTGTTTATCTCCTTAATTGAAGGATGGCCACCTTGAGTAAATATTATTTGGATTTATGTAATTATTTTATATAAAAATAAAAATAAAATCACTGGTCAACCTCCAGATTTAGTGGAGAAGAAAAGTATAAATAAGACAAATTTTTATTTTCAGGCGTGGAGATTTTGGTGTAGATATTTGGGGTCTAAGTTCTTTTCGGGATGTCTTGAGGCAACAATATATCCTAGGAGCAGCGAAAAGTTCTTATCTTTGATAATCTTGGGCATGAAGAATTCAATGGTGAAATTGATTGTTTTAAGGAACATGGTGAGGAGCTCAAGGCCAAGGCCCTACCATGGACATCCCAAATATATATATATATATATATATATATATATATATATCGACAAGTAAATATGGTTAGAGAAACATGTGCTAGTCAAGGGTAATAGAATTGTAAATGCGATATAAACATGCTTGATATTAATAAAGAAACCCACAATTGATTGTGCAAGGAAACAAGATCATGGGGCATGATTTTCCTAAGGTTAGGGAGGGACGCATTAAAATCATGAAGTAGAGGAAATTTGAGTGTCTAACAAAGAATTTATGAGCCATTAACTACAAAGTTGACTCATGCAGCCCAATCATTAAATTCTTCTAAGAGGGAAGTAGTTGAGGCAATTATTGTCTTGGGGAAAGGAAGGCGCGGGTCTGAGATTTCTTGTGTCTATCACCCTGCAGAATTGGAAAACGAGGATTGCTTATTGGGTAAGCTATCAATCGAATTGAATTCAATCCTTAAATTACCTGTTAGTTGGGGGTTTGGCATAGACAGAGTTTGTTGGCTTAAGAAACTCAACCTCTCATGTCTTTGGTGTCTACCTTTTTGGAGGGAGAGTCTAACATTGTTTTCAATTTGAGAATTGGAATTGGGATTTTTGGTTAGTGAGCTGGAAGTCGAAGACAGATTCTGTGAGCACAACTACTATGCATTTCCCTTGCTATTATGTTACAAAAGATGGAAGATTGTCCCAATTGTTGAACTTGTCATGTGCACCCAGAATTCGTGTTGGTATGCCAGTAATGGCATGTCTATTCCAAACTATATGAGTGTGCCCAATAGTGGTGAGATTTGCTTGTAAGCCCTCTGTAGCGTACCTAGTTGTCAAACACATACTCTGGACTTGTTTACGAATAACTTCTATGCGTCAAACATCCATTTCACCTCGTTGTTTTGATCTTATGTTGAGCATGATTGTTTGCTATCCTAGTTATAACCCGAGTGGTCAGTTAAACAACTACTAGAGTGGATCCCTAGAAGATAGTGGGTTGTGCGCAACCTACATTTGTAACCCAATGAAGAATGTAACCTCCTAGTAGATGAACAATGATCCAGGAGGATCATCTTATCGTCAATCCGATTTAAAGTCTTCAAAAACAGTAGAAAGGTTACTATGGTAAAGAGCTCGTCAACAGCTTTCCGTCAATGTTCGTTTCGCATGAAATGACCTCCAAATGAAGAAGTTGTCAGCATTTGAAGTTTCGTCAAGGATGGTTAAAATGGTTAAAAAAATGGTTGAAAGATGTCAATTTGGGGATAGGGGAATCGAACCCAAACCTTGTGATAAGGCCACCATGACCCCATTAATGTATATGGTCAATGAAATGTGTAAAAATGGGTGGGCCAAGGGCTATTATATGGTCAGTGAAATGTGTAAAAATGGGTGGGCCAGGGGCTATTCCAAGGCCCCCTTAGTGATCAAACCATAGTGAAACTATAGCTCTAACATAAATCAACATGGAAAACCATATGTTAACGTGGTCCAAATATATATTTGCCACCATGTAAAATGCGCAACCATAGTGAAACTATAGCTCTAACATAAATCAACGTGGAAAACCATATGTTAACGTGGTCCAAATATATATTTGCCACCATGTAAAATGCGCAAGAGGAGGAGAGGCCTACGGGTTTGACCCTGAGACCTCTGCCTCCCAACCATGCGCCCTTACCATTGGGCCACGAGCCCTCTGTTTAAGTGGAAGCGACACCAAAAGCTTAAAAGGTTTCAGGCACCCATTGTTATATAAACCACGTTTTCCAGCCACGAGACAAAGTTCGGGATTTACATAGAGCACAATTCTGCACAGAAACCAAGACAAAGTACAGGCACGACTCTCGAGGCTCAGAGACCATTAATGGGCACGGATACCGAGGCAGAATCCATACTGTCAATGCTATTTTGTCTTTTATTCAGAAATTTGATCTCGTTTGGCATGCCAAAGGAGGTCTCAGGCATATATGGTCAACTTTATACTCATTTTTCTCAAAATTTCGAGACGAACACAGTGGTGCAGTCTATTTCTACGTTTGGCAGACACAAAACATAGGTGTTTCCAGAACACTCAATTTGTACTCTTTGAAGACTGAATAAAAATGGCCTTCCCATTGGAAGCAACCCAGAGACGTAGCCCAAGAAGGGTGAACTCCGTTATGAGCTTGTGTCCTTTTTTCTGGTTTGCATCTCTCTTTTATGTGTTTATGTGTTAATTTTGAAGTATTTAAAAATCATCTTTTAAGTCAATTTTATGAACGTTTCATGCAAATTTCACATGCAAGTTCTTTTGGTTAAAAAGATCTTGATATTTTTCAAATCAAACAAGGTTTAGGTGAACTTTCAATGCAAACATTGAATAATACACGAAGGAAGGTGACACTCGAGGGACTTCTGTGTAGTGAAGGGCTACCTTCTTGGTGTTGTGTGGTGCAAGTATTGTGGACCCCAAGATGGATGAGTTGTAGTGAGAAAGGTTTCTAAGTCTAATATAAATGTTTCTCTTTTTTCGTGAGTGGTATGTATCTTTGTGTTGCTAATTGAGTGGTATTGAACCTAAGGGTAAGTAGGAGCACAGATCTCGCTGATGAACCTAGTGAAGGTTATGACCTCCTGGCAGATGATTAAGGTTTGGGTGATCTTTCAACGCACACATTGAATAACACATAACGGAGGAAGGTGAAGGTGACACATAACAGATTGTTGAGCAATGAAGGGTTACCTTCTTGGTGTTGTGTGGGGTGGGTATTGTGAATCCCAAGCTGGTTGAGACTGATAGAGGTGCTTGCAACTCCAGGGTGAGTTCATTGGTTTAGCATTTCCCCTCTACTACCTTAGCAACCTGTTAACCCAATTGTACGCTGGACTGGATTGAGATTGAGCCTACATGACTATGGACAACCTATTAACCCAACTGTGCGCTGGATTGGTTTGATATTGAGCACATGTCACTGTGTACAACCCGTTAAAATAGACAAAATATTTTGTTGTATAGTTTTTTATTACTCTCTTTCCGCTATTGTTTCTCGCTTTAATATTTGTTTATCTTCCATAGTGTTGGGTCATGTTTTTGTTTGAACATATGTATTTCCTTGCTCACAGTTGATGATGGTCACCGTGTTAGTTGGTGGTATGGAACTTTAATGAGTTAATGATCTAGTGGGTTAATGCAATTAATGCTTTATTTAGTGATGGACATTATAGAAAATTTGAGGTCTAAAATGGATTTTTTTTTAAAAAAATTCTTTAAAAAAAAATGATTAATTTCTACCAATAGGATTTAAGATGACGATGTCAACCTTTTGGGTAAATAGTGTTGGATAAAAAACCTTTTTTCTTCAACCTTTTTTCAATAATCTACTTGTGGGCTTGCTAATGGTGATCGTTTGATTAGGGTAAACAAAAGATTTCGATAAATGCATGAATTGGATGAGGAAACATGTGGGAGGATCTTTGTGCCCCCATGCCTTTATTAAAGAGATGACCAAAATTAGTCAAATCTTTGTCCATGCACTTCCCATTTTCTTGATAAGGGTTGTTATTATTTATCTCCAAGGTTATGTAGATGAATAGAACCACATGGAATCCCCTACATTCCAAACATAATTAATTTCTTGTTTTTCATAGCTCTTGCATTAAATATACTTTATTAATCTACCAAAGGTGAGTTGTTTATCTATGACTATATTTTGAAACAAAGATTGTATTAATCTCCAACAAGCTATTACGGTAAGAAATTGTTTCGAGTAACTAAAAAATGCACATTCTTCAACCTTTAATTATATTTGCAACATGTTGATGTTTTAGCTTAGCAATATAATTTTGCATCTCTTTCAACTTTTAATTTCATAAATCATTTCATTTCACAATTATAGCAATATTCATTTGTAGTGGAAAATAAACAAGAATCTTTAAAAGATAACCATGCATAAGACATAAAAGGAAATTTGGATGAAAAATGGTCCTCTCAACCCTAATTCAAATTCCATATCGCCATATATTATCCAATCAAAATGCTTTAAAATTCAAAAGAGATGCATGTCTGAGACAATTTTTTATTATATAACTTGGGGTTAGGTAGAATTTTTAATAATATGATTTGTTTACTCGCTACCCAAGCTACCCAAAATTATCTTGGATATCGATAATGAAATTAATATGGTAACCGATTTTAGATAATACATGACCCATATATAATATACAACAGTAATAGTAATTAATAACTAATATATTATAATATTATATTATAATTAATATATTATAATATTACTATACACTGTAAAAAAATGGGCTCAATAACTTTTAACTAATATACCAATTGATCTTTTAGCTAATATGTTAGCAATGTGTTATATATAATAGTAATAATAATTAATATTATAACTAATATGTAATAATAGTATACTATAATTAATATTTATACTATTATTATACATCTTGAAGGGGTACAAGAGGGTTACATTTTACATTTTGTGGAGGAATTCCAGGAGGGGTACAGAGTGGATAAAGGCTTTGTTAATATTTACAAACTATGATTTCCATGTACTCTGTTTTGTATAATGTTGGCTCTACAATGGGATGGTTCCGTTTTTTGGCTTCTTGGGTCATTAGCATATTATTTCCCTTCCTTAGCATAGTCTCTTTTGAGACCAACTCCATGTACTATTTGATTCGATTTTTGAATATCAATAGTGTGCCTTTTTCTACCGAAAAAACTTGAAATGTTGGATCCAATAACTTTTAACTAAAGAGCACTTCCACATGGAATACATAATATGACTTCTAGCCTCCTAGAATCCAATCCACATAATTGAACAAGACTAAGCATCCAAGCCATAAGAGACACAATCAAGGGCAACAACGAGGCCATTCTCTCTAGATTGCAAAATGTTTGCCCAATGTTGGAACCATGGAGAACAACACCACTCCCTCTGAGCAAGGGAGACATTCTGTGCCAAGTCACTAACTTGGTGAGAATGTCCATCATCTACATCTCAAGTCTATTAAACTACACCAAGGCCACTCAACACTAAATGAGTCATTCTCTATCACCATGGATACCCGTGGAGAACATCTACCCAATGCTACTGATCTATACTACATATGTAATACAATATTTGTACTGCAGTTGCATTTGTGCAATTGCATTTGGAATATCTTCACAATGTATGGGCCATTCATCTCTCGTATGAATGTATGTCACTCATCATCATAGTGATACACCATGCTTGTCCCTAAAGTATACAAACTTTGCCTTAGATAGAGGCTTGGTAAGAACACCAACTATCTTCTCATCCATGGATATGTACTAAAGCTTCACTGATCACTTTAGCACTACGTCTCAAATGAAGTAGTATTTGATCTTCAAATCAAATAGCCCTATGACTGGAATTTTACTTTTCTTATGTTGTACTAAGTGACAAAGAAGCATGCTCCCTTTCTCCACTACACTTTTCTTAGTCGAAATATGTATATCTTTGCAACTTCATTTTATCACCTAAGATCGTATCAATTGTACCCACACAAGTATCTCAACACATGCTTTTCCACAACCCAATGGAAGAGTCTTGGCTCAACCATAACCAACACGGGGTATTTACTCCAAAGCAAGTATCTCATCAGGAATCTGACCAACTATAGGTACATCACCAAATCTAAATCTAAAGCAAAATCACTTAAATTCTCCAAATATGCACATAATGGGATCCACCAAATCTAAATCTGAAGCAAAATCACTTAGATTCTCCAAATATGCACATAATGGGATCCACCAAATCTAAATCTAAAGTGGAATCACTGAACTTATCCAGATCTATCATCACATGTACGGCCACAAACTTGCAATCCATCATCCCAGATCTTCAAATGTATACTCCCTTTGCCTCAAAAAGATCTTATCATACCTACAATCCCAATAATCTCAAACTCAATGGTCGACTCCCTCTTACACTTGACATTGAGCTTCTTTGTTTCCGTAAAGGAACATATCATCAATCATATAGTACCATGATCAAAAGGTCACCATCGACAACCTTGTAGTAGAGGTTGAAATATACATCACTCTTCCAATCAAATAGCACCACTGGGAACTCTACCCAGAAAACCTCATAAGTATCATGGTAATCATGTAGCTAAGTGGATTGATGACCAGTAGCACCCTACTTCACAAAGAGGTCAATTTGTATAAACAACCCTTCTTTCGTATAACTTTGAGTAAAGGTGACATGCATACTAACTATTATAATTCCATGCATATCATGATAGGTCCCTGCAACGAAACCATCTGTTTACTCAATTAAAGCCCTGGGTCTGCATCGATGTCCAACAAAGGCATTTGTTGTAGTCTAGGCACTAGATGAAACCCAAGCTCATTAAGTATCTATCAATCAAGCTCTAGAGCCCTGCTTGAATCCATATAAAGTCTTTTTTTCTCAATAAGGTGTGTTGTGGCCACTCCCTTTATGTGGAAGTATATTGCTCCCTCTTCATCTGAGTATCATGCATTCACTACATCTAAATACACTCTAATTTTGGGTCAATCTCCCCACACCATATAGCTCAAGATCATGGAAAATTGTTTGCCCTTGTGGTATCCATTTGTGTCACCTCCCATCAATTGGGTCTAGTAAGGCAAACCTCTTGCTCACTCAAGAACATTGAACACTATTCATGACTCCCTTTGATTCTACATCTTGGTTGTCCTTTATGAGCCATCTCTGTTGCTAATATAGACTACATGCTATCTTATTGAACACTATTCATGACTCCCTTTGATTCTACATCCTGGTTGTCCTTTATGAGCCATCTCTGTTGCTAATATAGACTACATGCTATCTTATAAATCTACTTGAAGGTCATCATTGACTAATATTCTCCATGAACTAATATTCTTCCACCATGGCTTCCTGATGACCTACTTCCATATCACTATATCATCTTTGGCATATCCAGTACTTTGATAGCTCTTCAGTATCATCTCGATATAAGGATGATTACTGTACTTAGAAGGATACTCATCCTTTAGAATCTTCTACATCTCATTATCAAACTCCATGTGAAACCTTCTATATCTCTTGGCGGTTACCGTCTTCATCCTCTTCTTCCTTGGCACATGGGTATATGCTAAACAACCAAGGAACCACTCCTATGAATACTACCTCAAGACTCTTATCATATAATATCTAGTTGTTAATGTAATTGAATTTTATATTGTATTTTATTTGTACCTCCAGCGGAGAAGTCATTATTGTATTTGGTCATGTAAAGTCATTAAGGTTAACCCTCCATTGTAAGTCAAGGCAATAGACGCCAAAGTCCGATTGTATTAGGGTTAATAGTCTTCAGAAGTCAACCCAATGAAGTACAACTGAGGCTGACCTAGTAAGTGAAAAGGTTAAGTGAAAGATAAAGTATAAATAGAGAGTGGAGCTCTCTCATTTGGACACAGTCACTCAAGTTCACATAAGTGAGAGAGGACAAGTTCCCACACATGGAGAAGAGAGACGCTGCTGAAGACCATCTCTATTTTTGGGTTTGACATTGTATAACTGATGATTCTATCTCTAAAGAAGTTGTGGGGTTTTCTCATTATGGTTTCCCTTGAGGAAAATCTTTGTCTTTTGTGTTTTCTGTTACCCTGTGCATGTTTTTCTCTCAAATAAGATCCTAGATAATATTGATTAAAATTGTGAAAAACTAACCAAATCCTAGACAATATTGATTAAAATTGTGAAAAACTAACACTAGTGAGGACACTTGATCTAAGCACATCCACTTGCTCTAATAGCTCTAGAGTCTCATCCTGATAGAAGAATGATTACTGTACTTAGAAGGACATATCCTTCGGAATCTTTCTACTTTTCGTTATCAAACCCCATATGAAACCTTCTATATCTCTTTAAGGTTACCGTCTTCGTCCTCTTCTTCCTTGGCACATGGTACTCCTATGAATACTACCTCAAGAGCCTTTATCATATAATATCTAGTAAGGACACTAGATTTGAACATAACTTATGATCTTGACCTATATCCAGGTTAGCTTTATGTTATTTTTTTATCATTTTGTGGGAATCTCAAAATTTTCCCTCCAGATTATATGTTTCCTTCTCCGTTTCTACAGTGGTGACAGTTTGTTTGTAGACAGTCAATGTCTTCTTATAAGAGCCTCCAGGCTGACTATCTACTTGAATCAGGAAACCTGAGACATCCTCTTTTACAGTTCTATCTCATTTTGGTATAGATGTCGTGACAGTTTGTTTGTATACATCCTCTTTTACAGTTTCTTCTATCTACCTGAGTCAGGAAACCTGAGACATCCTCTTTTACAGTTCTATCTCCTTTTGGTATAGATGTCGTGACAGTTTGTTTGTAGACAGTTAATGTCTTCTTATCAGAGCCTCCAGGCTGAGTATCTATTCAGTCAGGAATACCTGAGACATCCTCTTTTACAGTTATATCTCCTTTTTGTATAGATGTCGTGGATGTTACTCACAATGATAACTTGATTTCTGTAAGATCTAATAATCTATGCAATATGCAATCTACTTATAGAATATATTGCAGTTTTTTTTCCATTACTTGATAATGTAATTGGACATATAGTTATAAATATGTCCATATAACTCACTTGTGGTAAAGTCCTGCGAGTTTGTATGTCCAAAATACAGATAGAATATAACCCTATGTTTTGCATTGAAACAACATGCACCTATGATGAATATAAACAATCACACAGAATAAATAGCAACAGAATTGTACAGGGGTGATTGTGTGTACCCAACTTCTTAAGAAGCACTTAATTTCAGGTTTAAAAATAGTGGGAGGAAAAACAAGTTGAATTCTATCACCCAAAAAAATTGGTGAAAGGAAAAACACAACATTAATTTAAACCAAGTTCTCTCATACTCTTAAAAAATAAAAAATAGGAATATAATATGTAAACTATATAATATCTGACACCCATGATGAAGATAAACTATCACAAAGTGAATGGATATCCATCAAACGCTACTGACAGTTGTCAGTAATACAGGCCACTTATCACAAACTGAATGGATACCCATCAAATTATAATACAAACCACCTGGGTTCGTAGGTATAGGGATTATACCCATTTTCTAAATTAAAAAATTCAAATAATGGGTTGAGGTTAAAAAATGATGAAAAGGAAAAACTAAGATGAGGACAAGATTAATATGAAATTGAGTTTTTACTAATATTTGTAATATAATATCTTATTATCAAGAATTGCTGACGAAACAATATACAACAATAAATACATAAGCTTATAACAGTACTATCTTGTAACACTTCTAGTGCATTCTCATATAAAAATAATATCGAGAATCCTTATTGAACAAGGATTCATTCCAACTATTAAAAATAAATCAATATTAAATTTAACATCTAACCTTCTCCTCTATTTGGAAAAAAAAATCTTACCTTGAGAAGCCTTGAACACATGAAAGGGAACAAAACTATCACATATATGAAATACATGGCATATCATTGCATGAAAAATCATATTCACGTCAGTAACTGCGATTCCACATTAGCATACATCAATTCCAAAACTATTAAATAAATAACATTCATGGCAAATCATTACAAAAATTTAAAAAATATAAACATCATACACGGAATATCACAAATTCACATTAATATACTTCAATTCCAAAACTATTAAATAAATAAAATTCATGGCAAATTATTACAAATAAAATATAAATATCATACCTGGCAAATCATAAACCATGATTCCAAATTAACATATACCCCATTTAAATTCCGCAAACCCATTTGAACATGAAAGAAATTATAATACTTTCCCCTTCATATTAACTTTCAAAGGTGCAAGCCATCCAGAATAAAAAGTTAAAATAAACAGAGATATATACAAATATAACACACAACATCCACTAAAAATTAGTTTAGTCCATAAAGGTATTATGGAAAGCAATGATCACATACCCACAGACAGAATTAAGATTACAATTAGAATTCAAACTTTGAGAAATAAAGAACCAAGGCTACAACTCAAATTTTGAGAAACAAAGAACTAAGGCTACAACTCAAATTTTGAGAAACAAAGAACTAAGGCTACAACTCAAATTTTGAGAAACAAAGAACTAAGGCTACAACTCAAATTTTGATAAAGAAAGAATTAATACAACTCAAATTTTGATAAAGAAAGAATTAATACTACAATCGTATCCCACCAAATTAAAAGATTGAATCTATAAATAGCAAAATCAGTCTTATGGAAGCGTTAACAAGACACTCGAAAAAGGAATAATAAAATACCTAATCAGAAATCAAGTCTACTATTAAGGATTAGGATTGCTATAAGTATAGCTGAAAGGTATCACTTGGATAAAGGAATAATACAAGATTCTATCAAAATTCAAGTTTACTATTTAGGAATGCTATATGTATAGGGGAAGAGTACCACTGGGACCAAGGAATAATAAAAGACACAATCAGAAATCAAGTCTACTATTTAGGAAAGCTATATGTATAGCTGAAGAATACCACTCGGATCAGAGAATAATAAAAGACCAAATCAGAAAACAAGTAGCAACACTAACCTTTTTCATAACAGAGTAAAGCCTACCATGCCCTCAAGGAAATTACTGTAGTGCCCTCAAATGCCACAGAATTCAAATATTGTAGTGCCTGCAATCCTAAGAATCATACCTCATATAAATAACATTGCTAAGCAACAAAAAGAGTAACCGCACAGAAATAAAACAGAGCAGAGTTAACAGAAGTAGTTGCAATATTTATCAGAATTTCAAAAAGCCAAATAGCATAGCATTGCAGCAAAGGCATCGAGATCTTTACAAAATGATTCAACTAGACCAAACCATAACCCTTGACGTTCAAAGTCGACCATAGTATTAGTAGAAGTTAATGAATCCAAAAAACAGAAATCTGGACTAAAGGTTTCTAAACAAATCCTGGACTACAACAAAGGCAAACCCCATGGCATAGGCATAGAAAATTATATATGTAGTTTTGCCACCACCCTACACTAATATCCCTATCATTCGAACGCCCACTGATTTTCACGCCTGACTTCCTCCTCCTCTTCAGGAGTAAAATCATTCTTAATGTTGAATGTTTTCCTTATTTCTTCAGGGGTCTTCCCCTTGATCATATCTGCCACAGTCTGGCATGTCAGATCTAAAAGATTTTTTATGTTGAGATAATTTGCAGCCTGCACAAACCCAAAAGCTTAATAAAACAAATTTTCCATAAAATATACAAAAATATCTATAACTTGAACAGGCAAACACATATGCACAACATTACTAAACAAAGCCACAAAAATATTGTAGAAAACAAAACTACCAACAGAACATCAAGCCTATTACTCTGTCAGTTGAAATAAGAGCATTGGAGTAATTATTCATTTAACCAAAATAATTCAACTATCTCATATACAAGGAAATCAATCCTCCAAATAAGATTTGGAGTACTTAAAGCTTTAAAAGTAGAAATTTTAAAAATAACAGAAAATTATTAACGAGGCATTGATTTACTAGAGAAGATTGTCCCCAAGGTTCCATTCTTCATGTGATCCACTTCACCCAAAGGCTCGTGGCATCAAAGGGACTATATAAGACAATAGTCTAAATTTAGAACACCTATGATTTTGGATTCCAAAAATACACAGCAAGTACATTTTGAAAAATGCATATAAATTTTCCAAACCTCATGTTTGCATAAAAATAAGAATTGTGAAACAAAATCTGGAAATTAAACTAACACATAAACAAGAAAACAAAAGTCGAATTGAGTATCTGAAAGTTATTTCTTCAAAAGACCTCTGTAAACAACAAGAAAGAATATCCAAAAAATAAAAATCATTGCACTCATGCTTGATAAAAGACATCTATAAAAAATACAAATTTCATACGACATGCAAATAAAATTTAAAAAATAATGCTTTAATTGCTTGCTCACAGATATATAACAAAGCTAAATACAAAGATTTCACTCTGGATACTCCTCAATTTAAATGGATCTTAAGTGACAAATAAAAACCCCAAATTTCATACTACATACAAAAAAACACTTTCAAGTGTTTTCTCTAGAATATCTATCGCAAAACTCCATCATACCCTGCAAAAAAGGACCTAAATAACCATTAAAATAAAATTTCAGTTACTGCAATTTTATCTAGATGATCATCCCAAAAATATTCTAAAATTGCAGTAACTGAAATTTTATTTAGATGATTAGGGATTCAGTAAAATAAAAAAGTTAATAAATTATCCTTCAAATCTAATAGGGAAAGTCAAATGGGTGAAAGCATAAGGATGGCTATAAATCAAACTGACCTGCCTATAGCAGGTGAGATGCTCTACCACTGAGATATATCCTATCCAATGTAATATTCAGTTGTGGATTGACATCCCAATAGCTCATGGGGACTATAGAAGATGCAGCGATACATGACATTCTAAATCACCCTCCCCCAAATAAACTGATAAAACTACTTGGAAAGTGGGTTAATGGTAAGGGCTTTTAGTCAATATGCCTTTCAAAGAAGATAGGTGGACCTATTCTTGGAGATAGCAACCCTTTCCACACCATGCAAATGGGTCACAAAAATCCCAAAAACGGAAGGAAATATGAAAAATTATGAGAACATCACAATTTTGACACCCTAAAAATATTCATAAATAAGCCCTCAAACAATATCCAAAACCAAAAGACGAAAACTTCAGACCATAGAAACAAGCTCCAAGAAGACTGCAATGGTCACTAGAAAACATTCCTAAAAACAAACGATGCACGAAAAATTAAGAAGACCTATAATTGGGTTGTCGAAAAGTATCCATCTAAACCCCTTAAGCCTAACACCGCCGAACAAAGCTTCGCTAGCGCTTAAATTGAATACCTTGAGAAGCAACATTTTACAATACCTCCAAATGGGCGGCAAGAAACCCTGAAATTTTAATAAGCCTGAATCTAGGCCCCAAAAATTAATTAAAAACAATTCCAAAACTTCGGAGACTAAGTTAGAATGCCTAAAAGAAAGCGGCACTCCCCAAACCCTGCAAACGGGTTCCCAAAAAACCCTAAAAATAGGTACGCAAAAGAAAACCAAGGCAGAGAAGGAGAAACTCGAAGCCCTAATTAAATGAGGCTTCTCAGAAAATACCAAACCACTGAATCCCTAATTTACTGGAGTTTTTTGAGAAAGTACAAAAAAATCGAATCCCTAATTAAACCGGAACCATAATTAAATCGAGTATTGAAACAACACCTAACGATCTAATTCCCAATTAAACGAGGGTTTCACATAAAATACCAGAATAAGATCGAACAAAGTGGCCTGATCGACTTTAACGAATTCCTGATCCCAGGTCTTGATTTCGTCGTCGGTAATGGCCGACTTCTCGTCTGCGGGCTTCTGAGCCTCGACATGGTACTTGCAGTATTCAATAACCTTCGAAAGTATCTTGCTGGAGACGTTAGGTAGAGGGATTGCAGTCGCGGTGCCAGTATCCTCGATCATGTTCTTGATGGTCTGGGATTCGAACGCGACGGCCTCATTTACCTCGAACAACTCGTCATCTGAGCTCTTCAAACTAACCTTAGATTCTCTGGCCATGGCTACCCGCTGTTCTGAATAAACAGAAAAGACTTTCTGTGTGTGAGCGAAGAGATTGCGGAGAGAAGTCTGAACGCACTTTGCCCGAATGATCTAAAAATCGATATGACGAAAGGGCTGTGAGGGCGTTTATTTATATAGGTGCTTATTTCCCCATAACCCATGCCCTCAACCTTTTCATGCTTTTTTTAATTTTAAGTTTTCTTTAACTCCAGTTAACATAACCATAACATAGAGCTTTTAGGGTTTTCTTATTTTATAAATTTTTACCCACTCACGCCTCTTTTAGGGCCCAATATAGTGCATGTGGGCCAGATTGTGTCCGGAATTATCCCTTTAAAAATAAAAATGGAAAGAAAAAAGCACAAATTTATTTTTGAATTTGGGGTAAGACTTTAGTTACTTCCGAATACTCCATTCTCTTCACGAGTCCGTAAGCCACGGATCGAGTTTCATAAATCCTGCCTAAATTTAGCTGGCCCTGATTTGTAACCAAAGTCAAATTAGCCTCATTGTAGAAGGGCAGGTGGGCGTGTCTAGTTTAACTTCATGGGAGGGCATCATCTTTCCCACATAAGAAGGACAGGAGGAGGAATAACTTAATGGCAATAACGGTTCCAGGCAAGCAATTTATCCATCGATCTCCCCATCTGTTTATTATAGATTCTGCTGTCATTTTATTCATAGGTTATGCTGCAACAGCAAGAGCTGGATTACAGATTATGGGTCGGCTTTGGGGTTTTCAAGGAAGAATTATTTGTCTAGTTCATCAGAGATCCCATTTGGCTAATACAGATCAAAGACTTCAATTCATGGATTCCATTAGAGTGTCTGATTAGTAAATTGTCCCCCTCAATTTTATAAAATTTATAATCTAATTTGGATTTGGTATGATTTTCCTTGAAACTAATAACTAATGTTTCAGCTTGTAGTATATATGACTGTTAAAAACGGCCATTAATTTTGAGTTTGAGCTGTCAAAGCTCAGGGCTGAAGCACAAGTCCCGGCTTATTAGGTACCCAAATGGCTTGCGATGTTCATGCGTCTTGTTTATGAATATTTTTTTCATACAGAATCTGTAAGTTTATCAAAGTTTATGATTTGTCTCATGTGAAAACATTAGACATGATAAGAATAAAACTCCGGGGCTGCCGTCAGCCCATAGGTAGCTTTACCACTGACCTACATGCGCTCTTGTTGATGGACGATACCAAGTTCAGAAATGGATTGATATTCCAACAGCCCCCCTCAAGGCACTTCCGCGTTTTGTAGAGCTAGGGCTGGGAATTCCTAGCCACAACCATGGCTGTGATGTAAAAGCATAGGATGGGCTAACAATCAAACTTATGACCCGCCTAGGGCTGGTGGTCTGTTATACCACTGAGCTACATGCACTCATGATTACGGCCAATGCCATGTTCAGTTGTGGATTGATACTCCAGCTCATAGGTACTATAGAAGTTACAGTGCTCCATGACACTCTAGATCACCCTCCTCAAAAGGAAATGATAAAACTGTTTACAAGGTGGGTGAATGGTAAAGTCCATGAGTCCACCTCAATATGTCTTGAAAATGAGATAGACCCTATCTCTAGACCCTGTATCTACAGGTATCTGCTCAATAAGGTCATGCAATCATAATATTCGAATTTCTGCTGCAATACAAAAATGCAGTATTACCAGGATGCTGAATTAATATAGTAGGTAATTTCTCTCATTCTATGTGATACGAAATATTGATCAACATCCTATATGCCCTGAAGAAAGGGCAGACCCTACCCATACAGGCATTGGCTCATTGAAGTCATGTGATTATAGTCATCAGAATTAATGTGGTAAAAGAAGATGAGTTTCAATGGGATGCCACATTAGTATGGCTGGTAAGTTCTATGATTCCATGTGATTTGTAATATTTACATTACCTTGTTTGCCCTCAATAGAGGTCAGACCCTACCCATAAGGGCACGACTCATTGAGGTTATGTGATTATAAGCATTAGAATATATATGAGAAGAAGAAAATGAGTTATCTCCATGATGTTGCATTTACAAAGAAATCCTCTAATGAGAAATATTCACATTGTCGGAGAATGTTCAAGGAAAAAATAGAAAATATAATAATTATTAATGAATGCAAAGTTTGGCAATATCATAAGATGTGTCTTTTCTTATTTGAATTGACTGCTATTGTTTTAGAAATTTTATTTGGCCATCTTTTATTATTCAGAAATTTGTAAAAAGTAGCCATCCTACCATATTGATTTCCCTCTCTTCTACGCTTGCTTTGGTGGAATACTACAAGTTATCCAATACAGTGGAAGGCTATTAGAGAGGATCAGATGGGGAGAGGCATCTTTTGCAGTTTCCTGACACCTAAGAAGTGATGTGAGCATTTCTAATTTTGTGCTCAAGTTGGCAATGCGGAGTACAGGATGGGTGTAGACTCTAAATGAGGCTGTCCAAATGCACAAGGTTAAATTTGAGCCCAGTTATTGTAAATGGATGAAAGAGATTCAAGGGTGTCCACAAGGGAGCCTAGAATAGGACTTTGTCCTTTGCATCAGAAGAGGCAGTCCAAGTATCTTCGGGAAGATGAGCTTTATGTGTTAGGGTTATGCCCCACCTTATGTGCAGAGTCCTATTGAGAGTCAAAGACCATACTCTTATTGCTTCAATTGTTTTCTTGGCAGAATTTGATATGACTCAAACTTCTCCCCTTTATGTTGTCCTTTATTGGAGCCAAACTGAGAAATCTAAAAACTATCCATCTGCGAATCCGAGTTTTTTAGACTATCTTGGTTTAAATTATAAATATTTGAATGCATATCATGGTAATCAGTTTTATTCTTACGAAGGCATCATAGGTTCCCACTTTGCTATAGTCTAGTGTCTGGACTCACTGGGATCTCAACCCTGCAATGTCTTGAACCCAGTTAAAATATTAAGCTTGTTTACAATTGATTTGTGATTCATACTTAAGTCTGAGTCGCACCTTTCTCAACATTCACAAGTTTATTACCTATTTCTATTGAGCTTTGTAGTATTCTAGCTTTAAAACATTGTAATATTGTATCAATATCCCTGCAAACAATTTAATCTAATACATATATTGTTTTCTTGTGATGCATCTACAATTATACTGGAATGGTTACAACAATTGGCAATGTTTCATGCATCAGTGTAAGTGCAAAGGCATTGGTTCCACATTGAAATTCTTATATGCTGTGGCGGACTTATATGGCTGATTTGCCAGCATATGTGCATGCATGCTTGCATTCATGCAGGCTTGCTGTTCTAGCGATTATGTGTTCAGCTGGGATCGTTTTGCAATTCCTGGTTTGCAGTCTTTCTCTGGAATTATGATTTGAGTCAGTTTGTCTATGGTTTTCTTAAATCTTGCTTTGTGTTTTGGTTTTCCTCATTTGTTTTTGGGGTCATGTCACACGCAGGCTTGTGCTTTATACAAGAACTGGTGGCCAATGCTAACAGGTACTATTGTTTGTGTTTGTTTGAGATCAAAGCTTCTTTTCCTACTGGCATCATGGAACATACAATTCAGGATATGAACTGCACTTGTAGTGTGAAACTAAAGTTGGAAGCTGGATTTTTTTGCAGCCATTATGTATGTAATGCTGCCAATGCCATTATTATTTTTTGGACCTGGGGATTCTTCAGTTATTAGTTCTACAGATGGTGGAGGGTAGGTTTCCTTTGTACAATACCATCCACTCTCTTCAGCAATTTTGCAAATTCTGAAGTAGTGTGCAACTGATATTATCTGTGTAATTACAGATGGGTGGATGCAGCAAAATTCTTGACTGGAGCTTCTGTAATTGGGAGCATTGCAATACCATCTATCCTAAAGCATGCTGATGTTATTGGGCTGGGAGCCCTATTTTTGGTGTTTGCATCCCTTTTTGTGTTTGGTTGTACAGCATTTTGTTATTTTCGCATGGCTGTTGATGATGAAGATAGCTATTTCTGATGTATTGTATTTTGTTATGGGACTGAGGTGGAGTTTTGTCAAATTGTTAATGCCCTGAAGGAAAGGAACAGCAGCATTGTACTACTGTTCAACATTTATTTGTAATTCATCTACAATGTTTTTCAGGTGGCTCATTGTTTTTATGCAAGGATTGCATGGAAGTGAATATTTATACAGTTGATTTAGGAGATTGAGGTGTGTAATAGAAGGCCATTGAGGTTCTATTAATCATTCTCCATTCACTTTTGAAGCAAATAGATATCTGCGAGTGTATTTTGCCAGCCAACTCAATTTCAAGAACAGTATTTTGATGTTAGAGGCCTGACCTTTTATGTTATCCACGGGCCTTAACTTTTTGTGGTTTGAATAAAGAAATCTTTTGTTTGATTTTAGCATTTATTCTGTTACTTATGTTGGACCTAAATGCATGTTTTTTTGCAGAACTGTTTTGTTTGTTTCTTCTGGTCAGCTTCATTTTTAGGGCTGTCCTTTTTGGGTTCCCTTGGAATGCACTGGCTACATTCTCTTAATTTAGATTGGTTATCTAGGAGATGCGTTAAGCATTCCTTGTATTTTGTCATTTTTCTCTGTTCTTTAGAGTCCTATTCACGTATTTTGCTCACATGTGAATTTTAATATAATCAAATTTAGTTTGTGGTTTTATTATTCTTAGGTAGCAATTTTGTATAATGTAGTAACCCGGTTTTGACCCTTTGGATGTATTAGATTGGAGTATGTATAAATTGTAAATAAGTGTTTATCATGATGGGAATCAAGCTATATGAGCTTAAATAAATTGCCCATGTGTAAGTGATGCAAATATGCTATATGGTTTCCTAGTGCTGAGCTCAAGGCCAAGGTCCTCTTAGTGAAAGGCTAGGCATGTAATTTCGGTGTCGACTCACAGCCCTCTTGTGCTCCCAACAGACATCTTGGACCTTTATATTAATTTTAGACATAATATTTACATATCTTGAGCATACAATGAAAAGTTGGTACATTACAGTTCAAAACAGTTCTGCAAACATATTCATGTATTTTGGTCATATGCGAACTTTAATATAATCTCATTTAGTTTCTGGTTCTATTATTCTTAGTTAGCAATTCAGTATACTGTAAAAACCCAGTTTTGACCCTATGGATGTATTAGATCGGAGTATGTATAAATTGTGAACGAGTGTTTATCATGATGGGATTTAAGCTATATGAACTTAAATAGATTACCCATGTGTAAGTGATGTAAATATGTTGTATGGATTCCTAGTTTTGAGCTCAAAGCCAAGGCTCAACTAGTGAATGGCTAGGTATGTAATTGTAGTGATTATGAATTCTATGTAAGTATATGGTAGACTTTAAATGATATGCTCAAGGTATGTAAATATTATGTCGAAAAAAATGTCTATTTGGAGAATGAGAGGGCTGTGAATCCAGTCATGGGGGAGGGGAAATAGGGCCAAAGGGGGGAGGGGTAAATAATCCTATGTTGCCTAAGAAGCCAATTATTGAATGCATGTGGTGGTTGGTGAGAAGTCCACCTCACATAGTTATGAAAGAGTCCCCACCCTCATGGAAATTCGTTCCTCCATTCTCCTGTACACACCTTCCTTTTTCATTCATTCACTTATGCTACACTCACCATTCTCATGTTCAAGCACCACCCATGTTTTGACGACGGCGATTTCATGTTTTAGACTAAGATACAAACTTGAAAAGGACCAAACCAGTGATGGGAGAGTGATTAATGACTTTTGGGAAGAGAGATGGATAGTTGCAGAGGAGCATAGATGTTAGGTTGTTTAGGAAATTTTCACATTCCCATGTTAATTGTTGCTCATTAGGTGCCTTAGAGCCAATGCATTTTCTGCCAAGTTATTCCAGGAGATAAACAATAAGATGGGTTCCTTCTCTCTACATTGAGAGCACTAGAAGAGAGAATACCCATGAGAGACTATTGAGCAAAGAAGGGAAATCTCTTCCTTGTGTTGTGTGCATAGTGGATGAGAATGTCATCATTGCTTGATCAATGGATGGTTACTTGGAGTCCTTAGTTGTGAACATATTTGTTGAGCTTGAGAACAATTGGGTTGAGTGAGTTACTTGTGAAGCTGTAGCCAATTTCCATTTCCCTAGTATCGTCATAGCTCGGCTTGGGGTGCCATTTGTAGTAGATGTTTATGATTGGGTGGAAAATTGCTTGTACACAAATAGTTTCTTCCATCATCATAGTTAAAAAATAAATGTTCATCTTTTTTTTCATTCTATATTTATAATTTTGTAATTTAAATTTAATCTCTACTTTTGGATGGAATGGAAATGGAATCCCTGGTTTAAATAAATTTATTAGTTTTTATGTTTGCTACATTATCTAATTACATGCATATACGAATTTGAATTCTTAAATACTAAATGGATTAGAATTTATATAAGGATTTTTTAGTTTGGATTGTGTCCCTGCCTCATGGGTTGGGAAATATTTGAAATCTGAAAATAACCCTTATCATATCCTTGAACATCATCATCACTATATAAAAAAAATGTATAACATTAATGAAATCATCATTACATCAAACACAACGTGAAGTTTCAAGTGAACATAATCATATCAACTTTTGTAAAACATTTACTCATAAATCAAAATGTAAAGCAACAAACCATTTTTGAAATGCAAGGCAATATGCACATAAGGGAATAAAATCTCATTGAAAAAGTTGTCATTCTGTGATGAGATCTGCCTCGGAATTTACCCAACCTTGGAGTGAAAGGGTTTTGACCCTTCTAGCAATAATTACGAGGCGCTTGGTAAACTGTTCCTAATTTTGTTTATTCCAGGTATAACTATTTGATAATGAATTATTACTAGCAATTGCCCTATAAGGTGCAAAGGAATGTCAAAAGGAAAAATAAAATAAAAGTAAAGTGAATGTGATTAAATGAAAAATTAGAATAGTAAAATAGATGTTATGAAGAGCTTCCTCGTCATTAAAATGTTATGGAGAGAGAGATAAAATAGCTTAAGTTTTGGGTGGTTCAATTTGTTTCTATATTCGAGCTTAGATTCCAACAATAATATTAAAAAATATTAGGAAATATATGCTACTTTTGTTTGTAGATAGCCATAAAGCTATTTGGAGCCATCTTTCAAGAACTTAGTAATTTGTAAATATGGAATGGCCTGTGATACAATCCAAAATTTAGAAAATGTAAGGCATACAAAAAATCCATTTGCTTCTTTGACAAAATCTCAAAAGTTCAACATTTCTTAGCATCTTCTACGACAAAAATTCCAATGTCCAAATTTTCATTTTATCAGCGTAAATGATGATGCAAAATGTGAAAATGTGAAAAGTTGCAAATTGTGAATTCAATACCAAAAGATATTCCAAAGCTAGAAAAATCTAAAATTAAAATGCCATAATATTAAAAAATAGTAGGAAAAAGATTAACCCAGTTATTCATAAGTAATAAAAATTTCTTGGATACACCAACAAAATAAGACATTGGTGCTTCAAATATAGCAAATGCATTATTTATGTGGCTAATAGGAAGCAAACCACAACCTTTTTTTTTCTTCCAAAAGATGGCAAACCACAACCTTTTTTTCTTCTTCCAAAAGATGGCAAACCACAACCTTTTTTTTCTTCCAAAA
The DNA here is from genome assembly GCA_027924585.1 of Larix kaempferi. Lineage (NCBI taxonomy): Eukaryota > Viridiplantae > Streptophyta > Pinopsida > Pinales > Pinaceae > Larix > Larix kaempferi. The sequence goes on along the minus strand of BSBM01000177.1, from coordinate 4,939,811 downwards.
GATGGCAAACCACAACCTACTAATTAAAAGTGCCATAAATTATGATATAATTGTTAAACATTTAAATTAGTAATCATGAGATTTTGAGACTTTGTGGTTTGACTCATTGTGTAATAATATGATTTTGAAACTAGATAACAAGGGTCATTTTCATATAGATATAGAAATAACCCTTAAATTAGCTAAGATTGAGAAATAAGTAGAAATACATTTTTATTAACATTGATATTGGTTTATCTTAACATTATTTATTTAAGAGGAGACATTTCCACCTTTAACTTAACTTGATAAAGTATTATTCTTTTTTATAAAGATAAACTAACTTTCAAACTATTGTGCAAGAAAAAAAGGAAAGCCTATATGTCAACAATAAAATGAAACTTGAGAACAAAGCACAATGACTTCATTTGGAAATAAACTCACCTCCATCAAAAAAATCAGAGAGTTTGAATTTGTGTAAATGGAGGCCAAATTTAAAGCATTTAATGTCCATGGATGAGAATTTCAAGTGACAATGAATTTGTCCGCACCAAAACTTGTGTATAGACACAACACATGTTGTCGAACTTTCGTCATGATTAAACAAACATTTAAATATTGTGCCCCTGCCAATGGGAAGCTTCATATTGTTGAGACATGTAGTATGTATTCCATGTGGATGTCATGCTTCATCTTAACGAGAAGCCTAAAGTAGGTCCTCCACATTGTGGCCATCTAAAGTAGGTCCTCCACAAGTTGGATTATTGAGTCGATAAGTGCTTCCTACAACTCAATATGAAGATGATGTGTGATTCCTTCCATGCTCAACGTGGAAATGACTCTAAAGTTAAAATCCTCAAACATAGAGATAAGTAAATTTATAAGGAAATTTAAAGATGGATAAATTTATAAGAAAATGTACATTGTTTTAATGTTCTTAACTAAAGCCACAATCAAATGTCCATTTTCCCAATCATTAAAACTTTTCCCACTTATATTTAAGGGGTAATCCTATAAATTAGAGGGATCATAAGCCTAAGCCCCTCCTTGGTTGATGTGTTTGGCTTATGTGTAAAATGGATTGTGGATTCCTTTTTATTGCAAATAAATCCACTTGTAATCAACCTTCAAAGATATTATTCTTGACTACTCCCAGACATAGCATTACCTCAAGCCAACCAAAGTAATATTCTTTATAGCATGGAATTCTACTCTACCAGCTCCCTTTCTATGACAAAACCTTTCCCCAATCAGCTTAACAATAAAAATATCAAACAAATTGAATGGTGGAGAGTGTCATTTTAGAAATTTGGATTTTCTTTGAAATATGTTAAATGATTATAGAACATTCTCCAAATTAATTTGAACTTATTTTACATTTTTAATATTTCAATTTACAATGTATGTTCATTAAATATTTTGAAATGTACAATCAATTAAAAATAATAATTACATTATACATTTTTTGAATTAATAAATAAAAATGATAATTAAAAGAAACTTAAAAACAATTTTCATTTCAAATAATATATCAATAAAAATGATAAATCTTAAAATGTAATTTTAATTTTAATTAAAATTAAATATATGATTTATTTTCTATATAAATATTTATTAATTTTTTATTATGTTAATCAATTTATATATAATTTTTAATTTAATAATTTAAATTAAATAAAAATAATATATATATATATATATATATATATATATATATATATATTATAAAATAATTCTTTTCAATTAAGATTAAATAAATGAATTATTTTTTTATAAAAAATTATTGATTATTTCATTAATATATATAAATCAATTTATATATAACTTTTAATTTAATTGTAATAACATAAATAAAGTAAAAAATTATTTTCATAGTATTTGATATTTATTATACCATCATTAATATAATATAATCACTAAATTCCAAAATATATTTATATAACAAAATCAACTATTTTCTGATGCAGTCTAGTTTGTTATTATGATTTTAAAAAAAATAATATATAAATTGTGGAAGATGAAAATAATATATTATTTAAATACATTTTATTATAAAAATAATATTGTAAAAAATTATTTAATAATTATATATATATATATATATATATATATATAAAAAGAAGTGGTTTAATATTTACTTTTTAACCATACTTAATTACTTTTTCTCACATTTTTTTAAGATATCTTTATTAATCAACTTTATGGTTGATTTTACTAAAAATATTATTATTTTATTATTATATGAATGATTATTTGTTGATAAATAATTATTGATTTAAGAATAAAGACAAAGAGCATATTAAATTAAACATTTTTTTATAAAATATATTTAAGCATAATATATTATATAGAAGTATAATTTGGAATAATATAATTTTGTAATATTTTTTCACTATTTAGTAATATAAAAAGTTAAAAATAATATATTATATAGAAGTATAATTAGGAGTGGTATACTTTTGTAATATTTTTTAAAATTTAATAATAGAAAAGGTTAAAGTTTTTATTCATTTCGAATTTATTAAATTTTAGATAATATATGTCAATTTAAAATACCACCAAACTCTTAAAATGTTATTTTATTATAGAAAACTTCTATATCATGATAAAATTCCAATCATAATTAAAATTTATACTAATTTTTCTATTTATAAAAAATACTATGACCACAAAAAAAACACTTTTACTATAAAATTAATTTATACTTTATTAAAGACAACATAATAAAATGAAATTTTATTGATACATTTTACATTACATTACATTGACATTTATCAAAATCATTGAGTAACTCTAACTAAATACAATCCCCATTAAATAAAGCATATTGTGACAATGAAACTTCCTTAAAAAAACACAAATTCATTTTGCAGTGGAGTGGGAAATGCTAACTAAAATATTATCATGTAAAAAGAGATTAAAATACCATTTTATCTCGAAGTCCTGGGTTTTCTATAGTAGGGTGATGGACCTCGATTTGGTGGATTATCTTTACGGATCCCATAGAGGCACATCATATATGGGCCACTCGAAAGGTGTGTGAAGTATCAGTTTGGGTTTGGTTAAGAAGAGAGTTGGAACCTTGTTTAAGACGTGCTAACACATTATGTGTTGGATAGAGGATGGTTGGCATTTGTAATTCGATCCAAGGAGGATGTGAGAAAAGTGTGGTTTCTCATTGAAGGTGGAAGTCTTCACCATTAATTATTAAGATTTGGTACCTTAATTTTCCAAATGGATGCTTCATTCTGAATCCCTGAAGATGGGTGGAGTGTCCACTCGAAGTCAATTCTAAAACTACTACATAATGAATATACCGAAACAATGACAATGTCTAACCATTTTTGAAAGCATCCATACTTAGATGGTAGTTAAAATGTTTATTTTTTATTCAAATTTGAAAATTTGAAATCTAAATAATTTTGTTGTTTAAAGCATTATTAAAGAATAATCCACTAGTGAGAATTATAATCCAAATAATTTATGAAATATGTCTATAGTTACTAACAAAACTAGATTTAGTTTATTAAAAGTGGATTTAGTGACACAACTACCTAAAGGGGATCAATAAAGAATCAAATAGACATTTGTCAACATCGGTGTTGTTTGAGTGTTTGAATTCTACTAAGCCTTGGAATGCATCTCGCACATGACGTCTTCAATGATCCCTTGCCACTTATGATGTCTTCATTACTTCCTTCAACTTAACAAGGCGGGCTTTGTTGCTACCCTAGTCACAATCCCCTCTACCTTCTGGTAGGTCAGAGGACACAACAATCATCATCCACAACAATGCCCATTATAATGTTGGAACTCAACACGCATAAGCATTTAAATTTTAAACATGGGGGTGTGGGATTATTTTCCTAAAAAGAGGCACAAAATAAGCATTTAAAGTTTAAACCTCACTTTCAAAAAAAAATCTCAAAATTTGTAACTTCACAAATATGCATTAGAACTTAGAAGTACATGTAGACATTCTCAAATATATACAATCTGTTATTTGAGATAGAGGATTTAATGATGAAGGTAATTCAATCCAGGTAATATTGATGAGGATGTGAATGCACAAATGGGTTATATTCATTTGCAATATGTGAAAATATTTAATGTGCACTTATAAATAGTTATCAAAATCATTGCCTATATATATACACAAATAGATTCATTTATGATGAACTAAATAATTTGATATAATTTAATATTTGCTATAAGAAAACTCCCTAATACAAAGAGTTCAAAAATACCATTATGGAAATTATCCATAACAAAATTCTTAAAAGGATCCAGTGCAAAGACCAAAATTCTTTCAATACCTTAACTATGTGGATAGTTACATTCATCCCTACTGCTAGGGTCTAACCATGCAAATTGTGGATTTGTCCATTGTTGCCTCGTAAGACATTTACTCTTGTGGATTTGAAAGATGTCATCTACATAGGGGAGAGACTCCTATTTTTGTGCGGGGACCAGTAGTGGTCATGGTTCCCGTCACATCAACCACCCATTGAATGAACATTCACATTTCAAAAGAAAACCATTAAATATTATATTCATGTATATATATATTATATTAAGTCTAAAATGCATTCAATAGCTAATTAGAACAACAACTGACACTAGCCAGTCCCTTTAATGCCAACTTTACAAACCATCATGTCCAATTGAGAACAAACTCTGTCCTGCCATAAATACCAAATCTAACATCAAAACAACCTATCTTGCTTAATCTACTAAGTACACCCTGGGCATCACATCACCCTCACAAACCCCATTTGGAAGAAACATTCAAACATCAAGACATAGTGTTCCATCACCCATTACAACCTGCACACTGCAAGTAAAATAAAGGTCAGCTTCTTGTCCAGGATTCATCAACAACTTACACATCCAACTTCAATAAATGAAACCCACCCACTGAAAAAGGATCAAATCATTCATTAAACTCGATGAAATCAAAAGGATCAGCTAATACGAATTCCCAGATCTGCCCACTAAAATCAAAGCATCCATTAATCAAATTCCTAGCGCTTCACAAAATCAAATCATCCATTAAACTCAATGAAAGCACATGGATAAGCTAATACGGATTCCCGACTCTGCCCACTAAATCAAACCATCAATTAAACACACTAAGAGCACATGGATCATGCAAACACAAATTTCTAGCCATTGGATCAGTGCCAAATCAATATCAGTCACCTATTCCCATAATCAACCTTGCAATCCATGTCAATTCCAGCCAGTAATAATTTTCAACATAAAAAACTATAAACCAACCTCTTTGCATACAATTGAATCTATTTGCATTCCTTGATTCAAGTAGTGCGTTGACGCTTTCAACTTCCTGCAAACTGTTCATCTATCAACATGACTCAACCAGTGCATCAACACTATCAACAATATGAAAATCATTCATCAACACTATCAACAACCCATCAGTGTGTGTACAGTGGTTCAAGTATTACATTCACATATTTCATGTATCCATTCAATTAACTATCTAATTTTTCACGTATAAGATTTGGTGTGCATTGCAAAGAAATATCTAGGAGTTTTGTGATCACTGAAAAAACATTCTATGTTGTATAGAGGCAAGCCATAGAGACATAGACCCGTGAGGTGCACTTTCATAGCCGACAACCAATACTCAATTTATTTCATCCTTGGGCATTCTCTGTAATGCTTCTAATGCTTTCTCCCCATTCTTCCTTTAGTGTTGGTTACTTCAGAACCAATTCAAATTCAAACATTACATGGACATATTTCTAACCTCAAATGCATCGAATGGGTTCCAACTTTCTAACATTGTTGCCTATAATTAACTATCTAAGTAGTGTTACAGCGTGATACCGTTGTACTAAGTATTGTTTCAACTCAATAGGACAAAACTGGTTTAGCTTATAATACTCACAGGTTAACCATTGCAAAATGATACCCTATTAAATGTTACATATATGATTGTGCAGAGTCTCATAGCCATGGAAAGAGTCAGTATTGCACCTCGTACAAGGGGCGCAAGGAAGCAGGGTGCCCAACTACGATGCACATCATCAGATGAGGACATGGACCATGGTTCAAATGACAGCATTGCTCCAATAAATTTCGAGAATGGTCATGTAGAATAGGTAGATGGTGTGGTTCCACCATCAACGACAATTCCATCATCACCCGTAGTGCCAACATCGCCCATATTACCACCATCTTCTACAGTGCAAGGTGCCATTTCAATGAAGAAAACCAGTGCTATTAGAGGATGGACAAAAGAAGATATGCTAGCTGCAATTGAGGATGTTGAATTCAAAGGGTTTTCGTTTAGAGCAGTGAAAAAAATATATGGGATTGCACCCACGTCAATCCATTACTTGATAAATTGCTTGACCCATACCAAAAAGAGAGGTCCTCTTACAGTCATGATTGAACAGGAGGAGGAGGTGGTGGTGGTGTGGTGTAAGGATATGGTTGAATTGGGACATGGGCTAGTGTTTATATAACTCAAATCAACTGTTGCTCAAATCTGTCAGGGGAGGCCAACCCCATTCAATGATGGGTTTCTAGGTAAATCATGGTGGACTGGTTTCAAAAAAAGGCATCCAGAGCTAGTGTTATGAACAACAAAGGGCATTAATAGAGATAGGGAATTGAATCTACGCCCCACGGTTGTGTCCAAGTTCTATGACACTCTTTATACTACATATGAGAAACACTCTTACGCTCCAGACCATATTTGGAACTGCGACGAGGCAGGGTTACAGGAAGGAAGGAATTGTGGCATGCGAGTAATTGCAAAGAGAGGGAGCTGGAATGTGCCAAAGATTCTTCCCAAGAACAGGGAGTGGATAACCATTCTATGATGTGTGAATGTAATTGGTGTGGCAATCCCAGTATTTTACATGTTCAAGGGAAAAACTCGACAGCAAAACTATATCCAAAACTGTGAACCTGGGGCGTGCATGGCTGCACATTCCCATGCATGGATGACTAAAGAAATTTTCCTGAATTGGATTTGTCTCTTTGCAGCATCCGTACCAGGCAGTGTCTCCCCTGAAAACAGACACCTGCTTGTTTTAGATGGACATGGAATCCACATTGTTGTGCAAACCATCAAGGAGGCAAACATGTTGGGCATTGACTTGTTAACACTTCCTACTCACACCACTCACATGTTGCAGCCCCTGGATGTGAGTGTGTTTGGGCCTTTCAAGGATTTTTTTAGGCCGGAACGTGTAGCATGGATGGTGAAGAACCCAGGGGTAGAGGTAAAGAGGTTTGAGTTAGATGATCTTGCAAGCAAGGCTTTCAAAAGGGCTCTCACATCCTCAAATATCAAGGTTGGATTTAGGCAAACATGTATATGGCCATTGAATTATGATGCTCGTATCCATGACACCACTTGTAGCCGAGCATTTGCTGTGGATGGCCAAGAAGATGTCGCTGGAGAATATCTTGTGGACGTCGAAGAGCATTTGGATGGGAAACAAGAGGCATATGTTGCGGACAATATCATGTCCCTTTCTCAAGGAAACTGCCAAGGAGTTGGTGTTGCTGCTGATGATGAACATGTCAGAGCTACACAATTCGATGACGAAGCAACGAAAGATAACATGGGGCTAGGTGGTCCAGTCGACACATGTGTGGATTCTGTGGCACATACTAATGTGGTCAATGGTTGTCATAGTCTAGGAAGCAACAATGACACATTGACATTGCCAACCAAAGTATCCCAACCATCATGGATGGAAGAGGCCATGATGAACTTTTGTGTTGATGGTGGTTGATAGAAGAACCTAACATAGACAACGAGGATGCAACCGAAGAATATACTGCAACAGAAGAACCTCTCATAGCATAAGAACCATTGCCAGGGAACACACCAAGGCTTGGAAAATTCCTAAAGTTGCTAGTGGAGAGAGTGTCAACGCAAGGAATCCAAGGAAAGACATACATTCTCCGATTGGTCCAGAGTTCACAACTACTCACTTTAGAAGAGTACATAAGCATTTTGGTTGAATCTGAACAAAAGAAACATGCTTTGCAGGAATTAAAACAAAGGAAGAAAGATATTTCAAAGGAAACAAAGGAATCAAGGATGATTGTAGCAGAACATCAGGCACATGAAAGAATTGCAAGAGAGGCTAACCGACAAGAAAAAGAGCACTGGAAGCAGTTGTCAAGGAAAGCAAAGGATGCAAGGAAGGCACAATAGATGAACCAAAATTATGCAAGAGAAATCAGGGAAAGGAACGTGATGGCTGATACTACAAGAACAACCGAAGAAAGGAACACGATGGTAGCATCGTTAGAAACATTTGAAAACAGTGTACGATTCTACCAATATCTTATTAACATTTAGATACCCTGCTATAATCAGGGTGGTTTACACCCCCCCTCTATTCCTACTAGTGCAAGGGTCCATTCTATGTTATGTTATCCAACACCTGCAATTATTCTAGGGGTCTCAAGCACAAGTGAGGCATATGGATATTCAATTCCTCCTTGGTTGCAAGGAGTAAATTGGCCTCAATCTGTTTCCACCAACCCCACCCATCCTAATCAAACATGCTCAGTAAGGTCACCCTACTTGGCTCAATTAAATGGAAACCCGACAAGAAATGACGGGGAAGGTAACCAACCTTGTGAAGAATTGGATATCTGGTGTATAGCCTAACCAAATACTATTTTGTTCTCAAGGAATTTTCTTATTTTGTAGCTTCAATCAAGCATGATGAGGGATTGACATAACCTAAAACCTAAGTGACAATTTTCATACATACTACAAATCCCAGGCCTTGACATCTACTACAAATAGAGGCATTGTATTTCAATATTATTAATATAAACTGCAGTTGTTTTATTATACAGGAGCATGTTTTATTTATGATTGTTTATTTCCATTCTATGAATGTTTGATCATAATGGCCAAAGGAATCTAGGTTATAATAATAATATAGGATACGATAACCATCACCGGAATAAACCATAATTCCGTTGTCAACATTGAAAGCAATGCACAAACAATCACACTGAATGACAGGCCATGCCAAATTTCAGAAATGTAATCAAACACAATAACAATGTATTCACAACATTTTCTTTTTATGTAGCTTCAATCAAGCATGATGATGGATTGACATAAACTAAAATCTAGGTGACAGTTTTCACACAGACTATAAATCCCAGGCCTTGACATCTACTACAAATAGAGGCATTGTATTTCAGTACTATTAATATAAACTGCAATTGTTTTATTATACATGAGCAGGTTTTATTTGTGAACGTTTATCTCCATTCTATGAGTGTTTGATCATAATGACCAAAGGCATCTAGGCTATAATAATAAAGCAGGCTACAATAACCATCACCAGAATTAATCATAATTCAACCGCCAACACCGAAATCAATGTACAAACATTCACACTAAATGAAAAGCCATGCCAAATTTCAGAATTGTCATCAAACACAATGACAATGTAATCACAACATTTTCTTTTTTTGCAGCTTCAATCAAGAACAACGAGGGTTTGCCATAATCTAAAACCAAGTTCAAAGTTTTGAAACCTACTGCAAATCACGGGGCTTGATATCTACTACCATATGAATATGAAGATGGATATAAAGTTCAAACAACTACTATTGTATTTTTTGCAGCAATATGAATATAAATTGCAGTAATCATAACCAAAATGTATAACAATATCGCTGCCAATAATCCATGCTACAATAATCATAGCCACAATGTATAACAATATTTCTGCCATCACTGAAAGAAATCATCATTCATCCACACAATAAGACATACCATGCAAAATTTCAAAATTGTCAACCAACACATTTACAATGTATTGTCTGCATATGCCTACAAAAAATCCACGAACTGAGCCAAAAGACAAATCTAATCTGCAGTAAAAACAAAGAATCATCTACGAAACCCTGCACCGCCAACCTTAAACAAACAATATTTTAACTACTGTATAATTGCTATATAACTAATCAATTAAATCATTGTTGTAATGTTTCCTTAAAAACAAACAAGTGGAAGCATTGCCAAATTAGCCAAAGGCCCAAATTACAATCACACATATCAACCATACCCATAATAGTATGCAATAACCACACAAGGTTTGAAATACATTCAAGAGACACCCATATTCATCTACACTCTGCAATAACCCTTGTTTCTCCAAACGTTTAAACCAACGGTGTCAAGCATACACACTATCCTTAGAACCAGATACACCCAAAAGATTTCAACAAGTTGAATCATCGCATAATTACCCAAACAATGGTCTGCAGTATCCAGACAGGGTTCGAAATACATTCAAAACTCACCCATCATCCACCACAATGGTTGGACATAACCAAGGACGAGAAATCCATTAACATGAAACCATTTTCCACCAAAATTTTGTGCAAACATACCCTAAAAACCTCCTCATAACCAGAGAAACCCTAAAAATGAAAATCAATTAAGGTATCGCAACAGTAGCTAAAGAATGGTATGCCATTATAAAAAATACAATGTCAATGTCACAAAACGAAGCAAGGATGTCCCCGAAACAAAGCAAGGCTTGCAATTACAATGACAATACAACCAGACAAACCCACTAAGGATGACCATAGATACCCAAACAAACCTGCTGCCAGAGACACACATGAAACCACAAAGAAACTGTTGGAAAGATATAACGAAATCATCCAGATGGAGGTGTAAAGTGTTGATAAACATTGTCAAGAAACTAGTAAGGATGAAACCCTACCAGACAAGTCGTCGGGGTAGTTCCAGTTGCAGGATGGCCTAAGCCGAGGCCCGTCGAACCACCACTGTAATCCACTCGTCGAGTAAAAAATGAACTCGTCGTCAACCACCTTGAACCCATAGCTGGCACTGGAGTTTATAGGCACTAAGCTAGTTAGGATCATCAACCAGAAGCAAAATGCACCATCGAAATCTGCTACCAAGAAAATACAAAGGAATGGCCATGCCACAACTCATATCCCACGCAACCGACAGACAGGTATGACCGCCCAAAAATCAGAGCAGGGTGCGTAATCAAGTGTGAAGTGGGTCTTCAAGTTACCTCCCACCAGTTATCAACATAAACATCTGAATTTAAATGTAATGCAACCCCGGCGGAATAGTACCGGGGTGGCGGAATGGACACACAATGGCCCAAACAATAATACACGGGGTGGTGGAGAAGTTGTCGGAAAATGCTCCATCGAACCTTGAAAACAACGTGGGAACCCTAATCTTCAATGCTGCCACCTACCTAACACGCGGCGCCACCTACTCAACCCATGTTGTACAATGCCAAGTCACTGCCAAGTGTCCTCCAACGTGGCAAAAGGGACCCCGCATAGCTATTGGCGTTTCTCCCCTAATACATTAAGATGCCATCAACGCAATATAAAAAGCATAGTAAAGAATGCAAATGGACGTAAAACACTACCAAAAGGTGGGTGCAAAAATGAACATGAAGCTAAAATGTTGGAAAAGCAAAATGAGGCTTGGGCCTTATCTCCTCAAGATACTGGATGACATCCTTAATATCTGGAAAAGAAAAATGAGGCTTGGGCCTTATCTCCTCAAGCTATTGGATGACAACCTTAATATCTAGCCTCACCTTGGGCGAAGGTTCACAGTAGCCCATGGCATGTTGAAGTGATCAAAGTAATCCATCGTATACAAGACTTCTCATTCCCCTAAAAATATCAACATCAAACAGCTCCAACGTACTCTCCTCCAATACAACAATATTCACAATAGAAGGAAAATCCACAAATTCAACAGTGTTCTCACTCTTGCGTGGCCTCTTGTCAATGATTATTTCTAATAGGAGAATGCCAAAGTTGTATATATTAGTATTGGTATTGGCCTTATTCATCTTCTGGATCTTAAGAGATTTGTAGCCTTCAAGTGTAGTTGCATTCATCATTTGAGCAACAAATGAGTCATTAACCGGCCTAGACTATAATTAGTTAGATGTGCTACATGGTATTCATCCACCAAAACATTCTTGGGTTTGATGTTTCCATGAATGATGGGTGTTTCAACCCCATGTGAAGGTGGGCAAGTCCTGTTACTATTGTAAGAGTAATCTTGTGCCCATGAGCCCAACTCAAAGCTGGCCTCCCACCTTGAGTATCTGCAAAAACAAGGATCTTTTTGCATCAATAAGACAAAGTAAGGCACCACCCCACAGTCCTACAAGATAGGAATTTCACTAAATTTAGGAGAGAGCATTTCAAAGACTTAAAATTGAACCTAGTGCCTAACTTATGCATATGTGATATGCAAAACTCTATTGCGATCTTCATTATTCATATTTTAAATATTTGGTTAGACTATGGCCTCTTCAATCTTAATGTTGTAATCCGAACCTCAAAATGCAAGTGGAAGTAGACTATGGATGCTTTCCTGGTAGAGTAATGGTATTTTCTACTTGTGTTATATCTTTGCGAAAAATGCATTTTTATACTGTGAAGTGTAGGTCTCAATAACAATAAAGAAATAAGAAAATATAGAAGCCTAAAGGCCCTTAGATAAATCGGTGCAATAGCCTGTTTCACGGGACATACAAAACTGTTTTGATGGCCCTATGGAATCTGTTTTGATGGTCGTAAAGGATATAGCCAACTTTCAAGGCTAGACTTTAGTTGAATATTTGTAATATATGTATAGTTGATACCCCATAAATGGAGGTTGTAATCTAATAAATTTTACTGTTTTTGGAAAAGAAACAAAAGACAATAACAAAATTCTTCCTTAGCCTTGGGTTTCAAAATGACAACTTACCAGGAAGAAGGTCAACGAAGTTTCCTTTCTACAAACAATCATATACAAGAAGATTCTCTCTTGTTCCTTCATAAAATTCTCTCAAAGGGACTACATTTTCATGCCGAAGCTGACCCAAATCCTTAATTAAGGGAGGGAATTTTTTCGGTCCTTGCAAGTGCCTTCCTTGAGAAGCCTTAGAGAAATAGTTCCTCCCTAGCTAAGATTCGCCTTGTAGGTAATTCCATAGCTGGTCTTACCTAGTACTTGACCTGTCACGTTCAACAAATCAACACATCCTCCACTATGAGATGCTCCCCACCTTAAAAAAGAATGTGAATGTGAACGTCGAAAGGGAAAAAAATATAAAGTAATTGACATTTGGTAAAGACTAATAATGCAACATAAATTCATATATTTAAAAAAAATCTAAATCGAAGTGAATTAATAAAGAGTCAACACAATACATTATTTGACAAGGACTAACAATGTGGCATAGATCTTAGATATCTTAGATTAGGTTGTTCTCGAGAAATATTTCATTTTATTTATAATGGCCATTGTTGTGGATGATGATTGTTGTGTCCTATGACCTATTAGAAGGCAAAGGGGATGATGATATCAGTGCAATGGCCAGTTTTTTTGATGGTATTAGAGGATATAGCCAGCTTTCAAAGCTGGACTTTAGTTGAATTTTTGTAACCTATGTACAGTTGATACCCCATAAATGGAGGCTATAATCTAATAACTGTTCCTATTTTTGAAGAAGAAACAAAAGATAGTAGATAAATCTTCCTTAACCTTGGGTTTCAAAATGACAACTTACCATGAACAAGGTCAACCAAGTTTCCTTTGTGCAGATAATCATACACAAGAAGCTTCTCTTTTGTTCCTTCATAAAATGATTTTAGAAGGACTGTATTTTCATGCCGAAGCTGACCCATATCCTTAATTACAAGCATGAATTATTTTCTATCCTTGAAAGTGCCTTCCCTGAGAATCCCCGGAGCAAGAGTTCCTTCCTGGATAAGCTTGGCCTTGTAAAGAGTGTGTACACAGTGCCATAGCTGGTCTAAACACTTCTAGCACCAAGTTTTACCTAGTCAAAATTTTTAGCTCCTCTACATATTTGTGCTAAACCCCCAGTTTTCTGTCATTAAATTTTTTTCTTGTAAGCCTTCACAATTATGTCCTAAAGCTTCATTTGATGACTAAGTCACCATTCTATCAAATATTTGTGCAACTCTTTGTGGTAAATTCTTTTTTTTTGATCTTTTAAAATAATAGTTTTTTAAATTCATTTTTTCTCTTTTTAAAATAATAATTTTTGTTAAGATGAAGTCAAGTCAAAAAATATTTAAAATTATTATTTTGACTTCACCCATTACCTTTTGACCATGGGGTTTTAGAGATTAAATTGGTTACATAGATGGTTTAAAGTTTAAAGCTTTCACATATTCATTTATGGAGTAGTCTATTTATTCCATGTTTTGGACTTTACGGTGGTTTTTGGTCGAAATCCGGTAATTGTTTTTTGGTAAAATCCAAATTTGTAAGTGTTTAAATTGTCTTTTTGAATTTCTCTCAAATACCCTCATGGCACCTAAATTATGCAATTTCATGTGATTCTAAGAATTTTTAAAGATTTCCAACGGAACTCGGAACAAAATAAGACATAAAATATATTCAAAAAAGGTTGAAACTTAGAATATTTAGACTACACCTTAATTTTGGGGGTCCATCGCACCCAAGTTAAAAGTTCCGCTCAATTTATTGAACCATTTGTCGTGTGCCTCAATTATTTGACCAAGAGCCAAAGATAAAAGTAGTTTTCGAGCCCATGCTAAACTGGTTTTGTTTCAAATATCTTTTGAACGGATAGTGCCTCTACGTTTAAAATCTCAGAAGATAGAACAGATCCCAAGAAGTGATGTGCAATGTCGTCACATACAATATTTTTGGAGGTAGATTTAGCATTTGCTTCAAACTCTCAATCTACTTCATGAAGCAACCATTCATCAACCTATCAGTCAAATTCAAAAGGTTCAATACATGGACTTGGCTCAAATTTTGGCATGTCATCGTAGCCTGTTTCACACTTTATGTTCTCAACCCCTTTCCTTGCTGGCAGTTCTTCTATACAACGTATAGGATCTTCAATTTTTGGCATTCATTTTAATTCAGCTTTAGGTGCTTCATTTTTATTATACATATTTGGAAAACCTGGTGCATTTGTTTTAGCTCCTGCACCCTCTTTCAATTTGGCCAACAACGGGGCTCTAGCAATTGGTTCTGCCTCAAATACTTTGTTTGGTTCAATCACTTCTAGTTCATTTGACGAGTGTATCACACTCAGAAAGCAGTTCCACGATCAATCTCCGATGGTTGTCGTAGCCGGAAGTCCCATACTTTGCAATACTTTCATGACACAACACAACAACAATCGCACTTACAAATATTGGGACTGGTCATCGTATGTATTTTTTATTAAGTTAAATCCATAAAATGTCATAGATAGCTTTCAATATCATGTGTTGTGGTACTTAAAATTAATTGCAATTGTTTCTTGTTTCAATTTTTCCATTTCATCATTAAACTCCTAGAATAGCTTTTACTCCTTATTTATATAGTTTAAAAGCCATAGTTTCTTTTATAGGGACCACCCCCCTTGGCTTTGCTAGGAGTAGCCTATACAAAGGAGTCGAGTAATTAGGTGACAACACTTGACTCCAACTTTCCCCCAAGGACACACCAAGCGGCTTGAATTTTTCATGCCGTGTTCCCCCCATGTGTGTATTAGGTGAGAACAAGACTAATTAGGCAAAACTATACCAACAATAAGAGATCTAACTAGCAACAAAAGAAAAAGTCTTACTAGGTGAGATAGGACCTTCCTTATACTCAGAAATTTAACTTCTAGATCTGACTTTGCCTCTTAGAGACAAATCAATCAAATGGAACACAAACTGACCCTTGCCTGAGGATTTTTTACATACCTGTGAGAGAGAGATAAATTGTTGTAGGATAGGGTATATAGATACAATAAAAGGTACAACAATCAAGATCAGCCCAAAACTTTAACCAAGACAGTCAATGGGAGAAGGATATTGTTACTGGATGAACTAGTCGGGCTAGTGTCCGATGAACAAATGCAAGGATAAAGTGACCAATGTCACATTAGCCACTCCTCCAACTGCTTCAGAGATTCGTAACCTCCAAGGGGAGAGCCCTTTAATGACCTGCAAACACTTATGACAAAAACAACTACGCTTCCTAGGTGCCCTAGTTAGTGACCAGTGCATTCAATTCAGTAATTCTAGAAATGAAGAAGACATACTAAGTTAACCATGTACTTGTATATGCCAAACATAAATGTATCAAGTCAATGGGTCAATGCAAGTATTCAATTCAAGTATGTAATGACTAGTGATAAGAATAATCAATAGTAGAGAACATTCAATTCAATGGTACTCTAGTATGTGAGAAAGATCATTCACTCAACAATTAGCAGTTAATCATAGATCATCCAATGATAACAAACCAATACTATGAATATTCCAATAAGTATAGTATGGCAACAGTATATAAACCAATAACCTTTTCCAACCACGATAAGAAGACTGTTGTAATAGTATGACAGTTTGGTATACCAATAGTGTGAGAATGTTATAATGATACTAGCAGCAGTATGAACGGTCCCTTAAATAGTAATTTGAAGCATTATTTAAACCCTCCACAGATGTAAAGTTATGCAATGGATAAAATACAGTACTTTCAACCAGTTTAAGAAATTAGATAGTTGCCAACACAATGCAATTTCAGACTATGCATAATGTGTTTTTCGGACCTTTTATCAGACAAGACATCCAACCAAACAATTGTAAAATATAACCAATGATTAACTTCTCATGTGTCATTGCATGTAGGTGATAAGGAATGAAGGAGAGGTATGTCTAAGTGGATATTCTGCAATTGTTTGCAGATTATGGCAGCAGGGAATTAGGGATGCAAAATTGTTGTCTCAACCCTAATTTGGGAAACAAATGAAGGCCGAGAGTAGGAGGGCTCTTTTAGAGCTAGGACGAGGCCAAGAGAGGGCTTAGAGGGGAGGATACAGAGTGAGGGAGAGGGGATGGAGAAGGAAAAGGGAGAAGGGAAGGAAATTTGGGAGAGAAGAAGGTTTAGAAGGGGGAACAAACTAGGTTTAAAGAGAGAGAGAGAGGTTTCCAAAAGGGAAAAGAGGTCAAGGCGAAGGTAGGAAAGGATAGGAGAGCAAAGGCAAGAAGAAAGGATTGAGGAGGCCGTTAGGGCATAAAAGAAAGCTGCTTCTAGGGTTTAAGTATTTGAAATCAGGGTTTAGGGTTTTATTTTATGAGAATTATGTACATAAGAGTGACAAAACTTAGACCTAAATTACACAAAAATAGTAAAATCTAAGCTAGCATAATAAGTACAAATTTACAAAATAGGGTTTTTTTAGGAATTTTTAATATTTTTATGTTTTTAGGGATTTCTAAAATTTTGCCCTAGGGTTTTTAGGGCTTAAAATGGCAAGCCAAAATTATAGGAGAGAGGGCCGAAATTTTAGGTAGGCCAAACAATTGATTTTTTTAATTTTTATTTTCTAGGGTTTTTAATATAAAATTGCAGACCTAATTCTAACCCTAATTCTACCATGAAGATGCAAATTTACACATAAAAATTCAAGTGAAATTAGGTAAAAGATTGACCAACTTAGGGTTTAAATGGATGTTATCCCAAACACTAACCTTAGAGGAAGGTGACCAACCTTCCTCTTGGAGGGAATTTCTCCTTCTCACTAGATTAGGGCTTCTTGAAACAACCTCAAGGGTTGGTTTCAAGAGCCTAAACTAGGGAAAAGTTGGAGCTCCAAGGCTAAACAATGCAATGAGGATAGAACAACAGGAAAAATCCCTATTCAAAGAGAATGTAGCCCTAGGATACCATTCAATCATTCAAGATGCAAAATTTACCTATTATTCATCAAGCAAACCTTAAAAATGTAAAAGACTTACTTAAGCATGATTTATTCCAACCATTCTAGCATCCACAAAGAATTAGCAAGACAAAGAAAGCATCCAACTTCATCCAAGAGAAAAAATAATCATCCCTCCAAGAGGTGCGCATCACTTCATAAGGTCCTTCTAGGGTAAAATAATAGCATAATGAATTTTATCCCATAAGTTGTGATTTGAAAATGAAGTGAGGAGACTTTATTTATATATTCTCACACTCACTTTTACAAAATAACCAAGCCTACGTGCCTTAAAATTCCAATTTAAAATTATAACATGTCAACTTAAAATTATAACATACAATAATATAAAATAATCAAATTCGTGGGTAACTTGGGGCATTTTCCCCAGAGTTTACCCAAAAGTGACTAAAATGACTAAAAATGAGCAAAATACTCCAAACTAAATGTTGGAGTAGGCAGGGGGGACATCATGCACCATATAACCCCAACAATGTTGATAATCCCTCAATGCCTCCCCCAAAACAAGCAGTACGACCTGGTAAGGATGATGACGTCATTGGTGGAAGAGGCCCAAGGAGAGAGGGCACTAAGCTGCAGAGGGACTTGGAGGGTGTCTGTGGTGACGTGGAAGAAAGGTAAAGGCCTCAGAGCTGAGAGAAATTTCATCGAAGTAATGAAATAGGTGGGGGTTTATGTGACCTAGTGATCCACCCCTAGGAGCCTAGGACACCAACCTTGGGGCTTCAAGCCCTTTAATGAGGCAGACAACAATTTCACTAATCCATAGTACTCCTAAGAGAAGGACTGAAGGGTCAGGCCATGACCACCACTAGAAAATGATGGATAACACCCCTCATGGTCCGAAAAAAAAATGACCCTCTCTCCCTAGGGACACATTTGAAGATGCGGTGGTACTGGTACCACGTAACACTGGCTCCAACTACAGGACGAGTGCTCTTCCCCGGAGTGCTTGAGAACCTGTGAATCTTCTGGTACCTGTAGACCTACACACACATCAAATATCTAAGGAGATCAACAACATCCATTAGGGGATTTTTGAGGTCTAAAATGGGCCTCCTAAGGGAAATAATAAAATATGAGTTCTAAATTTTAGAGGGGAAAAAGAAAAACTACTTTTTCTTATCGTATTTTTGACATATCTCCTTATCGATTTACCCAAATTTCAAGTTTGGGCACTCGTTGGATGCATAATTTAATTCCGCATCCAACCCATACCCACACTACATACTTCTGAGGCACCCATGGTATGAAAAAATGAAAATTTCAATAAAAAATCGTATTTTAATATTAAAATACATTTTTTTATTGAAATTTTATTTTTTCATGTCATGGGTGCCTCAGAAGTATGCATTGTGGGTATGGGTTGGATGCAGAATTGAATTCCGCATCCAACGAGTGCCCAAACTTAAAATTTGGGTAAATCGTTAAGGAGATGTCTCAAAAATACGATAAGAAAATGTAGTTTTTTCTTTTTCCCTCCAATTGTTTTTACAAATTTTACCCTTATGGTTGACATCATCATCTTGAATCCTATTGGTTCTTATAAAGTGAATTTTGATGGTACATTTTTTGTGTTGAGGCCCATTTTTTACCTTAAAACTCCCCTAATGATAAGACAGACACTTCCATCCTTCCTTGCTTAGTATAATGAAATGCAAACTAAATAATAAACCAATTAACCTATGTAAACATGAAGGAATGGAAAATGCAATGCAAAGGTAACATATATCTAGATAAGTCAAGTGAAACTAACCCTACCTAGGCCAAACATGATAATCAGAAAGGATTAAGTGAAATCATACCACCAATGTAGCCAACTGAGTAAGTAATTCATACATGTTCCTTTACCTTTGTCTTTAGAGAGAATCCATGATAAGATTGTATTTATAATAAACTGAGTACCTACCCGAATCTGCATCAGGACAGGAAACGAGAGATGGATAACTGCAAGAGCCTGGAAGCCTCGATATTGTTTCCACGGAGAAGGATTGCTTTCACAATCTTCATATATCCACGCCTATATTGGACTTATGTACAAGCCATATCCATCACACCTCTACATTGAGAATTTTTTTGACTAAAACTAGTTGCTTGTTGGACGAGGCCCAAGTGGGTTGGAAAAACACACAAGTATGGAAAAGCGCATGTAGTGCGCTGCAGCGGGAAGGAAAGCCAGTTTTGATGAAAGCGCATTGTGCCCTGTTGCAGGAAGAGAAAGCAGTGTTGATGAAAGCGCATTGCACACGGCGGCAGGCGACGAACAATTTGAGGTTTTGCATGTGTTGCGCGATGGCAATGACGAAGGCACGGTCCTGCAGTAGAACGATGCGCATGGTGGTGCATAAACTATATTTAGGAAGAACATGGGTAAAGGTCAGACGAGGATATGACCTATTTTGGATAAGGAACAGGTGGATGGCAGATGAAAGCGGCCTGTTCGAACATGTGGCGGCAAGCAGTTGAGAAGCTAGGCCAGGACGCCGATGGCGACAGGCAGGCGAAGGAGTGGAAAGGGACAGGCCATGATGCAGTTGTAATCACTTGGAGGACTACGGCTGTCAGAAGAGCGTGTGAGCCATGAGTGGCCCAGCTGGAGCACGTGGAGTAAGCTGTCGACGGCGGCAGCTAGGGTGGCAGTTGGCCACACCGGTTTTGTAGACCTAAGGGTTTGTGCTTACAAATTGTAAAGATATGCCTACGGGCATAATCTATAAAAAGGAATGATTTTGTATGGGAAAGGGTTGTTGGTTGGGTTGTTGAACTCTTCATTTTGGTTAAGTGTTGATTATTGTAGAATCTTAAGCTTAGAAAAGCCATTGTAAAGGCTTTGCAACTAAGTGCGCAGAGACCTATCTGAGAGAGAAGAGAGTCTGCAGCTGAGTGCGCAGACTAAGAGTGGTTGTACCCTTCCCATTAAGATATTAACAACCGTTCTTGTGGACGTAGCCTCCATCCGGGGGGTGAACCATGTTAAATTATGTGTTGTGTGACCAATGCGTTTTTATGATTGTTTAATTGCTTGGTATGAATGTTTAATTCTGGAAACTTTTGTTATGTGATTGCTTTTATATGTATTCGCCGCAGAGAATGGGAATAATATGTTAAGTAATGCATGCGCAGAGGAATGTTAAGTATTCAACATGTATGAATCTGTCAATTGGAACGTATGAATCTATCTATTGGTCAAGTAGTGAACACTGAGTTTAAGCGCAGAGTTGGAGCGCGCAGTAACGTATGTTATTAAACCATCCACAATTTACTGATAAGACTTGAATGGAGTAAAAGGATAAAGGACGTTAAGTAGAATGGTTAGAATTGAACATCCTGGCAAGGACGCGCAATCTCATGGATGATCCGAGTCATTGAAGGTTGTTGCGAGGTAAGCTCTTCATAGCTTACTATCGTAACGCAAAGGTATCCTGTATCACGCAGTCATTGTGTAAAATTAGTGACAGTAGATCTAATGAACAAGTAAATCAATCACAATAGATGAATAAGAAAATATGGTGTAAATTGTGCAAGAACATGCATCAGTGCTAAATATCCCAATAAGGGTGAAAATACAATACAATACTATCATAATGAGTGAGAAATTCGAATTAACCAAGGAGGTCATTCAAATTAACTGAATAACATAGCTTGGCTCCAACTAGGAGTCCTCATCATCAATCAGTGGTGGTCATCAATGCACAAGTCACTGTCAAACAGGTGTTAAACTGAGTCTAAATGAGTGTAATAAGTGTAACTGATGGTAAGTGGCACTAATCTAGGGATGGAGACTCAGTGGAGGGCGCATGAGGGCTTAACTACACTCAGAACTATCAGTCATGTCTCATCGGAGGTCAATCAGAGTGATAACATCAGTTATGGGTCAATCGGAGGTAAATCAGAGTGATAACTGAAGTGTAACTGGACTGGTAGGTGAGAAAGGCGCCCTTCTTCAGTGGAAGGTGAGAACTGGGCACATGACAAGCTAGGAGGGCTAAATCTGAGTGGAAATTAGCTCCCGAGTGCTGGGAGACTAAGGACTAGGTGCTGGAGGTACCATACTGATGACTGGGCAGCATGCGAGTGCATACAAAATGCATGCAAAGTACAAAAGTGAATGATGAGATATCCTAACACCCCCCCTCAAGCTATACTATGATGTAAAAAATAAAATGTAGGGCCCTAGTTACTGAGACCAAAGGTCACCCCAATACAATAATAATCCAAATAAAGAACAATCCATGAACCGAGGAAATGGAGAAAACCTCATGGGAAACCCCCCCCCTCAAAATGGACTGTAACACACCAAAAGATTTAACTGCCCCAAAATCAAGTAGATATGTTTGGAGGTATCTTAATCTTGGCAGTAAATGGATCATGCTCCAAAAACATGTGCTTGAATTCTCCATCAGTGGATGCAAGTGAATGTGGAGACCTTATGAACTTGCTCTTCATATCGAAAATGGTGAGAACAAATCTGAAAATATGAGGATGATCCTGGAACCTGTGATTCGAACCAAGTGATGTAGGAATAGCTCCAATTGGATCAAATAGATCTTGAAACTTGAACTTCTTATCAGTGGAAGTTAAATCAGCTCCAAGATTTGACAAATGGTTTCTTGAGATCTCCTTTGAACCAACATGGGTGAGATCAAAACCAAAATCAACAAAAATTGCATGAGAATTGAACTCAAGCGAATGGTAGTGTTCTTCATCTTCAGTAAAACTTTGAGAAATAGTGCAAATGATAGAACAAAAGTTTATAGGAGGCATGCAATCAAGGAGGATGAATGCTTCACCTCCAAAATCAGATTTTACCTCCGAAAAATCAAGTAGATCATTATTCTGCATGCCGACAAACTCATGTGAAAGAGAGGATTCAAGAACCTCTTCGGAATCTAGAGTATGAGCTGGTTTATCTTGCTCATAATTTGAAATCGAAGACTTTGAGAGAATGAGTTTTGAATCTATAGTTTCTTCTTCATCTTGAACAATGGATGAGGCCAAGACATAATCAGAGAGAGCGCATAAGGAGATCTCACTGGGATTGTTCTCCAAAAGGCTAGCATGATCCTCTTCTTCCTGCTTTCTAAATTCTTTATTGAGTTGGGCCCATAGATCTCTTGGATTTTCAGTAGTAGTACTAAGGTAGCGCATACAAGGAGACATAGCAAGACATATTGTCCCAAAAGCTCTGTCACAATCATTAAGCCAATCGTTCTCCTCTTCATCGGAATCAAAATCTCTTGTATTACCAATGCACATATCAAAAAGACATTGTCTCTTCAAGAATGCAATCATCGTTGGTTTCCATTCATCATAGTTGAATGGAGTAACAATATTTTGTGAAGAAGAAGTCTCCATCTCTGCATTAGCGAATGCAAATGGAGGAAGTAAGAAACCTGCAAATCACAAGCAAAACAAGAACAATAAGGTCGAACAATCCACCCTTTTAGAGTTGCAGCACACCTGGGATTGGAGATCAAGCAAGTTGAATGGGTCCAATGTATCAAATCTAGGAATTATGTGGAAAACTCAAGCTTCTGGAGTGGATTGGAGTGTATTTTTCTGCTTTGCATGCACATGAGCGAATGCACATGAGATCTTTCATGCCAAAACTTCAGTAATTTTGAGCAAATTCACTCAAATCTTCTTGTAGAACACCTATAGAAAAGAGATCTTGTCCCTGCAAAGGCTCTAATACCATGTGAAAATACTCACAACAAATCTAAGAGATGATGTATACCTCACAAGAGTAATTATGATTAAGCATGAAAATAGAAGAAGAGTGGTCAATGCAGTATAATGAGCAACAAAATAATAATATAGTAGAACTCGGATAGAAGCAAAAATACTTCACACACACTAATTAATTAATCACAATATGGACAAATAAGTAGTATAATGCATGAGGATTCGAATGCCTAAGGCGGAAATTTGAATTAGCCTTCATGGAGTGATCAAAGGATCACTGGAGTGTCATCAGAGCACAACTAGTACTCTATCTCATCATCGATGGAGTCATCAATGCACAAGTAACTGTCAACCGTCAGTCAAACTGAGTCTAATTGAGTGTGGTAGGTGTAACTGAATGTAATTGACACATGGAGACACTAACTGAATGAAGGAGGCTCAGTGGAGGGCGCATGAGGAGCTAACTGGAGTCAAAATGGGCAGTCAAGTTTCACTAGAGGTCCATCAGAGTGCTAAGGTCAGTTAAGAGTCAGTTAATCCTTAAATCAAGTAAGGAACTGAAGATAACTGAACTAAACTGAAGTGGTAGGTAAGAAGGGTTCCTTTCTCAACTGGTAGATGAAAGAAGGGTGCACTAAGCTCTAGGAGGGATGAAACTGAGTGGAAGGAAGCTCCAGGGGCTGCTAACTAAAGGCTAGGTGCTGGGACTAATGACTGGTATGCATGCAAACCCTAAATAATGCATGCAAACCCTAAAAGTGCATGCATGACTGAAAATGTAAATGATCAAAATACTGGTGGGACTAGGATGGAGTATAGGAATATCCTAACACCCCCCCTTAATCCATCCTGGGCCCTGGTAACTAAGACCAAAGGTCACCCAATACAATGAATAATAACAGTCAATAAACCGAGGAAATGGGTAAAACCTCATGGGAAAAATACCCCCCCTCAAAATAGACTGTAAGGCACACACAAAAATAAATGCTCCAAACTCAAGCAGGTGTGATGCTTGGTCATATGTCTGGAGGTATCTTCTTCTTGGGAAGAAGTGGATCATGCTCAAAAAGCATGTGATTGTACTTGCTCTTCAGATCGAATGTGATGAGAACAAATCCAAAAGTATGAGGATGATCCTTGAACCTGTGATTCGAATCAGTTGAGGTAGGATCAAAAACATGAATATGCAGATAGTCTTTTGTCTTCTCCTTCAAACCACCATGGGTGAGATTATGCCAAAAAGAACCATCAAATAATACAGATTGCTTGGAATCCAAATCAGCTTTAAGACTTGATGAGCAGTTTCTTGAGATCTCCTTTGAACCAGCAGGGGTGAGATCAAAACTATCATATGCATGAGAAATTATCTCAAGTAGTGTTTGCTTGGAATCCAAATTAGATCCAAGACTTGAATCATGGTTTCTTGAGATCTCCTTTAAACCATAAGAGGTGAGATCTAAACCAGTAAGTGCATGAGAAATTATCTCAAGCGGGTGGCAATGGCCATATTCTTCAATAACCTTTTGAAAGCATGGAATAATGATCATATAGTAGTAAATAAGAGGTGATTTCTTGAGGAGAGCGAATGCATTACCTCTAATAGCTGATTTTACCTCCGAAATAATCATGTGATCATGATGCAAACCAACAGACTCTGGTGCAAGAGAGGATTTAGGAACTTTTGCAATATCTAGAGTGTGACCTGGCACGGAAAGAGAAGAAATTTGGAGCATGAGTGTAGAATTTGCAAGTTCTTCTTCTTTGTGGACAACTTCAATATGAGATATGTTTGATACTGATTCATGATTTGAGAGACCATCATGGGGAGCGAATGCATCACTGGGCTTGCTCTCGAAGGGGTTTGGATCAATCCCTTCATTTTTTCTGCCAAATCTTTCATCCAGGTAGGCCCATAGCTCTTTTGGAGATTCAACATCATCAATGAATTGATGTACCAAGCATCGAGACATAGCAAGCATCATGGTTCCCATGGCTCTGTCACCATTATTTAACCAGTCAATCTTTTCTTCAGAGGATTCGAACTCTCTCTCAAAACAATAATCAAAGAGGCCATTTCTCTTCAAATGTGCTATCATCTTTGGTTTCCATTCATCATAGTTGAATGGAGAAAGATTATCATAGTTGAATGGAGGAGGATAGATTTCTTCTGAATACATGGAAGTTGTAGAAGACCTGCAAAAACAATAGAGAAAATCTCCAACTGCTACTGCTGCATAAATGTAGAAACTGCTGCAACTGCTACACTCAAAATCTTGATAATAACCTGCAAAAAAATCTCAGGAATGGAGATAAACAATACTCTTGGGTCGTAAAGGTCGGTTTGCCTATTCGGTGTGCACCTGCCCTTCCGTCCCTTTTTCCGGCGGCGTGCTCCTTGCCTTAATTGGTTGGGTTGTGGTTCCGACGTTGTTACTTTGAAAAAATTAGAGTGCTCAAAGCAAGATTATGCTTTGATACCATGTAAAATTAGTCACAATAAATCTAATGAACAAGTAAATCAATCACAATAGATGAAACTTAGAAAAATATGGTGTAAAGTGTGCAAGAACATGCATCAGTGCTCAATATCCCAATAAGGGTGAAAATACAATACAATACTGTCACAATGACTGAGCAATTTGAATTAACCAAGGAGGTCATTCGAATTAACTGAATGGCATAGCTTGACTCAAACTAGGAGTCCTCATCATCAATCAGTGGTGGTCATCAATGCACAAGTCATTGTCAAACAGGTGTCAAACAGAGTCAAACTGAGTGTAATAAGTGTAACTCATGGTAAGTGGCACTAATCTAGGGATGGAGACTCAGTGGAGGGCGCATGAGGGCTTAACTGCACTCATAACTGTCAGTCATGTCTCATAGGAGGTCAATCGGAGTGATAACATCAGTTATGGGTCAATCGGAGGTAAATCAGAGTGATAACTGAAGTGTAACTGGACTGGTAGGTGAGAAAGGCGCCCTTCTTTAGTGGAAGGTGAGAACTGGGCACATGATAGGCTAGGAGGGCTAAATCTGAGTGGAAATTAGCTCCCGAGTGCTAGGAGACTAAGGAATAGGTGCAGGAGGTACCATACTGATGACTGGGCAGCATGCGGGTGCATGCAATGCATGCAGAATGCATGCATGCATGCAAAGTACAAAAGTGAATGATGAGATATCCTAACACATTGGAGGTGCGAGCGCAGTTCTGCGTTAAAGGCGCAAGTGCACGAGCGTAGTTGTGCGCTGAAGTATCTGACACAGAACAGAAGGTTCGCGCAGTTATCTATCCGTGCAACCCGCAAGGCATTGCGCTGCTTATTAGCTTCCCCCCCATCGCATCACCCGGTTGTGGAAACTTGATTCCACAACCACCCCCTCAGCTTCGCCTCGGGTGAGACCTCAGGATGCGCACAGCCTATTGTTGAAAGAGCCAATGAATTGGGGTTTTGTTGGTTCATTGAATTGCAATGTACCTAGGTCTACATTGGAAACCACTAACTCAGTCTAGACAACCAACAAATGGTTTCATTGCTCGGCTAAGACCAGTGATGCGATAGAGTGTTGGAAATTAATGTGTGAAGAAGAATACCAGTTCCCATTGGGTTTAGAAAATTGGCATCTTGAACAGAAAGAGATCTGGGATTGGTGCAACAAGATTGAAAGAGACTTTGCAAGAAAAGAGAACAAACACCTGCACCTATCCAACATAGAGTGGTTGAATAGATATTTCTGGAGAGATATTCACGAGATCTTTTGGGCTACGTTTCCAAACGAGTTACATGTGTGGATATCGTGATTCAAGAAGACTTGTTTTCAAGGGGGAGTACCTACAAAGTGGACCCCAGAGCTCACAGTGCAGCTCAAAGCAATAGATAGCCCACTATCATGAGCAGTCGACTTTTGGGGTGGTAACATACTTGAAGGATTTGTTCCACACACAAGATCGCGATGAGTTCCACACAAATAGGTTGCACAGAAGTAATCTACGATGAAGAGACCTTCAGTCCAGAGGAACTACTTCTGCTGAGGAGGGAAGTAATATCAATAAATCAGTTCCTCACTAGTACCATTGACTTTCTCTAGCTTGACGATCAAGCAGATGAAATGACAGTTTTTGATATACTCAACATAGCCGCGACAGTTTTGGAATGTAGTCTTGCTGACTACATTGAAACTGAAGACCACAATGCCATGGCAGTAATTAACGACCTCAATCAAAATCATCAACAGGACCTCTCTACCCTCTTTAACATTATAGCTCTCTATCTTTATGCATAGTTTGATGATTTTGTTAACATTGCAGGAACCAGAGTATTGAAGCTGCACCACAGCCCGTACAAGAAAGAGGAGACTGAGATCTACGTTCCCACACATAACTGGTTCAAATTTCAGCACCGTTAGAAAAGGAAAGGAGTGACGCATGCTTACCAATCTCGCTAAAAAGCTAGGTAAATCATAACAAGAAGTACAAAAGGAGTAACGTGGTACTAGGCCAAGATGTTGTTCGCAAAGGTAGCTGAATGTTTGACACAAAGAGCATCAGGGAAGGTTGTTTCGCAGAGAACAGTGCACGATTCATCTGCTAAACTGTTAAACGGAGTACGGTTGTCCAGACAGTGCGACCTTATCTGAAATGCCCGCACTACCATAGCTACTCATTAGAAGACCGTCATAACGACTTGACAATACTTAATAACGGAGACAACTGAGATCCCGACAGCGGAAGATGCGGTTCAGGTCGACGTGACACCAGACGTCCAGACGACATGAGTAAAATCCCATCACATTCATAAATGATTGTTTAGCTACCCACGCGGCAGGTCGCTAAATCGACACTTGGCACGCGGCCGCCATAAAGACGCATGATTAGCACTGATCACACATCATGGGGGGACGATGCCAGTTAATCATTTTACATGAATGCCAACGTGGCTACCTCAGTTCAGAGCACGCGAATCATGTGAAGCTAATCCTCCCCGGGGATTCTAACATACAGGAACGTTAGTGAAGCAGGCTATATATACTGAACCCTAGAGGCGTTGAGACCACAATTCCTAGTTATCATCTTTGTCCAGGGTCGTGACCGAACCTGGGATATACCTTGAGAATTGCCAGTTGAAAGACAGGCCAAGAAGGCCTTGGAAGAGAGAACTGACCAGGTGCCATGGTGCACTTCATCTCCAGTAGAAGCACTACAGGTGCTCTAAGATCTAGGACGACAAGCGTCCATGAGCAATCCGCAGAAGCATCTGCTGTAGTCCTCAGGAGACATCACCCTGGGGTTTCATCCGAGATGTCTATGGAGTTCCTAACCAATAAGAGTAATGTGGCACTCGGTAGGCTTAACCATCGAGTTTCATCCGAGATGTCTACGCGATTACTGATCATTGAAAGAACCATGGTCTCCCTGCATATAGACTCACCAGGAGAAAAGGTAGATAGCGCTCAGCAGGAGACAACTCGAGCCACGAAACAGATGTGTCAGAACATCCGGCCTATTTCCTAACTTGGTGATGTGGAAGAACTTGTGCGCTAGCCAGACAACCGATGGACCACTCAGAAAGGCGCCCAAGAGGTAGATGATCAAGGTTCTGCACGAATGACGGTCGTTGGCAAGAAGTACATGACAGCGAGCCGCACCCCGTCAGTCTGTTTCAAGAGATACATCACCATGATATTCATCTTTAGAGGGATGTCGTTGCGATTTTCATCGCAACCTATCCAAGGTTTCCGCTAAATTCGAACAGAAATCCAAGAACGTAGTTGTGAAGTTGCAACAAACTCTGCAAATCTTCACAGTAAAGCTTGGGACGATGAAAGACGCAGCATCAGGGTCCGCAAGTGGAAGTGGCTTGGGATAAGCCACAGGTGAGTGTTAGGGGCTAGTTGGGTAGGGCCCAAGTGGGTTGGAAAAACACACAAGTATGGAAAAGCATGCATAGCGTGCTGCAGCGGGAAGGAAAGGTAGTTTTGATGAAAGCGCATTGCGTGTGGTGGCAGGCGACGAACAATTTGAGGTTTTGTGCATGTCGCATGATGGAAATGACTAAGGCACAGTTGTGCAACAGAACGATGCACATGGTAGCATATAAGGTATTTTTGGGCAGAACATGGGTAAAGGTCAGACGAGGATATGACCTATTTTGGGTAAGGAACAGGTGAATGGTAGATGAAAGCGACTTGTTCGAACGTGTGGCGGAAAGCAGTTGAGAAGCTAGGCCATGACACCGATGGTGACAGGCAGGCGAAGGAGTGGAAAGGGATAGGCCATGATGCAGTTGTAACCGCTTGGAGGACTGCGGCTATCAGAAGAGCGTGTGAGCCATGAGTGGCCCAGCTGGAGCACGCAGAGTAAGCTGTCGACAGCGAAAGCTAGGGTGGCAGTTGGCCACGCCGGTTTTGTAGACCTAAGGGTTTGTGCTTACGAATTGTAAAGATATGACTACGGGCATAATCTATAAATAGGCATGATTTTGTATGGGAAAGGGTTGTTGGTTGGGTTGTTGAACTCTTCATTTTGGTTAAGTGTTGATTATTGTAGAATCTTAAGCTTAGAAAATCCATTGTAAAGGCTCTGCAGCTGAGTGCGTAGAGACCTATCTGAGAGAGAAGAGAATCTGAAGCTGAGTGCACAGACTAATAGCGGTTGTACCCTTCCCATTAAGAGCAATATTAACAACCGTTCTTGTGGACGTAGCCTCCATCCAAGGGGTGAACCACGTTAAATTATGTGTTGTGTGACCAATGCATTTTTATGATTGTTTAATTTCTTGGTATGAATATTTAATGCTGGAAATGTCTGTTATGTGATTTCTTTTATATGTATTCGCCACAGAGAATGGGAATAATATGTTAAGTAATGCATGCGCAGAGGAATGTTAAGTATTCAACATGTATGAATCTGTCAATTGGAACGTATGAATCTATCTATTGGTCAAGTAGTGAACACTGAGTTTAAGCGCAGCGTTGGAGCGCGCAGTAACGTATGTTATTAAACCATCCACAATTTACTGATAAGACTTGAATGGAGTAAAAGGATAAAGGACGTTAAGTAGAATGGTTAGAATTGAACATCCTGGCAAGGATGCGCAGTCTCATGGATGCGCCGAGTCATTGAAGGTTGCTGCGAGGTAAGCTCTTCATAGCTTATTGTCGTAACGCAAAGGCATCCTATATCGCACAGTCATTGGAGGTGCAAGTGTAGTTGCGCGCTGAAGGCACAAGTGCGCGAGCGCAGTTGTGCGTTGAAGTATCCGACGCGGAACAGAAGGTTCGCGCAGTTATCTATCTGCGCAACCCGCAAGGCGTTGCGCTACTTATTAGCTTTCCCCACATCGCATCACCCGATTGTGGAAACTTGATTCCACAACCACCCCCTCAACTTCACCTTGGGTGAGACCTTAGGCTGTGCGCAGCCTGTTGCCGAAAGGGACAGTGAATTGGGGTTTTGTTGGTTCATTGAACCACGAAGTACCTAGGTCTACATTGGAAACCTATAACTCAGTCTAGACAACCAACATTGCCTAAGTTGGGAATTGGGAGATCATTTGTAGAGGTGTACCCTACAAATATTCATACGCTAGCTGTAATCTGTCCCCGCACATGCTTAAAAATTTCTTTGGATACACAAGTATATTGCTCATCTTTGACATAATCATATTAGTATTCCAAATAATCTTGAAAATTTTGAAATTGTCAGCCACGTAATCTATGCCTTCACATTTCAAGTGAAAAGATAAACAATAGAAATACAGACAATGTGAAAAAAATGTCATACCTGTGCACATACCTGTATTGGTTTTATTGAAATGCATTGTTGGAAACTTACTGATACTGGACATAAAAGGATAAACAAGTTCTTCAATACTGCTTGAGGAACACAGCCGGGAATGATAATCTGGGCTCATCATAGACTGAGTAACTACAAAATAATTCTCTGTATAACATGTTTCATCGTCCTTGATACTAGACATGCAAAAAATATATAAGCACATAGGAGTCTCATCAAGGATAAGCCTTTCACAGTCTTCAACCCCTTGGTCATATTAGAATACCTGCATATCATTATCGTCTGTGATGGAAAAAGGACCCACATCCTGAGGTACTTCATCGTCAAATGTAAGAGCAAAGGGGTTGACCCAATCTTCATTATCAACATCACGAGGATATGGGATAATCGTATCTTGTTCAATAGGGCTTTCACTGATCATGCCTCTGATTGCTTATTCATCCCAAACAGTGTCGATTTCATGATCAGGCTGATCCATACTAGCCTTTGGTTCTTTTGTGAATGGCAAGAAAACTTCATTGACTTCCTCTTCAAAGTATTTGTCACTAAAAGGTCTGGAAGCAATACTACTAGGTCTTGAAGAATCGTAAATTGGTGGACCCATAAACCTCCAATAATTGTCATCCTCATGAATTTTGTCATTATGATTCAAGACTACTTATGGTCATGAACATATGAAGACTGCTTATGCTCATGAGACTGCCCCTGATGATTCTATTTACGAGGGAGCCAATTTGTTTTCTGAGGTCCTAGCTAAGGCCAAATCCAAAGAAGAACAAAGCTTTACTCTCCAATACCAACAAGAGCTCAAGTCCAAGGTTTTGAATTATAGAAAATTAGAACTCTCAATTGAAGAACAAGCTAAAAAGAATAGGTTAGAGAAAGAGGCACAAAAGATGAGAACTCCCCTGATGTTAACCTATCAAGATAATGGCAAGGGAAAATAATTTGTGGAGGATGCTTAACAATCCAAGCCTGTTGCAGAATTGAAGACCTTAATTCAATCAGCTGCTGATCTAAAGAAACAATTGGCACACTTGACCTCAGTGGTTAATACTCAGGTGGTTGCTGCAAATATTCCAACAAAGAGGAAAAATATTGGAACCCCCGTGTCTTAGATACCTACATTAAACATTGAAGATAGTGATGCAGAAGATGAAAGTATTCCATTCAGATCTCTTTTCCCTGTTGTGCCTGTTATACAAGGGGTCATTGAAGTTTCTCAGACTATTGTGGATTTGCTTGATAACATTGTGATTGATGACTCAACTCTAGATGTTCATTTTCTTGAAGTCACCATCATTGCTACTACATCAACTTCCACATCCCCTCTCACTTATATTGAGCTTCCTTCCACCTCATCTGTTGAGGTTACAATTCCACCATCCACCATAAACAAACTACTTGCTACCTCCACCATTACTTCACAACCAACCTTGCTAACTCCACCTGTCACCTTATTACCACAAGTTACTGAGGTGCAAGTCCCAATTTTTTCTCTGCAACCATCATTAACCATTGCCTCTGCTTCCCTCCTCGAGGTTGTCACTATGACTATTTCTCCTGCTTCTCTACCTTCAATTTTTGCTACCACTACCCCTTTGATATCTACCTCTCAAATCACTATGTCCATCCCAAACTCTATTGTCATCCAAACAGCCCCACTGGTTGCAACATGTAATGTAGCCACATCTTCTATAGAATTGGTGGCTGATTGTGGAGATGATGTTGTAGTTTCCCTTGGAAAGTACTTCTACAATAGATCAGAAAAGGCAGTGGTGAAAAGAGGTAGTAAAAGAAGCAGGGAAAAAACTATGTTACAAGGGCCTGTCCCCAACCAAGTAATTTGGAAGAAGGAGTCTGTCGACATCCAGTAGGAGGCATTAGACACTACTGCAGCAATGGGGGAATTTGTTGGAGCTAACTATGACTTGGTCACTTCATTGAATAAGGATATTAGTGTGAAGCAATAGGAGATATAAGAGCTTAAGCAAAAGTTAATACAGGTTGAAGAAGAGCATAAGATTCAAATTAAAGAAATAAAGACTGAGCATGAAAGTCAACTCAAAGAGTTGCAGGCAAAAGACACAGCTCTTGTACAACAACTTCAGGAAGCTAAATTGTTAAATGATGCTCATGCTCAAAAGATCACAGAATTGGAATCACAGGTTAAGGAAGCAGCAGCCATGGCAACTGTCTCTTCTTTCCCTAGGTTTTCTGCAGAGAATTTTAAGGAATTTGCTTTGAAAATGAATGAAGATTACAAGAACCTTCTAGCTGAGTTGTTTGAATCATTAGAGGAAATTAGGGGGACCTACATTGAGTTTGAAAAATAGTCTGATGTTCTGCTAGAGATATGTATCTAACTAAACCAGCTTACCTATCTATGCAACAATAACATATCATAGTAAATAAGAACATATAGACAAGAAGAGAAAATATTGCACCAGATATACGTGGTTCACCCAATTGGGCTACGTCCACGGGAAGGTAGTCTTCTATTATCTCCAGAATATCTCCCTCAAGCTTACAAGAGAGCAATGCCAATAACCCAAATACAATATGATCCACAAATGGATGAATGGATGATTCACGAATGAATGAATGAGAGAGACCCCCTTGACTCTATTATATACCAAGAGATGAGGAGGAATTACTCTCACATATTACATGTGGGATAATATAATTCTCCATAATAACATCTCTTTATATAATAATGAATATCAAGAGTATATTTTACCATAATGAATATGGGATAAATGTATTA
This sequence comes from Larix kaempferi, assembly GCA_027924585.1. Classification (NCBI taxonomy): domain Eukaryota; kingdom Viridiplantae; phylum Streptophyta; class Pinopsida; order Pinales; family Pinaceae; genus Larix; species Larix kaempferi. The sequence continues at coordinate 4,905,796 of BSBM01000177.1, read as the reverse complement.
CTCTTTTACATAAGATTGCGGATATCTTCCGACATAATACAAAGACATTATTACCTTCCAAGGAATATAAAATATTCCAACATGTTCTCCTTGAACATAATGAAAGAAGAATATCCCACCGTTGGGTTGTTATGATGCCCTTCCTTATCGGAATGGATTGGTTGGAAAAGTATAATGCTAAAGTGGATTGTTATAAAAAGATAGTGGAATGTGTTTATGAAGGAGGCAAGGTTAAGAAAAGAAAAGGAATCCTTTAACTAGTCTCAGTTAGGAAAATTTATGCCTTGCAGCTAAGCAAGTTCTACAAGAAAGGTTTTCAATTGTATGTTGTCCATGTTTCAGACGTAAAAGGAAATAAAGGTCCAGGGATGAAATATCATAGCCTATTGCAGGAATATGCTGATGTATTTCTAGAATAAATGCCAAGATTACCTCCCTAAAGATATATTTAGTTTTATATAAGTTTGGTGCCTGGAGAAACACTAGTGTCAGAAGCCCCTTACAGAATTAGTACTCCAAATTTGATTGAGTTAAAAATGTAGTTGAAATAATTGATGGACAAGCAATATATAAGATCTAGTGTATCTCCTTGGAGTTCACCTGTGTTGTTTGTCAAGAAAAAGGATAGGACGTTAAGACTGTGTATAGATTACAGGTCGTTGAATAAGGTGACAGCCAAGAATAAGTACCCATTTCCAAGAATCGATGATCTATTTGATCAGATGAAAGGAGCCCAACTATTTGAAAAGATTGACTTGAGGTTAGGATATCATCAAGTGAGAATCAAGGAGGAATATGTTCATAGAACAACTTTTAGGATGAGGTATGGACACTATGAATTCATAGTAGTGCCATTTGGTCTCACCAATGCACCAGCTACATTCATGTGTTTAATGAACAACGTTTTCAGTTAGTACTTGGATAGGTTTATCTTGGTTTTCATGGATAACATTCTTATTTATTCAAAGGATGATAAAAAGCATAAAGATGATTTTAAAAAGGTGGTGCAGGTGCCGAGGGAGCATTAGCTCTACACTAAGCTAATCGAGTGTGACTTCTTCCAGAGAAGAGTTCATTATTTAGGTCATGTTATTTTTTAAGCAGGAATTTATATTGATCTATAAAATGTCGTAGCAATCATGGAGTGGCATACTCCCAATATTGTGAATGATGTTGATCCTTTATAGGACTCACATGGTATTACCAAAGATTTATTGCAGGATTGTCCCAAATAGCTTATCCCAATACATCCTTGTAGAAAAAGAACGTAAAGTTTGTTTGGTCCAAGAGGTGAGAAGCTAGTTTCCAACACTTGAAGAAATTACTTACCTGTGTGCCAATCTTAAAGATTGCGGACCTAGAAAAATATTTTTTTGTGTGCACATATGCGTGCGTTGAAGGGATAGGAGGAGTCCTCATGTAAGAAAACAATGTTATATGTTATGAATCAAGAAAGTTTAAATAGCACGAAAGGAACTACGCGACTCATGATTTGGAGTGAGCAGCAGTAGTGCATGCGCTAAAAATGAGGAGACACTATTTGTTGGGATGCAAATTCAAGCTGAGGAATGATCACATGAGTTTTAAGTACATGTTTGATCAACCGAATATAAATGCTAAATAGGCAAGATGGATGGAATTATTGTGTGAGTTCGATTTTGGAATAAAGCATGTGAAGGGAAAGGAGAATAAAGTCGTTGATGCGCTCAACAAAAAGTTTAATGTCATAGTAGCAGGCTCATGTTGCACAAGTATAACTGCTAAGTCTCATGATGGGGTGTATCATCCATGTCACATAGAGTTAAATAAAGCATTTTATTTCACAACAGTGAGTGTGTGTCGCACTGAATTAAGAACAAAGGTTATAGAAGCACAGATCGAAGATGAATTGTATCATCATGTGAATAAGGAATTGCAAAACACGCAGGAAAGTTCAAAGTGTGAAGGATATCGATTGCGATAATATGGTATTCTTATGTATCAGGAATAAATGAACATTCCTTGTTGCATAGAGTTAAAAAGAATGTTGATGGATGAGTTACATCAAGAACCCTATTTAGTGCATCCATATTATTATAAAATGATAACACTGGCAATAAAGTTGTATTATTGGCCGAGAATGAAGAAAGATGTCACAGAGTATATCACGCGCTATTAGAAATGTCAGCAAGTCAAATTGGATCATCAACATCCTGCAGGATTGTTATGGCCATTGGAAATTCTAGAATGGAAATGGTAAGTTATTTCCATAGATTTCATAATAGGGTTACCTATGACAATGAAGCAACATGATTCCGTGATGGTGGTAGTAGATAGGTTATCTAAAGTAGTTTTATTCTAGTAAATTCTATTCATAAATCAAGTGACATTGCATATATATTCATGAATAAAGTTTTCAGATTGTATAGTCTACCAAAGATAATTTTTTTGGATCGAGACACTAAGTTTACTTCCAAATTATGGAAGGGATGGTTTGAAGACTTACATACTAAGTTGAATCTAAATACAACGTATCATCCACAGTCAGATGGTTATACTGAAAGAGTGAATCAAGTCTTGGAATACATGCTTAGAATGTATGTGATGGACAAACCGTCCAAGTTGGAAGACTACCTGCATATGGTATAATTTACCTATAACAACGGACGTCAAACATTGTTAGGAAGGATCCCTTTTGAAGTTTTGTATGGTAGAGAGTGTAAAACCACAGTGACTTGGGATGGTCTAGTGGATAGAGTGGTTCCAAGACAGGGAGAACAATTATTAATATTTAAAGAGATAACATAATAAATTTTAGGTCGGAGAGCATGTATACTTGACAGTGAAGCTGAAGAAGAGCTCTTTTAATATTGGAAGCTATTCCAAGTTGGCACCTAAGTATTATGGACCTTTGAAGTCCTTGGCAGAATTGGACCAGTTGCATGTAGAATTGCATTTCCTGCTAACATAAGAGCTAATAATATTTTTCATGTCTCCTTACTTAATAAATATGTAAATGATCCTAATCATGTTATTAATTGGAATGTGATTTAGGTAGAACTTAAAGTAGAGTTCGAGGTAGAGCCTACACATATCCTCGATCAGAAAGTGACCATGCTCTGGAATCGATCCATTGGTCAGGTAAAGGTGTAGTGGAAGCATTTGCGGCTAAATTAAGATACATGGCATCTTGAGTATGTGATGAAAAAGGTGTGTCCATCTTTGTTTTAGGACTCAGGGCCATCGAGAATGTTACAGATTGGAAAAAATACATAAAATATAGGCCTGAAGGTAGAATAAAGATACGAGGCATCCAAAGAAAGGATTAATCAGTTGGAGCACCTTCAAATTGCCGAGTTAAAAGATTTGGTTGAGTCACCTACCAATTTAGGGGTGGAGATCAAGCTTTTCCTGCGTTGGTGGGATAAGTTGAAGACTAAGTAAATCGAATCCTTTAATTGCCAGACCCAGTTGACACTTGGACATGCCAGATATCAAGATGTTAAAGAGTTGTTAGATGCAGCTTCCAAGTGGAGAAATGCCTTAGGTGGATTTTGAATGATATTTTGTAATCCCTGTTTTCATGGGATATTTTCCTTTGTAATATTTTGTAGTTATTATTAAAGGGATTAGATCTCATAGGAGGGGGGGAAGAAATCGCTAGAGAAGGACTGGAGACACCTTGTTTCACTTGAGATATTGTAATTTCTTGCAAGCTTGATGCATCACAGTTAGTTTCTCTGTCATCTTCTTTGTTTAAATTGTCAAATTTCTTTGATGATCTCTGATTTTCTCACCTTGGTTTCTTTATCAATATATGTTTTATCTTTGCAATTTTATGAATGCATCCAATTTGTAGCTAAGATTTATTTGAATATACAACTTAGATGTATTGTGTGTTAAGTGAATTTATTCATTTAATTCATTTATCTATTTCTGCAAATGATAAATATCTATAGTTTCATTACTGCTAGTTTGTTAATTGGCAGAGCATAACAGAACAATCATGTGCTTAATTATTTAGATAAGATAATTTAATTGTCATTAATTATTTTATCTAAAGCTGGTTAATATATACCCAATTCATATGTTTACCTGTTGGCGAAACACTTAAACAATCTCCATATTTGATTGTTCTGCATATCAAACACATTTTCTTAATTTAGATCTAACTTATTTTGATTTCCCTTAAGCAAACACTAATTAGCTTTAAACATAAGACACCTTTTTGATCTTCCCACACATGAAGACAGATCCATCAGGATAAATCCACTTAAGTGCCAGCAGAGGCCTAATATCCATGGGAGTCAACCACACCAAACAGTTTGGGGATAGAATTGCTCTTGCGCATAGTTATTTCAAGCCTTTTAGATTGGGTTGTCACCCTCTGTTGCTAGCCTTGGAAAACATTCCAGCACTCACATACCCAAGGCTTCAACAAACATATATATTTCAATGCCAAAATACACTTTATGGTTGAGTGGCGTGCCCTCAACCCAAAACTGGCTTTGTAAGCTCTCCAAGTCGACTTCTCAAATCAATAATAAATAAGTAGACCTATTCATTCACTTTATCCTTCTTTTATAACTTTGACAGTGCATGACCTAACTGTTGCATGCCTGGGTCGCTTTTCTCTTCTAATTCTCAGTTGACTTGCATGCATTGCTTTCTATGTGCATGAAGGATTAATAAAGGTTTTTATGTGCATGCATCATGCAATAGGTCCTGCATGTAATGCATGCAGGTGGCCCCTAGTTCCCATGGCCCTCTTTTATCTACTGATGATCTAATAACCATGATTAAGATCTTCTTTTGGTCTGAATGGTATCAATCCTTAGTTAATTCCACTATATGTTAAAAAGGGAACATTACAATCCTCCTTCGCCAAGATTGCTTGTCCTCAAGCAATACCAACACAACTCCATGATCGATCAAACTGAACCAACTGAATCCATGGAAAATCCCAGGATCCAAAATCATCCTAGGACATATGTAGAACCTTCTATTCCAAGTACTTTCCTACGAGGTACCACAACTTGAGACCTCCTGAAAACATCCTCTAATAACCACTAAAATTCCCGTCATTGAAATTCCGGGGTCCCAAATCAGTTTGAGAACTGCGGAGTACCTACTGCATCCACCACATCCCTATGCAGTATCAACACAAGGAGAATCCTATAGACTCCTAAGCATCCAAGACAATAAACACTGTATCTGTCCCTCATAAGGTCCCCCACCTAGGAAGTTAATCCACTGCTCCATATGGATAGGATCCTAAAGTGATAGTTAACTCTCGTCCTCATTCTAAATGTTGCACCATCCACTACTGCAATATCAGGTTCCATGCTACCCAAAAAAAGAGACCATCCTACAATCATTGAGCCACTTTCATCATCATCAGCTGTTTTTCAAGCTCTATCAACATCCACCTCTCTTGGAACTCCAAGCAGAAATATATGTAAGAGCTGCCCCCCTCACTATGAATGGTGTAGTGCATAGGAAACCAATTGAAGTCTGCAATTCTGTTGTCATACTCAACCTCAAATATCGACAAAGGAAATCTGCTCCGGTCACTAGTAACGACTCTGGGCTGCTCATGATATGTAATCATCTCCTCAGGAGACAACTCTATCACTTGTGTTTCCCTATAATCTGAGTAAATCATGAAAATTTGAAAGAACTTTGATAACTGGTGAGTCTCTGCACATACATACTCTTCACCTTGCATCCTTAGTATACTTGTGATGCAATCTAACAATAGGATCCCACATGGCTGCTCAAAATTTGTCGAAGGCTACATCAATGCAGGTCCCGACTTGCCCTGTTGACCCTCCATAATATCCACCCAGTTTCTCCATGCAAGCCTACCTCGCATCTTACTGTAAAAGGTGAAGTAATCCGAGTCCCTCACTAGCCTGTGTGATTTGAAGCGCTCTCTACCCAAAGCGTTGGTCTAACTAGTGCTAACACCATAATCCATTTGAATGACCCTGAAGAGCCAAGCAATCATAAGCTGCACAAACTCCTTAGAATACTACTCTATCATGCATCCAAACCTAAGCATCCCATGAATAAACACCTGAAAGCGGAAACTGGCCATCTCCTCTGTAGCGGCTCCACTGTCAATATCAATACTAAATACCAGGAAATAAATTTGGGTTTGCCATAAAGAAGTATCAACCTCTCCTCCACTATCATCCCATAAATATAGCAGATCGATCACCCTCACAACTCTGTCGATCACCTCTACTATCTCAAACAATCCATCGTGCAGATGAATGCCTGGATCCCACCACCAACTAAGGGGTCCACCAAACCCAACTACAAATAATTGTTGTCGTATCATGCCGATAGTCATCAGGGTCTCCATGTAATCCTTTTGTAGAAACCAAATACTAATAAACAACTTCGCTCCTGATAATCTAATCAGCTCCTGCCAAACTGCATCTATATATAGGCTAACACACTCATCGTCTATGTGCTCAAATAATCCATGGAGTCTAAGCCTCTCTATGGAGAATAGTTATGCCACCTGCGGTGTCTCATACTCATGCAAATACCAATAATAATCTACCAACTGCAAATCCCACATAGCCCTCATTATCCTCTCCCTAAGTGAGGACTTAGGGTTTGCACAGTGGCAATCTATATAGGAGATGATGTAATTCCCTACTCTCTCAACTACAATCCTTGTGAACCAATCTAATCTCCCTGTGTACCCAGTGTACCAATCCCATGGTCTAATTGAAAGATCGTCGTTGCGGCCAAGATACCATTCACCTCATCTAACTGTCTCAGGTGAACCTCCCAAGTTGTTGTGTAATAGCAATAAATAGATATGCTCCTGCAGATGCGGCTGGGAAGTAACTAGTGTGTTGGTCAACCCCACAGGAATGACCACAATCCCAAAATTAGGTCTAGAAGTAGAACCATGAGCATCATGCTCTCTGATCCTCATTGGATGATATCCCCGAGAATCACTGTCTTTCCGCCAGATTTAGGGAGCCCTTCGATGAAATCCATAGAAATATCTGTCCAAATCCGTGTAGGTATGGGCAAGGGTTCAAGCAATCCTGGAAGGAGTGTTGTTTCACCCTTATTGCGCTGGCAGGTATCACATTCGGCCACCATCTGTTGAATTGTCCTTTTCATGCCTTGCCAAAAGAAGTTACGCCGTGCTCGTTCATATGTTTTGAGGAACCCAGAGTGCCCGGCTGATGGAGAAGCATGGAGTTCATAGAAGACAGCCTGTTGAAGATCTGTGCTCTGGGGAAGCACCTGACGACCCTTGTATCGCAGAGAAGCACCATCCCAAGAGTAATGTGGGACCGCAGAAGGATTGTTGGTCAAGCGCTGGATGATCTGAGATAAGGAAGAGTCATTGACATAACCCTGTTGAACAGATTGCAACCAATTTGGAACAGGCATAGAAATAGCTGAAAGAGAACCTTGGGCATCAAATGTACGAGAAAGAGCATCTGCCACAATATTGTCTTTACCCTTCTTGTAAGTGATCTCATAGTCATAACCCATGAGTTTGCTAACCCATTTCTGTTGTGCTGGGGAGGAGACACGCTGGTCCAAGAAATATTTCAAACTCTGGTGATCAGTCTTGATGCAGAAATGATTCCCTAATAGGTATGGCCGCCACTTCTGTACTGCATGCAAAATAGCCATCATTTCCTTCTCATAGGTAGAGGCAGCTAAATTCTTACCGGAAAGGGCTTTGCTGGTGAATGCAATGGGGTGTTCATCTTGAAGGAGAACAGCACCAAGTCCATTGCCGCAAGCATCACTCTCAATCGTGAAGGGCTTGGAAAAATCGGGCATAGCTAGCACAGGTGTAGTACACATAGCTTGTTTTAGTTTGTCAAATGCACACTGAGCAGCAGGTGTCCATGTAAAAGCATCTTTTTTCAATAGGGCAGTTAATGGAGCTGCAATCTTCCCATAATCCTTGACAAACTTGCGGTAGTAGCCAGTCAACCCCAAAAAACCACGAAGGCTCTTGAGTGTCTGAGGATGTGGCCAGTTGTTCATGGCATCGATTTTGGCAGGATCCACGCGAACCCCTTGTGCTGAGATAATGTGCCCGAGATACTCAACTTCCTTTTGTCCAAAAACACATTTAGACTGCTTGGCATGGAGATGATGGTCAGAGAAAAGTTGCATGACAAGATCCAGATGCTGGAGATGTTCATCCCATGTTTTACTGTAGATGAGGATATCATCAAAGAATACCAGAATGAATTTCCGCAAGTAGGGTCGAAATATTTTATTCATTAAGGCCTGGAATGTGGAAGGAGCATTAGTGAGGCCAAAGGGCATGACCAAAAACTCATAATGGCCATCATGTGTGCGGAAAGCTGTTTTAGGAATATCCTCCTCATGAACCCGAATTTGATGATACCCAGAACGAAGATCCAACTTGGAGAAAAAGTGAGCCCCATGAAGCTCATCAAGAAGCTCATCAACAACAGGAATTGGAAACTTATCCTTGATGGTGAGGTGATTAAGTGCTCGGAAGTCAATGCAGAGGCGCCATGACCCATCTTTTTTGCGGACAAGAATAACTGGAGAAGAAAAGGAACTAGTGCTTGGGCGAATAATACCTTGCTTCAATAAGTCCCGCACGAGCATTTCAATCTCTGTTTTTTGGTGAAATGGGTAGCGATAGGGCCTGATGTTGGGAGGAACACTGCCAGGAAGGAGCTGAATACGATGGTCTTCGGGCCTGGAAGGTGGTAATCCCACTGGTTCAGCAAAGACACCTGTATATCGATTCAGAATTTGTTGTAGATCCAAGGGAGTAGTGGAGACCGCGGATGGTTGCATCTGGATGGAACTGATCTGAGCGATGACACCATGTGAACTCTTCTTGAGGAGTTTCTCCATGCGATGTGAACTGATGATGCTGAGAGAACCTGGTTGTAATCCTGTCAATGTGTGTTTGTGTCCATTGAGGGAAAACTGCATCCAAAGTTCGGCAAAATCCCATAAGATAGGGCCGAGTGTGCGTAGCCATTGAGCGCCCAAAACCACATCACATCCGCCTAAGGGCAAGGCAAACATGTCAGAGCGCAGGATATAATCTCCCATGGAGATACACACATTTCGACACTTCCCTTTGCAAGGTAAGGTGCCCCCATTGGCAATCATGACTTCAAAGTTGGAGCACGGATGAATAAAACAATCAGCTTGTTTGGCGATCCGAGGGTCGATGAAATTATGAGTGCTACCAGAATCAATGAGGATTGTAAGAGGAAGCTTCTTGAAGTAACCCCTGACCCGCATTGTTTGGGGGGTGGTGATTCCAGCTAAAGCATGGAGAGATATCTCTGGCTGGTCATCTTGAGACGGAGGGTCAATAGGCGGTTCCTGAATGTCGATCGGAGCATCCAGTGTTTCTGGATCTTCGTCACCCATTTCAGAGGCAGGCGGAGACTCCACATCCAGGAGATAGAGCTTTTGCTGAACACATCGATGTCCCCGAGTGAATTTCTCATCACAATTATAGAAAAGCCCCTTTTCTCTGCGTGCTTGCATCTCTGCTTCAGATAAACGCTTGATAGGAGTCGGTCGAGGAGCCTGCGGTATAGGTGGTCGCTGAGAACCCATATTTCTGAAGGGAACAAAAGTGGGCTTGGAGCGTTGCTGGGCTGCAATCTTGTCTTCTGCCAACTTAGCCAACCCGAGTGCTTCCATCATTGTGTTGGGACAGAACATTTTGACCTCAGAGCGAATGGCATCCTTTAGACCACTGATAAAACAACTTCGGTAAAATTCATCAGTCAATCCTTTGGTGTGGTTGGCTAGATTCTCAAATTCGGTTTGATACTCTCTCACAGTGCCAGTTTGGCGAAGTTTAGTGAGGGCTCCTGTGAAGTCATCAAAAGCACTAGGACCAAATCGTTGCAAAAGGAGCTGACAAAAGTCTGGCCAGCTGGGCTCTGGATGAGCCTTGATGTACCAACGGTACCATTGAAGAGCTTCCTGTTCCAAATGAAAGGATGCCAATTGAACTTTGTTGACATCAAAAGTATTATGCAGACTGAAATACTGTTCTGCACGATATATCCATCCAGTTGGATCGGTACCATTGAAGCGAGGAAAATCAAGCTTCGGACCACGGAAATTGCTGGAAGAAGAGAACCCATTGTCTACTGAAGACTCGGACTGCCGTTTGTTGTTCATAGCTGAATGTTCAAGATGGAGACCAAGAAATTTTTCATCCAGATCCTGGAGTTTGGCTTGGATGGCTGCAAGGGCTTCCTCCATGGTTTTTGCTCCTGCACGGGTGACAACCATAACCAGGGTTTTTTTTTTTTTGGGTAGGAAAACAAAAACAGGAACTACTTCAGTAAAGGAAAATTTGGATTTGGGAAAAAATCAGAAGGGTAATTGGGGTTTGACTCATTTTTTGGACACTGTTGGATAGACAGGGAAGCAAAAATGAGGATTTCAGCAGCGGGGTGAAAGGATGGGAAAATTTGGCAGAGGGGAACAAAGAAGCAGAATTCAGAAAGGAACTCTGTGGTAAAAATTGAAGGTGATTGGGTGAAATCTGAGAAAGTTATGGCAAACCCTAAAAATAGACAAATGTGGGATTTCGGGCTATAGGGAAGGGAATTGAGGATAGGGTCCTCAGGGATGAAATATGCAGAATGGAATGACAGGGGTTCCCTGAAATTTTCAAGGAAAACAGAGGTAAAACAAGGGAGATATGGAGAAAAAACGGAATTTTTATTTTATTTTATTTTTTATTTTATTTTTTTATTTTTTTATTTTTTATTTTTTATTTTTTATTTTTTTTTCAGACTGGAGCGCTACGGCTCGGTTTTTTTTTTTTTTTTACAGACTGGAGCGGCTACGGCTCTGCTTGCAGAATGAGATCTCCGGTTCGAAGGATTCTGGAACAACGTCGAACGGCTGGATCTGGAACGGTTTGCAAAATGAATCTGAAACGGCGCAGCAGTAATCGACAATAGTTCAACTGAAAGTAGATATGGACCCCAGGTATGTGCGGCTTCCTAACAGTTCAGGGTTTTCACTCGGCCACCAATGCTGTCTGACGGCTTGCGTATTGGGGCAGTACCCCTCACTCCACGGCTCAGGTAAAACTGATAACCGCTTTGCCACAAACGACAGCTCTTGGTTTACCTCACGGGTGGGAACTAGTCAATCAGGTAGGGGTCGTTGCCCTTTTCGCCGGCAGGTCCTCTCAATGGGCCAGCTACTTCGGGGTTCCTGTGGTACTCCTCACAATGAGTTTTAGGGCTTATGCCCAAGTACTTCCCATAGTTAAGCGGATAGGGATTATTCCCAAATCTGAACCTGCAACAGAAAAAAAAAATTTGGGCAGAAATTCCACCCAATGTTCAAAAACCGGATCTATATTGCTCAGAATCGCTATTATAGCATGTTTCCGGAACTGGAACAACCACTCTGCTTCTACTCATGAAAGCGGAATAGAAATCTGGGCACTCGGTCAAAAGATTTTCTCGCCGCAATTTCCGCGGCCGTCACCGAAATTCTGAAAAATTGCTGATTTTAAATCCGCGATATCTCCACTTTTAGAACTCCAAATGAGATGATTTTTTTTTTGAAACTGCGTATTTTTGAAAGAGGAATTCAGATATGCAATCATTTTTTTCTGATTTTGTGCAGAAAGTTTCAGAAATTGATCTGAAAGTCACCGCCCAAAAAAGAAATTTTTTTTTCCCACTTGTGCTAAGGAAAGTGCTCTGATACCAGATGTGAGGCACCTGCAACAATTAATTAACAAGAATGCGCGAAATAGCAGAAATGACAGAACTCAGAATCACTTTTGTATTGATCACAGGCCACTTCGAGGGGGCAACCTCCTTTGAGCAAGCTCAATACAATAACTTCACGGTGCCTTCAATGACCTCAACACACACTTATATACTAAGTCTATGCCCAATACCATGAGTCAAAACCATGGGACATATAATACCACGGGACGACTTACAAAGCATATGCGTCCAATACTATGGGTCAATACTATGGGCTAATATAAACTACGGATCAACAAATACTACGGGACGACTTACAAAGCATATGCGTCCAACAACAATATACTAACATAGTAAAGAGAAGGGTTTACATAGGTTCCTAACATTTGCCAACCCCTAAATAACCCAAATAATCATAAATGATATAAAGTAGGGATAGAAATAATGCATGTACATACCAATAGCAGTAGTAGTAGATGTAGATCAGTATGGAACCAGTATGCGAGATATGTGCCAAGTATCGGGAAAGATATGAGGTGATATTCCTCCAATAATGCGCCCTTATGATAAATGTGCACTCTTCAGTATAGGAATGGATGCATGAGAGATCAATTGATGTCTGAATGCTTCCGGATGAAGGTATTAGGGTTAGAATCCCTCTCTGGTCAATATGGGATTGTCATGCAATCCATGCAATAAATCTAAGGCACAAAACGTGGAGATCCTCAAGGAAATTCGCCCATGCATGAAAGGGCGCCCCTCAATTACTGATTTTGATAATAACTTGATCCAAAAGGTGAATGAGCATCTTGTATTCAGTAACTAGGCTAATAGTGATGCTCTCAGAAGGATGGAAGCTGCATGAAGACAAAAATATGATTGTACACTGAGATATGAAGATTCCTTGATTTGTCCAAGTTTCCCATGCAGAGATGGCGGGTCCTCCTGCTCTAGAATGTAGCTAGATCCTTGCAAAATGTTGAAGAATACTGTATGATGATAGTAGTAATGTTGAATCTGGATGATCCAACCCTAATAGTGACTAGGGGAGATAGATTTCATAGCGAAAAATACACTCTATGGTTGAGTGGTGTGCCCTCAATCCAAAATTGTCTCTCTAAGCTCTCCAAGTCGACTTCTCAAATCAATAATCAATAAGCATACCTATTCATTCACTTTATCCTTCTTTTATAACTTTGATAGTGCATGACCTAACTTTTGCATGCCTAGGTCGCTTTTCTCTTCTAATTCTCAGTTGACTTGCATGCATTGCTTTCTGTGTGCATGAAGAATTAATAAAGGTATTTATGTGCATGCATCATGAAATATGGCCCACATGTAATGCATGTAGGTGGGCCCTAGTTCCCGTGGCCCTGTTTTATCTATTGATGATCTAATAACCATGATTAAGATCTTCTTTTGGTTTGAATGGTATCAATCCTCAGTCAATTCCACTATATGTTAAAAAGGGAACATTACAAAGGAAGTATGATTCATCAATTTTAATCAATTATCCCTATTCATTAGCCACTGTGTAGTCACGTGAACAATAATTTATCCACCAATAACATCATAAAACATTTGCATGTATCATTCAAATGTGCAAAAAGGTATTGTATGAAACAAGATATCAGTCATAAATCAATCATAGTATTAGTCTAATTAACCCAGCTAGAAATTACCTTATAAAGAAGTAAATTCACCTTCAAACAGTGTCATGATTAGCCATCCATATCAATCCACCAGTGAGAATCGATTTCAGCCTTTAATTCAATATATAAATAAGTAAACTGACCTATGTTTGATGGTTTTGTAGGTCTGATTCAAAGGGAAGTAGAGGTATAAGGGTTAGAAAGGATACCCCAAAGGGGTCCCTAAGGACTAGGACATATGCTTAAGAGGATGCTAGGAGGGAAAAGGTAGAAGAGTGGAACACTAGGAAAACAAAGGCTATGCTGGAGTGTTAAGGGAGCAGTCTTAGTACTATCTAGGGTTTGTGATGCAGGAGCATCAGGTCCTAGGAAAAACAGTCGAAGTTGATCGACATGAGAAGTCGACCAGGGGGATTTCTGATGACCACTGGTGCGAAAGGGAGGTTGGATGTCGAAGTCAATAAGTCAAGCAAGAGTTGTCGAAGTGTGTCGATGGAAGGAGAAAGGTCGAGAGTCGACATGTTTAAGGTCGACAGATGATAGGGTTGCAGCAAAGAAGTCAAGTGTCGATAGGTTGGCGAATCGCGACACCGACAGGTTTGAGGCGGAAGCCAAGCATGGAGGAAGGGGCGGACTGGAAAAGCCTTGGAAGTGAAGTGAAGCCGACGGGTAAGTTGAAAGCTGACAGAAGACAATATGGTCGATGCAGGGTATGGGGCCGACTACTGTAGTAGTGTCAGAGACGTTCATAAGTCAAGGCAAGTGATTAGTAGCCGTTCGGGGTTGCTAAGGAAGTTATGAGCAATTATTGAAGGTGGTTGGGATCATGACAGATTTCACCACAGGAAAAGGTTGTGTAGCATGGCCAGAGGGCGCTGAAAACTGTAGGTCTGCACGATCTAGAGGATTCGACAGACAGAGGAAGAGTGTCTCGGGGAATAGAGTGGACCTCAGGATGAGCAACAGAGTAACAACAGGGTAGAAGACCAGTGTGCAGGAACAGAGGAGGGATCGCTCGTCACTCATTGCTCATTCGTTCTAGCATCCAGTAGAATACTGAGAGGAGAAGAGGGTCACACACAGAGAGAACACACCATTTACTTCTGTATATTGTAAATGTTGAGGCCGACCGGTTAGTTGTTTACATTTCCTTGCATTTCCCATTGTAATAGTTTATTTGATTGAAGTAATAGAAGCTAGCTTCTGGCATCCTGTTTACACCAATTATGTGTTAGCATCATGTGTGTCATGTGTCATTGTTAAGCAAGAAGGTTCAACCGACCCGCCTTGCGTCAGTTGGTATCAGAGCCCAAAGTTGAATCTGTTTGAGTTGAAGAATCATGTGAGCAGGAGAGCATTAGTTGGTATCACTGCTGGAAGTGAATCTAGTGTTGAGTGTGAACAACTCTAGCTATGGTTGGGTGGAGTGGTGCACAACTTGTGAAAGTCCGGTTGCGATTGGACAAGTGAGAGTTTCAACTGCAATTGAAAATGGATCACAAAGGCATTAATGTCCGAGGAGTTGGATGAAGAGCGCGTGGAGTTGCAGTCACGATTGATCGTTCGACGAGTGCATGCAAACAATGCGAATTTTGACTAGTGAAGTCACAGCGATCAAAGAAATCCAAAGGCGTGGATGCGTTCCTGATGTGTTATACCACAGCGACGAGGAAGTCGAAGAGGTGGAAGAACGAGAAGCAGCAGAAGAAGAACCAGAAAATAAACTCATCAAGCTTCTGATGGATATGATAGGTCGGACAAAGATGGATGTGCATACCTACTCAACAATTCTGGATCCAGAAGACTTGATAGACTAGTTCAGATAAATGGAGAAATACTTTGACATAGATAAGATCGAGGATCCTAGACGGGTTAAGACTCCATGTATGAGATTAAAGGGTCATGCCTCATTGTGGTGGGACAATGTGCAGGATGACAGAGTCAAGAAATTAAAGGATAAAATCAAGTCTTGGGACAGGATGGTGGCCAAAATGAAGGGGAAGTTCTTGGTGGGTGACTATGTGATTTCCTTGTTCCGGAAGTTGCAGAACTTTCAACAAAAAGAGATGACCATGAAAGAGTACATGTAAGAGTTCTACAGATTGTCGACAAGGTTGGGACAAACTGATGAAAGAGAAGAAGCTGTCGTGAGATATGTGAACGGGTTGAAGTATGCCATATAGGACGAGTGTTTATCGGACAATCCACTTGAGCGGACGCGAGCCGGATCTCCCTAGTCCAATGCGAGTCTAGAACAAATAAGACAGGCTACGAATGCATTTCCTAGATCTATTTAAGGATCAAGAACTAGATGTCTTACCTTTCACTTCCCTATCCTTTCTCCTGAATGCTGCTCCACGTCTCATGGTCGTCAGATCCAAGCTGTAAGACCTGCCAAGACAAGAAACAAGAGAAACAAGTAAAGGACATCTATACAATAAGAGATCTAAGTGAACAATAGCATGTAAACTACTCAATATCATTACACATATGAACAATATTGGTGGAAAGCATTTGTATTACTATAAAAATAGGGAAGTACATAGTAGAGATATAGAACTACAACCAAGGCTTAATGCTGCAGCCCTTCTCCAACAAAGCCATTTGCCATTTCCTCCTAAGGAAGCTTGAGTCTCTCAAGAATGAGTAGAGATCTCTCAAGAGTGATTTCACCAGCATGTAGACACCATATACTTCCTCCCTTTGGAGAGGGGTAGAGATTCTCTTATATAGGACTAAGTGTATAGGGTATGGATAGGATAGGTTGAGATATGGTAGGAGAGAGATAAGGGATCCTGTCAATGTGTTAGGAATCGAGTACCAACTCCCCTAGAGGTCAAGGATAAGACCCCAAGTCAGCAAGTTTCGAGAAGAACCTCGAAGAAGCTATTTTTTCCCATTAACTGACTTCGTCACACCCTGTAATGAAGCAAGCTGCGACGTCGCATGTTGCATGAGTGCAACCTGCGACGACCTCTCAAAACCTGGTACAACTGGGTACAAATCCTCCCAGGTCAATTACTTAGTCAAGATATCTTTAGGGGTGTATACACTGAATCTCATGATGGGTAGATTTTAGGTGTAACAACGAGTTGAGCCTGTCAAGGTTCAGAGCGGTCAATGAAGCCTACCAGTTAGCTCTGAAGGAATAAGAGAAATTTTTGAGGAAATCCGCATCGACCAGAGGCAGGATGAATGATCGAGGTGCGAAGACTATTTCCGCGAAAGGCCAAAGTAGCGGAACTGGGAGAGAAGCCGTCGAAGACATTCAACGTGCATAAGGGACATCGACTAAAGAGAAAGTGCAAGAAAACCAATGTGATAGTCGAGAGAGCTGTGGTTGAGCTACTTATGGTCAAAGTGGTCCATCTGACAGAAAACGGGCTGACATACCAGCTGTGGTTTGTTACAAGTGTCGAGGAGTCGGTCATAAGGCATATGAATTCCCAAAGAACATACATGCTGCATAGGAGTCAAAACCCAGACGTCAAAGAGACAAGTAAGCCGACAAGAGGGAAGAATCGACATCCGACAATAGTGAGGACGTGGAGAGAAAAAGTCGAGCCATGACGACTAGGAGGATGTTGGTTCAGGACGACCAATGCGACGAGAAAGAACTGACATCTTTCAAAGTATAGTGTGGATCGACGAGTGGTATTGCAAGACCATAGTTGATGGTGGCAATACAGAGAATCTTGTGTCAACGGAGGTCATCGACAAAGCGGGTTTGAGATGTCGGGAACACCCACACTAATATAAGATCTCATTGTGACGCAAGTGGCCTTACCACCTAAGGTTCTTGCTTAACAATACACACCACACACACGTTCACATAGACAAGATGCAATAAACATGCTAGAAGCTAGCTTATATTACTTCTCCGAATTGGTTACAATGCAACTGCAAGGAATGAAATAACTAACTAACTGTCGGCCTTAGCTGTTACAATACATAAGTAACTGTGTGCTATCTCAGTGTGTCAACCCCACCCTCTCCTGGTTCACTGCGGAACTATGAGCTATGGCTCAATCTTCTTGGCTCTGTAGATGTGTGACTTTCCTCTCCAATCTACCAGACTTCTCTCCCGCTCTGCTCTACCAAGATTGTCCAACTGATCCCATCTTCTTGGCCTTCTACTCTGCTACTGCTATTCCCGATGTCCACTCCAACACTCGAGACACGCATTCTCCTGTTCGTCGATCTCCCTGATCCTGCAGACTTGCAACTGTCAGCGCCCCTTCCATGCTGCATAGCCTCAACCACCCGCAATAACTGTGATTAACTTCCTCAGCAACCCCAAACTATTTCCAAGTACTCTTCTTGACTTCCATGCATCCTTCTAACAGACTACAGTAATACATCACGTTGGCCATACTGTCTGTTAGCTTCGAATCACTTGTTAGCTTCCTCCACACTCTTCGGGCTTCGCCAGTCCGCCCCTTCCTCCTCGCTTGGCTCATACCCAACCTGTCGGATTCATGGTTTGACACATGTTGACCATCGACACTTCACTCTTAATATTTCATCTGTCGACCCAAACATATCAACTCTCGACTTCGCTGCATCTATCGGTCGCATACCGACTGCTCCTGCTCGACTAATTGACCTCGATGAGTCGATATGCTCTCTGTACAAGTGGTCATCGGCACTCCCTCTAGTCGGCCTTCTTCCTGTCGATCAACTTTGAAAACTTTTCCTAGGCCCTGATGCTCCTGCATCAGACTCCCCAGGTGAAAAAGAACTCAACTGCTCTGTAAGTCTCCTGAACTCTTCTTCAGAAATCCATGTTTCCTCCTACAACTCATCATTCTCCCATCGCACCAAGTATTCCTTCCTTCGCAAACTGCGTGTACACCCGACTTCGTGCTCCTCTATTACTTCTGCGATTTCTTCCTTCTATCGATCTGGAATCTGATCTGTCCAGTCCATCTTCGACACTTCTACGCTTCCACTACTTGAACCTTCTTCGAACTTGTACAGATCTGAGACATTGAACATTGGTGAAATGCTCAAGTCATTCGGCAGCTCCAACACATAAGCGTTGTTCGAAATCTTCTTCAAAGTCTTACATGGTCCAATCTTCTTCAACTTCAACTTGTTATATGTTCCTGTCGGAAATATTTCATTTCGCAAATGTGCATAGACCAAGTCTCCTTCACTGAACGACTGTAGTCTCTTCTTCCTGTTGGCCCTCAACTTGTATGCCGCGTTACTCTTTTCTATGCGCTTTTGCACATCCTCTTGCACTTCTTTCATATGCTCTACAAATGATTCTGCATCTGCACTTTTCCTGGTTTCTATCGGTAACTCGACCAAATCCACCACTCCATGTGGGCTTCTTCCCTGAACAATCTAGAATGGGCTCAAACCTGTCGACTGATTCACAGAATTGTTGTATGCAAACTCTGCTTGCGCCAACATGTTTTCCCACTGCTTGGGTCTGTCGGTCCTCAAACATCTCAGAAGGTTTCCCAAACTCCTGTTTACTACCTCGATCTGTCCGTCTGTCTGCGGATGATATGTTGAGCTAAACTGCAACCTCATGTATAGTTTCTTCCATAGGGTTCTCCAGAAATGTCCCATAAACTTGTTATCTATGTCCGATGTGATACTCTTCGGCAACCCATGCAATCTGACTAATTCCTTGAAGAATACTAGTACAACAATGCTCGTGGCGTCACTTGTCTTCCGACACGGAATAAAGTGTGCCATTTTTGAAAATATGTTGACCACAACAAAGATTGAGTCGCTCCCTAGCTGCGTCTTCGACAATCCTAGAACAAAATACATGCTTAGGTGCTCCCATGTGGTATTCGGTACAGGTAACGGTGTAGACAACCCCGTGTTATGACTTCTTCCTTTTTCCAACTAGAAAACTCTACATTGTCGAACCCACTTTTCGACATCTACTGTCATTCCTAGCCAATAATACTTTTGTTCAACCAATGCCCTAGTCCCGTCAATTCCAAAATGACCTACTAATCCACCGTTATGCAACTCTTGTATTAGGTTCTCTCTGACTGATCCTCTGGGAATACATAACTGTTGTCCCTTGAACAAGTATCCCCCTTGGATAAAATAATCCAAGTATGGAGTTCTTTCGACACTCCATGGTTCACGACAAGCCTCCCATGATTTTGCAAAATCCTCGTCAATCTCACACCTTGTCTTCACCAACACTATTCCTGTTGCCTGAACTTTCGTCGTGTTCAACAATGCAACTCTCCGGCTCAACGCGTCGACAACCTTATTCGACTTGCCCGACCTATGTCGCAACATGAATGTATATCCCTGTAGGAATTCAACCCATTTCATGTGCCGCTAGTTCAACTTCGACTGAGTATTCAAATACCTCAGTGCTTGGTGATCTGTGTACAACAAAAATTCCTTGGGAAACAAATAATGCCTCCACTTCTTCAATGCCTGGACAATAGCATAAAATTCCTGGTCATAGAACGAATATTTCCACTTCACGTCATCCAACTTCTCATTGAAGAATGCAATTGGTCAGTCCTTTTGGCTCAACATTGCTCCAATTTCCATCCCACTCGCATCGCAATCGACTTGGAAAACTTTATCGAAATATAGAAGCACTAACACTGGGCTCTCAGTGAATTTTTTCTTAAACTTGTCGAAATCTTGCTGGGCAATCTCCGTCCACTTGAACTCTCCCTTCTTCATGCACTCTGTCAAAGGTGCACAAATCCGACTGAATCCACGAATGAACTTCCTGTAGAAATTGGAAAGTCCATGGAAACTCCTTACTCCCGTCGTACTTGTCGGTTCCGGCCAATCCAATATTGCCTTCACCTTTTTTGGGTCCATCACCAACCCTTTACCCGAGATTACGAATCCCAAGTACACTAATTCCTCTTTCATGAAGAAACACTTTTATAGGTTCACCATCAAATTCTCTTCCTACAAATTCTGCAATACCTGTCGAATGTGCTCCAAGTGCTATGTCTTGGTTCGACTTAAAATTAGAATTTCATCTAGATAGACTTTGACAAGCTTTACCAAGAATGGATTCAATACTTCATTCATCAACCTCATGAACGTACTGGGTGCATTATTCAATCCGAATGGCATTACTAACCACTCATACAACCCTTCCTTTGTATTGAATGTTGTCTTCCATTCATCTCCTTCTCTAACCCGAATATGGTGATAACCACTTTTCAAGTATATATTCGTGAAGTACTTCGCTCCACTCAGGCAATCCATCAAGTCCTCCATTCTCGGCAATGGAAACCGATACTTGATCATGATCCTGTTGATGGCTCTGGAGTCTGTACACATTCTCCATTCTCCACCCTATTGGCAGGTGGTTTCATGAGTCAGCATTGCAGCATCGTGGCTGTTGCACAAGGATAAGGATACTGCAGAAGGAGGAAAGTGGTGCGACCATGCCATGTGTATTTTTGGTCATTTGGACCGCATTATGTGGGATTTTGGGTCATCTTTTTGTAGAGTTTGTTAAGAAGTAGTTAGGCGGTTTCCTAAGTGGACCGTAAATGTAAAGGCTAAAGCCTATAAATAGATGTAGGATTGTAAGTGTCAAGATATCGAAGAGATCGATCATTGTGACATAGCCAAAGACAGAGAGTTGGTGATTGAATATCTTGTTGTATCTGGGTTTTTGCAGAGATAAATATGATGTGATAAAGTTTTGAGCAAAATCCTTGTATCTTTTTTGGTTCTCTGTGGTGAATGCATTATATGGTATGAATATGTGAATGATGCAATGTTTCCTTGCTGCGATTAATGCTTTACTGTTATATCTGTTGCACATTTATGGTTTTGTTAATGATAAAATTTGTCGAATGATGTTGTGATTATGCTAAATGCCTGAGTTGAATGCTTAGATATATTTCTGAATGTTGCAATAAGTTAATTAGTTAAATGCGCAACATCCTCCTTCATTCGGCGGAAACATGGTTCCGTCAACTCTCCCTTGAACATCTAGGGTGAGACTTCATCTGCTCCGCAGGTGTTGCTAGACAGGGTAAAACCTGTATGGGCGGGTGCTCAGGGAGATCGCCCTGGGTTAGGATGTCGACAGAGTGAGGAACCCTTGTCGACTGGGTTTGTGTCAACGCACCCTTCTTCGGCACTAATACTGTTGGTATCACGCATGGACTCAGACTCTCTTTGATCAGCCTTTGGCTTTCTTTGATCGATGTGACTTCATTTGTCAATGTTTTCATTGTTAGGATGCACTCGTCGAACATCTCACGATCAACTGTGACTGCTGTGCCACACGCTCTTCGTCCTTGGACATTAACGCCTATGTGAGACATTTTCAACCTCAGCTGAAACTCCCACTCATCCAATCGCAACCGGACTTCAGCAAGTCGTGCACAACTCTACCCAACCTCAGTTGGAGCTGTTCAATGCACTTGCAGGCTCAATATCACTCGACGTTCTTCTGCATGCAGTATTCACTTACCGCTCTGATACCACCTGACGCAAGTGGCCTTACCACCTAAGGTTCTTGCTTAAAAATACACACCACACACACGTTCACATAGACAAGATGCAAACAAGATGTCAGAAGATGGCTTATATTACTTCTCCGAATCGGTTACAATGCAACTGCAAGAAATGAATAACTAACTAACTCTCGGCCTTAGCCGTTACAATACATAAGTAACTGTGTGCTATCTCAGTGTGTCGACCTCACCCTCTCCTGGTTCACTGCGGATCTATGACCTATGGCTCGATCTTCTTGGATCTGTATATGTGTGGATTTCCTCTCCAATCTACCAGACTTCTCTCCCGCTCTGCTTTGCCAATACTGTCCAACTGATCCCATCTTCTTGGCCTTCTACTCCACTGCTGCTGTTCCCGATGTCCACTCCAACACCCAAGACATGCATTCTCCTGTTCGTTGATCTCCCTGATCCTGCAGACCTGCAACTGTCAGCTCCCCTGCCGTGTTGCACAGCCTCAACCACCTGCAATAATTTTTCATTAACTTCCTCAGCAACCTCGAACTGTTGCCAAGTACTCTTCTTGAATTCCATGCGTCCTTCTAACATGATCCAATAATCCATCACATTGGCCATACTGTCTGTCAATTTCGACTCACCTGTCGGCTTCCTCCACACTCTTCAGGCTTCGCCAGTTTGCTCCTTCCTCCTCGCTTGGCTCATACCCAACCTGTCGGAGTCGTGGTTCGACACATGTCGACCATCGATGCTTTGCTCTTAATTTGTCGTCTGTCGACCCCAACATGTCGACTCTCAACTTCATTGCATTTGTTGGTTGCATATCGACTGCTCTTGCTCAAGTTATTGACCTTGACGATTCAATCTGATCTCCATACTAGTGGTCATTGGCACTCCCTTTGGTTGGCCTTCTTCCTGTCTATCAACTTCGACAACTCTGCCTAGGCCCCGATGCTCCTATATCACATTGTTGCAGAAAGGACATCATGTGAAGGTGACCAGACAGTGCCTGATTAACTTCAAGGTTGGGAAGCTTGAAGACAATGTACTATGCGACGTAATCCCAATGGACACATGTCATCTGTTGTTAGGGAGACCATGGAAGTATGATCGAAAGATGATCTATGATGGTCGAGCCAACACAGTCACGGAGTGGAAAAATGGCACGCGGAGAACTTTGAAGCCGAAACAGGAGGACCAAGCCAACTGTAAGCAAGGTGAGAGCAACTATTGGGAGAAGCGAGTGTTGATGTGTTCAACCAAGGAATTCCTCGTGGAGGAGGAGAAGCATTCGTGATGTTTCACCATCATTCCGAAAAGACCATGTGTCGAAAGGTCAACAATGGAGAGGATTCCGGTCGAAGTCAAAAAGATGCTCAACAATTTCAGGAGCAGAGTATTCGATGAAGTGCCAACGGGATTTCCACCGACGAGAAGCATATCCTATCAGATCGACTTGATTCTAGGATCGATTTTTCCAAACAAGGCACTGCATAGAATGACTCTGGAAGAGGGCCAAGAACTCAATCGACAGGTTTAGGATTTGTTGGACAAAGGATTGATCAGAGAGGGTATGAGCCCTTGTGTGGTACCAACAGTATTAGCACCGAACAAAGGTGGAGAATGGAGGATGTGTACAGACTCTAGATCCATCAACAAGATCACGATCAAGTATCGGTTTCCATTTCCAAGAATGGACAAATTGATGGATTGCTTGACTGGAGCGAAGTACTTCACGCAGAATGACTTGAAGAGCGGTTATCACCATATTTGGGTTAGAGAAGGAGATGAATGGAAGACAACATTCAAGACGAAAGAAGGGTTGTATGAGTGGTTAGTCATGCCATTTGGATTGACTAATGCACCCAGTACGTTCATGCAGTTGATGAATGAGATACTGAATCCATTCTTGGGGAAGTTCATTGTAGTATACCTAGATGACATCCTGATATTTAGTCGAACCAAGACAGAACACTTGGAGCACATTTGACAAGTATTGCAGAAGTTGCAGGAAGAGAAGCTGATGGTGAACCTGCAAAAGTGTTTCTTCATGAATGAAGAGATGATATACTTGGGATTTGTAATCTTGGGTAAAGGGTTAGTGATGGACCCATATAAGGTGAAGGCTATATTGGATTGGCCATAACCGACAAGTGCGAATGGAGTAAGAAGTTTCCATGGACTTGCTAGTTTCTATCGGACGTTCATCAGGTATTCAGTCGGATATGTGCACCGTTGACGGAGTGCATGAAGAAAGGGGAGTTTAAGTGGATGGAAGCTTCCCAGAGAGATTTTGACAAGTTGAAGGAAAAGGTCACCGAGAGCCCAGTGTTAGCGCTCCCAGGTTTCGACAAAGTTTTCCAAGTTGATTGCGACGCGAGTGGAATGGAAATTGGAGCAGTGTTGATCCAGGAGGGCCAACCAATTGCATTCTTCAACGAGAAGTTGGATGATGCGAAGCAAAAATATTCAGTCTATGACCAGGACTTCCATGCTATTATCCAAGCATTGAAGAATTGGAGGCATTATTTGTTTCCCAAGGAATTTGTGTTGTACACAAATCACCAAGCACTGAGGTACTTGAGTACACAGTCGAAGTTGAATCAACGGCACATGAAGTGGGTTGAATTCTTGCAGGGATATACCTTCATGTTGCAACATAAGTCGGGCAAGTCGAATAAAGTTGCCGATGTGCTGAGTCGAAGAGTTACATTGCTGAACATAGTGACATTTCAGGCAACGGGAATAGAGTCGGTGAAGACAGAGTATGCGACCGACGAGGATTTTGAGAAAGCATGGAAGGCGAGTCGAGAACCATGGAGTGTCGAAAGAACGCCATACTTGGATTATTTCATCCAAGAGGGATACATGTTCAAGGGAAAACAATTGTGTATTCCCATAGGATCCGTAAGACAGAACCTAATCTGAGAATTGCACAACGATGGATTAGTAGGTCATTTTGGCATCGACAAGACCAAGGTATTGGTCGAAGATAATTATTATTTTCCAGGAATGATGACAAATGTCAGTAATTGGGTATGACAATGTCGAGTTTCTAGTTGGAAAAAGGAAGAGGTCAGAATACGGGGTTTGTATATGCCATTAATACTTCCGAATACCCCATGGGAGCACCTGAGCATGGATTTTGTGCTAGGATTGCCAAAGACGCAGCAAGGTAGCGACTCAATCTTTATTGTAGTCGACATATTTTTGAAAATGTCACACTTTATTCTATGTTGGAAGCCAAGTGATGCCACAAGCATTGCTGTACTATTCTTCAAGGAGATAGTCAGATTGCATGGATTTCCAAAGAGTATAATGCCGGACATAGATACCAAGTTTATGGGGAATTTCTAGAGAACCCTATGGAAGAAACTGGACACGAGGTTGCAGTTTATCTTAGCATATCATCCGCAGACAGATGGAAAGACCGAGGTGGTGAATAGAAGTTTGGGAAACCTTCTAAGATGTTTGATGGCCGATAGACCCAAGCAGTGGGAGAACGTGTTGGCGAAATCAGAGTTCGCATACACCAATTCTATGAATCGGTCAACAAGTTTGATCCCATTCCATATTGTTCAAGGATGAATCCCACATGGAGTGGTGGATTTGGTCAAGTTACCAACAAAAATAAGGAAAAGCGTGGATGCAGAAACATTCGCAGAGCATATGAAAGAAGTGCATGAAGATGTGCAAAAGCGCATAGAAAGGAGTAATGCAGCATACAAGTTGAGAGCCGACAGGAAGAAGATGCTATAGTCATTCAACGAAGGAGACTTAGTCTATGCACATTTGTGGAAGGAGAGATTTTCGACATGAACATATAACAAGCTGAAGCTGAAGAAGATTGGACCATGTAAGATTATGAGGAATATTTTGGACAATGCTTATGTGTTAAAGCTGCTGAAGGACTTGAGAATTTCACCAACGTTCAATGTCTCAGATTTGTACAAGTTTGAAGAAGGTTCAACCAGTGGAGGTGCGGAAGTGTCAAACATCGACTGGACAGTGCAGATTCGAGATCGACATAAGGAGGAAATCACCGAAGTAATAGAGGAACGCGAAGTCGGGCGTACACACAGTTTGCGAAAGAAGGAATACTTGGTACGTTGGAAGGATGATGAGTTGTAGGAGGAGATATGGATTTCCGAAGATGAATTCAGGAGACTAATGGAGCAGTTGAGTTCTTTTTCCCCTGGGGAGTCTAATGCAGGAGCATCGGGGCCTAGGGAAAACAATCAAAGTTGATCGATATGAGAAGTCGACCAGGGGGATGCCGACGACCATTGGTGTGAAATGGAGATTGGTTGTCAAAGTCAATAAGTCAAGAAGGAGCTATCGAAGTGCGTCGATAGAAGGAGAAAGGTCGAGAGTCGACATTTTTAAGGTCGACAAATGACAGGGTTGCAGCGAAGAAGTCGAGTGTCGACATGTTGTCGAATCAGGACACTGACAGGTTTGAGGCGGAATCCAAGCATGGAGGAAGGGGCAGATTGGAGAATCCTTGGAAGCGAGGTGAAGCTTACGGGTAAGTCGAAAGCTGACAGAAGATAGTATGGTTGATGCAACGGATGGGGCCGACTACTGTAGCATTGTCAGAGACATTCAGAAGTCAAGGCAAGTACTTGGTAGCCATTTGGGGTTTCTAAGGAAGTTATGAGAAGTTATTAAAGGTGGCTGGGATCGTGACAGATGTCATCGTAAGAAGAGGTTGTGTAGACGACCAGAGGGCGCTGACAACTATAGGTCTGTAGGATTTGGCGGATAGAGGAAGAGTGTCTCGAGGAACAGAGTGAACCTGGGGATGAGCAGTAGAGTAGCAGCAGGGTAGAAGACCAGTGTGCAGGCACAAAGGAGGGATCGCTCGTCACTCATTTCTCATTAGTTCTAGCATCCAACAGAATATTGAGAGGCGAAGAGGGTCACACACAAAGGGAACACACCATTTACTTCTATATATTGTAAAGGCTGAGGCCGACTAGTTAATTGTTTACATTTCCTTGCATTTCACATTGTAATCATTTATTTGATTGAAGTAATAGAAGCCAACTTCTGGCATTTTGTTTACACCAAGTCTGTGTGAGCATCGTGTGTGTCCTGTGTCATTGTTAAGCAAGAAGGTCCGACCAACCCGCCTTGCGTCAGTTTGCAGTAAGGAAAAAAGGAGAGATGTAGTGAAGGGAGAGGGGCAAGAACGAGCTACTACAACAGTTGTTATAGGGATGTTGGAAATTCATTTTAGGGTTTATAAGGTCTAAAAGGGCAAGTGGAAGTTAGGAAATATGAGGGCGAGGTTTTAGGAGGTGTGCCTAAAATTTAGGGCCCGCAATTTTAGGGGTCGAAAATTTCAGGAGCCCCTAAAATGGCCAAAAAATTGGATTTTTGAAATTTTTATGAATTATTAGGTTTTTTTATATAAATTATACACCTAAGAAATTAACCTAATCTACCATGAAATGAAATTTTTACAAATGCAAATGCAAGATTAATTTGGTAAAAGATGACAACTTAGGGTTTTAATGGATGTCACCCTAAACCCTAGCCTTAGAGGAACGTGACCAACCTTCCTTTTGGAGGTAATTCTCCTTGAAACTATGTTAGGGCTTCTTGAAATGACCTCTAGGGTTCGTTGCAAGAGCCTAAACTAGGGAAAATTTAGATCTCTAAGGCCAAACTTTGTAAAATCCTCCTCTTGGGAGCGTTTTTGCCATGCAATGAGGATAGAACAATAGAAAAAAACCCTATTCAAAGAGAATGTGGCCCTAGGGATACCATTCAATCATTCAAGATGCAAAATTTACCTACCATTCATCAAACCAACCTTAAAAATGTAAAAGAATTATTTGAGCATGAGTTATTCAACCGTTATAGCATCCACAAAGCATTAGCAAGACAAAGAAATCATCCAACTTCATCCAAGAGCAAGAAAAATCATCCCTCCAAGAGGTGCACATCACTTCATAAGGCCCTTCTAGGATAAAAGAGTATCATAATGAATTTTATCCCATAAGTTGTGTTTTGAAAATGAAGTGAGTAGACTTTATTTATATGTTCTCACACACTTTTACAAAATAGCCAAGCGTACATGCCTTAAAATGTCAATTTAAAATTATAGCATGTCAACTTAAAATTATAACATAAAATAATATAAAATAATCAAATCTGTGGGTATCTTGGGGTAGTTTCCCCAGAGTTTACCCTAAAGTGACTAAAATGACTAAAAATGAGCAAAATAATCCAAACTGAAGGCTGGAGTAGGAAAGGGGGGATGTCATGCCCCATCTAACCCAAACAGTGTCGATAATCCCTCAACACCCCCCCAAAACAAGCAGTACGACCTGGTAAGGATGATGATGTCATGAGTGGAAGAGGTCAAAGGAGAGAGGGGGCTAAGTTGCAGAGGGAGGTGTCTATGGCGACCTGGAAGAAAGGAAAATGCCTTAGAGCTGAGAGAAATGTAACCGGAGTAATGAAATAGGTGGGGGGTCATGTGACCCATTGATCCACCCCTAGGAGCCCTGGACACCAACTTCAGGGATTCAAGCCCTTTAATGAGGCATTCGACAATGTTACTAATCCATAGTACTTCTAAGAGAAGGACCAAAGGGTCGGGCCATGACCACCAATGAAAAATGATGGATAACACCCCTCAAAGTTTGAAAAAAATTGACCCTCTCTCCCTGGGGACACATCTGAAGATGCGGTGTTACTGGTACCCACGTAACAGACACCTCACATCAGTCCTTAGTAAACAAGGGCATCCTCAAAAAACAGTCCAAATAGAAGTGGTAGCCCTAACAACCCTTAAATAAAGTAGTGGTGGTAACCTCTAGGTCATAACATACCTCAAGTCAATAGTAGCAGTCTAGGCAGTCACCCAACAAGGTCACGGTGGACACCTACAAGTTATATCAGACCTAAAAAAATAGTGGCTTCCCTAACAACTCTCCAATAAAATGGCAGGGGTCATGTCTAGGCCTAATTAGACCACAAAACAACAACGACCTCTTCAAATGGAAAATGGAAGCCCTAAATCAGTCCACATGGCCAACGACCTACCCAAAAATAGTTTACTGTGGTAGCAGGAAGACCAACAATGGAAACGACCTCTTCACATGACAATTTGTATACGTAAAACACAATCCATAGTGGCAACGACTGTCCCATATGAAAAATGGCAGCCCTAAAACAATCCTTAGTGGCAGTGGCTTCCCTAACAACACCCACACACAGTCCAGGAAGGTAGAGGCTCCCTTAAACAACCTATACATAGCAACTAATTCCTTCAACCAAGGTAGGACATCCTGAAAATAAGGTACATCGGAGTATGACTCACACTTCTGGAGGAGAGGAAGAAGGATCAACCTTCAAGAGGGATGACTAGGAGTAGTAGATCACAAAAAGAGAGAGCGCCCAACCAAGGAGAGGGTAGAAACCCTAGACGTCATCCACAAAGTTGTCGTGAAAACCCTAGATCAGACACATAGTAAATTAGATCTGAATTGCCACTACAAGATAATGTCTCAATGAAGAATTAGGTTTTTATTTATAACCTCTTAAAGAATTTCAGAAGTATCCCTAATCTAATTCTTTATTGAATTAGGTTTCCTAAAAGTTAGGTTAAGGAATTATTCAAAACAATGTTATCAGAACCGGACCCATGGTCGAACTGGCCGACCCTAGGCCTGGACCCGGACTGGAACCAGATAAAAACTAGGAAAAAAACCGGATCAAAAAACCGGATGAGAAAAAATACATAAAATATTCATATTTTCAAAAAAAAAATATTCATGTGCATCCATTTGAATTCGAACCATTATACACAAATATGCAAAGTTTCTCATGAATATAGAAAGTAAGAGTGTATAAAACCAAAATTCGGTTGTTCCACGACCCACAATTGAGATTCGATTCCAAATTCATGAACGCCTTGCTACCCTGACTTTGTAATTCGTATGCTAAGCCCAAACAAATCCAAAGATGATTGTGAATTATGATTGCAATTGATGTTCCCGTGTCAATATATAGTGATTGTATGGTAGTTAGGTTAGCGGATGTGCCCAAATTTTTTGGTTTTCTAATTAAAAAAATTTCAAAACGTGGGTTTTTTGCCTCAGAAAGACCTGGTATGGAACCGACCGGTTCCATACGGAACCCAACCGTGTTGAGAAAAATGCCAGTTCTATACCGAACCGAGTGGTTCTTGGTGGAAACCATCCAGTTCCGTACGAAATCGGTCAAAAACAGGCTGAATCAAATGGTTGGACCGCAAAACACTTGGAACTGGTTGGACTGGCCGGTTTTGCCAGTTTAGGGCCAGTTTTTATAACATTGATTCAAAATAAGGAATGTTACCCATTGTAAAATTATAATTTCATATTATAATGTCTTTTAGGAGTGAGTAACAAGGACAAGTCAAGGGTTAGGGTGACATGCTCTAGGGAGGCGCTAACATATAGGACTAACAGGGAGGGGTCAAAACAAGACTAGGTTAACATAAGGGTAACCATCATAAGGAAGGGTAAACACCCCTCAAACCACAAGACCAAGGATGTAACCAGAAGGTTAGAAGACAACCCTTTTACCCACAAGAGCAAGAACAACAAGGTGGGTAGACAACCCCTTTAACTACAAGACCAAGGGTGTAATAACAAGGTGGGGATACAACCCATTTATATATCTCTCAAATGTACAAGTGTTCCATACACTAGCTTAAAGTTCTATCATCACCATATAAGGAAGGTCCCGACTGGATGATGTGATCCTGTGGTCCTCCTGACTGCTCCTGAGGTCAAGTGCTAGTGACTCCATCAAGGGATGGCTAGTCCCTTGAGAAGACACCCTAGATCAACCATATTAAAGACCTAGGAGAGGAGTACATCACACATTATCATCTTGGTTAACTGACCAAGATCCACCTGGTTAACTGACCAGGTATGTACCTGTAGGAACTGCTTGGTCCTAGAACAAGAAACTGCCTGGTCCTAGACTAGGATGTCTTTGTCTCTGTTTACAGGTTTTGCTTGGTCCTTGTGACCAAGAAACTGTCTTGTCCCAAACCAGAATACCCTAGAGACAGAGAGGAGCCCTAGCCACATGCGAGGGACTTTTCCATGGCATCAACCTGCTTGGTACTAGACCAAGAACCCCAATAGACTGCTGGGGGCCCTAGGGTACCGGTTAAGGACTTATTCTGCTTGGTTAATTGACCAAGATCCCCAGTTGACTGAATAGGGTGCCATCCTCCCTGAGAATGGGTCTCACAGCTGCATTAGCTTTAACAGTCAGTAAGGCATTGCCTCTCTTTTTATACTTCTCCGGAGCTCCTGTTTCTTCATTGACATGAACCCATGGTATTTCCCATGGTATTGTCATAAAGTAGGATAGGACAAACTGTGAGAAATCGTAAATGGACTAGGATGGGCCTCATATAACCCCTCCAAATCCTCCGAGCTCACTGATAACATAACCTCGCCCTTATGTTAAGGCCAACATAAGCATCGAGAGTCGGAAGTTATCCCCAACCGTAGAACAGGGGAACCCAAGAATGGGGACATTACATGCAGCTTGGAAAAATGCT
Source organism: Larix kaempferi (assembly GCA_027924585.1). NCBI lineage: Eukaryota > Viridiplantae > Streptophyta > Pinopsida > Pinales > Pinaceae > Larix > Larix kaempferi. The sequence goes on along the minus strand of BSBM01000177.1, from coordinate 4,874,379 downwards.
AGCAGATGTCTATGAAAACCATGGGATTTCCAACAAAATTTATCCGGTGGCGGTTTGTTTGGGATGAAAAAGAGAAGTCTGGTTTTTCTCAGGTTGGCCCTATTGATTGCATTGAATGTTCTTGGGGTTTAGAGCTTTCTGCTGAATATGAATTGAATCAAGGAGAATTTCTGCAACTACTGTGAGCTGAATAAAAATCCTATTTGAATCTTTTGTATTTGTTAATATTAGGGCCACTTCCTACGAGGAGAAACATAAAAAATCGTTCAATAATTTTGTTTTGCATAATATCATTGGTTAAAACTTAATGTAATACTACTGTGTTCTTCTTTGTTGTAATGTAGAAAGGGAAAGCAATTGATTTAAGTCAACTTTACATCGTCTCATGTTTTAGTGTCAAGTTCAAAGCTGCAACTTCATAAGATTAAGATTGACTGATCTTACATTAAGGGAGGCAAAGTGGTCCTCACAGTATCTTTTTGTGCATAACCTTTTCATGATAAAATAGCTTACCTCAAGGGGCTAGTTACCCTACTGGAAAATTGATTCCCTTTACCACACCTAATTGAAACACTGCCCATAGATTCCCTTGAGTACATCAATTGGTAGGTAATGCTAAAGAAAATCAAATTTAGTGTTATTTTTCATTTACCGGTTTGTCTGATGTATTATTCTGTGGAAATTATGATTATTCTTTAGGAACATTGTAGCTAAAGGCTATGTATGGAGGGACCAATTTGATATGTAGATCCTTCTAACATCTTCAGCCTTGTATCTAAAATTTCTCTACATTTGGGATTTGGTGTGGTCTGTTTGCATGGCTTCCATATTGCACTAAGTAAGCATACACCTGAATTTGTCATTGTATATGCGTTGATGTGGTTCCTATTTCATTCTATCCAAACAAAGGCTAGTTCTTTGCTCAGTAAAAAATCATCACTTAACCTTCGAGGTAAGATTTGTTGGGACTGAGGCAAATCAAGACAAACAAAATTGAAATTTTACTCTATTTTGCATCAAATCTAATCTTGATTGAGTTAGGTGGACTATACTGATGTTGCAACTGACTTTTATACAATTTGTTACGGGTTTGATTTCCTTAAAGTAGGTCTTAAAATGTATATTATTTGGAATTCCTCCATCTAATGTAACACACGCTGGTCTAGAAGAGAAGTCCTAGGTAGTTTTTAGAACGGAGGAAATAAAATCCCCAGAGAATTCCCAGTGTAATATTGTTAATTTGAATCATATCCACAACTTCATAGTCTATTGTATCCAAAGATGGAAACTGAAGAGTGAACACAGTAAGTTTGAGTGGTCTCATAATTTCAAGCATGCAAAATCTTTTGCTGGCAATCGACTATTTTAGGTTTCTATAACACAATCAATAGTTCTCTTCATTTCCAATTAGGTTTTGTTTTATCTTCTTCAGAGTTATCACCTCCTTTGTAGCTCAACTCATGTATTCCCATCCAAGCTGCATTATATACCCATCATCCATGGATTGCTAGGTTCATTATGGCAGGGGTCTTTACTTATGGAACTCTATCCATCATTAGTAAGTATAATCTGGAACAGAATAAGGATAATGCGTTGACAAAATTCTTGGAGGTTATCTCTAATCTTCCTTGGGGATTATACTCTGGAACAAAGTAAGGATAATGTATTCGAAAAAATGTTAGAACTTAAGGAAGCTAGAATATAGCGATTCTCACATGAATCGAGCTAGTTTTAAGTTTTTCTTAGGCACCCATCAATCTCACAATTTGAACTTGCAATAGGTGAACCTGAAACTAGATATTGTAGTAAGCCAGTGAGTTAACAAAGTCAAACTGCCATTTCTGGCAGGCTTATTGAAAACTATATGAACTTTGGATGCTTACATTTTTTAATTTGATTGCATATTAACCAAGATAGATATCTGATTTAAAGTCTTCCCTAGCAATTCAATTAACAATCTATTGGAATGAAAAACCACTTATAGTGGGCACCTTATGAAAGACCCAGTTTGGTCTTTTGGAGACATATATCTGATTTAAAGTCCTTACGCTGTAGCAAGTTCATTAACCAGCTATTGGAATGAAAAACTAATAAAATTGGGAAGCTTAATATATATCACAGAAATAAGTGTTCTAATAAACTAGTAAAGCATGGGAATCTAACCATCACAAAGAAGAGAACCAAATCTGAGTCAATTGCAGTGTACAAATGCTATAGTAGGCAAGTAGTGCTCAAGGAGAAGTTATGTAGTAAAAGAGACCATGCGGATAATAAAGGATTACTATAATTTGGTGATTGCTAATTGTGGAATACATTTGCATTAATTTGAGTCTACCCTACAAGCTTTACGTGCAGCTCAACTCTTACCTTGATTGCATCCTTCGTAAGAAGGACAATAGTCTCTTACCTTGAATACATCCTTGATTGAAGGAGAAAAAACACGATTGATACTGATAAGGTTATAAGGTTGCAACGTTCCTTAGAAAAATATCACCAAACATCCATCTTAACTAAAAATTTGAACTTGTCCTTGAAAATTAAGTGTTATAAGAATTTGAAGTTTATTAAGTGCGTTATAATTCCTTGCATTGTAATTTGATCTTATGCACATCTATATTGCGGAAGGATCAGACATGATTTAAGCCTCACATAAACATTGTTCTATATAAAAATAATGTATAGCCAGTGTGTTACTCAATTGAGGCAGGAGTCCAATTAACCTTGATCTATTTGACACCATAAGAGCAAAGCAATGTTGCTAGAAACGAGACGGCCGCAACCATTTCTTTGAAAAAATAGCAACAGGACAAAAACGCAACTACTGTAGTTTTATGGATGTTATTGCCATAACATCCATAAGACTACAATGGTTGCCTCTGGATAGAGCATAACAAATATATACATGGTCTCATCATTTCAATTATACACAATCTTTAGCTGGAAACCGGTTGTTTTGGGTTTTTTTAACACAATCAACAGTTCTCTTCATTTCCTATTAGGTTTTGTAAAATCTCAAGCACAGTTGAATCTAGCTACTGTGGATTCCTCACTGGTGAAAGATTGCACAACATTTGCAAGAATTAGCATAAAAAATTTAAATGAATGAAGAACAATACACATGAATTGGTGAATAATGTCAATATTATTAACTGTCCAACCTTAACAAAGGTTAAGAACACCCATATATACAAATCTGGAAGAATTTGAATCCATCTGGAGTGTTCACACTGATCTAGCTTAGAAAAAGCTCAAACCCCCCTAGGTTGACCAAAATATCCCAAACCATCCCAAACTGGTTCGAATCTGCAGTGTGAATGCTGAGAATGACTGGACAGGCCCATGTGACCTCACACATGTGAAGAAACTGGTTGGTTAGAGGTTTGGAGTCTAAAATTGGTCAAAAATGTGACAAAACAAGGCAAGATTGTCCACAAAGAGAGCAAATGCGCCCTAGGTAGAAGAGAAGCATGCTGAGTGCATTAAATGACCTGAGGAGGGCGCTCTAGGCATGCTGAGTGCATTAATTGCCCTGGGGAGCGCTCCACTTAGCTGGTTTGACTCAGCACTTGTTCACATTTGCCATCTAGTTCATGATAATTGACCATTTAGTAGCTAATCAACTTAGGGATGTAATCATTAATCACTTGGGCTAATTAATCATCATTAATAAATGATTAATGTACATAGGTGGAAAAATGTTCTAACACCCCCCCTTAAGCTAGACTTAGTGAAATATCAAAAATTAAGGCCTTGGCAACTAGGCTCAAGTCACCTTTTACATCATAAAATTTATTTGTCCATGTAACCAAGGTAAGGAGGAAAACCACATGGGAAATAAAACCTCCCCTCTAAAATGGACATGTGGCATATATCAAAATACACCAATCATCACCATGCATCACTCACCCCAAGCAAAGATCTAAGGTGAGTGAAGGTCTTCTCGGTAAAACACTTGGTGAAGATATCAGCAGTTTGCTCACTGGATGGGCAATACTGCAATGCTATGATCCGGTCATGCACCAAACCCCGAATGTAATGCATGTGTATCTCTATGTGCTTGGTCCTCTACCTCTGTACTGGATCGGTAGAAATCTTGATTGTACTTTGATTATCACACCAAAGAATAGTGGGTGAATCAAAGACAATCCCGAACTCTGCAAGAATACCTTGCAACCAAACACATTGTGTGGCTGCATTGACTGCTCCCCTGTACTCGGCCTCAGCTGAAGATAAGGAAATAGTGCTTTGTTTCTTGCTTGACCAGCATATAGGTCCATGTGCAAGCATAAAGACATAACCGGAAGTTGACTTCCGATCAATACAATCACCGGCCCAATCAGAATCTGTAAATCCTACTAGTTCAAGGGATGAACCAGCAGCATAATGGATACCAAAGGACTTAGTACCCTGAACATAATGAAGGATCCTCTTGGCTGCCTTCCAATGGATCTAATGAGGCTCTTGCATGTGCCTTGCAACAGCCCCAACAGCATAAGACAAATCTGGTCGAGAGTGTGTAAGATACAACAAACTCCCAACTAGTTGTCTATACAACGAACTGTCAACTAGTGGTGAAGAACCCCATTCTGTAAGCTTAACTCCTGAAAGAAATGGAAATTTTGCAGACTTACATTCAGCCATCTTAAATTTCTGCAGCAAATCTGAAGCATACCTTGACTGACATACAGAAATTCCATTCACAGATTGATCAATCTCCAAACCCAGAAATTGTTTTAGCAATCCTAGATCGGTCATGGAGAATGCACTGTGCAATGCTCTCTTAACTGAGTCAAGTTCTTTGGTGCAGCTACCAGTGATCAAAAGATCATCAACATACAGTACAATAATCAATATCAGATCACTAACATGCTGCATATACACATTTGGATCAGACTTACACCTCTCAAACCCCAAAGATAGCAGAAAATTGTCCATTTTTGCATACCATGCTCTAGGAGCTTGCTTGAGCCCGTAGAGTGATTTGTTCAACCTGCAAACAAGTGTATGATCAGAGATAAAACCTTCAGGCTGCTGCATATAAATATCCTCATTCAGATCCCCATGAAGAAAGGCACTTTTTACATCCATGTGATGAATCTCCCATCGCTTGGAAGCCCCAATTGCCAAAACTAGTCTTATGGAGTCCATCTTTGCCACCGGTGCAAATGTCTCTGTATAGTCCACTCCTTGGACCTGAGAGTAACCCTTAGCCACCAACCTGGCCTTATACTTCAGATCAGAGCAATCAGATCCAATTTTGGTTCTATAAATCCACTTGCATTGCACTAGTTTCCTCTTGGGAGGAAGAGGGACCAAATCCCAAGTTTTGTTCTCATGGAGTGAGTTCATCTCCTCTTGCATGGCTGATTGCCACCTTGGGTCTGTACATGCTTCTGAATATGACATTGGATCAGATCCAACCATCAAATAACATGCCTCACTCAGATCAGAATTATTATATGCAAAGGAATTGTGAAATTGAGATCTAGTTTTCCTAGCATCTTGGGGATCTCCCACTAGCTCTCCGGCACTTTGAATTGTTTTCTCTACCCACTTGGGCCTAGAGGGAGGGATATGTTCAGAATCCATATCAACATCATCTTCAGCAATATCAGAATCAGAAATATCAGAGAATGAATCACTACTTACTTCATCATCAAGACGAGGGAATGAGCATTCCCCATCACCTTGTTCACTAGCTTGCAAAAATTCTTCCTCTTCGAATTTGACACTTTTTTCAATGAAAGTTTTGTGAGTGGATGGATCAAAGAGCTTGTATCCCTTGGAATCCTCTGCATACCCAACCATGATTGACTCCTTGCTTTGGGGCTGCAATGCCTTTCTCTTCTCCGGTGGAATTCTGGCCCAAGCCCTTGAGCCAAAAATTCTGAAATGTGAGACATTTGGCTTGTGGCCCATCCAAGCTTCAAATGGAGTGATTCCTTGCAATGATTTGTGTGGTGCCCTGTTCTGAACATATGCTGCACAATTCATAGCTTCAGCCCATAATTTAGGAGACAAATCCCTTGCTTGCAACATGCAAGTTGCCATCTCTTTTAGTGCTCTATTTTTGCGCTCTGCAACACCATTTTGCTGAGGTGTGTAGGGCACTGAGTGTTGCATCTGAATGCCATGCTCTTGACAGAGCTGCTGCAAATTGTTGTTGACATACTCTCTACCATTATCAGTCCTCAAAATCTTCATGGCCTTCCCACTGAAGTTCTCAACCATGCTCTTAAAAATCTTGAAACAATCAAAGACTTCAGATTTTTGCTTAAGGAAAAATAACCAGCAGTACCTTGAGTAGTCATCGATGAAGGTGAGCACATATTTGCTGCAGCCATAGGAGGGTGTGGGGAGTGGCCCTATGAGATCAGAATGTACTATCCCAAGAGGTTGATCAGCCCTCCTAGCCTTCCCTTTGTCATACTTCCTTTCAGGATGTTTCCCAATCATGCAACCCTTGCATGTTCCACTCGAAAATCTGATTTGGGGCAGCCCTTCTACCATATTTTCTTTGCTTAAAACTTGAAGATATCTGTAGTTTAGGTGCCCATACCTTTGATGCCATAGCTTGCTGGTCTCATTCCCATGTGACAGAAGCACACTTGGTGAAGAGAATTCGAGGAAGTGGGAGAACTTGTACATCTTCATGTCATGGTCTGCAACGCCCTTTGCAACAATTTTCCCGGTGGAAACTTCTGATATCTCCACATCATCCTGAGTGAAGACCACCTTCTTTGCTGCTCCAGTATGTGTCATTTGATACACAGAGAGCAAGTTTGCTGCAAGATTTGGTACATACAGCACATTGGAGAAGAAGCCATTCTCCATAGATATTTTCCCAATGCCATGAGCAGGGATTTCTGAGTCATCTCCCATTCGAATTGAGAGGCCACTGTAGGGAGCAAGTTCAGAAAACGAGTCTCTTGAGGAAGCCATGTGCCTTGAGGCACCTGAATCAATGATAAACAAAGGTGAATGAGATGAGCTAGCCACCAAAGCATGGCAGCTCTCCTTGTCTTCAGAAACGCACTCCTTCTTCTTGGAACTTTCAGGAAGAGGAATATTATTTTTCTGTAGGAGATGTGTCATGGTGTCTATGGTTTTCTTCATGCATGAGCTCTCTGGATGAAAACCTCTTTGACAGTAGCTACATTTTGTCTTCTCAGCCTTCTTTCCCTTGTTCTTGACAGGATTCGAAACCCCCTCAGAGGATTTGGGCCTCTCATCCTTTCTCTTCTTCTCTTGAGGTTTCGAAACCCTGGGTTTTTGCTTGCTTCTTCCACATTTCGAATCTCCAGCTGCAAGAACTTGATCTTTTTGTTTGATGGAGCCCATCAAGACCAGCTTGTCTTGCTCTTGAGTTAGCATCTCCATGAAGTCAGCCAAGGATGGCATCTTCCAACCTCTGACTGTGAGCCTTGTGGAGTTGAAGGAAGACACAAAAACTGAGTATTCAGAACCCAATTTGGAGAGAATGGACAACACCAACTGTTCTTCTTTCTTCTCTATGCCACATTGTCTGATCTGCAAGACCAAGTTCTTGAACTTGGTGAAGAAGTCCTGGATGGAATCGAAATTCCCTGGGCTCAGTGAGACAAGCTCATTTTCGAGCTGGTGGCCTCTCATCTCATCAGTCTTTCCAAACAGTGTCTCAAGCTTGAGCCACACTTCATTTGGAGTTGCTAGACTTTCTACATGAAACAGGAGGTCTCTCGAAATGCTGAGACAAAGGAGGCCAAATGCCTCATCCATTCTGTTAAAAAACTTGGATTTCTCCACAGCTGAGTTTGGCTCAACCTCAGTGCCCATCGTGATTCTGTAGAGACCCTTGGATCTCAGCAAAATCACCATTTCTGCCTTCCAATCGAAATAGTTGAAGGGTGTGAGCACGTTTGGGTGAGATGGCTCCATTCTCCTCTGCTGCAATTCGCACTTGCTGACAATGCTGAACTCCAATACCTGCAAACAACTCTCAAATCACTCTGGAGGTATCTACACTCACAGATTCGAACCCTGTATGGATAGTGGGTGCATTCGGGAGAGCATCACACCTGAGAGGAGCCACTAGATTTCTCCAGTAAGCTCAAGGCAATGGCCTCAGGAATTATGTGGTTTCTCCACTGTTTCTGGCAATCCACTACAACAGTCTGCTGGTTCGAATTCTAGCTCCAAGAGCTCTGATACCATGTAAAATCTCAAGCACAGTTGAATCTAGCTACTGTGGATTCCTCACTGGTGAAAGATTGCACAACATTTGCAAGAATTAGCATAAAAAATTTAAATGAATGAAGAACAATACACATGAATTGGTGAATAATGTCAATATTATTAACTGTCCAACCTTAACAAAGGTTAAGAACACCCATATATACAAATCTGGAAGAATTTGAATCCATCTGGAGTGTTCACACTGATCTAGCTTAGAAAAAGCTCAAACCCCCCTAGGTTGACCAAAATATCCCAAACCATCCCAAACTGGTTCGAATCTGCAGTGTGAATGCTGAGAATGACTGGACAGGCTCATGTGACCTCACACATGTGAAGAAATTGGTTGGTTAGAGGTTTGGAGTCTAAAATTGGTCAAAAATGTGACAAAACAAGGCAAGATTGTCCACAAAGAGAGCAAATGCGCCCTAGGTAGAAGAGAAGCATGCTGAGTGCATTAAATGACCTGAGGAGGGCGCTCTAGGCATGCTGAGTGCATTAATTGCCCTGGGGAGCACTCCACTTAGCTGGTTTGACTCAGCACTTGTTCACATTTGCCATCTAGTTCATGATAATTGACCATTTAGTAGCTAATCAACTTAGGGATGTAATCATTAATCACTTGGGCTAATTAATCATCATTAATAAATGATTAATGTACATAGGTGGAAAAATGTTCTAACAGGTTTTGTTTTAGCTTCTTCCGGGTTATCACCTCCTTCGTACCTCAACTCATTTATTCTCATCCAAGCTGCATTATATACCATTTTTAACAGACTAAACATCTCTATACATTATGTTCCCCAATGATTGTCCCTGTCCAAGACGGCGTGGGATATGGGGCACTCAAATCGTCCAGTCCCGCCGCTAAATGGACCACGCCCCCGTTGCTGTTCAACACCACCCCGTCGCGTCTGCCGTTGCCATTCAACCCCATCTACCGGATACCCCACCCCGCCCCCGTTGCGTCCACCACTCCATTGCCGTAACGAAAACTCCAGCTAACCCACTGAGCTTTTTTTACGTTATCGAGGTTTGAATATTATGGACGCGAGTTAATGCCGAGTTGCCACCTTCCTGTTCAAATGGTTTACGCGCTCACTCCTGCAGAATCTGTTTCAACAAACGACCAAGCAGATCCAACACTCCTGCATACCCCTGTTTCAGCAAACGAACAAGCAGATCCAGCCAACGAGCGCAGAATCGATTCCTACTGTCCACAACGAAGGTGTTTCCAGCTTTGGTAGAGAGCTTCATCTTCTGAGCAAATTTAATGCTTGAACCCTATATCACAGGAGTAGTCGGAATAACACCCTTTTGACAGAGTCAGATTAAATTGCTCAGAAGTTGAAGTTGGATTTTACTTGCAGGCTGGGTTTTGTTTCCACAGGAAGAAGTTTCTTCATATATAGGGCTGACTGTGGAATCCTAGAATGGCTGTGTCATGAGAAGAAAAACAAAAAATAGAGGATATTGCCAGTTTCCATGTCGTGAGAAGAAAAACAAAAAACAGAGGATATTGGCAGTTGCCATTGTAACAGTCAGTGTAAGAGCAAACCCTCTTGCTTGCTTTTTTGTAGATAATATTATTGATATTCGTTTACTTCAATAAAAATAAATCTTATTGTTATTTATTTACTTTCGTTTTAACCACAGGATGATCTATTTGCTATTTTTTTTTATGGAAAACATTTTTCTTTTTGCCAAAGTTGGATATAAATTATGTTCAAGATTGAAGCTCTTGGAACCTGTCATTTTGTCGAACCTAGGATGTGGAAAGTTCAATAGACTTGCTGGTGCTTCATTTTTGCAAGCTTTATAGACTCTTGCTATCTTCATTATGACCAAATTGTGATGCCTCCGTGCACACCCATTGCCAAGCTGATATTCAATCAGATGGACTTGGAGAGTATACGACCATTGCCCCATTGATATTCAATCAGATGGACTTGGAGAGAATGCATTGAGTGTCCCAGTCCAAGCTGTATAGGCAGATCTCACAAATTTCCTAAAGCTTGCTTAGTTGGATTAGAGCGGCCGGCATGGGAATCTAGTTAGACTTAAACATATCACTTTACTAGAATATAAATCAATTTTAATGGTGAGTAGGGCAAGTTTTCACAAATTTCTTGAGGTTGATTATAGCGGGTGGAATGGGAATTTAGCTAATTTAAACTTAGTAGTTTAAGAAAATTAAATGAATTTTATGGATTTGAGCTTAAAAATGTGCAGTTATAACCTGTGTTACAGGATCCGTCACCCCTGTGTGTGGGGTCTGTGGATCCATGGATTTGATCGGGATCCTTCTAGGATCTGTCATGGAAACGAATACCCCGGAGAAGGAGAAGGAACCGGATCCTCATCTCAGGAAACGGATCCTGTTCAAAATCAAACAAATTCTCAATTTTTCAAACGGATCTTGAAACTTTCAAGGTTTTTGTGACCCACCCATCCGAAGAAGGAAACAGATCCTCATTTCAAGAAACTGATCCCGTGCAAAATCAAACAAGTTCTCAATTTTTCAAACAGATCTTGAAACTTTCAAGGATTTTGTGACCCACCAATCCCCAAAAATTGATTTTTTAATGAAGAGACACACCGATCCCCAAAAATTGTTTTTTTAATGAAAAAGCTTCCAAAATGCTGTGGGCCAAAACTCTAAACTCCATACTTGCTCAAGGTGTGATCCATCCATCCTTGTGTCAAGATCTTCTTTTGAACTCTAATCTATCAAGGTCCGCTCTCAAGGTTTTCATCAGATTTATCTTTATGGTCAAGGTCTGCTATTAAGAGTTGATCTATCCTTATGTGTTATGTTGTTGCTCACTTCACTCACATTGTTATTTAATCCTGCCATAGCTTTCAAGAAAACCACTTTATTCACTATTTAATATAGACATTTGGACGTCGCTCACAAAAATGTTAGTATGACTTACTTCATGTTCATGCTGAGATGATCAATATCAATCATGATTATTATAACTTATCAAATTATCAGTTATGGTCTAATAATTATAATAACATGCATGGAAACTCTTTTCTCTTTTTTGACAATAACTTATACTCGTGTGTTTCGTGAATAGTTTTGATTTTTCACTCTGTTTTTCCAACTTATCATAAAAATATTTATATATATTTTTGAACTAGCCGTTTCTGCAATATCCGGATATGGCTTTTCAAAAATCTGGCAATCTCCAATGTATTGATTCTGTAGTAGTCTCCTATGCTATTGGAATGATACATGAATGTCTAATAATTATAGTAATATGTATAAAAATTCTTTTTAATCAATAATTTATATTTCTACTCTTGTTTCCTGAATAGTTTTGATTCTTCCCTCTATTTTTTTAATTTATAATAAAATATTTATATATATTTTTGTACTTGCCGTTCCCACAGTATCTTGATCTAGCTTTTCCAAAATCTTGCAATCTCCAGTGTATTGATTCTGTAGGGCGTGGGATATGGGGCACTCAAATTGCCCCTTCTGTCGCCAAACACCCCAACCCCCTGTTGTGTTTCAAACCTGTTGCATCTTGCCCCATTTCCCCAGCGCCGTTTCCTCCCACGCCGTTGACTCTGCCCCGTTTAGTTCCTGTCTACAGGAAAACACCCCGCCGACAATTGACCGGAAAAATCCTGCCACACGCCAAGTCGAGTTAATGCTCAACGATCATTTTCGAGTCCCATTTTCGCCAGGAGGACCCACAAATCATAATACACACCATCAAGTAACAAGTAGCAAAAGCGGCTAGCCATTCCGCATGCATTCAATTCAATCCAGGTAGAGATTTGTTTTTTGAAAGGAAGAGGAAGGTAAAAAAATTGCAATCCTCGGCCTTAGCGGGCTAGGGTTTGAAGAATTTGCAGGCTTCATGACAGGATAGTGATAAATTTCTTCAGGTTAGAGTTCATCGAGGAGACATAATCTCTACATGCTTACTGTCTAGCTCTCTCAAGTGGGTCATTCATAAAAATAAAACCATCTACAAAGGCCCGTTGAACAAAAGCCAAAAATCCAGGGCATTATCAGAACTTCCAGGATTACTACCAACCAAATTCATGTTTTCATTGAAGTGCAGTGAGGAGGAAGGCAGGGGAAAACAGGTGGCTTTCCAAACGTGTCAATCTTTCGTCCATGCCCCAATAATTGGGCTGCAAGCCTGATGGATTCTTCTCTGCTCCAGCAACATGCTATCTTGGGACGGCCACGTTTTCTCCACTGTATTCTTCTCCTCTATGGACATACATACACTCTGTCAATTGGTACCTCAAATGGTCTTAGTTGCAATAGGTCATCTATATTTCTTTTGATTTCCTTATTTCCTTCCCTCTTGCTTTGTTTTCTACTTGTTATTTTGCTGTCATTCTCTTTAGTTAGTTTTCTAGACAATCAAGACAACTTGCTAATCTGATAAGTAATGGGCTTAATGGACTCATGTAAACTATATATCGTTTATTACAATGAAGTCATTTGATACAATGGGGTTGATCCCCTTTTATGTCATTGGCGACTTAGTTCTTCTACCGTTACAACCTTATTATCTAATTATCATTTAATTAACAACATTAATTAAGCCTTATACGCTAACACCTCCTCTTAAGGCTTACAACACAATTAAAAACATCAATGAAAATACTCTTCAAATGCTTCTCTTTGACAAACAGTTCTTGGACCAATAAGACTCCTTCAAGTTGCTCCCTATTCCTTCAAAAAGTATAGCCTCCTAGCTATGATCCAAGTTACTCATCATCATTAGACACCATTTGCACTTGCAATGTCTCATAACCCTTGTAAAGGTATGATGTCGAACTTCTAGGTCCACAAGCATCTTGGACTATTGAACAACTATCTACTAAGTTGCCAGGAAACTTGGGCATGGGGACGGAGACGGGGACGGGTACGGGTACAGGGATGCCACTTTTTGAAACATGGTACTTGATAGCAACGACTTACAATTTTTTTGTCTATTGCTAATTTGCTACACAAGATTCAATACCTTTTAGCTCTGATACCAAGTTATTTTTCTAGACAATCAAGACAACTTGTGAACATGATAAGAAATGGACTAAATGGATTCATGTAAAAGATATATCGTTTGTTACAATGAAGTCATTTTATACAATGGGGTTGATTCCCTTTTATATCATCTATGAGGTAGTTCTTCTATTGTTACATTGTTGCAACTTTATTTTCTAATTATCTTTTAACTAACAATATTACTTAATCCATAATTTTACATCTTAGAGTGATAGCTATTGGTTTGGCTAATACAATATCTTAATGTCAACTTTCATTAGCAACCACCTTTTCATTTAGACCTCCATGTTTCCCAAAGGTCTTTCTTGATCCTTTCTATCTGTTGGCTACCACATGTCCCAAATGTCCCTTCCTCTCGCCATAATGCAATCATTGGCACTAATGAAAATGCACTTGTCTGTTTGATTTATACATCATAGATCATTCTCTTTTTCGATTCCACTAAGACAAATAATATCACACTATAGTCATAGGTGTAATGCACATAATAAGTATAGAGAGGCATTATGGCTTGTAGAGTTGGAGCGTTATCATTTCTTGTTAAGCTAGATGGCACCAAATTTCTACCCAAAAAAAAATCTATTGAAACTCTCGAAAAATAAAATTGAGTTCCTAAAAAAGAACTAAGTTAACCAACCTAAACTTGATATTGCTATCTCTCTTGTATAGAGGAATCATCGAAAAGGAAAATAAACATCACTATTTATTGAATTTAGTTACTAAAATGTTAATATTATCTAGAGGTCACTACTCCCTTTGGAAACCCTAAGATCTCAATGATTTGAGTCTCTATAAACCAATAATGCAATAAAGACTTAAGACAAAAATATTTCCAGATATCTTAACACTTCAACGAATAAAAATAGCAAACACACAGATGAACTCATAATATATCCCGGAAACCCCAATGGGGAAAACCAACTCCCATGGGGGCATTCTTCTTTCTCGATCCCAGAGCAAAGTAAGAATAAGAAACTGTGCATGACAGGAACTGTGCATGACAGGAACTGTGCCTAACAGGAACTTTGTTCGATAGGAAATTTAATGCTACCATTGATAGGAACTGTGCCTGTTAGGAACTTTGCCCAAGAGGAATTGTGCCTGATAGGAACTTTTCCCAATATGAAGTTTGCCTGACAGGAACTTTTCCCAATAGTAACTGTGCCTGATAGGAACTTTTCCCAACAGGAAGTTTGCCTGACAGGAACTTTTCCCAACAGGAAGTTTGCCTGACAGGAACTTTTCCCAATAGGAACTCTACCTGTTAGGAACTTTGCCCAATAGGAACTGTGCCTGTTAGGAACTTTTCCCAAGAGGAACTGTGCCTAATATGAACTTTTACCAACAGGAATTGTGCCTGTTAGGAACTTTTCCCAACAGGAACTGTGCCTGGCATGAACTTTGTTCGATAGGAAATTTAATGCTACCATTGATAGGAACTTTGCCCAAGAGGAACTATGCCCCACAGGAACTGTGCCTGTTAGGAACTGTGCCTGACAGGAACTTTGCCCAACTCCTAGGAAGTCTGCCTGACAGGAACTTTTCCCAACGAGAATTGTGCCTGACAGGAACTTTGTCCAGCAGGAAGTCTGCCTAACAAGAACTTTGCCCAATAAGAACTGTGCCTAACAGGAACTTTTCCCAACAGGAACTCTGCCTGTTAGGAACTTTTCCCAACAGGAACTCTGCTTGTTAGGAACTTTGCCCAATAGGAACTGTGCCTGACAGGAACTGTGCCCAACAAGAACTTTGCCCAACAAAAACTGTGCATGAAAGGAATTGTGCCTAGTAAGAATTGTTCCTGACAAGAACTTTGCCGAACAGGAACTCTGCTTGTTAGGAACTTTGCCCAACAGGAACTCTACTTGTTATGAACTTTTCCCAACAGGAACTATGCCTGTTAGGTTTCTCGGCCCTTTGTTTGCTGACTGATCTAGCAATTTAAGGGAAGCTCCTTTGCCCTCATTTTTGGCCCTATCATAACCCTAGGACCCCATCTCCATTCTAGACCAAAGACTTTCCAATGCTGGGCCTGGAGACAAGTTTTAGCTTACCACAAATTATCTCGGCTTTGTCCACTGCAAATTGGAAACATGGACACGTTGGGTTCATTCTATCACTATTATTCAAGATCTAGAAACCCTTAAGATGTATCCCTAACACCTTAAAGTATCACCCTATCAACGTTTGCTCCTAAAGGCCTAACGACAGTCTCTTTGAGGCTCCATTTCCACAGTCCGAAATTCTCTCTCTGCCTTGACACATCACATAAGCTTGTGGTTTGCTTTACTCGTTTTAACACTTTGTCCTGGAAGATATCATTTTAACACTTTGTCCTCATCCAAAAAGATAGCATGCTGTTGGTTAGAGTTTGCCACTCTAAATTCAATCTCTTGATGAATATCACATGATCCAATGGTCCAACTCTAAACCATCCCAAATTGTGCAACAAACCCTCATTATGGAGTTTCATCCAAAAATGGCAATAAAGACATGCAAATATGTTCCAATAGGGTTGAACGCTCCTTCATCATAATGGATCAAGACACATCAAATGATTTATGTAAAGGCTGCTGATATTGAGGTATCCAATATGAATAATTTCTACACTGTGCAAACACATAAAACATTTTGGTAGCAAGCTCATTTTTGCAAACACATAAAATTTCTATCAGATTTATGATGTAAGGGAACCTATAAATCCAACAGTTATGCCAATTTATCTTCTTAGTTGAAATCTAGCATAAGAGATATGCAGACACCCAGAGTTGAAAACTCTTCAGTATCTACATAAAATGTTGTTTCTTGCATATAGGATCCTTGCAGCATTCAAAAAGTGAATATCAAATCTTTTACTATTATGAATTTCTGTACAAAATAACATTACTTTCTAACTTTCCACTAACTTTTACATCTATGATTTGATTCATATAACATGAATCTCCTCCATCTTCCAAAGTCTAAAACCACCAACACTCCTATGGGCGAGCATGGTTAGAGGGAAGTGAATAGGCCTGTGTCAATCTAATGAATTTAATGGTAGTATTGATTTTAATGTTATAAATTAATTTGCTTATCCAATCTAGGCATTTCTGTATAAGTTAAAGGTGAAATCATCTCAAACTCTTTAGAAGGAAATATAAATGGATGTACATATTATATGCACATATTTCTTTTTATATGAATATGAAAGTTCTTTCTTTACAACCTGAAACAATCAAGTAGATAGTAGAGCCCATGTTGTAAGCATGAAATTCAAACAATACATATACGAGACCAATTTCCAATTTTAGTATCTCATATGGTCAATACAAATGCTTGTCTTCAGTATTTCTTCTTGCAAAGATGGCAGTATGCTCTCCAATTGATACAAAGAATGGAGAGATGATTGCATCATACAATGGCTTCAACATATTCTCTTCTGAAAAAATGATCAGAATGAGGTTTGAATTTCTTCTAATGTTTGACCCTTGGTCTCCAGTAAAAGATACGCGACGAAGAAAACTGTACAGGTTGATGCCACAGAGAAGATGAAGAATGAACCTACAAGAGCCCAATCAAGAGAAATTTAGTATATTATAAAATTTCATCATTATGATAATTCAAACCCAAAAACAAACACATAAAAAGTTGTATTGTTAGATCAAGTTCCAAGAGGGGTCAAATCCCTTGAAGTGCAAACCATTTTTAAAGTGCAAAATTTGAGGAAAGGTTTACACCTCAAAGGATTTGATAAGTTTTGGTGCTTGACAAATCAGGAATTAAAATGGATCACACATCAAAAAATTACCATGCAACCTATGAACAATTTGATTAAAAATGGCATCTCTGTGTGTAAACGAGAAATGGAAATGGAAAGATTAAAACATACCTGTATGTAGAATGACAATCCTACCAGGAAGCAACCTATGCTCATCTCTCCAGCAGAGACCTGAAAATACATTATTTTCAGTTTACCTTTTAAAAGAAAAGAGTATCTTTAGTGTTCAGTCTTTAGCAGGTTGATTTTAGTGACCATGTCAGTACATACAATCAAAAGTGGTCGTCTTCCCGATTTGTCAAACAATAATGCACCTATTGCTGTCATTGGCACCTAGCAAAATTTAAGGGCACCAATTTATTAGACCACTACTCAAGCATATATTGCAAGCACAAACAACATAACTTAAAGTAGCATCTTGAAGTAATCCTCTGTATTTTCTACTTATTTGGCAGTAGCATGGACAGAAAACGCGTCAAACACTAAATATGGGAGAGATATGGTTTTGACACAAGCTAGATTCATAATTATTTAATGTCAAGAAGGAATTTTTAGGTTAGGGTAGCTTTTCAGATGTTATGAAGCTTATTTTCCACAAAAAAATCTAATACCAAACCAAAATTTATTTGCAAAATGTAAAGGAGAAGATAATCACCTGGAGGGAAGCAACAACAACAGATGCAGCATGACCCGATGAAAAGCCTAATAATATTACAATCATAAGCAATCAAGCATCTGAAGCATTGTACTCATAAAATTAAAGATACATCTTTTGAATTGACAGGGAAACCAAGAGCCAGTTGCAATTTTACCAGCAGCTTGGAAAATTTCACTGGCATAAAAAATGATAGCATTGATTCCTGCCAATTGCTGGAACACCATCAAACCAACTCCAACCTATACATACAGTGTAGATAATGACTAAGATAAATCTGATGAATCATTAGTCCCAAATTTTGCAAACTTTATTGTTAAGAGGAATGCTACTCACAATAAGAGAATGTGCATATATGCTTTGGAATAAGTCCCTTATGCTAGCCTTAGGAAGTCTCTCTAACTCTGCCACACACCTCTAATTGGGTATAATTTGGCAGATTTCCTGTGTAGTTGATGCATATCAAGCAAAGCATAATGATCAAATGCAATATGAACTTAGGAAAATACTTTCTGCCGTCAATATTCGAAGCTTCAATCCATTTAACTGTTCCATATTTATCAGATAATAGGTGACAAATTATATTTGACATCCGATCATAATTTTTTTCACAGCTCCCTTCAAATCTCAACTGACTCTGTGATTGAAGCAACTAGGTGCAGGAGAATTCCCCTTGTTTGCCACTCATGAATTCAATGAAGAAAGATCTTGGCAGAAACAAGCCTGTCAAGAGTTGTTCAGATGAAGATGCAAGGAAGAACAACTTCTCAAGAAGAATGAGGAAAATATGTGGAGAAATATAATCAATCTTCTCCCAGTTTTTAAAAGTAGAAAATAAAGCTTGCCCAAAGTTTTTTACCAGATATAGTCTTCTATCTAGAAAACTAATTTATGGAAATGTGTCCATGTCTAGCCAGAGCAGTTGATCACTCCAATAATGTTTGTCATTGAGGCATTCCATAATTTTCTTTCCATACTCTGCACTTAAATCCTTTGGTAAAAAGGGAAGTAATACTTGCTATCTTCCAGTCTGGCCAAGAGTTATGGACCTTTGCATATTGCACACAATGTCACTCGTGATGTCTTGAAGAATCAAAATACTTGCTGCATCTTCTCGCAGATGAGAGAAAATGTGAAATGGCATTATGCTTATGTGGAGCTCTGCCTCCTCCTTAAGTCCAATGGGAAGTGTTAACATCTCAGTATTTATCAACAACCAAAAGAAGGTTTTCACTTCCCAACATACTTCATTTGATACAATCTCAACTTCAACTTCAGAATCTTTTGGAAGTAGCAGGAAAAGTTCATTCTTTACCAAGTGGGCAAAGAAGTAATTTATCTAATGACAAAAGTTCTAGTGGTTATGACACAAGTGGTTATGAAGCAAGTGGAGAGAGGTTAAGGGATGCCATCAAGAACTGTGATATGTCTATGGTCAAAGAGCTTCTAATGTCATGTGTGGATGCCAACTATTATGACAAACAAGTTATGCCTTTATTCCATTTGGCCATGCTATTCTATCCCATAGAAATTGATTCTACAAGGACTTTTTCCCTGCTCTATTCATTGATGTAAGAATTGTAGTACTTTGTTTATACAACTGATAAACAATTCACAATCTTGAGTTTGTGCAAACAGATTTGGAGTAGGCCCTACAGCTGGCCTAACAGTGCCATCCTTTAGATGCCTATATTCTCAAAGAAAAGAGAGTTCGTTTAGGAGTTTACTCCAGTTGCAATGATCAAAATGGAGGGCGTTTTCCTTAGTTGTGTGATTCTTGCAAGTGGGCAGGGATCTCACTGTTGAATGACAGTTATGTGTTGAGATATTGTAACTTCAAAGAATATTATATTTGTACTTTATTATTCTGGAGATGTTTCATTCCTCCTTGAAGATCTTATTGTATATCCGGAGATGTTTATTCCTCCGTCGGAAGGTGGTAACTTGGGTTATTAGACTTCCCTAGTGGGGGTCGGCCCTGTATGTGTTATGTGGGTCAAAGGGTTATTAGACCACCCTAGAGGGGTCATCCCAGTTAGTTGTAGTGGGGTATTTAACCCATTGGTTAAATACGAGCCTACATGATTTGTGTAAAAGACAAGTCGAAGTAGTGTATAAATAGAGGAGGTGTATTCCTCATTTTACACACACTCACTCACTTGAGAGTAGCGCACTTGTGGAGGAGAGGTATGCTATGGAGAAGGAGGAGATTATGCTCAGGGTTACATCTTTGTATATTGCTGGTCATCTATATTGAGGAAGCTTTGCTGGGTTTTCTACCCCATGAGGATTTCCCAGGATAAATTTGTGTCTCTTGTGTTTATGCTGTGCTTGTTGTTTCTTCAGTGATCCTGTATATGATATTATTGTGAAATGGAATGTAATGCTGCTATTTTCTGTCTTAAAATATTAAATCTTAACATGGTATTAGAGCTAACCTGAAGGAAGGCAATGTATGGTACTTATGACACTTGCTTTACTTACGACAATTTAAAGGTTAGGGTTTTATATAGCAAAAACCAGTCATCGTGGAACTTTCACCATAAATCCATTTTGGCGAAGGTTCAGGATCTGAAACCTTTACAGGTCGTAGATAACACCTCCAGGTATCTTGTGTCCAAAGGGAACCCTCAGATTCGTTGTACTTTGTAAGTTATGATCAGTACAAGTTAGGGTTTCTGCCTCTTCTAGATCTCAGTCAAAATCAGGTGACCTAGGAAAAAAGGTCATAACTTGGGCTAGGAAGCTCCAAATGAAATTTAGTAAAAAGTGAAAGGTATTACACAGACTGTACTATCTCAAGAAACTTTTCAGAGTCTGAAGTTGAACCAGTGACACGTGGCACTCCGTACAAGCTCGCTCTCCTGTTTTATCCCATAAACAGGTCACGTTGCGACACTTGGCATAACTCTCTCTAAGAAAATCCAATTGAGGTCAGACCTGTCGGGATGGAAAGATGACAGGTCAGGATACCACAAAAAAAGTTTTCAGACCTTATGGAGCGAAAAGTTCGGAGTTACAGCAGAAACAATCAGGTACATATTTATGTCAAAACATAATTATTTTTAGAGCACCTTCATTCATGGCTTCCGGAATTTAGGGTTTCGGAGAAAGTTAGAATTTTTGGAATCGGAATCCATGGCTGAATGATACTCAGGAAAATTGAAATTTAGAGACTAAGATCGAATTTTTTGGTTGGGTAGAAGATCGGGCTTGATCAAACCCGAGTTCGAGATTTTGATCGGAAAGATGGAAAATTAGGGCTTCAGCAAAAGTTGGAATTTTTGAAGTCTATAACCACGGCTGGAAGCTCCTCAAAAAAATAAGAGTTTAGAGCCTTGGATCGAACCTTTTGATTGGACAGAAGGGTGGGCTTCATCAAACCCTAGTTCGGGTTCCTGTCCAGAAGATCTAGAAGTTTCGAAGGCAATTTTGAGGGGTCAAATTTTGGAGATTTCAAAATTGAAGTATGCTAGCAAGACACATCCTTCCATCCATTCAGAAGTGTGAAAGTCAAAGATTGAATTTTTAGGATTTCTCTAGAAAACCCTAATCAAGCTCCAGATCAAAATTGAAGGGGAGTTGAGGCTAAGGCCTTACATAAGAAGACTACAAGAAGTCTCGACAGGTATGACTTAAGGAGGTTCAGGTATGTCTTGAAATATGATTCTTGATTAAGTTCATGATGTGTTTGTCTTCATATTATTTATTAGTACAATCTTGATTAATGTTAGAATTGTCTTATCACCCTAGTAACAGTATGAATGCATGTGAATGATCGAAGATAGTCATTGATTAGGGCTATATGATTGTACTAATGCATTATGGTGTTGTGTGAGGTTGATGTTGTCTGCTAACAAGATACAGGTACATCACAAAAGACAAATCAAGTTCCATGACCATGACAACATGAAGACAAAGACTCATCCATAATCTTTGTTCTACTTACGAGGTATGTATGACTTTGTTATATTATGATTAACCTATGAGACATGCAGGTTCTAGCTCAGGATCTCTAAATCATTGAAGAGATTGTTTAGGTATGTTGTACATAACTAAGCAGGTATACTAATCCAGGTATGTTTTCCTATGTCAAGTTAGAATCTTACCTTGTGTTAGGATCCCTTATATAAGTATACTTGGTATGATTGGTTATGCTTATTTATAAAGTTAGTAATCAAGGGTTTATGCATATTATGTCTCTTATCTTGATGATTTAATTAACCAGAAAAGTACTATGATCAAACAAGAATATGCATGAGTAAAAGAAGATTTCCTTGAAACCTTGAATACTAATGATCATGACTATACATATTCAAGATTATTTAGAATTAGAATGTTTTGAGAATATACTAATGAATGTATGTTTGTGTATGAGATCATGAGGATGACACTAGTGCACACTTGAGCATGCACAGTGGTACAGAATGAATAGAAGTTCAAAAGACATATAGAAGATCAAGCGGGAGGCAACCACACAAACATAAAAGATAAGTATTTGAGTTGTTATTTGAAATAGTAAATGATATTGCTTGTATGCATATTTGTATTCCTAGAATATATCATGCTGAGTGTAAACATTCATAGAGCATTGAACAGTATACTACTAATATGCATATGATTGGTAAGTTGGACAAACATTCCATTGTTGCTTGTCTAGAATGAAACCTCTTTGCTGACATGCTGAGAGCTGTGCACACTCTCGTTAGTATGTTCTGGTAGAGATGGAAGGCATCTAGATAGCCACTGTATGCATACAGGATATGGGAAAGTGTTGTGCCAAAGTATTGGTCAAAATAGTTGCATAACTATGTAAATGATATCTGTATGCATAATAGGTTATCATGTCAATATGATTTGATGATTATGAAGTATTACTAATCATGTACTTAATTTTGATTTATAGGAAAGATCATGATGAATGATGAACACTGAACAAGCGATGGATGTTCAACAAAAGGATTTACAAATCAAACACACTATAGAAGGCTTGTGGCTAGAAGATTCTCTTAGAAAGAGAAAGAGAATCATGATGAGATGTTTGCTCCAAGTGGCTAGATAAGACCATTCTCTTAATGGTGTAATTAAAGAAGAAGTGTGAATCAGGTTCTGTATGGGTTCCCAGGATCGATAATCAATTGATGAGCTTAATGATCACCATGGGTGATGTGGATCTCAACCTTTGCTACAAGGTTGAATATGGCTTCTATACACATATGACATGGATGCAAGAAGGAACTCACCACAGAGTTTGAATGATGTTGAGGCTCATATCAGTAGACCCATCTGATGAGAGATGGCACAGATAGATGACTACAGAAATGAAAATGAAATATCTCAGATTGATGCATTACTTTCTAGGTCTAGAAGTATGGAAAGGCTCAGAAGGAATCTTTCTCAACCAAGGAAGACCAGTACAAGACTTCCTTTACTACCCCATGGGGCACCTTTGCCTATCGCATCATGCTTTTCGGCCTAAAAAATGCTAGTGCCACCTTCTAGCAGGCCATGACCTATTGCTTTCACGACTTGGTCCATATCTTGCTAGTCTACCTTGATGACCTTACAGCTCATTCCCGGAAACGATTAGACCACCTTAACGACCTTCGGCAAGTTTTTATGCATTGTCGCAAATACCAAATCCGCTTGAACCCACACAAGTGTGTCTTTTGCGTTCCGGCAGGTCGGTTGTTGGGTTTCATTGTTTCTTAGAAAGGAATTGTTGTTGACCCCCTAAAAGTCCAAGCTATCTTAAACCTTCCCTCTCCTCGTACGCTCTGACAATTCCAAAGTCTGCAGGGGCGATCCAATTTCCTTCGTCGTTTCGTTCCTGATTACGCTACCACTGTCCATGGTTTCTTGCGCCTGCTCCGTACCCATGTACCCTTTGTTTGGGATGAGCAAGCAGAAGCTGCATTCGGAGCCCTCGAAAAAGCTCTCACACAAGCCCCCTTGATCTCCCCTCCGGATTTCTCTCAGGATTTCATCCTTTATGTCTCGGCATCCGAGCATGCTGTGTCTGGAGTCCTGGTTCAAGAAGACACCTCTCACCAAGAGCATGTCATTTACTTCGTCAGCCAGACCTTGTCTGGTCCACCCCTACGTTACCCATATGAGGAGAGACTAGCCCTAGCTGTGGTCTTTTTCATCCAAAAACTGCGACACTACATCTTACTTAGTCATACTACAGTCGTTGCCGACTCCAACCCCATGGTCTATCTCCTAAACCGGCGACTACTGCAAGGTCATGTTGCTAAATGGGTCATTATCCTCCAGGAATATGACCTCACTTTCCGAACCCCTAAGAGCACTAAATCCCTTGCACTTGCCCAGCTCATCACTGATTTACCTTCCCTTCTCCCGACCCCACAAATCTCCGATGAGTTACCCGAAAATCATTTGTTCACTATCTCGTCTGATGACCCATGGTACGGTGATATTTTGTTATATATGCGCACGCAGAAGTTCAGACCCAAAGTCACCCGTAATGGACGTCATCGTATCCGTCACCAGACCTCTCGCTATCTCCTCCTTGGAGATGTCCTTTACCGGAGGGGGGTTGATACAATTCTTTGTCGTTTCCTTACACACGAGGAAGCTGAGCACGTCCTCAATGACTGTCATAGTGGCGCCTACGGCGGCCATTTCTCTGGGATGGCCACTGCCCAAAAGGTCGTTCGCATCGGATATTTCTGGCCCACACTGTTCACTGATTGCATCACTGCGGTCAAGCATTGCCATAACTGCCAACTTTTTGCTCCCAAGGCCTGGACACTACCTGCTCCGTTACTCCCAGTCGTCACCATTGGTCCCTTTTGTAAGTGGGCCATCGACTTCATGGAGTGTAGACCCCCATCTTCCAACGGCCACAAATACATCATTGTCGCCGTCGATTACTTCACCAAATGGGCCGAAGCCATGCCTACCTTCAATTGTACCACTGACACAGCTGCCCATTTCTTTTTTAACCATGTTATCACTGGATTCAGGGTTCCTAAACAGTTGGTCTCATACCATGGTTCACACTTCGAAGATTCCATTTGGCACAAGTTATCCACCCTCCTAAAATTCGAACATCAGTTCTCCTCTGCTTACTACCCCCAAGGGAATGGCCAAGTAGAGGCCATCAACAAAATTCTCAAAACCATCCTTCAATGCACCATTGACCGACATAAGTCCAATTGGCACCACATGATCTTCCCCGCCTTCTGGGATTACCGTACCTCCACTAAAACCGCCACTGGTTTTACCCCGTTTCACTAAGTTCACGGCATAGAGTCTGTCCTCCCCATCGAATGTCAGATACCTACCTTACATATCGCCATTGAGCTTCTCCCTGATACCTCCGCACTTGAGCAACGTCTGCTATCCCTCGAACAAGCCGATGAAGACCGTCGTGCCGCTCTCCAGACCATTGAAGCTGCCAAGAACCGCTCCAAAGCTGGTTACGACAAACATGTACACCCTCGAACTTTCCACGAAGGGGACCTTTTCCTCGCCTATGAGCAAGCCCATGACAAAATCGGCAAAGGGAAGTTCGAATCCATGTGGCAAGGCCCATACATCGTTCAGACTTGTCTCAGCAAGGGGGCATACATTTTAGCTGACTCCGAAGGTCACCCTTTGCACAACCCTCGTAATGGGTTGTATCTCAAACGCTTTTATCCCTAAATCACTCGCGGCCTCATTGGTCTGCATTGTACAGTTTGCTCTCTTTTTTGTTTTTCACCTTTTTTACCGCGATCTTACATTCCTTATTTTTGCATGACCATAGATGGACCATCTTCCACCTTATTACACTGGCTTCGCCAATGGAGCAAGCCGCTGGTCTCCCAACCTGGCTTCTGCAGCGTGGGTCTTATATTCCCCTTCCCATGAAATGATTCACCTCGACGGAATCTGCATAGGCGCTGCTACCAATAACCAGGCGGAGTATGATGCTGTGACCGGTCTCCTGACTGCTACCCTCCAGATAGGCATACGTCACCTTCATGTGTTCCTTGACTCCCAGCTACTTGTTTCCCAGCTCAACAACTACTACCAGGTGTGTGATCCCTGCCTCTTTAGAAAATTCCTGCGCACAAAACAACTCAGCCGACAGTTTGAATCCATAACATTCACCCATGTCCCAAGATCTCAAAATAGTGTCGCAGACCAAATGGCTAACAACATCCTAGATTGGCACATCAATCACACCATGTAAAACCTCCATCATGCATCATCGTCATATCATAGCATCTCATAAAAATATATAAAAACCCAAAAAGATTGCAAGGGGCATCCACGTGCCTGTCATCACATAACCATTTGCATCCATGTGCAATAAAAAATACAAACACATTCATATACAGGGGCATCCACGTGCCTAGTCCTACATACATAGTGTTGCATCCATATGAAATACATCACATAACATACACAAGGGGCATCCACGTGCCCCACATCCTATACTACTTGCATCCACGTGCAGTACAAACATATAACACATCATAAAGTGCATCCACGTACATCCAACTAAAACAATATCACAAAAAGGTGCATCCACGTGCATATATATATATGTCAAAAAATACATGTCACAGTGCTATACATGTCCTGAGTACCCCTGTCCTCATCTATACAAAAATGGCTATACATCCCTAAAGCCTCATAAAATACATGCCGTAGCTACAAAAATCGGGGGGCATCCCCTACACTCCCTAGTGAGAGTCATACCCTACATCACTTCCTGCATCGGCTGCCTCTGAGTCCTCCTATCGCTCCTCCTCCGGCAAATCCTCATCCCCTACGGGCTCATGTGCTCGTGCCCTGTCCACCAAGATCGCCACCCGGATCGCAATGGATCTGAACTCTCGGGGGGCCCTCATGCAATCCTGAACTACATCGGGATCCACATCCCGCCATCCCTCGTCGATTACTCCAACTAGTAACCGATCCAGCAACACTCGAACGGACTCCAAAGTCCCCTCCGCGTCCCATCGACGCACCTCGCCTCGGCCCGGTAAGGCTGGTACCCGCCACATGTCCCCTACGTGCGACGTGTCCTGGCGGTGGTCTCGGACCCACATTTGCAGATCACACATCAGTCAGTAACAATATACATCATAACACACATCATATATAAAACTTGACATCCATAACATGCAAGTAAATCA
The DNA here is from genome assembly GCA_027924585.1 of Larix kaempferi. Lineage (NCBI taxonomy): Eukaryota > Viridiplantae > Streptophyta > Pinopsida > Pinales > Pinaceae > Larix > Larix kaempferi. The sequence continues at coordinate 4,847,557 of BSBM01000177.1, read as the reverse complement.
ATACGTATCGTCTGGTCCCCATGCCTGTCTAGGTGCTCACGGCACCTCTGGATCTCCTGTGTAGTCCATATCTCTATACTGATAGTCGTCCAGTGGTAGTGGCATTTGTAGCCACTACAGGTATAAATCCTGCGTGAAGTATCTACCAACCTCGCCGCCACCACGGCGGCGCATCATCTTGCCCCACCGCACCATCCGCGGCTCCCTCAAACCTCCTGCCCTGATCGGTACCCGCGGCCGCAGGGTGGGTACCCTCTCCATGAAGAACGCACATAGGAAGGAACCATAGCAAAACCCCTTGCCAGACTCTTTCACCGCTGTCAGCTATCGCTGTACATAGGTGAGGAACATCTGGCCCCACGCATAGTAGACCCCATCCAGTACGTGCTCCACAAGCTGCATTTGGCCACCAGACACCTTCTCCGGTGACTGGGACCCCAACACACGAACCATGCATGCTTCAATCGCTCGTATCGCCGACTCCTGTAGGTCTATCACCCGGAGTGCATTCCTATGCACCCTAGCCTCTGGAGCACAGTATCGCTCCAGCATGTCCTCCATATCCACATCGGCGGATACTCTCGGCTGCATATCCACCACCCTACCTAGACAGGGCAACCCCGTTAGGAAGTATACATCTGTCAGGGTGAGGTCCACCCTCTCACCCTGTACCATGAAAGCCTGTATGTCTGGCTCCCAGAAACTCACTAGCCGGTTCAACAGCAACCCTGCTGAATGTATCATGGGTACCTGTGTGAACTTCAGCAGTCCGCACATTCCCAACACCGCCCGCACATGACCATCATCTCGGATGTAATCCACTATCTCATCTGGGATCTCCCGCTCTCTCCATAGTACCAGCGGCATCCTGTCAAACACGCAAGGCAAACTCATCAGAATCATGTCAATGAAATAAACCTTGAACGCCCCCCCCGGGAAGTCCTAATAGCTCATTCCAAAATGCGGCTTTAGGACCCTTTGCCGCGGTTTCCGACTGCGGCTGTTTGACCCACAGTCACGGTCCAAAACCGCGACTGTCAGTCCCGAACACGCGGTACCGAACCGCGTGTTCAGCCTCGGAACAGGTGGTCCTAGACCGTGTGTTCTGCATCGGACCCTGCGGTCTCCACGCACGTCATTCACCGTGGAACCCGCGGTCTCCGACCGCGGCTCCCTCCTGAAAACCCGTGGTCCACCCCACGTGGACCGTACAAATAATCCCTGGGACCCACTACCCACCCCCCGAACCCAAAAAACGTGCAGGTATGAGTTTGACGGAATACCTGTATCTTCTGGATCTGAAATTTGCCGGTCGGATCGTCCAGAAACACCACCTCTCCTCTGGTCCACTTTGATCACTAGTCAAAGTCAAATAGTACAAATGACACTTGTCATTTTGGACCCACTCACTATTTATAGTCCGTTGACTTTTTCTTGTTTTGGCCATTCTGAACCCATACAGAGTCTATTTTTTGAACTGTTTCCACCACTGGAATCAGCACGACGAGACCGTCTTGATGGTCACCTCATTGCATTATTTTTTCCCCCATTAGTTTTTACACATTTTTCAGACGCCACTAGTCGCCTCGGTTTGCGTGCCACATCGGTCGTTCTCCATTTTTCGCATATTTTATATCATCGGATTCATTTTTCAGAGCCGGTGATGATGCTTGAGATCATTTATCACTCTCACCCCTAGATTTTTTGGGTCTTTTTTCCAAAAAACACCCCCAACCACCTCGATTTGCATGCCACATTAGCCGTTATCCATTTTTGACACTCTTTATATCGCCGAATTCATTTTTCCGAGCTCGTGATGATGCTTGAGATCATTTCTCGCTCTCACTTGGTACAATTTCAACATTGTGTCCCGACACCTTGCTGCATCGGTTTGCGTGCCACATCGGCCACCATCGGATTGTTCCACACTTTTACATGAGCCATTCACTCCTGTCATACTGCAAATATTTCATTATTTTGACACCATTTCATTCACCCCGCAAGGAGGCCCACCAGTGTTCCCCCCCATCCTCGTTCTTGGTCATCATAAATGTTCCTTGATTGAGCACTTCCTCCTTACCTGGCCATTCCTTTTGTTCGGTATAATTTTATCCCTTTTTCGGGCCGAACAAGTCCTTTACGAAAAAGGCACTTAGGGAGTTTTTGTTAAGCTCTTTTCTGACTCCTAAAACAATGAAAAGATCGCCGAGCAATCTTGCTTCCTTTCATGCTCGTTAAAGTACCTGAAAGGGCGTCTATCTGGTATAAGTTTAACCCTTTTCCGGACCTGGTAGACTAATTACGAAAAAGGAATACTCTAGTCACACCGGCTAGAAGAGTTCTTCATTGCATCCTTTTATGCTTCTTTGGGCCTTGGAGACTAACACACGAAAAAGCAACCCCCTGGAGTCTTCTTATCACTTTCATACTCTCTAAAATTGAAAGCAACCATGAGCATGAACTGTCCTGGGCTTGTAAAATCCACATGACAGTACCATTCCATTATTTCAGAGTCTTCTTATCGCTTTCAGACTCCTTAAAATTGAAAGCAATCATGAGCATGAACTGTCCTGGGATCGTATAAATCCACACGACAGTACCATTTTACACTCACTTCTTCTAGTTCCTTAACTCATGAAGAAGTCATCCCATGCCTCCTGGCACTATGATCGATCATCTCGGTAGCACCCCCAATCAGGTCGCCTTTGTTCAGAGTAGTCTGCAGTCTCCTGCCATGTTACACCAGCTTGAGTGTCCCTCATCCCAGTCACTATCCTTGATCCATTACAGCTATGATCCCTTTCCCATCAGTCAGTTTCATATGCTGCCCGATCATCCCCGCTATCATACTCTGAACAAAGGAAGTTTGAGTCCACTCACTCTACTTGCCCCGTTATCCCCCACAGCTTGTCAGTCCTACCATCAGTAATATCACATTTCGGTTCTCCACCTCGCGCTCCTGTCAAGGAAACATCATTGCCTTGATAGTTGTAGGTCTCCCTCTGTCGATGACAGCCCCTCTATTCCAGAGGATAGACCCAGAGGTCCCTGTGCCTTGGACCCATCACCATCTGTGGTGAGTGCCTATGGACCATTTTGAGAGGAGTCATTATTGCCTCTCCGAATGGTTGTTTCTCACATGCTTGACTTCAGCACCTTGATTGCATCGTTGAGAATCGCGCAGGATTTACATCCCTACCATTATTTGTCGAAGACCTCAGATTTCCCCCGACTCTAGCACATTGGTGAGTCACTTCGGAACACCTAGTTATATGTTCCCATGGATGTCCGGGCTACGTTGGCGATTGTATTCGGAAGCCATCCAGTTACATGCTTCCTTGAGTACCCAGTTCAGTCCCAGATCAGTTCCAGTTCAGTGTACCATTGCGAGTGTACCCCTTGTCACTCTGATCCATCAGCTCATCAGTTCCTTTGGTACCACACTCAGTAGCATTGTTGATTGTTCCAGTGTATCAGTTCTTCAGCTCAGACATGGTCAGCCCAGCAGTATGTCCCAGATTTGTGTCCCCTCTGGACCCTTATGATGTACACAGTGGTTCTCTATGTATCTTATAGGTCCCTCTTTTCGGGCCTCACAGTTCTTTTTATGTATCTTGATACAAGCATGGGTATGCCCGCCTTGTCCATATATTGAGATTCTGCCTCATTCAGTATTTGAGGTCATGTATATTTCAGGTCCCCATTTTTTGGACCCCATTGTTATTATTATGTTATATTCTGATACGAGCATGTGAATGCCCGCCTCGTCCATATGATCAGATGATTCCTCATCCATTATTGAGGTTATGTACTTTTAGTTCTTGCAGTTTGTTCGGGATCGTTGTTCCGGGCTTCAGTTTGTTTCTTCTCTCTTCCACACCCCAGGAAAACCATATATGACTTATGATGTCCATCGGCCATACGATGAGCTCCTGCCCTCACACATCAGGGGGCAATCTGTTAAGACCCAAAAAGTGCTCACTACCTCATCTACCCCATTACATGACTCATTTGTCCATTTTCCTACCACATTTCCCTTAAAAACCCTAAAAATCCCACTAAAAAGCCTCCAAAAGGCCACAAAACCATCAAAAAAGCCTCAAAAAGGCTAAAAAACCCCTTTTTCCTCCAAAAATACCCAAAATTCCTCTAAAATAGCAAAATCCCTCTAAAAAGGGAATAAAAAATATAAAATAATGAAGAAATGGAGGAAAAAACCCTATACAGCTGCCCTAAACCATATGGTTCCCAAAACCATGGGCCAGCACTCCACCACCAAAAAACTATAAATAGGTGATGGAGACCCCTTATTCCACATCCACAATCGTAAGCACCCTTACTCTGCCAAAATCTCTCTTGAAACCCTAGCTCACCCTTGAGCTAATTTCACCTTGAGAGCCCCTTTTGGCCCATTCCCACCATTGGAGAAAGAGAAGGAGCAAGTTGGAGCTTGTAGCAACCCTCTTGGACATTGCAAGAGCTTCACCAACCTTCACATTGGAGGTAAAAATTAATACAAAAGCCATTCTTTACATCTTATTTGTTATGTTTCATGCACATGTTTAGAGTAGTTTTAATTTCTGTTTTAGCATAATAATTTACATTTACTGAACTGCTACTAAGGAGTCCATACTCCTTAGTAGGTGCTCATTTGCACAAGCTAGGGGTAAAACCCTAGCTACAATAATTTGTCTATATTTATCATTAGCATGTTGAATTGGTCCTTCTCTTTGTTTAAATCTCATAACAGGTTGCACATTTTTATAATGACTTGTATTTGGTTGCTAGCAGGGATAAGCCAAGATGCCAAAAGGTGGTAGAAAGAAAGCTAAAGTGATGGAACTAGATCTAGTGCCACTTAGGACTGAAACTATGTTCCAGGATACTAAGTGTACCACCGACATTCCTCCCGAAGTCCGTTGGGGCGATGTTTACAGGATGATCAGGGACCAGGATATCTCGGATGTGTTACTGGAAGAAGAACAAATATACCTCAACATCAGAACTTTCGGCATACCTAGGGCCTCTACCCTCCCTGAATTGTTCCCATGCTCGGAAGTGATCGGGTGGATACTGGAACATGCCAACCTAGAAACAAGAGTATTACATGACAGTAGGGGAGAGCCTTTCGCTTCTTTTCATCCAGCTTATATCGTTGCAGTCTACAAATTTTCACGCCCCCAACAAGCTCTAAGTGATGAATGGTTGGGCAAGATGAACAATATCGAGATGGACAAAAAATTATTGGTCATAGGCAATCACTTGAGAAAGGGAGGTAATGATGAATATGATGTTCAGAACCTAAGACCTCCTTTTAGGTTTATCGCCCTGATGCTATGCAGAATTTTCGGCATGCTCGATGGCACTGTATACAGGATACAGTGGACCCCCATCCTCCACTTCGTAGCATTCAAAGGGACTGTGTTTGACTGGGCTACTATCCTTTCGGACAGTTTGGCATCCATAGTGGCTGCTGCAAGAGAAGGTCTGGCCTTGAAAAAGTCAGAATTTTACATGTCTTCCTATCTCATTGACTGTATTTTGGCCAAGCTATCTTTCCCCAGCTTAGGTTGCACGTGGGATAAAGCCAACACCCCGGTCTACACTGCTTACAAGATAACATGGGCTCAAAATTACAGAGCAAGCTATAAGCTCATTTGTGAGGAATTCATCATGCCTCTCTATGAGCAGATATTCAAGGAAGAACCCAACTGTCTATCAGAAAATTCCATGGAGATCTTGGAAAACTATGGAGATTTTTATTTCTCAGAACAGGGCACCTACATCAGGATGTTTGGAGGGACCAAAGCGCCATACATTTTTCCAAAGTACGCTACTAACTATGTAGTCCTCAAGGAAGCAGTGAGACAAATTTTCCTTGATGGAATCGGAGCAGTACTTAACAAGCAGCATAAGGTTTCTTTCCCTCCTTTACCCTTCTGCATAAGAGCCTACAAATTCTCAGGGGTTGTATCAGTTGAGGAGTTTGTTCAAGAGCTGAAGGCTTTCCACTTCGGTGAAATAATTTTCCATAGAAATGATAGGCGGGGGAAAGTTGCTGAGCATTGCAAAGAAATTTATGCTCATTTTGAATATGCTCATTATTATGATGCCGAGGAAGAGGCATTCAGAGGCATCAACAACATGACTGAGTCGCAGATTTGTCGCCAAAGCAGTGGAGCAAGCTCTAGCTCTACCTCGGCCCGAAAAGCTAGCCTGCAGTAAGAGAAAGAAGTAGCTGATGCCCGAGGCCAAGAAGAGCAAAGGTTGAAAGAGGAAGAAAGACTGCAACATGAAGCTAAAGTTGCAAGATTGCAGCAAGAAGCAGAAAATGAAAGACTGCAGCAAGAAGCTGAAGTTGCAAGATTGTAGTAAGAAGCAGAAAATGAAAGACTGCAGAAAGAAGCTGAAGATGCAAAGCAAATGGAAGAAAATGAAAATCAGCAGCAAGCTGAAGAAGAAGAAAGAAAGCAAAAATATGAGGAGGAACAAAAGGCGGAAGAAGAACTTAAGGCCGATGAAGATGCCCAGGCAGGTGGCTCCGGCACCCAGGATATGGAAATAGACATAACTCAAACAGGTGTTCCTAGCACTCAAAATGTGGAGGCAGGCATACCTCAAACAGGTGTTCCCGGCGTCCAAAATGTGGAGGCAGGCACTTCTCAAGTAGTCCAGACCCCACCCACAGAAGCATAAATAAATATAATAGACCTCCCAATCGTCCTTTACACTCCATCAGAAGAGCATACTGTGTCCCGATGGGATGAATTTGTATATGATAGGACGAGAAAGGTAGTAGTTCTGAAATCGAAAGAGAGGATAAAGAGACTCTTCCAAGAAGATATTGTTACCCGGCGGGAGACCACAGTAATGCAAAATACGAATAAGGCTCCCATAGCTATGGCATCCGCCGCTGTAGAAGCAACAAAAGCAACGCAGGACAATGTGGCCGATATGGCTAGAGAAGTTGAGTCGACAAAGAGGAGAGCTCGCATGTTACAACATACTATGGATAATGAGAAAGCTTACAGGGATCTCGTAGTGAATAAGTATAATCACCTGTCTATTGAGCACAAAGAATTGTCAGATAAGTATGACCATTTAGAAGAAGAAAAGGAGCACCTGGCAGTCCAGATGATGGTTTTAGAGGCAGAAAAGAACGATTCGGAAGCTAGGGTGTCTCAGCTGCAAGCAGATAAGCAGGCATTGGTTGAACAATTAGAGCAGGCAGAGAGCAGAGCCATAGATATGTCTCCTTTCCATGAGCTGTCATGTAGCATCCTGAAACAAATGCATGCCGCACAAGAGCTGATAACTGAAGAAGTGTGCAAGCTCAAAGCCATGATAGTTAGATTGAAAGAAGTTAATGGAGAGGCCAACAGGCTTAAGGGTAAATATACTTGGGTTAAAGCAAACATCCTGAGCCAGATGGAATGGAGAGAAGGGAAGGTTGATTTCCCCAAACATCTCCCACTCAAATCTGTAGATGGTTTTAATGAAGATATAGCCCTTATGGAATTCTGCAAGAACTGTGGCCTTAAGCTAATGGCTAAGATCCAATGGACAATGGATAAAAGTAACAGTCTTTATCAAAGAATCCATGAAGTGCATGACAAGTGCAAGTTGAGTTCCCTCAGTCCCTTGATGAATTCCCGATAAAAGAGCAACACTTATCTGATTTGAAGGAAGAGCTGGACATTCAAACAGAATATGTAAAGAAGATTGATGTCTTAGCCATTGATGATCTCCATCATTATATTGGGCTGTCATCAATACACAATCATTTGATTAAAGAAATCCACCAAGCAGCAGTTGCAGAAATTCAGGATATTGGAGTAGAGCTTGGTAAAGATGTGACTTCCTAGAAAATCTTGCTCCCTTCCTCAGCAAATGTAGTTATCAGAGACACTGGTATATGGTTCAGTTACATTGCAGAAGAGGAAAAGAAAGTAGCAGCAACAGCAGCAGTAACAGCCAGTCCAAGTGCTTCTCTCCCAGCAGCAGCAACAGTATCATCCAGCCCGAGTGCTTCTCTCCCATCTGGAGCGCCTTCCCAAGAATGAACACGCTACCCCCAGCGTTGTTCCCTTTTTATTATTATTTTTTTTGGTCTCCCTGTGTTTAAAGTGTCGAGCCATTGGACAACTGTCCTTTTCTTTTTAGGGAATTTTCTGTTTTAAGAAAAGGGTCACATTTTTTGTTTATTAAAAGGGAAAAGTTTGTAGGTGACAAGTGTAAAGAGCCAGGTGGCAGCCCAAAGGGAATCTTGTAATAATATAAATAGAAGTTTAGGAAGTAGTGTAAAGGACTTTTTGTAGGGAAATAATTTTCTGAACTTGTACGAGTTATCTTGCACTTGTTTCAAGAAAATAAAATCTACATAATAAGAGCCTGGAGAGGACGTCTTTTGCATGGAAATGGATATTGGATGCATGTTGGATTATTCCTGTGACTTCTATATTCTACTGTGAGATCTTTCTTTACTGTCTTGAATTATTTCTTTGTATTGAATCATCTTACTTCTCTCTATGCAAATGAATTTTCTCCTACATGAGTAATGGAATGTGTTATATTTAATTAGAAGCTATCTTCTGATATCTTTTGCTTTTGCTGTAGATCTATCTTTAAGATTTAATGGCTGTCTGTTTATTTTTAGATAACTCTTATAGCTCATTAATCATACTTATAATTTGCTCCTTGCAGGGATAGTTTAGATTTATTTCAGTTTTTCTTAGATACAGATTGGTTTCGAGCTCTGCATTTAGATTAAGTTAGTTTAGGCACTTGCATATCATTCTAAACCATAAAATCAAAAAAGAACGGTGGATCGGGCCATAACCGGTATATTTGGAGCAAATCTCCAAACCCAACGGTTGTCGGAACCGCTAACCGGATGGATTCCCCATACCAAATGGTGGACAATCTAATTGGGATAGTCTACCAGGGAGAATCCCTTTCTGATTGATGCTGTGATCTTCGGGGCATCAACAAGACTACAATGGCACAAACAACGGTTGGAACGTCCTCAACACAACCAACAGTGGGGACATATTTAGCACCACAGGACATTCCTCCACCTCAATAGGGTGGAATCCAGTCTCCACGGCAGACAAGTCACCATTACTCCAACAGACTAACCTTTTTGTAACTGATTTTTGTTAAGGTGCAAACCGAAAGCCGTAATTCGTTGGGCTGTAACAAACCACGTGTAGAATTTGTCAATCCCATAAAGGATATATATATAGAAAAAGGAATTTTAGACGAAGGAGGACTTTTTTGTAAGAAGTATAACTTGAGATAATTTAAGTCTGATCAAGATATATAAGAAAAAAACTTCAAGCTCAATCTTGGTGTTTTGTGGATTCAAAGTTCTGATATGTTTAGTTAGTACTCTCTTCTTTTGTGATATCATTCCTCCTTTCATATGTTTCTATGAGTTGCAAAGTTAACATTGATTCAAATATGGATGTTCTTGGATTCAAATATTGTTTCTAGATAATTTATGTTGTGAAGTATTCATGAGATAAAATCTGGTTATATTATCCTCATAACTATTGAATTCTTCTTTGTGGTCATTTTGTATGAACTACCGAATTCCTTTTGGATTAGTACGTTTTTCTATATACACGAGATAAAGATTTACTTTCAGCGAGTACTTTCTCTCATGACATTCCATCAGCACAAATTCACTCAAGTTTTTATTGGCATATCAGAAGTGCTTCCCACATTATGCTAAGCAATAAATTTGATTTTTGATTAAAGTATTGAAAATATAAACAATGAAATTTATTGATTCCTAGGAACAGTTCTAAAAACATCCTTAGAACATCTCTGGGATTAACCTCGTTTTTGGCTCCGTTACTTGGGAACGACGTAAGAAGATCAATTTTCGCCGGGGAGAATGACAACTCATACGCTTCTGATTTCATGGTGGACGAAACTAGACAACAGGATGTGTAATCCACTTGGAAAATCCACTGAAGAAAATATGGCATTTGGACACAGACATACCCTCCAGAACCCCATCCAGGAAGAATTAGTGGCCCTAGAAGATTCCCTCTCCTGGAGACATAAACATGGAAAATATAAGTCCACCTCACCAGGTCACCACTAACGAAGCTTATCCCCTCCTCTGTTTGGTCCTAAATTCCTTGAATCTGAATTTATTTTCCAAACACCTGAAAGATAATCTTCTCCCCAGAATCCAAATACTCCTTTTGGTCTACCCATCTTGCAGGATCTTCCCACCGAAAGTAGAGAGTCCTTAGTCCGTAAGAATCCTCCCAATTCATTCATTACTCCTCAAGCCAAGAAGCTAATTTCCAGTCATCTTATGTTGGGAGGAGGAGGTGGTGAAGGACCACCACCACCCATAACACCATGAGGGTGGAAAGTCGACATGGGCCTCTACAGTCACCTACACCCTTGAATGATATGCCCACCCACTATCTCAAGTTACTACCCAAATATGATGGCAGTAAGGGTACATCCATAGAAGATCATGTAGATCGCTTTCAATATTTCACTGACAACATTCTTATTGATCACAATGATGTGTTGATGCGGGTTTTCTCCCAATCACTCAGAGGAGAATCTCAAAAATGGTTTTGATAACTACCAAACGCTTCCATTGGAACTATGGAAAATATGGAAGCCACGTTCATTAAGAAGTGGGGAGTTAAGCACGATAATTTGTATTATCTAACAGAATTCTCTTCCCTAAGAAAGAGAACTTCTGAAAAATGTGGTAGAATTCACTGCAAGATTCAACAAAGTATATTATAGAATCCTTGAAGATATCTGACCTACAGAAGCCGCATCCCGAGCCACATATGTAGGATCCTTCCCCTTTGATTTCTCCATCATGCTAAGGGAAAGGAGATCACCTTCCCTTCGTGTAATGCAAGATGATGCTATAGACGTTGAAGGAAATATGAGGGCTGGAGGAAAAATTAAATTGACTAATGATATTGAGTAGAAGGACAAAGGAAATGTCAGAGAAGACAGTAGCTCCTTGGGAGTTAAAGACTCTCAATAAGCAAAGATTGATGAAATGACCCGCATTATCAAAAACCTGTCAAATAAAGTTACTCGAATGGAATTAGAAAGTAGCAGTCCTAACAGACATTGACAATCTCCTGCTTGTCCTCCCACTCATTTCAAAATTCCTTATAATCCTCAGATGACATACCGAGAAAAGAGAAATGATGAACAACCGCTAAGGCCACCAGTTCGAGATAGCGATAATAATCTGGTTGAAATACCAGAGGAAGAAATCTATGAGGATGTCAGAGAACAACTAAACTGGATGGAAGAATATTCCTATGTCATGCACCTCACTAGAGACGATTATGAAAACTCACTCCTACCTAACCAAACAGGTGGATATCATAAAAATCCTCAAGAAAATGATTAATCTTTTGGTGAATATCGATTATTCTCAAATACTCTACAGGAAGGGTTGCAAAGGGAATACGACCTGAGGCCAAGGCCAAAGTCAGTAAATAGTCATAATGATACTCCTCCAAAGAGATCTCCCCAGAAGCCGTCCCAAGCTAAGTATTCTCAAGCATCCCACCTGTCAACTGACAAAGCTACCAAAGCCTTAGTTCTAAACATCCAAACAACGTCATGCATCAAGCCCCATAATAAAATGGATCTAGATCGTAAAGAGCACGAAGAATTCCTTGTACCTTTCAATATGGAGCATGAATTGAGCAAACTAAAAATAACTGTTCCCCTATCTGAATTAATAAAAAACCCACTGTACCAAAAACAAATCAATAATATGTTGCACAAAGATGAAACCGTGGACTAGTAGGATAGTATAAATATGAATGACGAATCTCCATCCTTTTAATGTGGTCCTCACATCGATGATAAAGAAGATCCCACTGCTCCTTTTTATGTCACCCTAAACGTCCATGATAAAATCCTCCACAATTGTATGCTGGACTCTGGAGCATCTCACAATTTGATGACCAAGGTTATCATGGAACAATTGGGACTAGATATTACTAGGCCATATCATGATCTCTGTAGTTTTGACTCCAGAAAAGTAAAGTGCATAGGTATGATAAAATATTTGGTGGTCACTGTCACGCAATTACCAACTAAAAGTGTAATGATGGAAGTAGTAGTAGTAGATGTCCCATCCAAATATGGTATGCTTTTATCAAGAAGATGGGCCAAAAAATTGGGAGGAACTATGTAGATGGATATGAAATATGCTACAGTACCCATATTTTCTGGGGAGACTAGACGAATGTATAGAGAAGCTATGTTTTCTTATGTAATAAGTGACCAAGATAGTCCTATAAATTATCCTATAAATGCAACCGATGAATATATGGGTTGTTATATGTTGTCACTAGGTGAGCCCTCTGAAACTGAAATTGCACAGCCTCAAGTGACTAAACCCGTTGTAGAAGACAACCGGAATCAAGTTTGGAAACTATATTTTGATGAAGCCTCGAACAAAGAAGAATCCGGAGCTGGAACAGTACTATCATCACTAACATGGGAAGAGATTAGTTTGTCTTACAAGCTATATTTTTATACTACTAACAATGTCGTTGAGTATGAGGCCCTCATCCTAGTCCTCCGAGCCGCTAAATACTTGAGAATCACTAAGCTGGCGGTCTTTGGAGACTCTGAGTTGGTGGTAAATCATATCAAAAGTGTTTATCAAACGAAACATCCGAGACTTAGGGCATATCGAAATATTTCCTGGGATCTTATTGAGAACTTCTTTGATGCTTTCAATATAACTTTTGTCCCAAGGGATTACAACCAAAAAGCTGATTCTTTAGCCCTAACGGCTAGCTCTTTCAAACCTCCGAATAGACCGAAGTTGAAATATGAAGTGGAAATGCTATATCACCCCTCTATTCTTGACAATATAAAAAATTGGCAAGTCTTTGAGGACGACCAGTAGATCAAGCATTTTCTACAGCTCATGGACGATTTTTAAGGTAATAATATAGACATCGATGAAGAAGAGGAAAGGGGAAACATCCTACATATAGAAGAAGGAACAACCCCCAGATTAACATAACATATTGCTGGCCACAAGGTCCTTCAATTGAAGAATAACTACATCCCTAAGGGACTAGTTCCTCTAGAACAACTGTTTGACAAGAATGAGATCCTAGTGAAACCAACAGTACAACCAACTACTAATGCTGTACATGAAGTGAATGTTGGTACCCTGAAAGAACCAAAATTCATAAAGCTTTCATAGTCTTTGAAAAACGAGCAGAGGAAAAATTATAAGGACCTCTTTGAAGGGTACATAGACATTTTTTCCTAGAAGTACAAGATTTGAAAACTTATGATACAACTATAATACAACACCGAATCCCACTAAATCCAGATGCCAATCCAGTAAAGAAAAAAATGAGGCAAGTAAATCCTATTTTGATTCCTGTAATTGAGAAGGAATTAAGGAAGCTTCTTGATGAAAAAATCACCATTCCTCTTAGATACTCAAAGTGGGTGGCCAACCTAGTACAAGTCAGTAATAAAAACAAAGAAATCCAGTTGTGTGTTGATTTCATAAATTTAAACAAGTACTCTTTAAAGGACAATTACCCTTTGCCTAAAATGGATCATATCCTTCAAAAATTGGTTGAATCAACTAGAGTGTCTATGATGGGTGTATTTTCAGGATATAACCATATTGCCATGCACCTAGATGATAGAGAGAAGACAACTTTCACCACACCATGGGGAAATTTCATGTACGATAAAATGCCCTTCTGTATTATTAATGCTGGTGCAAATTTTTAGAGGGCCATGGATATAGAATTCATAAGTGAAAAAGACAAGTTTATTGTTATATATCTAGATGATATGACAATATTCTTAACATATGATGAAGACCATCTTTAGCTTCTAAAGAAGACCTTTAGGAAATGCAGAAAATTCAGTTTGTCTCTCAATCCCCAAAAATCCTTTTTTGCAATGACAGAGGGATAGTTGTTGGTACACATCGTCTCCAAAGATGGAGTGAAGATAGATCTTGATAGAGTAGCCGCTATCAAACTAATTGATCTCCCAAGAAATAAAAAGGAGATACAGTCTTTTATTGGAAAAATAAATTTTCTACGAAGGTTCATCCCCAACTATACTGAAATAATGAAAGAAATCACTGAAATGTTAAGGAAAAACGTTGAGATCAAATGGACAACAATTGCACGAGATTCCTTTAAACAGATAAAAGGTGCCTTAGGAGAAGCACCTGTTTTAACTAGTCCTGAATACACAAAAGAGTTTCTTATATTCTCATTTTCCTCTGAGGTCACAATTGCATCAATACTCTTATAGAAAAATGGAAAAGGACACGAGCAACCCATCACCTTTTTTAACCGAGCATTAAGAGATGCTGAGCTAAAATATAATACGTTAGAAAAATAGGCTTATGCGCTAGTCAAAGCCCTTAATTCATTTAGGAACTATGTCTTGCATTCTAAAAGCATTGCCTACATCCATGGGAGCACCATCAAAGATATCCTTTGTCAACCAGATAGTGAAGGAAGGAGGGGAAAGTGGATATCCAAGATTCACGAATATGACATGGAAATCAAGCCTACCAAGCTGGTAAAAGGGAAAGGATTAGCCAAACTATTGGATGAGTCAAACTATCAAGCCCTCGAGATAAGTTTGATAGATCAATTTCCTAATTAGGAAAAATAAGGTATTCAAAAAAATCTCTGTGTTAATGCTTTTGAAAAATTTACTTGTTCAGGATGGTACAAAGACATTGTTTACTACCTACAACATCTGACTTTCCCTCCTAATCTGGATAAATCCAAGATGAGATCTCTTAAACTCAAAACTATCAAGTATTACATTCTACATGGATATCTCTTTTGGAAATATCCTCTTGGAGTTCTATTAAATTGTGTTATTGAAGAAGAAACTGAAGGCATAATAGTAGAGTTTCACAAAGGCATGTGCAAAGGACATCATGCACGGAGAGCCACCGCCTATAAGGTCCCGCGAGTTGGTTATTTTTGGTCTACATTGTTCAGTGATGCTAATAAGATTGTTAGATCATGTAGGGAATGCCAAATATTTGATGGAAATCAAAAACTTAAACCATATCCCCTTAAACCAATCAAAGTGGATGCACCATTCCAATAGTGGGGCATTGATTTCATCAGAGACATAAACCCCCGTTCCAGTGGCCAACACAGATGGATTCTTACGGCCACTGACTATTTCACAAAATGGGTGGAGAAAATTCCAACAAGAAACGCTAATGATACGGTCATAATAAATTTCCTGGAAGAGAACATCCTAGCAAGATTCAGTTTCCCAAGGAAGATCATTACAGACAATGCTTAGGCTTTCAAATCCTCCAAAATGACGAGTTTCTACCAAAACTACAACATTGAATTGACCCCTTCAAAAACCTATTACCCCCAGGGAAAAGGCTTGACAGAATCTCCTAATAAAATCTTGGTGACTATCATTAAGAATATGTTGAATACAAATAAAAGGTCTTGGGACTCCCAACTAAAATTTGCACTATGGGTAGATAGAATCAATGTCAAACATACTATAGGAACTTCACAGTTCCAAATTGTTTATGGAAAAGAAGCAGTCCTTCCTATTCAGCTAGGTTTACCAGTGATGAAACTATTACAACCAGAGCATTAGGAACCAAATGATATGGAGAGAAGGATTCATCAACTGATCGAAATTCAGCAGGTTAGGGAGCAGTTGGACGAAACAACCAATATACATCAAGACAAGATTAAGGAAACGTTTGACCGAAGAGCCACAGCTCGGGATTTTCAACATAAAGACTTGTTCTGAAATGGGATGCTAGAAGGAAGAGAGATCTAAGCATGGTAAATTTGACAACTTATGGTTGGGCCCATTCAAGGTTGTTGCAGTCCATGACAACAACACTTATGAAATAACACAACTCAACGACAAAATCTTCGAAAATCCTGTAAATGGGATATTTTTGAAACGATTTTTTTAGTATTGAGCTCTATCCTACTCTATCAATGATCCTCTTTATCATTTATGTAATATATGTTTTTCCCTTTTCAATAAGTTATGTTGTACTCACATTTTCCATTTTTCCTCTCACGTTCTTTGTTATTTGATTTTCAAAGTTAAGGGAAGATATGACTCCACAACCCAATGGACTTAAAAGGAATTGGTATACTATTCTCAGCCTCTTCTGAAGAAAAATGATGTCCCCGTTGAAGCCAATTTTAGTACTAATATCCGCGACCCTTTCAGTTGAAGGAAACACTACAAATCACGAGCCAAAGCTATATCTCTAACGAGAGATTATAGATCTTGCGGTGCAGGAAGGTGGAAGGGAAAATCACTTCCTCTTTTAAAATTGATTGATTGCAAAGCCAAGGGAAAATTCAAATCGATATGGCAGCCTGAATTAAATCAATGGGTGAGATTGCGTTTAGGGACCCAAAGTGCACGATGTTTATTGAGCTTTGGGCATCCCTGAATGAAAACCACCAAGGCCACGTGGCAGCCTCACGCTCATTCAGGGACCAAAAAGTGGTCTCCCTGAATTGCTTTTATCGAGCCCTGAAATCACTAAGAAACCACCGTCATGGTTTTACATTTGTGATGCGTAGCCAATCATCTGCTAGAAAAGGGGGCCCGACCCATAAAGTTGTGCTAATTATTGCACAAATATCAAGAAGAAGAAGAAAGAGATCGATGCCTACCTGGTTCTCAGGATACACAAAGAGCTCAGAGTTTAACACAATCGATGCACCTCTGACTGGAAACCACCATCTCCACATGGAAACCTCACGCTCATTCAGGGCATGAAAAGCGGTCTTTCCAAACTGCCTATCCTGAGCCCTGAAACCCCTTATGGTTTTCTCTTCTCCCTCTTCTTCCCTTGGCTTATACCCCTCAGCATTTTAATTAATCCTCCCCTAATGGTCATTACCATCTCCTTTTAGGAGATAAATGTTCCCCTTCATTTAAGATCCAATTACCTCTTGTACAAAGAACCAATACTCGAGTTCCACGTCTACCTCACATTAAAACCGCCAAATTCGAATTTCTCCCTATAAATATGCCCTTGAATAGTTTACCCTCCACCTTGTATCCAACACTATGAGATCCTCCTCTAAGCAGTCTCTGCACTAACCTTTTCGTATCCCAGAGCTGAGCATTTACCACCATTCTATACAGCATACCAGCATCGCCATGGCTTCTGATTCTGCACCTGAAATGTCTCCCTCGACATCAACAGTTCTCAGTCAAGATGACCACCTTTGAGACACGTTTTTTGATGTTCACAAACCTTTGTCCTCCTTCCCAAACCTTCATCAGTTATCCAGAGAAGCCGAGGAACATGCAAAGGGTAGGAACGACCAAGGAACTCATTATGGAATTAACCGACACCGAGGAAGATGCCACCAGGATACAGTTCAATGAGAAAGTATTTGCAAGCAAGATCATAGAATTATCTTCAAAAAGAAGGGATACTTTCATCCGCATGATAATCTCACCAGAATCCCATCTGCCCAGTACCCAGTCGATGTTCATCCTTGAAGCATTTGCAGAGTCAACTAGAACAGTACTATCTATGATATTCCAAGTAATTGACGATGTAGCTTTAGGTTTTCTTTTCCTCATAAATTTATCTCAGCAAGAGACTCCTGTAAGGCTAGATTTTTCATCTTTCCTCGCCCAGTCCATGCACTTGCAGTTTAAAATTTTCTCGTCTACAAAAATGTTCAGGTACAACTCTCTCCTCTTATATATGATTATCTATCACAACAAGAATTTCTTCAGTCGAGGTGACCTTGAAAATTCAGTCATTCCAATCCCTCCCTAGGAATTGTTTTTGGTGTTTATAGACACTGTGATGGCTAAGGTATACACGTTGTTGTTTGATTTCCCTCCCACAAGAGTTTTCCCAGAGTACAGACAATTACTCCAGTTGAACCCAAGTGACTCTGTCGGAGATTGGTTATGTTTTGAGACTCACACTAAATTCCATGTATATGGAGCATAGCTAGCTCCTTACAAGCTCCCAGTGTTCTTAACTCCTAGTATTTTTGCCTTGGAGTACATCCTCCATAGATTCAATTGCGATGATGTACAATTCATGAAAGGAAATTGCGCCAGGAATTTCAAAGTCCCTAATGAGGTTGTACCATTCAAAGTCAGGATCATAATTGCTCAGGAGGTAGTGGAAGAAATGTTAGCGGCTTTTAACTTACCATTAAGATTAGTGTGCAGATACGATCCTAGAGGGATCATCTCCCAGAAAAGACAAGATGCCAGGGAAGTAGCCTACCTGCATGAGCCACATCCTCTATTGGAAAAGATAGCCAACTTAGAAAGTTGGGAGTAGAGCAAAGCCGGATTGGACCCTAGCCAGGCCATTGGTGCAGTGGTCATCCCAACACCCCATAAAGTGGACACACTAGGAAAAAGGAGCACACCGGAGCCAACCTCCGAAGTTGAAAAAGAGAGATCAGGGAGCATTGGATCGAAAGTGAAAATATAAAAGGACGCAAATATATCCATCACAACATCAAAAGTAAATACAATGCCCACCTCTTTGGCACCTATCTTCCTAAAGGATTTCCCAACAGTAGCATGGCCTTAGAAGAAGGAGACACAGTCCTTAGAAGGTGCTTTGGTCACCACCTCCCCGGTTAAAGCAGGTTTGTTTGGGTTATATTCACAAATCAAAGATGAGAATATTGATCTTCAAAAGACTTTGTTTCCAAGGAAGGAACTTGAAACGAGGCAACTATCCAAGATGCTGTCTGCACTGGATTTAAGGAAAGGAACCTTAAAAATGGCAATTCTAGAGCCATTGGTGTCTAGGGGGAAGAAAGTACGCTCAAATTTAAAAACCACCCAAGTGACTATGAATCTAGATTCATTCCCATCCAAAGACATTATGGAACTTCACTGACAAACTGGTGAAGGAGTGTATAGAGATGTGATGAAATAAACCATGAGCACCAATAAGCTATAGGCCGCTATTTAGAGGCTGGAGAAGCAGTTGAAAAATGAGAAGTCTTATAATAAGGAGAAGCAATTAAATGTAGTTGACCTAGAGAAACAGATTGTAAAGATGGTTCAAAATTCCAACGACATGGCTCCAGTATAGGCCATGATAAAAGAAAAGGACAAAGAGATTTTAGGTTTAAAAAAGAAGCTCAATTTTCCCACTATCAAGCATTCACAAACTGCTGAAGTATCGATGATACAATCTAAGCTAGAGAAAGTCATGGCTGATAGCCAGGTACTAAAAGAAAATATTGTCACCTTAGAAAATGATTTGGACGATCTAAGAAAGCAGAATCGGGACATCCTTCAACAGAAGGCCGCCGCATTACAAGTCTCATCTTCTGCGGATCCTATTGACAAGATGGCCCAGACAATTGCGGAAATGAGTCTCAAAGATGCTCAGCTAAACCAGGCACATGATCAACTAAAATCTAAGTGCGATGAGCTTATCAACATGAGCGAAAAATTGGCTAAAAGAGATCAAGCCATCTCAAATCTACAACAGTCTAAAGAGGATCTCCAGAAAGACGTCCGAGACTTGACTAGAAGACTAACCGGTAAGCCTCTGCTTAAAAGCGCCAAGTTCACAATCTAGGAACAGGTAGCAACCTTGATAACCACATAGTGGATCCATTTTGTCGTGTCTCAGGAAGAGTGTGAAATTGCTGAAGCTTCCACCCAAGATGCTCGTTCGACCCTAAACATCATAAGCAAAAAGATAGATTTGGAAAAAGTGGCAATTGACTTTTTGAATGATAAAACGTTTAACGAACTCCAAACATACACCATCCGAGACATAACTAAAGTAATCATGGAAGCTAAAAAAATTATTACAAAGGGAATGATGGCTCAAAATATTGTTGATATGGTGGCCCAACGGAATCATGATGTTCACTCATTTAAAGAATTATTCGAGACAGTTTTTCCCCTCGGCCTCCCATCCTTTTGGGATGGACATGGATATTTATACCCAAAGGAGGATTAAAACACCATGATTTTGGACGCAAGGAACTCTGAAGTTCACTTGGAAGACACTCTTCAAGAGCTTAGTGGCCGAATGTTTGTAGACAAACTGCACACTAACTTTGAGATGCTTAATTGTCTTCAATCCATTTTCAGAGCTCCGCCAAAGCCCACTTTTGTGCGCTAATACGAGATGGATATGTCCCTCGAAGAGCTAAGGGTTATCCAATATCCTATGGGTAAGGATTGAAAAAGTATCACAAGATTTTTGCAGATACAACAATTAGAGAAGACTACAATGGCACAATCAATGGTCGGAACGTCCTCAACACAACCAATAGTGGGGACATCTTCAACACAACAGGACATTCCTACACCTTAGTATGGTGGACCCCAGTCTCCATAGCTGACAAGTCAACATTAGTCCAATGGGATAACCTTTTTGTAATTGATTTTTTTTAAGATGCAAACATAAATATGTAATCCGTTGGGCTGTAACAAACCATGTGTAGAATTTCTCAAGCCCATAGAGGCTATATATATATAGAAAAGGAATTTTATCCGAAGGAGGACCTTTTTGTAAGAAGTATAACTTCATATAATTTAAGTCTAATTAAGATATATAAGAAAAAAAATTCAACCTCAATCTTGGTATTCTGTGGATTCAAAGCTCTGATATGTTCAGTTAGTACTCTCTTCTTTTGTGATATCATCCCTCCTTTCATATGTTTTCTATGAGTTGAAAATATAACATTGATTCAAATATGGATGTTCTTGGATTCAAATATTGTTTCTTGATGATTTTTGTTGTCAAGTATTCATGAGAGAAAATCTCGTTATATTATCCTCATAACTATTGAATTCTGCTTTGTGGTCATTTTGTACGAACTACTGGATTCCTTTTGGCTCAGTACATTTTTCTATATACATGAGATGAAGATTTACTTTAATAGGGATATCTGCTGCTAACGTAATTCTACTGTTGGATTCACTATTGAATGCCTTTACTAGTAGTTGGATGAATCTTGAGTTGATTGCTTGAATGATCTCTTTATATTGACATTGATTCATTGGCATCTACAAGCACTTTAATTTACTTAGTATATCTTCTTCATTCCTAAAATTGATTTGTTAAAGGAACTGATCACTAACATCATTGTATAGAAGACATAGTCTTTTTTCCTAAGTGTCTTACATAGCATCTAAAGGGATCTCCCTTGGGAGGTTACGACACTCCTAAGAAGTTGGAGGTGTGGTTGAGGTGACAGTGATCACACTCTCCCTACATTTGTCTATTGGACACTATCCCTACTAGTTTGTCTAGTAACACTAGGCCTTCTTGGAAAGTGGGCATTAGCTAGGAAGAGAAGATGTCTGTTAGTTGTGTTATGAAAATGAAATGTTAGATTCTTATTTATACACTTTAAGTCACCCTGATTTTTCTATTATGGGGTTGACTTGTCATTTTTGTCTTCACTTTTCATTTTACCTTTAGGGCCAACTTGTACTTCTTGTCTTCAATATTTCACGGGGATTCTTCAATGCTTTCCAGGTTTCCTACATATACAAACTGGCTTCTATATACATGAGATAAAGACTTTTGGCCTCCATAAAATCAAATAGAAACCAAGAGTGTAAGTACTGTAATAGAAGCAATGGACAGTCCCTTTATGACAATATTTATAGCAACATTTATCAAGCCAAAGAAGATGTGTTTGAACAATGATTTTATGCACTTATTATGTACCAAACAACTTCAACTTAAAGCACTCTTTTAGCAATATAATCAATGTATCCAAGTCTGATATAAGTAATTTAAGGCAAGAAAACAATTGCAATATCAGTCACCTCAGTAAACAATAATCACAATATATTTATACTAAATAGCATCAACCACTTAGCTCAAGTTTTAACCCTTTACAAGTATGACTGGTGTCCCTTTGTGACAGGTTTAAGGGATGCCAAATGATGGACAGTGTGAAATAAATTGTAGACTTGATGGTAGGCTACAAGGGGTTGTTACAACCTACAAAAAGGTTGCTATAGCCTAGGGAATGCCTGGAAATGAAGGCCGAGCCCTTTAGGAGAGGGTAAGAGGGAAGGAAAAGGGATAGGTCTTTAGGATTGTTTTAGGTTTTAGGGTTTTAAATTGATTTTTTGGGGTTTTTTTAAAGAATTTATGATATTTTTAAGTTTTTAGGGATTCCTAAAATTTCACCTTGGGGTTTTTAGGGATAAAGAAGGCAAGTTGTATATGTAGGAGGGGTGGCCGAAATTTTAGGGAGGCCAAAAATTGGGAATTTTTTTTTTGATTTTTAGGGTTTCAGACATAAAATTGCATACCTAATTCTAACCCTAATTCTACCATGAAAATGCAAAATTACACATGAAAATGCAAGAGAAAATTAGTAAAATTTGATAACTAGGGTTTTTATGTATGAGACCCTTAACCCTAGCCCTAGAGGAAGGTGACCGACCTTCCTCTTGGAGTAAATTATCATTGTATACTAAATTAGGGCTTCTTATAACAACCTCTAGGGTTCGTTATAAGATCCCAATCTAGGGAAAAATTGGAGATCCAAGGCTAAAATTGGGAAAACCTCCTCTAGGAAGCGTTTTCCACCATGCAAAGAAGATAGAACGTATACAAAGGCCCCATTTAGAAAAAATAAATCCCTAAGGCCACCATTCAATCATTCAAGAAGCAAGAAATTCACCTACCTTTCACCAAGCAAGGCTAAAAAAGACTACACTTACTTGAGCATGTGTTCTTCCAACAATTATAGCATCCAACAAGCATGCACAAACCAAAGACAACATCCAATTTTCATCCACAAGAGCAAGAGAGTCTCGTCCAAGAGGTGCGCATCACTTCCAAATAGTTATCCAGGGTAAAAAAGTAACATATTTGAGTTTTATCCCATGTGTTATAATTTACAAATGAAGTGAGGAGTTGTATTTATAGTGTTCTCAACTCATTTTTACGAAATAACCAGGAAGATAGGCCAAATAAATGTCAATGTAAAAATATAATATGAAATAATATAAAATAATCTAAATATGGCCTATAGTAGGCTTAAAGTAGGCTACCTGGGGTATCTCCCCCCTAGGTTCCTAAAAAATGATAAAAACCACTAAAAATGAGTAAAAAGATTTACTTTGAAAGGTGGAGTGAGTAGGGGGGACCGTCATGCCCCATCTAATCCCAATAATGTTGAAAATCCCTCAATTTCACCCCTCAATAAGCATGTGGTCCTGGTGACCAAAGGTGTCGTCATCAAGGAAATTGGACCAAGGAAGGAGGGCGCTCTAATGGAAAGGGACCATGATGGGTGCATAAGGTGACCAGAAGGGGAGGAAAGAGCCTCAGAGCTGGAAAACTGTCACCAGTGTAGAAACAAGAAGGGGGTCATGTGATCTAGTGACCCATCCCTAGGAGCTCCGGACACCAACCTAAGGAATACAAGCCTTAGAATGAGGAATTCAACAATGCCACTAAGCCATAGTACTCCTAAAGGAAGGGCCAAAGTGTTTGTCCATAACCACCTCTCAGAAAGAATTGGTAACACCCCATCATGGTCCTAAAAAAAAGAACTTCCCCTCTCCTTGGGTAGACATCTGCAGGTGCGCTGGTATTGGTACCACATAACAATGGCTCCAACTGTGGGACAAGTGCTCTTCTCAGGAGTACTTGAGAACCTGTGAATATTCTGGGTGCCTGTAGAGAGACACACACATCAAATATCTAAGGGAATCAAAAGCATCATGAGGAATACACTTCCATCCTACCTTGCATCATGAAGAACAACAAATGAAATGCAAGGGTAACATTATATTCCAAACTCAAATGAAACAAAACCTACCTACCCTAAACATAATAATTAGAGTGGGTTAAGTAAAATCATACCACCAATGTAGCTAGTTGAGTAGGCAATTCATACCTGATATTTTCCCTTTGTCTTTAGAGAGAATCCATGATAAGATCTCATTGATGATAAACCAAGTACATACCAAGATCTTCACCTAGTTAGGAGATGAAAACTAGATGATTGTGGGGTCTTGGAAGGCTTGATATCGCTTCCATGGAGAAGGAATGATTTGACAAGATTCATTTATCTATGCTTGTATTGGCCTTACGTATGGGCCATCTCCATCATACACTCGCATTGAGAATTTTTTTTGCCTGAAACTGGTCTCTTGATTTTGAACTTGGGACACCATTTGTAAAGGTGGACCTCACAAATCTTCATATGTTAGCTGCAATTTGTCCCTGCACCTGCTTAAAAATTCCTTTGGATACACAAGCATGTTGTTCATCTATGAAATAATCATTTTAGTATCCCTAACAATCTTGAAAATTTTGAGGTTATCAACCACATAATTCATACCTTCACTTTTCAATCGGAAATATAACAATAGATATTTTGGTGATCTCGATCATATTCATCTTCATAAGTACCTTCATCTTGGGACATAATGCCTATGATGTCATCCACAAGGTATTGAAAAATAGTTTCTTCAAGTAAGCCTTCTGAAACCTGATCACCATTGCACATGTCTTCAACAAGGAATGCCTCATGCTGTTCTGTGGTCGAGATAATTTAATCATCTTTGTTGTACTTTTCTTCATTATTTTATTTCTGAAACCATTCCTTTGCCACTTCTACATAGGGAATCCATTCCTCATGCTTCGTTGGGTACCAACGACTAGAAAATACCTGTATCATCTCTTTTAAAGAAGATATTGTACCTTTTCCCAATTGTATAAACCAATCAAGTCCTTCATCGTCTAGATTCCATGCAAATGATTTCATATATGCTTCCTCATTCTTTTGAACCACAAAAGACGAAACGACTTCCATAAAATCTTTGACAAAGTATAAGGGATCATGGACTCCTGCAATAAAATCTTCTAGTAATTGCTTCAAAACATTTGGAAATTTAAGAGGAGCGAGATGTTCTTTGGAAGTTATTTATACTAGTTCCTTCGTGGTAAGAGTACTAATGATGGCATCAATAGTTTCTTCGTCAAGATTAGGATCTGAATTTTTTCCAAATGCATTGACTAATTGCAAGAGTGAAGAAGTCTCCTAAGGAGGGAACCCATGATACCAATCACTCATATATATGTTATTCCGTAGATCACGAGAAATCACAAACCCTATCATTCGCAGATCCTCATCCATAATATCCCATGCTATAAGACATTACCTGAACTTCACTATATGCTCTACAACTGTATCTTCATGTTGATGGAATATTGGGATGGCCTCGGTTGACCCATGTTTACGTAACTGATTTGGATATCTCGGAACATTCAATAAATCCAATGGAACATATGGATTATGTGTTAGTGTTTCATACAATTAGAGCATAATAATTCAATTGCATAAAATCAATAGGATCACTAGAAGAAAGACAAATCAAGGAAACAAAGAACACGAGAATTTATCATGGGAAACCCAATCGGGAGAAAACCCAACAACCTTTGTATAGAGATGAATAATTTTGATAACAGAGTACATAGATGAGAGAGAGAAAGTAGAAAGTCTCTCTAACCAAAAACCCCCAAAATAATCTTCTCCTAGATGTAGGTGCGAGATCCTCTCCAAGTGATGCGAACTTTTTGTGTGTGAGTGAATGAAAAAATGAGGCATACGACCTCTCTATTTATACACATGAAAAAATGGCTTTTTCCCTTTCTGGGCCAACTTGACTTTTCCCAAACTGGGCTAACCTGACTTGGGCAGTTCTTCCCATTGTTTGGGGTAGACTTCCCACTGTTTTGGGGCAATTTACCCACTGGGTCGATTTGTATAATTTGACTGGGCCGACCTGACATGGGGTATAATAAATAATTTATTTTAGTCCTTTTATTTACTTGATTTTTACCCCAAGAGAGTCTCTCCATCCTACCTGGATGTCTGAGAGATAGGATTTACCATCTACTATAACATCTGCTACCTGTCTGTCTCATCTGCCGATGGGATCCTCCCATACCTAGCTGAGAACCTGTACGAGAAGAGGTGCATGGCCATCTAATACTTGTTTGTCTCATCTGCCAATGGGGTACTCCCATACCTGGATGAGAACCTGAACGAGTAGAGGTACCCGTGCAATCATCACAGAACCATCTATTACTTGTCTGTCTCATCTGTTGATGGGATTTCTCCCATACTTGGTTGAGAACTTGGATGAGCAGAGGCACTTGTGTGTAACCCAACCACATTAGAGGAAATTTGAGGTCTAAAATGGGCCTCCTAAGTAAAATAATAAAATAATAGTTAAAATAATGAAATAATAGTTAAAATAATAAAATACTATTTATTAATTTTGGAAGAAGAAAGAATTGTTTGTATTTTCAACATATCTCCCTTTGTTTTTACTCAAATTTCGAGCGGGAGCACTCATTGGATGCAGAATTAAATTTCCCATCCAACGAGTGCCTCTGCTCAAAATTTGAGTAAAAAATAGGGAGATATGTTGAAAATACAAACAAAAAGAGTATTTTTTTAATGAAAAATATCTGTAATCAACCATTATGGTTGACTCATTTCATTGAAATTCTATTGGTTCTTGAATTCCAACTCATCAAGAAATTATGGTTGGCTCATTTTTTTATAAGGCCCATTTTAGACCTCAAATTTCCTCTAATGTTTACTACTTATCCGTCTCATTTTCCGATGGGATTTCTCCCATACCTGGATGAGAACCTAGACGAGTAGAGGCACCTGGGTAGAACCCGACCATATACTTCCTATTAGTCTCATCTACCGATGGGATTTCTACCATACCTGGATGAGAACCTAGACGAGTAGAGGCAACTGGGTGGAACCCGACCATCTACTGCCTGTTCGTCTCATCTACCAATGGGGTTTATCCCATAATTGGATGAGAACCTGGACGAGTAGAGGCACCTGGGTGTAACCCGACCATCTACTTCTTATCCGTATCCTCTTCCGATAGGATTTATCCCATACCTAGATGAGAACCTAGACGAGTAGTGGAACCTCGGTGAAAGCAGGGTAAACATCTCTATGTCATCTCTCCTTCTCAAGGAGGGACATGTTATCTTCTAATCCAATTCTTCCATGAAATTATTTGAACTTCATCCTGGGAAGAGGCTTAGTGAGAACATATGTAGTCTGGTAATCTGTCGGAACATACTGTAACTCGACTGCACCTTTCTGCACCATATCATGTATGAAGTGATACTGAATCTCTATATGCTTCGACCTATCATGGAATACAATATTCAATGACATCTGCACATAACTCTGGTTATCATAGTGAATCACAATTCCCTATGGAATTTGGCCAAACAATCCTTCAAGGAGTTTATGAATCCATACTACTTATCGAGCTGTTGTACTAGAAACTATATACTCGGCCTCTGCAGTACTAAGTGCTACTGATTTCTACTTCCTGCTGCACCAGGAAATCACTACAGAACCCAAACTTAAGCAATATCCAGAAGTAAGTGTTAGACAAGCAGGATCGCAGAGCAATAACAATTAACCGAAATGAAAATATAATCACACATACACATTACAAGAGAGACACATATATATCATGGTTCACCCAAGTTGGGCTACGTCCACACTGAATTTTCCAGTCCTTATTATTATACCATCCAACAAAGTGAAGGGATACAACCTGCAGCACAGCCGCTGCACTTTGTTGATGTATATGTAACTTTGGAATGTATTTCACATATATGTATATTGTATTCCTATAGAGATGTTATTATTCCTCTATACGGAAGTGTCGTTATTTATATTGTAAGTGTCGTAACTTATACTTGATGGGTTATTAGACCACCTTGTTTGGGGTCGACCCTGTATAAGTCATGTGGGTCAAAGGGTTATTAGACCACCCTATTGGGGGTCGGCCATGTTGGTCTAAGGGTTATTAGACCACCCTATTGGGGGTCGGCCCAGTCAGCATTATGTTATGTGGTTAAGTTCGAGCCTAAATGAGTTAGGTAAAAAGGCAAGTCAAGTCAAGTATAAATAGAGTACGGGAGGCACTCTATTTACTCACTCACTTCTCACACATGCACTCAAGGAGGAGTGGCACACTTATGGAGGAGGAGGATCTGCTTCTAGGTTATGGCTATCTCTCTTGGTTGGTTGTATCATTGCTCTATTTATCTCTGAGGAAGTTATTGGGGTTTTTCACCTTTATGGTTTTCCCCAAGTAAATCTTTGTGTCTCTTGTGTGCTTGCATTATTGTCTCCATGATTGATATGCTGTAGATATGCTGTACATGTTGTTCTCTCAGTTAAGATCCTATATCAGATTGAAGTAAATTCTGAAAATTTAACATGGTATCAGAGCTAGCCTGAAAGAAGGCATGATATGGCATGTATGACACTTGTTGCACTTACGATGCTAGGGCTTGATATAGAAAAAAACAGTCATCGTAGAACTTTCGCTATAAATCCGTTTTGGTGAAGTTTTCGGATCTGAAATTGTTACAGGACGAAGCTAAGATCTCCAGGTACCTTGTGTCCAAAGGAAAACCTCTAATTCGTTGTACTTTGTGATTTATGATCTGTACAATATAGGGTTTCTGCCTCTTCCAGATCTGAGTCAAAATCAGGTGACCTTGGGAAAAAGGTCATATCTTGGGCTAGGAAGCTCCAAATAAAATTTCGTAAAAAGTGATAGGTAGTACACAGTTTGTACTATCTCAGAAAACTTTTTCATAGGCTGAAGTTGAACCAGTGACACGTGGAATGCCGTACAAGTTCACTCTCCTGTATTATCCCATAAACAGGTCACGTTGCGACACTTGGCATAACTCTCTCTCTCAGAGAGTCCAATTGAATTCAGACCTATCAGGATGGAAAGATAATAGGCCGAGATATCTCAATAAACTTTTTCAGAGTCCGAAGTTCAAACAGTGACACGTGGCACGCCGTACAAGTTCGCTCTCCTGAATTATCCCAAAACAGGTCACGTTGCGACATTTGGCATAACTCTCTCTCAGAGAATCCAATTGAGGTCAGACCTGTCAGGATGGAAAGCTAACAGGTCAGGCTATCTCAGGAAACTTTTTCATACCCTGTGGATCAAAAATTTCGGAGTTACACCAGAAACAATCAGGTACATATTTCTATCAAAACAAAATTATTTTTGAGTACCTTCATTCATGGCTTCCGGAATTTAGGGCTTTGGAGAAAGTTGGAATTTTTGTAATCGGAGACCACGGCTGGATGATACTCATCAAAATAGAAATTTAGAGACCAAGATCAGAATTTTTGGTTGGGCATAAGGCCGGGCTTGATTAGACCCTAGTTCGGGACTTTGATCAGAAAAGTGGAAAATTAGGGCTTCTGTAAAAAATGGGCATTTTTGAAATCTGTGACCACGGCTGGAAGCTCCTCAGAAAAATAGAAGCTTAGAGCTTTGGTTCAAACCTTTTTATTGGGAATAAGAGTGGGCTTCATCAAACCCCAGTTTAGGGTCATGTCCAGTGAATCTGAAAGTTTCAAAGGCAAAATTGAGGAGTGAAACTTTGCAGTTTTCAAATTCTAAATATACTAGCTTGATCAGCTCATCAAGGCACATATTTCTATCCTTTCGGAAGTTTGAAATTCAAAGTTTGAATTTTTGGGGTTTCTCTGACAAACCCATATCCAGCTCCAGGTCCAGTTCTTGCAAATCAAGTGGATTGGGTTAATCCTAGAAGAAGATGGATTGATCATCTGCATGAGTGAAGAAGTTCCTGTTTCAGAGGGAGATGAGGCTAAGGCCTTACATAAGAAGATTACAAGCGATCTCGATAGGTATGACTCATCGAGGTATGTTTCAATATTTGTCCATGATTAAGTTTATGGTATGTTTGTCTTCATGTTATTACGGTTAGTACAATTTTGATTTTAGATTTGTCCTATCACCTTAACAAAATTATGAATGCATGATAGAAGATATTCATTGGTTAGGGTGTTGACACTTATGATTGTACTAATGCATTATGGTGTTGTATGAGGTTTATGTTGTCTACTAACATGAAAGGTACACCAAGAAAGACAAATCATGTTCTGGTCCAAGAACATATGATCATGATAACATGAGGACAAAGATTCATCCATTGTCATGGATCTCATAGAAGATCCATTTACGAGGTATGTATAACTTGATTTTGTAATAGTTAACCTATGAGATATACAGGTTACTAGCACAAGTCATTGAAGAAGAACAAGAATACATCATGTGAGTATGCATGCTAATCCAGGTATGTTTTTCCTATATCAAGATAGAATCCTACCTTGTGTTAGGATATTATACTATTGTGTTGTTTATAATGATTATTCACAAAGAGTCATAGGTTTGAATAATCATGGTTGTATGCATATTATGTTTCTTACCATAATTGATGATATGACTAACCAGAAGAATCATGAAGGTATAGCTTTGAATAA
The DNA here is from genome assembly GCA_027924585.1 of Larix kaempferi. Classification (NCBI taxonomy): domain Eukaryota; kingdom Viridiplantae; phylum Streptophyta; class Pinopsida; order Pinales; family Pinaceae; genus Larix; species Larix kaempferi. The sequence continues at coordinate 4,817,126 of BSBM01000177.1, read as the reverse complement.
TCACAGGTTTTATGCATATTATATCTCTTATCTTGATTGATGATTCAACTAACCCGAAGAGTCATAGGTTTGAGTAATTACAGGTTTAGACATGTTATGTTTCTTATGATTTGACTAACCATAAGAATCCTACATAAACCTTGAATGATAATGCTTATTATTTCTGTTTGAAATGATCATAACTATACATGCTTGAGATTATTGTGTTTTAATAGTATACTAATGAATGTATGATTTTATATGAGATCACAAGGATAACTCAATCATGATACTAATAAGCATGCATAGGGACCAAGGATGAATATGAGTTGAAGAACAGGTAATCCAGGAAGCAAAGATCAAGAGGGAGTACACTCCAGTGGTTTATGAAAGGATGCAGATATTCAGAGGGAGTTGACCATCTCTCTACATTCCACAACAGAAAGTTGTAGAAGAAGCTACTGCAGATTAGGACTCCAGCAACTCCTACAAGAAAGCGAAGACTCAGAGGGAGTCCACTCAATGAACAAACAAAGATAAGTATTTTAATTATCATTTCTTGCATATATGTTTGTTTAAATAAAATTGTTCAATGATGTATATGCTCATGTTCCTAGACTTAGGATATGTATTGTGCATATTAGAATAGTTGCATTGATGAACAGTATACTACTAATATACATGGGTAAGTGGCCTATGGAACTGTACAACATTCCATTGCTACTTATCTAGAATGAAACCTCTTTGCTGACATGTTGGGAGTTGTGCACACTCTTAACAATGTTCTGGTAGAGATTGGAAGGCATCTAGAAAGTTATGGGATATGGATAAATGTTGTATTGAAGCATTGGCAAAGATAATTGCATGACTGTATGACATATTTCTTTATGTGTAAGAATTTGTTCTGAAAACTATGAGATGTTTTCTAATCATGCAATTTAACTTGTTGTGTAGGAAAGATCGTATGCCATCTCCTACAAAAGAAGAACTACAACATTTGTTCAGCAATAAAGATATCTATTGAAGATATTGAAGTTCCCAGGATCTGGGATGAAGAAATGGAATGATCCGTCGATCATGAAGAATGATGTTTGGGTTGCAGTCCCAAGACGTGAAGGGAAGTTTGTTATGACTTCCAAATGGAACTATCAGATCAAGCATGTTGCAGATGGCAGTATTGAGATGAAATAGAAGATGCACCAGATGGATTTCAAGACAGCATGGTGTAGTCATTTATGTGTGCAGAACTTGGTATGGTAGGATAGACAGCTTTCTATCCAGTTTGGGCTTTACCAAGAGTAAAGCGGATTCCAACCCATACTACAAGGTTGAGGAAGGAAATCTAGTGATACTACTTTTGTATGCAGATAACCTGTTTGTTACAGGTGAAAATAGATTGATTGCCGACACGCAGCGGAAGCTTACTACCGAGTTCGAGATGAAGAACTTGGGGATGATGCACTATTTGTTTTTGGCATGGAGGTGTGGCAGAGTGCAGATGGAATCTTCCTTGGACAAGGGAAGTATGCAGTAGAGATCCCGAAGAGGTTCGGGATGATGGATTGCAAGGCCATGGCCACATCTATGGCATCAAATCTGAAGCTTCTATGTGATGCTTCATCTGAGCTGGTTGATATCACTATGTATCGTCAGATGATTGGGTCCTTGATGTACCTGACGAACACGAGACCAGATATTTGCCTTGCAGCGAACACATTGAGTTAGTTCCTGATGGATCCGAGGAGTGTTCACCTGGTTGCTGTAAAGCATGTTCTGAGGTACCTGAAGGGTACAGTGGATTATGGGCTCAAGTATGAAGCGAATCAAAAGTTTAACCTACAGGGTTATGTTGATTCAGATTGGGATGGCAGTGCTGCAGACAGGAAGAGCACATCTGGGTGTTGCTTCAGTATGGAATCAGGTGTGATCTCTTGGTTTAGCAGGAAGCAGTCCTGCATAGCACTGAGTACAGCTGAGGCAGAGTATGTTGCAGCCTATTCAGCTAGTTGTGAGACAGTATGGCTACGGAAGCTACTGTCTGGGTTATTTGATCTCCCGTTGGATGTTACTGGTATCTTCTGTAATAACCAGAGTTGTGTGAAGCTGTCCGAGAACCCAGTGTTTCATGACAGGTCGAAACACATAGAGATCAAATATCACTATATCAGGGATATGGTGCAGAGAGGAGCTGTGAAGCTCCTGTATGTTGCGACGGACGAGCAGATTGCAGATGTGCTAACGAAGCCACTAGCCAGGGTGAAGTTCGAGTACTTCCGAGAGAGGCTTGGCATTCTCCAAATCGAGGACACTTCGAGGAAGAAGTGATGGACACATTTCCTGAAGCCATTCCAAGCATGTTGGAAGAAGGATCCTTCACATGGCTGTGGATGTAAGAGCTGGATAATGGGCATCAGGATGATGTTCTGGTTTCTGCTTGGATATGATCAGTTGGATCATTTATGTATGTACGCATCATGTTGGATGCTGGATATGATCAGTTGGATCATTTATGTATGTACGCATCATGTTGGATGCTGGATATGATCGGTTGGATCATGTGTATGTATTTTGTATGAACGCATCATGTTGGATGCTGTTGGATACATTGTGTGGATCATGTATCTTTGTATGATCAGGTAGATCATGGATGCTGTTGGATACATTGTGTGGATCATGTATCTTTGTATGATCAGGTAGATCATGGATGCTGATGGATACATTGTGTGGATCATGTATCTTTGTATGATTAGGTAGATCATGTATGTTGATGGATACATTGTGTGGATCATGTATCCATGTGTGCATCAGATGGATGCATTGTATGATCAGGATGATCGTGGATGATGAGCTTCTCCAGATGACATGCAGCAGGATGTTGCAGTGATGATGATGAGTATCAGATGATACTTTGTGGCCGTGGATCAGGTTGTGCAGGAAAGCATGTAATTTGTGCCCTGGGAGATTTGCAGATGGTCTTTCGAGGTTTTGCCTATGGCATGTAATTCGGTGCCCTGGGACATCTGGCAAATGCTCTTGCGAGGTTTTGCTTGGGAGGACATGTAATTTGTGCCCTGGGAGATCTGCAGATAGTATTTCAAGGTTTTTCCTATGGCATGTAATTCGGTGCCCTGGGATATCTGGCAGATGCTCTTGCGAGGTTTTGTCTTATGGCATGTAATTTGCTCCTGGGAGATCTGGACAGGATGAAAAAGGCCTCAGATGCTTCAGCCAGGTTTTGCCATGACCACATGTAATTTTCTCCTGGGAGATCTGGACAGGATGAAAAAGGCCTCAGATGCTTCATCCAGGTTTTGTGGTGAGATCACATGTAATGTGCTCCTGGGAGATCCGACAGGTAGAGCTGAGTGCTCGTAACAGCCTGGGATGCTTCAGCCAGGTTTTGTGATGGGTCACATGTAATGTGCTCCTGGGAGATCCTACAGGTAGAGCTGTGTGCTCGTAATAGCCTGGGATGCTGCAGCCAGGTTTTGTGACGCACGTAATATGTCCTGAGGATTCCACAGTATGGCCAGTGATGATGAAGACCTGCAGGTGGTGGGCCTACATCCAGTATGAAAAAGGACTGGCTCTGTAGAACTTCCTATGACGAGTAGATTCAGAGATTGATTGAGATAGCAGCAGCAATGACGATGATGATGACTCGATGACCATTATCCAGTGACGATGATCCAGAGAAGATGACTTGTGCTAGAAGAACTGTGCTGAGAAATACCTTCCTAGTTAAGAGGGAGTGTTGATGTATATGTAACTTTGGAATGTATTTCACATATATGTATATTGTATTCCTATAGAGATGTTATTATTCCTCTATACGGAAGTGTCGTTATTTATATTGTAAGTGTCGTAACTTATACTTGATGGGTTATTAGACCACCTTGTTTGGGGTCGGCCCTGTATAAGTCATGTGGGTCAAAGGGTTATTAGACCACCCTATTGGGGGTTGGCCATGTGGGTCTAAGGGTTATTAGACCACCCTATTGGGGGTCGGCCCAGTCAGCATTATGTTATGTGGTTAAGTTCGAGCCTACATGAGTTAGGTAAAAAGGCAAGTCAAGTCAAGTATAAATAGAGTGCGGGAGGCACTCTATTTACTCACTCACTTCTCACACATGCACTCAAGGAGGAGTGGCGCACTTATGGAGGAGGAGGATCTGCTGCTAGGTTATGGCTATCTCTCTTGGTTGGTTGTATCATTGCTCTATCTATCTCTGAGGAAGTTATTGGGGTTTTTCACCTTTATGGTTTTCCCCAAGTAAATCTTTGTGTCTCTTGTGTGCTTGCATTATTGTCTCCATGATTGATATGCTGTAGATATGCTGTACATGTTGTTCTCTCAGTTAAGATCCTAGATCAGATTGAAGTAAATTCTGAAAATTTAACACACTTCCTCTCCACTGTCTCATAGTCTCTCTTCTTGATCTCAAATATCTTTACAATGCATAAAACCTAATACATCAACCCTAGCCATATTACAATGTCATCCTTATAAAGGAGAAATACAAAGGGAAAATTCCATGGGTTACCCAAAACCATGGGCTCGTAACTACCCCTAGACCCCGGTGGGGGGAGGCTTCGCCCCCCCCACACCCCTCCCACACCCCCCCGCTGGGGTGAGTGTAGAGTCCTTTTACATATCATATAAAGCTGTGGTACGAACATGGCTGAATAACAATGTCTCTGAATCTGGAGATCAGGCTCCACAATTAACAATATCCCACTTGGAGACTGATCACAACAACTCCACCACTGCTGCACTTGTTGGACTTGGACTTGGCAAATTTCTCCTCTTCACCTTCATGCTAGAAGGCCAAATGAAACCGAGCAAGAACTTAGTTTCTCTCTAGTCACTACCTTTGTGAACATGTCTGCAGGATTCTGGCTAGTGTGTATCTTTTCTAGCTTCAACAGTTCATCTTCCAGAATAGAGCGTATGAAATGGTACTTCATCTGTATATGTTTAGTCCTGGAATGGAGTACTGAGTTCTTTGCAAGATGAATGGCACTCTGTCTGTCACTATACAACCTGCTATCCTTTTGCTTCTTACCGAATTCCTCCATAAACCTATGCAACCAAATCATCTCTTTACTAGCCTCTGTAACAGCAACATACTCTGCTTCCGTTGTTGAAAGTGCAACAACCTTTTATAGTTTCGAAATCCAACTTACTGATGTTTTACCCACAGTAAACACATACCCTATGGTACTCCTCCTACTATCCTTATCACCTGCCATATCTGCATCAACATATCCTTGTAAAACAGTGTCAGAACCTCCAAAACATAATGCCTGAGTGGTAGTACCTCTCAAATAACTGAGAATCCACTGTACTTCCTTCTAATGTTCTTTACCTAGATTGTTCATATATCTGCTCACAACTCCCACTGCTTGTGCAATATATGGTCTTGTGCACACCATGGCATACATCAAGCTTCCAATTGCTGATTGGTAGGGAATCTTGGACATGTAATCCGTCTCTTCCTGTGTCTTGGGACACATTTCCTTACTTAGACTGAAATGGCTGGACAACACCTTTTGTATGTACTCACTTTGAGACAATGTCAATTTGCTATTTTTCCTGTCTCTCGTTATTCTCATACCAAGGATTTTCTTTGCAGCACCCAAATCCTTCATCACAAATGAATTAGCTACCTTCCTTTTGAGTACATTTATATCCTACCTGTTAGAACCTGCAACAAGCATGTCATCCACATACAATAACAAGATAATATATCTTTCATTGTCTAGCTTCTTGAAATAAACACAGTGGTCAGAATGACATCTACTATAACCTTGTTCTGTCATAAACGTGTCAAATTTTAAATACCACTGCCTTGGAGCTTGCTTCAATCCATACAAGCTCTTCATCAACCTGCATACCAAATACTCCTTCCCTTTGACCTCATACTTTTGTGGCTACTGTATATATATCTCTTCCTCCAAATCCCCATGGAGAAAGGTTGTTTTTACATCTACCGGTTCAAGATGCAAATCTTATACCACCACTAGACTTAATATAGTCCTAATTGAAGTCATCTTAACAATAGGAGAAAATATTTCATCAAAATCTATACCTTTCTTCTGTGCAAACCCATTTACAACAAGTCTGGCCTTATACTGCTTCTTACCTCCTTCTTCCTTCAACCTGTAAATCCATTTTTTCTGCAATGCTCTTTTACTAGAAGGAAAATGAACCAAATCCCAAGTCTGGTTTCCTACCAATGAGTCCATCTCCTCATTCATGCCTTGCTCCCACTTCTTTCTAGTTTCCACCTGCATTGCTTCTTCATAACACTCTGGTTCACCAACATCAGTCATCAATAAATAATACATTGAAGGAGAGTATCATTCCGGGAGTCTACTTAACCTGGTATATCTTCTTGCAGTTGCAGGAGTTTCAGGTACTTGCTGCTATTCTTGATTTTCTGGCACCTTTGGAACTTCATTTTCTTTAACTTCATCAACTACTGTGTACTCTATGTTTTCTTGTTCTTGTTTCTTTCCCTGCAACTGATCTTTATACATGACCTTTTTATTGAATATCAAATCTCTACTCCTAATGATTTTGTTGTTTTCATAATCCCATAAGCGATAACCAAAATCGTCAATCCCATATCCAATAAAGGTACATTTCTTGTATTTAGCTTCAAGCTTTGTTCTATTATCTTTATCAATATGGACAAATGATTCACAACCAAATGTTTTAAAAAATGAGTAGTTTACCTTTTTACCTGTCCATGCCTCCTCTGGAAGGCCACCATCCAAAGCACTTGAAGGCCCTCTGTTTATTAAATAAACAACAGTATTTATAGCATCTTCCCAAAACTGTAAGGGCAACCCTGCATGCAATCTCATACACCTTGCATGCTCCATGATCATTCTGTTCATCCTTTCAGACACACCATTTTCTTGTGGTGTTCCTGGGACTGTCTTCTCTCTACGAATTCCATGGTATGAACAGTAACTATCAAACTCCTTGCCACAATACTCACCTCTATTATCAGATCTGAGACACTTCAACCTTTTTCCTGTCTCATTATCAACCAAAGTTTTCCACTTCTTAAAAGTAGAAAACACATCTGATTTCTGTCTAATGCAATAAACCCAAGTTTTCCTAGTTGCATCATCAATAAATGTAACATAATAATGAGAGCCACCAAGGGATTGTACCCGAGTTGGTCCCCATACATTTGTATGCACAAGCTCTAACTTTTCATTCTTCTTTTGTTTCCCAACCCAAACACAGTTTTCACATAATTCCAAACTTACCTGCTTCAAATATGGCAGCAACTTCCTTGAGTGGAGAATCTGCATCCCCTCCTCACTCATGTGGCCAAGCCTATGATGCCACAATGCTGTATATGTTCCTGTGGAAGCTAAAGATATAGAATGGTCATTATTATGAGGACATAAATACAATGTACCTACCCTATCTCCTTTTGCTATCACAATTGGTCCTTTAGTGATCTTCCACCACTTTTCTCCAAATGTAGATAAACAACCGCCATCTCCCAACTGCCCTATTGAGATTAGTTTTCTTTTCATAGCAGGAATATGCCTTACATATTTCAACAACCAATTAGTTCCATTCTTAAATTTTATCCATACCTTACCCATTCCAACAATTTTACATGGCTCATCATCACCCAATAAAACATGGCCAAAATCGCTTAGAACATAATCACAAAAGTATTTCCTATGGGGTGTAGCATGACATGAAGCCCCTGAATCTACTACCCAATAATCACTAGTATTATCTAATGCAAGAATCAAAGCATCTTGTAACACATCACCTGCTACATTTGCTTCCTCGGTAGTTTCCTGCTATGCATCTCCTTTCTTCTTTAGAGATCTACAGTCTTTCTTCAGATGTCCTTTCTTTCCATAGTTCCAGCACTCTATATTTCCTAGTCTGGACTTGCATTTGCCCATTTTATACTTCCCACGATTACCTTGGCTCTTTCCTCTCTCCTTTTGTCTTCCCCTGCTCTCCATGGTCAATGCATTACTTGATGTCTCACCTGTGCTTTTTCTTCGCATTTCCTCGCTAAGAATAACACCAATAACATCATCAAATTTCAAGGTGTTTGAACCAAAGACATAGTTACTTACAACCATGACCAAGCTATTCCAGATTTCTAGCAATGAACATAAGATTAGAAGAGCCCTAACCTCATCATCAAATTTCACACTTACAGAATTTAGTTGATTTGTAACCGTATTAAACTCATTTAAATGATTAGTAATAGATCCACCTTCATACATCTTCATATTAAATAAATGCTTCATTAGAAATACCTTGTTGGAGGCCGAGGGTTTTTCATACAGCTTACCCAGTGCGCTCATCAAACCCTTCATTTTTTGTTTCTTTTGAGATATTGAAAGCCACTGACGAAGCCAGGCTCAGCTGTATTGTTCCCAGATCCTTTCTCTTAAGAACCTCCCATTCTTCATCCTTCATGGCTGTCGGTTTCTTTTCTCTTCCTCCCAATGGCAGGAATAGATCCTTCTGGTACAAATAGTCCTCCATTTGCATCTTCCATAACTGGAAGTTTTGGCCGTTAAAATTCTCGAACTTAAACTTTCCTTCTTCTGCCATTGCTCCCACTCAAACCAGAAACCCTAGCTTCCTGTGGGTTTATCTGCTAAATAGACGTTTGGCTTTGATACCAATTGTTAGAAAAATAGGATCGCAGAGCAATTACAATTAACAGAAATGAAAATATAATCACATACAGATTACAAGAGAGACACGGCTATATCGTGGTTCACCCAAGTTGGGCTACGTCCACACTAAAGTTTCCAGTCCTTATTATTATACTGTCCAACAAAGTGAAGGGATACAACCTGCAGCACAGTCGCTGCACTTCCTCTTCACTGTCTCACAATCTCTCTTCTTGATCTCAAAGATCTTTACAATGCATAAAACCTAATACATCAACCCTATCCGTATTAAAATTTCATCCTTATAAAGAGGAAATACAAATGGAAAATACCACGGGTTACCCAAAACCATGGGCCCGTAATTACCCCTAGACCCTGGTGGGGGGAGGCTTCACCCCCCCCACACTCCCCCGCTGGGGTGAGTGTACATTCCTTTTACATATCATATAAAGCTGGGGTACAAACACGACTAAATAATAATGTCTCTGAATCTGGAGATCAGGCTCCACAATCAACAGTAAGCCTCTGTAGCACTGAGTGCTACTGATTTCTGCTTCCTGCTGCACCAAGAAATCACTGTAGAACCTAAACTTAAGCAATATCCAGAAGTAATCTTCCTATCTGCATCATAATAACCCAATCTGAGTCTGTAAACCCCTGCAATATCAAGTCACACTATGAAGCATATCTCATGCCATATCCCACAGTGCCACGCAAGTATTTGAGCACATGTTTTGCAGCAATCCAGTGAATCTTCCTCGACTCACACATAAACTGGCTGAGAGCATTCACAAAAAAAAAAATATTTGGTATGGTGTTCATAAGATACATCAAGGACCCAATCAGCCGGTGATACATAGTGGGATCAATCAAATTTGAATCTGAAGTAGAATCTCTCATCTTCAAATTTGCATCCATCATAGTGGCCGTGGACTTGCAATCCAACATCCTAAATCTCTTCAAAATATATATGGTGTATTTTCCTTGACCTAGGTAAATATCCTTCTGCCTCTTCCATACTTCTAATCCCAAGAAGTAAGGCATCAATCTAAGATCCTTCATTTCAAACTCAGAGTCAAGTTTCTTCTTACACCATACGATACGTTTCTCATTTCCAACGAGAAACAAGTCATCAACATAAAGGACCAAAATTAGTGGCTCATCATTCATAACCTTTTAGTAAATGTTGGGGTCTGTATCACTCTGATGCAACTTCCACCCCATGGATGAAGCAATAGAAATGATTGATCTGATGGAAGTATATCGAGCCACAAGAGAAAATGTCTCATCATAATCAAATCCATCTTTCCGAGAGAACCCTCTGGAAACAAATCTAGCCTTGTGTTTTTCAACACTCCCATATTCTCCATGCAAAGTTTGTTGTGCCCATCTAGGCCTCTTTCGGCCTATTGCAATATCTCTGGGAACATCAACTAGATCAATGGAATCAATGGGTTCATCATCTTCTGCTAACTCCCTCTGAACTCAAGGGGGAGATGATCTCATCTCCTTTGGTTCTAGTATTTCCTCATCATCGATCTCCATGTTTGATCCTATACCTTTCATGAAAACCATTTCTACTTCAAAGGACACATCCTGCTTACTTCAATTTGTCTAGATCCCAGGATATAGATTTTGTACACCTTTGAAGACTCACAGTATCCCACGAAAGTTCCCTTCTTTCTTGAAGGTTCTAACTTCATCATTTTCTCCTTGGGCACATATATGTAGACTAGAAAACCAAAGATCCGGAGATGGCCCACTTTTGGTTTCACTCCTGTGAAAGATTCTTCCGAGGTCATCCTTCTAGTTTGAGAGTCATACTCCTAGAAGCTTCCTGCTGAACTTCAACGGGATTCATGTGTCCACCACTTGTTCATCGGAACAAGTCTCATCATCCTTCTCTTGTAGGACATATCACATGATATTTTCCCTACAAGTCAAATCTCATATGATGATTAGTGACATTGCATAATCAAATTTAGTCAATTTCTATTTCTACGCAATGATAATAGTTTACACAGGCATCTTGGCTAATACTTTAGCACAACAGTCATAAACATGTCTTCCAAACACATCTAGGAACTATCTATATTTCTTCTATCTCCACTAGAACATGCCATCAAGAGTGTGCACTACTCTAATCATGCATGAAGGAGATATCATCTAGACTAGCTCCATCATGTTTACATGAAGTGTTGTGTAATAAATACAACAAGGTAAACTATATCAACTGATCAACACACTTCCTGATAAATCTGCATATAATGGTTATGAAGACATATAAGGAAAAGCAGATCTTTATAAGCAATAAAACCAAATACTTATCTCTTATTGTTTTTTTGTGTGGGATCCCACTTCCTTCTCGTGGGAACCATGAGAGGCCTTTGTTCTTGCAGTTTGGATATTCATATCTCCTCAACATATGGAGAGCTAAAAGAAGAACTCCAAACGATCATCATTCCCTGACTTCTTGTGAGGAGTGTCTTCATCAACATTGACAATTGAGGCTTCATGCTACCTTTTGATTTAGCTTCGACAATTACTGGCATAATGACCATATTCCTTGCACATGTAGCATTGTATCTGAGACAAGTCATTCTTCTTCTTCTTCTTCTAATCTAGAGGAGGAACTGATCTCCTACCTTGGTTATTGTGTTTGTAAAACTTTCTTCCCTTTACCTTGCATTTCTTGGAATGGGGCAAGAATGCTTGATTCTCCTCAGGTTGAGTGCCATGAAGTCTATGCCTTGTTGCTATTCGTGTCTCTTCCTAAGTGCAATATTCCCATAGCTTATCAAATTTGGGTAGTGTGGATCTACTGCTTATACTTTGAATGAATGACTCCCAATATGGTGGTAGACCATTTGGATTAGTAATGACAAGCTCCTTATAATCAATGGGATCTCCACTGGTACTAATCTTTTCCCTTAGTTCCGCGATCCTCATGAAATATGACGCAATGGATTCTGACTTGGACATCTTCATATTTGATAGTTGGTTCCTCAATGTGAGTGTCACATTGATACTACTATGTTCAAATAGATTCTTTATTATTTTGAACATATTTCTAGCAGTCTTATTTCCTATGATTTGAGGACCCAAGTGATATCTGACTGAGTCCACCAAAATCCTTCTTGCTCTGGCATCATTATTTCTCCAGCGAGATTTGTCTTCTTCGGCTTCTAGTTCTAGGACCTTCACATTGAAAAAATGAAAGAGATCATTTTCTTCTAGTAAGAGAAGAACCCTAGAATTCCAAAATATGAAGTTGGAAGCCCCTTCCACACGATCTTCAATATTCAATCCAATCATCTTGACTACAGATTTGAAGCAGAAACCCTAGCGAGAGCTAGGTCAAAAATGAAAGTTTGATTCTTGAAAAACTGACTCCACGGGGTGATGTGCCCTAGCAATGTGAGTTGAGAAAAGGTAGGTCCGAGCCAAAATTGTGGAGGAATTGGGTAAAAAATGGAAACCCTAATTTCTAATGCAGTTGTAGAATTAGGTAAAAAATTGAAAATTCTCAGAATTGAATTATGCCTTCACCAAAAGATGCGTCCTCCTTAGAGAGAAATTCCCAAGGATATTTTTCCACCAAAAATTTGAGTGAAGGACTTGAAAGATGAAACCCTAGTTCCAGCAAGGGATTCTTCTAGTATCGCTCTGAAACCATGTTAGTGTTTCATACAATTATAGCATAATAATTCAATTTCATAAAATCAATAGGATCACTAGAAGAAATACAAAGCACATAAACAAAGAACACAAGAATATATCTCGGGAAACCAAATCGAGAGACAACCCAACAATCTTCGTATAGAGATGAATAATTCTGAGAACATAGTACATATATGAGAGAGAGAAAGTAGAAAGTCTCTCTAACCCAAAACCCCAAAAATAATCTTCTCCTAGCTGCAGGTGCGAGCTCCTCTCCAAGTGATGCGAACTTGTTGTGTGTGAGTGAATGAACAAATGAGGCATACAAACTCTCCATTTATACAGATGTAAAAATGAATTTTTCCCTTTCTGGGCTGACCTGACTGGGGTAGTTCTGCCCATTGTTTATGGAAGACTGCCCACTAGTTTGGGGCATTTTACCCACTGGGTCAACTTGTTTAATTTGACTGGCCCGTCCTGATTTGGTGTATAATAAATAATTTATTTTAGTCTTTTTCTTTACTTGATTTTTACCCCAAGGTTTACATTATTCTTTCTAGAGTTTACATGATTAATTACATCAAGTTCAACTCCTTAGGAGGTACAATAAAATATAATAAAATACAATAAGAATATCTTCCGAAGTTTCACAAATTCCAACATTATGGAACCGTATTTCTTCAATTGAATCCATATCATTTCTTATTGGTTATTTTCTTCAGTGGAGTCGCCTTATTTGACCTACAAGGTTAACCTTTAACGAAAAATATTATAAAATGAAAAAACAAGGCTTATCTCTTTGGCCTCACTCTTGTAGAGTATTTCTTTTAATTTTCTTCAGTGGGAGTCACCGGGAGAGACCCGCCAAGTTAGATTCGAACAAATCACACCAAAGTACTAAAAAAGAACGCACCTGAGTATTGGAGGAGGAATCACCAATGGATTTGCTAGATAAGACTTTTGGGGTTAGTCCTTTATTTATATTTTCAAAATATGAGGAAGAAGGACTCACCTTTGAGTTCTTACCAAATGTTGTTTTTCCAAGGGTGTAAATGACTCTGGATAAACCACTTCAATCTTGAAATGTCCCCGGAAACGACACCAAAAATGTTACCAGACAAACTAGCTGGGCTAGTGTCCAATAGACATATGTAGGGAGAGTGTGACCATTGTCACCACAACCACACCTCCAACTTATTAGGAGTGTCATAACCTCCAAGGGGAGTCCCTTTTAGATGCTCTGCAAGACACTTAGGCAAAAAGACTATGTCTTCTATACAATGATGTTAGTGACCAGTTCCTTTAACAAATCAATTTTAGGAATGAAGAAGACATACCAAGTAAATTAAAGTGCTTGTAGCCAATGAATCAATGTCAATATAAAGATATAATTCAAGTAATCAACTCAAGATTCATACAACTACTAGTAAAGGAATTCAATAGTGAATCCAACAATAGACTTATGTTAGCAGTAGATATCCTAGTAAATATTCAACAAATATAATCGTTGACCATCAAATAGAAACCAAGAGTATAAGTACTGTAATATCAGTAGTGGATATTCCCTTTATGACAATATTTATAGCAACATTTATCAATCCAAAGAATATGTGTTTGAACAATGATTTTATGCACTTATTATTTACCAAACAACTTCAACTTAAAGCACTCATTTAGCAATATAATCAATGTGTCCAAGTCTGATATATGTAATTAAAGGCAAGAAAATAGTTGCAATATCAGTCCTATCAGTAAACAGTAACCACTGTATATTTATACTAACTAGTATCAACCACTTGTGAAATTCTAAATCACAACATATCTAAGAGCCGAGTGTACCTCACAGAGAAAGAATGAGCAAAAAAGATGAATTAGAGTGAAAACTGCAGTAAAAACTTGAGCAGACAATTAATCATGCATGAGAGCTCAGATAGGAGAAAAATAATATCACATGATCCAATAATCAGTATAGTCAATAATGATGTTACAATGTAGAGAATTCAAATCACACAGGAGAACTCGAGTCTCAGTTAGTCTAGCATAGGAATTGTCACCACTGGAGTGCTCTAGAAGACTCAAACTCAACCAAACTAATTCTAAACTTAGTTAACTGAAGACACAATCAATTAACTGACCAAGGAGGGTGCATCCGTGAGTTTTCCATGCAAAACAATTAGAAAAGGGTGCATGAGGCCACAATCAGTGGCATTCGGAGCTCTAACCCCCACAAGAGTCAGCTAACTCTGGTGGATTGACCTGGAACACTGTGTAGGTTCCTAAAAAATAGGGAACTGATTAAAGTGGTCCTTAATTGATGCATGCATGGCTCAGAAGGTGGTATATGGCTCCTAGATGACATCTGCACACAACTAAAGGGGAAATCACATTATCAGCTACTAGGAAAATGAAATAATGCTAGGTAGGACAAGGATGGAGTATTAAAATATCCTAACACCACTTAGCTCAAGTTTTCACCCTTTACAAGTTTGACTAGTGTCCCTTTGTGACAGGTTTGAGAGCTACCAAATGATGGAAAGTCTGCAATAAATTGCAGACTTGATGGTAGGCTACAGGGGGCTATTAAGAGGGATGTTACAAATTGCAAAAAGGCTACCCAAAGGCTGTTCTAGCCTAGGGAAGGCCTAGAAATGAAGGTCGGGCCCTTTAGGAGAGGGACAAGGCCAATAGGAGGCTAAGCCGAGGGTAGGAGGTAATGGAGAGGGGTAGGTCTTTAGGACCATTTTAGGTTTTAGGGTTTTTTAAAGAATTTTTGATATTTTTAAGTTTTTATGGCTTCCTAAAATTTCTCCCTAGGGTTTTTAGGGAAAAGAAGGTAGGCCAAATATGTAGGAGGGAGGGCTGAAATTTTAGGGAGGCAAAAAATTGACAATTTTTTTTTAAGGGTTTCAGACATAAAGTTGCAGACCTAATTCTAACCCTAATTATATCATGAAAATGCAAAATTACACATGGAAATGCAAGAGAAATTTACTAAAAGTTGATAACTAGGGTTTTTATGGATGAGACCCTTAACCCTATCCCTAGAGGAATGTGACTAGCCTTCCTCTTGGAGTAAATTCTCCCTGTCTACTAAATTAGGGCTTCTTATAACAGCCTCTAGGGTTCATTATAAGAGCCTAATCTAGGACAAAATTGGATATCCAAGACTAAACTTGTGAAAAAATCCTCTAGGGAGCGTTTTCCACCATGCAAAGAGGATAGAAGGTAGACAAAGGACCTATTAAGAAAAAATGCAGCTCTAAGGCCACCATTCAATCATTCAAGAATCAAGAAATTCACCTACCTTTAACCAAGAAAGGATATAAAAGACTAGAATTACTTGAGCATGTGTTCTTCCAACAATTCTAGCATCCACCAAGCATGAGAAAACCAAATACAACATCCAATTTTCATCCACAAGAGAAAGATAGTCTCCTCCAAGAGGTGTGCATCACTTCCTAAACACTATATAGGGTTAAAAAGTAACATATTTTAGTTTTATCCCATGTGTTATGTTTACAAATGAAGTGAGGAGTTGTATTTATAGTGTTCTCAACTCACTTTAACAAAATAACCGGGACGACGGGCCAATTAAATGTCAATGTAAAAATATAATATGAAATAATATAAAATAATCTAAACATGGCCTATAGTAGGCTTAAAGTAGGCTACCTGGGGTATTTCCCCCCTAGGTGCCTAAAAACTGCTAAAAATGACTAAAACTAAGCAGAAATATTCACTCCGAAAGGTGGAGTGAGTAGGGGGGATCATCATGCCCCATCTAACCCCAATAATGCTAAACAATCCCTCAACGTTCCCCCTCAATAAGCTTGTGGGCCTGGTGACCAAAGGTGATGTCATCAAGGAAATTCGACCAAGGAAGGAGGGCACTCTGCTGGAAAGGGGCCATGATGGGTGCATAAGGTGACCGGAAGGGGAGGCAAGAGCCTCAGAGATGGAAAAATGTCACTAGTGTAGAAACAAGGAGGGGGTCATGTGACCAAATGACCCACCGCTAGGATCCCCAGAAACCAACCTTACGGCTACAAGCCCTAGAATGAGGTAGTCAACAATGCCACTAAGTCATAGTACTCCTAAAGGAAGGACCAAAGCGTCCTTCCATAACCACCTCAAAGAAAGAACTAGTAACACCCCATCATGGTCCTGAAAAAAAGAATGACCCCTCTCCTTGGGAAGACATCTGCAGGTGCGCTGGTACTGGTACCACATAACACCTAGCAAAGGCACAAGGAGCAAATTTCTTGGGTTCTCATCATCTCCTAGGGTTCACCTTCTTGCTAGGGTTTCCTCATGAAGTAGGTTCACTACCCTTGCTAGGGTTTCCTCACGAAGGAGGCTTGTTATCTATGCTAGGGTTTCTTCAAGATTGGAAATGTACTTGTAATATTGGACTGATTTCTTCTAAGAAAAGTTGGATGGGTTTTCTCCCAAGTTACCAGGATACATTTTTTGTGTCTATTTTGCATGGTTGTGCTTCTATGATATTTTGTTTCCACTGCAATTTAAAGTTGAAATTTTTAGTGTAATTATTCAATGATAATAGTGGGATGAAATTACTGTTTGAAAATCATTAGGAAGTAATTATTAGATCTGAAAATTGTATTTCTTCTACTATAAGAAAATTCAACAATCAGGTCTGTATAGGCATAGATTCATGACTGATCCAAAGCTTCCCTTTGTCTTTAGAAGATCAACCCAAACAAAATGGGTGTAATGCCCCATGTGAACATAGGACTATGGTGTGTAATTGTTGGTAAGTTGGGTGAGCGAATTACTTTTTATTATATTGTAATGAGCATTTAATAACAATAAACTAATAAAAGGTGCACTTGGGGTTATATCTTTCTAGGAGAAACATGAGGGAAATGAACCAACGAGAGGGGAACTAGGAGTGGTAAAATAAAATATAATATTTATTGGAATTCCAGGTGTATTTATACCCAAGCCTTTGTACCCTTTTGGTATTATGTTCCATCTATTTGTTTTCCAAGCTTCAAGGAGAGGCATGTGTTCTCCATGCAAGCCTAAGATTCGTGCAAGCCTTGGGATGATAGTCTATCAACTATTGGAAAAACAACTTCCATTTCATTCTGTTAGAGAGGGGATGTGGGGTATTATAGAAGGTTGGTGTTAGATATGTTCATGTTGCTTCCAGAAAATATGCATGGAAGCCATGACTGTGTTCATGGATAATTTTTGAGACTAAGTGAATAAATTACAACCGAGCTTACTTGGTTCACGACATTGGATATTTCCTGGCTAACTTGTGTCAGATAACTGTCAGGAAGTGGGACAACCTAAGTGACTGTTTAACAAATAAAGTGATACAAAATAAGCAACCCACAAGACTCTATAGTTAGTGTTGAAAATGAACCATTTGATCATAAATGTATTGTATCTTCTTCTTCCCTACTATTTGACTCTTTAACAAAGAAAACGATCCAAAAGAAATAACCCACAAGACTCTATACTTAGCGTTGAAAATGTTTCATTTGATCATAGCTGTATTTTATCTTATTCTTCTCTCCCATGTGATTCGATATCAACAAACATATGATTCAAACTTGCTTATGGAAGTTGAAGCATCTCCCTTGAGAAAATTTTGTCAATCTCTAATCCCATTGAGGGACCTCAAAAACTCGAGAGGCAATTTAACTTACAATATAGATTAAGTTTAAACTTCTTTTCAAAAATTAAAAATGGCAAAGTGAAAGAAAAGGTTCTATAACTTGCACATAGTATCTTTGGAAATTTTATGTCCAAGGACTCTTAATGACCCATGTTCTTTGCTAAGGTGAAATATAATCCAAATATCTAATTATTATCCTTAACGCACACTTGTCATTTAACACATCATTCAAATTTTCCACTATGCTAGAAACGCCCAAAGCACTTAATTCCTTTATGTCATCTCCAGTAAAGAATACTCTTGCAATTATGAAATAAATACATGTATCTTGCAAATAGAAGTATTATATTTTGCATTATACCATGTAAATGCTAAGCCTATTTTTCATAATGTGAAATGATGGGGAGATGAGGAATGAGGCAATTAGGATTGGTAGAATATATTTCTGTACTATGGACTATAATTGGATATCCATAATAATGTATGCTTATGGTTCTAGCTCCCTGTGAAGCATTTGATGAACCTCAAGAGTAGCACGAACTTATTATGGTAGTATGGACATAAATGAGTTCATAGTTAATAGCTTATTTAGCTTGTTATGTTTAGTAATATGAAATCCATAAGCTACAGGGTGAGAATATCTACCTATTGCAAAAATGATTGATAAATATATCCAACACTATTATATGTATACCACAAGGATTTTTAAAATGCATAATGGTACGGGGAGGAGTATAACTCAATTTTGAGCTAAATTATCCTAGTTGAAGCTCAAAGTTGAGTTGCAATGAACCATATCCATACACCCAATGAGATTACCTAGGCCTAAAGTGGGCCTGCTCATCTATCATGAACTCTTGCTTAGTGGCCTTGATCTTAAAATGTAGTTGATTGACATGTTGCACATGATTTATGGATATGAAGATTGTGAATTATTTTATGCATTTCATGTACTTGTCACAATAGTTCCTTAATGATGGTTGATGAGTTCTACTGAAATGCACAATATCAAAAACTTCACATGTAATATACCCAAATTCCTAGTCTTGTAGACCTGTGTAATGCTAGTAACTATAACAAAGCCTATTAAGATATGTATTTTGTTGATAGTTAATTGTAGTCTACTAGAGTGGCATTAAAAAGGATGAGAATCACTCACACTACAACATAGGATTTTTTCATTTCAATATTGTTAAGATTTTACTAGATATAAAGGATCTATAGATATCCAAGAAATCAACAAGAGAAACAAAAATAACTAGTGAATGAGATGGGATGGAAGGAATTATACTATATTATGTTGTTGAAATCCATTTGTAACTCAATTTTTAGCAATGTCTTTATTAGAGAAGCCTTCAAATCTTAGATCAAGTTCATGGAAAATTATTTTATAGCTTTTAATTTTATTGAAAAGAATGCTGCACCACTGAACCCCCATTATGTAAGGGGTAATGAAGACAATATTGACAAAGAGATGACCCTTGACTAATGTCAACAATTCTTATTACCATACGTAGGATATGAAGTGACCTTGATATTGAGGTTTACCAAAATATAAGATGAATGGATTTTTGAATTTAGCAAAATACATATATCATTTTGTGTAAGGGCATGTAATCACTGGCAATTTATGATCCTTAAAGCATTAGGTCTGAAAAATTCTGAAACATAGTGGAAAGTAATGTTATCAATAAAGTGGATATAATATAAGTTGGTGTTTTGATGGCATAATATATCAGTGACAACACAGAGGGGGCATAGGAGGAATTAAATAAATAAGATTCTCGTTTCATTTCATAATGGATTCTTTCACAAGGTTATCCCATCTTTCAATGTGTATGGTAGAAAGAGCCAATGTTCACTAGCATTCATGGTATTACACACCATCCAATTTTCCATCTATATAGATTGACTTCCTTTTGTGGGAGAAATATAGTCCCTCACTAACCATATATTAAGTGTTCCAAGTGAGGATGTTGGTGCCTTGCCAAACCCTCATGGATTTCTCCATCTTACCCAATTTTCCAGAAGGAGGATAATTGTAATCGCTAGGAGTCAAAATATCCATTGGTGATGCCAAGATACTCAACAAGATTTGATCTTGATACCTCCATGAATTTTTGTATAAGAGAATCTACTAATTGAGCTAATCCTTGGAGTTGTCTATATAGATCAACTTGAAAATGAACTATGAAGCCATAAAGTTTGAAATAACACTCTATTTTAGAAAAATAGTTTGCAAGTGCACTTGCGAAGTAAACAATATTTATGATGGCATAAAGTTATTCAAAGCTATAAATAACTAGGTTCAAATCAATGTGGTAACTATGACAATTTCATAAATCGTAAATTAGTTAAGCCTACTATCTTTACAAAACTAGCAATCACAGGTTCAAACCAATGTGTTTGCTAGTATAGGTTCTAAATATGTGCAATAAATCCATTTTTTAGATATAAACATGGTAAAACCTACTAAATATGCAAAACTATGCCAATATCATAACTCACACACCAATCAATTATGCAAGGGTAGTAGAAAAATGTCATCATGTAATGCATACATTTATTATATCCATAGGTAAGGATAAGAAAATGCAAACTTAATCAAGTAGTATAAGGTTATCTAAAAAAGAAGCTTCAATGATAAAAAAAAAAATAATACTTGACTTTGTGAAATAAAATGTTGATAAAAAAACATTGCATGAAATAAATTATCTAGATAATAAGGAAGCATGCACTTCTTACAATATTTATTCAAGAGCACTATCTAACTACATTGTGATTAATCACTTCATAAAAATATGAGGGAAAAATGTTACCTTTATTAAAAAATAAAAATTCTTTGGAAAATATGGATAGAAAAACTTACAATTATTGTTCCCATGGATGGTCAATAGATATTTTCATAATAGTTAATTAAGCAACTAATCATTCATCAATAAAATAAAAATGTTAATTAAGCAACTAATTAATAAGCAATGATATAATCCCTCTCTAGTTAATCAAGCAAATAATCGATAAGCAATGATATAAACCCTCTCTAGAAATATATCGATGGGGTTTCAATAGATGGTTTTAAATCCTCCTTGTAGCAACTTATGAGGGTAGTTTGGGACCTCACTCATAGAATCTTATAAGGGAAATTTGAAACCCCCCTTATATCAATTTAAAGGAGTGGGTGGAAACCTTCTCTAGAAACATATGAGGGGGGTTTGAAATCTCCTCGTATGTTTTAGAGAGGGTTTCCACCCACCCCATTAAATTTCTATAAGGGGGGTTCAAATTGCAAACCGCCCCTATAGGTTTCACCGAGGTGGGTTCATAATTATCTTCGCAAGTTGCTACCAAATAGGTTTTAAAATGTCACCATAGGTTGCTAGCAGAGGGGTTTATAATTTTGATTGTAATTTGGTGTGAGGGGAGTTCTAAATTTCCCCCATAGGTTTCTATTAAGGGGGTTTATAATTGTCTCTGTAAGTTGCTACGAGGGTGGTTGCTAGCTGCCTCCATAGGCGCTATGAGGGGGGTTTATAACTGCCTCCAAAAATTGGTATGAGGATGGCTCTAAATTGCCCCCATATGTTGCTATGAGGGGGATCCTTAACTGCATCCATAAGCTACTATGAGGGGGGTTATTGACCGAATCCATAGGTGCTATGGCAAGTTCTAAGAGGGGGGTTCTAAATCCCCCCCCCATAGGCTGCTATGAGGGGGGTTCTAAATCCCCCCCCCATAGGCTGCTATGAGGGGGGTTCTTAATTGCATCTATAGGTTCTATGGAAAGTGCTAGGAGGGGGTTCCAAACTGCCTCCATAGGTGTTATGAAAAATTCTAAGAGGGGGGTTCAAAAACCCACCTCCATATGTGTCACCTCCCTGGTCTCCTTGGTGCCCTTTAGAGGTGATAGGAAACAACTGATACATTTTTTTTCCAACAATACTCTCAGTTTTACACGCAACTGCAATGGCTTCCGATCCGCAATCCACAATCAACCTGGCCGCAATCCACAATCAGAATTCAGAAGGGAGGAACGCCCAAACCATGACGTTGAACAAAATGTGAATCTAAATTCCGCATTCCGCAGTGCGAAAGTCAGAAATGCGGAGAGCCACCATACCCGATGCTATAGAAATGCGCACCCGATTTCCGCATTCCATATTGCGAAAGTCGGAATTGCGGATATCCAAAGTGCCCAATGCTGCAGAAATGGGCCCCCAACTTCCGCATTCCACAGTGTGGAAGTTGTAACTGCGGAGCACCTAAGTGCCTGACGTTGCAGAAATGCACCCTCGACTTCCGCATTCCGTAGTGCGAAAGTAGGAACTGCGGAGCCCCAAAGTGCCCAACGCTAAGGAAATGCGCCCTTGACTTCCACATTCCACAGTGCAGAAGTTAGAATTGCGGAGCACCAAATTTCCCGGCGCTGCAGAAATGTGCCCTCAACTTCCGCATTTCGCAATGCGGATGTGGGAAGTCAGGAGCTGGTCATGCCCTGTTACAGTCAGCTTCGCAGCCCGATAACTCCTTCATCCTTGGGCCAAATTGGGAAAGTCCGGTACCATTGGAAAGCTCTTGGATATCTCTATGCAATGGTATAGATACCTGACACACTTGAGGGATTTGAACCTGCCTCATTTTAAATCAAAAATATGCTTTAAGGTCCCTCAAAACCTCTTTACCCCATTGCCAAAAGCCCTAGAATCACCCTGCCAAGGTCCCTTCCCTCATCTGATCATAGAGGGGTGCATGAAGACCTCAGGTGGGGTGTCGAACTCATTCCCAAATCTCATAAGGTGAAGTACAAACCTACTAAGGGTGTGTACATTGCATAAAAGACATACATAGTGGAAATAATTCTAATGAATGCATCTACAACCTGCAAGGTTAGCAACTTATTAAGTGCAAGAAAATGGTGAAGTGTTCAAGCATAAAATACGCCTCATACTCAGGTCTATACATGGTATTCATATTGTTCCATTTCATGCAATCATTCATTCGCATAACTTAAGCATAACAAGTAAACATAACATAGGAAAACTAGCATCATTTAACACCACAAAAGCACTTATCTTAATCGAACTGTCCAAGCAACTAGCTAAGTGAGAGCAACATTCCACCCAACCATAGGTCTTTGTCCAGTCTATACTCTTTTAGCTGAGAGACCATCCCTAAGATGGGATGTGTATCCACTAAGGAGGGCTAAATAGGATCTCTCACAGTCAAGGCTTCACCCTAATGCTAAACCAATATACGGTTGGTTTTATCAAGCATGTAAGGGAACACAAATGATGATTCTAAGCCAGTGAGCTCAACCAAAGAGCTACAAGAACATCAAAATACTCAGCAAGCATGGCACCCGCAATAAATACCTAACCCAACACAAGGAAGGCCCCTTTCTCTGTTGCATAGTCCCTCACGGCCTTTCCCTTCAGTTCTCTTCAGGGTGCGCATAGAAAGGTCCAGCTGCTGCCTTCATGAGACTTTAGCCTTCATTGGGTTTATCAAGCAGATCCAACCTATGTATTTCCTTCTTCTCTATTATTCTAACTAGGATCTTCTCAAGGATGCGACCGAAACTCTGTCCCACAGCTCGGTTCTTTTGCTGTCAGATGCAAGTGTTCTCACGGGCTCTCTAAGTTGTTCACGCTCTGTAATTCATCTCCACGGTGTGATCCGAGGATATCCCCTTCGATTTGATTCCTATGTAGGGTTTCTATGTGCATTTGGATTTGCAAATTCATGCTTACCCAGAATCACGATCTCTTATTTCTTCTTCCTGGTTGGGCTCTGCAATGGGTGATAAATCCAGTTTTTGGTCAACAATGGAATAGGGATTAGGGTGAGCGAATTCCAAGGAGGTAAAGTGGCTTAAGGGACAATAAAAATAGAGCCATACCCTTCCATACAGATTGCAGGGCTGCTCCATACTCCATCGACTTCATGGGAAGGTTTTCTCAACCACCTTCTTACAACATAATTAAATTTCAGCATAGGGAGTCAAATGGGTTCACAAAATGACATGTGGCATCATGGGTTCCAATACCACAACCCCGTCACCTCTTCCTAGTGCATACACATGGCCCCCTCTTATTGGTTTCCTCCATAGCCAGTTTTCTTGGTATTTTATTGCAATATTTAATATTTACATCATTTACAATACTTCATGGCTTAATAGCACATGGATAATTAGAATGTCAAATACTTTCCTTCTAAATAAAACATGAGCATCCTCTAGTGGGGCCTTGGCCTTGATCTCCACACTAGGTCAAACACACATTGCATGTATACAATATTTACATTGAAGCCAATAAACCCTAAGGGTCAAAATAGGGGTATTACAATATGTGGCTACGTGGGGGGTCTCCAACCACCCCCAAAGTGACTTTTGGGGGTGGTTTAGATCTATTCTAAAACCACCCTCAAAAACCATTTTTGGGGGTGGTTTAGATCTCTTCTGAAACCAAAGCCTCGAATTTTAATGTTGGTTCTTTTGGGGGTGTTTTTTTCAAAACCACCTTTAATTCCAAAACCGCTCCCAAAATTCATTTTTGGGGGTGGAAGACAACCCCCCTTAAAGGTCTAAAATGAAGTAGTGATTCTTGTCATGATTTTTCTACCCATTACCATACCAAATAAGATACATTAAAGAGGGACCCCTCTTCCTTGTATTTCCTTGATAAAGCATTTACCACAACATTATCTTTTTTCCTTTTTGTAGATGATCTTATAATCATATCCAAGCATCTTGATGACCCATTTATGTTGCTATGGGATGACAACCATTCTAAAAATACTTCAAGATATGGTGATCTATCTAGAAATGTTCCATAAGAGATACTATCACCGTGTGTTAATTCACGTAGGATGGCCATAATTTCTTCCTTATAGGTAAACTTGTCCAAACACTAATACATATCAGGAAATTTGCCATAGTTTTTTGTTGTTATTTCCATGTTTTTTCGTCTCAATTTCGACGATTATGGTCTTGTTTGTTCGTAGATATAATGACAAACGTGAAAAGCCGTCGCAATAGAGATGAAAAATGTTGGCCACGTGTCTTCTACAAGGTGGCCTTGAAATTGAATTTTTTAATTCATTTTCTACAAATCGTCCCTAGATCAATGAAACCACGTCCCTATAACGACGAAAATTTGTCGCAAACGAGTTGCACATAAATTTGCTTCCATGAAACATCGTCCCTCTATCGAAGGTTTTTCGTCAAACAAAACAAATGAAGGTAGAAGGTCTGACGGTTTTGCTAATTTGCTTCCATGAAACACTGTCTCTCTAACGACGATTTTGCATCAAAACAAAGAGAGAGTTTTTCTATTACTTGCAATGATATGCCATCGCAAGTATCGATGCACATTCAACGAAAAAACCAAAATAAGGAAGACCTTGCGATGGTTTTTCTATACTTGCGACGATGTTTCGTCGCAAGTATTGATGAACGTGCGTCAAACAGACCAAACGATGGTAGAATGTCTGATGGTTTTTCTATACTTGCGACGAATTTGCGTCACTATATCGACGATACATGGATGTTTAAAAAAAAAAAAAAACCATCAACGCTTATTACCAGCAATCTGGAACCCCTTGCAGGCATCTTAAAGGCCTCCTGCAGGCATACTTCAAGCACTGCTGCAGGAATTTTTAAGTGATGTTGCGGGCATCAAAGTGGATCCCACTGCGGGCATAAGTAATGGCCCATGTTGACATTTAGTAAAGAGTACCGCGGGCATTGTTATAAAGCCATGCAGGCATTTTAATAAGGTAGCCGTGGGCATTTTGGAGGACATGCCTGCGGGCATTTAATGGACCTTGTGGGCATAAACTTGTTGGTCACCCTATATGCTAATTAGTTACAACCAACACACAGGATGCTCAATATAAATTGTCAACCCAGGGAAGTATTTTATTTCAATGGAAATACATACAAATTATGCATAAACATTTCAAGTAGATGATTGAGTAAAATGGAGATAAACTATCCTTCCTATCTGCTCAGCCAAACTCATTCTATAAATAAAACTAATCTAAATTATACATCTAGGAATTCAAAATACAATTACCTTCCTACATAAATCAACCCAGCAGTTACTGACCTAAGAATAAGAATGAACTAGATTACTTTTGCAAGAAGTTAATTCCTATAATTATCAAACTACAGTATTCAATTTCTACCAAACTAATTCATCTAGCAGCTACTGTAACTCAATCATAATCTGCCTAATCTAATGAATTCAACAAAGATACAACAACAACCAGAATTAGAAATAAGCTTGAACTCTAATTTGATTAATTTGGAAATCCTAGAAAGCATAAATGACTGAAAGGAATTGAAGCTGAGCTTGGCTGTAACAGCTAATCCTAACACACCATGCATCAAATAAACTATCCTACATAGTCGACTGTCACACCACATAATTGCAGCTATTCAGGATGCAATGATAAATTACTAGGAAATAATGCAATTATAAACTCTCTATTGCAGCTAACAGTAATACAACTAATGCGATTCCACACAACACAACATGAAATATATTAAACTACCTACTTAACTCGACAATCTCTATGAGAAGGCAGGCCCTGGCCTTCTCATAGAGATGCCGTGTACTACCACAAATTAAGACACAGAAATATGAAGAACTCTGCTCTTTATATTAAATATGGTAATCCATAGTCTCCGCTCTCTATTAGAGCCTGTACAAAAATGATAATTAACCAACCCCAGACTCTGAAAGCCTTCCCATATTTATACGTGCAAAATACAATTCGTGATCCACTAATTTCAGGCAGCAATGAAGATCTTTGATCTTCATGATGCGGAGTTACAACTGAACTGTTATAGCCATATTGAATGAGGCCGTTGGACATGAAGGATGTTTCTACTCTGGCAGTCAATGGATCAATGGATTAACCAATTGGGAGGTGTCCTGTTTTGTTAATATCCTAGTGGGCGGCCTTCACTAACATCTCGAGGTTTTGGTGTAATGGTTTGTATCATTTGGTATCAGAGCCTCCACCCAGGTTCAAGTCACAGAGCGAGTGGCAACGTTGGCATTGCAGTGTTCGCCCAAGGATCGTACGACTCAAAGGGGACACCACCGTACGGGCGCACATCCAGCCCAAAGTCTGAATTGTGGAGCGTGGTGGGATGTTAAGATCCTAGTGGGTGGCCTTCACTAACATCTCGAGGTTTTGGTGTAACGGTTTGTATCATGTTTGTTGTAGCAATGCTCTGTTTTAGTGAAGTCCTATTACAACTTCACGTGGAAAGATGCGCTTTCCCTTTTAATATGAGGAATTAAATCTGAAGAGTAACAGCTGGCACCACATGTGATTCTTTCCCAAGGCATTGTGGTTGACACACCCGTGCTTTGATCTTTACTTAATGAAATCAACACAAGTTAGCATAAATCAAAGGGTAGAATTCATAACCATAACAATATTAGGCATTAAATAAACGAAACAATAATGAATTATACTTTGTCAGGATTGCTGATTGATCTGGAAGAAAGGCATGTATATGGTTTGTGAAAGTAGGGTGTAACAGGGAAAAATAATGTAATAAGTATGGTAAAAGGGGCATTTCCAGGGCCCAACATCTCCCCCTAACTATCCATTTGCATGTCCTCATGCAACAACCGATTAGTCTGAACTTGAATCTGGTCCTCATTCATATTGTGCAAATGAGTTGAAGGGGATAGCAGGTTCTTGACCTACACCCCATGATTTCAATAAAAACAAGAGTAACAATTTCTCCTTTCGTCACTATTGTAGTAGCCTCTGTATATCTTTAAGCTTTGAGAATTAATCATTGGAGATGCTGGTTCTTGTGTAACAACATCCCTCTATCCTCAGCATCTTCAGCCTATGTTGGAATTCAACAATTGTTTTCAATAGTGTTGGTTCTTATGTAACATCTCTCACTTGCATCTCAGCATCTTCTAATTGAGTTGCATTTCCAAACCACTTTTCAAGGACATTGGTTCTTGTGTAACAACGTCCTGTTTCTTGATTCTTTTTAGCCTGCTGAGTTTGATTCAATGCCCCCAAAATGATGGGACTCGGCCCAAGAATAGTTCCTCTGATTGTTTTACTCATGCAGATCTCTGTACCGCTAAGTCTAGAACTATAACTTTATGCCCTATTGAATTAAATATGTCTCCACATTCCAGGCATATCATTTCTTTCCGTCCTTCATTCCCTAGAACGGAAGATTAATTCTCCACTTGGTCTGCAGCCTCTACCATTGTATTCACATACTTCCTTGCCTGTTTCCTGCATGTTTCCTTTCATCTCTCTAATTCTTTGCGAAGCATTTGCACCTCCTCCTTTAGTAGCTCATTTTCAGAAAGAAGATCCTCTGTTTGAGGTTCCTCTATAGCAGGTTCTTGTGTATCAGCAGGTGGTTGAGGTTTTAAGATAGGAATTCCAATATTTTCCCCGACCGAGTGACCCGCTTCTGCTAGAGTAACAGTTTTGATTCTTCTCTTTTTCGCTGGGTTGGATGTCTGGCCCTTGCTCATTAGCCCTTCCTTTCTCCTTTGAAACAAAGAAAATCGTATCACTTCAGAAATAGGGCCGAATCCCTCCTCTTGAATTAAATTTCTTTATCTCAAGGGAGGATTCAACATTCAGAATTTCTAGGCCGCTTCTTGCTACTACTTTTGCTTGATATTCCTCTTCTGCTATTTCAGTTTTAGCTGCTCCAGTTTCAGCCTTCTCTATATCTATCTCCTCTTCATCCTCCAATCAAAATTCTGGTGTTCCAACCCTCCCCACAACTGAGTTTGAGGAACCCCAGTCCTCATCCACTATTTTTAAAGGAAATTCACAGGGTACCTCTCGACGAACCAGAAATTGTTCCCATGTCAAATTGTGTTGTGCAAGTGCCTGTAAGACTAATAGTTTAATTATCCCATGATTTGTGAGGGATGTAAGGGGTGTTGAGCACCTATAGCATAGTAAGCCATGCATTGCAGATATTTCAAAAGATAGTATGGCATATTTAACAGTCGGCGATGACGTAAATCTGATAGGAGGAAAAATTCATAAATGTAAACAACACTATACCTCCCCTCACATGTGATGTATTTCTTCAGAAAGAGTGCAACTTGGTCCCAAGGACTTGGAAGGGTCTCCAATGCTGTTCCTCTGCCCCATGGTCTAACACTTTCTTCGGCTGCCAGAAAATATTTAGTTACAGTCGGATGATGGCGTTTCCGACTAAACTAGCGCTGCCCGGTTCTGGGAAATCTCGTTACCTCCGCTAGGATTGCCTATGAAACATCTATCCTTATACCTAGAACCTATGAATGGGTGCTCAACATATTTTTAGAAAATTCAAGGGATCTTTCCTCGTGAAAACCATTCAGGCATTGAAAATAATCTGTCCATCCTGCTTCTTGAAAGATAACAAAGACTTCTCTGTTCTTATACAAAAATTCTATTGTTAGAGGCTCATATCTCACAGGGATACCCATACCACTGAGCTTCTACGAAATATTTTAACGAATGCACCAGTTACAGTTTCAAACGTCGAGATGTCTGCATGCAAAAACGGTTGATGGATAGTCGAAGTTTTAATTGAGCATTTTTGGAAAGGTGGCATGATTAGTTTTGGAATAAAATCCGTGGTAGGATTATCCCACAAGTCAGGTAGAATGACGGTCATAATCATAAGTATGGGTAACAGTTTAAATGTGGTTTTGGTTCAGTTGATTGGTTGCGGATAGATGATAGGGATAAATGAAAAATATAATCATTATTTCTTGTGACGTTAATAGATGTGTAATGTCCCCATTCAAATAATTGCATAGTAAGACAATCCCATCAATCCTACTAGTTTCCTAGGTTGGATGGGCATATGTGGAATTGTAATAAGGAAGCTAATAAATGATGGTTATACATTATAAGGGTTCAAGTATTTAGTAAATATGGCAAATAAATAAATTCAAGAGAAATTCTAGGTGGCAAGTGGTTTTAGAGACATATGGAGGGTGTGGGACCCACACTAGCTTGATTTTCAATGACACATGGCATCTCTCTCTTGCCAATTTGAATTCATGGGAAGGTGAACAAACTTGTGTGAGTTTTTAATTCATAACACATGGCATTGAGAATCTTAGGTCGAATTGGGATGGATTGGTAACCTCCATGGAAGATAAAGAGTCAAATTGGAAGTTTGTAGATACTTGGGATAGATTCCCTAGCCCCTATGACACCAATGATGGAGAATCTATGACAACTATGACAAATTGCAGACCTGAACTTTGAAATCTGACCATTATGACATGTTAGCCCCAAAAATAGGCTCAAGGAAGGCGCTCATGGGAGTGGAAGAAGCCAAAGAGACTGAAATTCGAATTTGGGAGAAGATGGAAGGTTGGAACTAGGAGACAAGTGGCAAATGTGGAATATTTCCTAAGTGGAAATATATTGAAGATATTGAGAGGATTTAGACCCTTAGAAGGATAATGTTGGTTATAAAATATAGAAATCAAGTATGAGAATTGCTTTTGATGATTTGAGAAAAATTACATTTGTGAAGAGAGAGCTAGCGGATGACTAGTTTCTTGCCTTAGCCAATTTAGAGGGTGAAAGATTCCCATCCAAGTTGGTGTTTGCAGAGGCCACTCAGGTCTTTCATGGAGCTTTAATGGATTTTTATTTGTAGGTATCAGCTACAGGGCAGATCGTGGATTTTTTTAGTGCAGCACCATCTCTCAACCATCTCTAGTTTTGAAGGCATATTCTTGCTCCTTGAGGGAGGGCGTTTTTGGTGAGCTATTGTGATTCTTGGGAGAGATTCCATTGATGTATTTATGATTTTAATAGCATGATATACTCTATTATTCACCTTCAAAAAGTATCAGGTCTAAATACCATGTGGTTGTGTGTAAAAATGAAGATTAATGAGCAAACAATGTCCATTTCCCCACTACATTGATGTATGCCATTATAACGATGATGATTTCGAATAAAGGAATGTTTCTATGATATATTTGTGATGAATGGACTTCCATTAATGTGTATTACATGTTTCATATTCATTACGTGAGCATTTGAAGCCATTATACTCAATTTATTTGTATTTGAAGAAGATTTGGTGCCATTTCCCCAAGGGTCGAATTAGTGGTTTTTGCTGTTATTTGGGAGAGGTTTGGAACAAACCTTATAAATAATGAATGAAACATACCCTACCTATTTTTAGAAATTAGAGTGGGATTGGAGGCATTTGGGAAGCTCTTTTCAGTACTTACCCTAGGGGGATTTGAACCCCAAATTACTAGTAAAATTGTATACTTGAACCAGAATCTTAAGATAGTTTGCAGAGGTCTTTTGGTGGCCATATATCATCCCTGAACCTCATATTTAATTCCTAATATCATTAATACACCTCCCCTGAATATTTGTGACCATTTGGACCAAAATTGGGACCTAGGCATCAAAACTAGTCAAAGGTCGAAATTGGAGAAAAAGTGGAAAATTGGGCATTTTCTTAAAATTTAAAAAAATGGACATTACAAGTGCTATCAGAGCATGGTCTTGGAACCTGATGGTATTAACAAGAATCTAAACAAATAAATCACCACCCTTTGAATTAGTAGTTGAATAAGTTTTGGTTGAAGAAGAGGTAGTAGCAGAAAAAGAGTTTTTTTATAAAACAATGGGTAGAGAGGAGGAGAAAAAATTAAGACATAAGGAGGAATTTATTGAAGCCTTAAAACCATGTTTTGAAGGAATTACCATGGTTATGCTAGATATGAATAAACAAATGATGAAACATTTCGAATTGTTGGGTAGCCAACTTTCAGGCAAAGGTATGATAGGAGATAACAGTGGTTCACATTCAGGGGAAACGATAAAAGGGAGTGAGCATATTTTTTCAAGCACAGGACCACATAATAGACCTGATGAATTCCAAAGCACACAAAGGCGTACTGCACCTAAATTTCTCACACCCAAAGAAGAGCCCAATATTGAGGTGGCTTATAAGAAACTAGTAAATGATTGGAATGATTTGAATGAAGAGTGTAAAAGAGGTGTACCACTCAGTGACTACATTGATGCTATACAAAAAATTAAAAGGAGAGAAGACAATAAGAGTCCATTCCAAAACAAATAATTAAATAGTGCTATTGGAAAAATGTCACTTCCTACTTTTGATGGTTCTTCTCAAAATTCTGCTAACACTTGGGTGCAAAAATTGGATGTATATTTTCAGCTAAATCCTATGTTGGAAGAGGATGCATTAAAAATGGACATTTTGCATTTGGAAGGAGATGCCAATGAATGGTGGTTTCATGGGCTGAAAACCTTGGGTCATAATCAGGTTAAAACATATGGAGAATTTGTTGATAGGGTACTAGAAAGATTTGAACAAAAAGATCCATAATTGCCTTTCAAAGAACTAGCTCAATTGAAGCAAATTGGGTCCTCTACTGAATATATGTTGGACCTTCAAAAATTATCAGTCAAGGTGGCTGATGTCTCTATGGGAAGATTAATATTTTTGTTCACTGAAGGTTTGGCTGAACCCTTAAGAGGTTTGGTCAAATCCCACAAGCCAACTACATTAAAATATGCAATGAGCTTGACTAGGGATCTCCAAAATGTGCTTCCTAGAACGATGTTTCCTTCCAAGCCTAGCTGCAAATTTGAAAAGAAACCTTGGCAAAGGGATGGATATGATAAGAAAACTTAGCAAAGAGAGTCATTTGAAATGAATAAAAAATGACTAAACAGGGATGAACTTCAAAAAAATAAACTGTGCTTCACATGCTTCCAACCATGGACACCGGGGCACAAATGTACTAAAGGAAAGGCTCAATACATAGAAGTATTTTCTGATAATGAAGGGTATGATGGGGGAATGGATGAAGATGGACATATTTCAGATAAAGAAGAGGCATATGAGACAACAGTAGAAGAGGAAAGACAAGAAGAAAATCAGCCTTCACCGGACAAAGCAAAAATGGCAGTGCTTTCAGCAGTACTTCACTATCATACTATCCGATGCAAAGGTGTGGTACAAAGAAAAAGAACTTCAGTTTTGGTAGATGGAGGAGCCACCCATAACTTCATTGATGCAGAAATGGTGGAGAAAATAAATATACCTATTGAACCATTTGATGGATTCACAGTTGTCATTCCCAGTCACAACACAATGCAATGCAAAACATGGGTTCCAATGCTGCAAGTCACAGTAGGAAACTATAATTTTGTTGATAGTTTTTATGTGGTTGATGTTGCTGATACTAATGTGGTTTTGGGAGTGCAATGTCTGTATTCAATAGGAGAGCATATAGTAAATTATCAAATTCCTAAAATGAAATTCTAAGATTCAAAAGGAGTACAAAGAGTTGTGAGAGGGTAGCACACTTATCCAAATCAAGTAGTGACTTGCAATAGTATGAGATCTATATTGAGGCATGGGGACATAGAATGGGCTGCTGAATGTCATATTACATATCCCAAGCCACCTATAAATATTGTTGAACACCCAAAGGAGATAGAGAGACTTTTGCAAAAATATGAAAAGGTTTTTAGAGACCTTCCACATGGTAGACCACCGGATTGGGGGGTTGAGCATAGTATTATTTTGGAGGAGGGTACTTCACCCATTCAGATACCACCTTATAGACATCCTAAAAAGTTCAGAGATGAGATTGAAAAATCCATCCAAGAACTCCTAGATTTGGGACTCATTAGACCAAGCTCTAGCCCTTATGCTTCTTCGGTAGTGCTAGTGAAGAAAAAAGATGGAACATTGAGAATGTGCATAGATTTTAGAGCGTTGAACAAAAAGACTATCAAGAATAGGTATCCTATTCCTAGGATTGATGATATCATGGATGAGCTACATGGGGCCAAATACTTATGAAAAATTGACCTTAGATTAGGGTATCACCAAATTCGAATGAAAGATGAAGATGTGGAAAAGATTTCTTTTCGATGTCATTTTGGCCACTTTGAATTTCTTGTCATGCCTTTTGGGTTAACTGATGCTCCAGCCACATTTCAAGCATGTATGAATATGATATTTTGCAAGAAACTAAGAAGGTTTGTTTTGGTTTTCTTTGATGACATTCTCATTTACAGTAAAACATGGGAAGAGCATTTGCAGCAGTTAGAGATTGTGTTGAAAATTTTGCAAGAAGAGTCCTTATTTGCTAAGTTATCAAAATGTGAATTTGGGATGAAAGAACTACTATATCTTGGGCACATTATTGGGCAAGAAGGAGTGAAGGTACACATGGAAAAAATCAGGGCTATCTTGGGATGGCCATCACCAAAAAATATTACTGAATTGAGAGGTTTTATTGGCATATGCACCTACTACAGAAAATTTGTGAAAGGGTTCTCCAAGTTGACTTCTCCATTCACTGATTTTACTAAGAAGGATGCTTTCAAGTGGGATGAAGAGGCTGAAAAGGGCTTCCAAAAAATGAAAGAGGTAATGAGTAGTTGTCCCATACTTGCACTTCCTGATTTTACTAAACCTTTTGTTGTGGAATGTGATGCTTCAGGTGGAGGAATAGGGGCTGTCCTAAAGCAAGGTCAACACCCCATAGCCTTTGAGAGAAGAACGTTGCAGCCTCATGAAAAAATTTACTCCATCTATTATAAAGAAATGCTGGCCATTATGCATGCATTGGTCAAATTCAGACAATACTTGGTGGGCAGCAAGTTTGTGGTGAAAAATGACCACAATATTCTAAGACACTTTATCACCCAAAAAGATCTAAATGAAAGGAAACAAAAGTGGGTAAGAAAGATTCAAGCTTATGATTTTGATATTGAATATGTCAAAGGAAAGAATAATATAGTAGCAGATGCTTTGTCAAGAAGACCTTCTTTTTTTCTCATGGACATTGCCAAGGATTGGAAAAACATGCTACTAGTTGAATATGCTAAAGACAAATTTGCTTGTGATGTGTTGGATGGAATCAAAGGGGATGATAACTACAGGATTTTGAATGGGATGATATATTATAAGGGAAGAATTTTTTTAGTTCATAACTCCAAGCTCAAGTACCGAATTTTGCAAGAATCACATGATTCCCCACTAGCGGGCCATCTGGGGATCTTCACAATTTATAGACAATTGAGGCAAAGATTTTTTTTAAAGGGGCTGAAGGAAGATGTTTAGAAGTATGTGAATGAATGTAAAGTATGTCAACAAAACAAATCAGAACTTACATGTCCAGCTGTCCTATTACAACCCTTGCCCATTCCAGAGCAAAAATGTGACAGTATCTCCATGGATTTCAGCATTGGTTTGCCTAAATATTTGGGTAAGGATTGCATCTATGTGGTAGTTGATAGGTTGAAAAAATTTGCTCATTTATTTATTGTTACATCATCTTTTAGTGCTGCGTAAGTGGCTGATATTGTTTTCTAAGAAATCTTCAGATTGCATGGGCTCCCTAAGAGCATTGTCAGTGATAGAGATAGTAGATTCATGGGTGCTTTTTGGCAATAAATTTTTAGATTGGTAGGCACTCAATTGACTCCAAGTATCAGCTATCATCCACAAACTGATGGGAAAATAGAGAGGGTAAATCAATGGTTGGAAGGATACCTAAGAAACTATGTGGGAGAGCAGCAAAAAGCATGGGCAAAATGGTTACACTTGGGTGAGTTTTGCTACAACACCACTTATCATATGTCAATAGGAATGTCTCCTTTCAAAGAATTATATGGTTATGATGCACTTACATTTGTTGAAATTATATTTGGTGATAGTAGAGCCCCAAAGGCTAAAGATTGGGTGGAAAAGAGCCAATAAATTTTAAAGCTCTTGAAAGACAATTTGTAGGTTGCTTAAAATCAGCAAAAACAATACACTGATAGACATAGAGAAGAAAGAAACTTTCAAGTAAATGATTTAGTATATTCAAGGTTGCATCCATATAAACAAACATCTCTAAAAAAGAATGGAGCAGAAAAATTAAGACCAAGGTACTATGGGCCATACAAGGTAGTGCGGAAGGTTGGAGAAGTAGCATATGAACTAGAACTTCCGAAAGGGAGTAAAATCCACAATGTATTTCATGTTTCCTGTCTCAAGAAAGCCCTTGGTCAGAAAATCATCACTTCAGAAATACTTCTTCCTTTGGATGATGAAGGTCATCTCACACTTGTTCCGGAAAAGATTTTGAAGACATGGGAAAGAAGGTTGAGGAGTAGAATTATCGAAGAATATTTAGTGCAATGGAAGGACTTACCAAATGAAGATTGCACATGGGAAGAGGAGAAGATTTTGCAGCATCCAAATTTGAATTTCTTGAGGACAAGCAATCTTGGGTGTGGAGAACTGTAATGTCCCCATTCAAATAATTGCATAGTAAGACAATCCCATCAATCCTACTAGTTTCCTAGGTTGGATGGGCTAATGTGGAATTGTAATAAGGAAGCTAATAAATGATGTTTAGACATTAGAACGGTTCAAGTATTTAATAAATATGGTGAATAAATAAATTCAAGAGAAATTCTAGGGGGCAAGTGGTTTTGGAGACATATGGAGGGTGTGGGACCCACACTAGCTTGCTTTTTCAATGACACATGGCATCTCTCTCTTGCCAATTCGAATTCATGGGAAGGTGAACAATATTGGGTGATTTGGTAAGTCATAACACATGGCATTGATAATATTAGGTTGAATTGGGATGGATTGGTAACCTCCATGGAAGATAAAGAGTCAAATTGGAAGTTTGTGGACACTTGGGCTATATTCCCTAATCCCTATGACAACAATGATGGAGAATATATGACAACTATGAAAAATTGCAGACCTGACCTATGACATCTGACCATTATGACATGTCAGCCCCAAAAATAGGCTCAAGGAAGGTGCTCATGGGAGTGGAAGAAGCCAAAGAGACTCAAATTCGAATTTGGGAGAAGATGGAAGGTTGGAACTATGAGACAAGTGGCAAATGTGGAATATTTCCTAAGTGGAAATCTCTTGAATATATTGAGAGGATTTAGACCCTTAGAAGGCTAATGTTGGTTATAAAATGTAGAAATCAAGTATGAGAATGGGTTTTGATGATTTGAGAAATATTGCATTTGTGAAGAGAGAGCTAGTGAATGACTAGTTTCTTGCCTTAGCCAATGTCGAGGGTGAAAGATTCCCATCCAAGTTGGTGTTTGGAGAGGCCACTTAGGTATTTCATGGATATTTAATGGATTTTTATTTGCAGGTATCAGCTACAGGGAAAATTGTGGATTTTCTTAGTGCAGCACCATCTCTCAACCATCTCTAGTTTTGAAGGCATATTCATGCTCCTTGAGGGAGGGCATTTTTGGTGATCTATTGTGCTTCTTGGGAGAGATTCTATTGATGTATTTATGATTGTAATAAAATTATCTACTCTATTATTCACCTTTATAAAGTATAAAGTCGAAATACCATGTGGTTGTGTGTAAAAATGAAGATTAATGAGCAAACAATGTCCATTTCCCCACTACATTGATGTATGCCATTATAATGATGATGATTTTGAATAAAGGAATGTTTCTATGATATATTTGTGATGAATAGACTTCCATTAATGTGTATTACAAGTTTAATATTCATTAATTGAGCATTTGAAGCCATTATACTCAGTTTATTTGCATTTGAAGAAGATTTGGTGCCATTTCCCCAAGGGTCGAATTAGTGGTTTTTGTTGTTATTTGGGAGAGGGTTGGGACAGAACTTATAACTAATGAATGATGCATTTGGGACCCTAATAACATAATTGAAACATAACCTACCTCTGTTCATACATTAGAGTGGGCTTGGAGGCATTCGGGAAGCTCTTTTCAGTACTTACCCTAGGGGGATTTGAACCCCAAATTATTAGTAAAATTGTATACTTGAACCAGAATATTAAGAGAGTTTGCAGATGTATTTTGGTGGCCATATGTCATCCCTAAACCTCATATTTAAGTCCTAATATCTGTAATACACCTCCCCTGAAGATTTGGGACCATTTTGACCAAAATTGGGACCTAGGCATCAAAACTAGTCAAAGGTCGAAATTGGGGAAAAAGTGGAAAATTGGGCATTTTCTTAAAATTTAAAAAAATGGACATTACAAGATGCCTAATCATGATTATAGTTAGAACCCGTACCTTCAATATTAATGATTAAGCCGTCATTCTGCCATAACATTATATTTCACAGTCGCATTGCTGGTAAAATACGCATGTGCCTCCATGAGTTGACTATCGTCGATTGGACAGTTGATGTCAATCAATAAGAGTGCATGGTGATTGTAGAGCAAGCTTATCATGGGATGACGAAGATAAGTTGCAGTCGTAGGAACTAGCAGATTCCGGCAAAATATGGCGGAGCCACAACTGCAAGAATTAGTAGAATGGACAAAGGTAGCAGAGTTGTAGATGCAAAATTTGGAAGAAGTGGACAAGAATATCAGAGTCGCTGCTACTGGAAAAAAGCGAAATGAATGAAAATAACGGAGTTACAACTGCGAAAATTGGCAGAATGAGAAAAAGTAGTGGAGTCGCAACTGCTGGAAAAAGGCGAAATGAATGGAAATAGCGGAGTCACAGCTGCGAAAATTGGAAGAAATGGGAAAAAGTAGTGGAGTCGCAGCTGCTGGGAAAAGGAGAAATAAATGGAAATAGCGGAGTCACAGCTGCGAAAATTGACAGAAATGAGCAAAAGTAGTGGAGTCGCAGCTGCTGGAAAAATGGAGTAACATGTGAATTTTTAGTTGGCTGCTGAAAGTTGATGAATCATCCATCTTCTTCAAAGAGCTTATTCGATCAGGAAAGCAAGATAAGGTGCCTGCAATTGTCTGGCCTAGTCACGATCACTACTCCTCAAATCAATTCCTGTACACAGTTATTCCAAACAAACCTGATCAAGTGTAAAGGAAAAATAGATAAAATAACAGAAAGAAAACAAATTATTTATGTACAAATTATGTGTGGAAATTGCAGTTCTTAAAAATTCATAGGGATTGAGAAAAATCCCTGCCCTGGCGTTAACTGATAATATGGATCAGGTGCAACATATGAAATGTATGCATTCTTTGAGATCGGTTTGTGATACAATCGCAGCCGATGACCATTTACAAATAATGGTGTCTTGTTTTCATCAATGGTGATCAACTGAACTGTTCCATTATCAAATACTCGATCTATATGGTAAGGTCCCAACCAATGAGTACGCAATTTGCCTTTGAAATCCCTCTTAAACCGTGAATCATATAATAGAGCCCAGTCTCCTTCTCGAAAGACTTTCTTCTTTATGAATCTATCATGCCATTTAGAGCACTGCTGTTGGATTAAAGTTGTATGATGCACTGCGGCTGTGCGCTTCTCATCCAATTCATTAAGCTGATTTAGTTGGTTCCTCTGTGCTTTTGATAAATCAAGGTTTGCTTCTACAACTATCTTCAAAGTTCTGATTGCAAATTCAATTGGGAAAACAACATTTTTTCCATACACCAATTCATATGGGGAAAAACCAGTGGTATTACGCCATGTAGTGAGATAGGCCCATAGTTGCTCTGGAAGTCTCTCAACCGAATATTTACGATGGATTTTCACTTTTTTTGTCAAAATAGCCTCGACGACCTTATTTGTACTTTCCACTTAGCCATTGGCCTATGGATGATATGGTGATGTTATTTTGTATTGAAATTTTGTAATAGAGCTTCCAATTTGTGAGACACGAACTGTGGTCCACGATCTGTAACGTTTTCCTTGGGTACTCCAAACCGAGTAAAAAACTCTTTGTTACTGGACAATCCACTCGACCGGAGGCGAGCCGGCTCTCCCTAGCTCAATGCGAGTCTAGAACAAATAGAACAGACTACAAACACATTTCCTATATCTACTTAAGGATCAAGTGCTAGATGTCTTACCTATTTGATTCGCTATCCTTTATCCCGAATGCTAATCCATGTCCCACGGTCGTCAGATCCAAGCTGCAAGACCTGTTTAGACACAGAAAGGAGAAGCGAGTAAAGAGCATCTATACAATAAGAGATCTATGTAAATTGTTAAGCAAGTAAGCAACACAACATCATTACACATAAGAATGATATTGGTGGAAAGCATTTGTATTACTGCAAATAGAGTATTACATGATAGAGATATAGGACTACAACCAAAGACTTAACGTAGCAACCCTTCTCCCACCATATCGATTGCCATATCCTTCCAAGGAAGCATGAGTTCTTCAAGACGTGAATGGAGTATCTTGGGAGATATTTCACCAGTATGTAGATACTATAGCATTCCTCTAAGGTAGATTTCACCAGCATATGGATACCTTAGTCTTCCTCCCTTTGGTATGGGAATGAGCCTCACTTATATAGGACTAAATGGATAGGGTGTGGATAGGATAGGTTGAGAAAGGGTAGGAGAGAGATAAGGGATCTTCCCAAAGAGTTAGGGGTCGAGTACCAGCTCTCCTAGAGGTCAGGGATAAGCACCCAAATGGGAAAGTTTCGAGAAGGATCTTGAATAAGCTATTTTTTCCCATTAACAGACCTCGTTGCACCCTGTAGTGGTGCAACCTGTGATGTTGCATGTTGCTAGTGTGCAACCTGCGACGACCCTTCAGAACCTAGCACAAATGGGTACAAGCCCTCCCAGGGTGGTTATTAGTCCAAGTTCCTTCAGGGGTGTATACACTGAATCTGGTGATGAGTAGATTTTGGGTGTAACAGAATGCCCCCCCAAAGCATGAAGCTATTAAGGATGTACAAGTGAAGTGCTTTCATAGAAATAATGGCAAAAGATCATCGAATGAAGGACGCTGCTGCAGTACAATTGAATCAGAACTGACAATCTCATATGAAGTACAACATGGCTTTTGACCAATACATTGCAGATCCATGGTAGCAATGACCAAATGAACACAATCATGGCTACTAGACACAAGCGTAGATCCATGATGAGATGATAACACAGCCACGACCAATACAAAAGTGGATCCGTGTAATATGACTCAATACAAACTCCATCGCAACCTAGGTAAAACATGACTCCCTAGGGTCTTCAAGCTGAACCCGCAATGATACGAATCTATCCATGTGATTACAAATGTCTTGACATCGAACATGGTAGAAACCACTTGATTACTGGTCATTGATGTAAACCATTAACAAGTGCGAGGGAGATCGCCATTAATGTCAATTATTCCCAAGGTATCACAGTACATATCATCAAGCGTGAATAAATGAGTTGACGTTGAATGCAAGATGAAATCTTTCAATCAAGAGTCAATGATATAAACTCATGATGAAAGCAAGGTAACTTGCCATTGAGGCATGCAGGGACAAGGTACTTGGTTGGTTTCTAGATTCAATCCTTGGATGATGAGTTGAAGTCGACAAGGATGAATCTGTCGAAGGAGGGCCATGATGAATCCCCCATCAATCGACACGAAACATGATAAAATATGTGTAGAGTGGATCGGATGGTACAGTAACATGTGAGACTGACTCAAAGTAACAATGGCATGACGACGTGTGTGCTGACTGCAAATGTTAGATGGTGGATGTGTTCTTGAACATGGGCATGGAATGACTTGGCAGTATTGACATAATGAGAATGACGCAAAATTCTAATGCAACTGATGGTGGAAGCTTTCTCCGGATGACTCAGAGGAGTAGCAAGACTCAGAAAATAATTGGGGACTCATAGACAAACACATGACCCAAGTATTGTATGCAAATACAGATGAGTGCCATGTTTAAGAACGACTATATACTGCCACTAAGGTAGGTAACACAAACAATTTCTTTTTTCCCCATCATGAATGATGAGTGCCTCGTGTGTTTTTTACGAGCTTGATGAGGGTAACCAGATGCTCGGTATAGCTCATCTCATAGATGAGTCCAATCCCAAATATTTTCCGAACCTGGGATAAGAGGGGTTCGTCCCATGACAGGCCCTTCAATGTGAAAATTTAACGAGTCCATAGAAGGTAAACTCGGTTGTCATTTCATGTTTAGAGTGTCTGAAAAGAACTAAAGAAGATTCCAATGGTCCTTTTTCGTAAAGTTAGCCTCATCGCCCGAAAAAGGGTAAAACAACGCGTGGGAGGACTCTTCCAGTCATGATTGGCTGGAGTATTCCTTTTTCATAATTAGTGCCCCCTGGTCCGAAAAGGGGTAAACTATCACCAGGAAGACGACCATTCAAATACTTTAACAAGCGTGAATGCGACAAGTTCGCTTGGTGATCTTTTCAATTTTAGGGAGTTTGAAAAGAGCTTAACTATGGACTCCGGGGGGTGTTATTTTCCGTGGAAGTTTAACGAGCCCGAAAAAGTGATAAATCATAACTCGGTACTTGTTCTCATGGTTGGGTGAGTACAAGAACAAACGAAGAGTAAACTCATCCTCATGCAATAATTATGACTTAACCAAAAATAATAATGAAAAAACATTAAAAGGGGTGTTCATACCTGTAGTTACCATTGGTAACGTGAGAAGCGGCACAAAAAGACCACTTTACGACTCCTATACACTAGAAAAAGTGTCAAATAGCCCCAAATATAATGACAAACGGTCGAAACTATAGTAAATGGCCCAAAAGCATCAAAATATTTGAAAAGGAATATTCCATTCTATTTATAAATAGAAATATGGGCCAAAAATAGAAACATTATTCAAATTGCTAATTTGGGTGGAGAAATACCAATTTGGAGCCAAAACTTCCTTTGCCGATTTTGGGAGCTACGATTCTCCATTTCACCAGCTGTCTAGACCAGGTAGGCCTAAATCTCAACCAACAACTTTGTAGTGGTTTACTTTTCACATTTTTGTCCATTTTTTGAGTTTTTGGATGGTTTGTGGATGGGCCATTGCACCCTCGGCTTGTTGCAAGTGTCCCTTTCGGGACTTGCGATGAGTCCGGGTCATTGCAAGCCTTGAAAACGAGACCTGCGATGACGTCGCGCTGTACTTAAAGGTACGGTGCGACAGCGAAAACCCAAATCCAAAACAAAAAAACTAAATCAAAAAATGAGCTTATGAATGCTGAGGAAGGCTTTAACAGGGTTTAATTGCCCCTTTTGGAAGGTTACTAGCAAGCAAAAATGGTATTGGAGTGGCGGGAGAGAGAGCATGAAGTGGAAGATGAGCAAGATGCAAATGATCCATAATTTGTGGTTGCTTTGAGAAACTACGGTTTGCTCAAATTCTTCGAGATACAGGGGATGAGAGCCCAGATCCCGTTCTTGACACACATGCTCTAGAGTTGGGATGCGGCCCAACAATACTTTGTGATAGGTGAGCATATCCTCACAATTGACATTGAGGATATCTACTTTCTTACCGGTTTGTCCCGAACAGGGGACGCTGTACAACTCACTGGGACACGGGCTAGTGATCGTACAGTGGAGGACATGGTGTCTCAGCACTGCGTAGCTTCTTCTCGTCCTTCCAACAGGAAGATACTCATCAGAGATGTGGTGAGTCATCCACTGCAGACCATACTGCTCACTATTACTAGGGTGGCGGGTATCCAAGATCCACATACGGCTACTCGAACTCAGATGTTGTATGCGGAAGACTGTATGTCTCCCATGGTTTTCAACTAGTGCGAGGGTCTCCTCGCCAACATCCGAGCTCAGCTGACCAAGTGTCAACGCGAGGAGCTCAAGCAGTTTGGATACAGATCGATCATAGTATCGTTCCTCTTGGAGTGGGGTCCTCTCTTGTGCCCACAGGTGGTACTGGATGACAGGGATCTAAGAGATCCTCACATGCTTATGTGGGAAGAGGTGATGACCCACCATGGTGGGGGTCCCATCATTAGTTTTGGTCCTGAGTTCTTTAGTTGGATGGAAGGCCAGTTACTTATGGTCGAGGACTTTCCATACAGTGGCACGGACTTTCGAGAGGATCCCGACTTGGTGCTGCCAGAGGGTGCAGCATGGGGTGATATCGGTAAGAAAAAACCCCTTGTATTTTTAGTTTTTTTATATTATATCATTTTTTTTGATGTAGTGCTGACAAGTATGCTATATGTGTGTGCAGATGTGGGCCCCGTGCAACCAGTAGGTCTCTCCCTTCTGGCGAGGAGAGACAGAGGTGGGGAGGCAGTGGTTCCTACAGGTGCTCATCCTGCCATCGAGGAGATGGAGGAGGTGTACCGGAACCTATCTGGGATGACCGTGGAGGTACCAGAGCTAGCCATCGATGACCTACCGAGGCCCATGAAGAGATTTGGAGTTGGAGCATCCGTGCGCTTCAACTCCTTACTCCACAAGGTGGCTCGTACTATAGACTGCTTTCTCACCCAGCGTCAGAGAGC
This sequence comes from Larix kaempferi, assembly GCA_027924585.1. NCBI lineage: Eukaryota > Viridiplantae > Streptophyta > Pinopsida > Pinales > Pinaceae > Larix > Larix kaempferi. Next base: position 4,772,851 of record BSBM01000177.1, on the reverse strand, counting down.
TGTTAGAGGTAGGGGTGGTGTACGGTTTAGGCGTTCGGCCTGAGACACTTTTATACTTGTACTGAGAGCTTAGAGGCCTCAGATTTTGTACTTACTAAAAGCTATGATGCTTCAGATTTTTGTAGAGACTCACTGAAAGCCATCGTGCTTCAGATTTTGTATCAGCACTATTTTTGAGCGATTTATATATATATATACATTATCGGTGATTTATACATTATGTGTTCTTAAATGATTAGTGATGTGATCTTGTTCAAATGTTTGCTTTTGTACATTATATTTACATGTTGTGAATGCTTTTACATATTATGAGTATTATGTGTGTGCGATGAACCCATCCAAAATGAAGTTGGCCATCGAGTCAGCAAGTGTGTTTAACTCTCGTGGAATGTGCAGGTATTGAATAGATTCAAATGACCTTTCCAGGAGACATACTCATCTGAAGAGATGGATTAAGATGGGATCACGGATGGTGTATATCCGGTTCAGATGGGAAACTACTAATTGAGAATCCATGTGGATGACAACGTGGTTCATACCCAAGGAAATGACATTAGCTAGGGTTCCGATTACTGCCTGATATTCTGCTGCATTGTTGGTCACGAACCCTAGGCAACCTCCTCTTGAGCTAATGAGCTCACATGTTGGGGAATATAGTACCCAGGCTGCCGAAGCAAGGAGAAAGGTAATCCGGCTAGCGCCGTCCGCGAATCCATATCACGTTGCCATCTGTACACGCAGACAGTACATGGTATAAGAAGTGGAAACAAGATCAAAAGACACTCGAAAAAGAATGCGTCACACCACATAAAAACACAAAAACACTCCATGTATAGTATATACAAGCAAGCCTATGCATGAGATATCAAGTGTAGTATCTCTTCAGGTAAAGCCCATTGCGGGGTTCACCTAAAGAGATTCCATCATAATCTTCAAGCTCGTAGGAACCTTTTTCCAACACAAGTTTTATGACGTAGGGTCCATGCCACATGGAATCGAACTTCCCTGCTCCTAGTTTATCGTGCTTCTAGTCATAAGTGAGGACCAGATCACCCTCGTTAAAGATACGAGGTTCAACCAACTTATCGTACTGGGCCTTGATGTGTTTCTTATGTGCTTCATTAGCAAGAGTGGCATCTCGACGGGACTCGTCAAGTTTTTCTAGGTGCAAGAGACATTCTTCCTTAGCAGTAGTGTTAGGAAGAAGTTCGATGGCGAGCTGTAAAGACGGGATTTCACACTCTATCGGCAGAACATCCTCAAATCCATATACCAATTGGAAGGGAGTGAAGCCTATGGTGGTTTTAATAGTAGTTCGGTAGCCCCATAATGCTGAAAAGAGCATATTATGCCAGTTGGACTTTTGTGTCTCTACCATCCTCTGGATCATAGTTTTCAAGACCTTATTGATTGCATCGACCTGTCCATTGGATTGGGGGTAGTAGGGTGTTGAGTTTTCATGGCGAAAACCCAACCTGTAGCTCAATTCATCCACCATATGGTTCTGAAATTTATAACCATGATCGGTAACTATGGCTTGCAGAACTCCAAACCGCGCTATTACATGATTAAACATGAAGAGTGCGGCGATTTTGCCATCGTTTTGGTATGTAGGCATAGCCTCGGCCCACTTTGTGAAGTAATCCACAGCTACGATGATGTAACTATTCCCCCCGGTCGAGGTAGGCTTACAGTGCATAAAATCAATGCTCCATTTTGCAAATGGGCCAACGACAATAACCGGATGTAGTGAGGCAGGATGAGTGCGCTTCTTTGTGTGGAAGTGTTGGCAAGGAGGACATTTTTTAACGGCCTCAATACAATCTTTGAAGATAGTAGGCCAATAATATCCTACGCGCAAAATCTTCTGGGCTGTAGCCATCCCAGAGAGATGACCGCCACATGCCTCAGCGTGACAGTCATTCAGAACACGTTCAGCCTCATCATGAGTGAGACAACATCAAAGAATTGAATCGATGCCATGACGATACAAAGTATCATTAATGATTAAATAGTACTTTGCATGGTGACGAATCTTACGATGGTCGTCGCGAGAAATCTGAGGATCAAAGCATTGGGTTTGAAGATATAACAAGATATCTCCATACCACGGATCAGTCGTACTGATGAGAAACAATGATTCATCCGGAAAGGAGTCATTGTGCTCAACTTCTACATTAGAATGGGGAAGGTCACAAATAAGCTTGGTAAACACCAAAGACTTCTTAGACTTGGCTTTCTCGAAAAGAATATCGAATTCTTGTAGTATCACAATCCAGCATGAATAATTGCCCCCAAGCACCTGACGTGTCAGTACGTGGTACATGGGGTTCAAGTCGGCGATGATGGTGGTGGTGCGGAGCAAGATGTAATGATGGAACTTCTAGACGGCAATGAATGCCGCGAAAGCAATTTTTTCGACATGTGAATTTTTAGTTTCAGCATCAGCTAGACCCTTACTTGCATAGTATATCACATGTTCCTGAGCATTTTCATCCTCCTGTACTAGAACCATGGCGATAGTGGTAGCAGAAGCGGTGAGATATAAGATGTAATCTCGATAATAATTAGGCAGTTGGAGCACGGGGGCATGCGTGCTGGCATGTTTGATATTGTCGAAGGATTTTTGAGCTTGATCGTCCCAAATGAATGGGACGTCCTTCTTAAGTAGTCTCATATAGCCCTGAGTCTTCTCCGCGAAATACAAACAAAACGTCGTAAGTAAGTCGCCTTCCCTTGGAGACTCTGAAGATCCATAACATGAGTCGGGGGTGGTAGGTTGATGATGGCTTCCACCTTTAAGGGATCAATGCGGATCCCATCCTTCGAAACGATAAATCTTAGGAGGCGTCTAGACTCAACGCAAAAGATACTCTTGTGAGGATTCAGACGGATATTGTACCGTCTACATCTGATGAAAATGGCCGTAAGATGATCAATGTGGAACTCGCGCTGCTTTGAATGAGTAGGGAGATCGTCAAGGTAGGTTTCCACAAAGTCCTTAATATCGTGGAAGGCGTATGACATAGCCCGTTGAAACGTGGCGCCAACATTTTTAAGGACAAATGGGAGCTTGCGATAAGGGAATGTACCCCATGGGAAAATTAAAGCCGTCTTATGTTGGTCGGCTAGGTTGATCTCAATTTGGTTGTAACCAGAAAAGCCATCCATGAATGAGAAGATGACGCTTCCGGCATAGTTGTCAAGAATCTGGTCGATGAAGGGGGTCGGGTAGTTATCTCTTGGACAAGCTCGATTAAGGTCCCGATAATCAAAACAGACGTGAATGGTTCCCTACTTTTTGTTCACAGGAATGATGCTTGAGACCCAATCCGTCAATGGGACAGGATAAATAAAGCCATCCTTTAAGAGCTTTTCAATTTTTGCCTTTATTGCTGCAGTCTTTGGGGGGTGTACCGGTTGCAACTTTTGACGTAAACGTTTGATGCCAGGATAGGTTTTTATTTCATGAGAAACAATTGCGGGGTCTATCCCAGGCATCTCCTCGTAGGACCAAGAAAACACATCTCGAAATTGCTTGAACAAGGCCGTGCTAACAACGATTTCTTCAGGGGAACACTTCTGGCCTATGCGAATGTGTTCCACTATACCAGGTTTCACCGAGATGTCTACCGGGGGTGGTTGGCTCACTGTTGGCCAAGTTTCCCTCCGTGTCCATAAGACATGTAAGGATGGGGGACTGAGGGGATGGGTAGATATCTGGTGAAAAGAGGGTATGGATGTTGTTCTCTATGTACTCCAAAGGAGGATGAAAAGATGACCTATGATGGAGATCATCCCACGGACTATCGTCAACATTCATTACTTCCATGATGGACTCGTCTGAATGAAAAGTCCAAAGAAAGAGATCAGGTAGAGAGGACGCCCATCTTAGAGAATAAGATGGGGAGGCCATGGTTAAATGGTCCTCTGAAGTTGATTGGATAGCCTCATAAATGCGTTCAGCGGGTGAAAGAGGCATCATATATCCAAACAGGTGTGTTGTGGCTTCATCCGGTACAAGCCAAGCATCGTTTGAGTGAGATAAAATCTGAGTAGAGATCATATTCACCATAGCAACATGATTAGGGGGTCCGCGGCTGGAAAAACGCCCATGAGAGATGAATCTTTCAAAAGGCCAACCCCTACACTCTCATACTGTTTTGACATCTGTCCAATAGAAGGAACATGGTCACAAGGATGAGTAGTAGCGTCTGGTGTATAAAAATCTAACTGGTCGATAGTAACAATTCGTCCTTGGTGGGGGAACTGTACTATACAGAAGATTGAAGAGGCTACCTCCTGCATGGTATAAAACCAGTTGTGACCAAGCAAGAGATTATAATCTAATGGGGTCGAGACCACTTCCACGTTAATGGTTACGGTCTTTCTGCCCAACTCAATTGCAAGAGCTTGTAAGATCCCATGAGGTTGAAAGCCACGCCCGTCGAATGCTTTCCACGTGGTAGGAGAACGATTCAATTTGAGGGAGCCGATGGCTCTCCAACAAGCGATGGACATGACAGAAGTGGAGGCTCCCTCATCCAAAAGGGTACGATGGACAATCTTCCCAGCAATGTTCGCAGAAAATTGGAATGCGAGCTGGTGTGAGAGCCTCGAATTAAGGTTGTCAAGTCGAAACATGATGGTGTTCGAGGAATCCGAGTCAACTGCACCAATAGCTGCAAGGAGAGTTTTGTGTTGATTGGGACAATTCTGCAAAACTTCTAGGGTAGACATGGCGCAAGGAGCTTGTGCCAAGTCCTCTACGATATTGTAATTTTGTGCCGTGCGAGCATTAGGATTGAAAACAACTTTTCGAATCGTACTCTTGGGCGGACGCAATATCGAATCTAGAGAGGGTCTCTATATGGTGAGAGAGGTCGATGGTACAGTGACATCAGTTAAAGAGTCGGAATCTTTTTCAGCATTACTTCCGATGGATTCCTTCGAAGGGACCAGTTCGTAATATCGCGAGTGAGTAGTCAAATTGATCGCATTGTTATGCAACATGAGAACATGCACTATATTGGATGGTTCCCCTTGAGCTGGGGGAGTTTGAGCAATCATTTGCTGGTTTTGAGCAGGAAACGGATTGTTGAGCACTGTGGGAGTCGGTTTACCCCTAAGAAAATTTTGGACTTCATCTCTATGGGGACACTCTTTGGATAAATGGTCTTCTCCACATAGTAGTCAAGGATACTTCAGTTTCCTTTTCTGCTTGGTATCGTTCGGAGTGCTCTTTGGTTCCTACTAGGCAGAAGACTTTTTGGGTTTCCCATTGTTCTTCCTTTTTTCGTTAAACTTCTGAGATGAAGCTGATTGAACAAAATTCACCTCTTCAGTTACAGCAGGAGTAGTGGACTTGGCGGTGTCGTGACCAGCCAGAGTTGGGTTGGATGATCCAACAGTGCTAACAACAGGTTGGGTGTTAAGGGAACCTATGATCCCGTCAGCTTGGGGTCCCTTATGCGGTTTCATGGGATTGTTAACGTCCCAGGGTGCGTCAGGAAAAATATTGAATAGAGTGCCAGACTGAGTGTAGACCAGGCCTAATAGATGAGCACTCGCGATGGCTTGTTCTTTGGTGACAACACCTCACATGGAAACATCTTTTGCTATGGTGGGAATGAGCGATTTAGTAAACCAGTCTGCTAGGAGATGATATGGAATGGGAGCTTTAATGAGACGTCGTCTCCTTCGCCATTCGTGGATATGATCCGAAATGTGAGTGGCGGTATTCTGACGGAGCGAGGTTAAAAGATCAGTACCAGTCTCATACTGTATAGGCAGCTGGAAATGCGTCAAAAAGTTCATAGCAAGAGAGCCAAAATCAGGAAAAGAGTGCAGTGGTAACTCAATGTACCACTTGGTAGCCAAACCGGTGAGAGCCCTTTGGAACAATCTAAGATGAATTGAATCGTCCATTAAGGAATTAGATGGACACCATAAGTGGTATGTCATTACATGGTTCTTGGGGTCTTCACCCTACTTGCCATCAAACTTGGGGATATCAGACGGAAGTTTCACTGGAATCAGTGGCCAGTTAGATCTGTGGTAAATAGGATCGTTGGTTAAACAAGAGAGGTCAGGTAGGTCCAAAATAGCCAGAAAGGGCAGCTGTGGATTAGGTTGTGCGTATTGATAATACGAATATGGCGTGTAAGGACTAAACTGACCGTAAGGCGTACCAGGATAAAAATAACCGTAGGGGGGTGTGCCACCCGGACCGTAAGGAGGTCCGCCACCATAATTTGGTCCATTCCAATAAGGTGGGGGTCCACCTCCACCTCCGGGAGGGGGTGGAGGTTCTCCACCACCAACGGGAGGAGGTGGGGGTCCATAACCGTAATAAGGTGGCTCACTACTGCCTCCGCCTGGAGGGGGTGGTGGACCACTTCCGCTGCCAGATGGGTGGGGGTCCCCACCACTTCCACTGGCGGAAGGATGAGGGTTTCCACCACCACCACCACCACCATAGTAATTAGGTCCTCCACCGCCTCCACCTAGAGGGGGTGGTGGACCACCACTGCCACCCTAAGGGAATTGTCCTCCTCCACCATTATAGGGTGGTGCGCCACCGCCTCCTCCTGGAGGAGGTGGTGGACCATTCCCACCACCGCTTGAGGGATGAGGGGGGTTGTAGGTAAAATGAGGTGTGCCTCCACTAATGTTAGGTGGGGGACCACCGCCTCCAACAGGAGGTGGGGGAGGACCGATCGGGGGTGGTGGTACTTGAGGGATAGTCAATTGGGGTCCGTGTTGCAACACAAGTTGTTCCCCCCATAGAGTGTATGGGTTCCCGGGATAAGGTATCCTGTATGGTGCGTTTCCGGGATTAGGTTGACCCAGCACAGGGTTAAAAGAACTTGGATACGCTTGACTCCATGAGGGTTGAGTTACATTTGACGGCCCTTTAACATGAGATAATCCTGTGGTGGAGGGTCTAGCAGGTTGGGAAGGTCCAACAAAAGGTCCATTGGGGACTCCACCGCCTACGTTCTGGTTACGAAATGGGGGTTGCCCCCCAGCCACAACAGGTTGACCACTGTTCAAAGGTTGAACCAACGTAGGTTGTTGACTAGCTACCATGGTAATAACATTACCAATAAGATAATCCATGGGAATGGAATACCCTCCCCTTGAATTTTGAGGTGGGGGAGGAACTGGTAAAGTAACTGTGGTAGTGACAGTTGTGTTGGATCGTTGTCCTTCCACCGGTTGGTTCACTTGAGGTGCAGGACTGGATTCCTGTGAGGGTTGACCAATCTCATTAGTGGTCACGTGGTGGGATGCTTTAGGTGATCCAAAAGATATCAAATGAACTGGGATGTTTCCGTTGTCAAGTCTTATTTGGAAATGATGATTATGGAACTCTTCAGAGTGTCGCTCGAGACTTTGTCTTCGAAGCTCGTCACCTTTAACACGTAACTATTCCAAACATTCATGGATGGGGCCGAAAGTCCCAGCAAGTTCAGGCCTATAGTAAGGCCTAGTGAACTCTAGAGTAGTCCAGTTAGGTGGGGATGAGATGGAAAAATGAGCCACTGGATGGTGTGTAGAAGATGTCCAGTAAGCTGCTGAAGGACTAACAGCTACTCTAGGGTCATCCTGGGATCGGTTTATCCATTCCAATGATCTAGGTTCTCCCAAGATGACGGGAGGAAGGTTTTTAGAAGTGGGGGTGTGTGCTTCTCCATCCCGTGTGGGATGAGAGGCAGGTGAATCTGGAGGAGTTTGTGGAAACAAAAGCCCCCCAACATTCAAAGTGGGGTTCCCTACTTCAGTAGCTACGACCATGTTACGCTGATCCATTCTTACCCTCAAAATAACCCCTAGATTAAGGGGAAATTCGGGGTGGCGAGTTTAAGATCCTACGGGACCTTCTCCAGGGAAAATCCACCAGAGTACCAGGAAAATTAGCCAAAAAAGGCCGAAACAACGCTTCTCCTAAAGGTATTCTAAAGGAAAAGTAGTCCAAGAAAACCTACTTAAACTAAGGCAACAAGAAAAATTATGTGACAGAGTGGATTCAAAAGTTTGGAACCTCATGGGATTATCAAGGCAACACAAACCGCAATATACTGTAGGGTCCAACAATATGACGCGACAAGGAGGATTGGGACCGTACCCTTGCCTACATACCCGATTACCTGGACAGTACTGTTGATGTATATGTAACTTCGGAATGTATTTCATCTATGTATTTCATATATATTTATTGTACCCTTATAAGAGATGTGTTATTCCTCTATAAGGAAGTGTCATCATGTGGATTGACAAGTGTTGCAAGTGTGTGTACTTGCCGATGGGTTATTAGAACACCATGTGTGGGGTCAGCCCTGAAATATATATATTATATTGTGGATGTACCTAGCTAGACAAGTCGACCCCATAAGGTCACTGGGCAAACAGGTTAGTATAAATAGAGATCGGGAGATCTCTATTTTGATCAATTTGAAAAGTCACACTTCTCTCACTCAAAAAGTTGTGCACTATTGAGGAGGAGGATCATCTGCTCTAGGAGACTATCTCAAGTGTATTTTGGTTGTACTTTGGTTGAGCCATTGCTCTCTCTAACTCTGAGGAAGTTGTGGGGTTTTTCACCTTAGGGTTTTCCCCATGGAAACTCTGTGTCTCTTGTCTCTCATGCTTTTGATTCTTGTGATGCTTGTGATGCTTATTGTGATTGTTATGCATTGATATACTGTATATGTTATTCTCTCAGTAAAGATCCAACAATATTGTGAATTAGTGCTCAAAATTTAACATGGTATCAGAGCTAACCTGAGAAGAAGACATTTTGCAGTGACGGAAACTTAAGTTTCTTGTTTATTGGGTTTCTCTCCACAGTTTTTGGAAAAGCAGTATAGTAGATTGACTCTACTCATCAAGGAGAATCTATCTATCCAATCAGAATTCAATTCTGAGCATTTTCAGATTTGGCCCTAAAACTTAGGGTTTCCACAAAAATAGGAATTTCTGAAGTCTGAAGACATAGTTGGAAGCTCCTTGCAAAAATCGAAGTTTAGAGATTTGGATCGAGATTTTTGGCTGGGTAGATCTCCGGGAAATTCAAACCCTAATTCAGGGCTCTCTCCAGCGAACCCGAGAGGACAAAAGGGAAAATATGAAGGGTAAAGATTTGCTGATCTCCAATTCTGAATACACCAGGCTGATTATCTCATCAAGGCGCATCTTTCTATCCTTTCAGAAAGTTGAAATTCACATTTTGAATTTTTAGGGTTTTTCCGACAAACCCTAATCCAGGACTAGATCCAGTTTTCAGCATTTCAAGTGGTAAGACCTAAATCTTTTCTATTTCCATTTGAAGTACTCTTTAAGATGTCTCACCACACCAAGCTTGAGGATAAGCTTTAAAGGGCTGATAATTTCCGAGCTTGGAAGTATAGGATTGGGTTAATCCTGAAAGAGAATGAGTTGGACTCATATATAAAAGAAGACATCCTTATCCTAGAGGATGAAGAGGCTAAGGTATTGCATAAGAAGAACTTGGTCAAGGAAAAGAGAATCATTGTTGATTCTATCAAAGACCATCTCATACCCCATGTGTCTTCTCTAAAGACACCCAAGGCTATGTTTGACTCTTTGACCAAGCTATTTGAAGGAAAGAACATAAATCGGAAGATGACCCTGCGGAATCAATTGAAAGGGGTCAAGATGTCGAATGGAGAAACCATTCAATCCTATTTCTCCAAGGTCTCTCAGATTAAGGAACAACTTGAAGTTGTAGATGAAATGGTGGAGAATGGTGAAATTGTTATGACTACTTTGAATGGTCTACCTAGGTCATGGGACTCTTTTATCCAGGGGATCTGTGCTAGAAAGAAGTTAATCTCCTTCAGTAGATTATGGGAGGAAGGTTCTCAAGAAGAAGCAAGGCTTGTGGCAAGAGAAGAGAATATGGGAAATGAAGATCAAGCTCTCACAGCTCACACTAAGAAGGGCAAGTTCAAGAGGGAGCCATCCCATCACAAGAAGAAATATTCTCATCATTTTCACAAAGACAAGAAAGATCTAAGGTGTTTCAATTGTAATGAGAAGGGTCACTTTGCTTCAGAATGTCCCAAGAACAAAAGGGACAACCACAACAACAACAAATCCAGCAAGAAGAAGAAGGGTAACAAAAGAAGGTACCATGCTCATGCTGCCGAAGATGATGAACCTCCAAAGAAGAAGGCTAGGGCAGAAAGTGATGATAGTAATGATGACTCATCAAGTGAAGAAGAGTATGTTCTAATCTCTGCTCTCACAGGTACCATCTCCCATGGTTGTAATGATTGGTTAATTGACAGTGGGGCTTCCAAACACATGACTGGGTTTAAAGAATCCTTTGTAAATCTGTCTGAACATGAATCACCCCATAAAGTGAAACTTGGGGATGATTATCAATATCCCATCAAAGGAAGTGGTGAAGCCTCCTACAACCTAGATTCTAGAAAATATTTGAAGATGAAAGAAGTCATTTATGTACCTGGGCTCAAGAAGAACTTACTCTCCATCTTTGCAGTGGATGCAAAAGGTATAAAGGTTCATTTGTGGATGGCCAGTTGTGATTGGAGAGCAAGAGGGAGGTTTGTATAAATTAAAAGGACAACCTGAACATGCCATGGTGCATGAATCCATGGATCCAAGTGAACTTTGGCATAGAAGACTTGCTCATATGCACTATACGACACTTCCAATTGCAAGCAAGGCTGTAGAGGGTCTTCCTGAAATCAAGACCAAACATGAAGGTGTTTGCAAAGGATGTGCAAAAGGTAAGAATATTAAGAAGGATTTCCCAAGCAGTGAAAGCAAGGCAAAAGATATCTTGGAAATCATCCAGTGAGATGTATGTGGTCCTATGTCATCCAGTTCTCTAAGTGGGTATATTTATTATGTCTCATTTATTGATGACTTCTCTAGGAAGACTTGGGTATACTTCTTGAAAAACAAAGATGAGGTGTTTGATAAGTTCAAGGAATTTAAAACCTTGATGGAGAATAAAACTAACAAAAAGATCAAAACATTCTGATCCAACAATGGTGGAGAATTCACCTTAGGTGACTTCAAGAAGCTTTGCAGTGATTCAGGGATTAAGAGGGAGTTGACTGCTCCTTATAATCCTCAACAGAATGGAGTTACAGAAAGGAAGAACAGAACAATCATGGAAACAGCAAGGGAAATGCTGCATGACCAGGATCTACCTATGCATCTATGGGCAGAAGCATCTAGAGCAACTGTATATGTGCCGAACAGAACACCCCACAAGATATTGGGCAACAAGACACCAGAAGAGGTCTTCTCTGGTAAGAAACCTGAAGTCATCCATCTCAGAATATTTGGTTGTCCAGTATACACTCATGTCCCAAAGGAAAAGAGGACCAAACTAGATCCTTCAGGAAAGAAGGGTATCTTTGTGGGTTACAGTGAAAGCTCGAAGGCTTACAGAATATACCTTCCAGGGTTCAAGAATATTGATGTCAGCAGGGATGTAACATTTGATGAAAACTCAACATTCATCAAATCAAGGAAGGCACCTATCGAAGTTTATGAAGAACCTAAGGAAACTAGATTTCAAGACACTACCATGACTGAAGCAATTTCGGAAGTTGTTCGTGAGTTTGAAGATCCACAAGAACCTGTAGATCCACCCCATGAGGATAACTCTTACAAGAGGAAACCTGCATGGGATAGAGAGCTCATTCAAGATGCAGAAAGATTTGGCATTCCAGAAGAAGAACACATAGCAAAGAAAAGAACCAGATTACATACTAGCTATGTTGCTTTACTCTGTGACATTATGAACAAAGAACCTTCCAGTTATGAAGAAGCATCGGAAAAGAAAGAATGGAAGGATTCTATGGTTGACAAATACCAATAAATAATGAAAAATGATGTTTGGGATGTTGTCCGAAGACCTAAAGAGAAGTATGTTGTGACTTCCAAATGGATCTACAAAATCAAGCATGCTACAGATGGCATTGTAGAGAAATACAAAGCAAGATTCATAGCTCGTGGCTTCTCTCAAAAAGAGGGAATAGATTATGAAGAAACTTTTGCACCTGTAGCCAGGTATACTTCCATCAGAACAGTACTTTCCCTGGCTGTAGCAATGAAATGGAAAATACACCAGATGGATGTCAAGACTGCTTTCTTGAATGGTGTAGTTGAAGAAGAAGTATATGTGGAGCAGCCACTTGGTTTCGAAATACATGACAGGGAGTCATATGTGTGCAGATTGAAGAAAGCCTTGTATGGATTGAAACAAGCTCCCAGAACTTGGTATGGTAGGATGGACAGTTTCCTATCTAGTTTGGGCTTTACCAAGAGTAAAGCGGATTCCAACCTTTACTACAAGGTTGAAGAAGGGAATCCTGTGATTCTACTCCTGTATGTGGATGAATTATTTGTAACAGGAGATGACAGATTGATTGCAGATACTAAGATGAAGCTTGCTTCCGAGTTCGATATGAAAGATTTGGAAATGATGCATTATTTCCTAGGTATGGAGGTGTGGCAGAATGCAGGTGGGATCTTCCTTGGTCAAGGGAAGTACACAGTAGATATCCTGAAGAGATTCGGGATGATGGATTGCAAGGCCATGTCCACACCTATGGCATCGAATCTGAAGCTTCTATGTGATGTTTCATCTGAGCCGGTCGATGTCTCTATGTATCGTCAGATGATTGGGTCCTTGATGTACCTGACGAACACGAGACCCGATATTTCCTTTGCTGTGAACACATTGAGCCAGTTCCTAATGGATCCGAGGAGTGTTCACCTAGTTGTTGTAAAGCATGTTTTGAGGTACCTGAAGGGTACAGTGGATTATGGTCTCAAGTATGAAGCGAATCAAAAGTTCAACCTATAGGGTTATGTTGATTCAGATTGGGCTGGCAGTGCTACAGATAGGAAGAGCACATCTGGATGCTGCTTCAGTATGGGATTAGGTGTGATCTCTTGGTTTAGCAGGAAGCAGTCTTGTGTAGCACTGAGTACAGCTGAGGCATAGTATGTTGCATCCTGCTCAGCTACTTGTGAGGCAGTATGGCTATGGAAGTTACTGTATGAGTTATTTGATCTCCCGCTGGATGCTACTGGTATCTTTTGTGATAACTAGAGTTGTGTGAAGCTGTCTGAGAACCCAGTGTTTCATGACAGGTTGAAACACATAGAGATCAAATATCACTATATCAGGGATATGGTGCAGAGAGGAGTCATGAAGCTCCTGTATGTTGCGACGGACGAGCAGATTGTAGATGTGCTGACGAAACCACTAGCTAGGGTGAAGTTCGAGTACTTTAGGGAGAGTCTTGGTGTTATTTAGATCGACGAAACTTCGAGGAAAAAGTGATGGACACATTTGCTGAATCCATTCCAAGCATGTTGGAAGGAGGATCCTTCACATGGCTGTGGATATAAGCATTGGGTGATGAGTATCAGGATGATTCTCGAGTTACTGCTCTGTATGTGCATCATATTGATCTGGATATGATCAGTTGGATCATTTATATTTGTATGTATGTATGCATCATGTTGATGCTGGTTATGATCAGTTGGATCATTTATATTTGTATGTATGTACGCATCATGTTGGATGCTGGATATGATCGATTGGATCATTTGTATGTATTTCTATATGCATCATGTTTTATGCTTGAACCATGTATTTGTATATGTATCAGGTGGATACATTGTATGATCAAGTAGATCATGTATGTTGATATGTATCATGTATTTGTATTTGTATCAGGTGGATACACTGTATGATCAGGTGGATCATGTATGATGATATGTATCAGGTAGATACTTGGTGTGCATAAGGTGGATGCATTGTATGATCAGGTTGATCATGATGATGAGCTTCAGGATGTTGCTCCAGATGATATGTACCAGGATGGTATAGTGATGATGATCAATATGATCATGGGCATCACGATGATGCCTCGTGCGATGATGATCCGTTGGATCATGAGTATCAAATTGATACTTGGAGATCAGAGATGATATGTGGTAGGTTGTGCAAATACCATGTAATCAGTCCTGGGAGATCTTGTCGGTCGTGCTGTGGCACATAGATGTTCCTGGGGTACTCTTTCCGGTATTGCTATGTAGTATGTAATCAGTCCTCAGATATCTGATAGGTTGAGCTGTGTGCTTGTAATCAGTCCTAGGATGAGGTATTACTACGGAGACATGTAATCAGTCCTGGAGATCTGAGAGGTTGAGCTGTCTGCTCGTAATTAGTCCTGGGATGGTCTTTAGAGATCTTGCCGGTCGTGCCGTGGCACATAAATGTTCTTGGGATGATATTTAAAGGTTTTGTCTATCCACATGTAATTAGTCCTGGAGATCTGAGAGGTTGAGCTGTATGCTCGTAATAAGTCCTGGGATGCTCTTTAGAGATCTTGTCGGTCGTGCTGCGGCACATAAATGTTCCTGGGATGCTCTTTAAAGGTATTGTGGAGGAGATGCATGTAATCAGTCCTGGGAGATCTTTCCGGTCGTGCTTAGGCACATAAATGTTCCTTGGATACTCTTTCCGGTATTGCATCCGCACATAAAATTAGTCCTGAGAGGCCACCTCTATCAGATCAGTTGCATAGATGATGAAGACCTGCAGGTGGTGGGCCTACATCCAGTATGAAAAAGGACTGGCTCTATAGAAATTCCTATGATGAGTAGAGTCAGAGATTGGTTGAGATAGAAACACCAGTGATGATGATGATGACGATACATCGATGACGATGATCCCGAGAAGAAGACTTGTCTAGCAGAACTGTGACGAGAAATACCTTCCTAGTTAAGAGGGAGTGTTGATGTATATGTAACTTTGGAATGTATTTCATCTATGTATTTCATATATATTTATTGTACGCTTATAAGAGATGTGTTATTCCTCTATAAGGAAGTGTCATCATGTGGATTGACAAGTGTCGCAAGTGTGTGTACTTGCCGATGGGTTATTAGACCACCATGTGTGGGGTCGGCCCTGAAATATATATATTATATTGTGGATGTACCTAGCTAGACAAGTCGGCCCCATAAGGTCACTGGGAAAACAGGTTAGTATAAATAGAGATCGAGAGATCTCTATTTTGATCAATTCAAAAAGTCACACTTCTCTCACTCAGAAAGTGGCGCACTAGTGAGGAGGAGGATCATCTGCTCTAGGAGACTATCTCAAGTGTATTTTGGTTGTACTTTGGTTGAGCCATTGCTCTCTCTATCTTTGAGGAAGTTGGGTTGTACTTAGGTGAATGCATGAGGTGAGTACATAATCAGAAACATAATGCAAGCCTTAGATACATGCACAGAATGTTCTTTTCTTTCGATGAATTCTACCTATGGTAAGGAGAAAGATTTTTCTTTCCAATGGTATTGCCAAACAAACTCAATGCAACACAATCTCGATTCAAACAAATTTGACAATGAAAGTACTCTTTTCTTTTTCAGCGAAACACACAAACGTACACAACACTACTATCCAAATCAAAGCAACTTTTTTCTTTTCTTCTTCTTTTCAAAGTAAAATGATACTAAATGATGAAAAGAAAGGATTCTGAAATGAAATATGCAAGCTTTTCAATTTCGATTTCAATGATCTAAGAGCAATAAAAATAAAAAAATGCATCTATCTTTCCTTAGCATGGAAACAATTTTGCAAAAAATTGAAGCGTTCTATGAGTTCTTCAAGAAAATGAATGAGTCATAATTCGAGAAAGACACAAGAGATCATACATTCATTCAACTTTTCCAAAACATAAATGAGAATTTTCCAATGCACAACAATCTTTCTTCAATAATTTTTGAGAAATAATGGGAAAGAAGCACTTTTAATTTTTCGATGGATGCATCAAAACAGTAAATTTGATAACAGCTTTGCTTTAAGATCCAAATGATTGAAAAGAAAATACTACTCGCAGCATTCATACACTCAGAAAACTCAAGAAAAGACAAGCACACAACCAAGCGGAAAAGACACACTTAACTCAAAATCAAGCAACAACAAGCAATTTAAACAAGCAAAGCTCAAAACAAATGTAAATGAGGTCTGGAAGGTGATCCAATGCAATGATCAGATCAGGGATGTAAGGGAGGGAATGCAAGAGTGAATGGATGAAGGTGGGGGAGACAAAAGTATCCACCACTACCGATTTCAAACTTGTCCAAAGTGGAACCCAAAGTCAATCCAAATGGAACCAAACTCTCAACACACGAATTATCAAAGGGGTCTCTGGCTGGATCTTGCAGCACAGAGGGAATCCAAACATCAGACCAAGACTCAGACTGTCAAATGAGAGGATGGATGCCTGTATGTCAACTTCTGACAGATTGGCGCAGTATGTCTTTGCAGATAGTGCGACGTCACAGGTTGCTTATGTAGCTAGGGTTTTACCCCTAGCTTGTGCAAATGAGCACCTACTAAGGAGAATGGATTCCTTAGTAGCAGTTCAGTAAATGGAAATTATTAAACTAAAACAGAAATGTAAACTAATCTAAAACATGTGCATGAAACATAAACAACAAGATGTAAATAATGGTTTTTGTATTAATATTACCTTCAATGTGAAGGTTGATGAAGCTCTTGCAATGTTCCAAGAGGGTTGCTCCAAGCTCCAATGTGCTCCTTCTCTTTCTCCAATGGTGGAAATGGGCCAAAAGGGGCTCTCAAGGTGAAAGTGGCTCAATGGTGAGCTAGGGTTTCAAGAGAGATTTTGGCAGAGTAAGGGTATACTTGATTGTGGATATGGAATAAGGGGTCTCCATCACCTATTTATAGTTTTTTGGTGGTGGAGTGCTGGCCCATGGTTTTGGGAACCATATGGTTTAGGGCAGCTGTATAGGGTTTTTTCCTCTTTTTCCTCATTATTTTATATTTTTTATTCCCTTTTTAGGGGATTTTTGCTATTTTAGAGGAATTTTGGATATTTTTGGAGGAAAAAGGGATTTTTTAGCCTTTTTGAGGCTTTTTTGATGGTTTTGTGGCCTTTTGGAGGCATTTTAGGCCTTTTGGAGGCTTTTTAGTGGGATTTTTAGGGTTTTTAAGGGAAATATGGTAGGAAAAAGGACAAATGAGCCATATAATGAGGTAGATGAGGTAGTGAACACTTTTTGGGTGTTAACAGATTGCCCCCTGATGTGCGAGGGCAGGAGCTCATCGTATGGCCGATGGACATCATAATTCATGGAAGGTTTTCCTTGGGTGTGGAGAAGAGAAGAAACAAACTGAAGCCCGGAACAACAATCCCGAACAACTGCAAGAACTAAAAGTACATCACCTCAATAATGGATGAGGAATCATATGATCATATGGACGAGGCGGGCATTCCCATGCTCGTATCAGGATATAACATAATAATAACAATGGGGTCCAAAATATGGGGACGTGAAATATACATGGCCTCAAAAACTGAATGAGGCAGAATCTCAATATATGGACGAGGAGGGCATACCCATGCTCGTATCAAGATACATAAAAAGAACTGTGAGGCCCGAAAAAGAGGGACCTGAAAGATACATAGAGAACCACGGTGTACATCATAAGGGTCCAGAGGGGACACAAATCTGGGACATACTGCTGGGCTCACCATGTCTGAGCTGAAGAACTGATACACTGGAATAATCAACAGTGCTACTGAGTGTGGTACCAAAGGAACTGATGAGCTGCTGGATCAGAGTGACAAGGGGTACACTCGCAATGGTACACTGAACTGGAACTGATCTGGGACTGAACTGGGTACTCAAGGAAGCATGTAACTGGATGGCTTCCGAATACAATCGCCAACGCAGCCCGGACATCCACGGGAACATATAACTGGGTGTTCCGAAGGGACTCACCAATGTGCTAGAGTCGGGGGAAATCCGGGGTCTTCGACAAATAATGGTAGGTATGTAAATCCTGCGTGATTCTCAACGATGCGATCAAGGTGCTGAAGTCGAGCATGTGAGAAACAACCATTCGGAGAGGCAATGATGACTCCTCCCAAAATGGTCCGTAGGCACTCACCACAGATGGTGATGGGTCCAAGGCTCAGGGGCCTCTGGGTCTATCCTCTGGAATAGAGGGGTTGTCGTCGACAGAGGGAGACCTGCAACTATCAAGGCAATGATGTTTCCTTGACAGGAGCGCGAGGCAAGTAGAGTGGGTGGACTCAAACTTCCTTTGTTCAAAGTATGATAATGGGGATGATTGAGCAGCATATGAAACTGACTGATGGGAAAGGGATCATCGCTATATTGGATCTGGGAGGGGGACTGGGCTGAGGGAGACTCAAGCTGGTATAAAATGGCAGGAGACTACAGAATCCTCTGAATAAAGGCGACCTGATTGGGGGTGTTGCCGAGATGATCGATCATAGTGCCTGGAGGCACGGGATGACTTCGTCATGGGTTAAGGAACTAGAAGAAGTGAGTATAAAATGGTACTATCGTGTGGATTTATACGAGCCCAGGACAGTTCATGCTCGTGATTGCTTTCAATTTTAAGGAGTCTGAAAGCGATAAGAAGACTTTGAAATGATGGAATGGTATTGTCGTGTGGATTTTACGAGCCCAGGACAGTTCGTGCTCGTGGTTGCTTTCAATTTTAGAGAGTTTGAAAGCAAATAAGAAGACTCCAGGGGGTTGCTTTTTCGTATGTTTAGTCTCCAAGGCCCAAAGAAGCATAAAAGGATGCAATGAAGAACTCTTCTAGCCGGTGTGACTAGAGTATTCCTTTTTCGTAATTAGTCTACCAGGTCCGGAAAAGGGTTAAACTTATACCAGATAGACGCCCTTTCAGGTACTTTAACAAGCATGAAAGGAAGCAAGATTACTCGGTGATCTTTTCATTCTTTTAGGAGTCAGAAAAGAGCTTAACAGAAACTCCCTAAGTGCCTTTTTTGTAAAGGACTTGTCCGACCCGAAAAGGGGATAAAATTATACCGAACAAAAGGAATGGCCAGGCAAGGAGGAAGTGTTCAATCAAGGAACATGTATGATGACCAAGAACAAGGGTGGGGGGGGACACTGGTGGGCCTCCTTGCGGGGTGAATGAAATGGTGGAAAAATAACGAAACATTTGCAGTATGACAGGAGTGAATGGCTCATGTAAAAGTGTAGAACAATCCGACGACGACCGATGTGGCGCGCAAACCGAGGTAGCAAGGTGTTGGGACACAATGTTGACATTGTACCAGGTGAGAGAGAGAAATGATCTCAAGCATCATCACGGGCTCGAAAAAATGAATCCGGCGATATAAAGAGTGTCAAAAATGGGTAACGGTCGATGTGGCACGCACACCGAGGCGACAGGGGCGTTTTGGAAAAATACTCAAAAAATCTGGGGGTGAGAGCAAGAAATGATCTCAAGCATCATCACCGGCTCAAAAAAATGAATCCGATGATATAAAATATATAAAAAACGGGCTACGACCAATGTGGCATGCAAATCGAGGGGACAAGGTGTCATGTCATGATGTCAATAAAGGTTCTGGTGAGAGCGAGAAATGATCTCAAGCATTATCACGGGCACGGAAATATGAATCCGGCAGTGAAAATGGTGCGAAAAATGGAGGTTATAAGGACTCCGGAATGGTCAAAGGTGAGCCCACCAACCCAAGGATGTAGTGGTGGGGAGAAATGATGACCCGTGGGGGAATAATACTAGGTGTATCAAATCAAATCAAATCTACAAGTGATATGTGACCTCAAAAATGGTTGAGATCACAAATGTGGAAAAAATGAGCAGGGTTAATGACTTGCCCCCATGCTATGTGCATGGGGTTTGTGATTATGGGTCACATATGTGTTGGTTTGAACAATGGGTTCATTGACGTGCTGAGATAGATGTGATGGGGTAGGGTCAAAAGGATTGATCATGCCCCCTATCCCAGGGTCGAGGGAATCTCTTATGCCCCTTGACACAGAGGTGTCAAGGTGGTGTTCTATGATGGCGGGGTCAAGACCAGGCATGTCGGTGTGGGACCAGGAAAAGACATCGCGGAACTCTTGGAAGCGTTTTCTGTACTCCTCAATCTCTTGTTCGCTGTAGGAGGCTCCTAAGGCAATGCATTCATTGACGCCAGGTGGGTCGGAGATATCTATGTGGATGACGGGTGAGATGTTGGCCATGTTACCCTCCTCGAAGGCATCAGGAGCAGGAATAGGGTCCTTGAACCAGTCAACCTTGGTGGGAAGGAAGTCTTTGGACTCAACCGTGAATTGGGTAGCTGTGCTAGAGGAGGATTCTTCGAGGATGAAATAGGAACAGTGGTGCATGTCATCCCAGGGGTAATCCGGGGCAGTGAGGGCCTCGACAATCTCCTCATCAGTACGGAAAGTTTGCGTTGTCAAATCGGTTGACAAGGGGGTAGTGGTGGAAGAGATCATATAAATGGTATTAACCTCTCCTAAAGGGGGGGAGACAAGAGGGTGGATCTCCTCAATGGTGGGTGGTGCCCTCTCAAGGTCCAGATTGTTCATCTCATAGAGAGCCGCTCTGTAATCTGGGAGATCGGGACAATGATGTGAGTAATGCCCGTAAACACCGCATATGGCACAGGGGTGGTTAGTGCGTAGGGATTTATCTTTAGGCTTGGGGGTGGGGTTTAGTTTGACAACTGGGATGTTGGGGTCGTCGTCAAGCATATGCATGTGTTCCTGCAATGCCGGTAACTGTGGGCACTGGTGAGTCGCATGTCCTAACTCATCGCACAATGAGCATTTGGGAGGAGCACGAAACACTGGGGGATTTTTAACTATCTTGGGAGGTGGTATAGCAGTGTAAGGTTGGGGACCTCTACCCCCAGTGGGTTTGGGAGTGGGAGGAGGGTTCATGGAGGACGAAGGGGTAGAGACACCGGGGGGTGGCTGAGTGGTAGTAGCCATGGGTTGCACTGGTTGGAGGACGACGCTTGGTGTCAGCGGGGGAACGGGAGGCGAAAGGTACCAGACGGGTAATCCCAAGGTTAACCCAGGGAGGCTAAGGGTAGCCATGACCGGGGTGCTTACTACTCCCAAGGGAGGGACTAGAAAGGGGATTGTATCGATAGGTGTAACACCAATGTGGCTAGGTACCAATGGTGGTTTAGGCAACAAGGGTGGCTGATTGGTAGTTGGTTGGTTATCATGGGACAGGGTACATAAGTTAGACACTTCGGGCGTAGATGACGGGGGAGGAATGGATTGGAAGGTGGAGGTCATCGACACGTCTGAGTAAACTCCAGGCCCCGTAGAGGAGACAAACGAGGTGGTGGCATGAGAAACAGGTTGTTCAACCATGGGGAGAACATTTTCGGGTGCCGCGGGAGCACTGGGATCATAGTAGGTGAGCTGGTCAACCTTGACCACGCATCCCTCATGGGGGAACATCATGGTGCGAAAAATGGAAGAGGCAACCGCCCGCATGGCATACATGTAACTACGGCCAAGTAAAAGGTTATAATCCAATTGGGCATTGATTACCTCAATATCGATGAGGACGGTTTTACCACCTAACTGGAAAGGGACATTGGCTACGAGACCTTGGGGCTGAGCCGAACGACCGTCGTAGGCGCATAACGTAGTGGTGGACTGTTGGAGGGTAGGGGATCCCAACTTCTGCCATACGAATGTAGACATAACGCATGTGGAGTCACCCTCATCGATGATGCATCGATGGATGACAAGATTCTGAACGAAAACAAAAACTTGGAATGCTAAGGTGGAAGGCAGGCATGGTTCGGACTGGTCCAAATCAAATGCCATCAAATTGGAATCATTTGGGTCAATATCCCCAATGGCTGAGAGTAAAGTCTTGCACTGGGAAGGGCAGTTCTTCAAGACTTCTAATGCAGACATGGCTGCGGGAGATTGGGCTAGGTCGTCTACAATGTTGTAGTTTGGCGCAGCGCGCGCATTGGGGTTGTTGTTGATACGACGAAGTGGGAAATGAGCTGCTTTGGAAGCGCCATCGATCGGAGGGGGAGGGATACGTAACGCTTGATCAGTGGGATGAGCGTCAGGGGTTTTATCAGCGGGAGGGGCTTCAGAGGTGGAGCCATATTGGTTCCGACGGGTCTGGAGGTTGACATCAGCAGAAGACATCATCAACAAGTGGTGGGTACCTGAGTCAAACATGGGTTGATCAGGAGCGGCGTATGTGATCTGTTGTTGCTGGGGTTGCGCGTTGGCTTGAGGGGGGGCCAATGGCTGAGTGTTCACCACACCTTGGGTTGGTAAGGGGTTTTGCAGCACTAAAGGTGGCTGCTGAGGTTGTGGGGGGTTGGGCGGTGCTTGAGGAGCCGCATGCCCTTGGCGATGGGCCTCATCAACCCAAAGTTGACGAGCTCACTCCAAGTGTGGGAAAGCATGTGTGTAGTGGCCATAGACCCCGCAGATAGAACAAGGATGGTTCATTCACAAATTAGGGTTTTTAGCCTGCTTGGGCGGGCGATCAGGGTTTTGGTTAGCGGGGGCCATGTTGTTGTTGTTTGGGGGATTAGCCGGTTGACCACCTTGGGCTATAGGTTGGTTGTTCCCACGATTACGGCCCTTGCCGTGATTTTGTTGGCCCTGGTTGCGTTGGTTGTTCTGGTTTTGCTGTGGGTTGTTTTGGGCGTAAAATTCTCCTTGAGCAGCAGGTGGGTTTTGAGATTGTGCAGGTGCGGGAGTAGGCTGCGGTGGGTGATATGTAGGTGGAGGCTACGCAAGTGCGGAACCTTGAGGAGGTTGCTGATATGTCTGCGGAGCAGGTTGTGGGTTTGCCGCAGGGGCTGCCTAGGGCAGGTAATAAGCTGGTTGGGATTGAGAAGGCGCATGAGCTGGTGCAGCCTGCTGGTGGTAATAGGGCTGAGGTGCGACCGGGGGGGTATAAGCAGGGGGCGCATGACCGAAGCACGAGGTCGAACTGCTATGCCTTAAGGATGGCCTCTTCTTCAGACTGGGGTCTTTCGGAAGCTACATCCTTAGCAATAACCGGAAGAAGGGACTTGAGGAACCAATCTAGGGAGATACGGTCGTCTAATTTGATCTTGCATAAGCTACGACATCTACGCCACTCATGAATGTGGTCCGTGATGTGGGTAGCCGTGTTTTGTCTGCAAGATAGGAGGATCTCAACACCCGCGTTATAGCGGACAGGTAACTAGAAGAACTACAGGAAGGTCGAGGCAAGGGAAGTAAAGGTGGCATGGGTCCCATGGGGTTGCTCGATATACCACTTGGCTGCAGAGCCAGTGAAGGTGCGCTGTAATAGACGGAGGCGAATAGAGTCATCCACTATGGAGTTGGAGGAACACCATAGATGGAAGGACATGATATGGTTTTGTGGGTCCTCACCCGCCTTGCCCTCGAACTTAGGGATGTCAGAGGGGAGCTTGGTAGGCATGTGAGGCCATGCAGGGTTGTGTCGGATAGGGTCGTTGGTCAGTCTGGCTAGGTCAGGTAGGTTGAGGCTAGTCATGAATGGCAGACTGGAAGAAGGATGGGACACAGGAGTGGGTTGGACCAAGTTGGGGCCCATGCCCCCAAGTGGAAGGGAAGGGTTTGGAATGTTGCCCCCAAGTGGGGGAACTAAGGTAGTATATGATGGGCCTGCACCACCATGGGTAGTGTGAGTCACTGGTGGAGTGGTGGTATGTATGCTAGCTATGGGAATGGGAATGGTGACCGGGATGGTGGACGTGGCTGCCATCGAGGGAATTCCCAGAGAAGGTGTGGTAACTGGTGTAGTGGTGGACGTGCCACCAATGGTCCCTATAACGAAAGGAGTGGAAGTCGCGCCAGCCATGGGGCTAGTAGGGGCAGTGTAAATGGGGTTCTCAGACTCTTCTTCAGAATTGGAGGTAAAGTAAGGGGCGTCAATATCTGGTGACGGAGTCCTATGCTGTTGACGAGTGGAGTCAAGTGACAAGGCTCTAGATCTGTGATAAGTGGTATCAAGTGATGATGATCTATGGCGATGACGGGTGGTGTCAAGTGAACCGTGCTGTGGGGGCTCGCCCCTAAGGCACCGAGAATGTCTCGGGGACTCAATGGTGACAGATGGTGTCGAATCTCTGTGGGTTGAGGTGAGTAAAAAATAGCTCAAAAACCCTAATGCAACCGAGTGTGCAGAAGGAGAGCTCAAAAAACAAGGCACTCAGGCCAACAACCAACTCAAAACACGCATTGTAACAGCTGTGCTACAATAAGTGGAGTACCAACAAAATGGTCAGAATACCAACAAGCAGCAGGTTTCCCAAAAATAAAAAATGGTGAACTCACTAGACCAAAAGGAGGTAAGGGAGCAAGCAAACACCTAACTAAAAGTATTCTGACTCAACTAGACATATCCTCTGCAAGGTGATGAAATCCAAGTCAGACAATATGTATAGGAAAGCCAAGTGGCTAAGATGTCCCCCTACCGGGAGGGACACCGGGTAGTCAATCCTAGAAGAATGGCAACTAAGATACCCCGTTCATGACACGTCCAGAAAGGTGAATCTGTCGTTTGGTCCTTTTACTGCAATACCCCAATACAGGGATATCCCGAGAACTGCGAAAGGTAGCCCTTCGGTTACTGAATGGAGTGCGGTATTCCACTCAGGCCTCCGGAACCAGTCTCGCGACTTCAACCCTCCTAGGGGAGAGGCCCTCTGGTAAACTGGTTGTGACCGTGCCAAAAAATACTAGGGGATTTTGGTTCCCTAATTGGACAATAGCTATGTATTAAGTGTAAGTAACCGAGGGGTGTTATTGGAAGCCTATCCCCCCGATCCTACCTAACTACAAAGATTCTTTTGTGTTCCCCAAGTGGGGTTAGAATATTGGTTGAGTTAGATAGTTTTTAAGGATCACTTGAATTATGTGACAAAGTGTGTGCTCGTGAGATGATGATGAACCCAAGTAGAAAGTGCCACTAGGGAGGGCAACTTTCTATCTAGCAATAACAATATAGAAATGAACTTTTAAAATGCACAATTTTCTTTTTCTAATGTAAAGTGCTGAAAATGTAAAAACGATTTTGTAAATGAAACAGAAATAAAAACGTAGAAAAATGTTGTAAGGAAGGGTGGTTGCAGTAGGACAGAGGGTTGTGCTGGTGCAGAAAATAGTGCAGCAAAGTTCTGGGTTCAAAACAGGGAAAAATTTGCAAAAATCAGACCGCGGGTTTTGGGCAAATCTGGGCAGTTGGACCGCGGAAAACAGATGAACAGTCGCAGGTGAGTTGTAGGTTATGGGATGAAAAACGCAGTTGGGACGTAGAAAAAACGCTGAAAGGTGCCGGTGGGTTGCGGGAAACTAGCCGAAAGCCGCAGGTGGGACGCAGGAAAGACGCCGAAAGGAGCCGGCGGGTTGTGGGAAACTGGCCGAAAGCCGCAGGCAGGATGCAGGAAAGACGCTGAAAGGCGTCGGCGGGTTGCAGGAAACTGGCCGAAAGCCGCAGGCAGGACGTAAGAAAGACGCCGAAAGGCGCCGGTGGGTTGCGGGAAACTGGCCGAAAGCGCAGGCGGGATGCCGAAAACAGGGAAATAGCCATAGTTAGACTGGATGAAACAGGCTAATAGCCGCGGCTGAATTGCAGGTAACAGACTGAAAGCGGCCGGCAGGTCGCCGAAAACAGTCTAAGAGCCGCGGTTGGGTTGCAAGTAAGTGCCTAAAAGACGCGGTCGGGACGTGACTGTTGGGGGAAAAAACGTGATATACGGCGGCCGAAAGGGACAACCGAACAGAAAAAAGATTTAAAAATTGTAACCAGAAATTCAAACTTAGGGGAGTCTCCAAAACTGTAGCTAGGGTTTTACCCCCTAGCTTGTGCAAATGAGCACCTACTAAGGAGAATGGACTCCTTAGTAGCAGTTCAATAAATGGAAATTATTAAACTAAAACAGAAATGTAAACTAATCTAAAACATGTGCATGAAACATAAACAACAAGATGTAAATAATGGTTTTTGTATTAATATTACCTTCAATGTGAAGGTTGATGAAGCTCTTGCAATGTTCCAAGAGGGTTGCTCCAAGCTCCAATGTGCTCCTTCTCTTTCTCCAATGGTGGAAATGGGCCAAAAGGAGCTCTCAAGGTGAAAGTGGCTCAATGGTGAGCTAGGGTTTCAAGAGAGATTTTGGCAGAGTAAGGGTATACTTGATTGTGGATATGGAATAAGCGGTCTCCATCACCTATTTATAGTTTTTTGGTGGTGGAGTGTTGGCCCATGGTTTTGGGAACCATATGGTTTAGGGCAGCTGTATAGGGTTTTTTCCTCTTTTTCCTCATTATTTTATATTTTTTATTCCCTTTTTAGAGGAGTTTTGCTATTTTAGAGGAATTTTGGATATTTTTGGAGGAAAAAGGGATTTCTTAGCCTTTTTGAGGCTTTTTTGATGGTTTTGTGGCCTTTTGGAGGCATTTTAGGCCTTTTGGAGGCTTTTTAGTGGGATTTTTAGGGTTTTTAAGGGAAATATGGTAGGAAAAAGGACAAATGAGCCATGTAATGAGGTAGATGAGGTAGTGAACACTTTTTGGGTGTTAACAGCTTACACGGGAGGTGCGATGGTGTCGCAGTTCACCAATGCACAGGATGCGACGAGTAAGCAACAAACAAAGGACAAAGACTCAGAAAAATACAGTGTCGCTCTGTTTCCATTGCCCAGGTGCAACTGGCGAGTTCTAGATTAAAAAATGAATCAAATCTCTCAATAATAAACCACAAATTGACTTGGAATTGAGTTGTATAGACTCAGAGGAAGAAGATCAGAACCTTCATTGTGAAGATCTGAAAGTGAATGGCAAAAAATGATAAACGGACTTGAGTGAAGTAATCTACTGAAAATGACTTTCAAATGAATGCCTACTAAACAAAACAAGTAGTACTCCCCAGTATGGTCGCCATATTTGTTATCGGACAATCCACTCGACCAGAGGCGAGCCAGATCTCCCTAGCTCAATGCGAGTCTGGAACAAATAGAATAGACTACAAACACGTTTCCTAGATATACTTAAGGATCAAGTGATAGATGTCTTACCTCTTTGATTTACTATCCTTTCTCCCGAATGTTGATCCACATCCCATGGTCTTCAGATCCAAGCTGCAAGACCTGTTTAGACATGGAAAGGAGAAACGAGTAAAGAGCATCTATATAATAAGAGATCTATGTAAACAGTTAAGCAGGTAAACAACACAGCATCATTACACATAAGAATGATATTGGTGGAAATCATTTGTATTACTGCAAATAGACTAGTACATGATAGAGATATAGGACCACAACCAAAGACTTAACGTAGCAGCCCTTCTCTGACCGTATTGATTTCCATATCCTTCCAAGGAAGCATGAGTTCTTCAAGAGGTGAATGGAGTATCTTGGGAGAGATTTCACCAGCATGTAGATATTATAGTATTCCTCTAAGGTATATTTCACTAGCGTATGGATACCTTAGTCTTTCTCCCTTTGGTATGGGAATGAACCTCACTTATATAGGACTAAATGGATAGTGTGTGGATAGGATAGGTTGAGAAAGGGTAGGAGAGAGATAAGGGATCTTCCCAAAGAGTTAGGGGTTGAGTACCAAATCTCCTAGAGGTCAGGGATAAGCCCCCAAATGGGCAAGTTTCAAGAAGGATCTCGAATAAGCTATTTTTTCCCATTAATAGACCTCGTCGCACCCTGTAGTGGTGAAACCTGTGACGTCGCATGTTGCTAGTGTGAAACTTGTGACGACCCTTCAGAACCTAGCACAAATGGGTACAAGCCCTCCCAGGATGGTTATTAGTCCAAGTACCTTCAGGGTTGTATACACTGAATCTGGTGATGAGTAGATTTTGGGTGTAGCACTCTTCATACAGGAAATCAATTACAGCCTGATCATTAGCTTTGACCAAGGCCACATCTTCCACCCATTTGGTCATGTAATCCATGCAAACCAAGATGTGAACTTTCTATTTTGAGGGAGGGTTGATAGTCCCTATGAAATCCAGAGCCCATCTATCAAAAGGTTCAACCACAAGCTGTGGATGAAGAGGCATTTCATCTAATCTATTGGGATAGCGCATCCTCTGGCAACTATCACATGCCTGAACATACTTCTTTGCATCCCTAAACAGTGTAGGCCAGAAATAATCCATCCTTAAAACCTTATTACCTGTCCTTTTGTCAACAAAGTGTCCCCCACAAGGCTCATCATGGCAAGCTTTCAGGATATTGAATATTTCATCTTCTCTTACACATCTTCTGATTTCTAATTCAATCCCTGTGTAGAAAATATGTCCCTCGATCCAGCAATACCTAGCACTTTGTTGTATGATGTTTCTTTTTTCTCTCTTCGATAGATGTGCTGGAAGCTTACCCACAGCCAAAAAGCTAGCAATATCCGCATACCATGGGGAATGAGCTGATACTGCAAACAAATTTTCATCAGGGAAGGAATCTTCGACTGGTAAATTGTCATCACTGTTAGTAAGTCGAGATAAAAAGTTTGCAAAAACGTTTTCCTTCCCTGGTCTATCAATAATTGTGATGTCAAATTACTGTAATAGTAGCAGCCATCTAGTTACTCTAGCATTCGTTATTGGTTTATTCATTAAATATTTGATGGAAGAATGATCAGTGTGCACAAAAGTGGAATATTCGGTAATGTAGTGTCTAAACTTGTTGATGGCACAAACTATGGAAATGAATTCTTTCTCGGTGATAGTATAGTTTAGTTCAACAGGGGATAGGTTCTAGCTAACGTAATAAATTGCATATGGGGCATGACCTTCCTGCGGTCCTAAAATTGCTCCAATGGTAGTGTCTGATGCATCTGAAGAGATATGAAAAGGTAGAGCCCAATTGGGCCCTCGTAAGATGGGTGTTGTAGACAGCCTTTTCTTAAGTTCAGTAAACGTTGTTTGGAATGCATCATTCCAAACAAACTGTGCATCCTTCATCAAAAAAGTGAACAAAGGAGAAGCTAGTTTGGAGAAAATTTCTATGAATCTTTTGTAATAGCTAGCATGTCCTAAGAAGCTACGTACATATTTTTGTGTTCCAGGAGTTGGTATATTTTCAATTACCTTAATTTTGGATGGGTCTACCTAGATACCATCAGAAGAGATGAAGTGCCCAAAATAATGCCCTCGCTCATCATCATATGGAACCTCTTAGTGATTAAAGATAACTAGCTTTGTTCACAGCGTTTCAAAACCTTTTCTAATTTTTTCAATGCTTCTTCATAACTACTACCGTATGGAGTGAAGTCATCCATAAAAATTTTTGATGCACTCATTTACCATGTTTGAAAAAATTCCAATCACTGCTCTTTGAAATGTGGCTGATGCGTTGCACAACCCAAAAGGAAGTACCCTGTATGCAAAGGCACCCTAGGGACAAGTGAAAGTGGTTTTGTCTTGGTCTTCTGGAGCAATCTGGATTTGGTTATAGCCACTAAATCCATCTAGAAAGGAAACATACTTCTTCCCTGACAAGGTATCAAGGACTTGATCAATAAAAGGTAGGGGAAAGTGGTCTTTCTTCGTTTCTTTGTTCAATTCTCTGTAATCCACGTAGACCCTCCATTTCCTATTATTTTTGGCACAATCACGAGTGGGGAGACCCACTCACTGTATGCAATTGGGTATATAAACCCTGCTTCCAAAAGTTTTTGGATTTCCTCTTTCGCTACATCCCTTAGGTTCAGGTTCATCCTTCGTTGTGGTTGACACATTGGCCTGGAGTTGCTCCTAATATAAATGTGATGGGTACATAGATTAGAAGGAATACCCTTCATGTCTGTGTACTCCCAAGCGAAAGCTCCTTTATGTTGTTTCAACAGAGTGATCAGTTGTTCCAGCTCATTGGGCGCAAGGTTTGGTTTGATGGTCAATGTTTTCCCTAGCTCAATTTCTACTGGGACACTTTTTGAATTTTTGAGTACTAGAGTTATACTAGCATCACTAACTAGAGTTTCTTCCATAACATTTTCTTGTTCCTTCTCGTCTAATGTACTATCAAGAATATGGTAAACATGTTTATTGACGGACATGGGCTCACTGATGAAACTGTTAATGGCATCATCCTCTGTTTCATCATTAAAAGTTAAGGCTCTCCCTATCGTTAATAATGGTTGAATGCCTTCCTCCTCCTCCAAATCCACCCAAAGTGAAGTTTCATCTTCTGTGCTTGGTTGGGATGGAGGGTATAGAGTCAGGCTTTTGATTTCAGTCCTGTATGATATAGTCATAGATCATGACTGAAAGCTGATACAGGAATCTGTTGTGGCTAACCAAGGTCTTCCCAGGATTAGTGGGTGTCCCCCCAACTGAGACTTCGACTGTAACACCAAGAAGTCCACAGGGTAGTCCCACGAGTCAACAGAGATTGCTAGGTCATCCAGGATTCCCTTAGGCTTGATTGTTGATTTGTCAGCAAGTTCTAAAATGGTAGGGGTTGGCCGAAGATTAGTGAGTCCAAGTTTCTTCATAGTTTCTATGGTCATAACATTGATAGCCGCGCCTAAGTCTACCAATACGTTGGGGATTTGTGTGTTTCCTATGTGAATTGTAACAGTAGGATTTCCAAGGTCATCATATTTTTTCACAGGGGTCTTCCCCATTATTAATTCGGGAAGCTTTCCCAATACATGGATAGTGGCAGGATCCCTAGGATTTCTTCCTGGTTTCTTGACACATAAATCTCTAACGGTCTTAGCATAATGGGAACGTCATGGAGGGATTGTAACAGTGGGATTTTTACATACAAATTCTTCAATTCTCCCAAGAGATTGAATCGAGGTTGTTCCATTGTTTTCTGCAGGGCCAATCGCTCAGGATATGGCGCTTCTCTCATCGATTGTGTAGGTTGTGCTTCATCGTGTGTTACTTCCTGAGTTTCAGCTACTGTCTCGGTAGGAATGTTAGCATCCTCAATGATGGGGATTGCTGAGTTAACCATATTATCAAAGTGTTGATTCACTCCAATTTTAGTGACTAGGGATGGAACATCCTCAGTGATGATGGGTTCCAATACCCTCCCTGATCGTAATTGTATATCATTGCAGGGGATTTGGGAGATGGAATACGAAGGCATGTTGGCAGTCTCAAACTGATGAACTGCTTTATTATTCAGGTTTGGGTTAGGTTGTCTAGGTAGTTGTGGTCGAAGTGGTGCATTCATAGGTGCGGCATTGTTTTGGAATTGTAGCTATGCTTGCTAATATGGTTGGTGAGAACACTGTTGAGGAGGGTACTGTTGATATTGAGTTTGGTGATGGGGAAAGTTATTTCCTTGGTAAGAATTTTTCCAGTTGGAATTCCAGGGAGCTTGATGGTTCGATTGTTGTGACCATGGTGTCCAAGAGTTAGGCTTTTGCATTGGGTTCTGAGATGGATGCCACTGGTTATTAGAATAATGTGAAGGGAATTGTGTATTCATATTATTCATACCATTCATATTATTCAAGAAAATTGATGGATCTGGATTCATACCTTGATTGCGAGGCTGCCAAGGTTTCTTATTTGCACTAAAGTAATCCTGTTCCACATCTAAAGTGGATGCTTGCAAGACTGCTTTGAATTTGGGTAATGAAGGAAATTCCTTGGTGTCATGATCCAATTCACATATCCTACATATCTATGCCTTTTCCAACAGACATTCTTTCATTGGGTGATTTTTCCTACATTTAGGACAGAATACACTAAGTGTAAGATCTTCTACTGCTTGCCTCTATTTTTCTCTCAAAACATCTAACTCTGAGGAAATGGAGCTCATCATATCTGTTTTAAAATTCTCCAGTAAGTTGCCTATTTCTGTTTGAGTGGCTCCTCCACTAGCTGAATTCTATGTCCTAGTGAAGACATCCTAATCTCGATCCTTGTCCTGTTTGTTAGTTCTAGAGGATCCCCTTGAGTACCTTCGGCATAATTCAATGATCCTCTCAAAAGGTTCCTTCGAGATATCCCCCTTCCCTAACAAATTCAACATATCAAGGCAAACTTCTCTAATTCCTCGTAGCAAGATAATCTTGAGTACATCTTTTCCAATCACAGTGTGGCCAAACCTTTGTAACTTATACAACAATCTTTCCACAAAATCTTCCAAGCTTTCTTCCTCATTTTGAACCATTTTAAACAACTCTTCCTTTCTATCTCTAGTTCTACAATATTCTTGATATTTAGAAAGAAAGGTTTGTTTCATTTGATCCCAAGTAGTATTGGTCTCATGACCTAGACTCATGAACCAACGCAGAGCATTTCCTTTCAAGGTGGCTGGGAATAGTTTCAGCTTCTAAGCATTGGAGGTATAGTCATAACTGCGACAGAGGATGTCAAACTCAAAAAGAAATTCATCAAGATCTTCAGAATATTTACCATGGAAATTCGGGAGAACCGATGGTGAGATATTTTTCATCGGAGCTACCCCAGGTGTCTATAGGATATGGAATTCAAGTGTGACCACAATGTCACCAAGATGATTGTCTTCCACTCCCTCTTCACAGTTCTCCCGGTGTTCATTCTCTCCTTCATGTTCTTGATTAGCCATGTTGTTCCAAAATTCAATGGATTTCTTTATTCGTTCTTCCTCTGCTTTTGCTTCTTCTGCTTCCCTCCTATCTTCTTCTCTACTTCTCTCTTCCTCCGATTCTTGGTGAGTCTCCAACCACACTTCTTTAGTAACTCTGGTTCCATTAATAAGATAAATCTCCTCTCTATCTGGTGCACCCACAACGCTTCCCTTTTCTTTAGGAGGTTTCTTTTCTGCATTGGGAGTAGATGGTTCCGTTGCGTTCTCCACAGTTTATGTTGAATTCTCAAGATTGGGAGGAATAGAATTTCCTCTTCCTGTAGACGTCCGTGGTGGTCTGGTAGAAGAATCAGCTTTAGCAATTATATCATCAATAAATGTTTGTCTTCCCAGACTTGTGTTACGACATCGACCTCTTCCACCTGCAATGTTAGTGTTCAAAGGGGGTTCCCGATTTGTTTTCCTTGTATTCACGCATGCTGTAAATGATTAAACCAAAATAAAATGAAAGAAATCCCTACTATCTATGCCTATAAATTACCATCCACGGAAACGGCCCCAAAATGTTGGTCACCCTATATGCTAATTAATTACAACCAACACACAGGATGCTCAATATAAATTGTCAATCCAGGTAAGTCTTTTATTTCAATGGCAATACGCACAATCTATGCATAAACATTTCAAGTAGTTGATTGAGTAAAATGGAGATAAACTATCCTACCTATCTGCTCAGCCAAACTCATTCCATAAATAAAACTAATCTAACTTATACATCTAGGAATTCAAAATACAATTACCTTCCTACATAAATCAACCTAGCAGTTACTGATCTAAGAATAAGAATGAACTAGATTACTTTTGCAAGAAGTTAAATCCTATAATTATCAAACTCCAGTATTCAATCTCTACCAAACTAATTCATCTAGCAGCTATTGTAACTCAATCATAATCTACCTAATCTAATGAATTCAAGAAAGATACAACATCAACCAGAATGAGAAATAAGCTTGAACTCTAATTTGATTAATATTGGAAATCCTAGAAAGCATAAATGAGTGAAAGGAATTGAAGTTGAGCTTGGTTGTAACAACTAATCCTAACACACGATGCATCAAATAAACTATCCTACACAGTCGACTGTCACACCACACAGTTGCAGCTATTCAGGATGCAATGATAAATTACGAGGAAATAATGCAATTATAAACTCTTTGTTGTAGCTAACACTAATACACCTAATGCAATTCCACACCACACAACAGGAAATAAATTAAACTACCTACCTAACTCGACAATCTCTGTGATAAGGCGGGCGCTTACCTTCTAACAGAGATGCCGTGTACTACCACAAATTAAGACATAGAAATATGAAGAACTCTGCTCTTTATATTAAAGATGGTAATCCACAGTCTCAGCTCTCTGTTACAGCCCATACAAAAATGATAATTAACCAACCCCAGACTCTGAAAGCCTTCCCATATTTATACATGCAAAATACAATTTGTGATCCACTAATTTTGCGCACCAATGAAGATCTTTGATCTTCATGCTGCGGAGTTACAACTGAAATTTTACAGCTGTATTGAATGAGGTCATTGGACATGAAGGATGTTGTTACTCTGGCAGTCAATGTATCAACGGATTAACCAATTGGGAGGCATCCTGTCTGTTGCAGCAATGCTCTGTTTCAGCAAAGTCCTGTTACAGCTTCACGTGGAAAGATGCGCTATCCCTTCTAATATGATGAATTAAATCTGAAGAGTAACAGGTGGCACCATGTGTGATTCTTTCCCAAGGCATTGCAGCTAATACACCTATGCTTTGATCTTGACTTAATGAAATCAACACAAGTTAGCATAAATCAAAGGATAGAATTCATAACCATAACAATATTATGCATTAAATAAATGAAGTAATAATGAATAATACCTTGTCAGGATTGCTGATTGATCTGGAATAAAGGTATGTATATGGTTTATGAAAGTAGGGTGTAATAAGGAAAAATGATGTAATAAGTATGGTAAAAAAGGGGCATTTCCAGGTCCCAACAAAACCAAAAGGCCCTTGCGGGCATAAATTGTGGGGTCCACGCATGCATGACAATGAAGCATTGCATGCATACTGGAAGGTTAAGTAAGAGGGGTTAAAATGGTGACAATCCCACTTTGCCAATGTGGAAAAACGATTAACTATATATATATATATATTTGATGAGGACACTATGGAAATTAAATATTATTTGATAAAATAAAATAACCAAAGACAAGTGGGCCTTCAAAAAATTCAAGGATATGAAAAGTATATATATAGAAGACAAGTTTTATTTGAGTATGGTTTTTTGAGTGGAATAATTTAGAGGGCCAGTAGCTCTACTTTCGGGGTTTGGAGAAGATGAGGACAGTTTGGGTGGAGAAGCAAAAGTAAAACATTCTTTTTTATCTCTTATTTCTGGGTTGGTTACATTATGTTTGGATGATGATAGAGAAACAACATAATGATTGAGGAAGACAAGTACAACATAATGAAATTATCTTTTTATCTTTGATTTCTGGGGCTTCACTAAGTGATTAACAACTTGGTGACATGATGCTGATTGAGTATTTGTGACATTCTGGGTCCCTTACATGTACATCCTTCGCATGATAAAATACCATGGGAAATGGGTGATAATTGTGGGCATTGTAGTCAGATTCATACTTGATCATCGCATCTTTGGAAGAGTATGAGTTTACACTAAGACTAAAATACATGAGGAGGATTCCCTTCCCATTAGGCCTCCCCCTGCTACTTAGTGCTTGAATATCCTTCTGCAACATTGTTATGGGAAACAACCTTGGGTTTCCAAGGGATTCCAGTTCATCTTATTATCTGAGGGAGGGATCCACGATTAGGAGTGTGGAGTCCTTGGCTGTGTTAGGCCATGAAATTGTTAAGCCATTCTTGTTAATATAAGACCTTATTGAGTTGATTACTCCTTGCACTAGCAAAATATTGGTTCCTAGAGAACCCTTTCTCCATAGTGGTACAACTAATTTTCACCATGTCAGATTTCAATAAGAATTTTGTCTTAGTGTGTGATGACTATGGTCTTGACCTAAGAGTGGTATTTCAACTAAATGGATGCTTATTATCCTTCACTAGTAAGCATCAATTAAAAAATAGAAACCAAAATTCAAAATGATGATTATGATCCCCAAACATAAAATAATTATATATTTGATGCATTTCAATACGGATCTTCTAAACACTAAAATAATCGGAGGACTTGGAAAGCAGAAGGAGAAAACCATGTCAAAACCCACTTTAAAAAACATGTCAAAATGCTTACCTTATCATTGTCCTTTTTCCAGATCCATTCACCCATACAACTTGATAAGAGTTATCCACAAGATGCATGTCCATCACCAAGACCCACATAAATCATCAAAGACAGAAATTTTTATATGAGTAAATAAAATATAAGCAAATAAACAACCATTTAAATCCCACTACAAAGTCCTGTAGAAATCAATGAACCATGAAATGTTAAATTTATTAACAATATTTTAAGAAATAGACATGCATTTAAAAATTTACAACCATCTTTAATACATAGGAATAAAAGAGTATTTATACCTTATTGAGCTCTTCTCTGCTTCGAGAATAGTTTTATATTCTCCTCGTGAAATAACATCACTTGCTATAATACATGTGAAGAGATACTAGCCAGAATTCATCATAATACAAAAAACATAAGGTGCACTGAATTCGTCTTTATTGAAAAATAAATAAATAACTCAACCCCTAGGGAAAAACGTAGTTGTTCACCTGGAAAATATGTGTAGGATCTTTGTAGTGCCAACTGGTGGTAAGTTGTTTTTATGTTGCTCATTATTGGAAGAGGTTGTTAGACACAATGGCTCACTGAGAGGTGTCCTGTAGGTTCATCTTAATTTTGTCCATACACATTACACTGTCTACATCCACATCAAATAATAATCACAATCAATCTGTCTAATCTTCATCATGCCCAGCATATTCTCATTCTTTCCATTTATATTATGCACATCAAACTGCCCTTACTGCTTCCCAAAAATCAAAGATAAAAAGTCTTCATCATGATACTGGTATATCATCAACCAAGCATCATGTCTTCAGCAATCAACCAACCCAGAAATAAGAGATAAACAAATTTTTTTTTACTGCTGCTGCTTTACCACCGAAACTATTCTCATCCTGGCCCCCGATATTCAAAGCTCACTCAAACCCATCCAAAATCTTCCACACAATTTCATTCAAATCAATGATTTGGTTTTTATTTATACTTGTCTTATCCATGATATTAGGAGGCCGACTTGTCATTTTTATTACATTTAATTCAAATATATTTTTTCATTCCATGTTATCTTCAACAAATATATATAAATATATATTTGGTCTTTTATCCACATCATTTGTCTTCATTCCCACATGGTTTCCATTTTTATGCCCGCATGGACCCCACTATTATGCCCGCAAGGGTCATTACAAAATGCCCGCAATATCCTTTCAAAATACCCGCACTACTCTTCATGGTCACTCTAAAAATGCCCACAATGGGATATTTAAAAATGCTCCCAGGCCTTGAATAAAATTCCTGCACACCCTCATGGAGATGCCTGCAATGGGCCAATAAGACCTTCCAACCAATGCCTGCAATGGGGCCATCCAAGATGCCCGCATGGCTCTTTAAAAATGCCTGCAGCTTCCTTTTTAAATATGCCCGCAAGACTATGATTTATGCCTGCAACTCCTTATCAATATGCTCGCAGGTGCTTCAAAAATGACTACAACAAGGTCTTTCAAATGCCCACAAAGGCATTTTCTTAGATGCCTGCAAGAGCACTAAGATGCCCGCAACTCTCCAAAAATCCTTGTCATCAAATGCTCCATGTCATCAATTTCCTTGTCATCATCTCATGGTTTCCATGTCAATTGCTTGTCTTCTCTTTGTCATTTTTCCATTTCAATGTCATGTCCTTTGTTCTTGTCCTCCATACTTTCTTTCCATGCTTACCACATGTCTTTGTCCTTCATGTTCAACCTTATTCCATGTCATTGTCCTTTGTCACATTTTCCATTGTCTTCCATAACAACATTCTCCTCTCAAAATGCCCGCACTACTCTTCATGGTCACTCTGAAAACGCCTACAACGGGATATTTAAAAATGCATGCAGGCCTTCAATAAAATTCCCGCACACCCTCATTGAGATGCCCACAATGGGCCAATAATACCTTCCAACCAATTCCCGCAATGGGGCCATCCAAGATTCCTGCATGGCTCTTCAAAAATTCCCACAACTGCCTTTTTAAATATGCCTGCAAGGCTATGATTTATGCCCACAGCTCCTTATCAACATGCCCGTAGGTGCTTCAAAAATGACCACAACAAGGTCTTTCAAATGCACACAAAGGCATTTGATTAGATGCCCGCAAGAGCACTAAGATGCCTGCAGCTCTCCAAAATGCATTGTCATCAAATGCTCCATGTCATATGTCATGTCATCAATGTCCTTGTCATCATCTCATGGTTGCCATGTCATTTAGTCTTTGTCATTAGTGTGTTGTCATCAATGACAACCATATTCATCATAATATGAAAATTTGATCCTTCTTATGAAACCTTCTCAATCATGGCCAAAATTGGTCAAGTTAGTATCAAATATGCCCATAAGATAAAAACAATCCCTTGAGCACATGATGGGAAAGAGACATGTTAATCAATAAACAATTGACAACTTATTTCTATTCTATTACTAGAAATGATCACATGTAGCAAAAAAATCATCATAAATTACCTTTTGGCCCTAAGAAGTAGGTTGCACAGTCGAGCATGAAATTTGTAGTTTAGAAACCATATCATAATTTCCTTAGAGACACTCCTCATGTAATAACATCACTGTATCTGCTACCTTTGAAGATCTAGACATATCAATTTATGGTCCACATATGTGCCATGCAACAACTAAAATTTTATCATCACTGCATAGGAAGGGTTCAACTTGGAAGATGTGATCCTCTCATCCTCATTTAGGTTCTTCCAGAATCCGACTTTCAAAATACCCAACCAAAGGGAAACCAAACATGGAAGCACACTTGCACCAACAAAATTAGTGAACTAAGATAGCATAGTTGTAACATTAAAACATAATTTTCATCTCTTTCAACTACTCCATTAAAACATAATGTTCATCTCTTTCGACTACTCCATCAAAACATAAT
Source organism: Larix kaempferi (assembly GCA_027924585.1). Taxonomy (NCBI): domain Eukaryota; kingdom Viridiplantae; phylum Streptophyta; class Pinopsida; order Pinales; family Pinaceae; genus Larix; species Larix kaempferi. Next base: position 4,734,157 of record BSBM01000177.1, on the reverse strand, counting down.
GTTCATCTCTTTCAACCTTAATACTCCCAAGGGCCAAGAGGTCCTTGTGTTAAAGTTGAAAGAGATGAAAACTATGTGTTGAAATGGATCACCCATGAATGAAGTGTTGTACATTGATGAAGAGTGTGGGAACCTTAGTATTTATATATACAAATTCTTTAGCACCTAAAAAATTAGAAACCAATAACAAGGAATCATACTACCACCTACCAAGACATACCATGCTGCAAGACTACCATTAAATATTGTATGCGCCATTAAACAACAAACAACACAGCAAAATCACAAAACAAAAATGTCAAAATATATTTGATGACTTACCTGATGGGAAGAACCTTCCTTGTACTCAGATTTTAACTTCCACATCAAATATTTCCTATCAGAGACAAATGATTGAGATAAAACTCAGTATGAGTAAAGTGGGAAGGATGGAGAAAATAAGGGTTGGAAGGAAATCAAGGAAATCCTTGACATGATGCTAAAGTTACACAGATACCAGGTTGCCATGGATAATGTTATGGTGAATAAGAGAGGCAATTGTAGATGAGATGAATCAGCTAGCCCAAAGTAACAAGCTACCAATGCGACAAACAATCACCAAGCATTCGATCCTAATTGGTACGTGTTGAGTAGCGCTAGATTCACTGTTGCGATTGCACTGTTGCTTAAAATCAAACATAAATATTTAGTTATGGGTGATATAAACAAAACTGAATATACTTTAATAGTATATTGCAATGATGTCCTTATTCATTTTATTTACCTGCATCTGCGTCATTGGGGAGATTGGAGTCTGCCCCAATATTTTTCGATATTCAATCACACTTTTAAAACCATACTTGAAACTAAGCTTTAGGTCTTCCTCGGTGGCAACATCTTGGAACATATTTCCCTACAATTCATAACGCATTAAATATTTCCAATATCAAAAACATATATTTGTTCGCTATTGTCAAATAAATATTCCCCACAGTTAATCATTTAATTCTTACGATTCGGGCTCTTAGTTTTCTATAGCCACCCTTGTCCAGTCTATGCTGCCCGTGCTTTTCCACTCTAGCTTTGGTTGCTTTGGAGGTGTCAGGTAGCCTATATATGAAAATTTTGAAAAATGTTAGATATCCGAATTCTTACTTAAAACAAAAAAGAAAAAAATAAATGCGCATATTTCACTAAAATGTTGATATGTGTTGTACCTTGCTTTTCCAGGACATGGTTGTTTTCCTTGTATTTTTAGCAAGTTCTCCTTTGCATCCTATATGAGTGCCTTCCACTCTTTCTCCCAAACCATGGGAGGGTGCTCATGCTTGAGGTAAAGTTGCAATTTCTCCCTATATTGGGCCCTGGTATATTTTAAATTCTCACCGACTAACTTTGCAATCACTTTCTTATTGAATGTAATGCCGAACAAGTTTACCATGTGGTCTATCAATTCATCTCTCTCTGCGCTATCTTGGCTATTTCACCATGTGCGAATGGTGGGGCCAAACAGCTCCAATGCTTTGTCATTCAAATTCCTGTAGAAAACATTGTTTCCTGCAAAAACGTGTAATCCATTAATTTTTAATAATTTCAGCGTATGTCCATTTCAATTTCATGATTAAAATGAATAAATTAATTAATAAATACCTACAATCTTTTGAATCTTGATCGGAACACAAGTGTCATACACCAGAAAGGTGAGATCTAGTGGTCCGGTGCTTTTAACTCGTGATACTCCAGGAAAATTTTCCTGGTCATCTACAATACGTTCATCTCCAGAGTCATGTGGAGTCCTAAGGTCCATCTCATCATGCTATGGGATGTCATGCCAATCAAAATCAGTGCCCTCATCAATGGATTGGAGGCCAACTGTAGGAGTGTCAAAAAGCCTCATTGGTACATTAATTTGTCGACGTTGTTGCTGCATTGGAGCATCACTGCTACCTATACATGTCTCGGTAGTTTCTCTAGTCACGAGTTGTAAAAAATCCTACAAATGAAAAAAATTACTTTATCAGATCACTTGGAAAAATAGAAAACATAATATCAGATATGAAATCATGTCATAGCTTAAAAAAATATGTGAATATGCCACTTCCACCATAAGATTTGATTCGTTCTTTCAACTCTTCAATCCTTTCCCTGATCTCTTATGTCATGGGCCTTATGCGATTCAAGGAAAGCATTTCTACGTTTTCCTTTTTCAGGGCCTTCTTCATAGTTTCCATTGGGTCTATGGAATAGTGAATTTCATCCTCAAGCTCCTCATCACCTAAATCAAGTGCATTGGACTAAATTCATCAAACAATAAAATTAAGCAAAATAATTTTAACATCATTCAAACATTGTTATTGTAATGAAATTTAGTTACTATTAAGAACTAACACTTACCTGATGCGGTGTTGTGGCTAGTGACTTCCCACGGTCCTCACCCTGACACGATAAATCAATCAATAATTAATCATAAGCAAGGAAAAATGTGAATGTCAACAGTGAACATCGAATGTTAATAGAAAAAATCGAAACATTTAGTTATTATATTTAACGCTTACCTAACGGGGCATAGAATGTGACCTTCCACGGTCACCCTGGACCATGGAAGCAACAGGTTCCTTTCCACTGGCACCACCTTGACACAATAAATCAATAACTAAACGTTATGAAAATAATTGTAACATAATAAAAAATGAGATATTGCAATAATATTTATTTTTACCTCAGAAGTAGAGGACACGCGTTCCGTTTCATGATGAACATGGGCAGTCCCCTGCCACAGTGTAATAAGCATGTTGTCACATGGAAATCTTTTCGGGTTGGAGTTTCTAGTTATTGTAGTCATATTTAGTTACTATATTTAGTTGATTCAATAATTGTAACATAAACAAAAATGAGATATTGCAATAATATTTACTTTTACCTCTGAAGGAGAAGATAGATGTTCTGCTCCATGGCGATGAGCAGACCCCTGCCACAATGTAATAAGCATGTTATCATATGGAAATATTCACAATAAGCATGAAAAAAGTGAATGGTAACAGTGAACATCGAATGTTAACCGAAAAAATCGAAACATTTTGTTATTGTAGTCATATTTATTTACTATATTTAACATTTACCTCACGAGGAATAGATTGTGACCTTCCACGGTCACCCTGGACTGTGGAAGCAGGATGTGGATTTCCACTGCTACCACCCTAACAAAATAAATCAATTAGTAAAATTTGAGTCAATAATTGTAACATAAATAAAAATGAGATAAGCATAACAGTGTAATAAGCATGTTATCACATGGAAATGTTCATAATAAGCACAAAAAAAGAGAATGTCTTCAGTGGAAATTGAATGTTAACAGAAAAAATCAAAACATGTAGTTATTGTAGTCATGTTTAGTTACTATATTTAGCATTTACCTAAGGAGGCATAGCGTGTAACCTTCCACGGTTACCCTGGACCGTGGAAGCTACATTTATTCGATTTAAGTTGTAATCGATCAACAACTCTTCACCTGGAAGTATTGTTTTTGTTGCACATAAAAATATGCTCTTAGAATCATAATTACATGACCCTGCGTTGGCAATAAAATATTGCATGCATCTATGAGATCTTTTCCTTACCTTTTCAGATCTAGTTGATATAGAACTGGTATATCTAGTACAACACGTCTCACTTTCAACCTCTCCAAGTATATCTTCATCATCACTCGAGGAATATAGATTTGACAGATACCTATTTGGTGGTACCTACACTCGATAAAACAAGAATATAAGTTACCAAGCGGATATAATTTAGCATGCAAATATATTTACTTGTAATTTTCTAATATCAAAAGTTGTTTCTTCCCAAAAACTTTATCAAAAGCTATTTTTCTCTCAAAGGTGTAATTTCATTTAGAGTTATTTATAGTTGAATTTTTTTTAAGTATAAGACACATTTTGATTTGATTTGGAATTTGTTCACAACACGGATATAGAAGTGTGTTTCTGGGGCCACTTGACTAGTTAATGCATGCAAAGAGGTATGGGGTTCCCCCTCATATAGATCATGTTGGGGATTCAATTTGGGGTTCCATTGCCAACCTCCATGAAGTATCCTCCTCAACCCAAGCATCATTTTTTGCTCCCTCCATGCCCCCATGCCTGATTTTTTTAAAATAGGATAACATGGTGAAATGTCACCAAATTTAGACCAAGTTTAGGTAGTTTTGAGTGGTTTTGCACATGGAAGTGGATAGGGTGATGTTGGATCCTGAATCGTCTTATCACAACCCTGAATCATCTTACACTATCCCATACCATTTTCTTACCATTGCTACGATGTTCTGCAACACAGAAATCCTGAATTTGTTTGGTCGTGATGGCAGGGTCCAGGCTTGTTCTCTATAAAACGAGCAATGGATGGGTTCAAGGATGGCATTTGATGGGAAAAATGGCCGTCATGGGTAATTTTTCCCCTCAAATACGGCCTATATTTCGTATAAACCCTCTTAAAAATATGAAGTAAACAGTGAAACGTCTATATTTAGTGTGGAAACAGTCAAAATTGTGGGACTTTCCTGTAATACCCCAATTTTGGTCCTTGTGAAATACTGACTTTTAATGTAAATATTGTATACATGCGATGTATGTATCCCTAGCGTGGAGCTCAAGGCCAAGGCCCTGCTAGTGTATGGTCGGATTTTATTCAAATGGACAAGTATTTTATATTTTGTTACCCATGTGCTATTAAGCCATGTAATATTGTAAATGGTGTAAATATTTGATAATGCAATAAAATACCAAAACTTGCTATGGGAGCAACGAATGAGAAAGGGCCATGTGTATCCACTAGGGAGTGGTGAGGGGGTTGTGGGGATGAACCATATGCCGCCAAATTTCATTGTGAGAACCCATTTGACTTTCTTTGATGACATTTATTTCTGTTGTAAGGAAGTAGTTGAAGATTCCAGTCCATGGTTTCAATGGAGCATGGGCAGCCCAGAAATTCATACGGTAGAGTATGGGCTCTGTTTTCTTGTACCATAAGTCACTCTACCTCATGGGAATGGGTTCTTCCTCATTCCCATTCCATTGTGGAACATACTAGCATCAATCTTCATCCAAAAACGAATTCCCAGCAGTGAGAAAAGTCAAAAATCGCAACTTTGCACAAACCCACGTTTTGAAGAGCCATAAACACCCAAAATTGGTATTTGACAGTGAAATCCAATGGGGGAGCCATAGATATGAACCTTGGGGAAAAATTGAGAGTATTAGATACCCCAAAATCCATTGGGAAACCTAGTTTTTACAGCCCGAAAATGAAGTGACGGGATTGAGTTATTGGATAACAAAATTGTGAGAAATCCAAGTGTGAATGACTGAGCAGAGGTTGGGTTTGCTTGATTAACCCAGTGAAGGCTAGAATATCAAGGAATTAGCAGCTGGACCCTTCTATGCCCACCCTGAAGATCACTAGAGGGAAGGGATGCTTGAGGGACTGTGCAGCAGAGAAGGATACCTTCCTTGTGTTGGGTGTGGTAGGTATTGTGGGTACCATAACTGTTCAGTTTAATTGAGATGCATGTAGCTCTGTGGATGAGCTCACTGGCTTAGTATTTCCCTCATCTATCTTCTTGTATGCTTGATAAACCCAACTGTGTGTTGGCTTAGCATAGATGTTGAGTGAAACCATGGCTGTGAGTGAGCCCATCTAATTCCTCCTTAGTGGATACACAACCCAGCTCGAGGGTGATCTCTCAGTTGAAAGAATACAGGCTGGATAGAGATCTATCGTTGGGTGGAACGTTTCTCTCACATAGCCAGTTGTTGGGACAACTTCTTCTCAAAGATAAGTAGTCTCTGTGGTTTAAATTGTGATCATTATGTGTTCTGTTCTGAATGTTAATTGTTCATGTTAATGAACTGAAATAATTATCTTAATGACATTGATATGAAATCTGTGAATGGCATGAGGATGGGATAGATTCTATGTGTGATTGATTCATCATCTGCCTGGGTTAAATATGTTGATGCTTTCCATTCTATCTGTGTGTTAATATGTTTAATTCCACTGTATAATTTAATTGTGCATTTTATTTTAATGAAGAATTTTAGTCTTATGGCTTTGGGGAAGAATCAGACACCCCCGTGTTACAGTCATGTTCCCTCTGTGGTTTGGAATGATGGAAGGGACGTGACATTTTCCCAAATTCATACACTGCTAGGGTTGATGGGCTTATCGAATTCATTGGGCCCTTTGTTATCCTCTGGACTGCTATCGGATTGCCTCCCCTGGGAACTCTAGTATCCTCTGGACTGGTATCCCCTGCTCCTCGATTTACCACTACTCTGCTAATCAAATTACCAGTGCTCTGGATGCTGCTAATGAACTAGTGTGCGGGAATGAAATTGTTCTTTGTTGTTTTTATCTGGATGTTGCTAATGAGCTAGTGAGCATGAGTCTTTTCCCTCTATGTGTTTTTTGTTTTTTTATTTGCATATTTTATATTTTGTGTTTTGTTTTGTTTAGTTTATTTTGGGTTTTTTTTATTTGCATATTTTATATTTTGTTACAATTTAAATTAATTTTACTTAAACAACTCTATGTTTTTAATTTAATGTAATTTAATTTAATTTAATTCAATTTAACTAGGATATTTTCATAATTTGTATTGGTTTCATTGCTTATAGTGAGATCCTATACATAAGTCCCTTCAAGGACGAATATGATGATGATGATGATGATCACAATGATGATGATGATGATGATGATGTTGATGATGAAGTCTCTTTTGGGCCCTATGAAGCCTCATGTTCTTAGATTTGTGCACATGAAGAATCAAGACTTATGGACCTAGTCTGGTGTCTTAAAAGAGGAATATCCTAACTGAGTAGTTTGGTAGTTCTATAAAGTGCATTGTTTATAGGAGTGAATAACCACTCACAACCCTTCTGTTATAATGTTGGCCAAGCTCAGAAGACGTTAGTGAAGACCAAGGTAAATATCTTGTCATCACATCTTCATCCTCATCATCATCTTCATCAGCATCATCATCATCACCACCACCACCACCATCGTCATCATCATCATCACCATCATCATCTGGTTCATCCTAATCATCATCATGATAATCATGATCATCATGTTCATCATCCTCATTTTGGCCATCATCATCATCCTCATCATCCTCATCATCCTAATCATCCTCATCGTCCTGATCCTCATCCTCATCATCGTCATCGTTGTCGTCATCATCACCACCACCATCATTGATCATCATCATCATCTTCATAAACTTCTTCATCATCTTCACCATCCTCGTCATCATCATCCTCCTCCTCATCATCATCATCATCTTCATCATCTTCTTCATCATCTTCACCATCATCATCATCATCATCCTCATCCTCATCATCATCATCATCTTCATCTCCCTCATCCTAATCATCATCATGATAATCATGATCATGATCATCCTCATCATCATCATCACATTCCTCATCATCCTCATCCTCATCCTCATCCTCATCCTCATCCTCATCATTGTCATTGTCACCACCACCACCATCATTGATCATCATCATCATCTTCATCATCATCATCTCCATCATCTTCATCTTCATTGTCGTCATCATCATCATCATCATCATCATCACCGTCATCATCATCGTCATCTCCCTCATCCTAATCATCATCTTCATCATCCTCATCCTAGTCATCATCATCATCATCATCATCCTCCTCATCATCGTCCTCATCCTCATCATCATCGTCACCGTTGTTGTCATCATCACCACCACCATCATTGATCATCATCATCATCATCGTCATCGTCATCATCATCGTCATCTCCCTCATCCTAATCATCATCATCATCTTCATCATCCTCATCCTGGTCATCATCATCATCATCATCATCATCATCATCATCCTAATCATCCTCATCCTCATCCTCATCCTCATCCTCATCCTCATCATAATCGTCATCGTTTTCGTCGTCATCACCACCACCACCACCATTGATCATCATCATCATCGTCGTCGTCATCATCATCGTCATCTCCCTCATCCTAATCATCATCATGATAATCATGATCATCATCTTCATCATCCTCATCCTCATCATCATCATCATCATCATCCTCATCATCATCGTCCTCATCCTCCTCCTCCTCCTCATCACCATCAACATTGTCGTCGTAATCACCACCACCATCAGTGATCATCGGCATCATCTTCATTATCATCGTCTTCATCATCATCATCATCATCACCATCATCATCATCGTCACCATCATCGTCATCTCCCTCTTCCTAATCAACATCTTCATCATCATCATCATCATCATCTTCATCACCACCACCTGTTGAAATATTGTAACTTCGAAGAATATTCTATTGTATTTTATTGTTGTAATTTATTCGGAGATGTTTTATTCCTTCGTCAGGATGTCATTATTGTATTTGATTATGTAAAGTCATTGAGCTAGGTAAATCCTTCCTTGTAAGTCGGGGCAATAGATCCCCTTTGAGTCAATTGTAATGGGGCAATAGATGCAATATAGGTTGGCATTGGTTTGCATTGATGGCAAATAAGATGAGAGACATTGCCTATGATGACATATATATATGTCTATGTTGACAAGAGCCATGGATGAGGTGGTATGATGACAAAGCAGATGGTTAGCATTGGGAATATAAGTAATGACATGGCATGTATGATGAGTGATGATATGAAACGTGTGATAAGGATGGAAAGACACATGATGTGTTCTAGTGCCATCATCAACACAATGTTGCAATCAGACAACATTTTGGAAAAGTATGACAAGTTTGTGAAACTTGGAAATTGACTAAGTATGGAAAAACTAGTCAAAACTTCCCTAAGAGAATGCCCGCCATAATTCATGGTCTGAAGATAATTCCTGCACCATCATACCAGGATATAGCTTGTTAAAGTGGATATCTATTCATGGTCTTAGTTAGCCTTAATATTTTTTTAGGAGAAAGATATAAGCTTGCCAAAACAAGGTTTAAGGATAAACCTTGAAGAATTTCCTGAAAATGACAAAGTGTTGGAAAAACCGTTTCAATTGACCTCAGGGAAATTCCTGCCATAAATTGTAGGTTGAAGAAAATTCCCGCACCATATGGGAATATTGTAGTTTGTTGTTTTTTCTACCCAACCATGGTGTCAGTTTGTCCAAAGAGACTCCAAGGAAGAATATATGGATTTGCCAAAAGTGCTACTTAGCCTAATTTGCACTACTTTAGTAAAATGCCCACCAAGGAGAGAGAAAGTAACCTCGGAGGATGAAATTGGTATTTATGGATTCACCTTGTTTGCCTCTACCAATTGGGTGTCTCACACTTTAGATTTGATGAAAATAAAAATTTCATCATGTTGACCTAGGGTTTGACAATTTTGTCTAAGTGTTGAATTAACAAGTTAGAAGGCCATTTTCAAATGCCCGCCCGAGGATGTGTGTGTTTCAGAAAATTTAAAAAGTGACATGGATCTGTTCCTTATTGAAATTTCTATCTAGAAATACTTTCAATTTGCCTCATGATGGTCATATATGCAAAAAATATATCTGCCAAAAATAGGAAAAATATCATTTTTCATATCAAACAGGGGAAAATTAGCTATCAGAAAATTGAAAAGGCATTTTGCAAATGCCTTCCAAATAGGATCCTTGCACTAATAATTTTTCTAGATGACATGGGAATACTCCTTGATGATATGGATATCCATTTTGGTATCAGTTGCCTTCCTGGTACTCACACGTGCGAAATATTGATCTGCCAAAACGAAGAAAAATCATATGAGTCATGTTTTATTTTAATAAACAGAAAATTAATTTTGAAGAGGCACGACAATGAAAAGGGATAAGGGAAGTTTGAAGAGTTTAAATGATTAAAGGGAAAATTATTTAATATATATTCACACATTTTATAAGGAATAAGTGTATCTTGGGTGTCCAAGTTGCAGTAGCAGCAAGAACATGCCAAGACAAATGAAATTCCAGAATTGAAGAAAAGAAATCAAAAAAGGGTGGAAGGGTGGAGCTAGGAAGGTTGTTTCCTACTAAAAGTGTGAGATACCCAATGGATAGAGGTCAACAAGGTGATTCCATCCAGACCAATTTCATCCTTTGAGACCTCTTTCTCTCTCTTTGACGGGCATTTTACTGGAGTAGTGCAAATCAAGATAAGAAGCACTTTTGGTAGATCAATATCTTCTTCCTCAGAGACTCTAACTCTTCACCAATGATATAGTTGGATGCACCAAACAAAATTCTAGAGACCCATACTCTCAAAATAATTTTAGACACCAACCACAAGACATGGCAGGCATTTTTCTAAGGTCACGACATTTCTACTGATTCTATACATTAATTTTTGCACTTTCCTAGACTGGTCCAATATGCATGGAACACTGTTTTGGTAGATCCATAACTTCTTCCTAAGACATTTTTTGAACAATATGAGACCATGGTCAAGTAGACAGCTCAACAAGGTATAGCCTGACCATACGGTGCGGGCATTTACTCTAACCCCCAAATTATTGCGTGGATTTCCCTGAGGCCACGTTGACCAGCTTTCCAACACTTAGCCATTTTCAGGAATTTACTAAGTATGTAAAAATTAGTCAAAACTGCTCTAAAAGAATGCCCACCATAATTCATGGTTTGAGAAAAATGCCCGCACCATCATACCAGGCTATAGATTGTTGAAGTGGCTATCTAGTCATGGTCTCAGTTTTCCTTAATCAATTATGAGGAGAAATTTATAGGTCTGCCAAAACAAGGTTTTGCACCAGAGGAAGTAAAATTGACTAAGTATCCTCAAGAAAATGCCCACCATAAATAATGGGTTAAAGTAAATTCCCACAGCATATGGTAAGGTTGCGGCCCTGTTGATTTCTCTACCTGGCCATGGTCTTAGTTTTTATTAAGCATGTTTGAGGAGAAAGTTATAAGTCTGCCAAAAAATTAACCAGAAATTAACTAGCCAAATTGAGAAAAAAACTTGTTTTGCATATTAAGAACAAGTGAAATTAGGCTAGGTGTTAAAATCACAAGGTTAAGGGGCTATTTGGAAATGCCTGCCAAGAAATGTCCTTGTGGAGATAAATTCATCAGTTGACATGAACTTGTTGCTTGTTGAAGTAGCTATCCAGTGATGGTTTCAGGTTACTTCCTGATAGTCACATGTGCAAGAAATTAACCTTCCAAAGTAGGAAAAATATTGTTTTGCATATTACGATCAAGAGAAACAAAAGAGGTCCAAATTCTAAAAATGGCTAAGTGTTGGAAAATTGGTCCAAGTGGCCTTAGGAAACTGCCCGTTGTACCTCATAGGAGAATGATAAAAATTATCTAAAACTATAATGCTATAGCTTGTTGAAGAGGCTATCATACCATGGTATCAATTCTCAAAGAGGGTTTTTCATGACAAAGTTAAAGGCCTGCTGAAACAGGGTTTCAGGCTGTTTTGCACCAGTGGTAGTAAAATTACCCAAGTGGCCTCAGGAAAATGCCCTCCATAATTCATAGGTTAAGGTAAATGCCTGCCCCATAGTGTTAGGCTGTAGCTTGTTGATTTTTCTACCTGACCATGGTATCCGATTGTTTTGAGAGTTTCTAAAAATGAAGTTGTGGGTCTTCCAAAACAGTGTTTTAAGCGGATTGCTCCAGTCCAAGAAAATTAAAAAATGGTCTAAGTATAAAATTACTTGTAAAAATGCTTGAGTGACCTCATTAAAATGCCCGCCATTTCCTGTGATTGATGTCTTAAAATATTTTGAGGGTACGGGTCTCTAGACTGTTGATTGGTGCATCCAAATGTATCATTGGTTTGTCCAAAGATCTCTGTAGGTGAAGATATTGATCTACCAAAAGTGTGTCCTAGCTTGATTTGCACTGCTCCAAAAAAATGCCCGCTGAGGAAAGAGAAAGAGGTCTCAAAGGATGAAATTGGTCTAGATGGAATCACCTTGTTGGCCTCTATCCATTGGGTGTCTCATACTTCCAAGTTGATGAAAATAAAAATCTCCTCATTTTGACCTAGGGTTTGACAATTTTGTCTTAGTGTTGAACTGGTAGTTTAAAAAGCTATTGTTGATTGGATGTTTTGGCAGGCCATTATCTTCTTGGACATAGACCTTTTATCGTGAATGAGTCAATGATCATGTGTGTAAATCATCCACTTGAAAGCTTATTGTTGAGTGTGGTTTTCATTGATGTCACTTCAATAGCAGCAGTTGATGCAGTTCCATCTTTAGATTATATCAGTTGGGAGGTAAAATTTTGGATTAACTAACTCAAGAGTAAAATGAATGTAATTTATTGTTTAATTATAAACAATAAATATACAAACTAAATATGTGAATATTCAATTTAAAGTAATTTTTAAAACAGGGTAATTGACGGAGCCCAAGATGTCTCCAAACAACAAGGAAGTTAATTCTTCCTCTTTAAAAATGCATAGCTTTTTTTCAATATATAGCTTTTCCTTAATATAAAATTTTGGGATGATTTTTCATTCAAAGTTTTTTTGGAAGGGAAGTTGCCTTCTTATGGTGTATTTTTGAATTGTTTGTTTCTTCAACTAAATTAGTGTCAATGAGAGAATCCATCTTGCATGCATGAGTCTTAATATTTAGAATATAAGATTAACTAATTAAAACATGGATATATATTTTTATTATTATATTTTATTGAAAATTAAAATTTTTAATAAAAATTTAAATAATGAAAAGTAATTTCTTTAATAACACTTTACTATTGAAGGGCATGTTCTAAAACCAAATGTTTTGTGATGGTTAAAGTAAGAGTTCAAAATGTCATAAAAATTTGATTTGAAGGGTAAAATGAAATTCCAACCCTACGTGCGTGCAATCATGAAGTCCAATCATGAAAAGAACCGAAATGACTTTATTGATTGTTTGATCTAAGAGTTAAGAGTTCTCAGAATATTGATTGTTTGATCTAAGAGTTAAGAGTTAGTAGATTAATTCAGGATTAATTTACTTATAGAACCTTTTTTTTCAACGGAAAAAAATCTCCTTGTTATTCATTAAGTGAATCAAAGAAACTTACAATAAAACCTATGCCAAGGATAAAATATTTGAAAACAAACTATGCAATATTTTACAATAAATCTAATAATGCTTGCCATTATTTAGTAATATGTTAAGTTTAGCCTAAATTCACAAGCAAGATCACTGAAGGAAACATAATCACAAGATAGACAAATATTTACCCTGGGAAACCCTCATGGGGTAGAAAACCCAGCAAATATTTCCTCAATATAGATGATCAACAATTACAAAGATGTAATCCAAAACAAGAGCTCCTTCTCCTCCTATGCAGATCTCTCTCTCTCCTATGTGCCAATCACAAGTGAGTGAATGAGTGATAAATGAGGAACACACCTCCTCTATTTATACTTATATTCTAAATGACTTTTCACCCTAACAGGGCCGACCTCTCCTAGGAGAGTCTAATAACCCCTAAACAACTAACTCAGGGCCAACCCCACTAGGGAGGTCTAATAACCCTAGTTACAACATTCTCTCGGAGAAATAAACATCTCCGGATATACAATAGGGTCTCCACGGAGGAATGAAACATCTCCGGAATAATAAAGTACAAATATAATATTCTTAGAAGTTACAATATTTCAACACTCCCCCTTAATGAGAAGGATATTATAACAACATCTGGAGGAGAAAGGACTCATCAACTACATGATACATGATACATCTATAAATCATTGGAAGCTTTATTTAATCATCATCAGTAACTCAAATAGTTACTGGAACATCTTCAAGATCTTCAATACTGGAATATCAACATCTTCAGTATTGAGTCTTCATCTTCTATAGCACTTGATCAGCCACAGCATCAACATCTGGATCCAACAACATCATCTGGATCTCTCGATCAACATCATCATCTGGATCTCTCGATCAACATCATCATCATCTGGATCTCTCGATCAAAAACATCATCATCTAGATCTCTCGATCAACACCATCATCTGGATCTCTCGATCAACAACGTCATCTGGATCTCTCGATCAACAACATTATCATCTGGATCTCTCGATCAACGGCATCGTCTAGATCTCTAGATCAACAACCTCATTGTCTAGATCTCTCTATAAACAACATCATCATCTGGATCTCTAGATCAACAACACCATAGCAGCATACCCTGCAACATACTTGATCTATTTACAGGATGATCAATCCTTATCACTTTAATACACCTCAACATGTCTAGGGACGATGCAATCCTGATCTACTTAAAGGATGATCAATCCTTATCACTTTAAGACACCTCAACATGTCTAGGGATGATGCAATCCCGATCTACTTACAGGATAATCAATCCTTATCACTTTAAGACACCTAACATGCCTAGGGATGATGCAATCCTGATATACTTACAGGATGATCAATCCTTATCACTTTAAGACACCTCAACATGTCTAGGGACGATGCAATCCCGATCTACTTATAGGATGATCAATCCTGATCACTTCAAGACACATTCTAGAGATGATGCAATCCCGATATACTTATAGGATGATCAATCCTTATCACTTTAGTACATAAGTCTAAGGACGATGCAATCCTGATCCACTTACGGGATGATCAATCCCTATCACTTTAGTACATAAGTCCAGTGACGATGCAATCCCACTAGTCCTCTTAGACAAAGTCTAAGTACCACTTGATCGACCTCATCGTTAGAACATGTGACCTCATCATCGACCTCATCATTGATACAGGTATCCTCATCATCGATACAAGTATCCTTATCATCGATACAAGTATCCTCATCATTGACCTCATCGTTGGAACAGGTAACCTCATCATCGATACAGTTATCCTCCTCATCGATACAAGTATCCTCATCATCAATACAAGTATCCATATCAATACAGGTATCCTCATCATCAACCTTACCATCTATATAGGAAATCTCATCATCGATACAGGTATCCACATCGATACCAGTATCCAAATATCATCATCGATCATATGACTCCCCTTTCGAGGAGGGTCCTTCTGAATGACACCAAGCTTGTCTCGGAAATACTCAAACTTTCTTAGAGATAGAGGTTTGGTCAATATATCAACAACTTGTTCATCAATGCTCACATACTAGATCTTGATAGCTCCTTTCTGCACCATATCCCGTATATAAAAATATCGAATCTCTATGTGATTTGACTTATCATGGAACACTGGATTCTCTATCATCTTGATACAACTCTGGTTGTCACACAAGATCACAATAGGGTCCATCTCTAAGTCAAACAATCTCGATAAAAACTTCCGAAGCCATATCGCTTCACAACTAGAAGAGAAAGAAGCTATATATTCTGCTTCAGCTATGCTGACAGCCACACTAGACTGCTTTCCGCTGAACCACGAGATCATGCCAGATCCCAGAAAATAACATCCGCCCGATATGCTCTTCCTATCTGATACACTTCCTTCCCAATCAACATCTGTGTATCCATACAATCTGAAGTCATGATCTCCAAGATAACATGGACCAAAGTCTATCGTACCCTTTAGGTACCTCATCACATGCTTTACAGCTATCAGGTGAGCATGCCTAGGTTTCACTAGATATTGACTCAATGTGTTCACAATAAAGCATATATCTGGCTTGGTATTCATTAGATACATCAATGACCCAATGATCTGTCTGTACAGAGTCACATCCACTAACTCTGATGAGTCATCAACTAACAGCTTCAAGTTGGAATCCATGGGAGTGGCCATGGCTTTGCATTCCAACATATCAAATCTCTTTAAGATTTCCACAACATACTTTCCATAGTTGAGAAAGATTCCTTCTGGGCCTTGCCATACTTCTAGACCTAGGAAGCAATGCATCAATCCGAGATCTTTCATCTCAAATTCTGCAACCAGCTTCTTCTTGGTTTCCCTGATCTGTTTATCATTTCCTGTCAGAAAGAGAACATCCACATACAACAATAGTATAATAGGTTTATCATCCATAACCTTAAGGTAAAGGTTAGAATCAACTTTAGTTTTGGTAAACCCCAAGCTTGTCAAGAAGATATCAATTCTTCCATACCAAGCTCTGGGAGCTTGCTTCAATCCATACAAGGCCTTCTTTAGTTTGCATACGTGGGTTCTTCTATCTTCAACCTCAAATCCTTGTGCTTGTTATATATACACTTATTCCTCAATCACACCATTCAGGAAAGCTGTCTTGACATCCATCTGGGGTAATTCCCACTTCATCATGGATGCAAGTGCCATGATGGTTCTAATGGAAGTGTACCTTGCAACTGGTGCAAATGTCTCTTCATAGTCAATTCCCTCTTTTTGAGAGAATCCTTTGGCCACAAACCTTTCCTTATACTTTTCAATGCTACCATCTGCAACATGCTTGATCTTGTATATCCATTTGGAGGATACCAAACTCTTGTCTTTTGGTTTGGGAACTATATTCCAAACATCATTCTTCATTATTGAATGGTACTCCTCTGTCATTGCCTCTACCCACTCTTTCTTATGAGATGCCTCTTCATAACTAGTGGGTTCTTGATCTACAAGATCACACATCAAATCCATATAGCTGGAGAATGAATTTGGCTTCTTTCTCACTCTAGTGGAGCCTTCAGGAGCTCCATACTTTTATGCACCTTGTATAATGTCTCTTGCCCATGTTGGATTTCTCTATCTTGAGATGTTTATGGTAGGGGGTTCTTGAGGTTCTATCATGTCATGGTCTTCAGGTGTTACATCTTCAAGAGTGGGTGTAGCTTCTGCAATTCTGGGAGGTGCATCTTCCTCATATACTTCTTCATACCAACACTTCCTAGATCTCTTGAGAGCTGCTTCTTCATCAAATGTCACATCCCTACTAATTTCCATATGATGGAATCCTGGGATGTATATTCTGAATGTTTTGGATGCTTCACAATAACCAACAAATATTTCCTTCTTTCCCGAAGGATCCAACTTAGTTCTTTTTTCTTTTGGTATGTGAATATATATTGGGCATCAAAATATCTTGAGATGGCTTACCTTAGGCTTCTTCCTTGTGAACACTTCTTCTGGGGTTTTGAATTCAAGAGAACTATGAGATAGTTTATTCTGCACATAGAATGTTGTCCCGGCTGCTTCAGCCCATAGATACATAGGTAGGTATTGATCATGTATCGTTTTTTTTACTACTTCCATAATGGTTCTAGTCTTTCTCTCCGCAACACCATTTTGTTGAGGTTTGTAGGGAGTGGTTAGCTCCCTCTTGATTTCAGCTTCTTTATAGAAGACTTCAAAATAATTTGAAGTATATTCTCCACCATTATCTGTCCTGAGTATTTTGATCTTCTTTTCTAAATGATTTTCTATCAAGGCTTTGAATTCCTTGAACTTCCCAAAGACTTCATCTTTTCCCTTTAGAAAATATATCCAAGTCTTCCTTGAGTAGTCATCAATAATTGTAAGGTAATATTCATATCCACTTAAGGATGTGAAGGGCATTGGTCCACATACATATGAATGGATCAACTCCAAAGTACTTTTAGTCTTTGTCCCACTCTTTGGAAATGGGTTCTTGATATTCTTTCCTTTTGCAAATCCTTTGCATGTGCCTTTATGATCAATCTTCAAATATGGTAGTCCTATAACTACCTTTCTCACATGAGGTAGTGCTTTGTAGTTAATGTGAGCAAGCCTCCTATTCCATAGCTCACTAGGGCTAGTGGCTTCATGAACAAGGGAAGCTTCTGGATGACCCTTGAGTTTGTATAGCCCTCCTTCCTCTTCACCAATAACAATTGCATCCTCAATTGATTTCCCTTTGGGCCACATGAGTACTTGTCCATCTATGAATGCAACCCTATAACCTTTCTTATCTAATGCTGAGATAGAAAGTAATTTCTTCTTCAAACCTGGTACATATAAGATTTACTTCATCTTCAATGGAGTTCCAGAATCGAGCTTGTAGCTTGCTTCACCAATTCCCTTGATGGGATATTGATATTCATCTCCTAAAAATACCTTCTATGGAGAGGTCTTCACTTCAAGTCTTGAAAGAGTATTCTTTTGTCCTGTCATGTGTTTTGAAGCACCACTATCAATGATCCATGTATCTTCTCCAGGTGTTACTGACCTAGAGAGTGCAAAGGATAGAACATACTCTTGTGCATCTTTTTCTTCTTCTTTAGCTCTTTTATTTTGAGGCCTTTCCTCCTCTTATTCTTCACTATCATCTTCTGCTAGATGTGCTTGATGTCTTTTGTGGTGGAAACCCTTTTTCTTCTTTAGAGGACAATCCTTAGCAATGTGTCCTAATTTGTGACAAGTGAAACATTGGAATGAGGAGTAATCTCTTCTTTGATTAGTTCCTCTTTTCTTCTGAAATCTATGTTGAGGCTGAGACTCCTTGTGGCTATCCTTCTTGAAATCTGGTTGACTTCTTCTTCTCTTGGTATGAGTGGCCAATGCTTGATCATCTTCTTTGAGTAGTGCTTCTCTATTGGATACTCTAGCCTCTTCTTGAATGCAATCCTCCCACACTACATCAAACTTCATACCTTTTTCTCTAGCACACATGGTTTGGATAAATGAGTCCTAAGGTCTAGTGAGACCATTGAGAGTAGTCATGACTAGTTCATCGTCATCAAGGTTGTCTCCAATATCTTCTAGTTTTTCTTTGAACTGAGGGACCCTTGTGAAGTAATCTTGAATAGATTCTCCTATATTCATCTTGGTGCTCTTTAATTGAGATCTCAAGTTCATCTTCATGTTGATGTTCCTCCCTTCATACAATTTGCCTAGGGAATCATACATTTCCTTTGGGGTCTTCTTGGATTCCACTTGGGGAATCAAGTGGTTCTTGATAGCTCTTTGCCGTAATCAAGTCCTTCTTATACTTCTCTTTGGATTCATCTTCCACAGGTTCTGCAACCTCATCTTTGATATATTGGGCAAGATCATTCTCTTCAAGAATGAGACCAATCCCATATTCCCATGCCCAGAAATTCTCTATACCCTCTAGCTTGTCTTCAAGCTTAGTGCTTGGAGCCATCTTAGCCAGGAGGTCACAAAACTTGAAGTTTCTCAAAAAGTAGAATAGATCTTACCAGGAGATGTGCTTCATTGAATTGAGATGACTGGTGTACTCTGCTTCTGGAAAGTTCAACTTTTCACCCGTCAAATCTGACCAGCAACTTTCGGATCTGCAACATGTTTTCTAGTTTTCTGGTTCGCACTTTTTTTGGTTTACTAGTGCACAGGTTCGCATCTTTTTTGGTTCACTGATGCACAAGTGCGCAGTTTTTCTGGTTCACTGGTTTTTCTGGTCCAAAAGTCAAACTAGGGTTTGACAAAGCCCAGGGTTCTACCACTCAAAAAGTTCGATCTAAGGCTCAGAATTTCAATTTTGAGGAGGAGCATCCAACCATTCTCTAAGAATCCAAAAATTTCAACTTTTGCAGAAACGCTAATTTTCACTAGAGGAGAAGAGAGAGGTATTTTCACCTTGTGAAAGATGTCCTATTCAGGCTAGCTCTGATACCATGTTAAGTTTAGCCTAAATTCACAAGCAAGATCATTGAAAGAAACACAATCACAAGATAAACAAAGATTCACCTTGGGAAACCTTCATGGGGTAGAAACACCAACAAAGCTTTCCTCAATATAGATAATCAACAATTACAAAGATGTAATCCAAAACAAGATCACCTTCTCCTCCTATGCATATCTCTCTCTCTATCCTATGCGCCAATCACAAGTGAGTGAATGAGTGATAAATGAGGAACACAACTCTATTTATACTCATCTTCTAACTGACTTTTCACCCTAACATGGCCGACCTCTCCTAAGAGAGTCTAATAACCCCTAAACAACTAACTCAAGGCCGACCCCACTAAGGAGGTCTAATAAACCTAGTTACAACATTCTCTTGGAGGAATAAACATCTCCGGATATACAATAGGGTCTCCATAGAGGAATGAAACATCTCCAGAATAATAAAGTACAAATATAATATTCTTAGAAGTTAGGGCAATACTCAATAACAATGGAGGCCATACTTGATGGACTATCTAAACCCATCAAAGAAAAGATAGGACAATGAATCTCAACTAAGGAACTTTGGGTCAAACTGGAGAAGCTTTATTTAGTCAAAGAAATAGTAAAAGCAGACCTTGCTATTTTCAAGAATTATGATGAAGAAACTTGCAGCCATAAGGAAGATCAAAAGAACAAAACTATATACAAGAAAAAATTTAATGACAAGAATAAATTCTTCTATTCCATGGAAGATAGTAAAGATGAAGAGATTAGTAAAGATGGAGAAAAGATAAAACTGATGTGATACCTACAAGACCAATGAGAAGCAGAGTCCAACAGATCTTTTTTGGTCATTTCTACTCATGCAATAATTTTCGACATATGGCTAGAGAATGTAAGTTGAGGAAGAATGCTTCAATAAAATTCTAAAAACAAAGGAAGGGATGGAAGAAGATGGAAGTTGTGAAGCAGAAAGATCAAATATTCCTCGAATATAAACAAAGGTTCTATGGATATTGTCACTGCTGTCACAAGTTTGGTCACAAGGCTACTAATTGAAGAACCAAGGAAAAAGATCAAAGTACAGAATCCAAGAAACAAAGAAAGTCAGTAAGCAGGGTACCTCATGGAAAGATATGGAGAAGAAAGGAAGACTACAAAGAGTCAGAGGAAACATAGATTCCAAGCATCAATGAAGTACTTTCCAAAGATGATGTTCAGCATAATAGTGCTATAGATGAGAATGGAATCCATTATGATGGAAATCTAGATGAAGATGTAAAATACATCAATGGAGAGAAAGATGATGAATGTCTTTTCAAAAGTCTCTCATGACCTACAGAGAGAAACCCTGAAATTAGCATTAGAGGGGATCATATACTCCGGGGGAGTAAATATAAAAAAATTGCAGTTGGTATTTGAAAAGCAATTAATATTATGTGGTAAAAATAAAAGGCTATCATCATCAAAGACAAGAAGTAGAGGTGACAAATTGAAGAGAAGCATTTTGTCTGGAAAACATCTATGTGACAAGCACACTTAATGATTGAAGTGTAACAAAATCAGAAGTAGAGTTAGAGAAGATGGCAGGAAAAACTTAGTAGAAGACAGAGGAAGTGATGACATGACAAGTATGATGATGTACCTTGTTGAATAGGCTATCTAACCATGGTCTAAATTGGCTAAATGTTGAAAAATTGGTCAAAATTGCTCTAAGAGAATGCCCACCATAATTCATGGTTTGAACAAAATGCCCACACCATCATATCGGGATATACCTTGTTGAATAGGATATCTAACCATGGTCTCATTTCTTCAAAATAGTGCTTTATGACAAAGTTATAGATCTGCCAAAACAAGAGTTCAAGCAGTTTTAGACATTCTAAAAAATGGTTGTGTTGGAAAATTGGTCCAAATAGCCTTGGGGAAATGCATGCTGTACCTCATAGGTGAATGATAAAAATTACTTGAAACTATCATGCTATAGCTTGTTGAAGAGGCTATCCTACCATGGTCTAAGTTATCAAAAATAATGTTTGATGAAAAAAGTTAAAAGTCTTCCAAAACAGGGTTTCAGGCTGTTTTGCACTAGAGGGAGTAAAACTACCTATGTGGCCTCAGTAAAATTGTAATGTCCCCATTCAAATAAGTGCATAGTAAGACAATCCCATCAATCCTACTAGTTTCCTAGGATGGATGGGCACATGTGGGATGGTAATAAGGAAGCTAATAAATGATATTTAGACATTAGAGGGGTTCAAGCATTTAATAAATATGGTGAATAAATAAATTCAATATAAATTCTAAGTGGCAAGTGGTTTTGGAGACATATGGAGGTGGTGGGACCCACACTAGCTTGATTTTTCATAATACATGGTATCTCTCTTTTGCAAATTCGAATTAATGGGAATGTGAACACTCTTGGGTGAGTTGGTAAGTCATAACACATGTCATTGAGCATCTTAGGTCGAATTGGGAAGGATTGGTAACCTCCATGGAAGATAAAGAGTCAAAGTAGAAGTTTGTGGACACCTGGGCTAGATTCCCTAGCCCCTATGACACCAATGATGGAGCATCTATGACAACTATGAAAAATTGCAGACCTAACCTCTGACATCTGACCACTATGACATGTCAGCACCAAAAATAGGCTCAAGGAAGGCGAATTTGGGAGTTGGAGAAGCCAAAGAGACTCAAAATCGAATTTGGGAGAAGATGGAAGGTTGGAACTAGGAGACAAGTGGCAAATGTGGAATATTTCCTAAATGGAAATCTATTGAATCTATTGAGAGGATTTCGACCCTTAGAAGGCTAATGTTGGTTATAAAATGTAGAAATGAAGAATGAGAATGGCTTTTGATGATTTGAGAAAAATTGCATTTGTGAAGAGAGAGCTAGTGGATGACTAGTTTCTTGCCTTAGCCAATTTCGAGGGTGAAAGATTCCCATCCAAGTTGGTGTCTGGAGAGGCCACTCAGGTCTTTCATGGTGCTTTAATGGAGTTTGTATTTTTAGGTAGCAGCTATAGGAAGTTTCATGGTTTGGTTTAGTTTAGTGCAGCACTTTCTCTCCATCGTTTCCGGTTTTGAAGGCATATTCATGCTCCTTGAGGGAGGGCGTTTTTGGTGAGCACTTGTGCTTCTTGAGAGAGCTTCTAATTATATATTTCTGATTGTAATAGCTTCATATCCTCTGTTATTAATATTCAGAAATTCTCAGGTCGAAATACCCACTGGTTGTATGCAAAACTATTGATTAATGAGCAAACAATGTCCATTTCCCCAATGCATTGATGTATGACACTATAATGTTGATTATTTCGAATGGATGGACGATTCTCTGATATATTTGTGATCAATATAATTCCATGGATGTCTTATACAAGTTTCATGTACTGTAATTGAGCATTTGAAGCATTTTTACTCAGTTTAGTTGTATTGGGAGGTGAAATAGTGCCATTTCCCCAAGGGTCGAATTGGGGGTTTTTGCTGTTGAATGTGAGAGAGTTAGAACAGTAGTAAAAATAAATTAATGGTGCATATGAGACCTTAATCACATAATTAACACATTATATACCTATTTTCATAAATTTGTGGAAGTTTGGAGGCATTTGGAAGGCCATTTTCAGTGTTACCCGGGGGGGATTTGATGCACAAATTACTAGTCAAAATTACCTATATTGATCAGAATACAAATCAAGTTTACAGTAGTATTTGGAGGGCCATAAAAAATCCCTGAACCTGATATTCAAGTCTAAATACCATTCATACACTCTTACAGAATATTTGGGAGCATTTGGGTTGATTTGGAGGTCAAAACAATTAAACTAGTCAAAGGTCGAAATTGGGGAAAAAGTAGAAAAATTGGCATTTTAATAGAATTTTGAAAAAGGGTCATTACAAGTGGTATCAGAGCATGGTCTTGGCACCTGATGGTATTAACAAGAATCCAAACAAATAAAACACCACCCTTTGAATCAGTAGTTGAAGAAGTTTTGGTTGAAGAAGAGATAGTAGCAGAAAAAGAGTTTTTTTCTAAAACAATGGGTAGAGAGGAGGAGGAAAAATTAAGACATAAGGAGGAATTTATTGAATCCTTAAAACCGTGTTTTGAAGGAATTACCATGGTTATGCAAGATATGAATAAACAAATGATGAAAGCTTTCGAATTGTTGGGTAGCCAACTTTCAGGCAAAGGGATGATAGGAGATAATAGTGGTTCACACTCGGGGGAAAAGATGAAAGGGAATGAGCATATTTTCTCAAGTACAGGACCTCATAATAGACCTGATGAATTTCAAAGCACACAAAGGCATACTGCACCTAAATTTCTCACACCCAAAGAAGAGTCCAATCTTGAATTGGATTACAAGAAACTAGTAAATGATTGGAACGATTTGAATGAAGAGTGTAAAAGAGGTGTACCACTTAGTGACTACATTGATGCTATGCAAAAGATTAAAATGAAGGGAGACAATAGGAGTCCATTCCAAAACAAAGAATTGAATATTGCTATTGGAAAAATGTCACTTCCTACTTTTGATGGTTCTTCTCAAAATTATGCTAACACTTGGGTGCAAAAATTGGATGTATATTTTCAGCTGAATCCTATGTTGGAAGAGGATGCATTAAAAATGGCCATTTTGCATTTGGAAGGAGATGCCAATGAATGGTGTTTTCATGGGCTGAAAACCTTGGGTCATAATCAGGTTAAAACGTATGGAGAATTTGTTGACAGGGTACTAGAAAGATTTGAACAAAAAGATCCAGAATTGCCTTTCAAAGAACTAGCTCAATTGAAGCAAACTGGGTCCCCTACCGAATATATGTTGGACTTTCAAAAATTATCAGTCAAGGTGGCTGATGTATCTATGGGAAGATTAGTATTTCTTTTCATTGAAGGTTTGGCTAAACCCTTAAGAGGTTTGGTCAAATCCCATAAGCCAACTACATTAAAAGATGCAATGAGCTTGACTAGGGATCTCCAAAATGTGCTTCCTAGAACGAGATTTGCTCCTAAGCCTAGCTACAAATTTGAAAAGAAACCTTGGCAAATGGATGGATATGATAAGAAACCTTGGCAAAGAGAGTCATTTGAGAGGAATAAAAAAGAGGGACTAAACAGGGACGAACTTAGAAAAAAGAAATTGTGCTTCACATGCTTCCAACCATGGACACCGGGGCACAAATGTACCAAAGGAAAGGCTTAATACATAGAAGTATTTTCTGACAATGAGGGGTATGATGGGGGCATGGATGAATATGGACATATTTCAGATCAAGAAGAGGCATATGAGACAGCAGTAGAAAAGGAAAGACAAGAAGAAAATCAGCCTTCACCGGACAAAGCAAGAATGGCAGTGCTTTCAGCAGTACCTCGCTATCATACTATCCGATGCAAAGGTGTGGTACAAGGACAAATAACTTCAATTTTGGTAGATGGAGGAGCCACTCATAAATTCATTGATGCAGAGATGGTAGAGAAAAGAAAGATACCTATTGAACCATTTGATGGCTTCACAGTTGTCATTCTTGGTCACAACACAATGCAATGCAAAACATGGGTTCCAAAGCTGCAAGTCACCGTAGGTAACTATACTTTTGTTGATAGTTTTTATGTGGTTCATGTTTCCGATACTAATGTGGTTTTGGGAGTGCAATGGCTGTATTCAATAGGAGAGCATACAGTAAATTATCAAATTCCTGAAATGAAATTCCAAGATTCAAAAGGAGTACAAAGAATTGTGAGAGGGCAACACACTTATCCAAATCAAGTAGTAACTTGCAATAGTATGAGATCTATATTGAGGCATGGGGATATAGAATGGGCTGCTGAATGTCATATTACATATCCCAAGCCAACTATAAATATTGTCAAACACCCAAAGGAGATAGAGAGACTTTTGCAAAAATATGAAAAGGTTTTTAGAGACCTTCCACATGGTAGGCCACCGGATAGGGGGGTTGAGCACAGTATTATTTTGGAGGAGGGCACTTCACCCATTCAGATACCACCTTATAGACATCCTAAAAAGTTCAGAGATGAGATTGAAAAAGCTATCCAAGAACTCCTAGAGTTGGGACTCATTAGACCAATCTCTAGCCCTTATGCTTCTTCAGTAGTGCTAGTGAAGAAAAAAGATGGAACATTGAGAATGTGCATAGATTTTAGAGCCTTGAACAAAAAGACTATCAAGAATAGGTATCCTATTACTAGGATTGATGAGCTACATGGGGCCAAATACTTCTCAAAAATTGACCTTAGATCAGGGTATCACCAAATTCAAATGAAAGATGAAGATGTGCAAAAGACCGCTTTTCGATGTCATTTTGGCCACTTTGAATTTCTTGTCATGCCTTTTGGGTTAACTAATGCTCCAGCCACCTTTCAAGCATGTATGAATAGGATATTTTGCAAGCAACTAAGAAGGTTTGTTTTGGTTTTCTTTGATGATATTCTCATTTACAGTAAAACATGGGAAGAGCATTTACAACAGTTAGAGATTGTGTTGAAAATCTTGCAAGAAGAGTCCTTATTTCCTAAATTATCAAAATGTGAGTTTGGGATGAAAGAACTACTGTATCTTGGGAACATTATTGGACAAGAAGGAGTGAAGGTACACATGGAAAAAATCAGGGCTATCTTGGAATGGCCATCACCAAAAAATATTACCGAATTGAGAGGCTTTATTGGCATATGCACCTACTACAGAAAATTTGTGAAAGGGTTCTCCAAGTTGACTTCTCCACTCACTGATTTGACTAAGAAGGATGCTTTCAAGTGGGATGAAGAGGATGAAAAGGCCTTCCAAAAAACGAAAGAGGTAATGAGTAGTTGTCCCATACTTGCACTTCCTGATTTTACTAAACCTTTTGTTGTGGAATGTGATGCTTCAGGTGGAGGAATAGGGGCTATCCTAAAGCAAGGCCAACACCCCATAGCCTTTGAGAGCAGAAAGTTGCAGCCACATGAAAAAATTTACTCCATCTATGATAAAGAAATGTTGGCCATTATGCATGCATTGGCCAAATTCAGACAATACTTGGTGGGCAGCAAGTTTGTGGTGAAAACTGACCACAATAGTCTAAGACACTTTCTCACCCAAAAAGATCTAAATGAAAGGCAACAAAAGTGGGTAAGCAAGATTCAATATTATGATTTTGATATTGAATATGTCAAAGGAAAGAATAATATAGTAGCAGATGCTTTGTCAAGAAGGCCTTCCTTTTCTCTCATGGATATTGCCAAGGATTGGAAAAACATGCTACTAGTTGAGTATGCCAAAGACAAATTTGCTTGTGATTTGTTGGATGGAATCAAAGGGGATGATAATTATAGGATTTTGAATGGGATGATATATTATAAGGGAAGAATTTATTTAGTTCATAACTCCAAGCTCAAGTACCGAATTTTGCAAAAAGCACATGATTCCCCACTAGCGGGCCATCCGGGGATCTTCAAAACTTATAGACAGTTGAGGCAAAGATTTTTTTGGAAGGGGATGAAGGAAGATGTTCAGAAGTATGTGAATGAATGTAAAGCATGTCAACAAAACGAATCAGAACTTACATGTCCAGCTGGCCTATTACAACCATTGCCCATTCCGGAGCAAAAATGGGATAATATTTCCATGGATTTCATCACTGGATTGCCTAAATCCTTGGTTAAGGATTGCATCTATGTGGTAGTTGATAGGTTGACAAAATTTGCTCATTTATTTGCTGTTACATCATCTTTTAGTGTTGCACAAGTGGCTGATATGTTTTTCAAAGAAATCTTCAGATTGCATGGGTTTCCCAAGAGCATTGTCAGTGATAGAGATAGTAGATTCATGGGTGCTTTTTGGCAAGAACTTTTTAGATTGGCAGGCACTCAATTGACTCCAAGTACCAACTATCATCCACAAACTGATGGAAAAACAGAGAGGGTAAACCAATGGTTGGAAGGATACCTAAGAAACTATGTGGGAGGGCAGCAAAAATCATGGGCAAAATGGCTACACTTGGGTGAGTTTTGCTACAGCACCACTTATCATATGTCAATAGGAATGTCTCCTTTCAAATCTTTATATGGTTATGATGCACTTACATTTGCTGACATTATATTTGGTGATAGTAGAGCCCCAAAGGCTAAAGATTGGGTGGAAGAGAGCCAAGAAATTTTAAAGCTCTTGAAAGACAATTTGCAGGTTGCTCAAAATCAGCAAAAACAATATGCTGATAGGCATAGAGAAGAAAGAACCTTTCAAGTCAATGATTTAGTATATTTAAGGTGTAGCCTTATAAACAAACATCTCTAAAAAAGAATGGAGCAGAAAAATTAAAACCAAGGTACTACGGGCCATACAAGGTAGTGAGGAAGGTTGGAGAAGTAGCATATGAACTCGAACTTCCGGAAGGGAGTAAAATCCACAATGTATTTCATGTTTCTTGTCTCAAGAAAGCTCTTGGTCCGAAAATCATCACTTCAGAAATACTTCCTCCTTTGGATGATGAAGGTCAGCTCACACTTGTTCCAGAAAAGATTTTGAAGACACGGGAAAGACGGTTGAGGAGTAGAATCATCAAAGAATATTTAATGCAATGGAAGGACTTACCAAATGAAGATGCCACATGGGAAGAGGAGAATATTTTGAAGCATCCAAATCTGAAATTGCTTGAGGACAAGCAATCTTGGGTGGGGAGGACTGTAATGTCCCCATTCAAATAAGTGCATAGTAAGACAATCCCATCAATCCTACTAGTTTCCTAGGTTGGATGGGCACATGTGGGATGGTAATAAGGAAGCTAATAAATGATATTTAGACATTAGAGGGGTTCAAGCATTTAATAAATATGGTGAATAAATAAATTCAATATAAATTCTAAGTGGCAAGTGGTTTTGGAGACATATGGAGGTGGTGGGACCCACACTAGCTTGATTTTTCATAATACATGGTATCTCTCTTTTGCAAATTCGAATTAATGGGAATGTGAACACTCTTGTGTGAGTTGGTAAGTCATAAAACATGTATTTGAGCATCTTAGGTCGAATTGGGAAGGATTGGTAACCTCCATGGAAGATAAAGAGTCAAAGTAGAAGTTTGTGGACACTTGGGCTAGATTCCCTAGCCCCTATGACACCAATGATGGAGCATCTATGAAAACTATGACAAATTGCAGATCTAACCTCTGACATTTGACCACTATGACATGTCAACACCAAAAATAGGCTCAAGGAAGGCGAATTTGGGAGTTGGAGAAGCCAAAGAGACTCAAAATCAAATTTGGGAGAAGATGGAAGGTTGGAACTAGGAGACAAGTGGCAAATGTGGAATATTTCCTAAATGGAAATATATTGAATCTATTGAGAGGATATCGACCCTTAGAAGGCTAATGTTGGTTATAGAATGTAGAAATGAAGAATGAGAATGGCTTTTGATGATTTGAGAAAAATTGCATTTGTGAAGAGAGAGCTAGTGGATGACTAGTTTCTTGCCTTAGCCAATTTCGAGGGTGAAAGATTCCCATCCAAGTTGGTGTTTGGAGAGGCCACTCAGGTCTTTCATGGTGATTTAATGGATTTTGTATTTGCAGGTAGCAGCTACAGGAAGTTTCATGGTTTGGTTTAGTGCAGCACTTTCTCTCCACCGTTTCCAGTTTTGAAGGCATATTCACGCTCCTTGAGGGAGGGCGTTTTTGGTGAGCACTTGTGCTTCTTGAGAGAGATTCTCATTATATATTTCTGATTGTAATAGCTTCATATCCTCTTTTATTAATATTCAGAAAGTCTCAGGTCGAAATACCCACTGGTTGTATGCAAAACTATTGATTAATGACCAAATAATGTCCATTTCCCCAATGCATTGATGTATGACACTATAATGTTGATTATTTCGAATGGATGGATGATTCTCTGATATATTTGTGATCAATATAATTCCATGGATGTCTTATACAAGTTTCATGTACTGTACTTGAGCATTTGAAGCATTTTTACTCAGTTTAGTTGTATTGGGAGGTGAAATAGTGCCATTTCCCCAAGGGTCGAATTGGGGTTTTTTGCTGTTGAATGTGAGAGAGTTAGAACAGTAGTAAAAATCAATTAATGGTGCATATGAGACCTTAATAACATACTTAACACATTATATACCTTTTTTCATAAATTTGTGGGAGTTTGGAGGCATTTGGAAGGCCATTTTTAGTGTTACCCAGGGGGGATTTGATGCACAAATTACTAGTCAAAATTACCTATATTGATCAGAATACAAATCAAGTTTGCAGCAGTATTTGGAGGGCCATTAAACATCCCTGAACCTGATATTCAAGTATAAATACCATTCATACGCTCTTACAGAAGATTTGGGAGCATTTGGGTTGATTTGGAGGTCAAAACAGTTAAACTAGTCAAAGGTCGAAATTGGGAAAAAAGTAGAAAAATTGGCATTTTAATAGAATTTTGAAAAAGGGTCATTACAAAAATGCATGCCATTATTCATGGGTTAAAGTAAATGCACACACCATATGGTCGGGATGTAGCTTGTTGATTGGTCTACCTGACCATGGTGTCAATATTCCTCAAGCATGTCTGAGGATAAAGTTATAAGTTTTCCAAAATAGGGTACCGGGATAAACTTTGGAGAAATTCTTGAAAATGACTAAGTGTTGGAAAACTGGCTTAGGTGGCCTTGGGGAAATACACGCCATAGTTTGTGGGTTGAAGAAAATGCCCGCACCATATGGTCATCTTATAGGTTGGTGTTTTTTCTACTTAACCGTGTCCTCATCTTGACTTGAAAGTGCATGAGGGAGAAGTTATGGATCTTCCAAAACAATGTTTTAGGAAGATTGGACCAAGTCTAGGAAAGTGCAAAAATTGTCTAAGTGTAAAATCACTAAAACTGCCTAAGTCACCTCAGTAAAATGCCCGTCATCTCTTGTGGTTAATGTGTTAAATCATTCTGAGAGTATGGATATATAGAATGTTGTATGGTGCATCCAACCATATCAATGGTTTGTCCAAAGAGTTTATGTAGGTGAAGATATTGATCTGCCAAAAGTGCCTTTCAGACTAAATTGCACTACTCCAGTAAAATGCCCGCCGAGGAGAGAGAAAGAAGCTTCAGAGGATGAAACTGGTCTTGATGGAATCACCTTGTTGGCCTCTACCCATTGGGTGTCTCACACTTCAAATGTGATGAAAATAAAAATCTCATCATGTTGACCTAAGGTTTGACAATTTTGTCTAAGTATTGAATTAACAGTTTGGAAGTCTATTTTCAAATGCCCGCCAGCTGATGTGTGTGTATCAAAAAGTTCAAAAGGTGACATGGATCTGGTCCTTGTCTAGGTGGCTATCCATCCATACTTTCAGTTTTCCTTATGATGGTCACATATGCAAAAGATCAATCTGCCAAAAGTAAGAAAAATATTATTTTGCATATTAAGAACTAAAGAAAAATTGGCTAAGTGTTAAGATCAGAAAGTTGAAAAGGCATTTGGAAATGCCCGCCAAAGAGTGTCCTTGTGCTGATAATTTTTCTAGATGACATGGGCATGTTCCTTGGTGATTTGGCCATCCAGCTGTGGTATCAGTTCCCTCCTTAGTGCTCTCACGTGCGAGCTATTAGTCTCCCAAAAGCAGAGAAAAACTTGATTATTTATAAAAAGGATTTTAAGGGTTAAAAGCTCCATTATGCCCGTAGGGGCTAAATAAATTCCCGCAAGGGCTAAAAGATTCCCGCAAGGGTTTATCTATGCCCGCAAGGGATGAGGTTAAGCCCATAGAGGCTTAGGGATGCCCGTAGGGAGTGAAGTTAAGCCCACATGGGCTTAATTAAGGATGTCTGCAGAGGATGAGGTAAATCCCATCGGGGCTTAGGGATGTCTGCAAAAGGTGAAGTTAAGCCCGCGGGGGATTAAGGATTCCTACAGGGGCTGAGATTAAGCCTGTAGAGGCTTAAGGGATACCCGTAGGAGTTAAGGTTAAGCCCGCAGGGGCTTAATTAGGATGTCCACGGGAGCTAAAGTTAAAGCCATAGGAGCTTAAGCGTTCCTGTAAGGGGATTTCCCATATATGCCCACGAAGAGGCAAGGGGAGTAGGGTTGTTTCCCGCATAGGGAGAGCCCAGATGGATGAAGCCCGCAGGCATAAGAAATCCAAAGAATTTTTTTTAATTAATTAAAAATATGAAATAAACAGAATCGCAAATAAAAGTTAATTATTAGATTTGAA
This sequence comes from Larix kaempferi, assembly GCA_027924585.1. Taxonomy (NCBI): domain Eukaryota; kingdom Viridiplantae; phylum Streptophyta; class Pinopsida; order Pinales; family Pinaceae; genus Larix; species Larix kaempferi. Next base: position 4,702,404 of record BSBM01000177.1, on the reverse strand, counting down.
GAGGCACGATAACGAAAAGTCATGAGCATAGTTTGAAGAGATGCAAGGTTTAAAAGATGAAGAATATATATAGCAAATGTGTCGAAATTTGTCTTAAAAGTATGTATTTATAGATCGACGATCGTCGATCTATCGATGCCAATGCATGAGTTGACCTGCACGTAAAAATCCAAGAGTCGTTGGAAGCTAGAATTGGTTTGGTGGGTGTGCAAATATAGCCATAGGTTGTTGATATAGAGACGAAAGTTCGTCTAAAATTAAAAAAATTCGATATGCCATGGTTTTTCCGCCATGATAAAGAAAAAATGAAAAGACATCTTAAATTTAATTGTATTTATCCACAGATGTTCAAAACGTGGAAATATTTCATGGAAAAATCCGCCCGAATGCACTATTGAATTCCCTATTATCCCACTTATTATTGGTAAATGCTAAGGGTCATCCATATTGCATTAATATTCCACCTAGACCTTTTCAACAAGCATTGCATTCCAATACAAAGGTCTTAATAAAATCAGGCATGGCTAAGGCCGAAGTCATGCACATGACATAATTTAAAAATACAAAGGTTTTTTATGTTGCTTCACGCCATGCAAAAGCACAAAAATAAGGACACATGCACCAATTCCATTCTTTCTTTAAAACCATGATCAATGGGGATGATTATGGGCTTGTGTTGGGATGACTGAATCGCCTCCAATACCTCTCGAATGATCCTTCCAATTTCATTCTTTTGTGCAATTGGGTGTCTATACAAGTATACATTTAGTGGTGGACTTCCTAGAATCAAGGGTATATCATGATCATGCTTGCCTCTATATGGGTGTACTACCTTTGATGTCTCAAAGACTTGTTGATGTTTGTCCAAAACCTTTTGTAAGTTAAGATGGATTTCTGGTGTGGTCTTGTCCATAGCCAGTATGGCATGGAAGTCAGCAATAATTCTATATTGGCCTTTCTTCAATAATTTTTCCATCCAATGAGAACTTATGATTTCATGGGATGGCCATCATTTCTTCCTTGTAGGTAAAATTTTCCAAATCCCTATTACCCAACTTTTTATTGGTAAATTCTAAGGGTCATCCATATTGCATTACTATTCCACCCAGACGTTTTTTAGAAGCATCACATTCCAATACAAAGGTCTTAATAAAATCAGGCATGGATAAGATTGAAGAAGTCGTGCTTTAAAACTACAAAGGTTTTTTTTGTTGCTTCACGTCATGCAAATGCACAAAAATAAGGACACATGAACCCATTCCATTATTGCTTTAAAACCGTGATCAATGGGGATGATTATGGGCTAGTGCTGGGATGATTGACTTTTGCCTCCAATATCTCTTGAGCGATCCTTTCAATTTCATTCTTTTTTGCAATTGGATGTCTATATATGTGTACATTTAGTGGTGGACTTCCTAGAATCAAGGATATGTCATGATCATGCTCACCTGTATATGGGGGTAATCCATTTGGTGTCTCGAAGACTTGTTGATGTTTTCCCGATACCTTTTGTAAGTCCAGATGGATTTTTGGTGTGTTCTTGTCCATAGCTTGTACAACATGGAAGTGAGCAATAATTCTACAATGGATTTTCTTCGATAAATTTTCCATCCAATGAGAACTTATGATTTCATGGGATGGCCATCATTTCTTCCTTGCAGGTAAACTCGTCCAAATCACTATTACCCCACTGTTGGCCCCAACAACTTCCCCGCAAAATCAAGGGACCCCCATTAGAATTTTGTAAATACTTAGATTTTACTTTTCTTCCATCTTATCTTACTTGATTTGGTAGGTGATTACATGGTTTTCTTCCTCTTTGGGCTTCTTGTTCTTTGGATTGGTTTTCATTTCATAAGGATTTTGGTGATTTGACCGATCTTTGTCAATCCTGACACTTGCTTTCTCTCAAAGATAATTTTTGCATTATTATGCTCAAATATAATTGGCCTTCTCCTTTAAATTATGATTTTAATTATAGCTAAATTAATTTTAATTGTTAAAGAATTTTTTTAGCCAGAGATATATATCTTATTAATTTTTATTAATAATTTCTAATACTTAATCACCACTAATAACTTTTAACAAGAATCTTTTACAATTTATATGATGAGAATTCTATTTTGGTAGCGGCTAAAACTTTAATTCCTAGTTTTCTTTAGAGATTTGATGGAGTTGGTTAATTAAAATATTATTAATTATAATTTTATATCTTAAATACCAATTAATACAATCTCATCTATAACTCCTAGTTACTTTATACTACATACACTATCGCATCTAGTTACTTTATACTACATACACTATGCCATCTTTTGAGAGATTTGCATTTGAAATAATACTCTTCACGTGAAAGTTATTTATATGACTGAATTCTCCAAGTTAAAAAAAGACTATTATTATATCTTTGTTTGTAAACTATTTTGGGGAATTTTAAAATGCCATGTTCCCATTGAAGTGAAGTTTCCTTTTTATATTGGATTCATCCCAATCATGCATTAAAATAAATGATCGCCATTTTTGTTGAGAAATGGATTATTTATGGAGGTTGCACTCTTGAAGAAAACACAGTTGACATAAACCAAATTATGAAATTAATTTGCAACTTATATTCAAAATGATGTTGAAGCAAATTCGGTGATAGGCTAACATGTCCATAAAAGATTCTATGTAATCGAGAAGTTACAAAGATCGTAGTCCAGCTACCGGTAATATCTGCAGTTTTAAATGAAAGGGATAAAATCTAGCTCTTCACGAACTCACAATGGAGAAGTTCTCGCAGAGGTGTTAGTCGAGTCATTTAAATGCTTAGGAAAATTCTGGACAAAGCTGCCTCGAGAACACTATCATACAATTACTGTTTCTGCACATCTTTGAGAAATTACTGATGTTACGTGCCAAAGAAGTTATTGTCTTAAAGTTTAGGTTTGTTGCCACAGTGGTGAAGGTGACACGAGTTTGCAGTCACGAACAAGGCTGTTGGGTCGCTGAGGATTATTAGCTCGTAGTTTCATTATTGTGCAAAGAAAACCGTCGTGAAAGGAGGAGAAATGCCAAGTGATAAGAGATTGTTTGCACAACTGAGAGAATAACGCATGAGACAACTGAGAGAGATTGTTTGCCAAGTATTCGGAGGTAATCAATGCAATGAAAGAAAAAGTTAATGAAGAATAGCGTTAAAAAGATTCCACAATACAGGTTTATGCTAGTTGTGTTTACAGGCGCTCTAGAGTGAGTCTAGTATGAGGGAGATTTTGTTGTGTTTAGAGGCGCTTTATAGTTTAGTACGAGTGAAATCTTGTTAGTCGAGTGTTGAGTGTTTGTCAAGTTTGTCCAATAACAAAATAAAGTTACGGGGGCTTCACTCAATAACCTGCTATCATAGCACGTTCGTTCGTGGAATATGAAACAATACTCCTAATTTCACTAAATATTGGAAAATACTTTCCAAAATCGTTTTTTTACCCCCTGCCAATATGCCTTCCCAATTTAAAAAAACTGCTATTTTCACTAGATATTGTATGTATCGATATTTTCATTAACATTTTTTATACCCCTTTATATTTCTACCTAGTATGTTGATATGATACCCCTCTTATGGCCCCACATGCATTCTACAATGCACCTTGCTTCTTTCGATGTATATTGTGGATGCACATTACTTCACCCACAATGCAATTACTCAACCACATATCATTATGATTTGAAACATCTAATGGTCTAATGAAGAGATAGGAGATCACTTCTTGTATGTCACTAGAGCGAATGCACATAGTACAACATTTAGATTACATGTTGTAATTCCCCAATCTCTGACTAAGCCTGTTGTGGGCTAGGTATCCAAGCCCCTAGGGCCTGTAACAAGCTCTAAGAGGATGACTAAACCTCCCAAGGCCTGTAATAGGAATGAGTGGTTGGGTATTCAAGTCCCCAAGGCCTATCAAGGGCCTATAACAGGCCTTAGAGGCTTAGAGCCTCCCAAGGCTATTGGTAACAACTGGCTGAGTGCTATCGGTAACAATTGGCTGTCAATGAACACTGTCTCTCGACTATAATCGACTAGAAATCCACTTCACCTAGAAACCCCCTGGCCTCAAGCGTGCATCAAGACGCAATTTCCCTGCGTACTGGTAAGCCCGAACCTTCCCTCAACCCGATTTCTCATTCGGCCATGATCCCGCCATCTCCATTTGGTGGATATTTGTTAGCCCGCCCATATAAAAAAGACCCCAAAGTATTTTTGCATTGTTACATTAAATAAATAAAAAAACCTTTGCGCCTTAATATATAAGCAATATAATTTTTAGGTTTTCATGAATATTTAATACCGCAATATGAATGAACGTGGTATTATATTGCCTTCTAGTGAATCCCCCATGTACAAAGTACACAAAAAAGAATAATGCAAAGTAAAAAGTAATAAATATTATGTCCACCATAAACAAAAAAAATAATACAAAGTAAAAAGTAAACATGAGGGAGATCTTGTAAAGTTTGCCGAGTGTTTGTCAAGTAACAAAATAATACAAAGTAAACAAAAAAGAATAATACAAAGTAAAAAGTAATAAATATTATTTCTTATGTTGGCTATAGTAATTTCTTTTTACTAACTCACCTTGAATAGCTCCTTGAGTGTAATACCTCTGCCGAAGTTTGCACCTCCAAAGATTTGATCCCTCTGAGCGCTTGATAGAGCCTAGAATTTGGATCTAGGCTGATCAACAGAGAAATCAACTTCAATTGGTTTAAAGGCTTACTTTATGCAAAAGATCGACACTGTATCATCATAAAAAATAATAGTCAATCTCGATGAAAGAGATATTGAGTCATATTGAATTTTGATGAAGACTGTGAAGTCGCTATGATTATTCAACCTTACATAGCTTTCATGAATATGCAGTTGAATTTTAATGAAATAACATTCATTTTTATTTTCTTGTTTATATTCATTAATTATGATTATGTTTTGGTGCATGTACGAAAGCAGAGGCAATTGGGTGTCTATGCATGTGTACATTTAATGGTGGAATTCCTAGAATCAAGGGTATATCATGATCATGCTCGCCTCTATATGGGGATCATCACTTTGGTGCCTCAAAGACTTGTTGATGTTTGTCCAAAGCTTCATGTATGATGGCCATCATTTCTTTCTCGTAGGTAAACTTTTCCAAATCCCTATTACCCCAATTCTTATTGGTAAACGCTACGGGTCATCCATATTGCATTAATATTCCACCCAAAACATTTTTAGAAGCATCCATTTGCAATACAAAGGTGTTAATAAGATCAGGCATGGCTAAGATTGCAGTCGTGCACATGACATACTTTAAAACTGTAATATCCATAGTTGGATATTCTCAATAAACTCGGAATGAACCCATAATTTCTGAAATAACCCACATGTCCGTAGATATAAAAATGATATATAAATTTATAGATTGATGAGATGAGTTTACAATGAGGATGTAGCCGCATATATATGGCTTATATGGTGACTACTCACCAAGGGTTATGTCTTTTAGTTAATATAATTAACATTATGTTTTATTTTGTTATTTATATTATTATATATATTATTCATATTATTTTAATATTTTTATTTGTTACATTGCCTCTGTCTTAGAAAGGCTTTGTCCTCAAATCCTTATAATGTTGTTGAATCGTTCCTTGTGACGTCGTAGCTAACGAAACATGTCGATACAAACTTCTAAGTGTAAAGCATAACTTCCGATATCTTGACGGATCAATCCAGCCAAAATTGATTTGTTGCTGACTGTTGGGATTCTCTATTGATCTGTCGTTAAGACCTTTGAGCACATTAGTACAGTTATCTTTTGACAATTCCCACTTTTTAGGATACTGGTTTATATGGTTGGGGTGTCGATAGGGAGTTATTATTGTTTGTTTTTTTACCAAATTGTCTTCTTTCTGAACTGTGACGAGGACTGAATTTGCATTTGCTTCTTTTTTCTCATCATAGATTTTTGAGTCCAAGGGCTTTGATGTCCTCTTTTGAGTTTGCTCCAACTTATTGTCTAACGAGTCTTTTTCTTTTTTAAGATTTCAGGTCATTTCTTCTTGTGCTTTCTTATCATCTTTAAGCTTCTGAATTTGATCCATTAGATCTTGTTTGTGCATCTTGAGGTGACCATTCTCATCAATATTTTCTAATAGTTTCTTCTGAAGATCTCGATTCTCCTCTTCTAGCTTTTGATTCCCTTTTGCTTTATCCTTCGTCTTTTTTATTTGAAGAATTAATTTCTGATTATGATCTCTTAAACGAGATATCTCTTCTTCTTTATCTGTGACAATCTTTTCAACTTCTTCCCGCTTCTTTTGTTCTGACTTCTGATTACCTTGTGAAATCATTTTTGATATATCCTTGAAGTCTTCAGATGTTGGAGCTTCTAAATCTAACTTTATTGTAATATCTTGAAATGTGATTCTCTTCTGCTTATAGGAAAAAGTAAGAAACTTCTTTTCAGCATTTAAAATGAAGGTCCCCAATGTTTTAATCCAAGGTAACCCCAAAACTATGTCACCATCAAAACTCCATAAGGAACTAATAGTGAATTGAGATATGACCATATAATCTTCAACATTCAATTCTAATCCACTTATTTGAAATTGCTTCTTATTCCAAAGGTCGAGCCTTTCACTTATAATTGATTCAGGAATCACTAAATGGTTAGCAAATTCAGCACTAATATAATTATTTATTTCACTAGGGGCAATAGAAATGGTGACATCCTTCCCTGCAAGTGTCCCTTTAACTCTAAATAGTATTGAGACATTCATCAGTGAGGTGCTAGGAAACCTTCCCTTCTTTTCAACATTAAAACCTATCTTCTTGATTTTTCTTTGAAATTTATTCAATATCTCCTCCTTTTTTTATAATAAACAATATTCAATATGATTCTTCTTCTAATAATATTTTCCCCTTAATATATGTAAAATGGTGTAGATTGGGTGGTTGGGAGGAATGATTGTTACCTTCACCACCTAGGTTCAAATCTCACTTTTTGTTGTTGTTGGAGAATAAAACCAAAACCACTTATTAAGAAACCACATGTAGTTTCACTTCTTTTCTGTTTTATTTTCTTTTTCTTAGGACAAGGTCCTACTCTTTTTTCTTTTTTACTTCTTTGGGCCAAGGGCCTGATTTTTGGACAAGGTCCTAGATTGGTGGTTAAAAGCCTGGCTTTGATACCAATGTAATATCCATAGAAAAATGATATATAAATTTATAGATTGATGAGATGATTTTACAATGAGGATGTAGCCGCATATATATGGCTTATATGGTGACTACTCACCAAGGGTTATGTCTCTTAGTTAATATAATTAACATTATGTTTTATTTTATTATTTATATTATTATATATATTATTCATATTATTTTAATATTTTTATTTGTTACAAAAACCACACAGGACATGACATGCACCCATTCCATTCTTGATTTAAAACCATGATCAATGGGGATGATTATCAGCTAGTGCTAGGATGATTGCCTCTCACCTCCAATAGCTTCTGAGTGATCCTTCCAATTTAATTATTTTGTGCAACTGGGTGCCTATAAACATGCACATTTAGTGGTGGACTTATTAGAATCAAGGGTATATCATGATCATGCTCGCCTCTATATGGGGGCAATCCCTTTGGTGTCTCAAAGAATTGTTGATGTTTTCCCAAAACCTTTTGTAAGTCAAGATGGATTTCTGGCGTGGTCTTGTCCATTGCCTGTATGACATGGAAGTGCGCAATAATTCTAGAGTGGACTTCAATAATTTTTCCATCCAATGAGAACTTATGATTTCATGGGAGCTTGCACTTGGTATTTTTCCCCTATAACTTTGAAGGAAAAGATTCCACTTGGTATTTTTCATTACTTTTGTGTTCAATAACCTCATGGGATGAATTTGAAGCCAATTTTCTTAAGAAGTTTGGTGATGACAAAACTCCAACAGTTATGGTTATGGAATTATCTAAAATAAAAATGGATCCTAAGGAAAAAATCAAATATTTCAATCAAAGATATTTAACTCCAAGGAACAAAATTGTTGCTACTTGGAGATTTGATGAAGATGTGACTATATAATTTTACACTTAAAATTTATCTATTTATATTGCTATATTTGTTAAGAGAGCCAATAAAACTACCTTTCTAGAAACTTTTGATGAGAAAATTCTAGTGGAAAAGAATATGTTTAGTTTGAAAGGAAACCCTGATTTTGAAACGGAACAAGCTAGTACTTCACGTAAGAAACTTGAATCAACACCTAAACCTTCATCTGATAAGAAAGATCAAGATTCACTTGATCTTGAAATTTTACAATGGGTTATTAAAAAATTATCCAATGAAGTTATAGATCTCAAGAAGGATTCAGGATAAGGATCTTCGGGAAAAGGTTATTATAGGCCTTTGTTTAGAAGACCTTATCAATGCCCTACAAACCAATAGAACCCTCCTACCGAAGGAATGAACATAGATGAAATAAATAACATTCTTAAATCCTTAATATATGGTCAAAAACCTCCTTCCAACGGGTTGAGGGTAACTTTAATGAAAACATAGGGGATGGAAGAGAAGCACTAGATGAATCTGAAGATGATCATCCCCGGATAATCAATTATTTTGTGAATATTCCTGGAACTAATGACGAAGAAGATCCTGAATCAATCAATGTGATTCAACATCCTTACAACACGTATAATAAGGGCCAATTATCTTATGATTCTCCTTCTACATCGAATCCAAATATAAATCCTTCTTTAAACTCAAAGCCTAATCTTGAGCTGTCTAGATTCAACACTATGCTTGATATTAAATACGATCCTGTGGAGGGCCTCAAAAAGTTGAAAGCTAGTATGTCTCTATATGAGCTTCTCAAGTTTCGTCCTATTCAAGAGAAGGTTCTCCAAAACCTCATGGTAAATAGTTCTTTCTAGAAAGGGAAACGGTATTGCCACTAAAAACAATAACCTAGACACATCTACAAGTAATATTGATATTAAGCCAAGAAAATCCACTCCCAATGTTCCTTTGACTAGAAAGAAACCAAGTTCTGGTACTCGATCATTTTTACTTACCTTTAATATTTTAAATCAGAATGTACATAATTGCATGGTTGATTCCGATGCTTCATCAAATGTAATGCTTCTTTCTGTAAGTAGAAAATTGAATGCCAATATGAAGCCATTTCGTATTCAGATAGTACAATTAGATCGGTCAAAAGTTAAAGTGATGGTTGAATTAAAAAATGTGTTGATCAAGCTATCTTCCAACCCAGGGATTCATCAAACCATTGATATAATTGTTGTTGATGTTCCAAAGGCATATGGGTTGTGGTTAAGTAGGGATTGGTCTCAAAAGTTAAGGGGATATTTTGCTACAGACTGGTCACACATGTGGTTACCTTAATATGGACAACACAATAAGATTGGGGTTTATAGGGAACCATACATGAAACATACCGTGATAGACTTAGATGACCCCAGTGAACCTACATTGTTCCTAGATTCAAACCTAGGGAATTATAATGTCGATACATTGTCCGTAGATTTCCTAGTTGAGATATCACCTTTTGTGAATTCCACCAGCCATTATGAAATCTTCCATTTCTCCCAGACTGGTTCATCTTTCTCCATTGTTCATAATGTATATAATGTAAATAATAATTTTAAGTTGAATAATTCATTTTGGACTTTATATTTTTTTATGGCTCTAGATCCAAGAGGGAGTTGGAGCCGGATGTATTTTGATCGATCCGTTAGGAAGTAAGATTTTCATCACTTGTAGATTAGAATTCAAGTGCACAAAAAATATAGATGAATATGAAGCTCTCATACAAGGTCTCAAGAAGGCAATAGGTTTAAATGATAAAGCAATTCAAGTTTATGGTGATTTTGAGATTATTGTGAGGCAAGTTAGAAATAGAATTCACTATATCTCAGGTCATTTAAAAAATTATCAACATGTGGAATGGAATTTACTTAATCATTTTGAGGCTTTTAATACAAATTCTATACCTATATCTCAACATTTTGATGTTTATTTATCAACCAATGTTGCATCTAGGTTAATTCCACCTAAAGGTTTTGATCCTGATGCCTTTTCTATTGATATAATTTACAGACCCTCAATACCTGATAATGATTGCTAATTGGAAGGTTTTTGATGATTATCAAGAGATTATAATTTTTCTGACCTCTTTGGATACCTTTAAGGATGCAACAATTGAAGAGGTCGTACATGATCGGTTGTTTTACAACGCATAATCAATTTCCGCTAATCATACCATACAAAGTCCCCCAACCCTAGTAAATCTAGTTTCAAAATCTGTCATTAGATTAGAAAATTTTTATGATCTCTAAGATAAATTTAGGAAGGTTACAAATTGTAAAATGAATAGCTCTTGTATGAACTATGAAATGGTTAATGTAGGGACTAAATGAAACCCTCAGAATATCAATCTCGGAATCAGGTGCACTTCCACTGAGAAAACATATTTGATCAAACTTTTCAGAGAATACAAAGATGTATTCACATGGACCTATGATGAACTTAAAACATTTTGTTGGCACTTTTCCTTAAGCCAACAATTTATTAAGAACCCTTAAAAACTTATTAACAATAATTCATAAATATCTCCACAAGAGCATGGATTCTGCAATAACAGCAGAAAAGACACATATATTCCACAATAATATAACAACAGAGAATACATGAACAACACATCAAATACGCCAAACTGATTTATTAAACCTGAAGAAGCCTTATGCATCAAAAGCCAAGGGCGCTTCCGAAACTCCAACCCTTTCCTTATTCTTATGCACCCCAAGACTAATACAAAGAAATATAAAAAATATCTCACAATGAATGAATGATAATGGCATCCGAATACTCCTATTTATACTATGCCCATGAAAAAGGGTAATTATTACATTTACCCACTTTTACATTTAAAAATATTCCTTTAACCTCTGAATTCATGCTATAACCCATAACAACCCTAACAATGACCCATTAACCACTAATGACCCATACAATTAGCAATTAGGCCCCAACAAGCCCCCAACGCTATCCATTGACTTGTCCTTGAGTCAATCAGTTCTGAAACCTTGTCCGCATGCAACGATCGAACTACTCTAATCTACTTGCTACTCTGTTGGAGCCTTCCTTTCATGGGCGCAACCTCTGCTTCTCTCTTCTCTGCTCTCGAATGGCTTCATTCTTTTTTGCTCTCGAACTGCTTCTTCTCTTGGCATAGCCTGCTTAGTTGGCCATTGGCTATGCAACTTCTCTAGTGTGGACTACTCAATTGGCAATGACTTGGTGGAATAGATATGTAACTCGATACTAGTGTCCAATCCTCTACCGTAGATCTCCCTATGGTCATCAATCCATTCTACGAGAAAGCTTTGGAAACTATCTTGGGAAACCACCAAGTGTGCTGAGAATTGATGTTGTATATAGAGATTAACCTGACCAACCTCCTATTGAACTCTAAACACTGCATCCATCCTCACTAAAAGAATCTACCCCTCTTTGGATTTGATTTTAGGGCTTAAACTTCTGCAATAAACACATCTCATCCGGCTACTGATCATCGACTACTGATCATCAATCTCTCCATCATCCTAATTGTTGCATGATCTACTCTAGCACAACTCATGATCTTCTTCTAGGATGCCATCCCATAGTAGTGATCCCTCATGTCCCATGTCACCATGTATAACATCTAATGCACTATACTCTAGGATGTTCTCCTATGAGATACGCAACTTAGATGCTCACCTATGGCATCCTCTAATACTCACCTATGGAATTTATAAACTACACTCAACTGCTATCTAACTGCAATATAATATTCTAAGTGCTACTCAAATGCATCAAATGCATGATGGTCATTGTCCATAAAACTGCACCACTCATCTGCAACTCCATTGATCATGCTCTGGTCATCATCCTTATCCTCGAGTTGCCAAATCCAATCCATCTGCCAAAAGATAGTGCACCCATTAGGGTGATCAATCCTAACATTCACACTCAAAGTTAATCATCCCCTATCCATAAACATCATCTATCAAGTCGTATAAAGTCGTTCTGCCAAATCCAATCCATCTGCCAAAAGATAGTGCACCCGTTAGGGTGATCAAGCCTAATATTCACACTCAAAGTTAATCATCCCCCTATCCATAAACATCATCTATCAAGTCATTCTGCCAGTAAGAAAGTGTAAGCATCAGGGTAGCTAAGCATAAATAGACCACGCAGTAATATCTTGTTAGCAATTAGTTGGCTCATGGATATATCACACAAAACTTGTCACCGCACCTCCATGCTTAAGAACACTCATGAGCAAAATATTCAGTACTCCTCCATGGCTACTTCAGAATGCATCCGTATTAACTGCAACTCATTCTAAGGTTTTTGCTACCATTCAGAGTATCTGAAGGTCTTCAGAAACACATTCAACTTTCCGCAATAGCACACAACCCTTAGAACATGCTTGAACATGCTTGACAATAGGTAAAGATAGTCTGATACAGTTGCAACCCTGGCCTAGGTATACATAATGTATGTTATCTGAATAGCTTCCGCAATTCAAATTGGTCTTTCATAGCCTTCAAATACAATCCACACTACAACCGCGTCCTTTTGCAACATGATCATGAACCATGTAAAGCAGCATCCCTCATTTGGCATGTGTATCATAGCTAATGGAGGCTGACTTTGAAAATTCATGCATCTCCTTCTTTATCTTTTTCTATCGCACACAACACAAGTTGGATGCCATTCCATGTGGAAAATAGGCATGGATCACATGCACAACGCATAACAAGTCCATGGTCCAATACATTATCATCACCAACCCCATAACTGCATATTCACTAGCATGGGCATAAAATAGCACCACAAGAATTGCAACAACATAAGTAGTGTAGAGGCCATGCCAAAACTCATTCCGTCCAATGGTATGTCATAATAAGCATGATAATGAAATAAAAGCACGATAGACCATGGTTGTATATGGTTGACATTGGTTAACCATGGTTGACTTTGGTTAACTATGGTAGACCATGGTTCGCAATTCTTGACATTGGTTGAATTTTGGTTGGTCATGGTTGACTTTGGTCAACTATGGTTGACTTTGGTCAACTATGGTTGACTATCATTGACTTTGGCTAACCATGGTTCACTTTGGTTGTGGTCAACCATGAAAAACTAGAGTGAACAATGGTCAACCATAGTCAACCATGTTCAATAAAAGTCAACCACATTAAACCAAAGTCAACAATAATGAACATAGTCAACCAAAGTAAACCATGGTCAACCAAAGTCAACCACGGTTAACCAAAATCAACCATAGTTGACTAAAGTTAACCATAGTCAACCAAATTCAACCATGATCAAGAAAAGTCAAATGGTCAACCAAAGACAACCATGGTCACATAAAGTCTACCAAAGTCAAGCAAAGTCAACTATAGTTATAGATGACCATGGGTGGCTTTAATTGACAATGGTTCACTTTGGCTTACCATGGTTATTGGTTGACAAAGTCAACCATGGCCAACCATGGCCGACTTTGTTTTACAATGGTTAACAATGGTAGACCAAGTCAACCATGGTCAACTTTGTTTTACAATGGTTAACATTGGTTGAATTTTGGTTGACCATGGTTGACTTTGGTTTACCATGGTTAAATTTGGTTGACCATGGTTGACTTTCATTTACTATTGTTAACTTTGGTTGACCATGATTGACTATGGATGACTTTGGTTTACTTTGGCTAATTTTAGTTAACCATGGTTGACTTTGGTTGTTCTTGGTTGAATTTGGTTGTGCATTATTGACTTTGGTTGACCATCGTTGACTATGGTTAACTTTGGTTTGCTGTGGTTGACTTTGATTGAATTTGGTTGACTTTGGTTGACCATTGTTGACATTGTTTAACTATGGTTGACCTTGGTTCACCATGGTTTTCCTTAATTGACCATAGTTGACTTTGGTTCATAATGGTTTACGTTGGTTGACTTTGGTTCAGAATGGTTGACATTGGTTGAACATGGTTAATCATGGTTGACTTTGGTTAACCATGGTTGACTTTGGTTGACCATGGTGGAATTTGGTTGACTATGGTTGACCATCGTACACCATGGTTGACTTTGGTTGACTATGGTTCACCATGGTTAAATATGGTAGACCATGGTTGTCCATTGTTAACCATGGTTGACCTTCGTTGACTTTAGTTACCATTATTGACTTTGGTGGACCATGGTTGACTTTGGTTAAATTTTGAGTAGCCATGGTTGACTTTCATTGACTTTAGCTAATTGTGGTTGACTTTGGTTGTGGTCAACCATGAAAAACCAGAGTTGACTATGGTTGACTTTGGCTGACCACAACCAAAATCATAATAGAATATTATTTGGTTTACCATGGTTGACTTATAATTATTTGGTTGACAACAACCAAAGTCATATAAGATTATTATTTGGTTGACCACAACCAAAGTCATATAAGAATATTATTTGGTTGACCATGGTTAAATTTGGTTGACCATGGTTGTATATGGTTGACTTTGGTTAACTATGGTTGACCATGGTTAACTATGGTAAACCATGGTTGACAATTCTTGACTTTGGTTGATCATCATTGACCTTTGTTGACATTAGTTTACCATTGTTGACTATGGTGGACCATGGTTGACTTTGCTTGAATTTTGGTTGGTCATGGTTGATTTTGGTCGACCATGGTTGATTATCATTGACTTTGGCTAACCATGGTTGACTTTAGTTGTGGTCAACCATGAAAAATAAGAGTGAACAATGGTCAACCATAGTCAACCATGTTCAATAAAAGTCAACCACGGTTAACAAAAGTCAACAATAGTGAACATAGTCAACCAAAGTCAACCATAGTAAGCCATGATCAACCAAGGTCAACCATGGTTAACCAAAATCAACCATGGTCAACCAAAGTCAACCATAGTTAACCAAATTCAACCATGGTCAACCAAAGTCAAATAGGTAACCAAAGACAACCATGGTCAAGTAAAGTCTACCAATGTCAATGGTTCACTTTGGTTTACCATGGTTAACTTTAGTTGACAATGGTTCACTCTGGTTTACCATGGTTAACTTTGGTTGACCAAGTCAACCATGGCTAACCATGGTCGACTTTGTCTTACAATGGTTAACATTGGTTGACCAAGTCAACCATGGTTGACTTTGTTTTACAATGGTTAATATCAGTTGAATTTTGGTTGACCATGGTTGAATGTGGTTGACCATGGTTGAATTTGGTTTAACATGTTTAAATTTGGTTGACCATGGTTGACTTTCATTTACCATTGTTAACTTTGGTTGACCATGAATGACTATGGATGACTTTGGTTTACTTTGGCTAACTTTGGTTAACCATCGTTGACTTTGGTTGTTCATGGTTGAATTTGGTTGAGCATTGTTGACTTTGGTTGACCATGGTTGACTATGGTTAAATTTGATTTATTGTGGTTGAATTTAGTTAACTTTGGTTTATTGTGGTTGAGCATTGTTGACTTTGGTTGACCGTGGTTGACTATGGTTAAATTTGGTTTACTGTGGCTAACTTTGGTTTACTATGGTTGACTTTGATTAACTTTGGTTTATTGTGGTTGAGCATTGTTGACTCTGGTTAACCATGGTTTACTATGGTTAACTTTGGTTTATTGTGGTTGAATTTGGTTGACCATTGTTGACATTGGTTGACCATGGTTGACTTTGGTTGACCATTATTGACTTTGGTTGACCATTGTTGACTTTGGTTTATTGTGGTTGACTTTGATTTATTGTGGTTGACTTTGGTTTACTATGGTTAAGCATTGTTGACTTTGGTTGACCATGGTTGATTATGGTTAACTTTGGTTTACTATGGTTGACTTTCATTGACTTTGGTTGACCATGGTTGACTTTGGTTGACCATGGTTAACTTTGGCTGATCATGGTTAACTTTGGTTGACAATGGTTGACTTTCGTTTGCTATGGTTGACTTTGGTTGTCTATGGTTGACTTTGGTTGACCATGGATGACTTTTGGTTGATTATGGTTGACCATGGTAGACTATTGTTGACTTTGGTTTTTCATGGTTGACTTTGGTTGCACATAGTTGACTTTGGTTGACCATTAATTGTTGTTAAGGGTTTACTATGTTTGAGTATGGTTGAATTGTTATATACCTCAATGGTTATATCACATTTGCATGGTCATCTAGAATTATGTTTAGGTTTCGTTATATTGTTTAGTATTAAAATTAGATTAGATCAAAATATTGAATGTTTTATATTTACCCATGTTTTTTAATACCATCAGATTTAATTATTCCTAGTTCAAACACATATAGGCATATTGAAATGTGACAATATACTTTAGGGTACCTGCAGGAAGCTGGTACCCAAAAAGGCCGCAATAGGAGCGTGTGAGCCGGAAAAAAAAGCGATGCGCACATGCTTCCAAATGTGCACACACGTCTCGGCTTCGGCAATGCCGAATGTCCACATGGACAAAATGCGCATGCACGCGTTATTAACGCGTACACACAAAATGTTGTGCACTCGTTAATGACGCGTGCGCGTCCTTATTTTTTATATAAAAAAATAGAGCTCACGGGTTTGTCATTTTCAACAAACCCACGAGCGCATGAAGGCCAAACAAGCACCCCATGAACGCGTCGTGGAGCACTCGAAGGCCTCTTCAACGCCACCAATTCGCACCTCCACCACCTTTCCAACGTTGTCTCCAGGTAGGTGCTCAACAAAGCATGAATTTGTTGTTATTTTTTTTTTGGTTTCCCATTTCAATTTTAATTTTAAATTTTTTTTACAATCCATTAAAAAACCAAAAAAATTTCATTGCAGGCCATCTACACCTAACAAGATGAAAAACACACCTGAACCATCAGATGAAACCAATGAAACCCGACCTTCAGAAGACAACATTGGAACAGACAATGAACCGAATGAAAACCCCGAAGATCAATTACACCAAGATTTAAATGAATTAAGGGTATTAAGTGATGAATTGAAGAACACCAAGGAACCCTCTCGGGTTTCCTTGGCTTCATCATTGCAAAAAATTATTGAATCCATCAACATTGCACACAGTGAGATCACAAATCTGAGCCAATATAGGGCTCGAATGAGGGAACACTACTCCACTGGGATTTCCAAAGAACAAATAAAAGACCTCAACATCACCAAAGCCCAGTTGTACAACAAATTCATAGTTCCCTCGACAGGACAGCCTCCAGATGTGAGGAAGAGATGGGTTTGCATGGACTGGTGTATTTACCAGCCATGGAGAGATAACTGGAGAAAGAGATGGTTTATGGTGTTTGACAGACCCCCATGCAACAATTTGGAGATCCCACAGTATTTCCTTTGGAAATTGTGGGCTGAGTTTGAGCTAGGCTACCATGTCAACTATTTTGACATCACTAACTTTCAGGGTGTCAGTCTTGGCTTTGCCCAAGATCAACCTCAGGCCCGCCACAACCCACTTAGAGGACCTCCTGCACCCAGGAGAGAGCCAAACCCCCCTCCTCAGCCACCCGGGTTTGGTAGCAGCCTAGATGAGATTGATGACTTAGTTAGACGTGCCACACATCATTTGCTTAGACATACCACATTTGTGGCTATGTCTTCACAGAGCCGGGAGGACATCAATCAGACAAACACAACTGCACCGTCTATGGGTGGTGGCTGGGACATGCCGGGTACAGGTGGAACCTAGGCGGGGCCTTCTAGTTCTACTGAAACAACGACACATCATTTTTGTCACTGTGGTCATTCTTGCCATGGTTGTACACAGTAGCATGCCATAGAGAGCTACATGGACCAGGTTAGCTATTGTTTTATTTAATGTTCAAGTATTTGTTGTATTTTATTTGATATCGTATTGTTTAATATATTTAACTTTGAATTACACATTGTTGACTTTATTTGTTTTAATGTACAGTTATTCAGGGCCGAGTCTCCATCCTCCATGTGGGAGGACATTGGTTCCTTTGACCTAGATCGAGCCATGGCAGCAGCAGAGGATATTGCGGCACCATACACACAGGCAACTTCTTTACTTTGAATAATTAGATCTTGTTACGAGTCATTTGTGTTCAATAATTACAAATTAATTAGCACTGAGTAATTAGCATATTATCATCATATTTTACAGTTGTGTTTATCATATTGTCTAAATTATTTGAGAGCTATAAATTCATATAATCCAACCAAACAAAAATGAAATCTTATAAAACATGAAAACCTAAGAAAACTAGAAACATCTACTCATGTTCACTTTAGGCATCCTAGACATCTAATGATTATAGAAATGGGAAAAAAAATTCCAAAATCTGTCATTCTTACTTGACCAATGATGAGCCCGCAGCTGGGGTTTTTGTGATGCTCGCAGTGTCCTTCATCCTCAGACTACCATCCAATGCTTGCTTGCTCTTCCTGTGCTTGACCAATGCCATGTGTGTTATTGATGCTTTGCCATTTGTCACCATGTCATCCAAGTTATCTTTTCCATGTACTCTCCTTGTCCAAATCATCTTCAAATGACCACAGTATGGGTCATTTGACTCTTGGCTCAATAGGTGTGCCAATGGCTCCAATGCCCATCACTTTGTCCACCAAATCAACCTTTGACGCCATGTCCTTATGCAATGTGTTCTTCAAGCTTAAAATTTGTCATTAATGTTGTCATCAATGACAATAATAGACAACCATATTCATCAAGCTCTCCTAAATCTCCCAAAATCTTCAAACATTGCTTCCTTAAAAATGAAACTTGTCTTCTATTTATACTCTTGTCTTCTATGAAACTTGTCTTCTATTTATAGTTTTATCATTAAGATGATTAAATAAATCAAATATGATTTATTTAATTATGGCCATGCCATGTCACCTTATTTAATTTTAATTTCATTTCATGTCACCTTCTATCCTTTCAGAATATTAAATGGGAGACACACATATGCCCTTAAGATGCCCGCAATGCACTCTTAAAAATGCCCGCAGTGGGCTCCAATTTGATGCCAGCAAGGGCCATCAACACATGCATGTATTGGTCTTGGATTATGCATGCAATGGTCTCATGTAAATGCCCGCGGGCCCTTATCAATATGCTCGTAATACACCACAAACACCCATAGTGGGTGCTTCAAAGAATGCTTGCAGGGTCCTTTTGATTATGCCCTTCCAAATGCCCGCACATCTTCCTTTTCTACCTCATCATCTTGTGTTTGTCCTCTAATCTTATGTTTGCCAATTCATCATCCTCCATGTCACCAAGTTATCAATCCTTCTTGTCACCAAGCATTTCCTCCTTGTCATGTTCCATGTCATCAAACACTATGCTTGAAAAGTAATCAAGCTTGCTTACTTGTCACTTGTCTTTGTCTTGTCCTTAGCTTGCCATGTCCTTCTTCCATGCTTGTCATAAACAATTTTCATGCTTTCCATGTTTGTCATACTTGTCACCTTTGCCATCCCTCAAACCATGTCACCATCTCCATTGTGCTTGCCATAATGTGTATGCTCCATGTTCTTAACTCTTCCATGTCTTTGTCATTAATGTATTGTCATTAATGTCATTATCAAGTCCTTGTCATCAATCCTTTGTCATGTCTCCACTTTGTCAAGTCTTCTACACTTGTCATGCTTTCTTGCCACTTGTCAAGTTATCAAAGCTTGTCATGTTTACCATTTGTCCAGTCAAGTCTTTCCATGTCATCACTTCCCCCTTTATCCTTAACGTGTTGTCATCAATGAAAACTTTAGCCATCAAACACTTCAAGCATAAATTGTCAACCTTCTTTTCCAAATTATCATGGGCCCTATCCATTATGGGTCAAAGGACACGATCCCCACAACCATTTTCTTTACCAAGTCTTGAACAAATGGACTGCACCAATACAATAAAAATGTTATATAATATCCAAAGCCCATGATACCACTATCATCTAACTTGAATATAAATTAATTGCAGTCATGTTTTTTAAGTGCTATCGATGTTATTCTCATTGGCATTGGGTTTAATATTGTTAATATTGTTTTTATAAATTCAGTCTAAAAATTGTAGTGTTCGCACAGGTGTCCGCAGGCTCCAACGACCAGCCATCACCACCGGGGATCAGTAGATATCCACGTGCACAAGTATCATGTGTATTAAAAAATAAATTTAATTTCAAATATGATGACTTGTCTGTGTATATTTATATTTTTCTATATTAAAATTTGAGGTTATAAATGTGTATGTAGGTGCGAGTACCTTGGCCTGGCAGTGACGTTATTCTTCCCTCCCCGGCCTTTCGGCGACCGTATATGCTAGTTATATCCCCTGGCATACATGCCCCATTCCATGCATCCCTCCCCACCCCCTTCCATCTAGCCCCCCCTCCTATCTAGCACCACAGTTCCATCCAGCTCCCCCTTCCGTTTCATATCCTACGTTCCATCACCCGATCCAAACTTTCCACCACCTCCGTATCAGTTTCCCATGTTCCCACCCTCCCCCATCTGACCACGACACACCACCCATACATAGTAACCCATCCCTCCACCGAAACATAGACCTCACCCCCCCCACATTCCCCCACCACACTCACTTCCCCTTCCAGGGTGCCCCAATCGATACTACAGACACCTGGGGTTTATCGCCCCAGACATGCATCTCCACTTCGCCCACCCCAGTCCATGCCTCCTTCTGCCACCCCCCCTTCTTCCACTCTGCCCCCCAGTGGTGTATCCACCGTCAATGTGGATACATCCTCCCCTATACCGTCCAGCCTAGCATCAGAGCAGGTTGTCTAGCCGACTGCTCCATCCGCCAGCCCTAAAGACCAGCCGGTTGTGTTCATGGTGAGATTGACTTCTTTATGAACATGTTTTAAAATAAATTGTTAGGATACATATCTAAGAGTCTAGAATATCTCTATGCATTTGTCCATCAAATTTGGTCAAGGAGATTCTAGTATCTAGTTAGAATATATTAGTGGAAACCCTAGGTTGATGACACGATGCTTGGATAAGGGAAAAAACCCAAAATCTAGCTAGATTTGGGTGAGCATTGAGCATGGGGAACCAAATCTATGAATATGTGTATTGTTAAATATAATTTTGTTGGGTGAAGCCAATAACGAACATAATCAACATAATATAAGAGTTTTTTGGGTTGGGGATATACCTCAAGGTACCCAAAGCATGAAAAAAGTTTGGGTGGGCACAAAACCAAGAGAACAAAAAATGTTGAAGAGGAGATGTGGGGTGAGAGGTCGACCTCCAAAAAATCAAGCATTGACATGAGTGAGGTAGGTCTAAAGCAACTTCTCTCATACCAATAGAGAGAAGTGGTAGGGAGGTCTCTAGGTCTCTAAAGCAGCTTCTCTCATACCAAATGAGGTAGGTCTAAAGAAACTTCTTTTGTGGAGTGGTGTTGCATTTTGAAGTTCCCTTGGTCATTGTGTTCTAGTTGCATTGTTGGTTTTTGCTATTTGTTCCCAATGTTAAGATTTTTTCTTTTTTTTTCTTTAACTTGTGTGTAGACGTCTAAGCATCGATGGTTGTTGGTTGATTAACATAAGCTTGTTGTTGAAGCCAATGAGGGATTCCTAGATGTCCTAGAGATTATAGGTTTGCTGAGGAAACCCTAGGAGTTATATGGTAGGGATCATGAAGATATAACCACTGGTGAAGATAAGGGAAGATACATGGCTAGAGTTTGCATGACAAGAGAGTATTTCCTTTATTTAATAGAATGTGTAATTCTCATCATAAATGTGTCATAATGTCTAAGAGTAATATGCCATAACTATGGAAAAATATAACATAACCTTACACAAAAAAAGAGAAGCTATTAATTGTCATAATTGTAAGGAATCTATCATACTAGTATACCCACTTGGAGTCCAAATACCCCCTAATGAGGGTACGTGTGGTGGTTCACGGATTCTAGGGCTAGATTAGGTTAATAGGGCTAGATTAGGTTTCTAGGATTCTAGAGCAGTTTCGTAGGATTAGATTAGTGTTTCTAGGGCTAGTTTAGGTTTCTAGGACTATATTAGGTTTATAGTATTCTAGCTTAGTTTTCTAGTGTTAAATTAGTGTTTCTAGGGTTAGTTTAGCTTTCTAGGATTTCTAGGGCTAGATTAGGTTTGTAGGGTTATATTAGTGCTTCTAGGGCTAGACTAAGTTTTTAGGGATATATTAGGTTTCTAAACATTAATGACAAAGGGTGAAATGATGACATGGAAGATGGATGTATTTCTATGTATGTATGTATGTATCTCTATGTATTTCTATGTATGTATGTATCTGTACATATGTATCTGTATGTCTGTATGCATGTATGCATGTATGTATGGCAAAGACATGTATGTATGTTTGTATCAACAAAAAATGCATGTACCAACAAAATAACATAAAACTACACATACCTCGATGTAGAACATAACATTCTTTGATGCAATTCTTTCTCTTATGTAAAGTTGACTGGCATGTTTCAATAAATCCATCTGGATCCTCTCTGTTTCTAATTGTCTCCATCAATCTCTCGTGCTCTGAATGAGGTAGGTAGTAGCGTACCTTGGTTGAGCTCTTGCTTGACATTGTCTGAAGATAAATGTTTGTGCCAACGATCAAGTTTGTGAAGTGATACACCACTGAACCTGGTCTGTAATCCATGAATAGATGCCCACTAGTCTTTCTTGACTTCCCATCTAGTGTAAGATATTCCCCCTTAACCATTGAGCCAATAGGAAATTCAATGCCTTCATCATCGATTAATGATGCGTAGAGGGTTTTCTTACTTTGGATGCACCATGCCAACCAATAATCTGTGCCCCATTCATTGTCTTTCGGGGCAACAATTGCGTATATGTGTCCTGGTTGTACAAGATCTGAGATATGGTCGTAGTCTGTCGAAATCGCTGCCTGGCCCTCCTCTAACTGGGTTGTTTCAATAACTGCACATTGGTCTACTGCAAATGACACATGATCGCATTCAACCCAGTCCATGCATTCACATTCATCCCATTCGCCACTACTGCAAGGGATACAAAGCATGCAAGCTTTCGCGTGCATTTTCAAATAAGGGGTTGTTCGAGCTTTGAACTGAATGAAATCCACGTGTTCCTTGTACTGTGCTGGAAGTATAGGAACGCGATTGATCTCTGTCAACCACTCGCCAAAAAATTCTTACCACACATCCTGCCACTGATGATGTTTGTTGATCTCTTGCTCGGTTTGACATTGTTGCAGAGCACCATTGAACTATGGATTCTACATCTCAGATATGAGATTCCCTATCAAACTTCATCTCTTCCCTTCGTAGTGTGGTATTGATGCATGCACCAGCCCCATCATGCTCGTCTTTTCCATGCCCGGTTTCAAAATAATTCCAGATATGCGACACATTATAAGTGTTATGCAAAATACTCATCCATTGGAATACTTGGGCATTTTTGAACTGGCCAGCACAACCATCTGACCATATCCAATGTTGATCCATCTGTATATCTCTCTCCTTCAACTGATCATAGAAAATTCGAAAACAATGTTGCACATAATGCAGATCATGGGTTCTATCATCACTTATGTAAAAGTTTGTCTCCTTCAGTATTATCCTCTTGTCATTGCTGCTCTATGGCCCATGCCTATACATAATATCTACCTTGATGCTAACTTGGTCTGAATGGTAGTATTGACTTTGGATTTATTTTGTGGCTGAAGGGTGTAATTTTCTGCAAAATCCACAATTGACACTATGGTTCCAACAGGAAATGTGTCCCTGCATTTTTTGTACTGCTCATCTTGCCATCACGCTACATGCACGTGTTGAACATACTGCTCTATTTTCTCATAGAACTCCGTCAAGAAGTCACATACCGGTACTTGTTACCGTGAAAACAAGGGAAATATTACAATGTGGCCTTTGGAAAAATGTATATGTCATAAATTGAACGTATAATATGAAAAATATGCAATATTCATTTGTACTTGTGACTTCACTAATGCAATCTTTTTACTTTGCCTGGCGCTGTCTAATTGATAGGTTATGTACTTGAAGCTCTGCATCTCCATGCCCATCCTGCCAAATTCGTGCTCCTTGCTTTCATGGATGCAATGGTTCAAAAGAGAAAACCCACTACACCTAGAACATGTCTGTAATATCCCTCTGTTATGCCCTAGCATTTTTGTAAATGTAATCGAATATTGTATTGGTTTACTAGCGAGGAGCTCAAGGCCAAGGCCCCACCAGTAAAACCATAAGATCTTTGTCTTTTATTTTCCTATGTCGTAATGGTGGATATATAACTAGGAGACTTAAAATTTTGACTCAACTTACCAAGGGAGCAATAAATCCACTAGGGGAGTCTTGGTAGGAAGCCACATGAAAAGATGTAAATGAAGAAATCTTTCTATCCTTGGCAAGGACGGAAGTAACTACTTAGATAATAAAAGTAATGAGTACAAATTATATGTCTAGATATCTATATATATATATATATATATATATATGAGATATATATATATATATACACATAAGATATAAGATATATAGAGTGACGAGTATTATAGTTATTATGATAGTCAAACTATTATTTTGAATTGGATTAAGGTGATTTAACTGTGGATGATAAAAGTTAGATTCCTTGAGAAAATGAAGAGATTAGCATAAGTCCTTATATATTAAAAGTTATATATATAGAGGCCATCACTAGATTAAATATTACTTCTTATCTTTTTTTTTTTAAAAGGTCGTGTTTTAAAACATTTAGGAATACCCTAAATACTTTTTAACAACAAGAATAGGTTACCCTGCTTTGGAGTACCACCCTAAGTATCTTTATATACTTAATTGATTTTCTCATGTGTTATTATTTAAATGCATTACTATGTAATGTTTTGTATATCGAATCCTTTTATTTATTCTCGGGAGAATATTTTGTTGGAGGAGTTGGTTTCTTACTAGGATGAAAGTTATTCTTTTAATAAGTTACCAGCTTACCGGTAATACTCATCATTTACTCTTCATTGTTAAGGGAAGCGACAATTCCTCTCCTCGTGCTAAAACAGTGATCTAACTTGACCAATTTGATTCTAACTGGCCCAACTAGATAAGAAAGGATTCTATGTGAAAACATGTACTTGCTACGTTCTGGTTCTACTACGCTACGTGTGGGAAGGGAAAGCTCTTTTACTGGAAAGGATATACAAAACATTACATAGTAATGCATTTAAATAATAACACATGAGAAAATCAATTAAGTATATAAAGATACTTAGGGTTAGGGTGGTACTCCAAAGCAGGGTAACCTATTCTTGTTGTAAAAGAGAATTATTAAAAAGTATTTAGGGTATTCCTAAATGTTTTAAAACACGACCTCTTTAAAAAAAAGAAGATAAGAAGTAGGCGCATAGCCTTATTAAAAAAAAGGATAATAGGTGTCGTTAAAGGAGTGGACTCTTATTATTGTTGTTACCCATGATTTAAGACTTTCATGCTAAGAGTAACGCATTTCACCTTCTCTTAAGTTAAGATTTAAACATTATGGTTAAGGTTGTTAAACCCTAGATCATGGGTGTAGATATTCACGCTGCCACGATCTTCTTTAACTGAAAGCTTAAAATAGCCTTCACCACCGCAACCTGCTGGAAACACGGGACAGATGCAAAGAGTGGGAGTTCCCTGTGGTTGGCAGACTCTCCAATAAGAGATGCATCCTCTGGTATTTATAGGTGCACTCCAACTCGGTGTAAAGGGGGAAAAAGGAAAAGAAAAGCTCTGGTATTTATAGGTGCACTCCAACTCGGTGTAAAGAGGGGGAAAAAGGAAAAGAAAAGGGGTTTCAGATTATTCTTTTTTAATAGATCAAGAGGGACGGCTCAGAAAGGGGAGAGTGATTCACGATCCTTGTATTGCTGGAGGCGACGGCGTTCCCTATCCTCTAAATCAACCCTCATGGAAATAGAGAATAGAAGGCAAATGACGAGGTATGATTCGGGTGTACATTCGCCATGGTTCGCTTTGAGGTAAAACGACTTAACCATGCTAAGTTTTTGAATTAAACTTTGATAGGAAGTCTCCATGAGGATGAATAACTGCATTACCTGCTGAATGGGAACGGCGGCCTCGGCTTAGATAGTTCTCGGTTCATTAAGGATTATGCACTACGGTAATGATCTGGATTTTGCCCACGGCTGAGCTATCTCAGTTTTCTTTTATACATAGATACTAACGGGATTTTTAATCAAGGGAGATGAATAAACACTGATCTGTTTTATTGAAGGTATTAGCGTGTTGATTTTCAGGCGGAGGCGTGAATATTAACGTTAGCATGAAATTATGAGATCTTGATACACAGGTTATGATAGAATAAGGTAGCAGTGATACTATGCTTGTATTTTTGTGTGTTGTATTTAGAAAAATTGCAGAAACTTGTTTTACTTTTATACTAGATCTAAATTTCAGTGAACCGCACTTATATATTTATATATATTCTATCCTGGATGGATATCGCACGAGATCCATGTAAATATATTGTCGTACTAGGTTGTCGAAGATACTTCAGAAGCTGTAGCATCAAGATCTGTCAAACCTTTAGTTTTAAAACTGTGTAGTTGGCTGAACTGCTAGGAATAGAACTCGGTTAGGATTTTAGAAAAATCTAGAGTTTAACTTCTGATCGGCTGCTTAATCAATCCGATCTGCTAGAAATTCGCTTTCTAGAGTTACGTTCTCATATATGTTCTGCTTTCTGAAAACCTGGGTCTGGATTTCTTTTCAATCTGCCTTTATTGTAGCTAGAGATACGTTTTGATCTGGGTTGTCTGTATCCTATACAACCTGAATTGGCTTATTCACTCCGATATGCTAGAGATACGTTTCCCTACTGTTTGGTTTGCATCATGAAGATTTTAGACCAGGTAGATATTTATTATATACCCTGTGACCTCTACCTTACTACCTTATTTGATTAAGGCGTAGGTTCAAGATATGATCTTCCTTAGAAGAGCGGTTTCTCTCATGGGATAGCATTGATGGTTGATAGTTTTATTTTTGAAACAGAGTTTAAACCCTGGGAAAAGTGAAGATGCTTACACTTTAAAATCTGAGTAAAACCTTGTAAAAACATTATTATAAGCACAAAATTTGAATCCGGCTGAAGCGGGGAATGTTTACTTTATTTTAAATCTGGGTTAATTTTTGTTTAAGAATGCTGATATTTATAGACCCCTGACTTGGTTTGAGATTAGAATTGAATTGTCTTGAATTTACCCTCGATTTGAGAGGCTGAGAAAATGTACAGGAAAATATTGCAATATTTAAGTTGCAGATGTAACCTCTTTTGATTTAATAATAGCCGATGAGGCAGCTCTTTGTGGACATAGCCCATATCCCAAAGGTTGGGTGAACCAGGTATATCTTGTTTTTTTTCATGCGATATAATTTTTTCTTTTTCCATGTGTGAAATTATGATGGATTGTTGTTTAAATTCGTCTTTTTTCTATGTGTGAAATTATGATGGATGGTTGTTTTTCTTTACGTCCTTCTAAATATGCAAAAGATAATTTATATCAATGGAGCAAGTTGTATGTGTATATATGTAAAGCTATCTCTAGGATCAAAGGAGTAATCCACGGAATCAATGATGGATATAATAAAAGATGGTTATATTATTCAATCAATCTATGGATAAAAATGTGTGGATTATAGAGGAAAAATTTGGAAGAACTTAGTATGGAAAAGGAATTGATTTACATGCGTAGTTGTCATAGAAATGTCTAAGTAAAAAGACTAGGCGTTATAGTGGAAAAATCAGCTATGTGGACTAAGAGTCATCAAAAAAGAGATGTGTGTAATACATGAAAATCTTTATTTAATATAATCGCCATTTTGTTTGAATATCTTTTGCAGTCGCCATTTTGGTTGTAGTAGTCTTATAAGTTTCCTCATAAATGGTGAAGATCTTTTGATTACTAGGTTGCAAATGAGAACTGGTTTTGCATTAATATAATGATTGCAAAGATAAAGATCATAGGTATTAATGATAATTGTGTCATACGTATACAATAGTTATATGGAGAGACTCATGGTAAGATATACTACCTTTCTGGTAGGGCTTTCTATTATGATCATACGGTGTATTGAAACGTAGGGTATGGTCGACATGAACGTAAAATTTGACATGATATACTTACTTTTATTCCAATGCGGGTATGTTACAATGTCCCATATAGACATGATTTTTCATTATATTTTTGTCTTTCGGGCCTTGGACACATGATGTTGTGGATAAAGTCTCTTCATGCTTTCGGTGGTAGTATGTATTCATTGCAGCCCTGGACAATGTTAGTATGAAAATCACAAAATATATGTTTATATGTGTCATAATAATAGTCATATTCTACGTGGTATCTACAACAACAGGTGTTCTGATCAATGCATATACGAACGTTCCATGGTTTGCATTTCTCAAAGGACCTTTGGCCTAGGTTCAATTGTGTGAAGGTTTAGTATGATCATGCCAAAAATTTTGTACTAACTCCTTAACAACATCAATTAGCTTCCTATATGCACAAGGAAACCTACCAAAAAATCCCAACAATCGTTTCCACCCGGAGTGTCAAGATTTTCTCTTTTAATAGAGTACTTTTTAATAGTTTTTCTATTTAATTTGAGCATGTGAGAAGTGTGTGTTGGCAGGCGACATTTCCTTGTGGACTTGCTTACAACTAATTCCACTAAACACAATGAGCCGCACAAAGATATTTTGTACGAGACGTCTTCCCAATCGGATTAAATGCAGATTGGAGATTTCTAACAATATGACTGCTAGCCTTTGAACTTTTAACTATCTTTATGCCCAAAATTCTCCTAACAACAACTAAACAATGTGACTTTAATAAATATAGCAATAATTGACATTTACCTGCATCACCTTTGGATTCAAAATATTCCTTGACAATTTTGTTGCATTGCCATTCGATAGTGCGTTTTGGAAACTTACCTTCAAGCCCCGACATAACACTTTCATCCACATGAATATGTCTAGGAGTTCTTTTTGTTGCACTGGAAAGTCGAGGTTGGGAGGGTGGACATGAGACATGAATACCAGAACTTGTTTGTTGTGGTGCTTCGTTCACAGATTGGGCCATAATGGGAGTGTCTTCGACATGGTTGTGGTCTTCATGGAGAGATTGCAAATTAAGCAAAGCTTGTATGTCCATCTCTACACATGCAACATCTCCCAAAATTCCTGTGTCGTGAGGAACTTCAGCATGACTCGTTGATGTATTGTTGGTTGGAGATTGTGTTGATGTTGGAATTTGAGTTGGGTCCATTGGATGCGACTGCTTTATCTGTGGTTTTGAACAAGAGGTTGTCATGTCAACAACTGTGTTAGGATCAGTGGAATGATTCGGGGCAATGATAGGACCATGTATCAATCTTTCCATTCCCAACCTAGCCTTTTCTCTTAAGTCATTGACCGTTTCAATAGGCAGATTCCTTCTATATTTTTTTGTTCTGTTGCATGAGTTTCCCATCTCAAAAAGTCTCTTTAATAAAACTATTATGCCTACCCCTGCAAAAGAAAGAAAAAATAAGATATTAGTTCCATTATACAATGAACTTGACACATTCCAACATAACTTACCACTTTACAAATTAAAACATACAACTACAGACTATCTTGGTTTATTTGTGTTCGAATAAACATCATTATCCCTTACAATTACAATCAATATAGATGATGGTTGGTCAAGTGTAGAGTGCAGAAACTAGTGTCTTTCCTAGCCATGAATTCATACAAATTATGGTAGTAACACCCTACAACAGAGATTGCTAGAGATGCCTTGGGAATAGTTTGATAGTTTTTCTACATCAAATAAGGTAAAGAGAATAAGTTTACTAATTACACAATGAGGAGGTTGCAAATTCCCCCAAAGAAGGAGAATTCAATGAGGTAGAGGCAAGTAGTCAAGCTCAAAGGAACGATATTAAAGAACCATTACAATAAACATAGCATGAAGATGAGAGCATGGACAAAATTTCATGAAATAATCAATATGGACCCTCTCCCATGATTGCTTCTTAGGATTTTATTCAAATTGAAGAGGCTCAAGAGAGAACCTCATCATAGATGGGAATGTGTGGGGGAGCAATAGTTTGATAGTTTATGCTATAGGTTTTGCTATGGTGTACAATGTGTAAAAGATGTAGGTTTATTAAGCCCTTTATTTGTATTTTTTTCAAATGAAAAATAGTTTATACTATAGATGCCTTGGGAATATTTTGATAGTTTTTCTACATCAAAAAAACATAGCATGAACATGAGAGCATGGACAAAATTTCATGAACTAATCAATATGGACCCTCTCTCATGTTTGCTTCTTAGGATTTTATTCAAATTGAAGAGGCTCAAAAGAGAACCTCATCCAGACCATCCTCGTGTGAAATCAGAATTTATTCATGGTAATAATTATTGGTTTACAGTGCATACTTCATCTTGTCTAGTGTTCATATGAGTTTTTTTAGATGTGAACTTGGGAATTATTCTTGTCAAATTCATTGTTGTCTATGCATGGATATTGCTGTAGGCATATGATAAAAACAAAAAGGCATGGGAGAATCTCAAATCTTGTGAATGAAAATAATTATTTACAATTCACCATACCTATAGAAATGATCTCCACTTGCAATGGAAACTGGTAGTTTGAATGTATCCACTAGATTCCAAGGCCACTGAAGATGTTTGTTAGATTCCAAGGGTGATTTTGTGTCCAATAGATCAATGATTGTCCAAAATATCAATGAGTGTGATCCAATGAGAAACTTGTAAGGGCTTGAAACTCACGAAAGAAATGAAACCCATGTTTTTTGGTAGAATTCCTGGGAACAAAGAACTCTGTTTTTTTAACTAGCAATAGGCACGTGCATGCATGCTTAAACGTGCACGCATGTGTTTGTAGTGCGTACACATGACTAGCGTGCATGCGCTAAAACACGTGCACGCACCCCTACATAACGTTTACACCATTTAATACCAAACCTTCCCCCACTTCGAAAATATTTGCATAAATTGGACTCGGTGATGAAATTTGAAGGGTGGGTCTTAAATTTTATTGGAAGGGAATTTGTTCTTGGAGTCCTTCAAAGATGAAGGGCAATTTAAATGATTGTACTTCAATTGACAAGTATAAATTAACTAAACCTTCACCCCCAAAAATGCAAAAAAACAAATATTGCCCATCCAAATTTTTACAATATTAAATAATTGAGCATTCAATATCTACATGATAAAATGGTATATTTTCAATAAAACCGAATTTGAACACATTAATTTGACATATATGTAACATTAAGTTTATAGTTCATTAAATTAACAATTGTTTTGTTGTATTTTTTTGGGTTAGACCACACTTCATTGTACAGAAAACTACTTAGACTACACAATAACCATATTGCGTCATCTGGATGATCTTATGCATAGAGCAAGACATTGTAACTTGTAACTAGATATAGTATTAAAATAAAATTAGAACCATGAGAAAATTACTTATTGTTAACTATGTACAAAAAACAAGCCACTGTTGGTCACCCTATATGCAAATTAATTACAACTAACACACAAGATGCTCAATATGAATTGTCAACCCAGGGAAGTCTTTTATTTCAATGGCAATAAGCACAGTCTATGCATAAACATTTCAAGTAGTTGATTAAGTAAATGGAGATCAATGTTCCTACCTATCTGCTCAGCCAAACTCACCTCATAACTAAAACTAATCTAACTTATCCATCTAGGAATTCAAAGTACAATTACCTTCCTACAAATATCAATCCAGTAGTTACTGATCTACGAATAAAAATTAACTATATTACTTTTGCAAGAAGTCAAATCCTATAATTATCAAACTACAGTATTCAATATCTACTAAATTAATTCATCTAGAAACTACTGTAACTCAATCACAATCTGTCTAATCTAATGAATTTAGGAAAGATACAACATCAACCAGAAACTAGAAATAGCTTGAACTCTAATTTGATTAATATTGGAAATCCTTGGAAGAATAAATGACTGAAAGGAAATAGAGATGAGCTTGGTTGTGATAGCTGATCTAACACACTATGCATCAAATAAACTAACCTACACAGTTGACTGTCACACCACACAGTTGCATCTATTCAAGATGCAATCATAAACTACCAGAGAAGGATGCAATTATCATTTCATTGTTGTAGCTAACATTACGCTCCTAATGCAATTCCACACCACACAACATAAAGAAATTAACTACCTACTTAACTCGGCTATCTCTGTGAGAAGGCAGGCCCTGGCCTTCTAACAGAGATGCCGAAGATTAACACAAATTAAAACTCATATATAAGAAACTCTGCTCCTTATATTAAGAAAGATGAAATTACAGTCACAGCTCTTTGTCTCAGCTTATACAATTAGAAATTCTCCAACCCTAGGCTCAGAACACCTCTTTACATTTATGCCCATGACATGAAATCGTTACACCAAAATTGTCATGTCCCCAATTTTGGTTCATCCAGTACCATGGGTGAAAGGGGATAAGATCAACCCCTAAGGGACTTAAATTGTATTAATTCTATTTGCTTAGAATTAATTTTATCCCATCTCACAAATTGGCAAATTTATTTATTAAAGTTAATTTTGATAAATAAAATTAATAGATAATGAGCAAGTGGGCCAAGAGGGAACCCATGTGGAATATGTTTCCAAAATGGATTAGGGGGTGAAGACATGGAAAAAAGACGAAGAGAAGGAAGGTGGATATAAGGTTTCCAAATCAGAAAAAAGAAACAACTAGAAAAAGCCAATGAGGGCGCACTTGCCAAATAACAGTTCAGTTTACCAAAGAGGAAAAATCCTGAATGGTGTAGTTTCCATTTCAATGCCTAGTTCACAAGGAAAGCAAGTGTTAATGCAAGAAGGAAACGTCTAAGGTCAAGGAGGGCACAATTTCTAAAGGAGAAAGCTTGTAAGGAAAAATCAAGGAAAGCATGTCCACTCATGGGTGACCTATTCTCACAGGTCACCAAGCCAAGTAACTTGTTCAGCAGGTCATCCTGAATTTTATAAAAGAATCTAACCAACTCCATTTCACAACTTTTGTCATTGTGAGTTTATGAGTGAAGCATTTTAGCTTCTCAAGGTTTGGTGATGTGCCCAAGCCAATCAATGGGTGATGTGCCCCATTCTTCTATTCTACTTCTTTTCTCTACTATTATCTCAGGATTTGCAGCCATGGAGATCTGATATGAAGGTCCATATACTCCAATACTAAGAAGAACCCAAGCTTACATGGATTTATCATCGTATAGGGTACATTCAGAGGAGACAACCTTGAAGGGCTGAAATGGAGGTTTCGGGTTCAGCACTTATGATCATTTTTGGTTTGTGGGACCTATTCCATTGCGTCTGAAAGGTCGTTTCCAGTAGGAAACACTTTTTGTCTCATCGAAAGAGGTGTTTAGATGACCAAGATACACCCATTTTCACCAGAGCCAAGGTTTCATGTGTTAAGGAGCGCACGTGTGAAGTTCCAATTCAGTGAATGTGCCCAGGACAGCTTAGGAAGCTCAGTGCACCCTCATACTCTACTTCATACCTATTTTAGACCCAAGTACACTTTTAGATCAGATATTTAATCATCCCATCTCTTCGTATATCTCTTCTGTGGCTCTATGTAATGATTTTTCTAGTCTATAAGACACTGTATTGTTGAGGAGCCATTAAATGAGTACAAAATTGGTTCAGTGAGTTATATTTTGACTTGCTGTTGTTGAATATATTATATCAGAGCATTATAATACTTTATAATAGAGTATTTCAGTTAATGAAAGTTATTTAGTAACATAGATTGAAAGACTAGCTCATTGAGCACTATTTTGTGACTAGTTTTACTGAAATGACTGCCAAATTCATTCTGAATGTCAGATTTTCTTTTTGTAAGTTTCAGAAGGTTAATAATACATTATATTTTCCATATCAGTCCCTAATTCAATAATTTGGAAGCATTTAACCACTGTTTGTAAATATTGGAAATTAACTAGCTCAGCAATCCCTAATTGACTCAAGACTCCCAAATCACTCCCACTCTTCCATAATATTTTTGAATGCTTTCTAGTGTATCCATTGAACTTATTTGACTATCATAACTCATCCTTGAACTCTCAGGAACCCACCCAGTCTAGTAAGCATATGCTGGTGTGCCCAGGAAGCTTTAGAGTAGACTTCAACCTGACTGATGTTCGAAACATAAATGGCCCTAGTGCTTTGTACTTAGGACTCTCACTTTGATCTGATTTGATGATACTACACACACCTCATACAAATTCCATAATTGAATGTTCATCCTACCATCCTCATATCTTTCCTCAGTCTTTGTCACTTACTTCCTGCTCTGTTCGAAGAAATTGTAAAAAATTTAACTATTGATGTATATGTAACTTCAGAATGTATTTCACTTAGGTATTTCATCTATGTATATTGTAATACTATAGAGATGTTATTATTCCTCTATATGAAAGTGTCATCATTTTTATTGACAAGTGTCACAAGTGTCGTAACTTGCCGATGGGTTATTAGACCACAATGTGTGGGGTCGGCCTTGATTAAGTTAACAATGGGTTATTAGGCTAAGCTAGACAAGTCAGCCCCACTGGTTTATTGGGCAGGACAGGAGAAGTATAAATAGAGTTCGGGAGATCTCTATTTGATCATTCACTTACTCACTCTTCCATCACTAGGAAAGTGGCACACATGTGAGGAGGAGGATCAACTGCTAGGAGAAGTCTATCTCTTGTACTTTGGTTGTATCATTGCTCTTTCTATCTCTGAAGAAGTTGTGGGGTTTTTCACCTTTATGGTTTTCCCCAGTGAAACTCTGTGTGCCTATTGTCTCATGTGATTGTTTGGTGTGATTGATATGCATTGTTATACTTGATATGCTGTACATGTTATTCTCTTAGTAAAGATCCTAGAGTATATTGAATTAATGCTAAAAAATTAACATGTTATCAGAGCTAACCTGAGAAGAAGACATTGTGCAGTGGCGAAAACTAGGGTTTCTTGTTTATTGGGTTTATCTCCACAGATTTTGGAAAAGAAGTAAGGTAGATTGAGTCTACTCATCAAGGAGAATCTTTCTGTCCAATCAGAATTCAATTCTGAGCACTTTCAGTTTTGGCCCTAAAAATTAGGGTTTCCACAAAAATAGGAATTTCTGAAATCTAAAGACATAGCTAGAATCGTCTTGGAAAAATCGAAGTTTAGAGCTTTGAATCGAGATTTTTGGTTGGGTGAAGCTCCGAGAAACTCAAACCCTAATTCAGGGTCCTCCCAAGTGAATCCTGGAAGACTAAAAGGAATTTATGAAGGGTGAAACTTTGCAGATCTCAAATTATGAATATACCAGGTTGATAAGGTCATCAAGGTGCATCTTTCTATCCTTTCAGAAGTTTAAATTTCAAAGTTTGAATTTTTAGGGTTTCTCTGACAAACCCTAATCTGAGACCAGATCCAATTTTCAGCAAATCAAGTGGTAAGACCTAAATCTTTTCTATTTCCATTTGAAGTACTCTTTAAAGATGTCTCACCACACCAAGCTTGAGGATAAGCTTGAAGGGGATGATAACTTCCGAGCATGGAAGTATAGGATTGGGTTAATCCTGGAAGAAAATGAATTGGACACTTACATACGTGAAGAGGTCCTTGTCCCAGAGGGAGAAGAGGCTAAGGCCTTACATAAGAAGAACTTGGTCAAGGAAAAGAGGATCATTGCTAATTCTATCAAAGGCCATCTCATACCACATGTTTCATCTCTAAAGACACCCAAGGAGATGTTTGATTCCCTAACCAAGCTATTTGAAGGGAAGAACATAAATCGGAAGATGTCTCTGCGGAACCAATTGAAAGGGGTAAAGCTTCAGAATGGAGAGACCATTCAATTCTATTTCTCTAAGGCCTCTCAGATCAAGGAACAACTTGAAGCTGTGGATGAGGTAGTGGATAATGGTGAAGTTGTTATGACCACATTGCATGGACTACCTAGGTCATGGGATTCCTTTATCCAAGGAATCTGCGCAAGAAAGAAACTAATCTCCTTCAGTAGACTATGGGAGGAATGCTCTCAAGAAGAAGCAAGGCTTGTGGCCCAAGAAGAAAAGATGGGGAATGAAGATCAAGCTCTCATAGCACACACCAAGAAAGGGAAGCCCAAGAGAGAGCCATCTCACTTCAAGAAATCTTCACACCACCATCACAATAGAGAAAGGAGAATATGTTTTACCTGTAATGAGAAGGGACATATTGCGGTAAATTGTCCCAAGAACAAAAAGGACAACAACAACTTCAACAAGAAGAAGAAGGGCAGCAAAATAAAGTACCATGCTCATGCTGCTGAGGATGATGAACTTCCAAAGAAGAGGGCTAGGGCAGAAAGTGATGATTCATCAAGTGAAGATGAATATGTTCTAATATCCGCTCTCACAGGTACTATCTCTCATGGATGTAATGATTGGATTATTTATAGTGGGGCTTCCAAACACATGACTGGGTTTAAAGAATATTTTGCAAATCTATTTGAACATGAGTCACCCCATAAGGTGAAGCCTCCTACAACCTAGACTCGGGAAGTCTTTGAAGATGAAAGATGTTCTATAATTACCTGGGCTCAAGAAGAACCTACTCTTCATATTTTCATTGGATGCCAAAGACATGAGGGTTGCATTTGCAGATGGCCAAGTCTTAATGTGGCCAAAGGGTAAAACTATAGATGATGTAGTAGTGATTGGAGATCAAGAGGGAGGATTGTACAAATTGAAGGGACAGCCTGAACATGCTATGGTGACATGAAGACAAAGATTCATCCATAGTCATGGATCACATAGAGGTATGTATAATTTGGTTTTGCAAAGGTTAAATTATGAGTTATGCAGGTCATTGAAGAGAACAAGAAAACATTTCTAGACATAACCAGCAAATTCGATGACGAGGTATGTTTTTCTTATATCAAAGGATCTTATACTTTTGTATGATTGATAATGATTACTCATGAAGTTACAAGTTTGAGTAATCTAGGGTTTATGTATATTATGTCTCTTACCTTGATTGATGATATGACTAACCAGAAGAGTTCTATAGTCAAATATGAATATGCATGAGTAAGAGAAGTCTTCCCTGAAACCTTGAATGATAATGCTTATTATCTGTGTTTGAAATGATCATGACTATACATGTTTAAGATTATTTTGTTTTGATAGTATACTAATGAATGTATGATTATGTATGAGATCTCGAGGATAACACAATGATGATACTCGTAAGCATACATAGTGATCGAGGATGGATATAAGTTCAAGGACAGGAAATCCATAAAGCAAAGATCAAGAGGGAGCACACTCCAGTAGTTCCTGCAAGGAAGCAAAGATTGAGAGGGAGTCCACACAACAAACAAACAAAGATAAGTATTTGAATTGTCATTTCTTGTATATTTGATTGTTTAAATATTGTTCCTAGACTTAGGTTGTGTATTATGCATATTAGAATAATTGCATTAATGAACAATATACTACTAATATGCATGTGATGGGTAAGTGACCTATGGCACTGTACAACATTCCATTGCTACTTATCTAGAATGAAACCTCTTTGCTAACATGTTGGGAGTTGTGCACACTCTTAACAATGTTCTGGTAGAGATTGGAAGGCATCTAGAAAGTTACAGGATATGGATAAATGTTGTATTGAAGCATTGTCTAAGATAATTGCATGACTGTATGACATATTTATTTATGTGTAAGAATTTGTTCTGAAAACTATGCGATGTTTCTAATCATGCAATTTAACTTGTTTTGTAGGAAAGATCATATACCTTCACCTACAAAAGAAGGACTACAACATTTGTTCAGCAACAAAGTTATCTATTGAAGATATTGAAGTTCCCAGGATCCGGGAAGAATCCCATGATCAAGGAATACCAGTCGATCATGAAGAATGATGTTTGGGATGCAGTCCCAAGACCTGAAGGGAAGTTTGTTCTGACTTCCAAGTGGATCTATAAGATCAAGCATGCTGTAGATGGCAGCATAGAGAAATAAAAGCGAGATTTGTAGCTCGTGGCTTCTCCCAGAAAGAGGGGATAGACTATGAAGAGAATTTTTCTCCTGTAGCCAGATACACTTCCATCAGAACAGTACTTGATCTAGCTGCAGTGATGAAATGGAAGATACACCAAATGGATGTCAAGACAGCTTTTTTGAATCGTGTAGTCGAAGAGGAAGTTTATGTGGAGCAACCACTCGGTTTTGAGACATATGACAGGGAGTCATATGTGTGCAGGTTGAAGAAATCCTTGTATGGCTTGAAGCAAGCTCCTAGGACTTGGTATGGTAGGATGGACAGCTTTCTATCCAGTTTGGGATTTACTAGGAGTAAATCAGATTCCAACCTTTACTACAAGGTTGAGGAAGGCAATCCAGTGATACTACTTCTGTATGTGGATGACCTGTTTATTACAGGAGAAGATAGTTTGATTGCTGATACCAAGAGGAAGCTTGCTGCCGAGTTCGAGATGAAGGACTTGGGGATGATGCACTATTTTCTAGGCATGGAGGTGTGGCAGAGTGCAGATCGGATCTTCCTTGGACAAGGGAAGTATGCAGTAGAGATCCTGAAGAGGTTCAGGATGATGGAATGCAAGGACATGACCAAACCTATTGCATCAAACCTGAAGCTTTTGTGTGATGCTTCATTTGATCCAGTTGATGTCACAATGTATCGTCAGATGATTGGGTTCTTGATGTACCTAACGAATACGAGACCAGATATTTGCTTTGCGGTGAACACATTGAGCCAGTTCCTGACGGATCCTAGAGGTGTTCACTTGATTGTTGTAAAGCATATTTCAAGGTACCTAAAGGGTACAATTGACTATGGGTTCAAGAATGATGCGAATCAAAAGTTTAACCTGCAGGGTTATGTTGATTCGGACTGGGCAGGCAGTGCTGTAGATAGGAAGAGCACATCCGGGTGCTTCTTCAATATGGGATTAGGTGTGATATCTTGGTTTAGTAGGAAGCAATCCTGTGTGGCACTGAGTATACCCGAGACAAAGTATGTTGCAGCATGTTCGACTAGTTGTGAGGCAGTATGGCTCTGAAAGCTACTGTCTGAGTTATTTGACCTCCCACTGGAGGCTACTAGTATCTTTTGTGACAACAAGAGATGTGTGAAGCTGTCTGAGAACTCAATGTTCCACGACAGGTCAAAACACATTGAGATCAAATATCACTATATCATAGATATGGGTAGAGAGGAGCTGTGAAGCTCTTGTATGTTGCGACGGATGAGCAGGTTGCAAATGTGCTGACGAAACCACTAGCCAGAGTGAAGTTTGAGTACTTCAGAGAGAGGCTTGGTGTTCTTCAAATTGACGACACTTTGAAGGAAGAAGTGATGGACACATTTGTAGGAGCCATTCCAAGCATGGTGAGAGGAGGATCCTTCCCATGGCTGTGGATGTAAGCGCTGGATGATGAGCAGCAAGATGATGCTCCAGTTACTACTCTGTATATGCATCATGTTGGATGCTTGATATATTTGTCTATGCATCATGTTGGATGCTTGTTATGATCAGTTGGATTATGTATATGTATATGCATCATGTTGGATGCTTGTTATGATCAGTTGGATCATGTATATGTATATGCATGATGTTGGATGCTTGTTATGATCAGTTGGATCAGGTATATGTATATGCATCATGTTGGATGCTTGTTATGATCAGTTGGATCATGTATATGTATATGCATCATGTTGGATGCTTGGACCATGTATCTATATATCTATCAGGTGGATACGTTGTATGATCAGGTAGATCATGTATGTTGACATATATCATGTGGGTACATTGTATGATCAGGTGGATCATGTATCTGTGTATATATCAGGTGGATACATTGTATGATCAGGTGGATCATGTATGATGATATGTATCAGGTAGATACTTGGTATGCATTATATGATCAGGATGATCATGGATGATGAGCTTTAGGATGTTGCTCCAGATGTCATGCATCAGGACGATGCAATGATGATGATCAGGATGATCATGTGTACATCAGGATGATGTATGGTGAGTATCAGGTTGATACTCTGTGGCCATGGACAGGTTGTGCAGATGATCATGTAAGTTGACCTAGGAGATCCGACAAGTAGAGCTGTGTGCTCATAATAGCTTGGGATGCTCTTCCGTGGTATTGATCTGGGAGGACATATAATAGCGCCCTTGGAGATCTGACAGGTAGAGCTGTGTGCTCATAACAGCCTGGAATGCTCTTTTGAGGTTTTTTCCTATGGCATGTAATGTGTCCTTGGGAGATTTGACAGGTAGAGCGCTGTCCTCATAATAGCCTGGGATGTTCTTGCACGTTTTTTCCATGACCACATGTAATGTGCCCTTGGGAGATCCAACAGGTAGAGCTGTGTGCTCATAACAGCCTGGGATGCTCTTGCAAGGTTTTGTGGTGAGACCACATGTAATATGCTCCTGGGAGATCTGACAAGTAGAGCTGTGTGCTTGTAACAGCCTAGGATGCTACATCCAAGCTTTGTGGTGGGGTCACATGTAATATGCTCCTAGGAGATCCGATAGGTAGAGCTGTGTGCTCATAACAGCCTGGGATGCTACAGCTAGGTTTTGTGATGCACGTAATAAGTCCCGAGGATTCCGCAGTATGGCTAGTGATGATGAAGACCTATAGGTGGTGGGTCTACATCCAATATGAAAAAGGCCTAGCTCTATAGAACTTCCTATGACGAGTAGATTCAGAGATTGATTGAGATAGCAACAGTGATGATGATGACGATGATTCGAGGGCGATGATTCGATGACGATGATCCATAGAAGAAGACTTGTGCTAGCAGATCTGTGTCGAGAAATACCTTCCTAGTTAAGAGGGAGTGTTGATGTATATGTAACTTCGGAATGTATTTCACCTATGTATTACATCTATGTATATTGTACTCCTATAGAGATGTTATTATTCCTCTATATGGAAATGTTGTCATTTGTATTGACAAGTGTCGCAAGTGTCGTAACTTGCCGATGGGTTATTAGACCACCATGTGTGGGGTCGGCCTTGATTAAGTTAACCATGGGTTATTAGGCTATGCTAGACAAGTTGGCCCCACTGGTTTATTGGGCAGGATAGGACATGTATAAATAGAGATCGGGATATCTCTATTTGATCATTCACTTACTCACTCTTCCATCACTCGGAAAGTGGCGCACATGTGAGGAGGAGGATCAGCGGGTAGGAGAAGTCTATCTCTTGTACTTTGGTTGTATCATTGCTCTTTCTATCTCTGAGGAAGTTGTGGGGTTTTTCACCTTTATGGTTTTTCCCAGTGAAACTCTGTGTGTCTATTGTCTCATGTGATTGCTTGGTGTGATTGATATGCATTGTTATACTTGATATGTTGTACATGTTATTCTCTCAGTAAAGATCCTAGAGTATATTGAATTAATGCTAAAAAATTAACATTAACCAATGAATTTTATCAAAAATTTGAAGTTAGAGTTAATATCTTGGTCGAATCTTCCCAAGGATATTACAATGGTATTAGAGCACTTTCGTTGGCTCAGCCCGTGGAAAGTAAATCTCAATGGAAAAGTAGCTCGACACTATTTTCAAGTTGTACTTGTGGAATTAGTTCCATGTCATGGAAGATTCAGACTTTGATTTGTATGAGGGGGAAGATTATTTTTATGAAGAGTATGATAATTTTGATGAGCAATATGAAGAATACTACAGACAGTATGAGGAAGAGAATTTCCAAGAAGTACCTTCCACAAGCATCTCCCATGAGATCATGATTGGAAGAAGAGACTATGGTTATTCTGATAGCCATATTCAGGAAAAAGTTGCATGTTCCACAATCAAAGGTCAACCTTCTATGGAAGAGTTAATAAAAGACACAAAAGCTTTATTGGATGCATGCGAATTCACAAGAATTTTTGGATCCTCTTCAGGAAGAGCCTCCAAGAATACTCATCCTAAGACAACCAGGGACAAGCAAGACCCAAAAACCAATCATGAGATTGTTGACAAAATGGAAGAAGAATCTACTGCAAGATTCGATGTTGAGGATCTCAAGATCACCTCAGAAGAGATTGGTAAGCTTAATGATGGTGAGACATATTTCGGATCAAATCCAAAAGAAGAACCTAAATCAGATTCAAAGTCACCACATGAGCCTCACATGGAAGCAGAAGTTGACCACACATCAGTTGGATGTGAACCTAGAGAATGGGTGGCAGAACAAGGCACCATAGCTCCACCGTTTGAAGGGAGAAGTATGATAAAAAGGTATGGCCCTCAATTAGAATTTTATACCCATGTTCCTTTTGGAAATCATCAAAAGAAAATAGAATACATTGTCAATAATGTGTGCCATGATGTGGAGAAACCAGTTCCCGATAATGAAGCATTTAATTCTCAATGCTTAGATCCTCATAAAGCAATGACTATGGGAACATCAGGAGACCATCAAAGTGTGGAAGAAAGAGGGAATAAAATGGTTATATATCAACATATTTGCATAATCCATGAGGATGATTAGTCACCAAATCCTTCGTCAGAAGGAGAGGAAAAATATCCATGAACAACTAAAGATCCAGTAGTCAAACATTCGATTGTTGGAAATGTGGAAGGTGAAATCACTCCCAATTTCTTCGTGGGTGATTTCAAGATAAGTGCAGAAAATATGGGGAATATTGATGATGGTATGACATCTTTTGGATTAGATCCAAAAGAAGAACATCAATCAGATCTGAAATCATCATTGGAACTTCAGGTTGAGGTGCAAGACAAGCCCAAATCATCTGGGTGTCAACCAAGGAAT
The DNA here is from genome assembly GCA_027924585.1 of Larix kaempferi. NCBI lineage: Eukaryota > Viridiplantae > Streptophyta > Pinopsida > Pinales > Pinaceae > Larix > Larix kaempferi. The sequence continues at coordinate 4,659,416 of BSBM01000177.1, read as the reverse complement.
TTGGGAAAGAAGCATGCTTCCATAAAAATACCATATGAGGAGGAAATTTGGGCACAACGGTATGGCTGCAATTCTGATTTTTGCATGCCTTTTTTGCAGCCCAAGATGGCAATCACTTCCAATGAGAATGATGGATTAGAAGAGCCTTCTAGTGTCAGAATTCAAAATTAGGAGAAGGCTGAATTGCAAGAAGCAAAAGAGGAGGTTCACTAGCTAGAACTTCTTGCCCTGATTAGACCATTGAAAATGAGTGAGGAAAAAATCAAGTAGGCACTGAAAAATCTCCATGAACTTATGGTTTGATCTCTCACTACTGTTGGAGAACTACATCAATGGAGGAGCAACCCTCTGTTGAAAATTTTCTGCACACGTGGGAAGCAGTAGGAAGCCTAGAAGGAAATTTCTCTCAGCTTCTTTCTGATAGAGATCACTTGCTGGAGCTTGTGAATATTTACTATACTGCTGCAATAAGGAATGATGAGGAGATCAACAAGCTCACTCATATGTTGGAAACCACCCAGAATTCTCTGATTGGTACTCATGGTGCTTGTCAAGAATCTAAGAATCAGATTGAGCAGCTTAATGAGAAGTTGCCAGAATCACTTTGTACCTCCCAGCTTTCACAAAGTCACAATAACATCGCTAAATTATTTCATGTTCCAAAGGAGGAACCTCATGAGTTGGTGGATCATGAGGAACAGTCTATTTGTTATGTGCTTGAGGAATGTGCAGTCAGAGTTGATGAAAAACAAGCACATGACTTTTTCCAGAATGAACTTGAGAGGTTCATTGAAAAAATTCACTCTTCCAAAGAAGAGGCAGATAAGTACACCATAGATGGATCAGACATCAATGGAGAGGATACATCCACAACTTTAGTGGATGAAATGTTCAGAATCATGTCTCACCATCCTTCATTCCCAACTTCACATTCAACCACAAATTTTGGGAATGAAAAGTGGGTAAAAGGATTCTTCCTCTTGGTGTCACATGATGAGAAGGAGGATCATAAAATTGAGTCCGATGACATGTTCCTTGACCCGCAGCAGTGGAGGCAGCCCATGCATGTGTGTGCAACCACTTTTGACAAGGAGGCATCAGATCTACACTTACCTTCAATGTGTGGGTTATTTGATGGAGTATTGCACCCTTGGATCAATGGCAGGGAGTTGAGCCATTGGATGAAGAGGGGAGCACCTGTAGAGTTCCATAGAGATCATGGGATCTCTTTATTGGAGGAGGACATACATATGGCTGATCACATTCCATATGGTTCAGCAAATAAAAGTGCTTGTACATCCATTGGTTGGATGGGTAGAGGCATAATTGCAATGAAGGCCTTGGAAGGTAAAAGGTTCTCTTGTTTCTGCAATAAATTTTTTGTTATAACTGACATTGTCTTGAATTGTGAGCAGCAACAAAGATGTATTTTCCAGCCATTAGATGTCTCCAGTGCACATGCAGAAGAGATGCATTTTGATTTTCATGCTCTCAAGAATTTATATGTTTGGTGGATAAGTCTCACAGCTATTTAGTTTTGCATGGGGAGTGGCACACTTCAAGCATGGGGGATGGATCCTGACATACCCTGGAGTGACAAGTTGTCACAAGTAACAGTGATGATGGATGGTATTCATCAGGGACCATGGGATCCAGGCATTCTTTGCAGTGACAAATTTCCAAAGGGGGTAGAAAAAATTGGGTCCTTACCAAGGAAGCAGTGGCATCCAAGGATTCTACTCAGTTATATTAACTGGATTAAGATTTTTGTTCATGATTTACTGCAGATAGAGTTTACAGTGTAGTTTATTCTTCACAGCCATCTTGCATTTTCTTTAGATATTTTTGAAGGCCCCAAGTTTAATTTTCAGGTTGTTCAGTGGATGGGGACAAATATAATCAGAGTGGTGCAGCAGAAGCTCAGTGGAATCCTAACATTGCTTGAGGAAAAGCAATCTTGGGAAGGGAGGACTGTCATGTCCCCAATTTTGGTTCATCCAGTACCATGGGTGAAAGGGGACAAGATCAACCCCTAAGGGAATTAAATTGTATTAATTCTGTTTGCTTAGAATTAATTTTAGCCCAAGTCTCACAAATTGACAAATTTATTTATTAAAGTTAATTTTGATAAATAAAATTAATGGATAATGAGCAAGTGGACCAAGACGGATCCCATGTGGAATATTTTGCCAAAATGGAATAGGGGGTGAAGACATGGAAAAAAGATGAAGAGAAGGAAGGTGGAGATAAGATTTCCAAATCAGAAAGAAGAAACAACTAGAAAAAGCTAAGGATGGTGCACTTGCCAAAAAACAATCCAGTTTACCAAAGAGGAAACGTCCTGAATGGTGTAGTTTCCATTTCAATTCCCAGTTCACAAGGAAAGCAAGTGTTAATGCAAGAAGGAAACATCTAAGGTCAAGGAGGGCACAGTTTCTAAAGGAGAAAGCTTGTAAGGCAAAATCAAGGAAAGTATGTCCACTCATGGGTGACCTATTCTCACAGGTCACCAAGCCAAGTAACTTGCTCAGCAGGTCATCCTAAAGTTTATAAAAGAAGCCAACCAACTTCATTTCACAACTTTTGTCATTGTGAGTTTATGAGTGAAGCATTTTAGCTTCTTAAGGTTTGGTGATGTGCCCAAGCCAATCAATGGGTGATGTGCCCCATTCTTCTATTCTACTTCTCTTCTCTAATATTCTCTTAGGATTTGCAGCCATGGAGATTTGATATGCAGGTCCATATACTCCAATACTAAGAAGAACCCAAGCTTACACAAATTTATCATCATACAGGGTACATTCAGAGGAGACAACCTTGAAGGGCCGAAATGGAGGTTTCAGGTTCAGCACTTATGATCATTTATGGGTTGTGAGACCTATTCAATTGTGCCTAGAGGGCCGTTTCCAGTAGGAAACACTTTTTGTCTCATCGAAATAGGTGTCCGGATGACCAAGATACACCCATTTTCACCAGAGCCAAGGTTTCATGTGTTAAGGAGCGCACGTGTGAAGTTCCAGTTCAGTGAATGCACCCAGGACAGCTTAGGAAGCTCAGTGTGCCCTCATACTCTATTTCAGACCTGTTGCAGACCCAAGTACACTTTCAGATCAGATATTTAATCATCCCATCTCTTCTTACAACTCTTCTGTGGCTCTATGTAAGGATTTTTCTAGTCTATAAGACACTATATTGTTGAGGAGCCATTAAATGAGTACAATGGTTCAGTGAGTTATATTTTGATTTTCTACTGTTGAATATATTATATTAGAGCATTATAATACTTCATAATATATTATTTCAGTTAATGAAAGTTATTTAGTAACCCAGATTGAAAGACTAGCTCATTGAGGACTATTTTGTGACTAGTTTTACCGAAATAACTGCCAAATTCATTCTGAATGTCAGATTTTATTTCTGTAAGTTTGAAGAGGTTAATAATACATTATATTTTCCATATCAGTCCCTACTTTAATAATTTGGAATCATTTAACCCCTATTTGTAAATATTGGAAATTAACTAGCTTAGCAATCCTCGATTGACTCAAGACTCCCAAATCACTCCCACTCTTCCCAAATATTTTTGAATGCTTCCTAGTGTATCCATTGAACTTATTTGACTATCATAACTCATCCTTGAACTCTCAGGAACCCACCCGGTCTAGTAAGCATATGCTGGTGTGCCCAGGAAGCTTTGGAGTAGACTTCATCCTGGTTGATGCTCGAAACATAAATGGCCCCAGTTCTTTGTGCTTAGGACTCTCACTCTGATCTGATTTGATGATGTTGCACACACCTCATAAAAATTTCAGAATTGAATGTTCATCCTACCATCCTCATATCTTGCCTCGGTCCCCGTCACTTACTTCTTGCTCTGTTCGAAGAAATTGTCAAAACTTTAACTAGTGAATTTTATAAAAAATATGAAGTTAGAGTTAATATCTTGGTCGAATCTTCCCGAGGATATTACAAAAATATCGGGCAGCCATGAAGATCTATGATCTTCAGGCTGCTGATTTACAATGGAACTGTTACAGCCATAAGTGATCTTGAATGAAATCGTTGCATTCAGTCCTAAGTTGTTGCATGCTGTCGCAGCCTAGAATAGATTCAAGTTGAGTGGACTAGCTTGCACTCAGATGTTCTGTTGTGACTCAGTCGCAGCTAGCCATGTGGAGGAATGCTTGAATTGTTGCAGCGAATTGTGAAAAAAAACTCAAGAAGGGACAACTGGCACCACATATGCCTCTTCACCAAGGTCAACAAGTTGCTACACCTGCGGTCTTGTAAAGGCTTCTGGGCTATTTTTATCGAATCAGACAATATTAGCACAACCTTAAAAGATCGAGTACAAAACCATAAACAAATCAGGCATTAATTGAATAAAACAATAATAAAGTATACATGTTGCAATCCATGCCTTTCTTGGGAAAATATCTACTTGGATCAAGGAATAGTAAGGCAAAATAGGGAAAAAGGTGTAGATAGGTGTAGGAAAAAAGGGGCTATTTTGGGGCCCAACATCTCCCCCCAGCTATCCCATTGCATGTCTTTATGCAATAGCCAACTAATCTGAGTTTGAATCTGGTCCCAGTTTATGCCGAGAGGAAAAATTGAAGGAAATGCCAGGTTCCTTGCCTGCTTCCAAAAAACCATTGCAAGATATCCAAATTTCCTAGCATTGATTTTCTTCTTCATTGGTTAGTGTATAATTGTCCTTGTACTATCCTCCTAGCCACCATATAAGTGGAAATTTAAACTTGAGTCCCAGCCAGTGTAACCCACAAGTTCTCATGCAATTGACATACCCTGCTACCCTGGGAAGAGCCAATTTAAAATTCCTAAAGAAGTATGGGTCCCTTTTCTTCAAAGATGGAGAGGAATTTTGCCACCTGCGCTGGCTACCTTCTAAGGCAAAATGCTGCTTCTTGGAGATCAAGTCAACACATGTAGAGATAACTTTCTTTTGCATCCTCTTCATATGTTGAGTCTTCGGAGGAGATAAGAAACACCTTCCATGGTTGATAACAAGAACACGAGGAGATTGGGGTTCAATCCTAATCCATAGATTGGCGCTGGCCTCATTCCTAGAGATTGTCTGGAAGGCATCTTCCAACTGGACATGATTATTAACAAAAGATGCAAAGGATCTCAACTGAACATCCCCTGCATAGGGAATAGGACTAGAGCGAGATTCACCAAGACATGCCATATCATGCAAATATAATTCACACAACAGGTGCTGTTCAAGAAAAATGCTTAACAGAAAGGTCTCCACGAACTGGGAAGGAATCATCAATTGATAAGGTCTACCCTCTTGTAAGGATTTTAATTTAAACAGGGTCATTCGTTCATATAGGAATACTGGGTAGGAAGGAGATGGGGCTCTTGAACTCAGCAGCTCCTAAGAGAGGGCATACATTTGGTCTTTTTCTTTTTGCATGGATTTGAATTCCTTCAAATCCTCCAATTCTTTTTGCAGCCCCTCCATTTGAGATCTCTGAAGAGTTGATTCCTCTGCCCACTTCTCCCTCAATTCTTTGATAGTATTTCTATGTTCAGAGAGAGGGACCATCCCTTCTCGACACTGATCAATATAATTTTTCCATTTGGCTAACTCTAGCTGTAACAAGGAAATATTTTTCTCCAGTCGTTGAATTCTTCTATCCTCCACATATTTTTCATTATTAGAATCTAAATTAATGATGTCTTGAGATAGTAGCATTCTTACCTCGTCACTAGATGTTCCAGCTTCCTTATTTTGGATTGGCAGTGTAACATCTTCCCCTTCCCTTGGTGTTGCAATGACCTCTGCTTGTGTTGCAGTCTCAGCAGTTAATTTTGAGGGTGCTGGTTCTTATGTAACAGCTTCATGTTCCTGTACTTTAACCTCGGCATCTTCCATTTGTCTTGCTGAGTCAACAAATAATTTCAAGAATACTGGTTCTTGTGTAGCAACATTCTCTTCCTGAATACAAAAATCAATAGCTTCTATCTGAGTTGCAGTCTCAACAAATACCTTTAGGAATGTTGGTTCTTGTGTGACAACATCTTGTCTTTCCAATTCAATCTCAGCAACTTCAGTCTGAGTTGCAATTTCAACAAACATTTTTAAAGACACAGGTTCTTGTGTAACAACGTCTTTCTATTGTGTCTCAATATCAAAAATTTTTGTCTAGGTTGCAACTTCACTAAATATTTTCAAGGATGCTGGTTCTTGTGTAACAAAACCCTTTTTTTCAATTTCTTTAGATTGCTGAGGTTGTAGATTGCATTGCCTCGATGTCTTCTGAAAGATGAGATTGGTCCTGGCATAATTCAGTATTTCCTGATGGCTGGGATTGCATTCCTTCATATTCCCCTAGCTCCAAATCAAGGATTAAGTCTATTTATGGCTCATCCTCCTTCATCAACTCTTCTACAGGTACACTTTCTCCTTCTTTCTTTGCTTGTACAGTCTCTTGTTCTACCAAACCCAACACTATGACTCTGTGCCCTGTAGAGAAAAATATGTCTCCACATTCTGGGCATACCATTTCTCCTTGTTCTTCATTTCCCAAAATAGGAGGTGAATTTTCTAACAGATCTGCAGCCTCCACTAATGTGTTCAAACCCTTCTCTGCCTGATTTCTGGTGGCTTCCTTCCATTTCTCCAATTCTTTTCGAAGGAATTGCACTTCCTCCTTTAGCAGCTCATTTTAGAAAAGAAGATTTTCAATTTGGGGTTCTTCCACAATAGGTTCTTGTGTAACAGCCGGTGATTTGGGGTTTAAGATGGGAATTTCAATACATGCTCCAGTTGCACATGTTGTTTCTGCTATGGGAATTTCAACATTTACCCCAATTGCAAATGCTACTTCTGTTGCTGCAACAGATCGAGTCCTTCTTTTCTCCACCATTCTCGATGGCTGGCCTTCACTGCATACTGCTGCCGTTGCTATAACAACTCTGGTTCTTCTCTTCTTTGATGGAGTAGACGTCTGATCCTTATTCCCTGACCTTTTTCTTCTTTTATGTGACATAGGGGTTTCCATATTTTTAGAAAGAGGGATGAATTCCTCCTTTTCAACAAATAGTTCCCCTTATTTCAGGGGAGAATGTGACATCCAACACCTCCTTATTTCCTCCTCCTTCTTCCTCTGCTTGGCATTCTTCCTTTTGCATTGCAACTTCCGCAGCTGTAGCTTCCACTGTCACAGCTTCAATAGCTGATCCAGTTTCAGCTTCCTCTGTTGCATCTTCCATATTAACTGATTCAGCTGCTACCCTATTTGCAACTTCAATTGGGTTTGTTTCTTCGTTGCTAGGATTTGCTATTGTTGCAGCTTCCAATATCACTACCTCATTTGCCACTGGTTCCATCATATCCCCTTCTGCAACAGGGTTTGCTGCTGTCGCAGCTTCCCCCATATTTACCTCTTCCACCTATTCTTCCAATGCTCCATCCCTCCCCCCAACTGAATTGGAGGAACTGCGGTCCTCATTTTCCCTGTCAACCCCTCCTATTGCCATGGCAGGTGCTCTGGGTACCCTTGGCCGAGCTAGAAATTCTTCCCATGTCAAATTCTGATGTGCAAGGGCCTGTAATATTAACAATTTAATCAACCCATGGTTTGAGAGGGAATATAGAGGATGTCAAGCACCCTTGACATACCCAACCATAGTTTGTAGAGATTGTAAAAGATAAAAAGACATATTTAACAATCTGCGGTGGCTTGAATGTGAAAAGAGGTAAAATTCATATATGTAGACCACTTTGTACCTACCATCACAGGAAATGTATTTCTTGATGAAAGTCGCCACTTGATTCCAAGTATTTGGAAAGGATTCCAAGGCTACTCCTCTTCCATGTGGCTGAACAACCTCTCCTGTAGCCAAAAAGTTTGCAGTTGCGGTCGAATTATGGCACTTTCGACCAAACCATTGCATTCCGGTTCTAGGAAATATTGTTACTTCTGCCATGATGGCTTCTGAAACATCAAGTTTGATACCTTGAACCTCTGAATGAGTATTGGTTAAATTCTGAGCAAACTCAAGTGCGGTTTCTACATGAAAATCATTCAATCGCTAGAAATATTCAATCCAGCCGGCTTCCTGGAAGATGGTAAAAACTGCTCTGTTTGCATGCAGAGGCTCTAGACTGACAGGCTCGTGTCGTACCAGGATGCCCATATTGCAAGACTATCTATAAATTTTGCTACCAGCGGAATGTTTTACAGTCTTAGACGTCGAGTTAGTACATGTAGAACGAGCAATGGATAGCCGAAGGTTGATGTGGGTATTTTGGGAAAGGTGGCACAGTTATTTTTGGGAACTGGCACGACCATTTTTGGTATAAAAGTGGTAACAGGTTGTTTCACAAGGCAGGTTGAATGGTGGTCATATACCGAAAACAAGGAAGAATCAGACGTAGTTTCCGCCTCAGCTTATTGGCTAACGATAAATGACATGGAATGATGGAAAAATATACATATTATTGATTACCGCATTAAGTCATGCCTAATTATGTTCATGATTAAGATTCGTACCTTCAAATCTAATGTCAATCCCTCATTTTGCAAGGTGGCTCCTTTCCATGGTCACATCGCTGATAAGACCATCAATTCGCACATGCGCTCATGAGTTGGCCATTGTCGAGTGGCAAATAAAGTACATCCATGCTGGCGTAGATCATAAAAACATATGAAAGATAGGTAAGCTTTTAATGTACATTGTGGAGAATGGAGGACACTAATATCAATGAACAGAGATATAATGAAGTTCCAATGAGGAATTAGCGGAGTCACGGCTACTAAGAATAAGAAAAATGGACAAATTTAGCTGTTGCAGCCGCTCGAAATAGGAAAAAGAGGCGCTTTTAGCAGTGTTGCAGCTGCGCGAAATAGAAAAGATAGGCAATTTAGAGGCTGTTGCAGCTGCGCGAAATAGGAAAGAGAGGCAATTTGGCAGTGGCATAGCTACTAAAGATAGGAAAAATGGGCAATTCTAGCGGATGTTGCAGCTACGTGAAATAGGAAAGATAGGAAATTTGGCAGTGGCGTAGCTGCTAAAGATAGGAAAAATGGGCAATTTTAGTGGGTGTTGTAGCTGCGTAAAAGAGAAATAGATAGCTCAGCAGCAACTGTGTAGAGAAGAGATTTGGGCGAGATATAGTACTATTGCAACTGCGGGGAAAAAAAAGCGAAATGAAGCTGTGTTGCAGCTGCAAAAGTAGAAATTTGGGCGAGATTTTGCAGTGGTGCAGCTGTGGGAAAAAGAGATAAGCCAGATGAAGCGGTGTTGCAGCTGCGCGAAATGGGAAAGATAGGCGACTTTGACGGAGCCGCAACTACTAAAAATAAGGGAAATAGAGAACTCAATAGTGTTGCAGCTGCATAGAAAAGAGACTTGGGAGGGATATAACACTATTGCAGGTGCGGGAAAAATAAATGAGCCATATTTTGCTGAGTAACTATTGCTGCATCATTCTTTTCTTCCAAGGAACTATTCATAGAAAAGGGGGATCAACCAGAATGCCACAATCGCTCGACCCAAGTTGCAATTACCTCCATTCAAGTGATCTTCCATGCATAAGCCTGTTCAGAGTTCTTAAAAAACAAAAACCCATAAAAACTGAAAAATAAAATCAAAGAAAAGAAAAGAAAATGATTTATATAAATACAGAAAAATTTATGCATAATTGCAACAACCTTTTTCTTAAAAATTATCAGGGCTCATCCTTAAAACCTTATGACCTGTCCTTTTGTCAGTAAAATGTCCCCCACGGGGCTCATCATGGCAAGCTTTCAGGATATTGAAAATTTCATCTTCTCTTACACATCTTCTGATTTCCAAGTCAAGACCTCTGTACAAAAGATGTCCATCAATCCAACAATACCGAGCACTTTGCTGTATAATCTTTCTTTTTTCTGTCTTCGAAAGATGTGCTGGAAGCTTTCCTATAGCCAAAAAGTTAGCAATATCTGCGTACCTTGGGGAATGAGCTTATACTGCAAACAAATGTTCATCAGGGAAGGAATTTTCGACTGGTAAACTATCATCATTATTAGTAAGTCGAGATAAAAAAATCAGCAACAACGTTTTCCTTTCCTTGTATGTCAATAATTGTAATGTCAAATTCCTGTAACAGTAACAACCATCTAGTAACTCTAGCATTCATGATTGGTTTATTCATTAAGTATTTGATGGTTGAATGGTCAGTGTGCACAAAAGTAGAATATCTAGTAATATAGTGTCTAAATTTGTTGATGGAATATACAATGGCAAGGAATGCCTTCTCTGCAATAGTGTAGTTCAGTTAAGCAGGGGCCAGGTTCTTACTAATATAATAAATTGCATAGGGAGCATGACCTTCCTGCTGTCCTAATACTACTCCAATGGCAGTATCTGAAGCATCGGATGAGATATGAAAAGGCAGAGCCCAATTGGGCCCTCATAAGATAGGTGCTGTAGACAGCCTCTTTTTAAGTTCAGTGAACTCTATTTGGCATGCATCATTCCAATCAAACTATGCATCCTTCATCAGCAGAGTGAACAAAGGAGAAGCTAGTTTGGAAAAAATTTCTATGAATTTTCTTTAATAGCCAGCATGCCCTAAGAAGCTACGTACATATTTTTGTGTTCTAGGAGTTGGTATATTTTCAATTACCTTAATTTTGGATGGGTCTACCTGGATACCATCAGAAGAGATGAAGTGCCCTAGAACTATGCCCTCGCTCATCATCATATGGCACTTTTCAGTGCTTAAAGATAGCTGAATTTGTTCACAGTGTTTCAGAACCTTTTCTAAGTTTTCCAGTGCTTCTTAGAAACTACTACCGTATGGAGTGAAGTCATCCATACAAATTTCCATGCAGTCATTTACCATCTTTGAAAAGATCCCAATCACTGCTCTCTGAAATGTGGTCGGTGCATTGCACAACCCGAAAGGAAGTACCCTGTATGAAAAAGTGCCCCAGGGATAGGTGAAGGTAGTTTTGTCTTGGTCTTCTGGAGTGATCTGGATTTAGTTGTAACCGCTAAATCCATCTAGAAAGGAAAAATACGTTTTTCCAAACAAGGTATCAAGGACATGATTAATAAAAGGTAGGGGAAATTGGTCTTTCTATGTTGCTTTATTCAATTCCTTGTAGTCTACGCAGACCCTCCATTTCCCATTCTTTTTTGGTACAATCACAAGTGGAGAAACCCACTCGCAGTCTGAAATTGGGTATATAAATCCTGATTCCAAAAGTTTTTGGATTTCTTCCTTCACTATGTCCCTTAAGATCGGGTTCATCCTTCGTTGTGGTTGGCACACTGGTTTGGAGTCGCTTTTGATGTAAATGTTATGGGTACACAGATTAGAAGGAATACCCTTCATATCTGTGTACTCCCATGCGAAATCTCCCTTCTGTTTTTTGAGCAAAGTGATCAGTTGTTCCAGCTCATTGGGTGAAAGATTTGGATTTATGTTTAATGTTTTTCCTGGCTCAATTTCTACTGGGGCACTTTTCAAATTTTTCAGTACTGGAATTATATTGGCATCACTGAATAAAGTCTCTTCTGTTAGATTTTCTTGTTTCGTTTCATCTAATGCACTGTTCAGAATTTGATAAACATGGTTATTGACAGACTTGGGATCACTGATTAAACTGTTAATGGTGTCATCCTTTGTTTCATCTTTGAAATTTAAGGCTCTTCCTATTGTTAATAATGGATGAATGCCCTCTTCCTCCTCCAGATCCACCCAAAGTGGTGTTTTAGCTTCTAGTCTTGGTCGGGCTGGGGGATATAAAGTTAGGATTTTAATATTAATTCCTCTGAGATGGTCATGGATCCTGACCGACAGATGATATAGGCATCTATTGTGGCTAACCAAGGTCTTCCCAAGATCAGCGGGTGTCCCCCTAGCTGCAACTTCAGTTGTAAAACCAAGAAGTCCGTAGGGTATTCCCACGAATCAACAGAGACAACCAGGTTGTCCAGGATTCCCTCATGCTTAATTGTTGATCTGTCAGCAAGTTCTAAAATGGTAGGGGTTGGCCAAAGATTACTGAGTCCTATTTTTTTCATAGTTTCTATGGTCATAACATTGATAGTTGCGCCTAAATATACCAATACATTCGGTATCTGAGTGTGTCCTATGTGGACTGTAACAGTTGGGTTTCCAGGATCATCATATTTAGCCACCGGAGTCTTACCCATTATCAACCTTGAGAGTTTTCCCAATACATGGACAGTGGGGGGATCCCTAGGATTTCGTCCCAGTTTTTTTAAACATAGATCTCTAACGGTCTTGGCATAGATAGGCACATCATGGAGGGCTTGTAACAGTGGAATTTTGACATATAAATTCCTCAATTCTCCTAGGACATTGAATCGTGGTTTTTCCACTGTTTTCTATAAGGACAATTGTTCAGGATATGGTGGTTCTCTTATAGACTGTGTAGGCTGTGTTTCATCTTGTGTTTCTCCCTGTGTTTTAGCTAATGTTTCAACAGGAATGTCAGCATCCTCAATGATGGGGATTGTTGTATGGACTGAATTCTCAAAGTGTTGATCCACTCCAGTTTCAATCATTGAGGATGGAACATCCTCAGTGATGATGGGTTCCACTATCCTCCCTGATCGTAAATGTATGTCATTGCAGGGAATTTGGGAAATGGAATGAGCAGGCATGTTGGCAGTCTCAAATTGGTGGACTACTTTATTATTATTCGGGTTGGGGTTAGGCTGTGCAGGAAGTTGTGGTCGTAGAGGTGCATTCATAGGTGCGACATTGTTTTGGAATTGTAGCTGTGGCTGCTGATACTATTGGTGAGGATAATGTTGAGGAGGGTACTGTTGATATGGATTCTGGTGATGTGGAAAATTATTTCCTGGGTAAGGATTTCTCCAATTGGGAGACCAGGAAGCTTGTTGATTTGATTGTTGTTACCATGGTTTCCAAGAGTTAAAAATTTGAATTGGATTATGAGATGGATGCCATTGGTTATTCGAATAATGTGAATGGAATTGTGTATTCAAGTTATTCATATTATTCATACCATTCATATTATTCAAGAAAAATGATTGATCTTGATTCATACCTTGATTGCGAGGCTGCCAAGGTTTATTCTGTGCAATAAAGTAAGCTTGTTCCACATTTGAATTAGATGCCTGTAGGACTGCTTTAAATTTGGGTAATGAAGGGCATTCCTTGGTATCATGCTACAATTCACATATCCTACAGACCTCCACTTTGTCAAGTAGACATTCTTTCAGTGGGTTCTTTTTTCTACATTTGGGACAGAATACACCAAGTGTAAGCTCTTCTACTGCTTGCCTCTGCTTTGCCCTCAAGACATCTAACTCTGAGGAAATGGAGCTCATCATATCTGTTTTGAAATTCTCCAGTAAGTTGCCTATTTCTGCTCAAGTGGCTCCTCCACTAGCTGACTTCTATGTCCTAGTGAAGACATCCTGATCTTGATCCTTGTCTCATTTGTTGGTTCTAGAGGATCCCCTTGAATATCTTTGACATAATTCAACAATTTTCTCAAAAGAATCATTTGAGATGTCCCCTTTCCCCAGCAAGTTCAACATATCAAGGCAATCTTATCTAATTCCTCGTAGTAAGATAATATTAAGCACATATTTTCCAATCTCAGTATGACCAGACCTCTGTAAATTATACAACAACCTTTCAACAAAATATTCCAAGCTCTCTTCTTCCTTCTGAACCATTTTAAACAATTCCTCCTTCCTATCTCTAGTTCTGCACTATTCTTGATATTTGGAGAGGAAGGTTTGCTTCATCTGGTTCCAAGTAGTGATAGTCTCATGACCAAAACTCATAAACTAGCGCAGAGGATTTTCCTTCAGGGTGGATGGATATAGTTTCAGCTTCTGTGCACTAGAGGTGTAATCATAGCTGAGACAGAGGATGTCGTACTCAAAAAGGAATTCATCCAGGTCTTCAGAGATCTTACCATGGAAATTGGGGAGAACCGAGGGTGAAATATTTTTCATAGGAGATGCCCCTGGTGTCTGGATGATAGGGAATTCAAGGGTGGAAATAGTGCCACCATGCTGATTATCTTCCATATCCTCCTCATTGTTAGTATGGCACTCATTATTTTCCTCACGTTCTCCATTATTCATTATGCTCCAATACTTCACTGCTTCCTTCACTCTTTCCTCCTCTGCTTTTGCTTCTTCTGCTTTCCTCCTTTCTTCCTCTCTCCTTCTCTCTTCTTCTTCTTATTGGAGATGATCCAACCAATCCTCTTTAGTAACTCTGTGCTCGTTGATATAATAGATCTCCTCTCTATCTGGTGCTCTCACAGCACTTCCTTTGTCTTCAGGAGGTTTCTTTTCTAGAACACGAGTTGAAGGCCCTGTTGTATTCTCCACTGTTGATTGAGAAGTGTTAAGATTAGGGAGAACAAAATTTCCCCTTCCTGGAGATGCTCACGGAGGTCTAGTGGAAGAATCAGCTCTAGCAATTATTTCATCAATGTATGTATGTCTTCCTTGACCTTGATTTCGACCATGACCTCGTCCACCTGCAATGTTAGTATCTCGAGGGGGTTCCCAATTTGTTTTTCTTTTATTCATTCATGCTTTAGATAATCAAAACTAAAATGAAATCAATAAACCAACTACTAACTATGTCTATCAATTACCATCCCCAGCAATGGCGCCAAAATGTTGGTCACCCTATATGCAAATTAATTACAACTAAGACACATGATGCTCAGTATGAATTGTCAACCCAGGGAAGTCTTTTATTTCAATGGCAATAAGCACAATCTATGCATAAAAATGGAGATCAATGTTCCTACCTATCTGCTCAACCAAACTCACCTCATAACTAAAACTAATCTAACTTATCCATCTAGGAATTCAAAGTACAATTACCTTCCTACAAATATCAATCTAGCAGTTACTAATCTAGGAATAAAAATGAACTAGATTACTTTTGCAAGAAGTTAAATACTCTAATTATCAAACTACAGTATTCAATCTCTACTGAACTAATTCATCTAGAAGCTACTATAACTCAATCACAATCTGTCTAATCTAATGAATTCAGGAAAGATACAACAACAACCAGAAACTAGAAATAGATTGAACTCTAATTTGATTAATATTTGAAATACTAGGAAGAATAAATGACTGAAAGGAATTAGAGCTGAGCTTGGATGTGACAGCTAATCTAACACACTATGCATCAAATAAACTAACCTACACAATCAACTATCACACCACTCAGTTGCAGCTATTCAAGATGCAATCATAAACTACCAGAGAAGGATGCAATTATCATTTCACTGTTGCAGCTAACATCACGCTCCTAATGCAATTCCACACCACACAACATAAAGCAATTAACTACCAACTTAACTCAGCTATCTCTGTGAGAAGGCGGGCCCTGGCATTCTAACAGAGATGCCAAAGATTAAAACAAATTAAAACTCAGATATAAGAAACTCTACTGCTCTCTGTCTCATCTTATACAATTAGAAATTCTCCAACCCCAGGTTCAGAACGCCTCTTTACATTTATACCCATGAAATGAAATCGTTACACCAAAATATCGGGCATCCATGAAGATCTACGATCTTCAGGCTGTCAATTTACAATGGAACTGTTACAACCATAAGTGATCTTGAATGAAATCGTTGCATTCAGGCCTGAGCTATTGCATGCTAGCGCAGCCCAGAATAGATTCGAGCTGAGTGGACTGGTTGGTACTCAAATGCTCTGTTGTGACTCAGTCGCAGCTGGCCATGTGGAGGAATGCTCGAACTGTTGCAGCGAATTGTGGAACCGAACTCAATAATGGACAACTGGCACCGCATTAGCCTCTTCTCCAAGGTTAGCAAGCTGTTACACCTGCGGTCTTGTAAAGGCTTCTAGGCTATCTTTATCGAATCAGACAATATTAACACAACCTTAAAAGATAAAGTACAAAACCATAAACAAATAAGGCATTAATTGAATAAAACAATAATAAAGTATACATGTTGCAATCCATGCTTTGCTTGGGAAAATATCTGCTTGGATAAAGGAATAGTAAGGCAAAACAGGGAAAAAGGTGTAGATAGGTGTAGGAAAAAAGGGGCTATTTTGGGGCCCAACATCCACTAAGCAAAGCGAGGCTATAATGAACCTACAACCAAAATATACATATAAAACCAACCAAAACATTAATTCAAACAGGAGAGAGGGCAATCATCCAAGCTTGAGAGATGTAAGAACGATGGACATTAAGGGCCTAAGAAAAAATAATACATAACTCAAAAAACCATTAAAAAAAAAAAACCTCCATACCAAGCAAGTTAGCAACGCTAGCATCATAGGGGCACCGGCATCAAATTTTGTTGTTCAAGACTTGTCACGACAACATACAGGTATGGGATGGAGGGGAAATGAAATCAAGCATAAGTCAATTGGAGCCTTGCGACTCACTACATGTTTGAGTCTCGACATTCTACCTTTTAAATTGAACTAGAATAACACAAGAAGTTTGCTAATGGCTTGATTTGAAAAAAATATAGATAGATGAGTGATTAAGAGCTCGAGGCTCTAAAATTCGATGTGTTTTTTACCAATCCACGATTCAGTGAATTCATAGTCATTGGCATGAAATTTAAGTTATTTAATGAAATAATTAATGTATCTACCTCTATGTTGAAACTTTTTTCCATGCTAGTGTGGGCCACTTCCCTCCTTGTTGTCTTACCAAAAGGCATGAGAATGAGGAATAAGACTTAAAATTATGGACTTGACCATCAAAGAAGCCTTACAATCACATTGGAAGGAGTGATAAGAAGATCACAACAATCCAACATGTCAAATCTCGGATGATAGTGTCAATTAAAGACTTATATGGTAAATTTAATATGAGACCTATTTATAGTTGTCTTGGGAGCTTACTCTTTGCGTCTTGACACATTTGATAATTTATGGTTGTCTATGGGCCTTGACCTAATTGATATTGTAAGGTGAGGATGTGCATGCATAATAATCCTTATTTATGACTATGTGATGAGGATTTAAAGGGAAGAGGATGTAAATACATGTTATTTTTATATGTATTTTGGTGGTGAGTGTCGAAGAGAAATGTGGTGATAAACCACATATGTTTGCAAGGATGGAGGGAGGTTACATGATCATGATCATGCCACCCATCAAATTGAAGACAATTCCTGAGCCAAAAATTGTTATTTTAAATTTTATTAATAACCATTGTGGTAATTTGATCCAAATGTTTTTTTTAACTCATTGTTTCTCCATATTGTGTTCCTACTGCCACCTATCTATATCAATGCATAAATCAACCTCTGCTTGGTTTGTGGTTATAGTTGCATGCCATTCTTTGTAGTTGCATGACATTGAGTGTTGCTTAGATTTTTCATGAGTTTGTGACATTCATGCAATAAATGAAGTCTTGTAGAGTAGGACTCATAAAAACGGCAATTTGAATTTCATTTTGACAAAAAACATATTTTGTAAAGATCAAATGCCATGAATGCATCCTTAGACTACAATACAAGACCATGGATATGTTGCAAAGCATTGAATATCATCGAAGAATGAAAACAGGTTCCTCGAGATCTTATTGAAGCATATTGAGCTCAATTGAATTCCACTTGAGCCTTAATTGAAAATTCTAGACCTCAAGCGTCATCAATAGCACATAGAATCCATGACACTATCCCTCTACAAGGAGTCTTTTGCATATCAATTGAATATTGATGCCATTATAATGTCTTGGGCATCAAGGATTTATCTTGGCTACTTAACCATGGCTAGTGGAGGGAAACAAGATCCTCCAACACAAACTCTTGCTTCTTAGGCACAAACACCATGAATGAGTCCCCAGTCCACCACATATGGAATCTATAGGGTATTAGTCAACTTCAAGTGTGTTATGTGTGCCATGACTAGGTTAGTTGTGAACCAAAAATGGGTCTCGAGGTCTAACCAAGGTATATGGACAACAAGAAGCTCCTCATGCCTTAAATGAAGCTTCTCAGGCTCAAGCACCATGAACAACACCTACAAATCAAGAATCTTCTTAGGATACGATCTTGAATGCATCTTCAAACCACCACACATAACCCTTGTGGGGTATCTCTAGAAAATGTAGAGGGATACATATACCATGATTAGGTTACATTGCATGCCTTTAACAAGATGATGATGATGATGGTGATGATGACGAAGATGATGATGATGATCATGACTAATATCGCCATCCTCATCCTCATCCTCATCCTCATCATCATCATTGTAATCATCATCACCATCATCACTATCATCATCATCATCATCATCATCTTCATCATCAACATCATATTCATCATCATCATCATCATCATCATCATCCTCATCCTCATCCTCATCCTCATCCTCATCATCTTCATCATCATCGTCATCATCATCAACATCTTCATCATCATATTCATCATATAAACATCATCATCATCATCTTCATCATCATCGTCATCATCTTCATCATCATCGTCATCATCTTCATCGTCATCATCTTCATCGTCATCATTCATCATTATCATTGATGATGATGACGAAGATGATGATGATCATGATGAAGATGGTGGATGATGACGAAGATGAGTACGGAGATGAAGATGATGATGATGACGATGACAAATATGAGTACGGAGATGAAGATGATGATGATGACGATGACGAAGACGAATATGATCATCATCATCATCCTCATTATCATCATCATCATAATCATCTTCGTCATCACCATCATCATCCTCATCATCCTCATCATCCTCATAATCATCATCATCATCATCATCACCCTCTTCCTCATCATCATCCTCATCATCATCATCATCATCATCTTGGTCATCATCTTCATCATCAACATCATCATCATCATCTTCTGTTGGTTGTGGAGCCTGATCTTCTAGTCTCATAGATGATGATTCAGCCGTGTTTGAACCCCAGGTTTGTTTATGATCCCAGCACGATCCATAGGGGGTCCAGGGAAGTGCTCTGCACTCCCTCGGATGGGGGGCGACCGTGGCTGTTTTCGCCAACAGTTTATGGGCCCATGGTTTTGGGTAACCCGTGGTATTTTACCATTGTATTTTCCTTATAAAAGAAAGACATTGTAATACGGCTAGGGTTGATGTATTATGTATTATGCATTGTAAGATCTCTGAGATCGTGAAGAGAGACTGTGAGATAGTGAAGAAGAAGTGCAGCAGATGTGTTGCAGGTTGTATCCCTTCACCTTGTTGGACAGTATAATAAAAGGATTGGCAATTTCAGTGTGGATGTATCCCATCTTGGGTGAACCACGATATATCTGTGTCTCTCTTGTAATATGTATGCGTGATTATATTTGAATTTTTGTTTATTGTTATTGCTTTGCGATCTTGTTTTTCTAACATCTTCATCATC